>CM035846.1:251953462-253203462 GCA_020510985.1 Pholidichthys leucotaenia | reverse complement strand
GCTCTCTCTGTCAGATGTTTAGCTACACCTCTGCCTCTTTTAGTGATAACGGTAAATATAATAAATGTTGTCTTTTTGAGGCGCTCGAGGCGAGGTTGTCTGATTTGGAATCCCGGCTCCGCTGCATTGAAACACCGTCTGCGCCAGTTAATCTCGACGGACGCCCCTTAGCTGCAGCGGAGCTAGCTAGCTTAGGCCCCACTGTCAGCGGTTCCCCGGCTCTCCTCAGCAGCGAGGAGACTGGGTGGGTGACGGTGAGAAGGAAGCCTAGTTGCAAAGCCCCGGTACACCACCAACCTGTTCACGTTTCTAATCGTTTTTCCCCGCTCAGCGACACACCCGCTGAGGAAAAAACTCTGATCATTGGTGACTCTGTAGTCAGAAACGTGAACCTAGAGACTCCAGCGGCCATAGTCAAATGCATTCCTGGGGCCAGAGCAGGTGACATTGAGTCAAATTTGAAAATGCTGGCTAAAAGTAACTGTAAATACTCCACAATTGTTATTCACGCTGGCATTAATGACATCCGTCTCCGGCAGTCGGAAGTCACAAAACTTAATATAGAATCGGTGTGTGACTTTGCAAAAACGATGTCTGCCACTGTAGTATTCTCTGGGCCCCTCCCCAATCTGACCAGTGATGACATGTTTAGCTGCTCGTCATCCTTGAACCGCTGGCTGTCTGTGTGGTGTCCTAAAAATGACGTGGGCTACATTGACAATTGGAGCTCTTTTTGGGGAAAACCTGGTCTTATGAGACGAAACAGCATTCATCCCACTTTGGATGGTGCTTCTCATTTATCTAACAATCTGGCATCTTTTTTATCCAAATTTCCAAAACCCTGACTACTCAGAGTTGGGACCAGGAAGCAGAGTTGCAGTCTTACATGCCTCTCTGCAGCTCCTCTTCATCCGCCACCCCTCAGCTTAACCCCTGTCTTCCCCATCAGAGAATCGTTGTCTGCTCCCTCCAAAGTAAATAAAAATATAATGCATAAGCATCCCAAAGTGATAAAGCAAAATATTGGTAAAACTCAAATTAAACATAAAGCCTCTAAATTGAATGAATTGGCCTCTGTTCCTCCTCATAATTTAAAAATTAAATGTGGTTTATTAAATATTAGGTCTCTAACTCCCAAGTCTCTGTTAGTCCATGATCTGTTAATTGATCATCAGATTGATTTAATTTCCCTTACAGAGACTTGGTTAGGGCAAGAAGATTATGTTGGTTTAATGAATCAACTCCCTCTGGTTATTTAAACTGTCAAAATCCCAGAAGTTCTGGTCGTGGAGGAGGAGTAGCAACAATTTACCATTCCAAATTACTAGTTAATGTAAAGCAAAAAACATGTTATAATTCCTTTGAGGGCCTGGTCCTCAGTATTGTGCACTTTAGCAATTTTAGGTTAAACCCAGTTTTATTTGCCATAGTTTATCGTCCCCCATCAACCTACTCAGAATTTTTATCTGAATTTGCTGATTTCTTAGCTGATTTAGTGCTGAAATCTGATAGAATAATTATAGTAGGGGACTTTAATATACATGTGGATGTAGATAGTGACTGTCTTAATGTGGCATTTAATTCAATATTAGACTCGATTGGGTTTTCTCAGAAAGTAGGAAATTCTACTCATTACCTCCACCATACATTGGACCTTGTTCTGACATATGGCATAAAAATAGAAAATCTTGTAGTGTCTCCTCATAACCCTGTACTGTCAGACCATTGTCTGTTAACCTTTGATTTTACTATTTCTGACTATTTGGCTCCTAAAGAAAAATATTATTACAGTAGATGCCTCTCAGATGATGCTGTTACCAAATTTATGCAGATTGTTTCCGCTATGCCATGTGTCAACACAACGGAAATAAGCTATAGACAGCTTGCTCCTTCTGTAATTGATAACATGGTGGATAGTGTTTCAGCTTCTCTGCATCAGACTCTAGACTTGGTGGCCTCCTTAAAAAAGAAAAAGTCTAATCAGAGATTTCTAACTCCTTGGTTCAACACAGAAACTCGTAGCTTAAAACAGAAGACTCGTCAATTAGAAAGAAAATGGCGCTCCACTAATTTAGATGAAATCTATTTAGCTTGGAGAAATCATCTTTTAATTTATAAAAAATCTCTTAGAAAAGCTAGAACGAGTTATTACTCTGCATTAATAGAAGAGAACAAGAATAATCCCAGGTTTTTTTTCAGTACTGTAGCCAGGTTGACAAAGAGTTAGGACTCTGTCAATCCTAGCATTCCCTTAGAGCTTACTAGTCAGGACTTTATGAACTTTTTCAATAATAAAATTTCATCCATCAGAGATAAAATCAATCAGATTCTTCCCACAGTTAACTTAAATACTGTAACTACTACAACTCCTTCTATTGATGTCTGTCTTGATGAGTTTACTCCAATCGACCTTTGTGAGTTAGACAAAATAGTTTCCTCATCCAAACCTTCAACTTGTCTTTTAGACCCTATTCCTACCAGGTTATTTAAAGAAGTCTTCCCACTTATTGGTAGCCTTATTCTTCATATAATCAATTCTTCATTAACTTTAGACCATGTACCGCAGGCTTTTAAAATGGCTGTAATTAAACCCTTACTCAAAAAGCCAACGCTAGATCCAGGAGCTTTAGCTAACTATAGACCAATCTCTAATCTCCCTTTCATTTCAAAAATCTTAGAAAGAGTTGTTGCTACGCAATTATTTGACCACCTGCATGGAAATGGTTTACTTGAAGAGTTTCAGTCTGGGTTTAGAATCCATCATAGTACTGAAACAGCCTTAGCGAAGGTCACTAACGACCTCCTCATTGCATCTGATAATGGACTAGTTTCTGTACTTGTCCTTTTAGACCTTAGTGCAGCTTTTGATACTATTGATCATAATATTCTACTTGATAGATTAGAACACTATGTTGGACTTAATGGAACTTCGTTGCAGTGGTTTAGATCTTATTTATCTGATAGGTTCCAGTTTGTTCATGTAAATAATGAGTTTTCTTTCAACTCAAAGCTCAGTCATGGAGTTCCACAGGGATCTGTGCTAGGCCCTACTCTTTTTAGTTTATATATGCTTCCGTTAGGCAACATTATTAGAAAGCACTGTATACATTTTCATTGTTATGCTGATGACACACAATTATACCTGTCAATGAAGCCAGATGATAGTAATCAATTAGCCAAGTTAGAAGCCTGTCTTAAGGAAATCAAAGCTTGGATGACTTGTAATTTCCTGCTATTAAATTCAGATAAGACTGAAGTCATTCTTGTTGGTCCAAAAAACCTTAGAAATTCCTTTCCAAATCAAACTTTCAGTTTGGATGCGGTTACTCTTTCTCTTAATAGCTCTGTGAGGAACCTTGGAGTTATTTTTGATCAGGATTTGTCCTTCAATTCACATATTAAATTTGTTTCTAAGACTGCCTTCTATCATTTGCGTAATATTGCCAAGATTAGGAGCATCTTGTCTCAGAGTGATGCTGAGAAACTGATCCACGCTTTTGTTAGCTCGAGATTAGATTATTGTAATTCTTTATTATCAGGCTGTCCTAAAACATCTTTAAAAAGTCTTCAGCTGATCCAAAATGCTGCAGCAAGAGTTTTAACAGGTACTAAAAAGAGAGACCATATCTCTCCGGTTCTGGCCTCCCTTCATTGGCTTCCCATAGAGTTTAGAATTAAGTTTAAAATCCTTCTTCTTACTTACAAAGCTCTAAACAATCAGGCTCCTTTTTATTTAAAAGATCTGATACTACCGTATTATCCTAACAGAGCACTACGCTCCCAAAATGCAGGATTACTTGTAATACCTAGAATCTCCAAAAGTACAATGGGAGGCAGAGCCTTCAGTTATCAAGCTCCTCTCCTGTGGAATCAGCTGCCAATCTGGATTCGGGAGTCAGACTCGATCTCTGTTTTTAAGAATAGGGCTAAAACCTACCTTTTTGATATAGCCTACAATTAGGGAGGGATCATGTGTTTCTGAACCCTCCCTTAGTTATGCTGCTAATAGGTTTAGTCAGCCGGGGGACCTCCAGTAATGCACTGGGCCTCACTCCTTTTCTCAGTCTCAATGAAATATTTTTTTTGCTGGTCATTAACATTTGTTTGTTCTCTCCCATAGATTGAGTCCCCATCGTGCTGTTTGCTCTCTACATGTCTGTTCTTTTCTTCTTCTCTATCCCCTCACCCCCCAGCCAGTCGCAGTAGATGACTGCCCCTCCCTGAGCCTGGTTCTGCTGGAGGTTTCTTCCTGTTAAAAGGGAGTTTTTCCTCTCCACCGTCGCCAAGTGCTTGCTCACAGGGGATTGCCTGATTGCTGGGGTCTTTCTGCAACTGTGGGGGTTCCCCCCTCAGCTGATAGTGCTATGAGATGACTGTTGTTGTGAAGTGGCGCTATATAAATAAAGTTGAATTGAATTGAATTGAATTGAATTGAATTGAATAGATTTGGAGCATTTTTGCAAAGAAGAGTGGGCAACTATTGCCACATCAAAATGTGCCATGCTGATAGATTCCTACCCAAAAAGACTGAGTGCTGTAACAAAAGCCAAAGGTGCTGCAACCAAATATTAGTTTAAGGGTGTGCACATTTATGCAAACAGTTTATTGCAAGTTTTTTATTTTTCCCCTAAAACGATTTCAGTTTGTTTTTAAACTGGGTTGTACAGGCTATACAGTAGGTCACATTAATTGTGGAAAAAGTTTTGAAAAAACTTATCTTGGTCTCATTTTTTACATCACAAAAACCTGGCATTTGAACAGGGGTGTGTAGACTTTTTATATCCTCTGTATGTATAGATTACTTGGGTTGTTACTGACATCTGGTGAAAATCTCAGGTCAATGGTTCCATCAGAAATATGTTTAATGAAAAAAATTTTGACGTGTTCAAAACTTATTTTCCCTCCTGTGTTTTTTGTACTGCAGCACTGATACTAAAGGGGCTCTCATTACACACAAGGCTGTTTGTCCCTTTGGGGCTTCATTGGTAAGATGTCAGCACAAATATGGCTGTTGCTCAGTGTTAAGATTAATTAATTAGGAAGAACTGTATGGTGAGGTTTAGGTGAGTTGGTGTCTCCTTGGTGTGCCTGTAAGAACACCTCTGGAGTCAGAAATTCAGTTTACAAGGTTTATTCCAATTTTAGGTAACTTCTCAATACTTTCTAATGACTGACATGGATGAAAGGTGACATTGTGTGGTCTAAAAGGGAGAAAATAGATAATACAGAAATTTAACTAAACAACAAAGTGATTATCTGACCGCTAATTGGCAATAATTCTCCCAAACAGTGCAACAAAACACACTCAGCTGAAAAGGCGCCCCTTTAGCAAATAATATGGACCATTACTGCCCTCTATAGGTCAATCGCGGTAATATACAATTAACTGGGCTGTCATTGCAATATAATGAAAACTTGCATAAAATTCAAGGTAACACAACACACCACAAGGAATAACCACTCCAAATTACAGCACTAAGACACAGCTAAAAGGTATTGTGGCTAAATTATACTAAAGTCATAAATGAAATACTAATGCACAGGTTGCTACACACAAGCTAAACACTAATTAACTAGCATTTAGCATGGTCAAAGTTACAACAGCATTAACATCATATGGCAGAAGAAATAACTTCCAGTTTGTCAGTGACACACTCTAAAGCATCTACAGGAAGGCAAAGTAAGGATATTAACTGAAAGAGCAACTTATGCTGAACACCAAGGTGAGCTTATCATGCAGTCCTCCAATATTCTGAGTTCCTTGCTAATGAGCACACACGGAGTGAAGTGGAGGCCATGCCGTCTGCACATATACGTGGATCTGTCTGTCTGTTTGTAATGATTATTGGTCTTTCTAACATCCCCCCCCCCCCCATTTGATGTCAAATGTGTTCCCTGGAAAGACCAATGGTCATATCCTGGTGCACTGGTCTCATCATCAGGTATCTCAGGTAGGACAACAAGACGAACGATGGGCCTGGCATATACTTTGTTTTAATCTGTACCTCTGCTGCCCTAACATGTCCATCTGGGCCTGGGTATACCTTCACCACCTTTCCAATCTGCCAAAGGGATCGAGGTAGTCGAGGATCCACCATCATGACAACTGATCCAACTGTAAGGTCTGGAGCTGAAGTCTTCCACTTGTCCCTTGGATGCAGGCTGGGTAAATAATTCCTGATGAAGACTGTCAAGAATCTGTCCGCGAGCACTTGGGAATGTCTCCACCTACAACGTCCAAGAATTTCTGATTGTGGATAAACCACCTGAGGCAATGGACTGTCTGACTGCTGACTGTGCCAACTGGCCAGAGACTGCCAGTTTGGGGCGTTGGAAGAAGAAATGGTCCGCGACCAGTTGGCAGAACACACTCTTTGCTCGGCGGCACGGTCGAGGCTCCTTACACACTCGGGCGAGCTGATGTTAGCCATAGCCATCGAGTTAGCTCAGCAGTGTGAAGCAGCAGAAAAGCTATCACAGGACCTCGGTGAGAGGGCTACACTCCGCCAATTTGAATCACAGTCAACGGCGCAGGCAGTGGACTCGGACAGCGATGATAGTGTGGAGGATAAGGAGGAGTACGCTACTGCTGTAAAGATAAGGTCCGACCTGGGATCACCCAGGTGTTTGGGTTGTGGGTCCACCAAGCACCATTATAAGGCTAGAGAGTGTCCGGCAAGAGAAAAACGCTGCGACAAGTGCGGACTTCTACATCATTTTACCAGGGCATGTAAAAGGTTTGAGTGAGGGGACCAGCAACGCAAAGTAGACCCCTCCCCGCTCCAACTCCCACGGTCATTCACACCATTTCCCTGAGCAACGATGGTTGTACATACTGTATGGTGGAATTGGACGGGGTGGCGGTGCCGCTGCTGATTGACACGGGCGTGGTGAGGTCCATGTTGAATTGGCCCACCGTGAAGAGTTTCTTCCCATATTACCAAGTGAGAGGTCATTCAGCGCCGCTGTGTGGGTATGGCGGAAAAAGGTTGGCCATGGTCGGTTCAGTGGAACTGACGGCTGGGTACAAATCGGCGGAGGTGTCCAACCTGAAGTTTGTAGTGACTGCCTGGCGCAAGAATATTATGGGCTGTGACCTTTTTTATGGACTGGGCTTCATCATCACCAGCGGTGTTGGAGAGGAGTGGTCAGACCATGATTTGTGGGACTGGCCGGTTTCGCAAGTGGTGGATGATGCTGTATGGGACAAACCTTGGCCTAGTATTCTGGAGGATGAGCAGGACCAACCCCACCCAGGGCCATCGCAGGAGGGTCCTGGCACCAGAGCCCAAGTAACCCTAGCTGAGGGAACTGGGCGGTGCGGTGGGACACCCATGACAGCAGGTGGAGCCGAGTGGATGGCCCATTCTGCTTCTGGAGTTTGGCTGGAAGATACCGAGGAGCGAGGGGTCACAACGGCTTTGCCAGCATCGAAAATGAAAGTGAGCAGGGCAGGACCGGCTGGCACGATGAAACGACATGCCCTTCAGGGACACTGGAAGCTGAGTCGGGCTCCTCTGGGGGTCACTGATGTGGTCCAACCCAGAGAGGAGGTACGGTTGAGAGGGATTCGAGGCAAGCACAAATGACAGGAGGACCAGGGGCGGCTGCAGATGGTGGCTGTTCGGGAGGATGGCTATCTTCAGCTGTCTGACGGCTCATGGAGACATCCCAACGAGCTACGGTGCGGCAGTGATGAGAAGGAGGTGTTTGGGCTTCGACGTGGATCATCCCTGGGTGCGAAGAAAAGAAGATGCTCTGAACGGGACCCGCCTGACGGGTTTCCAGGGGGTGGTTTCTCTACTGAGACTGACTGATGGTTGGGGCAGTGTTTATTGCATGACGTTGGAATGGGAGATAACCTGTATATATACATGTTCTGTTAAGAGGATTGTTTTATGTTATTTATTTTAGGAGCATGGCAATCTTATGTTTAAAGGGCTGTGTTTTAGCAAAGACGGCAGAATAATCCGTCTGGCCGTGTGGGCGTGGAACAGTTGTCCACCTGTTCCCCATAGCTTTAGTTGTGTGTGTGTGTGTCATAGGCCTTGTGCTATTGTTATTTAGTTATAGCGCGTGATTCGGGTTCCAAATTGGGGAGGGTCTCCATCGTATGTGTGTTTGGACCATTTTTGAAGGGGGGGCATTATGTTGTTAATAGGATATATTATTGTGTGACACGGTTGACAGCTCCACCTTTTCAGTGCCACTCGGGGTATAAGAGGGCTGTGCAGAAGAAGGGCGGTCTCTTTGACCTCACCTCTGCCTAACGGGAGTGCTGGTATTGTAACTGTGAGTTGACAATAAAGTCCTGTTCTGTTCTCCAGCCTCATCCTTGATTCTTGTTTACCAACATAAGTATGAACACAGTGCGTACACTGTGCTCGGCGTTTAATTTTGATGGTTATGGCTTGCAGCTCATGAAAACCCGAAAATCATTTTCTCAAAAAATTAGAATATTACATAAGAGCAATTTTTTAAAAAATGTATTTTTTTTAATAGAAACGTTGGCTGACTAAAAGTATTTCCATGCACACACTCAATACTTGTTCAGGGCTCTTTTTGCATGAATTAATACTGCATCACTGTGGCATGGCATGAAGGTGATCAGCCTGTGTTACTGCTGAGGTGTTACGAAGGCCCAGGTTGCTTTGATAGCGGCCTTCAGCTCCTCTACATTGTTGGGTCTGGTGTCTCTCATCTCCCTGTTGACAATACTTCATAGATTCTGTATGGGGTTTAGGTCAGCAGAGTTTGCTGGCCAGTAAAATATGGTGATACCATAGTCATTAAACCAGGCTTCCGTAGTTTTGGCAGCAGTGTGGGCAGGTGACAAGTCCTCAATAAACCTTGTCAGCAGAGGGAAGCATAAAGTGCTCTAAAATGTCCTGGTGGACGGCTGCATTGACTTTGAACTTGATAAAACACAGTGGACCAACACCAGCAGATGACACGGCTCCCCAAATCAGGTGCCAAGTCCTGTCACTTGGAAATCAAGGTCCCAGAATCTGGAGGAAGAGTGAACAGGCACAGAATCCAAGTTGCTTGAGGTCCAGTGTGAAGTTTCCACAGTCAATGATGATATGTGGAGCCATGTTATCTGCTGCGTTTTTCCACTGTGTTTAATCAAGTCCAATGTCAGTGCAGCCATCTAACAGGAAATTTTAGAGCACTTCATGCTTCCCTCTGCTGACAAGCTTTATGGAGATGCTGATTTCATTTTCCAGCAGGACATGGCACCTGCCCACACTGCCAAAAGTACAAATACCTGGTTTAATGACCATGGTATCACTGTGCTTGATTAGCCAGCAAACTCTCCTGACCAAAATCCCATAGATAATCTATGGAGTATTGTCAAGAGGAAGATGAAATACACCAGACCCAATAATGCAGATTAGCTGAAGGCTGCTATCAAAGCAACCTGGGCTTCCATAACACCTCAGCAGTAACACAGGCTGATCGCCTCCATGCCATGCTGCATTGATGCAGTAATTATGCAAAAGGAGCCCCGACCAAGTATTGAGTGTGTACATGGACATACTTTTCAATCGGCCAACATTTCTATTAAAAATCTTTTTTTTAATTAATTTTATATAATATTCTAATTTTTTGAGAAACTGAATTTGGGGTTTTCATTTGCTGCAAGCCATAACCATCAAAATTAAAACAAATAAACATTTGAAATATATCACTCTGTGTGTAATGAATCTATATAATATACAAGTTTCAGTTTTTGAATTGAATTATTGAAATAAATCAACTTTCGATGACATTCTAATTTACTGAGATGCACCTGTAGTTCAGTTTTAACAAGGATGATGATTACTAGGATCAATGTCCCAAGTGGATTTCTTTCTATATTTGTATGAACTATATATATAAACACCTATCTGATAACTCAGTCAAACTTATTTATCAAGCTGTCTATGATATTATGATGTAGTTAATGGCCACTTTCATGGCAGGCATTTTGATCCATCTTAGAACAACTGTGAGTACAGTTGTCTTGGGAATCTCACTGAGTAAATTTATACCATGACAAAATGTATTTAAGGACATTCTAATCCCATTGAAAGTAACCCAGCCACAGGGGGTGCACAAGCCAGTGTACTCCTAGTGAGGGTCCCAAGCCCGGGTAAATGGAAAGGGTTGTGTCAGGAAGGGCATCCGGTGTAAAACCTTTGCCAAATCAAATATGTGGATCATGACGAATGAGATTTTTACACCAGATCGGTCGAGGTCCGGGTTAAAAACGACCGCCACCAGTACTGTTAACTGACAGGGTGTCGGTGGAAACTGGGCTACTGTTGGTCGAATTTCAAAGAGGACAAGAGGGGGAGAGCATGTTTAGAAGGGGAGAGAGAAAAGGAAAGGTAGAAGTGTGGAGGTGTCAGTAGGGACTTTAAATGTAGGGACTATGACTGGCAAAGGCAGAGGGTTGGCTGATATGATGGAGCAACAGAAGGTAGGTATACTGTGTTCAAGAAACCAGATGAAAGGGACAGCAAGGCTCGGAGCATTGGAGGTGAATTTAAATTGTTCTATCATGGTGTAGATAGGAAGAGAAATTGAGTAGGGGTAACCTTGAAGGAAGAGTATGTGAAGGGTGTTCAGGAGGTAAAAAGGGAGTCAGACAGGATCATGAGTTTGAAACTAGAAATCAAAGGTTGTGATGTTGAATGCTGTTAGTGCATATGCCCCACAAGTTGGATGCCAGGTAGAAGAGAAAGTCTCAACACCCCTGTTCAAATGCCAGGTTTTTGTGATGTAAAAAAATGAGACCAAGATAAATCTTTTCCAAACTTTTTCCACCAGTAATGTGACCTATAACCTGTACAACCCAATTTGAAAAACAAACTGAAATCCTTTAAGGGGAGAAATAAAAAATAAAAAACTTACAATAATTTGGTTGCATAAATATGCACACCCTCATAACTGGGGATGTGGCTGTGTTCAGAATTAAACAATCATATTCAGCCTCCGACCAACAGTGATCTGTGTGGAGTTTGCATGTTCTCCCTGTGTCTGCGTGGGTTTACTCCGGGATTTCTCCAGTTTCCTCCCACATGCCAAAAACATGCAAGTTAGGTTAATTAGCATCAAACTGGGAATTCTAAATTGTCCTTAGGTATGACTGTGAGAGTGAATGGTTGTCTGTCTCTCTGTGTTGGCCCTGCGATGGACTGGCGATCTGTACAGGGTGTACCCTGCCTCTCGCCCTAAGATGCTGGGATAGGCTCCAGCCCCCCTGCGACCCGAAAAGGATTAAGCGGAAGAAGATGGATGAATGAATATTCAAACTCATGTTCAATGGGAGTCAGCACACACCTGCCACCATTTAAATTGCCTATGATTAACCACAAATAAAGCTCAGCTGTTCTAGTAGGCTTTTCCTGACATTTTTGTAGTCACATCTTACAGCACAAGCCATGGTCCACAGAGAGCTTCCAAAGTATCAGAGGGATCTCATTGTTCAAAGGTATCAGTCAGGAGATGAGTACAAAAGAATTTCCAATGCATTAAATATACCATGGAACACAGTGAAGACAGTCATCATCAAGAGGAGAAAATATGGCAAAACAGTGACATTTCCAAGAACTAAATGTCCCTCCAAAATTGATGAAAAGATGAGAAGAAAACTGGTCAGGGAGGCTGTCAAGAGGCTAACAGCGACACTGAAGGAGCTACAAGAATTTCTGGCACGTACTGGCTGTTTAGTACATGTGACAACAATCTCCCGTCTTCTTCATATGTTTGGGCTATGGGGTAGGGTGGCAAGATGGAATGCTTATCTTATGAAGAAAAACATCCAAGCCTGGCTACATTTTGCAAAAACACATTTGAAATCTCCCAAACACATGTGGGAAAATGTGTTATGGTCCAATGAAACCAAGGTTGAACTTTTTGGCCATAATTCCAAAAGGTATATTTGGGGCAAACACAACACTGCTCATCACCAAAAGAACACCATGCCTGCAGTGAAGCATGCATGGTGTTCTTTGCATCATGTGGCAGCATCATGCTTTGGGGCTGTTTTTCTTCAGCTGGAACTGGGGCCTTAGTCAAGGAGGAGGGGATTATGAACAGTTCCAAATACCAGTCAGTGTTGGCACAAAACCTTCAGGCTTCTACTAGAAAGCTGAAGATGAAGAGGAAATTCATCTTTCAGCACGACAGTGACCCAAAGCACACATCCAAATCAACAAAAGAAATGCTTTACTAGAAGAAGACTAAGGTTTTGGAATGGCCCAGCCAGAATCCAGACCTGAATCCAATCAAACATCTGTGGGGTGATCTGGAGAGGGCTGTGCACAGGAGATGCCCTCGCAATCTGACAGATCTGGAGCATTTTTGCAAAGAAGAGTGGGCAAATATTGCCACATCAAGATGTGCCACGCTGATAGACTCCAACCCAAAAAGACTGAGTGCTGTAATAAAAGCCAAAGGTGCTGCAACAAAGTATTAGTTTAAGGGTGTGCACATTTATGCAAACAGGTTATTGTTTTTTATTTTTCCCCTTGAAAGATTTCAGTTTGTTTTTCAATTGGGTTGTACAGGTTATAGGTCACATTAATGGTGGAAAAAGTTTTGAAATGATTAATCTTGGTCTTATTTTTTACATCACAAAAACCTGGCATTGTGTAAACTTTTTATATCCACTGTAGGTGAAGGGAACAGAGGTGATGAGGAGGTTCTGGTTAGGTATGGTCTTAAGGAGAGAAATGAGGAAGGACAGATGGTTGTGGATTTTGCTAAAAGGATGGAAATAGCTGTAGTGAACACATACTTCAAGAAGAGAGAGGAACATAGGGTGACTTACAAGAGTGGAGGAAGGTGCACACAGGTGGACTACATCTTATGTAGAAGGAGAAATCTGAAAGCAATAGGAGACTGCAAGGTGGTGGCAGGGGAGAATGTAGCTTGACAGCATCAGATGGTAGTCTGTAGGATGACTTTGGAGAGCAAGAAGAGGAAGAGAGTGAAGGCAGAGCCAACGATTAAGTGGGGGAAGTTACAGAAGGAAGAAGGTTGCACAGAGTTCTGAAAGGAGTTGATATAGGCTCTGGGTGGCAGGGAAGAATTATCAGATGACTGGGAAAGTACAGAAAAAGTATTGAGGGAAACGGGCAGAAAGGTATGTGGTGTATCCTCTGGACAGAAAAAAGAAGACAGGGAGACTTGGTGGTGGAATGAGGAGGTACAGGAAAGTATTCAAAGGAAGAGGTTAGCAAAGAAACAGTGGGATAGTCAGGGACATAAAGAAAGAAAGTAGACAGGAGTATTTGGAATCTAGGCGCATGGCAAAGGCAAAGGAAAAGGCATATAGTGAGTTGTTTGAGAGGCTGGACACTAAGGAATGAGAAAAGGACTTGTATTGATTGGCTAAATAAAGAGATCGAACTGGAAAGTATGTGCAGCAGGTTGGGTTGATTAAGGACAGAAATGGTAATATACTAACAAGTGACGATTGTGTTGAGAAGATGGAAGGAGTACTTTGAGGAGCTGAATGAAGAAAATGAGCGAGAGAGGAGGATGGATGAAGGACAGACATTAAACCAGGAAGGATTAGCAAGGTGAAAGTGAGGGCAGCTTTGAAGAGGATGAAGAATTGAAAGGTGGTTGGTCCAAATGACATTCCTGTGGAGGAATGAAGATGTTTAGGAGAGATGGCAGTGGGCTTTTTAACCAGATTGTTTGACACAATCCTGGAGAGAGGGAAGATGCCCGAGGAGTGGAAAAGAAGTGTTTTGGTACCAATTTTCAAGAACAAGGATGATGTGCAGAGCTATAGTAACTACAGAGTCATAATGTCACAAGCCCCAACAATAAAACAACAATAGCACAAGCCATAAGACGGCACACGAGGGAGAGAATAAAAAACCCAATCGCGGGAGTAGAGAGTGCCATGTTTAATAAAGTTTACCACAAAATACAGTTCAGTTCAACCACACAAAAATACAGAAAGATGTAATAATGGGATTAGGCCACCAGACATGCAGGGCGCCTCCCGGAAGCTCTATAGCCCGGTCAATAGCGAGCCTAGTGCCGCAGGGCTGCGATAAGCACAAAATAGGAAAAGCGAAAAAGACACTTACAGGGCTGGAGCAAATCTGGGGCGTACCGTGCAGTCTGGAGGATGAGGATGGGAAGCAGGGCCAGCCGAAACACCACGGGAATAATCCGGCTGAAGTGACGGGCTGGAGAATAACGAAGGTAGTGATTCACATACAGGGAGAACTGGTTGCCACGTATGGAGGCGAATGCCCCGACAATCTCTTTCCTCCAAAGCGGCGAACAAATACTCCTGAAGCTAATGAGGAAAGAGATTGCTGGTGCAAGAATGCGTGGGCAGGACTGATTGGCACCAGGTGTGTGCACCATGACAGTGCAGCTGATGGCACCTGACAGGAGGAGGGGGCGTGACAGAGCTGTCAGGAGGAAACTAGGGCAAAGCATAACAATAAGTCAGAACTGGGTTTGGCTTCCAAACTCAGATTCATGACACATAAAGTTGATCAGCCACACTACGAAGATATGGGAAAGAGTTGAAGCCAGGTTGAGAGAAGAGTGACAATCGATAAGCAGCAGTACGGTTTCATCATTTGGAGGGACAGGATTAGAAATGAGTATATCAGAGGGACAGCTCAGGTTGAGTAGTTTGGAGACAAAGAGGGACAAGGTTGAGATGGTTTGGACATATGCAGAGGAGGGATATCGTGGCTATACTGGACAAAGGATGTTGAAGATGGAGCTGCCAGGCAGGAGGAAATGAGGAAGACCACAGAAAAAAATTCATGGATGTAGTATAAGAGGACATGGAGAGGGTTGCTGTTATAGAGGAAGATGCAAGGGATAGGGTGAGATGGAGGCAGATGATCTGCTGTGGCGACCCCTAAAGGCAACAGCCAGAAGAAGAAGAAGAAGAATCCCATTGAAATTCCAAAAGTCTATAGCTAAATCCCAAGTTGTACTTAACAAAAAAATTACAAGTACTTTAGACTGGACACACTTCATATCCCCCTGGAGGCCACTTATAAAATCAGATGTACTAGTTCACCTCTAAAGCAATGACACACTGTCACAGTGGAAAATCTGATCAACCAGAGTCATAATCAGGGAAACTTGGCCGAATCAGACACGCCGAAGTGTGCCTCCTCCCAGTAGAGTGACACATTCATAATTTCTGCTGTTCCTGACAACCTTCGTAATACACCTCGTGCCCTCTTCCTCCTAACCTAGTAGTTAATTAGACCTGTGGGAAGGCTGGCAGGTCATCGGGAGGAGCAGGAAATCAGTGAAAAATTACATCTCTCGTTAACAAAAGAGGCTGCCCATAACTGATCAAAGGCCAGGGCAGCCACAGGAATTTCTCTAATGGAGTTGAAACAGTCTGTAATGACTCATGCTTTTAAATCAGGCACATTCAATTTACATTCATAATTCTGTCACCAACGTGTTAAACATGCCTTTTGTACTTGCATTCACCATGCAGCTGAAGAACTTCTGTCTTTTAAACATTTAAGAGCGACTGTATCCCTACAACTGGAAAACACTGATCTTGATCCTTAATGATTTTCAGACATCTGTAATAAACTGAATACAACTTTCACATACAGGACTGTTTCCCCGCAGCATTCATATCTTAATTATTTATTTCCACAAACAGTTTAGAACTGTTCAAAAAATTGTGAGAGGTTTTCAGTTCAATTAAAGATCCTCTGACATAACTAAATCAGATTACTTAAGACCTGAATGCTCTGAGTTTCACTGCCTTAAAATTGTCATATTTTCAGATGCTAATCAATAACTTACTCAGCTATCAATCCATCTCTTCCTCTGGTATATCTCTGGTTAAAGAACTCCTCTTCCTCTTCTTCATCCTGAAGAAAACCATACACAACATATAAGACTTTTTTAAAAACTCAACACCCAGAAGAAAAAACTGATTTCCATTTTCCATTGGTAAAATCATTTGGACTATGATCTTCAATATAGTGCAAACCTTTGTCAGCTCCTGTGCATTGGCCAGATTATCCACAGCGATGGCCAAGAAGACATTGAGTAAGGTGTCTGTCATTAAGAAGTCAAGGATAACAAGAAATAAAGATTCTCCATTTAGTTTCCCCCAAAGGACAAGATTCTGTCAAGCCAGCCAAACTGAGGGCCACAATATCCGCTATTGTTAAAAAATGTATTTTTTTCTTTATTTTCAGGGCTGTAATTTGAGTAATTCCACTTCCTGCAGTTCTTAATGTTGTCATGACAGACTGTGTATCATCACGGTTCGTAGAAACAGGACCCAAAAGCGAGACTTGAAGTTTACCTTTTTTATTATGAGCTGTCAAGACAAGACACAGCTCAAGGGTCGAAACATGAGCAATAGACAGGCTTGGCAAAAATAAACCCAAAAGCAGGCAGGACAAGGCTCAAGGTTAAACAGAACAACGCAGGATACAGGCAGATCGGAATTGTGCTGTTCACGTAGTATGATGTGAGGAACCCATGCAGGACACAGACAGACACTGACATAAATAGACAAGGGGTAATCATGACAACACAGAACAGGCGGGGAGACTAATCAGGGCTAACAACTGACACATGGGGGAAACCGTGATGACTGGTATGGGAAAATAGGATGGCTGGGATGAACAGACAATCACGGACAGGGGATACTCATGAAACATGATGACAATGACCCAGGGGAGACAAGTCCATGAAAACCAAGACAATAATAATAATAACCAACTGAGAACTGAGCAGGGACGAACTCTACAGAACACAAATGCAGACATGGTAATAAAAATGAAAGCCAAAGATGCAAGACAGAAAACTAAACAATAACAAATCAAGGCGAGGATGTGAGCTGAGGCCCATGTCTTAGTGACAAGGAATATAATTAATAAATCAAGGAGAGGACATGGGGTCCAGCCCACGTCCTGACAGTACCCCCCACTTAAGGAGCGGCTTCCAGATGACCTTCATACAAACAACAACGAAAAAACACCCTCCCAGGGTGGGTGGTGGTGGCACAAGGCTAAGTGGGCTGAAACAAACTCTAACCCTTCCCCCCGAGTCAAAAGCAAACAACACAGTTTGTGTGGTGCACAAAGCTCATGACCCCCTCACAAACCATGGTAGGTCAGGAGGCCTACCCAAGTCCAGGGGCCCCGAACCACAGAACAAGGTGGGTCAGGGGCCTACCCCAGTCCATGGACCCCCAGATCAGAATGCAGGGTAGATCAGGTGGCCTGCCACTGTCCTCAGGCCAATGAACCACAGAGCAAGGTGGAACAGTGGCCACAGGGGCATACAGCTTGCCAAACACAAACAAAGAAACTCTATGCTTTGCGACCGGTGACTGCAGCACTCTGACCCCAGAAGCCGGTGGTGGAGGTGCACCGGCCTCAGCAGTAGACGGAGGTGCACCAGCCCCAGGAACAGACGATGGTGGCATGCAGGTGGAGCCACGCCGGCCTCTGGAGTGGCAGGTGGAGGCGAGCGGTAGACGGAGGTGCCCTGGCCTCTGGAACGACAGATGAAGGCACACTGGACTCAGGAACAGACGGCGAAGGCTCGCCAGACACCACAGCAAATGATGGAGGCTCACTGGCCTTAGGGATAGACGGCGAAGGCACACCAGCCTCAGGAACAAATGGCGAGGGCACACTGGCCACAACACCAAGTGATGAAGGCTCACTGGCCTCAACGGCAAACGATGGAGGTTCACTGGCCTCAACAGCAAATGATAAAAGCTCACCGGCCTCAACAGTAAATGATGAAAGCTCACCAGCCTCTGGTGCAGGTGATGGAGGCTCACAGGCCTCAACAGCAAACAATGTAGGCTCATCGGCCTCTGGAGCAGATTATGGATGCTCACTGGCCTCAGGAGCAGATGATGGAGGCTCACCAGCCTCTGGAGCAGATGATGGAGGCTCACTGGCCTCTGGAGCAGATGATGGAGGCTCACTGGCCTCAACAGCAGATGGGAGTGCAGGCTGATCAGCAGCAAGCCCAGGTGAAACTGCCTGATCAGCGGTGAACCCAAACGATGAAGACTGATCAGCGGTGGAACCAGATACAGCTGTCTGGAGAACCACCCCTGACACAGCCGCCTTTGACAGGGAGGAGGAATCATGGACCAGGTTGTCATCTGGCAAAGCTGCAGGCATGATGACAGGTTGAGCAGCAGGTATGATGGCGGGCGAAGCAGCCGCTGCTGGTAGCACATCCCACGACAAGGCAGCTGCTGACTGGACCTCAGATGTGGGCTCGGGCATAAGGAGAAGGGAGACAGATGATGCAGGGAGGACAAAAACAACAGCAGAGGTAGCAGCAGAGAGTGGTGGAGAGAGCTCAGCAGTGATAGTTGGTGACTGTCGCTGAGCCCTCTCCCCAGGAACAAGGCAAGCCCTTTTATTTGTAGGTCATAAAAAATGAGAAGGTACTTGCTATTGTTCCTGTTCTGCTCCCACCTAAAAGTCAAACGATCCCTCCCAGGATATGACGGGCCTCGTCCGACGAGGTGCCGCTGCATGGTGGTGTGGTGCAGTGGTCGAGGGAGGAGGACACACAGCGCCTCCACAGAGATGAAAAGCTGGGCTGCTGAGTCCATTGGTGCCGGCATGAGCCACGTCCTCTGGCTCATGTTGGTCCCCCTTTCATTTGCTCCTCTCCCACCGCCGGCTTCACCAGCCCCCAGAGCATCTGCTGTAAATTGGGTACGGAACACAGAAGTCCGGCAAGCTGGGGGTACTTTTGCAGGGAGGGGAAACCCTCAGTGAGCTGCTCAGTGCCTGCGAGGCAGCTGAGGGCTTTTTCAGACGTGCGGGAGGTGCAGGCATCCTTGATGAGGGAAGCAACCCATACCTCCTCCTCATTGAGGCCCACTTCAAAATACCTTAAGTCCGCTGGGTCCATGTGAGGGGTTCCTTCTGTCACGGGTCGTAGAAACAGAACCCAAATGCAAGACTCAAAGTTTACTGTTTTTATTAATAGCTGTCAAGGGTCAGCTTGAGGGTCAAAACATAAGCACTAGACAGGCTTGGCAAAAATAAACCTAAAAGCAGGCAGGAGAAGGCTCAAGGTTAAACAGAACAACGCAAGATACAGGCAGGATGGAAGTGTGTTGTTCAGGCAGTATGACGTCAGGAACCCGTGCAGGACACAAACAGACACTGACATAAATAGACGAGGGGTAATCATAACAACACAGAACAGGTGGGAGACTAATCAGGGCTAAGAACTAACACATGGGGATGAACAGACAATCACAGACAGGGATATGTATTTTTTAAATATTTCATGTCTGTTATTATTTTCTTGTTTGTTTTCTGTAGTTTTGGTTGTTTCCTTCAGAGCCTCCTTCAGTCTGCTCCCCAGTTCTCAGCTGTGGGTGATTGCCTAATTAGGTCACTCTGCCAGTCTCAGCTCTCACACCTGCAGCTCATCTCTGGTTTTATTTAAGATCTGCCATTTTCACTCTGCCCTGTGGCTATTTTGTATTGTCTTCCATCCTCACCAGAGTTCAGCCTGCTCTGGTGAAAATTCTGTGTAAGTAACCCAGTGCTTACCAGTTTTCATGTTGGAGTGCTTTGGGGTTTTCTATGGTTTTTCCTTTCCGCTCACCAGTTGGTTTGGGAGCAAGCTGTGCTTATTCCTATGTTGCTTGCAGAGTTAGGCTGGTTGGAGCACTTTGTATTTTTTCCTTTTGTAATAAATTGCGCTGACACAACCTGCGAGTGGGTCTGTCCATCTGCTCCGTAGGAGCATTCATGACAGATACTCATGAAACATGATGACAATGAGCCAGGGCAAACAAGATCATGAAAACCAAGACAATAATAATAACAATAATAATAATGATAACCAACTGAGAACCGAGCAAGGACAAATCCTATGGAACACAAATGCAGACATAATAAAAATGAAAACCAAAGCTGCAAGACAGAAAACTAAACAATAACAAATCAAGGCGAGGACTTGAGCTGAGGCCCATGTCCTGGTGACAAGGAATATAATTAATAAATCAAGGACATGATATGGGGTCCAGCCCATGTCTTGACAAGTATGGCAGCTACCAGTGATACCTATCAGCCTCTGTTTGTTGTTGAGATGTAGTTTATATAGTATTTTGACCTTGACCTTTGACCTTTAAATTTCAAAACCATGGACAGAGGGCAAGGTGACAGGGTGAGCCTGTGTACAAAGTTAATGACCATAGGTGTCATTGTGGCTGAGATAAAGTTTGTAGGGCATTTTGACCTTGACCACTGACCTTTTGTCCCCAAACCCATAGTTGTAGGTCGGGGTGCCAAGGTGAACCTGTGTACCAAGTTTGGTGATCCTGGCTTTACTTGTTGCATAGTAATAGTAATGGGCAGCTTGGTGGAACAGTGGTTAGTGCTGAGGCAGCACAGTAAGAAGGTCACGGGATCGAGTCCACACCTGACCATCGTGGGTTCGATCCCACTCCCTGACCCTTAGTGACCCTTCTATGTGGAGTTTGTATATCCTCCCCGTGTCTGCGTGGGTTTACCCCCGGGTACTCCGGTTTCCTCCCACAGCCAAAAATATGCAAGTTAGGTTAATTAGAGACTCTAAAGGGGCCCTAGGTGTGAATGTGTGTGTGAATGGTGAAGGGGCTGGTGCCGTACTGTGGCTGCCTCATCCATCCAGGTGGACGCCCTGAATTTCCCTCTGGGATTAATAAAGAATACAAAAAAAAAAATAGTGCAAAGGAAATGTTAACAATGATCTCTGACCTTTTGACCCCAAACCCATAGTCAGACCGCAGCCCGTAAACCATCCAAGACCTGTCTTAGACATGACAATATCGATGTGAAAAGGCTACATCCTTCCTTTTTGGAGTTACTGCATTACAAGATTTTGGGAAAAATTACCTCTGACCTTGACCTAAAGGTCAAAGGTCACCCAAATTCAAACTCGTCTGACATTTTTCATAGATATACCCATGGTATCAATTTGAAAAGCCCACATCAATTCTTTCTCTCGTTATCGCGTTCACAATGTAGGTATTGATGCTGCCAACACCACCAACACCACCACCACCACCACAGCAATTAGTAAAAAAGTTGTGTTTGCATTTTCTCTTCCCATTTTTTTAAACATACTTGGGCAAAAACACTCCACTGTGAATATACTGTATTCATTAAGGCAAAAGTGTAAAATCCACAGTTTGTACTATTTTGCTCATTTGAATGACAGCATCCTCATTATGTGACCTTAGTAAATCAGATTCTGTCTTTTTCTTCAAGTGGTATCAAGCTTACAAATTATTTTGTACAAGCAAAATCAGACCCATAGAGCACTGGTCTCCAACCATGTGCCATGGTGGCCCAAGACCCTGCAGGGTTTCTCTTCAGCAGGTGTTTTCACTGATCAGCAATCAGTGGGAAGAAATTCAGTGAAATCACCTGTTGAAGACAGGTTCAGGTTCAGGTTACTTTATTTGTACCCATAGGTAGATTTGTTTTGCAGTCTGGTGACATCCATATTTACAAGCCACAAATTACATTCAACATAGACACAAACACAGGCACACATGAAGCTGACTATAAACATGATAAAAATACTCAAGGCTCCATCAATCAGGGTATAAAAAGACAAAGAGATGGGAGAAAAGCCAGAGGTAAGAGAGAAGGGTCATATTAAAAGTTAAAAACTAGTCAAAGAGGTTAAAAACTCAAAGGTCTAAAACCCACTAAAATATTTAGAACCCAAGTAACATTCTAAAAAATAAGTAAATATAAAATGGAGTTAATTGTGGGGAGACTTGAATAACGAAACCGAATTGCCTTTAATTTCAGTTTATTTCAAGTAACCATTCCACTGTCTGCTCTCATTCCTGAGCAGCGAACAAAGAGAGTGAACACACCAAAGTTCTCTCATTTAAAACGTTCTCACATCAAACCATTTCCCTCGCGGGGGAAATCACACATCTATATCAAAGTCTCTTTATTCACATTCATTAGCCTTTTATTTACATAACTCCCCCTTCTCTCCTCTCGAGCCTCAGTGGTCAGGAAGTCTTCTGTCCCCTGTCCTCCGCAGGGGGTCCAGGCTCTGTGGCTCCGCACCGCAGGGGGCTGGCTCTCCTTCATCGTGAGGTTAAATCACATATGCAGTGTCCAACATATACATGTCTCACAACACAGCCATATAACCCCCCCCAAACGATGAAGAACAGACTAATTCCTAAAATTTAATAGCACCTTACTCACTACTGAATAATCAACACCAACATTCAGTCTGTGCGCCGCTTGGGCTTCAGCCGTCTGCCGAATCTGCTGTGAGTTGGCCCCGCCTTGCCTGCGGTGCTTTTCTGCTTCGGTTCTGTTGACTGAGGGAGAGAGTGATTAATTGCCCTCTGCGGGGGCCTGCCTCGTCGAGGCGCCACTGCGACCGGTACAGACACGTCCTTCATGACAAAAGCAGGTTTTAGTCTGTCAATACTGACTGTCTCTTTTCTGTCTCCAAAATCTAGCACAAATTGCTTATCACCTGCCTCCAGCACTCGAAATGGCCCTTCGTAAGGTGGTTTGAGCGTTGCTTTAAGGGCTTCGCGCCTGACAAAAACGAAATCGGCATTTTTCAAAGCCTTGGGGACGAAAACTCGTGGAAAAGCGTGATGAACCGGACCCGGGAGCGTGTCTGCCCCCGTGCCGACTAACGGTCCCAGAGCAGAGAGAGGTGGGGGCTCTGGGGGCTCTGGTAAAAACTCGCCCGGCAGCCTCAGAGTTTGTGCGAATACCAGCTCCGCTGGGGAGGCGTCTAAGTCCTCTTTAGGCGCAGAACGCAACCCTAATAAAACCCATGGAAGTTTATTTACCCAATCTGCATCCGTGAGCGACGCTCTGAGTGCTGCCTTCAAAGACCTATGAAAACGCTCGCATAAACCATTGGTCTGAGGGTGGTAAGCCATAGTGCGGTGAATTTTGGCTCCTAAGCCGTTGGCCATCGCTGACCACAGCTCAGAGATGAATTGCGGTCCTCTATCGGACGTAATGTCCGACGGAACCCCGAAGCGCGCCACCCAAGCCGTTAAAAAAAACGCGAGCCACCTCCGCGGCCGTGGTCGTCGCAAGTGGGACCACTTCCGGCCAACGTGTGGTGCGGTCCACCATTGTCAAAAGATACGTGAACCCCTGTGATGCCGGTAGGGGGCCCACAAGGTCGACGTGCACATGGTCGAACCTTCTGGCCGGAATGCGGAACGGTTCTAACGGGGCTCTTGTGTGCCTGTGAATTTTGGCCCGTTGACAGGAAATGCAGGTTTTTGCCCATTCCTTCACGTGCTTGCGCAGGCACGGCCAAACAAACTTTTCCGCCACTAGTTTCACCGACGCGCGCACCCCCGGGTGCGCCAGTGAGTGGACCGAGTCAAAAACACGGCGGCGCCACGTGGCCGGAACCACCGGACGCGGGCGCCCCGTCGACATGTCGCAAATCAGGGGGGGCATACCGGTTTGTAAACACTTGCTCTCCAGCCTCAACCCTGTTGGTCCAGACTGGAGCGCGCGCACGTCTGCGTCCGCCCCCTGGTCCGCTGCCATGGCTGCGTAATCTATACCCACGTGCACCGGGGCTGCGCGCGCCACCGTGCCACTCTCCTGCGGCGCGGTCACGGTGGCCCGTTCTGCCTCTGCGCGTGTTGGGGTCGTGAACGCGCGTGAGAGACAATCCGCTACTACATTGAATTTGCCCGCGACGTGCCTAATGTCAGTGGTAAATTCCGAGATTGCGGCCAGCTGCCTCTGCTGCCTGCCGGACCACGGATCTGAAATTTTGGCCATGGCGTATGTGAGCGGCTTGTGGTCCACATAAGCGGTGAAGCACCGTCCTTCCAGCCAGAACTGGAAATGACGAATAGCCAAATGCAGCGCCAACAGTTCTCTGTCAAACGCGCTGTATTTTCGTTCAGCCGCGTTTAAAGATTTGCTAAAGAAAGCCAAAGGCTGCCAAACTCCGGCTACCTGTTGCTCAATAACGGCCCCTATGGCTAAATCTGAAGCGTCTGTCGTCAGCGCGATACGTGCTGCA
This sequence comes from Pholidichthys leucotaenia, assembly GCA_020510985.1. Lineage (NCBI taxonomy): Eukaryota > Metazoa > Chordata > Actinopteri > Cichliformes > Pholidichthyidae > Pholidichthys > Pholidichthys leucotaenia. Next base: position 253,179,402 of record CM035846.1, on the reverse strand, counting down.
GGGTCTGGGTGGGCCAGGAGCGCAGCGTCAGCCAAGGCTTTTTTAACCTCTGTGAACGTGCGCTCCCGCTCCGGGGACCATTCGACCGCCTGGGTCGGTTTTTGTTTTTTGAGCGCGGCATATAACGGTTGCATGATTTGAGCTGCGTGGGGCAGGAATCGGTTATAAAAATTCACCATCCCCAAGAATTCCTGTAGTGATTTGACCGTTTGTGGACGGGGAAAATCCGCTACCGCGCGTACTTTCTCTGGTAATGGAACCGCTCCCTCCGGGGAGACGCGGTGACCCAAAAAATCGATCCGCTCGACGCCGAACTGGCACTTGGCTGGGTTAACTATTAAGCCGTGCTCTCCCAGCCTCCTAAAAACTGCTGTGAGGTGCGTTTCGTGTTCGTCCTCTGAAGTACTCGCGACCAAAATGTCGTCGAGGTACACAAACACGAAAGGGAGATCGCGTAACACGGCATCCATCATCCGCTGAAATGTTTGCGCTGCCCCTTTGAGACCAAACGGCATGCGTAAAAATTCGAAAAGTCCGAACGGGGTTATTACCGCTGTTTTAGGAATGTCCTCCGGTTGGACCGGGACTTGGTGATAGCCGCGAACTAGATCAATCTTTGAAAAAATGCGCGCCCCCGCCAGGTGCACCGAAAAGTCCTGAATGTGCGGGATGGGATAACGATCGTGCGCCGTAGCGTTGTTTAGCCTGCGGTAATCCCCGCACGGTCTCCAGGAGCCATCGGCTTTTGGTACCATGTGCAGCGGCGAAGCCCACGGGCTCTTCGACCTACGAACGATGCCCAGCCTCTCCAGGCTGGCGAACTCCTCGCGCGCAATGGTGAGCTTAACTGCATCCAAGCGCCGAGCTTTTGCAAACACGGGAGGACCAGACGTGGGGATAAAGTGTTTCACCCCGTGCTTCGCGACCGTCGCTGAAAAAGTGGGCACAGTGAGCGCTGGAAATTGGGTGAGGAGTGTGTGAAACTTACCACCTGCTGTAGCGACGTGGGTCTGTACTGGTGGCGGGGACACTCGAGCTGAACAGGGGAGAGAGTAAAAAGAGAGTGCATTTACCAGCCGTCTATTAGCAAGATCAACTAACAGATTGTGCGAACACAAAAAATCCGCGCCCAACATGTTGAAACTCACCGCCGCTATTACAAAAGTCCATTCATATGTGCGGCCATGTAAGCACAAAGGCAAGGTCCTTCTCCCGTAGGTGTTGATGTTCGAGCCATTTGCCGCTGTAGCTCCGCTACCGTGGGGTCCAGCCACCCGGTCCGCGTATGTTGGGGTGATGAAGCTCACTTGTGCTCCGGTGTCGATGAGGAACTCTCGTCCGGAGCGCGCATCCGTGATGTAGAGCAGCTTGTTGCGTTCTACGAGGGTCGAAGCTGCTAGCGACCCCCGGTCTTGCCGTTTCCCGAACTCCTGAAGATGCAGGGCGGCACACACCTGCGTGCCTTCTCTGCGAACCTCCGATGGTAGAAGCAGAGATCTTCTCCTCCGCTGTGTCGTGTCCGCGCCTCTGCCGCCGGGCTATTGGCTCCACCTCGTCGCGGCCGTGTTGCCGCCGTCGTCGGCCAGTCTGGTTCTGCCGCCTCTGGCTCCCCGCTGTCTCGGGTTGCCGCTGTGGTTGCTTGCCCGCCGCAGGCGTCCAGGATCCCATCTGCCTCCTGGGCCAGCTCCCGGAACTCCTCCAGGGTGTGACACTTTTTGCCGGCCAGCGTGCTTCTCGCATGCGCCGGGAGGTTGGAGAGGAAGATGAACTGAAAAATGAAATCATCGTTGTCCAACCCTCTCAGCTGTATCATCTCCTCCATCAGGGCGCTCGGCCTGTGTCCACCTTGGTCTAGCAAAGACAGGATCCTCCTCGCCCTCACTTCAGCCGAGGGGGTGAAAAACTTGATGAGGGTGGATTTCAGCTTGCCGTACCTGTCGGTCGCGGGTGGCTGCTCCACCAAGCTCTGCACGCACCGAGCTGTGCTGTTGTCCAGTTTAGCGATGACATGGTGGAACTTAGTGTCATCCACCGTTACTCCTGCGAGCGCGAACTGCGACTCTGCTTGCAGAAACCACGACCGTGGGTTATCCTGCCAGAAATCAGGCAGCTTAACGGCCACTGCGCTCGCCAGCTCTGAGCGCTGTGAGTCCGGGACCCTGAGAATTTCTTCGTTCATTCTCAACGTCGTCAGTCACCAATGTGGGGAGACTTGAATAACGAAACCGAATTGCCTTTAATTTCAGTTTATTTCAAGTAACCATTCCACTGTCTGCTCTCATTCCTGAGCAGCGAACAAAGAGAGTGAACACACCAAAGTTCTCTCATTTAAAACGTTCTCACATCAAACCATTTCCCTCGCGGGGGAAATCACACATCTATATCAAAGTCTCTTTATTCACATTCATTAGCCTTTTATTTACATAACTCCCCCTTCTCTCCTCTCGAGCCTCAGTGGTCAGGAAGTCTTCTGTCCCCTGTCCTCCGCAGGGGGTCCAGGCTCTGTGGCTCCGCACCGCAGGGGGCTGGCTCTCCTTCATCGTGAGGTTAAATCACATATGCAGTGTCCAACATATACATGTCTCACAACACAGCCATATAACCCCCCCCCAAACGATGAAGAACAGACTAATTCCTAAAATTTAATAGCACCTTACTCACTACTGAATAATCAACACCAACATTCAGTCTGTGCGCCGCTTGGGCTTCAGCCGTCTGCCGAATCTGCTGTGAGTTGGCCCCGCCTTGCCTACGGTGCTTTTCTGCTTCGGTTCTGTTGACTGAGGGAGAGAGTGATTAATTGCCCTCTGCGGGGGCCTGCCTCGTCGAGGCGCCACTGCGACCGGTACAGACACGTCCTTCATGACAAAAGCAGGTTTTAGTCTGTCAATACTGACTGTCTCTTTTCTGTCTCCAAAATCTAGCACAAATTGCTTATCACCTGCCTCCAGCACTCGAAATGGCCCTTCGTAAGGTGGTTTGAGCGTTGCTTTAAGGGCTTCGCGCCTGACAAAAACGAAATCGGCATTTTTCAAAGCCTTGGGGACGAAAACTCGTGGAAAAGCGTGATGAACCGGACCCGGGAGCGTGTCTGCCCCCGTGCCGACTAACGGTCCCAGAGCAGAGAGAGGTGGGGGCTCTGGGGGCTCTGGTAAAAACTCGCCCGGCAGCCTCAGAGTTTGTGCGAATACCAGCTCCGCTGGGGAGGCGTCTAAGTCCTCTTTAGGCGCAGAACGCAACCCTAATAAAACCCATGGAAGTTTATTTACCCAATCTGCATCCGTGAGCGACGCTCTGAGTGCTGCCTTCAAAGACCTATGAAAACGCTCGCATAAACCATTGGTCTGAGGGTGGTAAGCCATAGTGCGGTGAATTTTGGCTCCTAAGCCGTTGGCCATCGCTGACCACAGCTCAGAGATGAATTGCGGTCCTCTATCGGACGTAATGTCCGACGGAACCCCGAAGCGCGCCACCCAAGCCGTTAAAAAAACGCGAGCCACCTCCGCGGCCGTGGTCGTCGCAAGTGGGACCACTTCCGGCCAACGTGTGGTGCGGTCCACCATTGTCAAAAGATACGTGAACCCCTGTGATGCCGGTAGGGGGCCCACAAGGTCGACGTGCACATGGTCGAACCTTCTGGCCGGAATGCGGAACGGTTCTAACGGGGCTCTTGTGTGCCTGTGAATTTTGGCCCGTTGACAGGAAATGCAGGTTTTTGCCCATTCCTTCACGTGCTTGCGCAGGCACGGCCAAACAAACTTTTCCGCCACTAGTTTCACCGACGCGCGCACCCCCAGGTGCGCCAGTGAGTGGACCGAGTCAAAAACACGGCGGCGCCACGTGGCCGGAACCACCGGACGCGGGCGCCCCGTCGACATGTCGCAAATCAGGGGGGGCATACCGGTTTGTAAACACTTGCTCTCCAGCCTCAACCCTGTTGGTCCAGACTGGAGCGCGCGCACGTCTGCGTCCGCCCCCTGGTCCGCTGCCATGGCTGCGTAATCTATACCCACGTGCACCGGGGCTGCGCGCGCCACCGTGCCACTCTCCTGCGGCGCGGTCACGGTGGCCCGTTCTGCCTCTGCGCGTGTTGGGGTCGTGAACGCGCGTGAGAGACAATCCGCTACTACATTGAATTTGCCCGCGACGTGCCTAATGTCAGTGGTAAATTCCGAGATTGCGGCCAGCTGCCTCTGCTGCCTGCCGGACCACGGATCTGAAATTTTGGCCATGGCGTATGTGAGCGGCTTGTGGTCCACATAAGCGGTGAAGCACCGTCCTTCCAGCCAGAACTGGAAATGACGAATAGCCAAATGCAGCGCCAACAGTTCTCTGTCAAACGCGCTGTATTTTCGTTCAGCCGCGTTTAAAGATTTGCTAAAGAAAGCCAAAGGCTGCCAAACTCCGGCTACCTGTTGCTCAATAACGGCCCCTATGGCTAAATCTGAAGCGTCTGTCGTCAGCGCGATACGTGCTGCAGGGTCTGGGTGGGCCAGGAGCGCAGCGTCAGCCAAGGCTTTTTTAACCTCTGTGAACGTGCGCTCCCGCTCCGGGGACCATTCGACCGCCTGGGTCGGTTTTTGTTTTTTGAGCGCGGCATATAACGGTTGCATGATTTGAGCTGCGTGGGGCAGGAATCGGTTATAAAAATTCACCATCCCCAAGAATTCCTGTAGTGATTTGACCGTTTGTGGACGGGGAAAATCCGCTACCGCGCGTACTTTCTCTGGTAATGGAACCGCTCCCTCCGGGGAGACGCGGTGACCCAAAAAATCGATCCGCTCGACGCCGAACTGGCACTTGGCTGGGTTAACTATTAAGCCGTGCTCTCCCAGCCTCCTAAAAACTGCTGTGAGGTGCGTTTCGTGTTCGTCCTCTGAAGTACTCGCGACCAAAATGTCGTCGAGGTACACAAACACGAAAGGGAGATCGCGTAACACGGCATCCATCATCCGCTGAAATGTTTGCGCTGCCCCTTTGAGACCAAACGGCATGCGTAAAAATTCGAAAAGTCCGAACGGGGTTATTACCGCTGTTTTAGGAATGTCCTCCGGTTGGACCGGGACTTGGTGATAGCCGCGAACTAGATCAATCTTTGAAAAAATGCGCGCCCCCGCCAGGTGCACCGAAAAGTCCTGAATGTGCGGGATGGGATAACGATCGTGCGCCGTAGCGTTGTTTAGCCTGCGGTAATCCCCGCACGGTCTCCAGGAGCCATCGGCTTTTGGTACCATGTGCAGCGGCGAAGCCCACGGGCTCTTCGACCTACGAACGATGCCCAGCCTCTCCAGGCTGGCGAACTCCTCGCGCGCAATGGTGAGCTTAACTGCATCCAAGCGCCGAGCTTTTGCAAACACGGGAGGACCAGACGTGGGGATAAAGTGTTTCACCCCGTGCTTCGCGACCGTCGCTGAAAAAGTGGGCACAGTGAGCGCTGGAAATTGGGTGAGGAGTGTGTGAAACTTACCACCTGCTGTAGCGACGTGGGTCTGTACTGGTGGCGGGGACACTCGAGCTGAACAGGGGAGAGAGTAAAAAGAGAGTGCATTTACCAGCCGTCTATTAGCAAGATCAACTAACAGATTGTGCGAACACAAAAAATCCGCGCCCAACATGTTGAAACTCACCGCCGCTATTACAAAAGTCCATTCATATGTGCGGCCATGTAAGCACAAAGGCAAGGTCCTTCTCCCGTAGGTGTTGATGTTCGAGCCATTTGCCGCTGTAGCTCCGCTACCGTGGGGTCCAGCCACCCGGTCCGCGTATGTTGGGGTGATGAAGCTCACTTGTGCTCCGGTGTCGATGAGGAACTCTCGTCCGGAGCGCGCATCCGTGATGTAGAGCAGCTTGTTGCGTTCTACGAGGGTCGAAGCTGCTAGCGACCCCCGGTCTTGCCGTTTCCCGAACTCCTGAAGATGCAGGGCGGCACACACCTGCGTGCCTTCTCTGCGAACCTCCGATGGTAGAAGCAGAGATCTTCTCCTCCGCTGTGTCGTATCCGCGCCTCTGCCGCCGGGCTATTGGCTCCACCTCGTCGCGGCCGTGTTGCCGCCGTCGTCGGCCAGTCTGGTTCTGCCGCCTCTGGCTCCCCGCTGTCTCGGGTTGCCGCTGTGGTTGCTTGCCCGCCGCAGGCGTCCAGGATCCCATCTGCCTCCTGGGCCAGCTCCCGGAACTCCTCCAGGGTGTGACACTTTTTGCCGGCCAGCGTGCTTCTCGCATGCGCCGGGAGGTTGGAGAGGAAGATGAACTGAAAAATGAAATCATCGTTGTCCAACCCTCTCAGCTGTATCATCTCCTCCATCAGGGCGCTCGGCCTGTGTCCACCTTGGTCTAGCAAAGACAGGATCCTCCTCGCCCTCACTTCAGCCGAGGGGGTGAAAAACTTGATGAGGGTGGATTTCAGCTTGCCGTACCTGTCGGTCGCGGGTGGCTGCTCCACCAAGCTCTGCACGCACCGAGCTGTGCTGTTGTCCAGTTTAGCGATGACATGGTGGAACTTAGTGTCATCCACCGTTACTCCTGCGAGCGCGAACTGCGACTCTGCTTGCAGAAACCACGACCGTGGGTTATCCTGCCAGAAATCAGGCAGCTTAACGGCCACTGCGCTCGCCAGCTCTGAGCGCTGTGAGTCCGGGACCCTGAGAATTTCTTCGTTCATTCTCAACGTCGTCAGTCACCAATGTGGGGAGACTTGAATAACGAAACCGAATTGCCTTTAATTTCAGTTTATTTCAAGTAACCATTCCACTGTCTGCTCTCATTCCTGAGCAGCGAACAAAGAGAGTGAACACACCAAAGTTCTCTCATTTAAAACGTTCTCACATCAAACCATTTCCCTCGCGGGGGAAATCACACATCTATATCAAAGTCTCTTTATTCACATTCATTAGCCTTTTATTTACATAACTCCCCCTTCTCTCCTCTCGAGCCTCAGTGGTCAGGAAGTCTTCTGTCCCCTGTCCTCCGCAGGGGGTCCAGGCTCTGTGGCTCCGCACCGCAGGGGGCTGGCTCTCCTTCATCGTGAGGTTAAATCACATATGCAGTGTCCAACATATACATGTCTCACAACACAGCCATATAACCCCCCCCAAACGATGAAGAACAGACTAATTCCTAAAATTTAATAGCACCTTACTCACTACTGAATAATCAACACCAACATTCAGTCTGTGCGCCGCTTGGGCTTCAGCCGTCTGCCGAATCTGCTGTGAGTTGGCCCCGCCTTGCCTGCGGTGCTTTTCTGCTTCGGTTCTGTTGACTGAGGGAGAGAGTGATTAATTGCCCTCTGCGGGGGCCTGCCTTGTCGAGGCGCCACTGCGACCGGTACAGACACGTCCTTCATGACAAAAGCAGGTTTTAGTCTGTCAATACTGACTGTCTCTTTTCTGTCTCCAAAATCTAGCACAAATTGCTTATCACCTGCCTCCAGCACTCGAAATGGCCCTTCGTAAGGTGGTTTGAGCGTTGCTTTAAGGGCTTCGCGCCTGACAAAAACGAAATCGGCATTTTTCAAAGCCTTGGGGACGAAAACTCGTGGAAAAGCGTGATGAACCGGACCCGGGAGCGTGTCTGCCCCCGTGCCGACTAACGGTCCCAGAGCAGAGAGAGGTGGGGGCTCTGGGGGCTCTGGTAAAAACTCGCCCGGCAGCCTCAGAGTTTGTGCGAATACCAGCTCCGCTGGGGAGGCGTCTAAGTCCTCTTTAGGCGCAGAACGCAACCCTAATAAAACCCATGGAAGTTTATTTACCCAATCTGCATCCGTGAGCGACGCTCTGAGTGCTCTGAGCGCCACCACGGCACATGGTTGGAAATCACTGCAAGTACTTCATTGAGATACAGTACTTGCTTGAATATTTCATAACTAAAAAAATATTAGAGTAGTTCTACAACAACAGTACATCTAATACCAAAGTCATCAGTAGAAAAGAAAACGAGAGTTTTTCGCACCTAAAAATTGCTCTTTTCAATCAGCTGATGCATCAGTGTGTCATGATACGGAGCACGGTTGGGGAACTGTGCTCCGTATCATGACACAGTGTTTAAAAAACACAATGATAGATCTACTACAAGATGAAACCTATACTTCTAACAGTATTTTAATTATTTTTTTTTATATTTTTGTAACTGTATTTATTGGACAACCTTAGTTTTTAAAGATTGGTTTTTTTTTTTCTTTGAATGGAAGCTGGGGAGCAACAGATAAGAGGTTTGACATGGACATGTAAGAACTAGCGCAGAATTCATATCCAGAAGCTGGACTACACCTCCAGTATTTGTGTTATATGATCAACTAGGTGAGATATGAGGGTCCACGTTGATTTATTTTTTGATTCAACATTTTGTGGCTTTTTAGAGAATGCTGCCACATATGACTAGTATCATTATGTATAAGAATCCTGGTTATATCAGAGCCCTCTGGCCACTTCTGAGGTCAACGAGGATACAGTTTCCAAACAGAGTGAGCACGATGAAGTAGATTGATGACCACATGCCATACTGCACACCTCCCTGTGAGCGAATCCCATTGTACATAACCTCGTTCCAGTCCTCACCAGTCAAAATCTGTTGACAAACATAAAATGGCAAAAAGTAATTCCACCAGCCGTACTGAATCCTATATAAACTTAAATTTAGCTTAACAATATACAGAACATGCAGGAGGCAAAGACACTGTCTCCCATCCAGTTCCAAATAGCAGAATAAAAACAAGCAACAAGAAAATTATTACTATGTGTGCTGATCAAAACACTCTTCTCAGATTGCAGCTGATCTGATATGGTCTCCTTCACGTTTCCGCTGTCTGATGTTCATGAGTGCATATGTGTGTATGGATGTGTGGGATGATAGCGAAGGCAGGGGGTGGAGAGCGAGTGAGCAGCGTTGTTTAATCCGTGCCTGAGGTGAGAAATATCCCAGGGTTCAATGTGTCATGGAGAGCAGGCAGAATGAGGGGATCTGTGGGAGCCAAACCTGAAACACTGTCATGATGGCAGCTGGAAACGTGTCAAAGTTGGTGGGAGTGTAATCCTCAAAGATGAACCTAGAGGGAAAGCAGATAGAAAGCAGGGTCAGATATGAAGAACAGGGAGGAGGAAGGAGAGGAGGAGGACACAGAACTATTTTCATCCAGACATATCATTTTGCTCTCCTCTTCATCAAAGACGCCATTGAGGAAATTGCTCTTAAGATTGGAAAGAGCAGATAAAAATGGTTGCATGACTCCTGCGGAGACTTGTGGATGCAAATACTTGCCTCCCTCCAAACAGCTGCATCCCCAGCAGAGCAAACACCACAGTGAAGAGAAAGAGAAGGAAAAGCAAGCTGATGATGGACTTCATGGAGCTCATGAGGGACACAACCAGGTTCCTGAGAGAGGCCCAGTACCTGGGAATGAAAAAAATACACCCTCAATTGTTTTTTTTTTCCAATAGGTTTTTGTAAAATAAATAAATAAATAAATTGGCAACTGTTATATACAGTATCTCACAAAAGTGAGTACAACTCTCACATTTTTGTAAATATTTTATTATATCTTTTCATGGGACAACACCGAAGATATGACACTTTGATACAATGTAAAGTAGTTGGTGTACAGCTTTTATAACAGTGTAAACTTGCTGTCCCCTCAAAATAACTCATCACACAGCCATTAATACCTAAACCACTGGTAACAAAAGCGAGTACATCCCTAAGTGAAAATGTCCAAATTGTGCCCGATTAGTCATTTTCCCTCCCCGGTGTCATGTGACTCATTAGTGTTACAAGGTCTCAAGTGTGAACGGGGAGCAAGTGTATTAAATTTGGTGTTATCGTTCTCACACTCTCTCATACTGGTCACTGGAAGTTCAACATGGCATCTCATGTCAAAGAACTTTCTGAGGATCTGAAAAAAGAACTGTTGCTCTACTTAAAGATGGCCTAGGCTATAAGAAGATTGCCATCACCCTGAAACTGAGCTGTAGCACGGTGGCCAAGACCATACAGCGGTTTAACAGGACAGGTTTCACTTAGAACAGGCTTCGCCATGGTCGACCAAAGAAGTTGACTGCACATGCTCAGTGTCATATCCAGAGGTTGTCTTCAGAAAATAGACATATGAGTGCTTCCAACATTGCTGCAGAGGTTGAAGGGGTGGGGAGTCAGCCTGTCAGTGCTCAGACCATACGCTGCACACTGCATCAAATTGGTCTGCATGGCTGTCGTCCCAGAAGGAAGCCCCTTTTAAAGATGATGCACAAGAAAGCCTGCAAACAGTTTGCTGAAGACAAGCAGACTAAGGACATGGATTACTGGAACCATGTCCTGTGGTCTGATGAGACCAAGATAAACTTACCGTATTTTTCGGACTATAAGGCACACCGGATTATAAGGCACAATATCAATGAACAGGTCTATTTTCATACATAAGGCACACCGGATTACAACGCACATTAAGCGAAACAAAACAGTCAGATAAGTCAAACTTTATTCAACTCATTCACAATAACTCTCAACATTGTTCAGTTCATTCATTCATTCATTCATTCATTCATCTTCTTCTGCTTAATCCTTTTCAGGTCGAGTTGTAACACATAAAATACAAAATAATACACTCACTTTTTCAGTTCATTCCTCTTCCACAAATCCATCAAATTCTTCACCTTCAGTGTCTGAGTTTAACAGTTGGGCGATTTCGGCATCAAGCATGCCCGGATCCTTCTCGTCATTATCCGAGTCAGTCTTGTTGCTGTTACTTAGCTGTTCAGTGATGATTCCAGCCTTCATGAAAGCTCGGACGACACTTGAGACTGATACCTTAGCCCAGGCATCCACGATCCATTGGCAGATAGTGGCATAACTCGTCCGCCGTTGCTTCCCTGTTTGGGTGAATGTGTGTTTGCCTTCTGTCATCCAATGCTCCCACGCAGCTCGCAATTTAACTTTGAACGACCTGTTGACACCAATATCTAGCGGTTGGAGTTCTTTGGTTAATCCACCCGGAATGATGGCAAGCTCCGAATTAGTTTGCTTCACTTGGGTTTTGACAGTATCGGTGAGATGGGCGCGCATGGAGTCGCAGACCAATAGGGACGGAGATTTGTGGAAAAAGCCATCCGGTCTCTTGACGTAAACTTCTCTCAGCCACTCACTCATCTTCTCCTCGTCCATCCAGCCCTTTGGGTTATTACCCATATTACCATTGATTCATTAATGTTGAATTCTCTCGCAGCTGCTCTATTCCCATGTACTACTGCGTGACTGATAGCCTTGAGTTTTAAATCCACTTCGTAAGCATGTCTCTTAACAGGTGCCATTTTGGGGTCCTTATACACACACCGTAATATTATGTTGAAGCACAGTACGTATTACTCTGCGAGGCTCCTGACTACGGAGTAATACTAGCCGTAATGCTCCGACAGTCCATCAAGCGGTACGGCTTCATAGCTTACCAAAGTCATACTAAAACATTTTGACAGATTTTTGAGCGCCGTGTACCACATAAAATCGGTTCGAGGTCAGTAAGCACAACCAGAATTAATACATAAGGCGCACCGGATTATAAGGCGCACTGTCAATTTTTGAGAAAATTAAAGGATTTTAAGTGCGCCTTATAGTCCGAAAAACACAGTATTTGGTTCAGATGGTGTCAACCGTGTGTGGCAGCAACCGGGTGAGAAGTACAAAGACAAGTGTGTCTTGCCTACAGTCAAGCATGGTGGTGGGAGTGTCATGGTTTGGGGCTGCATGAGTGCTGCCGGCACTGGGGAGCTACAGTTTACTGAGGAAACCATGAATGCCAACACGTACTGTGACATACTGAAGCAGAGTATGATCCCCTCCCTTTGGAAACTGGGCCTCAGGGTAGTATTCCAACATGATAACGACCCCAAACACACCTCCAAGATGACCACTGCCTTGCTAAAGAAACTGAGGGTAAAAGTGATGGACTGGCCATGCTTGTCTCCAGACCTAAACCCTATTGAGCATCTGTGTGGCATCCTCAAACAGAAGGTGGAGGAGCACAAGCTCTCTAACATCCACCAGCTCCATAATGTCATCATGGAAGAGTGGAAGAGGATTCCAGTGGCAACCTGTGAAGCTCTAGTGAACTCCATGCCTAACAGAGTTAAGGCAGTGCTGGAAAATAATGGTGGCCACACAAAATATTGACACTTTGGGCACAATTTGGACATTTTCACTTAGGGATGTACTCACTTTTGTTGCCAGCGGTTTAGACATTAATGGCTGTGTGTTGAGTTATTTTGAGGGGACAGCAAATTTACACTGTTATACAAGCTGTACACTGACTGACTACTTTATATTGTATCAAAGTGTCATATCTTCAATGTTGTCCCATGAAAAGACATAATGAAATATTCACAAAAATATGAGGGGTGTACTCACTTTTGTGAGATACTGTATAGTGGGCCTAAACATCTTGTTTCTATGTGAACAGTTCTGCCCGCACCCCCCCCTTACTTGGTGATTTTAAAAATTCTCAGAAGTCTCAATGCTCGAAGGACACTGATGCCAAAAGACATGCCAGGCCTGAAGAAGCCCCAGACCACCTCAAAGATGCTGCCAACAATGACCTGCAAAACATGTTGCACATATGATAAAAAGTCAAGCTCTCTATAGGCTCTGTATGAGCAGGGGCATTGTGGAAAACCTTTAAAATGTTGTACAATATTTAAGTTATGATCCTAATTACATACACATTTTCTCTCTCAAAAATATGACAGTCACTATTCAGTTAATTGGGTGCACTATCTATCTAAAACATGCCACTGTCCTGTTCGAACCTTTAAGAAAGGTCAATGATAACATTTTTCAGTATGTTATGATGCTGTGGTGGTCTCTGTTCAGCTGCAGGGGCTGAGGTGGCCTAGAGAATTTTGCGGAGTAGAGTCAGGGCCAGAGGTGACTGACACAGCTGCTGGAAACTGTCTAATCAGCCCCTGCTTTCTCATGCAGTAGTGCGCTGTGACCAGGAGGTTTAGCCAGATGGAAGGACTCTGGCATGACAGGAGATGGACTTAAGTGGGTTGCAACCCCCCATCCCCACACACATTTAGTATTTGCACCTAAAATAAGTGAGATGGACAAAATAACAGAAATATGTGTAACTTCTAAAATGACTCCATATTTTAACCAGATCATCAATGAAAGAGGAGCTCACTCATCCAAGCCTTCGCTTGTATCGCTCTCTCTTTCTCTCTGTTCAACTATTTGCTAATGCAAATATCTAATCAGCCAGTCACATGACTGCAACTCAATGCATTTAGGCATTTAGCTGCTGAAGTTCAAACCAAGCATTAGAATGGGGAAGGGAGGTAATCTACTGTAAATTACTTTGAACACAGCATGATTACTAGTGCCAGATGGGTTGGTTTGAGTGTTGTTGCTGTTGTATAAAAACAATTATCTCCACTTTTGATTTTTACTTTTTAATGTTGATTGAATGTGCATGACCTCCTTTGAGTACTGTTAATGCAGGATATTAAAATAACCAATGAAAAGTTGTTTTTGCGTCATCTAACAACAATCAGTCTGCATCACTGTAACAATCTGTTTTTTCATTTTCTGAAAAGCAACAATTTTGGACATTAAGTGGTTCTGATCTGACATTGATCTCTCTCTCTCTCTCTCTCTCTCTCTCTCTCTCTCTCTCTCACTCTCACTCTCACACACACACAGTTACTCATAGTTGAAATAGTCAAAACTTGCAATCTTTGACCTTGACCACATTCTAGCTGTACATCCCACTGAGGATCATTGTGTGTGAGTTTGGTGAACATCTAGGCAATTGCCCAGGAATAGAGATTTTAATATACAGTGGTGTGAAAAAGTGTTTACCCCCCTTCCTGATTTCTCATTTTTTAGGGTGTTTGTCACACTTAAATGTTTCAGATCATCAAACAAATGTAAATATTAGACAAAGATAACACAAGTAAACATAAAATGCAGTTTTTAAATGAAGGTGTTTATTATTAAGGGTAAAAAACAAATCCAAACCTACATGGCCCTGTCTGAAAAAGTGACCCCCCCCCCCCCATTAAAACAAATTAACTGTGGTTTAGCACATCTTTGGAAAGCTGAGTTCAATTTCTCTAGCCACACCCAGGCCTGATTACTGCCACACCTGTTCTCAATCAAGAAATCTCTTAAATAGGACCTGCCTGACAAAGTGAAGTAGACCAAAAGATCCTCAAAAGCTAGACATCGTACTGTGATCTAAAGAAATTCAGGAACAAATGAGAAACAAAGTAATTGAGATCTATCAGTCTGGAAAAGGATATAAAGCCATTTTTAAAGCTTTGGGACTCCAGCGAACCACAGTGACAGCCATTATCCACAAATGGCAAAAACATGGAACAGTGATGAACCTTCCCAGGAGTGGCTGGCAGATCAAAATTACCCCAAGAGTGCAGCGACAACTCATCCAAGTGGTCACAAAAGATCCCACAACAACATCCAAAGAACTGTAGGCCTCACTTGCCTCAGTTAAGGTCAGTACTTATGACTCCACCATAAGAAAGAGAATAGGAAAAAATGGCCTGCATGGCAGAGTTCCAAGACGAAAACCACTGCTGAGCAAAAAGAACATCATACCAACAGTAAAATATGGTGGTGGTAGTGTCATGCTGCTGAGCATGGGGGGCGTGGGTACCATGCTCATACTCTTTTGTCATTTTGGTTATTTTCTGTATTTCCCCACCTTAGTTCGTATTTATTCTGGTTGGCTGGATGTACCTTGCTATTTGAGTTTGTCATTTTATTTCTGTTTATCCTAGTCTGTGTCCTAGTTTAGTATTTTGTCTTTTATATCATATGTCCATACCATCCAGTTTAGTATTGTAATTATTTTTCTGCCTTTTGACACGAGCGTACTTTCACCCTTGCCTTCAGCTTTCATTCTGTATATTGTTATTAGGATTCCAGTATTTGCTTTTTGTGGTTTTGTATTTATTTTATCCTCGTCTTGGTGGTTATTTTCCCTGTTTGTATGATCTGGTTTATTTCTCATTTTGTATCAGTTCATATTTATAGTCTGTTACCTTTTGCCATATCCTCCTGTGCTTTTACTTTGACAGTTGTCTTTGTTATTTCAGGTTTTTCAAGTTCTGTTTGCAGGCTGTCACACCTGTCATTAGTTTTCTGATTACTCTCGCTCATGTCACCCACACCTGTAATCATTTGCACTGATTTTCCTATGTGCCTATTTAAGGACAGCTGCAACACTTCTTGTTGCAGCATCCTACTGTGTGTATTAATGGGTGTGCTCCATCTTAGTCTCCAGACGTGAGCCCCGTCTTTCCCATGCACCGCAGCCTGGTCCCATCCAGGCTGCTTCCTCCATTTTGTTCCTCCTGCCTTGTAAGTGTTATGTGTTTGTATGTTTTTGTCTTTTTGTTATTAAATGTCAGCAACTCACAGCTCCAGCATTCGGGTCTTCTTCCTGCCCTGAAAGGCAGTTTATGACAGAAGGATGCTGCCAGTGTGGACCCAGCATACTAAGTTTGCCTTTTGTTTTTCTCTCCTGGTTATTTTTTGTTAAAGTCCGTTTTTTTCTTTTTGCTGCTATGTCAGCTCACACGGTCTACAGTGGTGTTTGTGGACTTAGTGAGGTGCAGTGTTGGGCTGTGGGAGTGTTGGAGACTATCATTTCGGAGACTTGTGTCTCCCGCACTCCTGAAGTGACCCAGGGATGTCTGGATGCAGTGGCACAGGTCCTCGAAGCATGTCCTAGCCTATGGAGCCATCTGGAACTCATGGGTCTCCTCGCCTCTGCCACTAATCTGCAACCCATGCTCCTCCACCTGTACCTGTCATCCAGTTGCAGCCCCGCCTTCTCCTCCTAAACAGTGGTACACTCCATCTGCTGTCACTCTGGCGCTGGAAGAGCCTGCAGTTTGCTGGATTGGTTATGCAGCTGTTGTGCTCCCCGACGGTCCCACTGCTCAGGAGCTGGAGGAGCGATGGCGCGTTTTAGTGGCTGAGACTGAATTATTATTGGACTCCAAGTCATGGCTCCTTCCTGAATTCGAGGCCCAGTTGGATGGAGGATTACCAGGTGGGTCACAGCCTGAGCCGGTGATTGAGCGTCCCCTGACTCTGGAACCTTGCCCATCTTGTCATGAGCCTGTCTCCTCGCCAGACGACCTCTGCAGTCTCCAGATAGGCTTCGTCTGGACCCGCAGCAGCAGCAATCATCACAACTCAGGAATTAAGGCAAGTATCTTTTCAGTCTCTAACATCTAAAAATGAATTGTCTTGCCTTATTCCCGGGGGGGGGGGGGGACTTAACAACCTTCACCCATTTTGGCTGAGCCCTCACCACCTGCTGCTGCAGTCATCTCATGTCCCATGTCCATTTCTCCTGAGTGTCCACCGGTCCTGGGAAGGAGCCGCCAGATGACGGAGGGGTCTGTCCGTCCAGTTTAGTATTGTAATTATTCATCTGCCTTTTGACACGAGCGTACTTTCACCCTTGCCTTCAGCTTTCATTCTGTATATTGTTATTAGGATTCCAGTATTTGCTTTTTGTGGTTTTGTATTTGTCTTATCCTCACCTTGGTGGTTATTTTCCCTGTTTGTATGATCTGGTTTATTTCTCATTTTGTATCAGTTCATATTTATAGTCTGTTACCTTTTGCCATATCCTCTTGTGCTTTTACTTTGACAGTTGTCTTTGTCATTTCCGGTTTTTCAAGTTCTATTCGTGGGCTGTCACACCTGTCATTAGTTGTCTGATTACTCTCGCTCATGTCACCCACACCTGTAATCATTTGTGTTGATTTTCCCATGTGCCTATTTAAGGACTGCTGCAACGCCTCTTGTTGCAGCATCCTACTGTGTCTATTAATGGGTGTGCTCCGTCTTAGTCTCCAGACGTGAGCCTCGTCTTTCCCGTGCACCGCAGCCTGGTCCCGTCCAGGCTGCTTCCTCCATTTCGTTCTTCCTGCCTTGTAAGTGTTATGTGTTTGTAGTTTGTATGTTTTTGTCTTTTTCTTATTAAATGTCAGCAACTCACAGCTCCAGCGTTTGGGTCTTCTTGCTGCCCTGAAAGGCAGTTTATGACAGGTAGTGTGATGGTCTGGGGCTGTTTTGCTGCTTCAGGACCTGGAAGACTTGCTGTGGTAAATGGAACCATGAATTCTGCTGTCTACCAAAAAATCCTGAAGAATGTCCGGCCATCTGTTCGTGACCTTAAGCTGAAGCGCACTTGGGTTCTGCAGCAGGACAATGATCCAAAACACACCAGCAAGTCCACCTCTGAATGGCTTAAGAAAAACAAAATGAAGACTTTGGAGTGGCCTAGTCAATGTCCTGACCTGAATCCGATTGAGATGCTTAAAAGGGGGTTCATGCTCAAAAACCCTCCAATGTGGCTGAATTACAACAATTCTGCAAAGATGAGTGGGCCAAAATTCCTCCACAGTGCTGTAAAAGACTCATTGCCAGTTATCGCAAATGCTTGATTGCAGTTGTTGCTGCTAAGGGTGGCCCAACCAGTTATTAGGTTTAGGGGGCAATCACTTTTTCACACAGGGTCATGTAGGTTTGGATTTTTTCCCCCTTAATAATAAACACCTTCATTTAAAAACTGCATTTTGTGTTTACTTTGGTTATGTTTGTCTAATATTTAAATCTGTTTGTTGATCTGAAACATTTAAGAGTGACAAACATACAAAAAAGTGAGAAACCAGGAAGGGGCAAACACTTTTTCACACCACTGTATTGTGGATGGACAGATGATGGAATGATTAAAGAAAATATTTTAGTTAATAGTTAACCAACACTTCAGCAGAGCACTTCTTTCACTGATAAGCAATAGTTGTGTGATGATATACAGCTAATTCTATGGAGAATCTAAGTATATGCTTCAGAAACAAGCTCGATGCTATCATTCCAAACAAACCATTTAGGACAGTTTTTTTTTTTTCCACAATATCTTTATTGAACCTTTTTTTTTTTTTTAACAAACATGATAATTTAGGACAGTTTTAATATTAAATACTAATATTCATAATGTTGATAATAATGATGAAGCTGATATCACCAAGGCCAATTTCCTCTTACTTTGTCCCATTATAAGACGGTATGTATATGGATGTGAGAAAATATGCCACTTTAGATAATGTAAAATGCTAAATTAAACTATTTCTTAAAGAAAGTGAAATTTGAGAAGAAGGACCTCACCCCACAGTCAAAGCAGTTGAAAGATGAGTGGAAGTAGAGTCGAAAACCAAGACCATAGATTTTCAAAAACATCTCAGCCAGAAACAACCCCAGGAAAACAAACTCTGCATAGTCTGAAGATCAGAGGAAAAGAGAATAAAGTCAAACTGAAGAAAGGGGCAGCTTAAAGTAAAAGAAAAATATCATTCATGTACAGTATCTATCATGACACACAGGTTAAACCCACAGAGGAAGATGGTGAGCCAGTCAGGCTGATTGTGGTGGACGATGGCCACACAGATTGTGTTAAGAGCTACCAAGCTAAGAACCATCAAGTAGAAGGTGTCCGTCTTCACCATGCGCCGGATGGAGATACGTAACATGCGCTCTTTACGTCGCAAGTACGCAGCTGGACCACGTCGGCCACTGCGGAAATTCATCCTCGATCGTGACATGCCTGAAGGAGAGAGGGAGAAAAGTAGGGAGAAGAAGAGAGTATTACAGTCAGGAAGGCGGGAGGTCTAAAAGTTAGTCATATGTAGGTGAAATATACAGTACATGAGTAGCTAAAGAGTTCAGAAATGTGTGATATTCATAAAACAGAGAGAGGAAGTAGCCTACAGTAAAGATGGTGAGTCAGTGAACTCACTGGCAGTAGACATGTCTGTGTACTTGTCGTCCCCTGGAGCTCCTCTTCGTGCACCAGTCTTCTTACTCGCTCTTTTCAGTACTAAAAATGTTTCACAGAACTCAGCTTTAACAAAAATTCTATTTCTGTTTTATATTAGAAAAACATTAAACAAAATAAATGACGTCTAAATGTAAAATAACAGAGTACTTTTATTTCAATATACTTTTTACCTATACGTGAGTATATTTACTTTAAATAAAAACACCCAAGGTTTCACCCAAGGACAACTGTTCACACTCTCAGTTACTTTTGATTTCAATGATTTGAAAACTGGTTAATAGTAATAATAATAATCTAATAATTTAATTTTTATTTATTTCAAATCAGTGTTGAAATTATTGCTGAAGCTCAAAATATTAAATTTATTAATATCTACAGGTTATTTTTTATGGTACTGGACATTTACGAGAAACACCTGCCAAATTGTAAAGTTGCAAAAATGACAAATTTTTTTTTGAAAATTTACAAATAAGAAGTGGCAAATTTAACTAAAATAAGTTTTGATTTTATAAAAAAAAGTTGCAAAATTTTTTAAAAAAGTAACACATTTGCAAGAAAAATGTCAAATTTATGACAACTTAACAGAAAGTTATGAAAATAAAGGTTCAAATGTACAAGAAAAAAACCCAGAAAATATTATGAAAAAATGTTTGCAAATTTAGAAGTAACGTTCTTAAAAATTGTGAAATTTGTGATGGCCTGCTTGGATGTGATTATCCTCTCCAGCTGTGCACACACCTGTTTCTCATCATGGCTGGGGCTATATAATCCACGCTGCCCTGGAATCCGTGTGGAGTAGTCTGTCTTACTCCAAGAAGACCACGCACGTTCTTTGATTCCAGAGACCGTAGCCTCAGCCTGACTGCTTCCCTGCTGTCCACCTACAACCTGCCTGCGCTTGGAAGGAAACTCTCCACCACGCAAGTAGGCCTCAGCCTTCCCTCACCGTCTCCATATCAATCCCCTGTGCACAGGTGGAGCTCCGTGGCGGCGGACTGAACCTCACCCTCTCACGAACTATACCTCCACCATCTACACGCTGCAACGGGCTCTGTGGACGCTGTCCTCCTGGCCATAGCCGCTGTGCTAACCTGAGCATCGCTACATCTCTACAAACAGTAAGCTGCAGATTAACCGGCACATTCCCAGCTGTGAAGCCACTAACCATCCTGCCTCTGTTTGTCTCTAGGGTTGCCAGGTCGAACGGCGTTCTGCTCACCCCCAGCTGCAGCAAGAACACACACCCATACATTCACACACTCCACATTATTATAATAAAGATAATTGTATCTACTTTGGCCTCCGAGTCTGCTCACTGGGTCAACAAACCATGTCAGTACGACTCCGCAAAAGTGACCCAGCTGACAGCGCGCTGACACGCAAAGTTAACAACCTCGAGACCCGAGTAGATCAGTTAGCTTATCAACAACAAATTATTTTGAATCAGTTAACCCGGCTAACGGACCGGTTGGATCGTCTGACTAGCCTGCAGACGTTTCCACCGGCTCCGTCGTTTCCTAGTAGCTCCTCAGCTCTCTCTAACCACCCACCCAGGCACGGGTCTTCTCCCCGGCTAACTCCCGTCCCCACTCCCACCCGTTTTGGTGGAAAGCTTGGGGGGGCACGGGGTTTCATTATGCAGCGTGAGATTGTGTTTCAGCGGGTACCAGGGGATTTCCCCACAGATCACAGCCAGATAGGCTATGTTATTAATTTGTTAGAGGGGCGAGCTCTAGCTTGGGCCTACGCCATCATGGCTAGGGTGAATTGTTCCAGCATGACGTATGGTAAATGGTAAATGGCATTCACTTATATACGGTAGCGCTTTTATTCTCATCTCTTGATGACCAAAGCGCTTTACAGATCCTGCTATCCACCCATTCACACACACATTCACACACTGATGGCGGCATGCTACCTAACATGGGGCTTCCAGACCCACCAGGAGCAATTATGGGTGAAGTGTCTTGCCCAGGGACACAAAGGCAGGATATCCAGGGAGAGCGGGATTCGAACCGCCAACTATGCGGTTATTGGACGACCTGCTCTACCTCCTGAGCCACTGCCGCACAGTTTGTTAGTGAGTTCAAAGAAGTATTTGACCATTCTGACCGTGATGGTGTGCTTACCTCCCGGCTGCTTAACCTTAGGCAGGGATCTCAATCTGCGGCAGATTACGCTGTCGACTTCCGGGTAGTTGCTACAGAGGGTGGGAAGATGCTTCACTGTGCAGTATTTTCATTAAGAGTCTTACCCCTACCCTTCAGGATGAGTTGGCTTCCTTGGAGAAGCCGGGTAGGCTTCCTGAATTAATCTCCTTGGCCATCAGCCTCAATAACAGGTTAAGGGAACGGGCAGCGGAACGTAGGTCCTCTGGTCGTTCGGGTGTCCAATCTCGTCATTCCCCATGGCCCTCTCTATTGGCCCTGCCTTCCACAGATTCCCCGGAGGGTCCGGAACTCACATCAGCTAGGCAACCCAAGCTTTCTTTGGCGGAGAAACAGCGCCACCGTGAGTTGGGGTTGTGTCTATACTGCGGGAGCGAGGAGCATGAGGTAGTGTCATGTCCTGAGCAGCCAAAAGGGGGAGTCCATGCGTTGCAATAGGGGGACTCACGGACGCACCTTTAACTAATCCCCTATCTAGTTTACGTCTCCCTATTTGCTTCATTCACAAACATACTGAAATAGGGACGCATGCACTGATAGATTCGGGGGCTGAGCAGAACTTCATCTCTGGGGAACTGGCAACCCGGTTGGGTCTCCCCTGCCTATCGCTCAAGGTTCCATAGAGACTTATCGCTCTGCCCAAAGCCCCTCTCGTTACTGTATCCCAGCAAACCCTCCCAGTGGCCGTCATTACATCTGGGAACCATCGGGAGGAACTGAAGTTTTTTGTGTTGACGGTTTCCTCCTCCCCGGTTATTCTTGGGTATCCATGGTTACAGCTTCACAATCCCTCCATTGACTGGCGCTCTGGGAGTATATTATCGTGGAGTTTGTTTTGTCTCGGCGCTTGTCTTCAATCGGCTGCTTGCTCACCGTCACTGCCTCTGACTGTTTCCACCATCCCTTCCCCCGATCTGTCCAAGGTGCCCCCGGAGTATCATGACCTTGGCGCCGTGTTCGGCAAGACCCAGGCCGTTTCCCTTCCCCCTCACCGCCCTTATGATTGTGCCATCAACCTCCGTGCCGGAGCCCCGCTGCCGTCGAGTCTTCCCTACAGCCTGTCACCTCCGGAGTGGGAAGCCATGGAGACTTATATTAAAGAATCATTGGCCTCTGGCATAATACGGCTGTCATCCTCGGTGGTGGGGGCGGGGGGTTTTTTGTGGGAAAGAAGGACGGTTCGCTAAGGCCGTGTATTGACTTCAGAGGACTGAATAACATCACTATCAAGGATAAATACACTCTGCCTCTTGTTAACTCGGCATTTGATTCCCTCCAGGGGGCATCATGCTTCACTAAGCTGGATCTGCGGAACGCTTACCATCTGGTTTACATCCGGTAAGGCGATGAGTGGAAGACGGGGTTTCGGACCCCCAGCGGTCACTTTGAGTATTTGGTCATGCCGTTCGGGCTGACCAACGCCCCCGCTGTGTTCCAGCGGTTAATCAATGATGTGCTGAGGGATTTTTTGGGTGTGTTCATCTTTGTCTACCTTGATGACATCCTTATTTTTTCCCTGGATGTCCCTGGATGAACACCGTGTGCATGTGAGGCGAGTGTTGCAGCGACTCCTGGAGAATAAGTTATTTGTGAAAGCTGAGAAGTGCGAATTTCACACATCTAACACAACCTTCCTGGGTTTTATCATCTCCCACAACGAGATCATCCCAGATCCCAGTAAGGTAAAAGCAGTGGTAGATTGGCACACTCCCTCCTCTAGAAAACAACTGCAGCAGTTCTTGGGGTTCGCTAACTTCTACTGCCACTTCATTAAAAATTATAGCATCACTGCTCTCCCTCTGACCCGTCTGACTTCCTTCAAGGTGCCC
Organism: Pholidichthys leucotaenia; assembly: GCA_020510985.1. Classification (NCBI taxonomy): domain Eukaryota; kingdom Metazoa; phylum Chordata; class Actinopteri; order Cichliformes; family Pholidichthyidae; genus Pholidichthys; species Pholidichthys leucotaenia. The sequence goes on along the minus strand of CM035846.1, from coordinate 253,156,552 downwards.
TTCAGGTGGTCTGAGGAGGCACCCGCAGCCTTCGCCAACCTTAAGAAGCAGTTTTCGGACTCTCCCATCCTGGTCCAGGTGGACCCTGCTCTGCAGTGCCTGGTGGAGGTGGACGCCTCAGATTCGGGGGTCGGGGCCGTTCTGTATCAGCATTCCCCAGCGGATGGCAAGGTGCACCTCTGTGTGTTCTTCTCCCGACGCTTGTCTCCTGCAGAACGTAATTATGACATCAGCGACAGAGAGCTCCTAGCGGTGAAGATGGCGCTGGAGGAGTGGTGCCATTGGTTGGAGGGGGCTTCCCAGCCGTTTGTGGTCTGGACAGACCACAAGAACCTGGAGTACCTTAGGATGGCCAAGCGCCTGAACGCCCGCCAGGCCCGCTGGTCCCTGCTCTTCAGCTGTTTCGACTTCACCATCACGTATCGTCCCGGGTCCAAGAATACCAAACCTGATGCCCTGTCCAGGCAATTCTCCTCTGACGTCACGGAGAAGTAGGAGCACCCCATCCTTCCTCCATCGTGTGCCGTGGGCGCCCTGTCGTGGGGCATCAAGGAGAAGGTCCTAAAGGTGCTGGAGGTTGAACCGGACCCAGGCGGGGGGCCAGCGGGGAAGCTGGTTGTTCCATCTGCCGTCCGAGGGGAGGTCATTCACTGGGCTCATGCCTCCAGGTTTGCGCACCACCCCGGGAGGGGGCACACGGTAGCCCTGTTGCAGAGGACATTTTGGTGGCCATCTATCCAGAGGGACGTTGGAGATTATATCCGCGCCTGCCCCCAGTGTGCCGTAGGCAAGACAACTTCCTCCTCTCCTGCCGGTCTGCTTCACCCCTTTCCGAGCCCTGGCAGGCCGTGGTCCTATGTGGCGTTGGACTTTGTCACCAGTCTGCCTTCTTCTAACCAGCATACTGTTATCCTCACCATTGTGGACAGGTTCTCCAAAGCCGCCCACTTCGTCCCCCTGCAAGGACTGCCTATGGCTAAGGAGATGGCTGATCTCCTAGTCCAACACGTGGTGAGGCTACATGGAATTCTGCTGGACATCGTCTCCAATCGTGGACCCCAATTCATCTCGCAGGTTTGGAGGTCCTTCTGCAACACCCTTGTGGCTACTGTAAGCCTGTCGTCTGGTTACCATCCCCAGAGCAACGGGCAGTGTGAAAGGGCGAATCAGGAGCTGGAGGCTGCTCTGCGGTGTGTGGCGGCCACCAACCCAGCATCCTGGAGCACGCAACTCCTGTGGATCGAATACGCCCACAACACCACGGTCTCATGAGCGATTGGGATGTCCCCATTCGAGGCTTCGTTGGGCTACAGTCCTCCTCTATTCCCTGAAGAAGAAGGGGACATCGCCGTTCCATCTGTATGGGCCCATTTGAGACACTGTCGCCACCTGTGGAGGGCTATCTGGACTGCGCTATGGCGCACGGTGGAACATAATTCTACGGTGGCCAATCATCACAGAACTGAGGGTCTGGCTTACCAGGTGGGTCAGCAGGTATGGCTATCAAGAAAAAATATTAATCTGAAGGCTGAGTGTAAGAAGACGTTGCAACGGTTTATTGGGCCGTTCACTATCACCCGCATCATCAACCCTGTCTTTGTGCGTTTAGCCCTCCCCCCTGCCCTTCGTATTTGCCCTACTTTCCATGTGTCTCAGGTCAAACCCTTCTATTCCAGCCCTCTGTGTCCTCCTCCCAGGTCTCCACCCCCGCCGATGGTGATCGACGGCGACCCGGCGTGGAGGGTCAATTCCATCCTGGACGTCCGCCGCTGGGGTCGTGGCCTGCAATACCTGGTGGACTGGGAGGGCTATGGGCCGGAATGGAGGTCCTGGGTGCGTCCCTCCTTCGTGCTGGATAAAGATCTCATTCGGGACTTCCACCGGACGCACCCAGGTACTGTATGTTGGATCGACCGCCGAGAGGCATTTCGTGGGGGGGAGTACTGTGATGGCCTGCTTGGATGTGATTATCCTCTCCAGCTGTGCACACACCTGTTTCTCATCACAGCTGGGGCTATATAATCCACACTGCCCTGGAATCCGTGTGGAGTAGTCTGTCTTACTCCATGAAGACCACACACGCCCTCTTTGATTCCAGAGACCGTAGCCTCAGCCTGACTGCTTCCCTGCTGTCCACCTACAACCTGCCTGCGCTTGGAAGGAAACTCTCCACCATGCAAGTAAGCCTCAGCCTTCCCTCACCGTCTCCATATCAGTCCCCTATGCACAGGTGGAGCTCCGTGGCCCTGTCCCACCTGGCGGTGGACTGAACCTCACCCTCTCACAAACTATACCTCCACCATCTACACGCTGCAACGGGCTCTGTGGACGCTGTCCTCCTGGCCATAGCCGCTGTGCTAACCTGAGCATCGCTACATCTCTACAAACAGTAAGCTGCAGATTAACCGGCACATTCCCAGCTGTGAAGCCACTAACCATCCTGCCTCTGTTTGTCTCTAGGGTTGCCAGGTCGAACGGCGTTCTGCTCACCCCCAGCTGCAGCAAGAACACACACCCACACATTCACACCCTCCACATTATTATAATAAAGATAATTGTATCTACTTTGGTCTCCGAGTCCGCTCACTGGGTCAACAAACCATGTCAAAATTAATGCAAAAAAGTTTAAAAGTAGCCATTTTATGAGGAGAAAAAAAAATCACAGATTTATGATAAAAAATTAATTATAAATGAATGAGAAAAGAGACAAATTTAAGAGAAAAATACAAATTAGCAAAAAGTCATTACCTTTACTTACTTAATTACTTTTTTACTAAATACTTTCTTACTCATACCTGAGTAATCTTTGGGTCCAATTTCTGGATACTCTACCCACCTCTGGCATGAAGGGAGAATGTATAATTTTTCTGACCCTGTCTGTGTCTGAACTTGCACCATCAACCCGACTGTGGGTAGATGCTCTAACACAAACTGGCCAGTCCAGTAAACAGTCATTAAGACTAACTGCTCACTGGCTATATTTAATACATTCTGATGCTTTTGGATATTGAGGCACAGGATTGTACTTACACACGTGGACAAAATTGTTGGTACCCCTCTGTTAATGAAAGAAAAACCCACAATGGTCACAGAAATAACTTGAATCTGACAAAAGTGGTAATAAATAAAAATTCTATGAAAATTAATCATTGAAAATCAGACAATGCTTTTGAATTGTGGTTCAACAGAATTATTTTAAAAAACAAACTCATGAAACAGGCCTGGACAAAAATGATGGTACCCTTAACTTAATATTTTGTTGCACAACCTTTTGAGGCAATCACTGCAATCAGACGATTTCTGTATGTCAATGAGACTTCTGCACCTCTCAGCAGGTATTTTGGCCCACTCCTCATGAGCAAACTGCTCCAGTTGTCTCAGGTTTGAAGGGTGCCTTCCCCAGACAGCATGTTTCAGCTCCTTCCACAGATGTTCAATAGGATTTAGATCAGGGCTCATAGAAGGCCACTTTAGAATAGTCCAATGTTTCGCTCTTAGCCATTCTTGGGTGTTTTTAGCTGTGTGTTTTGGGTCATTATCCTGTTGCAAGACCCATGACCTGCAACTGAGACCAAGCTGTCTGACACTGAGCAGCACATTTCTCTCTAGAATACCTTGATAGTCTTGAGATTTCATTGTACCCTGCACAGATTCAAGACACCCTGTGCCAGATGCAGCAAAGCAGCCCCAGAAAATAACAGAACCTCCTCCATGTTTCACAGTAGGGACAGTGTTCTTTTCTTGGTATGCTTCATTTTTGCATCTGTGAACATAGAGCTGATGTGCCTTGCCAAAAAGTTCCAGTTTTGTCTCGTCTGTCCATAGGACATTCTCCCAGAAGCTTTGTGGCTTGTCAACATGCAGTTTGGCAAATTCCAGTCTGGCTTTTTTATGATTTGTTTTCAACAGTGGTGTCCTCCTTGGTCGTCTCCCATGAAGTCCACTTTGGCTCAAACAGCAACGGAGGGTGCGATCTGACACTGATGTACCTTGACCTTGGAGTTCACCATGAATGTGTTTAGAGGTTGTTCTGGGCTCCTTTGTTACCATTCGTATTATCCGTCTCCTCCTGCGGCCACGTCCAGGGAGGTTGGCTACAGTCCCGTGGATCTTAAATTTCTGAATAATATGTGCAACTGTAATCACAGGAACATCAAGCTGCTTGGAGATGGTCTTATAGCCTTTACCTTTAACATGCTTGTCTATAATTTTATTTCTAATCTCCTGAGACAACTCTCTCCTTTGCTTCCTCTGGTCCATGTTTGTGTGGTACACACCATGTCAGCAAACAGCACAGTGACTACTTGTCACCCTTTAAATAGGCCGACTGACTGATTACAAGTTTGTAGACACCTGTGATATTAATTAGAGAACACATCTTGGTTGAACATGTCCCTATGGTCACATTATTTTCAGTCTGTTCTAGGTGTACCATCATTTTTGTCCAGGCCTGTTTCATGAGTTTGTTTTTTAAAGTAATTCTGTTGAACCACAATTCAAAAGCATTGTCTGATTTTCACTGGTTAATTTTCATGGAATTTTTATTTATTACCACTTTTGTCAGATTCAAGTTATTTCTGTGACCATTGTGGGTTTTTCTTTCATTAACAGAGAGGTACCAACAATTTTGTCCACGGCTGTAAATCTGTGAATGCTTGCCAAGAAAAATGAGCCACATGTTACTGTTTAACTGATCACCAAGTGAGTCATCAAATAATTTAATGTTAATATAAGCGCTGTTGCCGTGGTTACCTTAAACCTTGCATACAGTGCTGATGTGACGTTTAAGGTATGAGTAGCTGTACGGAGGTGTGTGAACTCACCATCTAAGGGTGATCTCCCAGAATTTTTGCTCTCCTCCGCCAACATCACTTCCTCTGTAACACAATAAGACTGGAAGTTACACGCAGACATATCTGTTTCTCTTTCAAAAGACATTTCCAAAGAGCAGACACGGAAATGCACATTTCAGGGTTATGCTGTCTGCAGTCATTTGCTGGAACTGAGAAAATTGATGTAAACGCTACATTGAGAGACCAATGTGACCTGAAAGACAAAGCTCTCATTCTGTCTTACATACTTGTGATAGCTCTCTCTTCTCCCTCTTCCCACACCCTCCCACATCCACGCACACATGACTATGCACAGCAGCCCTCTCTGTCACACACACACACACAAACATGCATGTAAATACACAAATGCATGTGTACATGTATACATGCACAAAATTTTTAAGTCAGTGAGTCAGTGTTACCTTTTTCTCACCCTCTGCTAGCGTGGGAGACTAGCACTGTGGATTGCCATTATAGCACTGCGTGTTCTTGGTTTGGCTCGACTACTTTGTTGTGGATTCAATCTACTGTGAGCTTTCTTAGCAGAGCAAACACGTTTTCAAAGTGAATTGTGAAAAAGTCCAGCTAATGTATAACATTCCTATGGTAGTTTTGACAAGGACTTTATGTAGTATAAACATTGGGATTGTTATCTAAAAAATCAACATCTTTTTCACCCTTTGACCTTTAGTATTATTTATCTAACTTTTTATTCAATTCAACTTTATTTTTATAGCACCTATTCATAACAAAGTCATTTCAAGGTGCTAGATACATAAATAATTCAGAGGAAAAAATGATCTCCTGTATGAGCAAGCACTAGGGAACAGTGGGAAGGGAAAATTCCCTTATAGGAAGAAACCTCCAGTAGAACCAGACTCAGGGAGGGACAGGCATTGTCACGTTCTGAGTGCGGGGGGACCCCACCAAGCTCAGGTTGTCTGCTTTTTTTTTTCTCCATATTTTGTACTGTGTTGTCCTTTTGAGTTGTTAGTATGATTTATTTTCCCGTTTACGTTTGTTATAGGTTGTTTTTGTTTGTGTTTTTGAGGTTGCCAGCCCCCATTTCTGCCATATCGTTATGTTTGTAATCTGTTGCGTTCTCTCTCTCTCGGGGTTGACAGCTGTCAGTGGCTCTCTGGGGTTTCGCCCTGCGTGGGCGTGGCCCTGTCAGCTGTCAGCTCCGATTGCTCCTTCTCTCTCATCATTCCCAGCTGGTCCAAATTGTTTCTTTGTTTTCTCCTACCCGCTCAGGCTTACCACACCTGTTTCCACTTACTTTACTTTGTGTAGAGCCTTATTTAAGGGGCTGTGCACTTTTGTCCAGCGCAGCACCCTACTTTCACCTTGCTTCTAATACACCTAAGTTCTTTACATTTCTCCTACGTGTGTTCCTAACTTTATCTCCAGATTTAGCCGACGATCCCCCTCGCCTTAGCTTTTGCTATTTTCTTGCCTGTATTTCTCCCTGTTCATGAGTTTTTGTAGCTCTGTGTTTTTTCTAATAAATTCACAAACTCACAGCCTGTGCATGAAGCCTCTTATCCTGCCCTGAAGGGTAATTGTGACAGAAAGGTGCTGCCAGTGTGGGCGCCAGCAGCTGTGAGTTTTGCCTTTTTTTCCCCTCCCGGGTTTTCCTCGAAAATTTGTGTTTTTCCGCTGACATGGCAGCGTTCCCCAACTATAGTCGATATGGGTTTAGTGAGGAGGAGTGTTGGACTCTTAGCGTGGTACATAACATCTTATCGGAGGCTCATGTTTCCCACACTCCCGAGGTGGCCCAGGAGTGCCGGGTTGAAGCCGCACAGGTGCTGGAAGCATGTCCCAGCCTGTGGAGCCATCCGGAGCTCACAGACCTTCTCCCCTCCATAACTAACCCATCGTCCATGCTCCATAGGCTGGGGGAAATCCCCTCCAAAACCCCGCCTGTGTCCACGAAGAAGCAGTCACGGGCGCAAAAGCCAGCGGGTCTTGGCGGCAGAGGCGGATCTGCTTTTGGAGTATAAGCCATGGCTCCTCCCTGAACTCACGGCCCAAGAAGAGGGAGGATGTCCAGCTCCACCCATCAGCATGCCTGCAGGGCTGGATCAGCCAGCACCTGCATTGGTGCCCCCGGCCCCCGCAGCCAGTAGTGAGGAGTCTCCTGGGCCATCTGCAGCAGCCACCACTACACGTAGGGAGCACAGGCAAGTATCTTTTCATTCTTTTACGTATAAAAATGAATTGTCTTGCCTTGTTACTGGCGGGGTGGCTCAGCAGCAGTCACCCATTTTGGCTGAGCCTTCAATGCCTGCTTCTGCAGCCATCTCCTCATTTTCACCTGTCTCTCCTGTATCCTCTCCTGTTCTCCCTGTTTGTCCACCGGTCTCCTGAGGGAACCATTGGGTGAAGAGGAGGCCAGTGGTTCTGGAGGACCAGATGACAACCGTGCAGCCATACCCCGGAGGGGAAAGGAACGCCTCCTGAGGGCCGAAATCTGGGCCGACAAGAAGTCCCTTGATTTTGACATCGCGGGACCCGGTGCCATTGGTGAGGCAAGTCCTGGGCTCCCCAGCATTAGCCACCACACCTGGAGGTCCACCAGCATCCGTTGCCTCATCTGGGGACCCACCAGCATCAGCCGTCATGCCTGGAGGGTTGCCAGTTTCTTCAGTCACCATGCCTGCTGCCTGGGCCACCGCAGCAGAGTCACCAGAGTCCTGGACGGTGGTAGAGCTCAAGTCCAGGCAAGTGCTCTGTTCTGTCTTAATATTGTCAGATTCAGAGAATTCTTGTCTGGCTCAAGGTGGGGAGAATCAGGCGCAGAGATCTTCTGCTCCTAAGTGCTCCTCATCATGCTCCACTGCTGTCGGTGATTCCTCCCCGGTGTTTGTCTCTTTTCCTTTTCCCAAGGTGGCTGCATCGGGGAAGGTAGCCCTGACAGTGGAGCCCAGGATGTTTCAGCTGGAGTCGCCAAGGTGTCCTGGATGGCAGTGGAGCTCAAGCTCAAGCAAGTTTCCTCATTTAGCCTAGAGAGATCTTGCCTGGCTTCTGTTTGGGGGAACCAAGTGCAGCCGTCAGCCGCACTTGAGCTCACCCCGACGGGCTCTACTGCTGCCGGTGACTCTGATCCAGTTTTTGTCTGTTCTCTTTCTGACTCTTCTCCTGAGGTCTCTGGGGGTCCTGCCTACCTGCCAGAGGCCACTCTTGGTGCAACGCCTTTGCCTGAGGCCACTGAGAGTGTGACACCTTCCTCTGATACCACTGTGGGTGCTTCGCCCCAGCCCGGGGCCTTCATGGGAGCATCACCAGAGCCCAGGGCCTCTGAGGGTGCAGCGTTGGCCCAGTTCAGGTCCACCGAGGGTGCAGCTTTAGCCCAGTCTGGGCCCACCGAGGGTACAATGTTGATCCAGTCCAGATCCACCAAGGGTGCAACTATGTCCCAGTCCGGGACCACAACGGGTGCAGCCTTGCTCCAGCCTGGCTCCACCACGGGTGCTGCTTCGCTCCAGCCCGGAGCTTCCGTGGGTGCTGCTGCCTAGTCCAAGGTCGTCGTGGTTCCCCCTCCGATACAGGTCATCAAGGACACCCCGTCCCAGCCCGGGACCACCAAGGGAGCAGCCTTGGCCTAGACCGGGTCCACCGAGGGTGCAGCCTTGGTCCAGCCCAGAGCCACCGCGAGTACAGCTCTGCTCCAGCCCGGAGCCACCGAGGGTGTGGCTCCACTCCAGCCCGGAGCCACCAAGGGTGCACTCTGCTCCTGCCCGGAGCCACCGAGGGTGCAGCTCCGCTCCACCCCAGAGCCACCGCGGGTGTAACCTTGTCCCAGTCTGGGACCACCGCGGGTGCAACCTTGCTCCAGTCCGGAGCCACCAAGGGTGCAACTACATCCCAGTCCTGGACCTCCAAGGGTACTGCTCGAGAGTCTGCGGGCATCATGGTCCCTGCTCCCTTGCCAGACACCGCCGTGGTCCCCCATCCTCTGCCTGGTGCCATTGTGGTTCCCCCTCTTCTGCCAGATGTCGTCATGGTTCCCCTTCCTCCGCCAGTAGTCATTGTGGTGCCTCATCATCTGGTCAACCCGGTTGGGTGGCCGCCCCCTGGACCACCATCTCTGTGGCAGTGGCTTAAGAACTCTGGCTGACTGCCTGACAGGCATTGGCGTTGGGTTGGGTGGTTCGCATTCTCTGGCAGACCACCCGACTCTTACCACCTCACCATCTGTCAGGCCTGGGACTTTGGCCGACCTCCTGAACTGCTTTGGTCTTTGGTCTAGGGGCCTAGGTGCCCAATTGTGTGTGTGGGTCCTGAGCAGATTTTGTTTTGTTTTCCTTCAGCATGGGCCTTGCTGGGAAGCTATCCTGAGGGTTGGTTTTTTTTGTTCTTTTTGGTTTAGTTTGGTCCCTTCGTGCCTGAGTCTTCCTCCCCGCCCCCCCCACCGCCCCCGGGGTAGGGTTGTTTTCTTGTCGGGGTGGGATTTCTGTGTGGGGGGGGGGGTTCTTTTGATGTTACTCCGGGGTGTCTGGTTCCCACCCCTTGAGGGGGGGGCTCTGTCACATTCTGAGCGCGGGGGAACCCCACCAAGCTCAGGTTGTCTGCTTTTTTCCACATTTTCTACTGTGTTGTCCTTTTGAGTAGTCAGTATGATTTATTTTCCCGTTTACGTTTGTTATAGGTTGTTTTTGTTTGTGTTTTTAAGTTTGCCAGCCCCCATTTCTGCCAAATCATTATGTTTGTATTCTATTGTGTTCTCTCTCTCTCTCTCTGGGTTGACAGCTGTCAGTGGCTCTCTGGGGTTTTGCCCTGCGTGGGCGAGGCCCTGTCAGCTGTCAGCTCCGATTGCTCATTCTCTCTCATCATTCCCAGCTGGTCCAAATTGTTTCTTTGTTTTCTCCTACCCGTCCAAGCTTACCACACCTGTTTTCCACTTATTTTACTTTGTGTCTAGCCTTATTTAAAGGGCTGCGCACTTTTGTCTGGCGTAGCACCCTACTTTCACCTCGCTTCTAATACACGTAAGTTCTTTGCATTTCTCCTACATGTGTTCCTAACTTTATTTCCAGGTTTAGCTAGTGATCCCCCTTGCCTTAGCTTTTGCCATTTTTCTTGTCTGTATTTCTCCCTGTTCACAAGTTTTTGTAGCTCTGTGTTTTTTCTAATAAATTCACAAACTCACAGCCTGTGCATGCAGAGCTTTTTATCCTGCCCTGAAAGGTAATTGTGACAGGCATCTGCCACAACGGGAAAGAAAGAAGAGACATACTATTCGTGTGTGTGTGTATCTATAATATTACTGTATAAATTGCCCAAGTTTAGAGAGGACAATAAAGAAGTCTGCCTTCCCTTGAAAATTATTACTGTAAGTATTAAAAATACAAAGGCCTTCTTCTAACCCAAGCTGTCAGGGCACATTCTACAAGTTGCATGGCCAATTCTTGGGCATTATTTAATGGAGTGTCTATGGCTGACATTGGTGCCGCAGCCACTTGGTGAACATCACACAATTTTGTCCAGTTTTACCATTTGGATGTGATACTCCCCTCCATGGACCAATCTGTTCTCTCAGCTGGTACTTTCCTTCTCTAAGGTGCAGGGGTCTACTCCCAGTTCCTTTGGTTGCCCAGCAGGATGTGATTGTGACCCCGCCACAATGGGATCAATAAAAAGCCCCTCCCGCATCATCCTGCCCCCCTCAAAAGACACAATTAAAGATTTCTTATGTTGCCCTGAGTTCCAGTGGTTGTATGCATAACCATACATTTTAAGACCAAATAAACTTAAAAATAAGGGTTGACTTGAAAGAGTTTTTAGTTAAGGGAGATAAGAGCAAATCTAACAATTAGACAATAAATGATCATCGACCTTTGGACCAACTAAAACATCCGGGAGTAAGAAACTAAGGCCAGTCCGTTCAATCATTGCAATACTATACCAAGTAAAGCTGCTATGGTGCCCAGTACCTGCTCTGTCAATCCAGGCTCGATAGCCATTCAGTTCTCTCTCCACCTGCTGCTGCCGACGCAGTTTCATGAAAGCTCTACGGTTCTCTACTCTCTCCCTCTCCTTGGCAAATTCTCTGAAAAAAAAAAAACAGACCTTCAATGATGGAGTAGCTCATTCCGTAAATATATACACACACACAGTTGCAGTCAAAATTCTTCACCCCGTTGCATTTTAGGTTTATTGGCAAAATCTAAAAATTTTCAGGAGTTTGTAATAAACAGATAATACAAGAACAGTTAAAATAGTTAAATAAAACTAATATCACAAGGATTTTATCCAAATTCAAGAGTAAATCCTGTTTTCAGTGACTATCATAGTTTCAAAATTATTGAACCCCCTGAGTAGAATTCCTCATAAGACCACACATTTGCAAATCAGGGGTGATCTCAAGCACACCTGATGCAACCAGTCAACGGCTTCATTAGTTGCATTACGTGTGCTTGAGATAGAACATCTGGAATACCTGGGCTGTTGATGGTGATGTTTGATTGCATGTTAGAAATATGCTAAGTCAAGTGAATTGTCCAACAAGTTCAGAGAAGAGATCTTTGCCTTGCACAAACAAGGAAAATGATGCAAAAAGATAGAAAAGACACTGAATGTTCCTCAAGGTACAGTTGGAAACATAGCTGACAAGTTTAAAGTTAAAGGAACAGTGGATATACTACCTGGACGTGGCAGAAAGAGGAAGCTATCAACGGCTACTTCCAGAGTCCTGAGGAGGCAGGTGGTTAAAAAACCTCGACTGACTGCAAAAGACCTGCAGCAAGACTTGGTGACAGCAGACACTGAGATTTCAATTTCCCCAAAAGGCGCATACTAAATGCTAAAGCGCTCCATGCCTGAACTCAAAGACGTACATCACTACTGATCCAAAAGCACAAGAAAAGTCGGCTGCAATTTGCAAACTTTTTGGGCCTATGGATCAATGATATGTCTGAAGAAGGAAGAATGAAGCATACACTGAAAAAAACACCCTGCCTACAGTGAAGCATGGTGGTGGCTCAGTGATACTCTGGGGTTGCTTCGCTTCCTCTGGCACTGGAAACCTGCAGCATGTGGAGGGCAAGATGGATTCAATCAAGTATCAGGAAATCCTGGGAGAAAATGTCATGACATTTATGAGGAAGCTGACATTTATGAGGAAGCTTGGGTGCCATTGGGCCTTCCAACAGGACAATGATCCTAAGCATACCTTAAAGTCCATCAAGGCTTGGTTTCAGAAGAAGTCCTGAAAGATACTTGAGCCCCATTGACAAATCTCTGGTGGGATTTGAAAAAGGCGTTTGCAGCACGCAAACCCAAGAATATTAGTGAACTGGAGGCCTTTTCCCATGAGGAATGGACTAAGATTCCTCAAACGCTAACGGAAGCTGGTGTCTGGCTATGCATAACGTTTGCAGCAGGTCATAACAGCAAAAGGGTGCTCTACTAAGCATTAAAGATGCTTATCATGAAGGGGTTGAATAATTTTGAGACTGCAGTAGTCATTAAAAGTGGCATTCTGTGTTGAATGTGGAAAAACCACTTGTAATATTAGTTGTGTTGAACTATTTAAATTGTTCTTGTTTGATTTGTTTAATGCAAACAGCTGCTAGTTTATAGATTTTGCCAATAAACCTAATTTGCAGTGGGGATTGAACAATTTTGATTGCAACTGTAAATGCACTACTCACTAAAAGTTAGGGATATTTGGCTTTCGGGTGAAATTTATGGAAAATGTAAAAAGTTCACACTACAGTGGTATAACATCATGAAAGTAGGGCATTTAAGTAGAAGCATGAAATGGTGATTTCCTCATCTCAAACAATTTAATGAAACAAAAGCCAACAACAGTGGTGGGTATACCACAACAAAAAGTGTCAGTGTCTCAATAACTTGTCATGTGCCCTTGAGCATCAATTACAGCTTGATAACAACGTCTCATGCTGTTCACAAGTCAACTTATTGTCTGCTGAGGCATGGCATTCCACTCTTCTTGAAGGGTGGCAGGGTGGCAATCAGGTCATTGAGGTTGTGGGGTGCAGGGTTACGAGCCTCTACACAGTGACTCAGCTGATCCTATAGGTTTTCTATGGGATTCAGGTCTGGAGAAAGCGCAGGCCACTCTATTTGAGGTACCCCAGCCTCCAGAAGCCGTTCCCTAATGAAGCAACCCCGATGAGCTGGAGCATTGTCGTCCATGAACATGAAATTAGGCCTGTGTTGTTCATGCAGGGGCACAATGACTGCATTAATGATGTCATTTAGGTAGTATTGGTTTGTTTTTTAACCAACACAACTAGGCAAGAGCACATTACACTGACTCTTTTTTCACTTCATTGGCTTCCAGTCCATTTTAGAATTAATTTTAAACTTTTACTTTTTGTTTTTAAAGCTCTTAATGGCCTTGCTCCAGTTTATTTGTCTAAGATTTTAACTGTCCGTGACCAAGGCAGGGCTTTGAGGTCATCCAATCAGCTTTTGCTGGATGTGCCCAGAGTGAGGTATAAACACTGGGGTGACCGAGCCTTTACTGTTGTCGCCCCCAGGCTCTGGAATAATCTCCCCCCTGACCTATGTGCTATCGCTGACCTGGCCCTTTTAAATCAGAACTTAAAACACATTTGCTCAGGATGGCTTTTAATACCCAGTAGTGGTGACATTTGTTTTGACATTTGTTTTTATTTTTATTTTTAGGTATTTATGCTTATCTCTTTGTTTATGTAATTTGTTTTTATGCTGTGTGTGTTTCTAGTGCTGTTTAATTCTCTGTAAAGCACTTTGGTCACCTACGGGTTGTTTTAAAGGGCTATATAAATAAAGTACATTACATTACATTGTCACTGTACCATTCACGAGGTGTAGGGCAGTTCTGTATTGACTAGACACACCTGACCAGACTGTAACACCACCACCACCACCACCAAAGGCTCGTCTGGTAGCAACAGTGGCTGATGCATAGTCAGAATCAGAATAAACTTTATTCTCCCTCACGGGAAATTTGTCTTGGATGACAGTGTTACATGATGCTGCATTCACCGTCAGTCACAATTTAAAACAACACACAAACAGCAATGTTTATAGACAAGAATTAACGTTAAAAAAATCAATCACATTCCACAAAAAAACAATAAAATATCCTCAGATCAATAAATAATCTGAACAATAAAAACCTAGAAAACTAAAAACCAAGATTAGAAATAATGATTGTAAGACCAGACCTAAACATTAAGAATAGCTAAAATGGGGCTCATGTCCTGTTCAGCTGAGCAAGTTACTTATTTAACAGACCTATTGATGTTGGAACAAAAGAGAGCTTATAGCGGTTAGCTTTGTGTCTGATTGCTCTATAGCGTCTCCCTGAAGGTAACAACTCATAATCAGGATAAAGGATATGGGACGGGTCCTTTAAAATTCTGTGGGTCTGATTAACAACAGTTTTCTCATACATTGATTGAAGAGACTGTTAATTTATATTTCCTATTACTTCCATGGCAATTTTTACCAGTTTCTCAGTCTTAGATTTGGACTGGACTGTAAGCAAACCATACCAGGCTGCCATGCCGCATCTGATCAAGCTTCCCAACACTGCCTGATAGAAAATCTACATGATCTTAGCGCTCACACCAATTTTAGCCTCTGAAGAAAATGGAGCCTTTGCGCCAGTTTTGCACATAGGAAGTCAACATGTTTGTCCCATTTAAAAAATAAGTCCATGTAGATGCCCAGGTACTTGTATGAGCTTACTTGCTCAATTGGGCAACCATTGATCACCACTGGGTCATGCACATGAACTGCTCTGGGATCAAATATTTCTTTAGTTTTGTCTTTATTTAAAATAAGATGACAACTATCATACCAGGCTTTAGCGCTCTCCTTGACATCTCCAACATCATTGGCGACCGTCATTTCTGCTCAGTGTGAATAGACTTTCATCAGAGAACAGCACTGAGGCCCACTGGTCCCCTGTCCAGTGTAAATGCTCCCTGGCCCACGCTAGACGATGATGCCTGTGCCTGATGGTGTGGTCAAGTACAGTAAACAGTTTTGAATGGTCTGGCGTAACACTTGGGTGTCTCTCACTTCCCTTAAATGTGCCTGGAGTTGAGAAGCATTCATCATCCGGTTCTGCAGGGCACTGTTCACAATGAAACAGTTATCAGCGTGGGATGTGGTCAAAGGACGTCCATTTCTATGCCTTTCTGTGACTCTTCCAGTTTCTCTGTATCTCTGTTGCAACCTACTGATGACACTCTCTGACAATAAGCTCAGTGGCCACTTCCCTCTGAGAACATCCTGTTTGAAGCCTCGCAATGGTAAGGTACTGTTGATTGGTTGTTACGTGTCGTCTTGGTCTCATGATGTCAAAATGTGAACAGCATGATGGAAAGGACTGTTTAGATACCAATTCTATTTGAACCAGAAAATTTCTTGGTTGATTCATGGATCAAACACCTGTTGTGAATTTTGCCATTAAGCACCTTGTTAGAGAACAGCAAGTTATGCAAAAAGTACTGAAACATTGATCAGTTGGACATGTGCATTCAAAAGGTTAAAGAAGGTCAAATTAAGTTCACCTGTAAAGTTTATAGTGCATTTTAGGTGCATCCTGAAATTTCACCCGGAAGCTGAATATCCCTTACTTTTTGTGAGCAGTGTATATCATACACACACATACATATATATAGAGAAAGAGATGGATCATTGTGTGTGAGTTTGGTGGCCATTGGACAATT
The DNA here is from genome assembly GCA_020510985.1 of Pholidichthys leucotaenia. Classification (NCBI taxonomy): domain Eukaryota; kingdom Metazoa; phylum Chordata; class Actinopteri; order Cichliformes; family Pholidichthyidae; genus Pholidichthys; species Pholidichthys leucotaenia. The sequence goes on along the minus strand of CM035846.1, from coordinate 253,141,020 downwards.
GCCTCGAAGGCGTGGTGATTTTCATGAATTATGGATGAAACTTAAAGTTACCAATATGGGTGCAGCTATGCTAATCACATAAAGAGAGAAGAGCTTACCCAGACAGAACTCCCAACACCAGGTTCAACACAAAGAATGAGCCAATAATAATGAGGGGAATAAAGTACATCCAGTTCCATGTGGGACCCAAGGCATCATTGGTCTGAAAACCAAAAGCACTGGCGTTAGCAAACAGAAAAAAAATAAGTACTTCCACTTTTTTTGCTACCTGTTGCCCTTTGCGACTGGTTTTAAAATGTAGAATGCTTTTATAAATAAATTATTATTATTAATATTATTATTAGCATTACATTATAGAGAACAGCGGTCCATCCCTCCATGGTGATACACTGGAAGACGGTGAGAACAGCAAACAGGATATTGTCAAACTGAGTGATGCCGTCATTGGGCCCAATCCAGGTATCGTTGCATTCGTATTTCTCTGGACACTTCCTCACGCCACATGCGAACGCCAACTCTGACGAATCAACAGTCTCATTGTCTACAAAAATAAAAATAAAGATGTTATAGTGCTCTTGTACATTGACACACTGTGAGCTGTAGCTTCAACTGATTTTTTTGCACTTTTCCCAACTATTTATCAATACAATCTGTATGCATTGCATGATTGCATAAGGTCATTTACAAGGGGAGGATGTGCAGTTAGAAACAGACTGAATAGTGGGATTACAATTCCATAGTCATAATTAGGGCTAATATATACAGTGAAATGCTGAAACATAGTGTGTCAGCTGAAAAGAAAAACGTAAATGCTGTAATGTGAGAGGCTGGATTTTTATGCCACTTTTTCTCTAGCCTGAAACCAGCCCCGTGGATGTGTGCAGTGCTGAAAAAAATGTAAGTAGCACAATTTGGGGGTGGTGGGGGCACAAATTTAGAACCATTGCATTTAAATCACCACTATGTAACTTTCCTGTTTCTGGAAGGAACACTGAAAAGACTACAAGTGGCACATTATACAGCCTGAATCCCATTAGCCAAGGTACTTTTTTAGGGTTCCTTTACACCTAAATTTGTTTACTTTGGTCCAAATCAACTGATAACTTTGTTACTTTGTATCATTTTTTCCTTGGTTCGGTTCCCTTTCACACAGGCAAAAATTCAAGAGGACCAAACTGCGTCACATTAAATCCCGCAAGACTTAGTAAGAACATTCTCCGTTCTTGTTGGTCACATTTTTTTGCCGCGAGAACAGTAAAGGTAAATACAGGAAGTAGGATGACTACTGTGCATTTATACATTTCTAGGGGGAAAAATAATACAAATCGTAGCATAATCTATGGGGGGTTTTCATCACCCTGGTTATCGTTTATTACATTATGTGCATATACCACTTTCGGCAAATCGTACAGTTTGAAAATGAAGAGCGGCTATGGAAGGAAAATAGCCTGTTAAAAAGTTCATTAATCCTCCAGAACTATGACATGCTCAGCCACAGAAATTTTTGAAGACCCATCAGGTATGTACAGTGGCATAAAATGTTTTACTGTTTGCCACTGGTCCTGTTTTAGTGCGGTTCCTTTCTCACCTGGAGGACAGCACCAGAGTTCACCAGCTGATTTGAACAGAGACCACCTCCTTCAGGTGGTCTCGGTAGAGTTGCTTTGGTGCGCACCTGAGTGCAATTACCGTGTTTTCACCAGATAAAACGAACCACACTAACGGAGAAAACAAACTCGAGTTGGACTGAAATGAACTAAAGCCTGTAGGTGTGAAAGTCACCTTAGTTTGTGGCTTAAGTCATGCTCTATGATGTGCTGTTGGGACTCAGGCTGTAAAACATGCCAGTTACTTTTTCAGTGTTCCTACGACGAACAGGAAAGTTTCATAGTGCTGTTGCAAGCAATGCAGACCACTTAGGCTATGGTAGAAGTGACGTGTACTCAGTCAAAGGTTGCCGTACTATTAAAATTTTAAGGTGAAAATGTTGCATAGTGTTGCTTTAATGTCTACGTGCTATGCTGGAAATAATTATTCATTTGAAGGGGGACCATATATGTTGCTTTTTTAAAAAACAACGCTTGCTTGGTTAAAAAGTAACTGCATCGGTGTGACATATGCTGTGATTCCTTAAATCTAATGAATCTTTGACTATCACTGTGCAACATGAGAAGGCTATGCTGACATTGTGCTCTTGAAGACAAAAAGATTGCCTCTCCTTTGTTTAAATCTCAGTTTAAGATGTGTGCATACAAGCAGGATCCGGGGAAATCAGGAGTGATCCAGCATGCAACTTCCACATGCCAAACGAGGATACTTAAAAATCTCAAAAGTCTACATACACAGAAGACTTTCAGTGAAGTACAAAATGTGTATTTTTTTAGAAAGGTCAAATGAAAAATTTGCCTTTTTGTCAATTATGAAGGGATTTTAATTTAGAGGTTTTCAAAGCACTCCTCCCATCTGTCAAACAGTAGCTTGTGTGTGTCAGTGGGAAGTTTCAATGACATTCTGAAGAGGTCAGCACTGCGACCAATTCTGCTTTTAATTTACTTTTTCCCCAACAGGATAAACTGCTGTGCTGAGGCTGATGACACCCAGCTCTACATCAAATCCCAGCACAATTCCTCCAACACATTCTCCACCCAAAACACCTGCTTAGAAGACACCTACCTGGATGTGCATCATTCATCTTCTACTCCGTAAAGCACTTTGGTCATCCATGGATGATAATAAAAGTGCTATATAAGTGAATGCCATTTGCCATTTACTCAACAGCAGCAACACCGGAGATATTCTAATCAGCTGCATATATCTCTCCCTCAACAGTGAAATCGTTATCCTCTCTCTCCTGTTGTTACAAATCTTGGTGTCGAATTTTAACACTTTCATTCTAAGCCCACATCAGACACCTCTGCAAGACTTTTTTTTCTTCCAGCTCACAAGTATTTCCACACTGAAACCTTCCCTCCCCCAGGCCGATACCGAAGAGCTGGTTCATGTGTTAATTATCACCTGCCAAGTTTTCTTCACACAACTTTCTGTCAGTTACCTTCAACTCATTCAGGACACCGTCCTGATAAGTTCCAACAAGGCAAGTCAAAAGCAACAGATTTTCCTGCTTGCTGGACCCCTATTTTTATTATTTATTTTTAAAAAGTGAAAACACAAAGACATGCAGACACACAAGAACGGGCAAAAATCCCAGTGGCTGGATGTGCTAAGCTTAGAGAGACAGACCCTAAGAGGATCTACTGTATGCAGTACAGACTTTGGGAGATGAATAATTATGTATGTCTATATTTTCTGTTGTTTTTGTTGTTGTTGTTTTATTTCTTGTTTGTTTCACTTTTTTTTTTAGACTACATCTCCATCGGTCAAGTTATGTTGTGTATATCAAATGATGCAAACTCAAATAATATCAGTTTAAATTCCAGGTTGTAAGGCCACAAAAGAGAGTGAATGGCAAGGAGGGTGAATACTTTCACCAGGCACTATAAGACGACAAATGGTCAAAACCCCAGTGCTGACCTCATCACTCTCCCATAGACAATAGGAGTTGCTGGCTAATGGGAGCTCGAGCCTTCTGCTCCTCTTCCCTCTTGTTCATGGAGCTCCTTCTCAGACTAGCTGACCCCTGCACTGAAGCTTTTAAACGAAGGGGCAGATTTACTAAAGCAGTGCAAATTAGCGAGTGTGCAATTTAGACAGCGCACCTAAGGGAGTGACCAATTTTTGCAAGTGATCTACTAACAACGTGAGAAATTATGGAACACAGATGCAGTCACTTCATTTCAATAATGACCAGCCATCCACCAAGAGCAGCGCAAAACTGTGCACACGCACACCTGATGAGGAAGCGGGTCAGCAACACGGGTGCAACCAGCTCGGAGGAGCATTATATGGGAGGATTTTAAGCTTTAGCTTAAGCGCAAAAAACACTAAATAGTTTATTTTTGTTCATCATATTTCAGGATTTTGATTTTCATTTGACATGAAAATCAAATATGTTTAAATGAAGTATTTGTACCTAATTTAAAAAGGACCAGTCATGAATAACTTGATTATTTGACCAACATGTGTTTATTTTATTAACACTAGAACCATCAAGATGGTCTGATGGACCTGTGGGGTTTATTATGTGAATAACGTTGTTTTCACAAAATCTACAGGTCTCTCAGTCCATGACTTAAATATGTGTGTTTTATGTTTTCTGAAGTCTGGAACGTAATAAAATTAAACACACACAATTTCACTTATTCCTCAGACAGCCACCACAGAGACTGCTGTCATATAGACTGCAGCAGGTCATGGTTATAACCAAATAAGGAATTATGGCCATGTAGAGCGTTACTACAATAACTGGATCAGTGAATCACGGCTGGTCACGTGACCATAGCTGGTCGCAGCTATAGCCAAATTAGGAATTATTCCCATAAATGGGATTACTACAACGTTGCAATTTCAGGGGATGTTTACTTGAGTCTGTTTTTTTTAAGATAAGCTAATCTTGTTGTTGTTTTCCTCCTAATATTACATTGTGTATCCTGATGTGGGAGAGAGAATTAGAGAGAAGAAGAGGGAACTGAATCACAATTTTACGCACAGATAGCAAAAAGAAACAAATATAGAAATATGGATAGTGAAAAAAATGAAGAAAATTGACAATGTGTAAGAGCTTTTGGTAGGAGAGGAAACTCCGGACTCTGGAGTCTGAACTGTCACAGAAATTTCTTTTTACAAAGTCACTGTCTGCTGACACATCTGTATGTCCACTCCAGGTAGGAAGGGCTACACAGACATTAGGCCTAGTTTATGGATGTAAATTCATTTAATTCAATTCAATTCAACTTTATTTATATAGCGCCATTTCACAACAACAGTCATCTCATAGCACTATCAACTGTAGGGAGGACCCCCACAGTTGCAGAAAGACCCCAGCAATCAGGCGATCCCCTGTGAGCAAGCACTTGGCGACGGTGGAGAGGAAAAACTCCCTTTTAACAGGAAGAAACCTCCAGCAGAACCAGGCTCAGGGAGGGGCAGTCATCTGCTGCGACTGGCTGGGGGGTGAGGGGACAGAGAAGAAGAAAAGAACAGACATGTAGAGAGCAAACAGCACGATGGGGACTCAATCTATGGGAGAGAACAAACAAATGTTAATGACCAGCAAAAAAAAAAAATATTTCATAGAGAGTGAGGAAAGGAGTGAGGCCCAGTGCATTACTGGAGGTCCCCCGGCTGACTAAACCTATTAGCAGCATAACTAAGGGAGGGTTCAGAAACACATGATCCCTCCCTAATTGTAGGCTTTATCAAAAAGGTAGGTTTTAGCCCTATTCTTAAAAACAGAGATCGAGTCTGACTCCCGAATCCAGATTGGCAGCTGATTCCACAGGAAAGGAGCTTGATAACTGAAGGCTCTGCCTCCCACTGTACTTTTGGAGATTCTAGGTATTACAAGTAAACCTGCATTTTGGGAGCGTAGTGCTCTGTTAGGATGATACGGTAGTATCAGATCTTTTAAATAAAAAGGAGCCCTGATTGTTTAGAGCTTTGTAAGTAAGAAGAAGGATTTTAAACTTAATTCTAAACTCTATGGGAAGCCAATGAAGGGAGGCCAGAACCGGAGAGATATGATCTCTCTTTCTAGTACCTGTTAAAACTCTTGCTGCAGCATTTTGGATCAGCTGAAGACTTTTTAAAGATGCTTTAGGACAGCCTGATAATAAAGAATTACAATAATCTAATCTCGAGCTAACAAAAGCGTGGATCAGCTTCTCAGCATCACTCTGAGACAAGATGCTCCTAATCTTGACAATATTACGCAAATGATAGAAGGCAGTCTTAGAAACAAATTTAATATGTGAATTGAAGGACAAATCCTGATCAAAAATAACTCCAAGGTTCCTCACAGAGCTATTAAGAGAAAGAGTAACTGCATCCAAACTGAAAGTTTGACTTGGAAAGGAATTTCTAAGGTTTTTTGGACCAACAAGAATGACTTCAGTCTTATCTGAATTTAATAGCAGGAAATTACAAGTCATCCAAACTTTGATTTCCTTAAGACAGGCTTCTAACTTGGCTAATTGATTAGTATCATCTGGCTTCATTGACAGGTATAATTGTGTGTCATCTGCATAACAGTGAAAATGTATACAGTGCTTTCTAATAATGTTGCCTAACGGAAGCATATATAAACTAAAAAGAGTAGGGCCAAGCACAGATCCCTGTGGAACTCCATGACTAAGCTTTGAGCTGAGAGAAAACTCATCATTTACATGAACAAACTGGAACCTATCAGATAAATAAGATCTAAACCACTGCAACGAAGTTCCATTAAGTCCAACATAGTGTTCTAATCTATCAAGTAGAATATTATGATCAATAGTATCAAAAGCTGCACTAAGATCTAAAAGGACAAGTACAGAAACTAGTCCATTATCAGATGCAATGAGGAGGTCGTTAGTGACCTTCGCTAAGGCTGTTTCAGTGCTATGATGGATTCTAAACCCAGATTGAAACTCCTCAAATAAACCATTTCCCTGCAGGTGGTCAAATAATTGCGTAGCAACAACTCTTTCTAAGATTTTTGAAATGAAAGGGAGATTAGAGATTGGTCTATAGTTAGCTAAAGCTCCTGGATCTAGCGTTGGCTTTTTGAGTAAGGGTTTAATTACAGCCGTTTTAAAAGCCTGCGGTACATGGCCTAAAGTTAATGAAGAATTGATTATATGAAGAATAAAGCTACCAATAAGTGGGAAGACTTCTTTAAATAACCTGGTAGGAATAGGGTCTAAAAGACAAGTTGAAGGTTTGGATGAGGAAACTATTTTGTCTAACTCACAAAGGTCGATTGGAGTAAACTCATCAAGACAGACATCAATAGAAGGAGTTGTAGTAGTTACAGTATTTAAGTTAACTGTGGGAAGAATCTGATTGATTTTATCTCTGATGGATGAAATTTTATTATTGAAAAAGTTCATAAAGTCCTGACTAGTAAGCTCTAAGGGGATGCTAGGATTGACAGAGTCCTGACTCTTTGTCAACCTGGCTACAGTACTGAAAAGAAACCTGGGATTATTCTTGTTCTCTTCTATTAATGCAGAGTAATAACTCGTTCTAGCTTTTCTAAGAGATTTTTTATAAATTAAAAGATGATTTCTCCAAGCTAAATAGATTTCATCTAAATTAGTAGAGCGCCATTTTCTTTCTAATTGACGAGCCTTCTGTTTTAAGCTACGAGTTTCTGTGTTGAACCAAGGAGTTAAAAATCTCTGATTAGACTTTTTCTTTTTTAAGGGGGCCACCAAGTCTAGAGCCTGATGCAGAGAAGCTGAAACACTATCCACCATGTTATCAATTACAGAAGGAGCAAGCTGTCTATAGCTTATTTCCGTTGTGTTGACACATGGCATAGAGGAAACAATCTGCATAAATTTGGAAACAGCATCATCTGAGAGGCATCTACTGTGATAATATTTTTCTTTAGGAGCCAAATAGTCAGAAATAGTAAAATCAAAGGTTAACAGACAATGGTCTGACAGTACAGGGTTATGAGGAGACACTACAAGATTTTCTATTTCTATGCCATATGTCAGAACAAGGTCCAATGTATGGTGGAGGTAATGAGTAGAATTTCCTACTTTCTGAGAAAACCCAATCGAGTCTAATATTGAATTAAAAGCCACATTAAGGCAGTCACTATCTACATCCACATGTATATTAAAGTCCCCTACTATAATTATTCTATCAGATTTCAGCACTAAATCAGCTAAGAAATCAGGAAATTCGGATAAAAATTCTGAATAGGTTGATGGGGGACGATAAACTATGGCAAATAAAATTGGGTTTAACCTGGAATTGCTAAAGTGCCCAACACTGAGGACCAGGCCCTCAAAGGAATTATAACATGTTTTTTGCTTTACATTAACTAGTAATTTGGAATGGTGAATTGATGCTACTCCTCCTCCACGACCAGAACTTCTGGGATTTTGACAGTTTAAATAACCAGAGGGAGTTGATTCATTTAAACCAACATAATCCTCTTGCCCTAACCAAGTCTCTGTAAGGGAAATTAAATCAATCTGATGATCAATTAACAGATCATGGACTAACAGAGACTTGGGAGTTAGAGACCTAATATTTAATAAACCACATTTAATTTTTAAATTATGAGGAGGAACAGAGGCCAAATCATTCAATTTAGAGGCTTTATGTTTAATTTGAGTTTTACCAATATTTTGCTTTATCACTTTGGGATGCTTATACATTATATTTTTATTTACTTTGGAGGGAGCAGACAACGATTCTCTGATGGGGAAGACAGGGGCTAAGCTGAGGGGTGGCGGATGAAGAGGAGCTGCAGAGAGGCGTGTAAGACTACGACTCTGCTTCCTGGTCCCAACTCTGAGTAGTCAGGGTTTTGGAAATTTGGATAAAAAAGATGCCAGATTGTTAGATAAATGAGAAGCACCATCCAAAGTGGGATGAATGCTGTCTCGTCTCATAAGACCAGGTTTTCCCCAAAAAGAGCTCCAATTGTCAATGTAGCCCACGTCATTTTTAGGACACCACACAGACAGCCAGCGGTTCAAGGATGACGAGCGACTAAACATGTCATCACTGGTCAGATTGGGGAGGGGCCCAGAGAATACTACAGTGGCAGACATCGTTTTGGCAAAGTCACACACCGATTCTATATTAAGTTTCGTGACTTCCGACTGCCGGAGACGGATGTCATTAATGCCGGCGTGAATAACAATTGTGGAATATTTACAGTTACTTTTAGCCAGCATTTTCAAATTTGACTCGATGTCGCCTGCTCTGGCCCCAGGAATGCATTTGACTATGGCCGCTGGAGTCTCTAGGTTCACGTTTCTGACTACAGAGTCGCCAATGATCAGAGTTTTTTCCTCAGCGGGTGTGTCGCTGAGCGGGGAAAAACGATTAGAAACGTGAACAGGTTGGTGGTGTACCGGGGCTTTGCGACTAGGCTTCCTTCTCACCGTCACCCACCCAGTCTCCTCGCTGCAGAGGAGAGCCGGGGAACCGGTGACAGGGGGACCTAAGCTAGCTAGCTCCGCTGCAGCTAATGGGCGTCCGTCGAGATTAACTGGCGCTATAGTAGGCTATATGTAAACAAATAAAATTTAAAAAATCTCTGCTGGCTGATGTCCAGTTCAGCACAACACCAATTTCTGTGAGACCATTTATATTTGTATAATTTATTCTTCTGTCATGCCAAATAAAGTGACGCGCAGAGAGAAAATTCTCTCTCTTCTGCCACATGCCCTCTGTTCTCGGCAGTGTCTCCTCCTGGCACTAACTACTGCTGCCATGTCAGGTGCAAATGAGTTTAGACATGCTTTTTTTGGAGCGTTAAATCCTACAACCGCAAACCTTAGTAAATCTTCTTGAGCCAGTCATTTAAATACACTCCTCCCTCAAATTTGTGCTTTGACATGACAGCTCCTACAAATACATATGCAATGAGGCTAGGCACAAAATTAACGTTGTCCACGCCACTCCAGCGCTAACTTTGCACTGTACCCTTTAGTAAATCTTGACAGTAGTTTTTAACACCAAAAGAAGGTTTTGCGCTGGTGCACTGTGTTAATAATTCTGGCCCTTAGTCTTAAAACCCATTTGTCAACAGGTAGTCCTTTAATTTATTAATTTAACTTTTTCCATCTAAATCACTCTAATACCTGCCTCCGAGGATGAAAAGTGTTGCATTAATGGAGTTTATGATCATTATTAATACAAGATAATTAAAGGTTGGAAGGTTGGATCTATTTTTCTAGCTTTCACTCAGTTGTGCTGGGTGATGACAGTAAATGCTATGGTGTGGCGTTTGATTACAGAGTAGTTGTCTAATTAACCAGTAGCTAAATAATCTTGCGCCAACTCTGATAACATTTCTTAGCACTGCCACTGCAATCTAAAATGTTCTCACTGTGTCTTAGAGAACAATGAGCAAACAACATATTTGGATTTCATGCCGGTAAATCAGCTACAGTCAATTATAAACATTGAAAAGCAAAATTCCCAAATACCTTCCAAAATTATTTATTTAAATGAATGAAAAGTTTTTGCAAACTGCAAGGTGTTAAGGTGTACTAGACTGTATTTCAATGAAAACAATTTTTAAAGAAAAATGCATACCAACAAAATGTTTAGAAAAGTACAGAATTAAAGTCTTTATATTCTTCAAAAAATATATTGATGAAAAAGTACTTTAAAAACTTTTTTACAAGTTCAAAACAATCATAACATTTACATCTGAGCACCTGAATGACGAGACTATGGTGAATGGTAAGGATGTCGCAGCCAATTGCATAACTAGACTGATGTCACATTTCGTCTCCGTATAATTAAGTTCATACTGTGGAGGTAAAGGATCAGGCGAGATGCGACGAGCTGGAAGGTTGCAAAGTTTTATTTTCCTCCAACATAATGAGATGTACTTTGTAGCTCTCTGCGCTACTGTGCTGCTGAGGCATGTATCGTAAGCTCTTTTATAGATGTTATACAAACAGAGAGAATGCATGGCACATTAACATATTGATATACATATCAGTCAATACATACTGTATCATTCGCGTGACCAACTGGCGCTCGGATGTCCGCTCTCTAATCTGGGGATGTATAAACAACAGTCCATTGTTCTGGTTGTCCCCCAGGGGCTCTCTGTCCGTATGTGAATGGTCCTCTGCTTCCTCCAGACCTGCTGAGTGTGAGGATTGTCCATGTAGAGTGTGGTGGGTCACCACAGGGCTCCCCCCAGAACACTCAGAAGGGGATGTGACCCCCCCGCCCCCGTGATTTGGGCTCCAGCTCCGGTAGAACTGTCCAGCTGTAGAGGAGTGTCGGAGGGCATGTCAGTCCGTGGGGGTGTGTGGAAAGGACAGTGTGCTCCGCTCCGAGTTCCAGCACGTTGAATGGCCATGGATCATGGTGCACGGGGCCGGTGCGTGTTGTGCGTAGTGGAACAAGACAGCGATCGGCCGGCTTTAGGGAGTGAGGTGCGGGAAGAGTGCTATGGAGGAGGAGGGGGAGAGGGGTGGAAGTAAGTGAGTGCCGGCCCAGGACATCAAAGGTGTCTGGGCCGTGCAAAAATTGCGTGTGGATCGGCGATGGTGAGGGACTTTCCCGGTAAACCAGGGGCAGTGATCCGCAGCGGCTGTGAAAAAAAAAATTAAGTCTCTGACTCCTCTCGTGGCTCGGGTCCAGCGAGGATGTGGGGAAGACAACGGCCAAATTCCCCGAGGATGAGTAGCGGCTGTGAAACAACTGCAGCTGTGTGAGGGACTTGGCAGTGTGGCTTTAGGGGCGGACGCAGCTCTAAAGCCCTCGGGGACAGCAATCAGCTAGGCTCCCGTTGTGCGCCGTGGCTGAGAAACCCATACAAATTCCTGTGTGCGGGCTGCACGTCTGCTTCAGGTGCATGAGCATCCCTGAAGGTTCCGAGGATGGCGATTGGCCGTGTTTCTCAGGCAAGTGCAGCAGCGGAGGACGATGTATCAGTCTGTGGAGCCGGTTTGTCCCTGTGCGTGGCGCGCGCTTGGCGCAGTGACCGCATAGCTGGCAGTTACGCTGTCCTCGTAATCCTGCGGTGTGCGTGCAGGGCTTCTGTGCGTGGGAGGTCCGCTGTCGTGAGGTGAGTCAGGGTCGGGGTGCTTGGTGGAAATCAACGCAGATGGCGTTGATGATTTCCCCGTTCAGGCTGCTTCCTTCGGTTCGTTCATGTCGCCGTTCATGGTGCATGTTGGTCCCAGCGCTGCCGCTGATCCTCGTGGGTGTGGATGAAGAGGTTGCAGGCGTTCGCTGGTCCTCTGGAGTCCACAGCGCGGTGAGAGGGAGCAGATGGTCATTCTCTCTCGTCAGGTCACCAGTGTGGAGAAGGGAATAACCAGGCCAAGCAAGGGGTGCACCATGACACATTGGGGTCACCAGTGTGGAGGTAAAGGATCAGGCGAGATGCGACGAGCTGGAAGGTTGCAAAGTTTTATTTTCCTCCAACATAATGAGACGCACTTTGTAGCTCTCTGCGCTACTGTGCTGCTGAGGCATGTACCGTAAGCTCTTTTATAGATGTTATACAAACAGAGAGAATGCATGGTACATTAGCATACTGATATACATATCAGTCAATACATATCATTCGTGTGACCAACTGGTGCCCGGATGTCCGCTCCCTAATCCGGGGATGTATAAACAACAGTCCATTGTTCTGGTTGTCCCCCAGGGGCTCTCTGTCCGTATGTGAATGGTCCTCTGCTTCCTCCAGACCTGCTGAGTGTGAGGATTGTCCATGTAGAGTGTGGTGGGTCACCACAATACCACAAAAAAGTCTTCGCTTGACATGTTGTATCTGGCTTGTAATCACCAAAGAAATGAGGTTGTAGAATAGTCTGCACAGCATGCTGATGTTTGTCTCGACCAACTACTTCAATATTACAGTGGGGCAAGAGTAAGTGTGACACCTACTGGCCAGGAGGTCACAATGTAGCCTAACACCTTTAAACCATAGATCCATCCCCACTAAAACACACTGATAATATAATACATGGAAAGTGTCAGAATTCAATTTTTATTTTAAGTATGTTTACAAAGAATTTGTAAAGACTGATTATCAGTTTAAGGGGATAGAGACAACATTCTGACCTCCTGGCCAGTAGATGTCGCATTTACTCTTGCCCCAGCTGCTTGGTAGAGACATGTGACAACAACCCAGTCATGCTATTGGCTGTGACCAGCTGTGACATCTTTACCAACCACAGATATGAAAACACTAGATAGGACATGGCCAGCTGCCAGTCAAGTCAATCATTATAATTACCCACTGAATATGGCGCTTCTATTTGCCATGAAAATGTTAGCCATGCCCTGTCTACTATTTATATATATCTATGTTACTGGCCACACAGTCTCATTATCCAGCTGTTCAGATGTAAATATTATGATTATTTCAGACCCATAAAAAGTTTTAAAAGTATTTTTTTTCATCGATATATAATTTTTTAAAAGAATATAAAGACTTCAAATCTGCACCTTTCTAAACATTTTGTTGATGCATTTTTTTTAAAGTAGTTGTTTTCATGAAAATATATTCCAGGTCACTTTTAACACTTGCAGGCTAAAATCTACTGTTTACATTAAAGTGTAAATAAAAGCCTTTTTTTAATTTATAGTCAAATAATCTGTGTGGATATCTCAAAAAGGGGGGAAAAATCAACTTGAAATTTCTCCTTTACTACAGGATCTCTTTTGCATGTTATCACATAAATGACTTAAGTCTAACGCCAGATCAAAATCTTACCAAGAATGTCAGCAAATGGCAGGCAGGCGTGGTGAAGCTTCCCACTGTAGAATTCCAGACCAATGATGGCAAACATCAGGATGGCAAAGAACAAGAGAAGGCCGATCTGGAGCAGGGGGATCATGGCCTTTATAATGGACTTCAGCACAATCTGCAGGCCTGAAAGAGTTGATAAAGAAAAAGGTATTCTCATAGAGAATAATACCTGACTGAGTGAGTCCTCATCTCCAAGGGATTATAGCCTTTACTCACTGTTTTTAAGAGGTTACTATTGTTGTTTATAAGAACCTTCTGCAAGGTTGAATAAAAGACAACTAATCTGAAATACAAAAACTGAGGGGGTATGGGTATACCCATGAGCTCTAGCCGTAAGGTCAGTCCAAAGACATTCTTTCATTAGATGGTTGGAGCTGCACCAGTGGCAGCATTAAGCCTTGTTCAAACTACACAGTTTTTTCCTCATACTCTCCCTCACCATTGTCAGATTAGTGACATAAATTCTTGCAATGTCTTGACCAGTACAGCGGCAACACTGCGTTTGATCCTGGCTCATCATTGTATGCTCTATACGTACAGCAGACACAGGTAGTGGAGAGACGGGTATTGATCAACCACTGTAAACAAAGAATCATGTCATGGTTACAGAAGTGGTGTGTGTGTGTGTGTGGGTGTGTGTGTGTGTGTGTGTGTGTGTGTGTGTGCATGCGTGCGCGCTTTATTTTGCTGCTGGAAGCAGCTGGGTACAGCCACAGACTGTGGCCACTGAGCAGCTCCACTGGAGTGGTGGGGTTAAGGGTCTTGCTCAAGGGCACCACAGTGGGGTTAAGGAGGGTGGGGAAAACACTAGCCATGTCATCTGTCCCACCCAGATCTGATCGTGCCGGTCCAGGGATTAAACTGGTGACCCTCCAGTCACCAGTCCACATCCTTAACCATTAGGCCACCACTACCCCTGTGGTGTGTGAGAGAGATGCTGCTCATCTTTTGCTCAGAAATGAAAAAATAAAAAGAAGAAAAAATGGCTGTGGGCACTGTGGGTTTCTCATAGAGGACAGTAAAGGTGCTTTCAGACCAAACACGAACGGGCACCGTGAATACATACAAAGTCATTAGAAAGAGGCGAGCACACATGAATCTTGCGCATTCGCACGTTCACATCCAAAGGATAGCGCTAGCTAGTAATAGCCTAGAGATTCTGCCATCACCGGAGTAAAAGTATCAACACTGGAGAGTAAACTAGTTTGAAAATGAGACTGACACTTACCTGGTGACACAAGGACCAGGAGCTCTGCAGCTGAATTGGAGTGTTGGAGTTTTTTACCCACAGACTCCTGCCATGGATGTGCTAGCAAAGCTAGCAGGCTAGCAATGTAAACAACTCATCATCCAGGTGAAATTTTGGAGACAGGGACAATTTTGTCAGGTGAGACCCTGTTGGATAATGTAAACCTAAGCATGACAGTGTTTTGGGAATTTCCATAGCAGGTTGAACACAGCAAAGGCAACTTTGACTGTCTGCAACTCACTAGACTGTGAATTCATGTCTATTTGTGTGTTTACATTGAGTTGAAATGTAATCAGGTCGTGCGAAAAATTTGCCCGTTCGCATTTGGTCTGAATGCACCTTAAAGGCCAAATGTCACGTAACAGGGTACTTTAAATATCTTGAAACTAGATATAAAAGGGAACCGATCCGTTCGGGTCTTGGTGCATATGCTTCAGTAACAACGGAATATTCGTTAATTTAAAACTGCCGCGCTTGGCCTGACACGGCCCCTGGAATCGCCTGGGGAAGAAGGCAGAAGTGACGAAATAGATTGTACCCTAGTTTGATGCTTGGGGTATTTCAATTGATTGTTTATATGGAGACTGGAAGGTTGAAGTGAGCAACAAGAAAGAAAAAATTGGATATTTCACCTAAAACGGGACTATCAGGGACAGCTGGGTAATAAGGGACACTTCTCTGGGAAATGTTTTCATACCTGTCAAGTGAGACGTTTTCGCCGTACTTCAACACCGTAAAAAGCGGCTATAAGGGACGGCGGAGCAACAAGGGACACCTCTCTGGGAAATGCCCCAAATGCAACTCGTGTTGTTATTGTCAAATATTTTAAGGATTCATGGATATTTGACAATAACAACACAACTCAGCGTCCGGCGCAAAATAAAAAAAAAAGCAGAATTCTGTATTTGTAAGGCGATCTCTCTCTGTTCCGCAACCGCTGCACAGCTGAACGTGTTAAACCATTGTCCTAATGACTTCTCATTGTAGTGAGAATAGCTCACACTGAGCGATCTGCCTGCCCCGACAATCAGACTAATGATTGACTCCACACTTCTCATTGTAGTGATAATAGCTCCCGCTGAGCCATCTGCCAGCACCAGCTGTGGGGGATCACACACAGGACGTGCTCCTCAACACACTCAATTTTTTTTCCCGTATATTTTTCTTTTGGGCGTACAGAAATGGCAATACGCCCGTTTTTGCTAAAATTGCATTTTCCCCGTATTTTCCTTAAAATATTTGACAATAACAACACGAACTACATTTAAAACATTTCCCAGAAAAGTGTCCCCCACCACTCCGCCGTCCCCCACAGCCGCGCTTGGCACCAAAATACGGCAAAAACGTCTCACTTGACAGGTATGCGCCTCCATTTTCATATTGATCTGGTCAATTTCTTGACAGCAGCGGCTCTCCTCCACTGTAATAATAATGGCTTCCGAAAAATCAATATTTATGGGGCGCCCTCGACAGACCCCCTTCGGCTTTGCAATTCTGGAGGCGATTAATGTCCAGTTCAATGACATTTTCCACTGGTTCTGCTCTCTGGTCATCGTTGGAACTGTTGTCATCAGACAAAGCATCTGATTCCGTCTCGGACGGCTCAAACCTGTAAGGTTCAATGCCTCTGTCACTGTCTGAACCACTGACAAAAAAAAAGACAAAAAAAAAAAGACAAAACTAAACTAATTTGTTCACAATCGCTGTCACTTTCCGTCATGATTGTCCAATGTTGATAAGTGTGAATGTGGATAGGCAGGGCAGCCAGGGTACAACTGGTGATGTCAAAAACATGGGCGTGGTCTGGACTGGCTGTCACAAGCCAGCAAGCAAGGTGGGGCCTTCACCTGGTGTATTTTGTGCAATTATGTAAATACAGGTGGGTGATATGGTCTCCGGTATGAATATTTGGTTTAAGCTATGTGTATTTTATCTAAATTCGTTGTCATTTAGAAAAAAAAATTACGTGACATTTGGCCTTTAAGTGCTGTCAAGTCTTCATCAGACCAGACAGTCAATGATGGAGTAGCTCAGCTTCAGCTTGAGGTCACGAACAGATGGCCAGACATTCTCCTTCAGGATTTTTTGGTAGACAGCAGAATTCATGGTTCCATTTACCACAGCAAGTCTTCCAGGTCCCGAAGCAGCAAAACAGCCCCAGACCATCACACTACCACCATCATATTTTACTGTTGGTATGATGTTCCTTTTCTGAAATGCTGTGTTACTTTTATGCCAGATGCAATGAGACACACACCTTCCAAAAAGTTCAACTTGTCTTGTCAGTCCACAGAGTATTTTCCCAAAAGTCTTGGGGATCATCAAGATGTTTTCTGGCAAAACTGAGACGAGCCTTTATGTTCTTTTTGCTCAGCAGTGGTTTTCGTCTTGGAACTCTGCCATGCAGGCCATTTTTTTCTTTCTTATGGTGGAGTCATGAACACTGACCTTAACTGAGGCAAGTGAGGCCTGCAGTTCTTTGGATGTTGTTGTGGGGTCTTGTGACCTCTTGGATGAGTCATCGCTGTGCTCTTGGGGTAATTTTGGTCGGCCAGCCACTCCTGGGAAGGTTCGCCACTGTTCCATGTTTTCACCATTTGTGAATAATGGCTCTCACTGTGGTTTGCTGGAGTCCCAAAGCTTTAGAAATGGCTTTATAACCTTTTCCAGACTGGTTGATCTCAATTACTTTGTTTCTCATTTGTTCCTGAATTTCTTTTGATCAGAGCATGATGTCTAGCTTTTGAGGATGTTTTGGTCTACTTCACTTTGTCAGGCAGGTCCTATTTAAGTGATTTCTTGATTGAAACAGGTGTGGCAGTAATCAGGCCTGGGTGTGGCTACAGAAATTGAACTCAGCTTTCCAAAGATGTGATAAACCACAGTTAATTTATGTTTTAATGGGGGGGGGGGGGAATCACTTTTTCACACAGGGCCATGTAGGTTTGGATTTTTTTACTCTTAATAATAAACACCTTCATTTAAAAACTGCATTTTGTGTTTACTTGTGTTATTTTTGTCTAATATTTAAATTTGTTTGATGATCTGAAACATTTAAGTGTGACAAACAAAAAAATGAGAAATCAGGAAGGGGGCAAACAGTTTTTCACACCACTGTATAATAGCTTCATAGAATTACCTTCCTGGCTATAGCTTAATTACACACCAAATAATGACACTCCAATTTTGCACATATTAAGAAACAAAAGCCCGGCAGATATATTTCACTGTTTGACCGCTGGGTTAGAGGTCAGTAACTAACTCACTGGGGATGCCAGAGACGAGTTTGAGAGGCCGCAGAACTCGCACGGCCCTCAAGGTCCGAAGGTCGACTGGGATGTTCATGTGGGCACCAGCAGTGGCCAGAATCCTAGAGAAAACGAACACAATATACAATGCATTATAGGAAGTAAAAAAATATTTTTCATTGGTAGGAATGGTAGGCAGTAATGCTTCTTCTATTTTCAGATACTTTTAAGATTAATAGCCATCATTATTTGTACTGGCCTAAAAACAGAGAAAGACATTTGGGTTAATACACAGAATGTACAATAGGGAGACAAAAAAAAAATATCCATTAGCAGCTAAATCTGGTACAAAACTCCTCTTTCCTTTCTTTTCTTTTTTTTTTTTTTGTCTGTGGTGTCTGAAAAATTCAGTTCAGAACAGATAAAAGGGAACAAATGGATGCATCTAAATGGCAGTTTTGAGAAACTAGCCGGCCGCTGTAAGGCAAAGAGGTGAATAATATGTTGATCTGATGTCACACTGACAACTGTACAGCCAGTGAGTGGTACAGTATATAAATTTAGTGTAGCAGACTTAGTATGGTGAGAGACAAAGAATACACACACACACACACACACACACACACACACACACACACACACACACACACACACACACACACCTGGCAGGCATCTCTACTCACATCTGCCCACATACACATTGATGTCCCTCCGCCTACACACAAACACTGAGAAGCAGCATCAGAGAACGCGACAGGCAACCGCTTACCATCGAGCACCAAAAAACACTACAGCTTATTTCCCACTGGAATGACAGGAGCAGATCTTAATTTTTCCAGGAAGGATGAAAAACATTTTAATTTTATTCTTTTACCTCATTCACGATTGTCTTTATGATTTAAGAGAACACTATTATGCTTGGATAATTAAGGTAATATTTTAACAGAGCTGTGAAGGTTATCTTATAATTCATTTTGAAATTTAGAAACTAAAAAAAAAAAATCCTTGATGTGTGAGGGAGGGGGTGTGTATGTATGTGTGTGTAAGCAAGGGTAGAAAGCACATGGCAGAATCTGAAATTTAAACCCACGCAGTATCTCTCCTGAAAGCAGTGGGAGGAAGAGAGGCCAAGCAAGTGAGTGAATGAGTGAGGCCATGTGCACACTAATGCGGATAAAGCTGAAAATGCCTCATAAGTGGTGAAAGCTCACTGTCAAACACACCATGCAAGGCGTGCATGTACAGAGACTCCACTCATAGTTAACGGTCTGTACTTATTGCTCTTCAGGATGGCGTCTATTTTCTGCAGCTGACATCATCTAAGAACTCAAACACATTTAAAAAATTATTAAGATTAAAGTTTAAAAAGCTGCTTGAGTCATGCCTATAATGATGCAGATTGCTGATTATAAAATGGTGGTACACAAATGTATTTTTAAAGGGATCATTGACTGAAAAATTGTGTTTTTGTAGGTTTTAGCCTTCTGAAACGTGTCTTCTGGTCACGTGATTATTAAACAAATATCAAAATGCTCACGTCTCTTAAAAAAAAATAAAATAAATACACCCTTTAAATCATTTGCCACTTACAGGAGGTATTTTTTAGACTCTTCCGGCCAGCCTAGCTTCCCGTCATGTAGAGAACCGTGAGCCAACAGTGTTACTGGAAGTTCACTTACCAAGTGCAGTTTATATTGTCATTTTCTTTGGTCAGACAGGCTGCCTGGCGTTAGCTTAACTGCCAATCCAGCCAGTTTTGATCACTATTTTCTATAAAATCTATTCACCCATCCACTGGAATCCCTACCAACATTTGACTATATACGCAGCTCTCACACGTTAATTTGTCTAGACGTTCTCTGTCCTAGGCAGCTGCTCAGCTGGGCCCTTAGGGCATCAGCTAAGTGCTTTGGGCCACCGCTCAGTCATTAAAGAATGTTTCTGTGCTTATTGTACTCCAGAGAACGGTCATATTCTATCAGCCACTGAAACCACACACACCTGTCCACCAGTGGTGCTTTATTTCATTCATTCTTTAAGACAAATATGCATTAGTTGGCACAGGCTTGCTAACCAGCTCAGATAAGCAATAGTGATGTAAGACAGAGGGCAGAGGTAACTGCAGTTCTCAGGCATTTAAAGAGACATGCACTGAAATAGATCGTAATGAGGAATGCTGAAAAAAAAAAAACAAACATTCACAATGATGCTGCAATAAGAAGCCAACTTTACTGTCATTCAATCCATACAGCCAATCATGTACAGTAGCACGAAATTACATTTCTCCTATCTACAAAGTTAATCACAGCTAGAATCAGAGTAATAATTAAATAATTATTAAATAATAAATAATGAAATAATTTTAATAATGAAATAATTTTATAATTAAATAATGAAAGAAAATTTGACCAATCTATGTCACAAACATTTCATTAAGACCTTTGGGACCTGTCAACATTTGGAAGAAGTGCAGTTAGTGACCCCTTAAGTGGAACTGCACTGAATCAGAAAATTTGAGCATGAGCCTAAATTAACAAGGATGGGTTCATCTTGGCTCGGTGCAGATTTTATACCAAAAGGAAGAAATATTGCATGTGGAAAAGTGAGTAGAAAGCATAAAAATCAAAGCTGTTTTTTCCTTTTAGACATGTATGCATGACGACTTATGAAAGCAGATAAGGAAGTGGAGCACACACAGACCTAAGTGGTATATGGAGAAAACTTTTAAAAAAATTTAAATTATAGAATGACCTTAGGACATCCACAAAAGGAAAAAAATCTTCTTTTCCCCTGTTTAGGAAGTCATGAGATCATCTTGGACACAGAGCTGTTTGAAATCTGTATTTTTGTGTCACAATTTTTTGTTTCACCAATTAGTAAAAAGGAACATTGGACTGAAAAGGAAATGGGCTA
This sequence comes from Pholidichthys leucotaenia, assembly GCA_020510985.1. Taxonomy (NCBI): domain Eukaryota; kingdom Metazoa; phylum Chordata; class Actinopteri; order Cichliformes; family Pholidichthyidae; genus Pholidichthys; species Pholidichthys leucotaenia. The sequence continues at coordinate 253,120,250 of CM035846.1, read as the reverse complement.
AATTCTGTATTTACTGTTATAAGAGAAAAAAAAATACATTGTTAAAAATACGCATGCCCCAACAATTTAATGGCATAAATGCACTACTAGCATGCATATTTTTATTTAGTTTTATTTTATTTTATAATCCTTTATTAGTCCCACAATGGGAAAATTACAGGGCATCCACCTGGATGGATGAGGCAGCCAAGGTGTGGCGCCAATCCCTTCACTATTCACACACACATTCACACCTAGGGCCACTTTAGAGTCTCCAATTAACCTAACCCGCATGTTTTTGGCCTGTGGGAGGAAACCAGAGTACCCAGAGTAAACCCACGCAGACACGGGGAGAACATGAAAACTCCACACAGAACGGCCACATGACATTCACTTATATAACGCGTTTTTCTCATCTAGGATGGCAAATGTGTCATTTGACAGAGCATCATTCGTTGTCTGGGCCTGCGTATTTTCAGAAGGATTAGACCACTTTCTAACTGATATTGTTACATCCCTGTGCGCTATTACACAGCGCACGTAGGAGAGGATAAGTAAAACCCACATGCAGAGAGCGTTGAGTGCAATTTATTGAACAAAAATAAGTTCAGTCCAGCAACAGTTATGAAGAGCAATCAATGAGATGAGCAAACAGTCATGGAAGGCACCGGGAGAACAGGGACGCCTCTAGGACGCTCAACAGCCCAAGGGAGAGAATGCCTAGTGCCACAGGATGGCTGAATGGCACGGGGAGAAAAGCAAAATAAACTTATGGGCTGGAGCAGTCCGAGGCAGTCCATGCTGTCTGATGCACAGCAAAACAGGAACAGCTGCTAACACCAGGTAACGAACAACGTCAGGCAGCGATAGCAAGAAGACTAAATAGTTGGGCTGAGTACACAATGAAGGTAGTGAAGAACAAAAAGTTACCAATAAGCACACCAGCCAGTGCGAAGCTGTCATGGATGGTCCTCGCGGGCCATTAATGAGACACTATAGGCAGCCATTGAGTTTGCGTATTTATTAACAAAAGACAAAGATGACAAAGAAAACAGCAACGTGGGGCAAAAACACAAACAAGAACTACAGCTAAGGCACAGTAGTAATACATAGAGGCTAAGGAATAAACTCACGGAAAAACGGAGAATCAAAGGGTGACTGGAGCCGGGGTTAGGGACTCCAGCCGAACGTTGTACGGAAGCAACGTTATGCGAGGTCACAGCCAGGAGTAACCTCAGCTGCTCCCTTAAATAAGGCACAGGCATTAATCCGGCAATGAGAAACTAATCAGAGGAATGTGGATCAGCTGTCACGATGCAGCTCGGCTCTGACAGCAGGAAGTCCCACCGGGACGCTGTCACAATAAAAGCCCTGAATGTCATAGGGAACACAACACAGAAGAATGGGGAAAATACTGGATGATCCGAGCGTGGACAATATCAGCGCTCAGACCATGACAGTACTCTCCCCTAAAAAGGCGCATTCCAGGCGCAAGATAACATCCAGGCCTCCCCCCACCCAGAAGGCTACAAAGGCCGACCCAGGGAGGGTGGAGGGGGAACAGGCCAGGAGGGTGAGAACCACAAAAAGAAGTTGAGAAACACTAACCAGAAAAAAAAAAAAAAACACAAAGGAGGGGAACAAAGAACCAGAAATGACAAGGCTCATAGAAAAATAAAGACATGGTACAACAATCCAAGCATGGTAGAATACACAAGAAAACTAAAATCCAGGTACATACAACACACTGCACCCAAAAAATACCAAGAAGAAAAAAAAAAAAAACTCAGACCGCTACAAACAGTGCAGCACACTAAGAATACAGTCAATCAAGTAAAAGGCAAGGAAAACAAACAAACAAAAAAACAAAACAAAGGAGCATCTCTCAAACCACAGAGGAACAAGAAAACTGAAATACAGGCACATAATACAGTGTACCCCATAATACCAAGAAAAAATAACACGCTACAGAGCGGCAATATACAACAGTTCAATAAAGTCCACAGACAAAACAAAAGAGCATCCGTAACACTACAGGAGAGGAAAGAAAAAAAAAACCACTTCAGGGATGTCGGCAGGCAGAGCACAATGAAACAACAAACGAACAGATCAGGAGGTCTACCTGCATCCAGCTTCCAGATCGCTGACAGGGGAAAAAGAATCAGTTCGGGTGGTCTACCCCAGTCCCAGGCCTGGAAAAACAGCACCTCTGGCGGTCGGACCAGGTTACCAAACAAAGAATGCAGTCCGTCTGGTGGCCGTCCCAGAATGCCAAACTGGCGAAGCAGTTTCCCGGGTGGCCGACCCGCGTCATTAGGCCACCAGTACCAAAGGAGAGAACTCGGAGGCGGCCTCCCTACCGAGAGGAATAGCAAGGGGAAGCTGAGCCGCATACGGGAAATCCCAGCGGCACCCGGTGGAAGAAAAAAGGGATCGGGGAAAAGATGAGGGGCTAGTCCGGCGTCGAACGGCGGAGGATCTGCAGCTCCTTCTCCAAACTTCACTCGAACCGGCACTGTGTCCTTGCTGGACCCCGATCGGGACAGTGCTGCACCCACGACGGACCCCAACTGGGCCGGAACAGCGCCCACGACAGACCCCGATTGGGTCAGAGCTGCACCCATGACGGACCCAGTTTGGGCCGGAACAGCACCCACGACAGACCCCGACTGGGCCGGCGCAGCATCAGGGATGACCTCCAAACACGAACCTGGAACTTCCAGAACAGCAATCGGAACTGACTCGTCACCAGTGACCCTGGGAGAAGGCTCAGAAGAACAAAAGACACCGGAATCAGGATCATCGGCAGCGGCAGAGCCCGGCGAGACAAGCTCGGATGCAACAGTCGGCAGCACCTGGCTCGTCTCCCCGAGAGACAGGCAATAATGCTCTAGAATAGAAAAGAGAAAGACAAAATAGAGAACTTGCCTGATCTTGGGTTCTACCACCGTCCAGGACTTCGACGATTCAGGTTCCACGAGCTGGAGGTTCATTCCTGGTTCCCACTCGACTACGGCATGGGGATTCCCTTGCACAGAAGTCCACGCCGAAGGCCCGCACGGCATGGTGACAGGGGATCCGTGGCCTGCTGGGTCGAACCATTCCTCCATGGAGACCCGGGGACGCTTAATCGTCAGCGCAGGCTCCAATCGGCAGTCCGCCCTCCTCCTCTGCCCGTAACGTGGCTGCGGGGCTGGTACCAGGCAGGGCCACAGGCTCCTTCATCGTCCGGCGGTGTATTCCTGGCACCGGGGGACGCTCAGGGGAAGGAGACACAGAGGATGCAGGTTCACAGTTAACTGCAGCAGGTGGAGGAAGCTCAGGGAACTGTGAGCCCCAAACTCCACCCCCAGGAGACAGACAAGGCAATTCATAATATGACGGAAGAGAATGAAAAAGCACTTGCCTGCTCATCTGAGGGCCAATGGAAACTGCTGCAGTGGGCTTGGTTCTCTCCTTTCCCCTCTGGATGGTGATGGAGGGCCCCCCGGGAAGACAAAGAGGAGCCGCTCGCACGGGATCAATAACGGGCACAGCCAGAGCAGGACTCGTGGAGCTCACAGCAGCTGGAGAGAGCATCAAGGAGGAGGGAGAAGCAGTCGTGACAGTCCGGGGACAAGGAGCTGACGGAACAGCGGACACAGATGACCCAGAGGCGGAGGCTGCTGTCTTTCCCTTTTGTCGTGACGCAGAGGCAACAGCTGGCTGAGAAGCAGAGTTCTTACAGCTACCCGGAACTGGATCTGGACGGGGATCTCGCTGAGGGTTATTATTATTATTTTTTTTTTTGATTTTGTATACTTTATTGATCCCCAGAGGGGACATTGAGGGCATCCACCTGGATGGATGAAGCAGCCACGGTACAGCGCTATCCCTTAATCATTCACACACACATTCACACCTAGGGCCACTTTAGAGTCTCCAATTAACCTAACCTGCATGTTTTTAGCCTGTGGGAGGAAACTGGAGAAATCCCGGAGTAAACCCACGCAGATACGGGGAGAACATGCAAACTCCACACAGATCACTGTTGGTCAGGGGCTGGGATCGAACCAGGGATCCCATGGCCAAGGGTGAGTTGCTGTGCTGGTGCAGTGCTAACCACTGCGCCACCGCACCGCCCTTATGAGCATGGTAACAACGTTTACCGGCAGAGGGCAAGGCAAAGGTGAGGTCTGGGAAACACTGCTCCTGCGCGGAGACAGAGGCTAGCAGGTCAGCGTATTCGGGGTAATCATGGCGTTCGGGACTGACCTCCACCAGTCTGACTGCCGACATCACAAGCTTCATAATGTGAGTTGGATGGGAGGCAGAACGAGCCACAGCCACACGACCCCGGATGAGCCCAGCTGTCCACTGGGTCTCCTCTGGGGGAATCCCGGCTGACGTCCTCCTCCGCGGTGGACGGGAACGGCACTTGGGCGACATAGACTCCTGGGCTGGACGGGTGACAGGAACTGGATCCTGAGGCGAGGAGCGGGGATGCCTCACCTTTGGCTTCCTGCCAGAGTTTCCCTCCAGTCCGCGGGTCTTCTCCCATAGTGCCGAGATCTCCGCCATCCTCTTCCTAATTTCGGTGTGGTCAACGTAGAGAGGATGGCGGTTAATAGCTGCCTCTGCAAGGTCCAGGTACCAGCGTAAGCTGCTAGGGATGACGCTGCAGCGAGCACCGGAGAGGATACCGTCGATCTCGATGAGGGCCATAACTAGCTCGTAGCCCAAGCTCATGGCATAGCCCTTCCCTGGCGACGTCATCTCCCAACACGCTGGTACACGGGAAACAGGGGAAAAACTGCAAGCCCAAATAACGCAAACTCACGGTGACTGGCGTCTCGTTTGGCTGCAACCTACTGTCATGGGAGATGCTATAGGCAGCCGTTGAGTTTGCGTATTTATTAACAAAAGACAAAGATGACAAAGAAAACAGCCACGTGGGGCAAAAACACAAACAAGAATTACAGCTAAGGCACAGTAGTAATACATATAGGCTAAGGAATAAACTCACGGAAAAACGGAGAATCAAAAGGTGACTGGAGCATTGTACGGAGGCAACATTATGCAAGGTCGCAGCCAGGAGTAACCTCAGCTGCTCCCTTAAATAAGGCACAGACATTAATCCGGCAATGAGAAACTAATCAGAGGAATGTGGATCAGCTGTCACGACGCAGCTCGGCTCTGACAGCCGGAAGTCCCGCAGTGACGCTGTCACAATAAAAGCCCTGGATGTCATAGGGAACACAACATAGAAGAATGGGGAAAATACTGGATGATCCGAGCGCAGACAATATCAGCGCTCAGACCATGACAGAAGCGGTGCCGTGGAGAACAGGCAGGGCTTCTAGACATGAGTGGGTGCTAAACTACACTGAGGGGATAAGCTACAGTGTAAATCCACAATGATCCGGCAATCTCTTTCCACAGATGCAGAGCTTAAGTAATGCCAATACTAATGAGGAAAGAGATCACAGGTGTGAGAAATGAGAGGAAATGCGTGGGCTGGACTGAGTGGATGTGAATGTGTGTTTGCGTGGAACAGAAAAGCACCACCATAATGAGACACAGCTGATCTTACTGACAAGAGGAGGAGGCGTGGCTGAGCTGTCAGGGAGTGAAGGACCCAAGAGGGTCCCTATGAGCGCCTGATGGAAAATAACAACACAAAGAGCCAAAATAACCACAGCGTCATAGAACTGGGTTTGGAACCACCAGACCCAAGTTCATGACAGATATTGGCAAAAAAAAATCTATTGAAAAGCCCTATCCCACAATGATTTAAAAAAAAAAAAAAAAAAGAAAAAAAAAGTGGTGCAGAGTGCACTGATCCAGATCTGCCCAAAATGTAATGTTAATATTTTGTCCAGGGCCACCTTTAAGAAAAATTTCATCAAAATCATAATTCTGCACGATTTTAAAGTCAGAGGATATTAAAATGATAAAAATGTATTATGGGCATGGGAAAAATGTGGAAAATATTTAAAAGTAACCCACTTAATACCCTTATAACATTAGATAACCCAGAACTCTCATCACAAAGTGTAGAATTAAATTTTACTTGGCAAAGAGCAGGCATAATGAGAATCTATGATCTCTTTGAAAATGGAAGATTTAAAACACTTAATTTTTTGAAAACTCAATGTCACCTTGAAAACAAGGATTTCTACAAATACAAATCAGACACTTTGTGTAGAAGAAAGCTAATTCTGTGGATTTTAGAAATGACTCTCACTTGCTGGAAAAGTTTTTTCTTAACAATAGAGAGCACAAACACTTCATATCAAAATTTTACTCTGAAATATATAGTCTGAGCTTGGACAGACTTGCATGGTTGAGAAAATCCTGATGTACTTTACTCAAATGTGTCATAGAAAAGGATGCATGGGATAAAATGCTGCAACTGCCTTCCAGAATCTCAATATGCAATCGATTTAAAGAGTTACAATATAATATATTGCACAATGTGTCATGAACTGAGCTGGGGATTCTCCCAAGCTCGGTTTCATGGCTGTTTGTCTGTTCCTTTTCATCTGTGCTTTATGTTACCTTTTGAGTTCTATATTGTGTTTCATTGTTTAGGCATGTTCTGTTGTATTTTTGGTGCTTATTATTTGCTTTTGGCCATTTGATTATCTTTTGAGTCATTCGTAATCATTCTTTAGTCTGTGTTTGGTTCTGTGTTTATTTACCTTGAGTGACAGCCACGCCTCCCTCTCCTGCCTACTCTTGACAGCTGATTCCAATCTGTCATTGCCTCTCCCTGCTCAGGCTTACACACTCATGCACACACACGCACATATACACGCACACTCTCATGCACACCTGCACTCACTCAGCTCAACACACGCCCACACATTCCTACTTGCACTCACACACTCACTCACACCGGCAATCACTCGGGTCATTATGTCTCATGTTATTTAAGTTCTGTCTTCCCATCTGTGTTTGCTGGATAATTGTATCATCCTCTGCACAGTCTTCTGCATTGTCCTCTGTGTCCTGGGATTGACTCAGACCACTCTAGCCCTGTGAGTACAGTTTTGTTCCCCCGCTTCCAGTTACGTCTGGATCGCTTTGGGTTTTTTCTTGTGCTTCCCCCCGCTATCTGTTTCGTCAGTAGCGCCTTGGGTCCTTTCTCCGTTTGGTACTCACTAGCGAGCTGTAGAGCGTCCTGGAGTCATCCTTGTTGTCTTGTGCTATTCATCCGTTTGTTTGTTTGGACTGTTATATCTCATTTTATTCAATAAATACACGCAACATCCTCCTGCGTTTGGGTTTCAGTCTCTCCTGCCTCAGAAAGGCAGGAAATCATGACAGAATAATCCGGCCAGAAATAGAAACCTAGCGGAGGTGTTGTGTGTGTATGTTTTTTCATCTTTTGTCTTTTTCACCCACCTATTTTTATGGAGCACACGATGTCCTGGGCTCGCCAACCACGACACAACAAGGGAGGGTTAGCAACAAGAATTCCCACACTGGAGGAAGAATAGGCAGCGGATTTCATCCGGGATTTTGTGGAAGAGGCTCTTGAGTCCCGGGGCCCTAAGAAGAAGTGGGAATGCTTGGATGGGGCTTTGGATATTTTGGAAGCGCACCCTGGTCTATGGAAGTGCCCGCAGTACGCAGAGCTGCTCTCCATGGTCTGTGCGCTCCAGCGAGCATTTCCTGACTTCTCGCCGAGGGGGTTTCCTGCCGAACCGAAGTGGAGGAGATCCCCACATCAGCTGTCCTCTTCTTCTCCCAGTCTGCCCGCTAGCCCAGCCTCAGCCCGTGTGTCTCCAGCTCACCAAAGACAGAGTTATCCTGCGTCCAAACACCGGAGGAAGCCCTCCTCTTCGACAGCCACTTCCCCCTCACCAGTTCTGACTACTCCTGCTGCAGGGCTGCTCTCTTGCTCAGTTTTTTCCGCTGTTTCACCAGCTTCACTCCCCTCCGCCACTGCAGTGCTCTCAGTCACCTCGTCAATTCCTCCTGCTGTCAAGAGATGCTCCAAGTCTCCTCCGGCTACACCCACCTCCGTCGCCACGGAAACGGCTCCTCCACACTCCACTAGGGGGCCCAGATCCAATGCAGGTACGGAGAGGGATGACTGCCTACCACCTGCAGCTGTGAACATTAGAGACCGGGATGACAGGCAAGTGTTTTTTCATTCCTTTCAAGTTAATCATGATAAACCTTGTCTGTCTCCCGAGTTAAAGGCCCAGTTTCAGCAGTCCACTGGGTCCTTTCCTCCAGCTGCAACTGCTGACCTTTTTCCTATCCTCTCCGTGTCTCCTCCATTTTTCCTGAGTGTCCGCCGGCCCCAGAACCTAGCCACCGGACGATGGTGGAGCCCGTGGCCCAGGAGGACTCCTCTCCAGAGCCAGCACGGAGCGGTCCCCCAGCTTCCTCGCTGGATCAGTCACTAGCGTTGGAGTCTTCGCCTGGGGGCACCTGGACTGCCACCACCATCATGCCAGCTGCAGAGGCAACTGCAGCGGAGTGGGAGCCAGAGCTAGCCCTCCTAGAGGCCGGGTCCGAGACATCGTCGCCAAGTTCGACGGAGTCCTGGACGGCGGTGGAGCGTGAGCTCAGGCAAGTGATCTCTCTTGTGTTTCTTATGTCAGTTTTGGAGAGATCTTGCCTGGCTCTTGGTGAGGAGCGTCAGGTGCAGCCCTCAGATGCATCTGAACTCACTTCATCGGGCTGCGCTGCTGCCGGCGACCCTAACCACGTCTTTTCTCCTGTCCTTTCTGAGCCTTCACCTAGGGTTGCCGGAAAGGATCCACCATTGCCGGGGGTCTTCGTAGGTCCAGTCCAGCCAGTAGACGACATCATGGGTCCAGCTCCCCCGGCCGAGATCATCAGGGCTCCTCCAATTGACCGCCTCCTCAGCTTGTTGCTCCTGCGGGTTGGCCCCCTCACTGTGGGTGCTGTTCTGGCCCAGCCGGGGTCCACCGTGGGTGCAGCCGTGGCCCAGTCGGGGTCCACCGTGGGTGCAGCCGTGGCCCAGTCGGGGTCCACCGTGGGTGCGGCTGAGCTCCAGTCCGGGGTCTGTGCTGATGCTGCTAAGTTCCAAGCTGGGACCACCATGGGTGCAGCCCTGTCCCATGCTGGGACCACTGTGGGTACAGCCCTGTCCCAAGCCAGGACCACCGGGGGTGCAGCTGTGTCCCAGACCGGGACCATCTTGGGTGCTGCCATGTCCCAGACCGGGACCATCGTGAGTGCAGCTACCCCCCAAGTTCTTTACCACTGTGGGCATAGTGATTTCCTCCCCATCGCTGTCTAGTGCCGGGGCTCCCTCTCCTCAGCTACCCTCTTCAGTTTTGGGTCTCCCTGTGGGGGAGCCGCCGCCTGGGCCACCTGGTCTGAGCTGGTGGTTGAAGAACCCAGGCTGGCTGCCCGACGAACTGTGCCGTTGGGTTGGGTGGCCAAATTTCCCTGGCAGGCCACCCGACCCGTTCATCCTGACTGTTTGGCTGTCCTGGGATGCTGGTAGGCCACTGGATTGGCCTCATTGTTCGGAACATGGGGCCTGGGCTTCTGGGCGGCCTCCCGAGCCTCCACGCCTTTGGACTTGGGGAGGTTAATTGTTGTTTTTTTTTCTGGTTTAGGTCCTGAGCAGGGGTTGTTTTTTGTTCTCTCCTGGCCTGTTCCCCCCACCTCCCGCCTGAGGTAGTTTGTTACAGTTCCTGTTTGGGGGGGGGGAAAGGGTGTTCTTTTCATGTTTCTTTGATGGTATGCTGGGTGTCTGGAATCAACCCCTTGAGAGAAGGGGCTCTGTCATGAACTGAGCTGGGGATTGTCCCGAGCACAGTTTCATAAGATAAGATAAGCCTTTATTAGTCCCACAATGGGGAAATTCCAGGATTGCAACAGCACAGGGATAGCAACACTCAGAGCAATAATTAAGAAGATACGAAAAATATAAATAAGAGCAGTGGATATACATACGTACACATAAATATATAAATATATATACAAAGTGCGGAGCATTGTAGCAAGATGGAATAAACAGCATAACTGTCTACTTAGTTATCCTACATAGTATGAATATGTACCCATACATATTGTCACCCTCCATAGCGACTGATATTGTCAGATGGAATAAACAGCATAACCGTCTACTTAGTTATCCTACATAGTATGAATATGTACCCATACATATTGTCACCCTCCATAGCGACTGATATTGTCCTAGTTGTATACTGGAGGGGAACATTTGTGTAAGTCTGTTGCGTCTTTTGCATTCAATACTATTAGGTCGTCATGTTTTTTTGCTATCTCTGCAAGCAGCCCTGCTTAGGTTATACAGTCTGACAGCCATAGGTAGGAAGGACCTGCGAAACCTCTCGGTTGCGCACCTAGGATGATGTAGTCTACTGCTAAATGAGCTCCTCAGTGCGTTCAATATGTCCTGCATAGGGTGGGACTCAGACTCCCGCAGAGATGACAGTTTAGCCACCGTCCTTCTCTCTCCTATCTCCTCCACTAGGTCAAGGCGTTGCCCCAGGACAGATCTAGCTTTCTTGATCGGTTTGTTCAGTGTCTTCCTATCGGCTGCTGTAATGCCACTGCCCCAGCAGACCACTCCAAAAGTGATGGCTGATGCCACCACCGTGTCGTAGAATGTCTTCAGCAGCGCCCCTTGTACACCAAAAGACCTGAGCCTCCTCAGTAGAAACAGCCTGCGCTGTCCCTTCTTGTAGAGTGTTTCGGTATTGTGTGACCAGTCTAGTTTATTGTTCAGATGAACACCAATGTACTTGTAGGATGTCACCATCTCAATGTCTGTTCCCTGGATGTTTACTGGTGCTGTGAGGGGTTGTCCTTGTCTGCAGCAGTCCACCACTAGCTCCTTAGTTTTCCTCGCGTTGATCTGGAGGCAGTTCTGATGGCACCAGTCCACGAAGTCCTGGATAAGTCCTCTGTATTCAGCTTCATCTCCGTTGGAGATGAGGCCAACGATCGCAGAGTCGTCAGAGAACTTCTGTAGATGGCAGTGTGTTGTGTTGTGTGAGAAGTCCGCAGTATAAAGGGTGAACAGGAAGGGAGCCAAAACCGTTCCCTGGGGGGCCCCAGTGCTACCGATGATCGTGTCAGACACACAATCTCGGGTTCTCACAAACTGTGGCCGGTTAGTGAGGTAGTCCAGGATCCATGATGACAGGTGCTGGTCCACCCCTGCGCACAGCAGCTTGTCCTTCAGGATCATCGGTTGAATGGTGTTGAAAGCACTGGAGAAGTCAAAGAACATGATCCTCACTGCACTCCCGGGCTTCTTCAGGTGGGACAGAGAACGGTGAAGGAGGAAGATCATTGTATCCTCCACCCCAATGCCATGCTGGTAGGCGAACTGGAGTGGATCCATCGCTGGTCCAACTAGGGGGGCGGAGGTGAGCAAGGAGCAGTCTCTCCAGGGTCTTCATCATGTGAGACGTCAGGGCCACTGGTCTGTAGCTGTTCAGATCTTTGGGGTGGGAAGTCTTTGGTACAGGTACCACACAAGATGTTTTCCACAACTGTGGTACCCTCCCCAGCTTCAGGCTCAGGTTGAAGATTTGCTCCACAATCCCACACAGCTGGTCTGCACAGGACTTGAGGAGCTTTGCGCTGATGCCGTCCGGTCCCGAGGCCTTCCTCGCCTTGATCTTCCTCAGCTCCGTCCTCACCTGGGTATTAGTGAGGGTCATGTTGGGGGGCAGTGTGCTAGGAGTGGGGGGGTGTTGGTGGAGTGGGGTGTGGACAGCAGGTCTTGATGACTTTAGAGGCAGCAGTGGTTGTTGTGCAGTCGGGGGGAGGGCGATTGGTCAAACCTATTAAAAAACAGGTTCAGATTGTTCACCCACTCCCTGCCCCCCATGGCCGGGGGGGGGGGGGTATTCTGGAGCCCAGAGATGGTTTTGAGGTTTCTCCAGACCCCGCCAATGTCGCTCTGTTGCAGCTTGTCCTCCATCTTCTTCCTAAAGCTGTCCTTGCCTTCTCTGATCTTCCTCCTCAGCTCCCTCTGTACGGACTTCAGCATCTCCCTGTTCCCCGACCTGAAGATCCTCTTCTTCTCTCTCAGAAGTGATTTGCATAAATAACAATGCAGATCATGTGTGAGTATTCCTTCAGGAGATATGTAGGCCGCATGCTAACAGCTAGCAACTCGATGTCTTTGCTACAGTGCTGTTCCTTAACCATGATATGTCCCGGTCTGCACTAGTTGTTATTGACATACATTATCACTCCTCCACCCCTTGTCTTCCTACTGTCTGGTGTCTGGTCTGCCCGTATTGCGTGGAAAACCTCCAGTTCAATGTTAGCATCTATTGCTAGTTCTGTTAGCCATGTCTCAGTATACAACATCAAACTACTCTCTCTGAAGACGCTCTCGTAGTGGGAGATAGCCGCTAGCTCATCAGTCTTATTGAGTAGCGATCAAGCATTCCCCATAATGACAGATGGGAGGATGGGTCTGTACCTTATATTCCTCGCCCGCCGTCTTACTCCAGCTCGACAACCACGACGTTTCCGTCTTATTTCTCCCGGTATGTCGAGTTTTTGCGTTAGCATCGTGGGCCGGTTAAGTGCTAACAGCTGGTCTCTATTGTACTGCCTCCTGCAAGAAACAGTGGCTCCGTCCGCTGGCTCAGGAGACATTTGGGCGATCTACGTTTTTGGATGGAATAAAGGTGATGCTGGATCAGAAAGATTGGCAAGAGAGCCAGATAGTAAATAGAAATAGGCAGAAATTGATCCGCTGTTGCAAAAAGGCAGCCTACTCGTGTGGCGCCGGAAATTACACAAATTACATTCATGGCTGTTTGTCTGTTCCTTATCATCTGTGCTTTATGTTACCTTTTGAGTTCTATATTGTGTTTCATTGTTTAGGCATGTTCTGTTGTATTTTTGGTGCTTATTATTTGCTTTTGGCCATTTGATTATCTTTTGAGTCATTTGTAATTATTCTTTAGTCTGTGTTTGGCTTTGTGTTTATTTACCTTGTGACTGACAACCACACCTCCCTCTCCTGTCTACTCTTGACAGCTGATTCCAATCGGTCATTGCCTCTCCCTGCTCAGGCTTACACACTCACGCACACACATGCACACATACACGTACACTCTCATGCACACCTGCACTCACTCAGCTCAACACATGCCCACACATTCCTATTCGCACTCATGCACTCACTCACACCGGCAATCACTTGGGTCATTATGTCTCGTGTTAAGTTCTGTCTTCCCATCTGTGTTTGCTGGATAATTGTATCATCCTCTGCACAGTCTTCTGCATTGTCCTTTGTGTACTGGGATTGACTCGGACCGCTCTAGCCCTGTGAGAACAGTTTTGTTCCCCCGCTTCCAGTTACATCTGAAGCACTTTGGGTTTTTTCTTGTGCTTCCCCCCACTATCTGTTTCACCAGTAGCGCCTTGTGTCCTTTCTCCGTTTGGTACTCACTAGCGAGCAGTAGAGCATCCTGGAGTCATCTCTGTTGTCTTGTGCTATTCATCCGTTTGTTTGTTTGGACTGTTATATCTCATTTTGTTCAATAAATACACACAACATCCTCCTGCCTTTGGGTTTCAGTCTCTCCTGCTCAAAAAGGCAGGAAATCATGACACAATGTTTACATTTCACCCTATATTTATAGTAAATATAAAACACATGGGTTGAAGCAAAGGGAGCTTGCACACAAATCCATTATATATATATATATATACAGTATATACAGTGGGGAAAAAAGTATTTAGTCAGCCACCAATTGTGCAAGTTCTCCCACTTAAAAGATGAGAGAGGTCTCCAATTTTCATCATAGGTATACCTCAACTATGAGAGACAAAATGAGAAAAAAAAAATCCAGAAAATCACATTGAAGGATTTTTAATGAATTAATTGGTAAATTCCTCGGTAAAATAAGTATTTGGTCAATAACAAAAGTTTAAATCAATATTTTGTTATATACCCTTTGTTGGCAATGACAGAGGTCAAACGTTTTCTGTAAGTCTTCACAAGGTTTTCACACACTGTTGCTGGTATTTTGGCCCATTCCTCCATGCAGATCTCCTCTAGAGCAGTGATGTTTTGGGGCTGTCGCTGGGCAACACGCACTTTCAACTCCCTCCAAAGATTTTCTATGGGGCTGAGATCTGGAGACTGGCTAGGCCACTCCAGGACCTTGAAATGCTTCTTACGAAGCCACTCCTTCGTTGCCCGGGCAGTATGTTTGGGATCATTGTCATGCTGAAAGACCCAGCCACGTTTCATCTTCAATGCCCTTGCTGATGGAAGGAGGTTTTCACTCAAAATCTCATGATACATGGCCCCATTCATTCTTTCCTTTACAGGGATCAGTCGTCCTGGTCCCTTTGCAGAAAAACAGCCCCAAAGTATGATGTTTTCACCCCCATGCTTCACAGTAGGTATGGTGTTCTTTCTCCTCCAAACAAGACAAGTTAAGTTTTTACAATAAAGTTCTATTTTGGTTTCATCTGACCATATGACATTCTCCCAATCCTCTTCTGGATCATCCAAATGCTCTCTAGCAAACTTCAGACGGGCCTGGACATGTACTGGCTTAAGCAGGGGGACACGTCTGGCACTGCAGGATTTGAGTCCCTGGCGGCGTAGTGTGTTACTGATGTAGCCTTTGTTACTTTGGTCCCAGCTCTCTGCAGGTCATTCACTAGGTCCCCCCGTGTGGTTCTGGGATTTTTGCTCATCGTTCTCGTGATCACTTTGACCTCACGGGGTGAGATCTTGCATGGAGCCCCAGATTGAGGGAGATTCTCAGTGGTCTTGTATGTCTTCCATTTTCTAATAATTGCTCCAACAGTTGATTTCTTCACACCAAGCTGCTTACCTATTGCAGATTCAGTCTCCCCAGCCTGGTGCAGGTCTACAATTTTGTTTCTGGTGTCCTTTGACAGCTCTTTGGTCTTGGCCATAGTGGAGTTTGGAGTCTGACTGTTTGAGGTTGTGGACAGGTGTCTTTTATACTGATAACGAGTTCAAACAGGTGCCATTAATGCAGGTAACGAGTGGAGGACAGAGGAGCCTCTTAAAGAAGAAGTTACAGGTCTGTGAGAGCCAGAAATCTTGCTTGTTTGTAGGTGACCAAATACTTATTTTATCAAGTTATTTACCAATTAATTCATTAAAAATCCTTCAATGTGATTTTCTGGATTTTTTTTTATTCTCATTTTGTCTGTCATAGTTGAGGTATACCTATGATGAAAATTGGAGACCTCTCTCATCTTTTAAGTGGGAGAACTTGCACAATTGGTGGCTGACTGAATACTTTTTTTCCCCACTGTATATATATATATATATATATATGTATATATATATATATATATATATATATAGACTGTATATAGGCTGTATGTATACTGTATATATATATATATTCCAAATGTGTTATATATACAGTATATATAAAACTTTAAACTAATCACAAATACACTCTAATATCTAATATACATTGCTAATGTGGTAAATGACTATTCTAGCTGCAAATGTCTGGTTTTTGGTGCAATATCTACATAGGTGTATAGAGGCCCATTTCCAGCAACTATCACTTCAGTGTTCTAATGGAACAATGTGTTTGCTCATTGCATCAGAGGGCTAATGGATGATTAGAAAGCCCTTGTGCAATCATGTTAGCACAGCTGAAAACAGTTTAGCTGGTTAGAGAAGCTATAAAACTGACCTTCCTTTGAGCAGGTTGAGTATCTGGAAAAAATTATTATTTCAAATACAAATCATTATTTCTAACCTTGTCAATGTCTTGACTATATTTTCTATTCATTTTACAACTCATGGTGGTAAATAAGCGTGACTTTTCATGGAAAACATAAAATAATTGTCTGGGTGACCCCAAACTTTTGAACGGTAGTGTATATATTCCAAATGTGTTAAAAAAAAAACCCACACAGGCTTATACAGGGTTTCCTAATTTTTTCACATGACTGTAAACTTTTTCAAATAGTCTGATGTGACACTTGGGTGCCTCTCACCTCACTTAAATGTGCCTGGAGTTGAGTGGCATTCATTATCCAGTTCTGCAGGGCATTGTTCATAATAAAGCGGTCCTCAGTGTGGGATGTGGCCAAAGGACATCCACTTCTATGCCTTTCTGTGACTCTTCCAGTTTCTCTGTATATCTGTTGCAGCCTGCTGATGACACTCGAAGCTCAGTGGCCACTTCCCTCTGAGAACATCCTGTTTGAAACCTCACAATGGCAAGGTACTGTTGATTGATTGTGAGGTGTCGTCTGAACAGCATGATGAAAAGGACTGTTTAAATACCAATTCTAATTGAACCAGAAAATTTATCGGTCGATTCATGGATCAAACCCCTCTTGTGAATTTTGCCGTTAAACACCTTGAGAGAACAGTAAGTTATGCAAAAAGTACTGAAACGCTGGACAGTTGGACATGTGCATTCAAAAGGTTAGAGAAGGTCAAATTAAGTTCACCTGTAAAGGTTCTAGTGCATTTTAGGTGCATCCTGAAATTTCACCCGAGAGCCGACTATCCCTCTTTTTTGTGAGTAGTGTGTGTGTGTGTGTGTGTGTGTGTGTGTGTGTGTGTGTGTGATCATCATCATTATCATCATCATCAATGGGCTGCACGGTGGCGCAGTGGTTAGCACTGCGGCAGCACAGTTTACCCTTGGCCAGGGGATCGTGGGGGTCGTGGGATCGTGGGTTTGATCCCAGCCCCCGACCAACAGTGATCTGTGTGGAGTTTGCATGTTCTCCCCGTGTATGCGTGGGTTTACCCTGGGATTTCTCCGGTTTCCTCCCACATGCCAAAAACATGCAGGTTAGGTTAATTGGAGACTCTAAAGTGGCCCTAGGTGTGAATGTGTGTGTGAATGGTTAAGGGAAAGCGCCGTATCGTGGCTGCTTCATCCATCCAGGTGGTGGATGACCCTCAATTTCCCCTCTGGGGATCAATAAAGTATACTAAATCTAAAAAAATCTAAAAAATCATAGTCTGTCGTGGGCGACAATGACTGTTTCATTTAGGTCTGACCAGATTCCTCCACACAGCTCTGTCCTTAGCCTTCCGCTGCCAGGAACTCCTGTCTATGTCCAACTTCTTCAAGTTTCTTTTTACAGTGTCTTTAAATCTGAGCCTTGGTCTACCCTGATTGCGTTTGCCCTCGCATAACTGTGAGTAGAGTAACTGCCGAGGTCAACATGTCCGAGCCATCTCAGGTTCATCTGTATTAGCATGTCCTCCATTGATGGTAGACCAGCTCGTTTCAACACTTCTATGTTGGTTATCTTGTCTTTCCATGAGATGTTCATTATGGCTTGAAGGTGTCTCATCACGTACGCGTGGAGTTTCTTCACCTGCACTCTGTAGACAGTCCAAGTTTCAGCACCGTACAATAGAGTAGCCAGTACTGTCGCTCTGTACACTTTGCATTTCACACGGATAGACACATGTCGATTGTTCCACAGTCTCTCCCTCAAGTTTCCAAACACAGCGCTTGCTCTTCCCATTCTGAGAGATAGTTCATCCTCCAGCCTAGCATTCTCTGAAACAGTACTCCCTAGGTACTTGAAAGTCTTGCACTTGACTAGTGGCTCTTGCACTTGACTAGTGGCTCTGTACCAATGCTGATCTCTTCTGGTAGTGATGTTGATAATTGGAACTTTGGTGGTTGATAAAGGCACTCTCTCTTCTTGATGTTGATTTGGAGGCTGAATTGGCTAGCTGCTCTTGCAAATTTCTCCACTAAAGATTGCATATCTTCCACGCTGTGTGCAACTAGAACACTGTCGTTGGCAAAGAGCATTTCTCTTACTACCTTTATCGATGTCTTACTCTTGGCTTTAAACTGTGCCACATTGAACAAGTCTGCTTCTTTCCTTGTTTGAATGTATACTCCTTCTGAAGCGTCTTTGAAGGCCACCTCAAGCATGGCTGCCAGAAATAGTGAGAAGAGTGTAGGTGCCAGCACACACCCTTGTTTCACCCCGTTGCTCACTGAAAAGTCTTTAGATACTGAACTACTCATTGCCACGTTTGCTTGCATACCTGTATGGAGTGCCTTGATCAGGCTGACAAACTTCTCTGTACAACCATATTTCTTGAGTACCTGCCAAAGTCCTTGTCGCGAAACAGTATCGAAGGCTTTACTGAAGTCTATGAAGACTACATAAAGCGGCATGTTCTGTTCAATACACTTGAACCTGTTTCAAGCAGAAAATCATGTCCATTGTGCTTCTTCCACTTCTAAAGCCGCACTGGGTTTCCGGTAGTACATTCTGCGAGATGTGTTCACTGAGTCTGTTAAGTAATGCACGTGAGAGAATCTTACCAACAGTGGCTAGCAGTGATGTACCTCGGTAATTTCCACAATCCTTCCTGTCACCTTTCTTGAACAAAGGCACAATACTTGCATCCTTCCAGTCTTGATGTACTTTCTGGGCATCCCATATCTCTTGGATGAGCTTGTGCAGGCAGTCAGTCAGCTGAACACCACCAAATTTCCACACTTCTGCTGGAATTCTATCCCTTCCTGGAGCTTTACCATCCTGTGCTGTCCTGATAGCTGCCATTAGTTCATCAAAATTTGGTGGTTCATCCAGACTTGATACAGCTGGTCGCTGTACTAGAGCTTCTTTAGCCTCTTCAGTGAGATCTCCAGGGTTGTTTAGTAGTTGGTCAAAGTGGTCTGCAAATCTGTCCAGGATCTTGTCTTTCTCCTGCAAAACCATTTCACCATCCATAGCCTTTAGTTGGATCAGTCCTCTTGGTTTAGGGCTGTAGATTTCTCTCAAACCTGTGAAGAATGTTTTCATGTCCTTCCTGTCTGCTGCAGTTTGAAGTTTCTCCGCTTTTTCATCCCACCAGTTGGACTTCATCTCTCTGGTGTACTTCTGTAGCTCACTCTGAGCACTTTGAGTATTTCTTCTTCTTCAACCTTGTGTTACACTGTAGGTTTTCCTGCCTAGCTGTATTCCTCGCTTCTAGTAGTTTCTTCAGGTGTTCATCATGCTCATCAAACCAATCTTGATGTTTCCACTCAGGGTAGCCTAATACATTACCCGAAGTCTGATACACCGTATCCTTCAGTGTTGCCCATTTCTCTTCTATGTCATTCTCTGAGTTGTTGCTGTCCCAGTCTTTCAAGTTTTCATCCATTTCCTGTGTAAGTTCTTCCTGCTTCTTTTGGCCTTTCAGTGCACTAGTGTTTAGCTTCCATGGTGGCTTCGCACCTGTCCTGCAGTGCTGTTTTCATCTCCAAATCCTTAATCTAGATCTCAGCATAACATGATCAGTGCTACAGTCTGCGCCTCTCATTGCTGTGGTGTCCAATACATCCCTTATGTCTCTCTGCCTGACTATGATGTAGTCTAATAAGTGCCAATGCTTGGATCTTGGGTGCATCCATGTCTTCTTGTGTGTGTCCTTGTGCTTAAATAGAGTGTTGGTTATCACAAGGTTGTACTCTGAACATAGTGCAAGTAGAAGTTCTCCATTAGCATTGCACTTGCCTACTCCATGACTGCCTAGCACTCCTTTCCATTTCTCGGTGTCCAAACCAACTCTGGCATTAAAATCTCCAACGAGTATCAGCCTGTCATCAGTCAGTACACACCTGATAGTCTCACATAAATCACTGTAGAACTCTTCCTTCACCTGTGTTGGTCATTGTTGGGGCATATACACTGATGAGTGTGGCATACATCTTCCGCTGTAGTGGGAGTCTCATAGTCATTATCCTGTCGTTGATTGGCACCGGTTCCTCATCGAGCATTGCTGCTATCTCCTTTCTAACTGCAAAGCCCACTCCTGCTTCTCTCCTTTCTTGAGTTGATCTCCCACTCCAAAAGAAGATGTCCCCATGGTCTTCCAAGCTGTCATATCCAGGCAATCTTGTTTCACTAAGTGCAGCTATGTCTACATTGTACCTGTTCATTTCCAGGGCCACAAGCGCAGTCTGTCTTTCTGGGCGCTGTGAGGTTGTTCTGTCCAACAGAGTGCGTACATTCCATTCTGCTACACACAAGGTTGTTGTTTTCCTCTTCTTTTCTCTTCCTGCTCCTAGCTTACTTTTCGTTGCCTGTTGGAGTGTGAACAGATCAACGCAGACCTTGTAAGCCCGGACAACGTCCGAGCCGGTATGAGTTGCTTTCTGACTGACCATTTCATGAAACTGCTTGCAAAGTATTTGAGTACCGCTAGCTTTTGCTGGACTAGCAGCACATTCTTGGCAGATAAAGGTATTATCAGTGGCAAGGTCAAGCCAAGACAAACTGACTCCAGTATCTGCTGCAGTGACTCACCAGATGTTAGGTTTGTTTATCTCTGCTCTTTGTGTAGTGCATGTTACAATGCACCGACTGGCACAGTCCACCACAGACCCTGCGACAGATGTGTTTATCTGCCAGGATGTCCAGTCTCACCCTGTGTAACTGGGAGTGGTCCACCACAGACCTGTGGCAGATATTGTTTTTAGTTCTGCCAGGATGCCCTGTTTCACCCTCCACGCCCTCGGAAGGGCTGGGATGCCGGTTGATTCGCCGACGGCCCGACCCATGAGACAGTAGTAGTAGTACCGGTTTTCATGGTTATCCAGTAGCAAGCAAGCCAATGCCTGACCTGACACACACACACAAAAAAAGGGGGATGTAAGTCTCAGTTAAAAGCTGCCAATTTCTGACAAAAAAAGTGGAATTTTATGGGTAAAAAGCTGCAACTTTAGCAAAAAGACAAAACAAGGTGTAAATTTCCAATTGTTTATAACCTAAAAATGCTGCAGATATAAGATTTGAGTAAAATGCTGCAAGTTTAAGCTTTTTTTTTTTAAACTGCAAATTCAAGAGTAAGAAAAGTTCTAAATTCATGAGGGGAAAAAAGCTGAATAATAAAAAGCTGTAAATTTTCAATTAAGAAGCTGCACATTTCTGAGTAAAATGGCTCTAACTCTGCAGGAAAATCCTGCAAATTTATGAGAAAAATCCTCACATTTACAAAAGAATGTTTCTAATTTACATGGAAAAAGGATGTGATAAATTGGCGTGTGTTGGCCATTTTTTTAAAAGACAGCTGTGAGGAGGAAATAAGCGGTGGTGTTCGGAGGTGTTAAATTCTGCAGATCTGCATTAATCAGCAGAGAAAAGGGGAAGAAGAGGAATAGGTGATCCCCAGCAGCAGAAATAATCCAGTTAACCCAGGAAGAGTAAACACATGACACCCCACGACACCCAACAGATCACCCCCCATGACATCAGTGGGAACAGCTGGGCCAAACTTCACACCTCTGTCAATTTACATGTTCCCTTCTGAGGACAATTCAAACAGAGCTGCTGCTGAGATTGAAACCCAAAGGGTTAAAGGGTGACGTGGCTTTATCAGCAGCACTGACCCCCCCCCCCCCCCCCAACTGACATGCTAGACAGGAACTAACAACTCCTCAGACCTGTTAACACAATTTTAACAACAAAAGGGCATGCAAAAGAATGAAGATTCCCTTTGATTTAACAGGATAACAGTGTGAATTTTCTGGTCTGTGAATGAACAGAGCAGCCATGAGTGTTTCACAGAGTCACTTATTGAATTATAATGGTTAATCTAAGTCACAGTTTCAGGAAACAAAAACTTCAGGGGACACTTAAACCCATGACACATCGTTTTAAATTTTGCTGATTTTTTTTTTTCCCGCTTCTCTTCCAGTCCTTATGGCCACTTTCTGATTGCTTTGAGTTTTTAAAACCTCATTTTAAGAATAATGTTAATTGACTTAAAGTACATTTCTAACTACACTATATCATACAATATCATCATCATTGTATGATATGATATATCATATCATACAATATGCCATTTGACATACAATTTCATTTGATCGCATTTAGATCTTAATTCAAACAAGCAGAGTATTTGCAACCAACTTAATTAAGACTTGAACAAAAACAATCAATCTGAATACAACTGGGAGTGTTTAAGAATAAAAATCTTTGGATTCCTTAATGAAGTTCTGCCTGCAGATCACCTGCACTCAAACATTCCAATTACCACTCATGAAATGGACAAGATTCCATACAAAATGTTAACAATTTTGCTTTGGCTTCATCTTTAAGGGGTTGCTGTTCCAGTTAAAAGTCTCAAGTGTTGGAGAGTTCACTTTTGTATAAAACGGCCAAGTCAGTATACCACAAAAGGCTCAAAGTCGCTAAGATAATCCAGAGGTTAAACCGGCTGTTCATGTCATTTAAGCCCTTCATGGCTTCGACAACATGGAACCGGCATCCATCCATCTTCTTCCGCTTAGTCCTTTTCGGGTCGCGGGGACATCTCACTTTGAAACGGATGGCTCGAGTTATTGCAAACGAGCATGTTTAAAACACACATAACACTAAAGTTAAGAGTATTGCAAGAAGGAAAATAGTTTAATATAAAACACAGCTGTCTTACCTTGAAATGTCCTTTACAAATGAAGAGACTCAAACTGAAGAAAAACGTAATTCGAACCACCAACCCTCTGGTTACTAGACATACATGCCAAAATAAATAAATAAATAAATAAATTTCTTGCTCACACAGCCAAAAACTGAACACGTACGCGGGGCTGAAAAGTTTATAGGCTGAAAAGTTCATAAGATAAAATTATAAGATAAGCAGTGTTTCCTCTGGCTTAAAGTACCTGGCATGGTGGCAACATATTTTTCCGGGGGGGGGGGGCGCACATGATACCATCTGAAGTACTGTACAGCAGAGGCTTGAACGTTGGAATATATATACAGTGGGTTAAAAAAGTATTTAGTGAGCCACCAATTGTGCAAGTTCTCCCACTTAAAAGATGAGAGAGGTCTCCAATTTTCATCATAGGTATACTTCAACTATGAGAGACAAAATGAGAAAAAAAAATCCATAAAATCACATTGTCTGATTTTTAAAGAATTTATTTGCAAATTATGGTGGAAAATAAGTATTTGGTCAATAACAAAAGTTCATCTCAATACTTTGTTATATACCCTTTGTTGGCAATGACAGAGGTCAAACGTTTTCTGTAAGTCTTAACAAGGTTTTCACACACTGTTGCTGGTATTTTGGCCCATTCCTCCATGCAGATCTCCTCTAGAGCAGTGATGTTTTGGGGCTGTCGCTGGGCAACATGCACTTTCAACTCCCTCCAAAGATTTTCTATGGGGTTGAGATCTGGAGACTGGCTAGGCCACTCCAGGACCTTGCAATGCTTCTTACGAAGCCACTCCTTCGTTGCCCAGGCGGTGTGTTTGGGATCATTGTCATGCTGAAAGACCCAGCCACGTTTCATCTTCAATGCCCTTGCTGATGGAAGGAGGTTTTCACTCAAAATCTCACAATACATGGCCCCATTCATTCTTTCCTTTACACAGATCAGTCGTCCTGGTCCCTTTGCAGAAAAACAGCCCCAAAGCATGATGTTTCCACCCCCATGCTTCACAGTAGGTATGGTGTTCTTTCTCCTCCAAACACGACAAGTTGAGTTTTTACCAAAAAGTTCTATTTTGGTTTCATCTGACCATATGACATTCTCCCAATCTTCTTCTGGATCATCCATATGCTCTCTAGCAAACTTCAGACGGGCCTGGACATGTACTGGCTTAAGCAGGGGGACACATCTGGCACTGCAGGATTTGAGTCCCTGGCAGCGTAGTGTGTTACTGATGTAGCCTTTGTTACTTTGGTCCCAGCTCTCTGTAGGTCATTCACTAGGTCCCCCTGTGTGGTTCTGGGATTTTTGCTCACCGTTCTCGTGATAATTTTGATCCCACGGGGTGAGATCTTGCGTGGAGCCCCAGATCGAATGAGATTATCAGTGGTCTTGTATGTCTTCCATTTTCTAATAATTGCTCCCACAGTTGATTTCTTCACACCAAGCTGTTTACCTATTGCAGATTCAGTCTTCCCAGCCTGGTGCAGGTCTACAATTTTGTTTCTGGTGTCCTTTGACAGCTCTTTGGTCTTGGCCATAGTGGAGTTTGGAGTCTGACTGTTTGAGGTTGTGGACAGGTGTCTTTTATACTGATAACGAGTTCAAACAGGTGCCATTAATACAGGTAATGAGTGGTGGACAGAGGAGCCCCTTAAAGAAGAAGTTACAGGCCTGTGAGAGCCAGAAATCTTGCTTGTTTGTAGGTGACCAAATACTTATTTTCCACCATAATTTGCAAATAAATTCTTTAAAAATCCTTCAATGTGATTTTCTAGATTTTTTTTTCTCATTTTGTCTCTCATAGTTGAGGTATACCTATGATGAAAATTGGAGACCTCTCTCATCTTTTAAGTGGGAGAACGTGCACAATTGGTGGCTGACTAAATACTGTTTTACCCCACCGTATATACACTACCGTTCAAAAGTTTGGGGCCACCCAGACAATTTTGTGTTTTCCATGAAAAGTCACACTTTTATTTACCACCATGAGTTGTAAAATGAATAGAAAATATAGTCAAGACATTGACAAGGTTAGAAATAATGATTTGTATTTGAAATAATTATTTTTTCCTTCAAACTTTGCTTTCGTCAAAGAATCCTCCATTTGCAGCAATTACAGCATTGCAGACCTTTGGCATTCTAGCTGTTAATTTGTTGAGGTAATCTGGAGAATTCTGACGCAATGAGCAAACACATTGTACCATTAGAACACTGGAGTGATGGTTGCTGGAAATGGGCCTCTATACACCTATGTAGATATTGCACCAAAACCCAGACATTTGCAGCTAGAATAGTCATTTACCACATTAGCAATGTATAGAGTGTATTTCTGATTAGTTTAAAGTTATCTTCATTGAAAAAAACAGTGCTTTTCTTTCAAAAATAAGGAAATTTCTAAGTGACCCCAAACTTTTGAACGGTAGTGTACATATACGTATATATATATATATACACACACACACACATATACAGCTGGTTTCAACAAAAATAATTTTCACACACACACACACACACATATATATATATGTATATATATATATATATATATATAAATGATTTTCTTTGAAATCAGCTGTTAAGATATCTGCCATACCCATTGATAAATTCAGACTAGATTATTGTGGACTCTTTGAAACAGCTGTATATACCGCTGTATATAGTCTGTGAGTCTTCAATAAAGTTGAGTTTGTTGCTTGGCATAAGACGACTCATGTCTCACTTATTACATATATAACATTGGCGACTGAGGATTAACTCATGGAGGTGTGCGGGGCACCTCTATGGTCGTTTCTGCAGTACCCAGGAGAACCAGCAATTGTGTGGCCTCGCTGTTTGGCCGCATTTGAGAAGTACATTGTGGCGCTGGGCCTGGGTAAACTTGACGGAGTGCAGAGGCGAGCGCCTCTGGTTCACAATCTCAGCATAGAAGGTCAGAAAATTTTCCACGTTAGGGGAGACGGAGTCTTATGCAGATGCTGTCGGGCTGCTCACCGACTACATCTTCCGGTGCCACACGAATAGGCTGCCTTTTTGCAACAGCGGATCAAATTCTTCCTATTTCTATTTACTATCTGGCTCTCTTGCTAATCTTTCTGATTCGGCGACATCTTTATCCATCACAGTCACGTTGATCGCCCAAATGTCTCCTGAGCCAGCGGACGGAGCCACTGTTTCTTGCAGGAGGCAGTACAATAGGGGCCAGCTGTTAGCACTTAACCGGCCCACGATGCTAATGCAAAAACTCGACATACCGGGAGAAATAGGACGGAAACGGCATGGATGTCGAGCTGGAGTAAGAAGGAGGGCGAGGAATATAAGGTACAGACCCGCCCTCCCATCCATTATTATGGGAAATATACGATCGCTATTCAGTAAAAAGGATGAACTAGCGGCTATCTCCCGCTACAAGAGCATGTACAGAGAGAGTAGCTTGATGCTATTTACAGAGACGTGGCTAACAGAACTAGCAACAGATGCTAACATTGCACTGGAGGGTTTCCACGCAATACGGGCAGACCGAACACCAGACAGTGGGAAAGCAAGGGGCGGAGGAGTGATAATGTATGTCAATAACAACTGGTGCCGACCGGGACATATCACGGTTAAACAACAACACTGCAACAAAGACATGGAACTGCTACCTGTTAGCATGCAGCCTACATATCTCCCGAGGGAATACTCACACGTGATCTGCATTGTTATTTATGCAAATTCGACAGCGAACGCTGGGACAGCACGTGACGTCATCCACTCAGTAACTGGCAGGCTGCAGGCAGAACACCCAGATGCTCTCCTCCTCATCTCAGGCGATTTCAACCATATTTCACTGTCCCCCATTCTACCCACATTCACCCAGTATGTCACATGCCACACTAGAGACAATAAAACACTGGACTTATTCTATGCAAACACTAAGGAGGCGTACACCTCATCACCACTCTCCCCACTTGGGAGATCGGATCACAACTTGGTTCATCTCCTGCCGGTGTACAAACCCCTAGTATACAGACAACCTCCGGTCATGTGCACAGTGAAGTTATGGTCTGAGAAGGCAATGGACGCTCTAAAGGACTGTTTTGAAACCACTGCCTGGGAGCAGCTCTGTGATCCACATGGTGAGGACATCGATGGCCTCACTCACACCATCACGGACTACATCGGGTTCTGTGTGGACAACACCGTACCCACCAAGACCATACGGTGTTGCTCGAACAACAAACCCTGGATCAACCCTGAGATAAAAACACTTCTGAGAGAAAAGAAGAGGATCTTCAGGTCGGGGAACAGGGAGATGCTGAAGTCCATACAGAGGGAGCTGAGGAGGAAGATCAGAGAAGACAAAGACAGCTTCAGGAAGAAGATGGAGGACAAGCTGCAACAGAGCGACATCGGCGGGGTCTGGAGAAACCTCAAAACCATCTCTGGGCTCCAGAATACCTCCCCCCAGGACACGGGGGGCAGGGAGTGGGCGAACAATCTGAACCTGTTTTTTAATAGGTTTGACCAATCGCCCTCCCCCCCGACTGCACAACAACCACTGCTGCCTCTAAAGACATCGAGTCCTGCTGCCCACACCCCACTCCACCAACACCCCCCCACTCCCAGCACACAGCCCCCCAACATGACCCTCACTAAGACCCAGGTGAGGACGGAGCTGAGGAAGCTCAAGGCGAGGAAGGCCTCGGGACCGGACGGCATCAGCGCAAAGTTCCTCAAGTTCTGTGCAGACCAGCTGTGTGGGATTGTGGAGCACATCTTCAACCTGAGCCTGAAGCTGGGGAGCGTACCACAGTTGTGGAAAACATCTTGTGTGGTACCTGTACCAAAGACTTCCCACCCCAAAGACCTGAACAGCTACAGACCGGTGGCCCTGACGTCTCACATGATGAAGACCCTGAAGAGACTGCTCCTTGCTCACCTCCGCCCCCTGGTGGGACCAGCGATGGATCCACACCAGTTCGCCTACCAGCATGGCATTGGGGTGGAGGACGCAGTGATCTTCCTCCTTCACCGTTCTCTGTCCCACCGGGAATGCGGTGAGGATCATGTTCTTTGACTTCTCCAGTGCTTTCAGCACCATCCAACCGATGATCCTGAAGGACAAGCTGCTGTGCGCAGGGGTGGACCAGCACCTGTCATCATGGATCCTGGACTACCTCACTAACCAGCCACAGTTTGTGAGAACCCGGGACTGTGTGTCCGACACAATCAACAGTAGCAGGGGGGGCCCCCAGGGAACGGTTTTGGCTCCCTTCCTGTTCACCCTTTATACTGCGGACTTCTCACACAACACAACACACTGCCATCTACAGAAGTTCTCTGACAACTCTGCGATCGTCGGCCTCATCTCCAACGGAGATGAAGCTGAGTACAGAGGACTTATCCAGGACTTCGTGGACTGGTGCCATCAGAACTGCCTCCAGATCAACGCGAGGAAAACTAAGGAGCTGGTGATGGACTGCCGCAGGCAAGGACGACCCCTCACAGCACCAGTAAACATCCAGGGAACAGACATTGAGATGGTGACATCCTACAAGTACCTGGGTGTTCATCTGAACAATAAACTAGACTGGTCACACAATACCGATGCACTCTACAAGAAGGGACAGCGCAGGCTGTTCCTACTGAGGAAACTCAGGTCTTTTGGTGTACAAGGGGCGCTGCTGAAGACATTCTACGACACAGGGGTGGCATCAGCCATCACTTTTGGAGTGGTCTGCTGGGGCAGTGGCATTACAGCAGCCGATAGGAAGAGACTGATCAAACTGATCAAGAAAGCTAGCTCCGTCCTGGGGCAATGCCTTGACATAGTGGAGGAGATAGGAGAGAGAAGGGTGGTGGCTAAACTGTCATCTCTGCGGGAGTCCGAGTCCCACCCCATGCAGGACATACTGAATGCACTGAGGAGCTCATTTAGCAGCAGACTACATCATCCTAGGTGCATAACCGAGAGATTTCGCAGGTCCTTCCTACCTATGGCTGTCAGACTGTATAACCTAAGCAGGGCTGCTCGCAGAGATAGCAAAAAAACGTGACAACCTAATAGTATTGAATGCAAAAGACGCAATAGACTTACACAAATGGTCCCCTCCAGTATACAACTAGGACAATATCAGTCGCTACGGAGGGTGACAATATGTATGGGTACATATTCATACTATGTAGGATAACTAAGTAGACGGTTATGCTGTTTATTCCATCTAGCTACAATGCTCCGCACTGTGTGTATATATATTTATATATTTATGTGTACATATGTATATTCGCTGCTCTTGTTTTTCTTGTTTTCTTGATTGTTGCTCTGAGTGTTGCTATCCCTGTGCTGTTGCAATCCTGGAATTTCCCCATTGTGGGACTAATAAAGGCTTATCTTATCTTATCTTATCTTATCTTATCTTATCTTACTTTATCAAACACACACGGAGCACAAAGCTGTGGGTTGAAAGGCTGTTGGCACCAAAAGACGCTAAACTAGCTAGCTCGGGGGAGCTAACAGCCCAGCTAGTAGCAACAGAGAAATTAGCCACAGAACTAGGTAGGCGCCAAACACAGAAGCTAGAAGCTACAAGCTTCAACCTAGATAACACGGTGGAATCAGAGCCACAAGAGAGGGAGCTTGTATCCATCGGGAACGACAAGCCAGCTGAAGAGCACAGCACTAAGAGTGACTGCAGCACTAAGGGAGCGCAGCGAACAAACTCGGCTCAGTTTTCCCCACAGCCAGAGTAGGAGCACGAGCATGCTGAGAGCCCCGAAAAGCAGCAGCGGCAACCAGGCATGAACACAGCGCACAGCACGGAGCAGCAGAACACCTTGGATGACAGAGAGGAGGTACTGGACTGCTTTTGTACCCGAGATGAGCCACAATCGAAGATGAACACTGGGAGCGAACAGTACGAAGAGCTAACGGGTGTCACGGCAGTCAAGCAGGACCAGTTTTGCTCAGGTTCGACGCTGGGGGGATCTCAGTCCCGGCGCTCAGGAAGCGGTGGAGGGAGCCACCGAGTGTGACGGCGAAGCGCCTGCGCCAGCAAGTGGCACCACTGTGCTAGACCCAGTTGCCCCCAGTACTTGGCTGCAGAGGGATGTCGGATCTGCAGCTATGGTGGCATCCGCTGCAATGGCTTCAGAAGAGGACGGGGCAGACCGACAGGCACGGAGAAACTGCGTGCCAAGTAGCACCATATCGGGCCGAGCAGAGCCTCTCTTAGGGTTATGGACTGGGTTTGGGTTCGAGCAGAGGAACATCCACGGTGAATATGGGCTAGACGACAGCCAGCGAAACACCAGGAACACCTGTGCATCGTGGCTAAGCTGGGCGCAGCTTACTTCCAGCTGTCTAACAGTTCAGCAGGACATGGCAATGAGCTGCGGCGTCTCCAGGAAGAAGCTTCTTGTGGCGGAGCTGGATGAGAGCGGCGGTCAGTGATGGCGCTGTGGGATCCGGGCCCCACCATCCAGAGGATCGGCCATTGCTCCAGGGGTCTGCAGTCTCCAGGGACACGCCTGCTGAGGGGCTGCCCTGGGCCCCCATACAAGTTCCAGTTTTTTTTTTTTTTCAATCAAATGACTGTGTGGTAGCACTTTATTAATAGTTCTGACGTTCATGTATACAGTATATGTATGTTGTACAATGGGATTATTTGATGTATTTTAAGTTATGTGGTGTGAGCGTGAAAGGCCAATGTTAGTACATAAGTCCCCATTATTTTAGTGCATGATTCGGGTCCCAAATTTGTGGAGGGTTTCATTTGTATGTGTGGTTTTGGACTTTTCTAAAGGGGGGGGATGTGACGTGGGTTTGGCCCTTGGGGCTTACTGTAGCCGTCTGGTAAGATATGTCAGGCGGGCTGCGGCCGCTGTATATAGTCTGTGTGTCCTCAATAAAGTTGAGTTCATTGCTTGGCATAAGACGACTCACGTTTCACTTATTACATATATAACAGGTATGTGAAACTCAGTCAAGTGAACTAATTCACTAGTGGAATAAGATTTGATTAGCAACCATTCAGTAAAGGGTATGTGGAAAAGGCCATTGATTTATTATTTTATAATAAAATGTGCAACATTTGCACCATGTATTTTTAATAACAAATTGTAAACAGCAACAGTGAACTGTATACAATACTCTAAATTGCATCATTTCAAGCACAACATGCAGAAACAAGCTCCTGGTTCTCTAATTTTTTTACACCAGCTACCAAAAGGCTTACCGTCTCTTCCCATTTCTTCAATCCACGCCAAGCACCATTTGATTTTAAGTCCTTGTCAATTAGGACAACTTCCCCAGGCCTCAAAAACTTACTTTCCATTTTACAGAATGTATGAAAGGTTTTCTGTGTGCTGAAGGATAAAACACTCTCGTTTCCAGTGACTCACTCTCGCTGTCACTACGATTAGAAGCACGCTACTTATATCTAGAGGGGTTGCACCAATGTTACACGGGTCACCTGTCTTTTATTTACTGCGCCATTTTGGACATCAACAAACAGTCAAATGACCTACAACAGACGTGAGTGAGTGTAATCAACGAGATAAATGGCTACACACAAATCAACACTGTGGTCCAATGACAAGGTGCAGACTTTTTTGTGCTTGGTAGCTGACTAAAGAAATCCAGAGGGAACTGGACGGAGGGACCAGAAAAGAATTCACGGCCACCGGCCGGCGAAGGCAGATGGGAAGCAGAGTGGCATAGACCCGACCACGGTATCATCACTATTGAAAACAGTGATAGAGGCTGGTGAGTGATGTGATATTATGCATCTTTGCCGTTATTTAGCCCAGTGGTGGAAAGCTCACTTTGAACAAACAACATCGTTGTCTCCTGTATGAAGACAATAACCTAGCTAGATAGCCATCAGCACTAACTCCCTGCTCTGCTTGTATTTTGCACTTGTGTCGACAACATCTGATGAAATAAGCTAGTGTTATTCCTGGTTAAAAAGTAGTTTTTTACATGTTACACTTTCATGCTGTGCATGTACTTAAGTTGTGTGTGTATTTTCATTCTAGAGTCCCACCGCAAGCTGAACGTCTGCTGAACCAGGACCAGAGCACATCCAGTTGCTTCTCAGTGAGGCAAGAGAGCATGAAAGGGGAACAGGTCAAGTGGACCCCTGGCCAAGTGAGCACCCCATGTGAGCACCCCAAGTGGACCCCGGGGTCCAATCTGTACATGTACAAGTTCATTTTGAATCCAGTGATTTACAAACTGATTCAGAGTTTCTAAAGCCTCATTCAGAACATTATAGTCCCACATACCAATTCTGTGTATTTTCATCTGGGGGCAGCCAGTGGTGACGAGCAGCAGCGGTGGAGAAAAAAAGTCTTTTGAAAGCAGAACCAGAGCCAAAACCTTCTCCGGGTCAGCTTAGTTGTCATCTTACATATATATATATATATATACAGTGGGGCAAAAAAGTATTTAGTCAGCCACCAATTGTGCAAGTTCTCCCACTTAAAAGATGAGAGAGGTCTCCAATTTTCATCATAGGTATACCTCAACTATGAGAGACAAAATGAGAAAAAAAAATCCAGAAAAACACACTGAAGGATTTTTAATGAATTAATTGGTAAATTCCTCAGTAAAATAAGTATTTGGTCACCTACAAACAAGCAAGATTTCTGGCTCTCACAGACCTGTAACAACTTCTTTAAGAGGCTCCTCTGTCCTCCACTCGTTACCTGTATTAATGGCACCTGTTTGAACTCGTTATCAGTATAAAAGACACCTGCCTACAACCTCAAACAGTCAGACTCCAAACTCCACTATGGCCAAGACCAAAGAGCTGTCAAAGGACACCAGAAACAAAATTGTAGACCTGCACCAGGCTGGGAAGACTGAATCTCCAATAGGTAAGCAGCTTGGTGTGAAAAAATCAACTGTGGGAGCAATTATTAGAAAATGGAAGACATACAAGACCACTGATAATCTCCCTCGATCTGGGGCTCCACGCAAGATCTCACCCCATGGGGTCAAAATTATCACGAGAACGGTGAGCAAAAATCCCAGAACCACATGGGGGGACCTAGTGAATGACCTGCAGAGAGCTGGGACCAAAGCAACAAAGGCTACCATCAGTAACACACTACGCCGCCAGGGACTCAAATCCTGTAGTGCTAGATGTGTCCCCCTGCTTAAGCCAGTACATGTCCAGGCCCATTTGAAGTTTGCTAGAGAGCATTTGGATGATCCAGAAGAGGACTGGGAGAATGTCATATGGTCAGATGAAACCAAAATAGAACTTTTTGGTAAAAACTCAACTTGTCGTGATTGGAGGAGAAAGAACACCATACCTACTGTGAAGCATGGGGGTGGAAACATCATGCTTTGGGGCTGTTTTTCTGCAAAGGGACCAGGACGACTGATCCGTGTAAAGGAAAGAATGAATGGGGCCATGTATCGTGAGATTTTGAATGAAAACCTCCTTCCATCAGCAAGGGCATTGAAGATGAAACGTGGCTGGGTCTTTCAGCATGACAATGATCCCAAACACACCGCCCGGGCAACGAAGGAGTGGCTTCGTAAGAAGCATTTCAAGGTTCTGGAGTGGCCTAGCCAGTCTCCAGATCTCAACCCCATAGAAAATGTTTGGAGGGAGTTGAAAGTCTGTGTTGCCCAGCGACAGCCCCAAAACATCACTGCTCTAGAGGAGATCTGCATGGAGGAATGGGCCAAAATACCAGCAACAGTGTGTGAAAACTTACAAAAAACGTTTGACCTCTGTCATTGCCAACAAAGGGTATATAACAAAGTATTGAGATGAACTTTTGTTATTGACCAAATACTTATTTTACCCAGGAATTTACCAATTAATTCATTAAAAATCCTTCAATGTGATTTTCTGGATTTTTTTTTTCTTATTTTGTCTCTCATAGTTGAGGTATACCTATGATGAAAATTGGAGACCTCTCTCATCTTTTAAGTGGGAGAACTTGCACAACTGGTGGCTGACTAAATACTTTTTTACCCCACTGTATATATATATATATATATATATATATATATATATACTGTATATATATATATATATATATATATATATATATATATATATATATATATATATATATATATATTTTTTTTTTTATTTTATTTTATTTTTTTACACTTCTTGGTGACTGGGAAAAGTCTTTCCAACAGATTTACACAAATTCTTGTTGTTGTTCTCCTTCTTTGTGTTTACAAATCACTGGATTGAGAATGTACTTGTACATGTACAGATTGGATCCTGGGGTCCACTTGGGGTGCTCACTTGGAAGTGCTCACTTGGTCAGAGGTCCACTTGACCTGTATCCCATGAAACTACCTTGTGAAGGGAGGAGATGGCTCAGAATGCTGCCTTTAATCAAGCATACCTTGGTGTGCTGGGCCACCTTACGAAGGTGAGGAGTCAGCATGTGTGGCCAGCGTGTGTGACCCATTCTGTATTTTTTACAATTTAAAGTTTGAATTTTGCACATTCTAAATAATCTGGATTTTGCTGGTGATTGTAATAAACAATTTAGTGACTTATGTGTTTGCATCATGATTTTCTATTTTGTCTGTTAAGACACCAGTGGGAAGAGTCAACAGTAAAAACCAAACATTTATCAGTGACGTTGAAAATAATGAGGAAGTTCTTTTTTTTTAAGAAAAAAATAACCAAAAACAATTATTTTATTTACTGAAGACTGTATTGTTGGATGTGCCAGTGCAGAAGACATTTTAGTGATAGCACCAGTATATGGAGGAATTCTGGGCCATATTGGCATCTGTATTTCTTAATAATAAGTTAGAGTTTAATGGGATTTAACATGTTTTAACACACACTATTTTATGGTTCATATTTCTGTTGACGGACTTACACCAAACCAAAAGTGATTTCTCAAAATGATGGATTATTTAGACAGGTTTTCCAATCTTTTAGCATTTAATGTCTG
Organism: Pholidichthys leucotaenia; assembly: GCA_020510985.1. Lineage (NCBI taxonomy): Eukaryota > Metazoa > Chordata > Actinopteri > Cichliformes > Pholidichthyidae > Pholidichthys > Pholidichthys leucotaenia. The sequence goes on along the minus strand of CM035846.1, from coordinate 253,085,937 downwards.
CCACTAGCCTCCTCGTGCGCTTTTACGCAGCACACGGAGGAGGGGAAGGAAGAATGGATTTACTCTCAGGAGTTCACCACAACACATTTATTGAACGTAAAGACTGATGACAACAGTTCCCAAAAAAGGTGAAGACTTACAAAAACACAAGAAAACACTTAATGTTGGCATTCGGGGGCCGACATCGCCCACCGAACGTAAGAGGAGAAACGTGTTAACCACGGTTGCACCCCAGAGCCGACATCGCTTCAAGGGCGCATCAGAATCATGGCTATGTGGAGTGGCTAACACGTTGTGATAGTGCTGACAATATGTGCTGACTGACAACACGACAGACAACGCAACATAAGATAAATAGCTCGGGGTAAACTAGAGTACTCCAGGATGCTCTACTGTAGCAGGAGGAGGAAACTGGGCTAGGGCCTAAGTGTAGCAGCACCGCTGCAAGAGGAAATGCTAAACAGTTAGTACTCACGGCACAGGAACAGTCCAAAAAGTCCAAGTAACCGGCGAACATACACAAACAACAGCTACACTGAGGGGAATGGCAACAGTGTAGCTTTCCCTCAAGACAGTACAACCATGTGGCAATTAACGTCCGCATGGCAATGCACAATGGTCCAGCAGTGTTTGACTGGCAAGAGCCGCCTTAGTACAAACACTGCTTGCATCACAAATTGGACACACCTGGGCGAGGCGCAGGAAAGACAGTTACCGGGGCAAATCAGCTGGCTGTCAAAAAGAGAGGGTGCGTGGTCGGACCGGCGAATGTTAGACAGCGCCCACATGAAAGTGGGTCAAAACGGCTGTCCAACAACCGCCGGCCAGAGCGGCGGCTACAGGCATGGAAAAGAAAAAGAACTCAGAGGTAAAAACAACAAGAACTCAAAAGATAACAATGCATAATAAACCCAATGCCTGAGCCCCAGAGAATAGTCAGAATCAAGCCTACAGGATAATACGGGCTCGATTCATGACAAATGTCACTAAATCTTGGTAACCTTCACAAACAAAACAAAAACAAACATGGAGGCATATCTGCAAAAGGCACAAAAGTTTATTGTAAAAATTCCTAGTGCAATACAAAAGGAGTGCATAGTACATTATTCACACATAGAATATATATTTATACAGTATCTACATGTACACTACCGTTCAAAAGTTTGGGGTCACCCAGACAATTATTTTGTGTTTTCCATGAAAAGTCACACTTATTTACCACCATGAGTTGTAAAATGAATAGAAAATATAGTCAAGACATTGACAAGGTTAGAAATAATGATTTGTATTTGAAATAATAATTTTTTCCTTCAAACTTTGCTTTCGTCAAAGAATCCTCCATTTGCAGCAATTACAGCATTACAGACCTAACATGATTGCACAAGGGTTTTCTAATCATCCATTAGCCTTCTGACGCAATGAGCAAACACATTGTACCATTAGAACACTGGAGTGATAGTTGCTGGAAATGGGCCTCTATACACCTATCTAGATATTGCACCAAAAACCAGACATTTGCAGCTAGAATAGTCATTTACCACATTAGCAATGTATAGAGTGTATTTCTGATTAGTTTAAAGTTATCTTCATCGAAAAAAAGTGCTTTTCTTTCAAAAATAAGGAAATTTCTAAGTGACCCCAAACTTTTGAACGGTAGTGTATATATCCAGTAAATCCATGTATTTTCCATGTAACCTTGTGACTATATTATTTTAATTGCTTTTAATCCTAGATGAAGTTTGTTTTGGCTTAAAAATGCATCATAATTGTCAAATATATTTTAATATACCTAACTCAGTACCGTTTACCTGTTGAAATATATATTTTACGGATAATATAGCCCCATAACCACAATATGGCACCTGGCGATCAATTTTTGGCAGCTGATCACTTTTTGCCACGACACCACCGGCTGGAGCAGATACATCTCATGATGCCTCAACAGTCTCGCCATGATTTTTACACAGATCAGAGCAATTTGTAGCACAGGAAGCTAAACGTTTCTAAGACATTCTGAAGCTCTGCAATCACTGCAGTTCATGAAGCTGGGGTGACATCCCACCACTGAGAGGCTCAGTTGAACAGCAAGACCAACAGTTTGAAGCAATAATTTTGCCACAAGAGAGCCATCTGAAACACACACAGCATACATATTTTAGTACCTAATAGCGATAACTTGCCATGATTACAATGTAGTACGGGGGACTTATTAGTGCTTAACTAGCATTAGCAATCATTAGCTTACCTTCACATGTGATCTAGTTCGTATCCCCACGTCTGCTCCATGGCTTCCTAAACTCTCCAGTACTTTTCCAGTGTTTCGTCTCGCCGCCTGCAGCCTTCTCTTGCTCTCCTTTTTTGCCTTTACTCTGACAAAAAGCCAGCAAGCAGCAGGCTCGCCTCGATATCCATCTTGTATTTTGCTTGTCACATACAAATGATGTTGTAGGAGTGTCGGGCCACCTTGCTGTAAAGATCTCACTCACTTAAGGTGGTATCCAGTCGTAATGGATAACGAACAACACCATGTTGAGTTGAGCTGAGTAGGTGCTAGTGGAATTATTATAATCAACAGAGGGTCTATGCTATTTGCCGTCCAAAATGGCAGAAAAACAATGTGATACTTGACCACTGACGTCACATGCAACCCCTCTATAGAAAAACTAGATGGATCATTGGATCCAGAAGTGAAGCCACCGGGCCGCCATACTAGTACTACCAAAAGGGTTTAGTAGTAAACGGTGCCACTTTTACCTCAATAACTTCCCCCAAAAATAACAGATTTTGAACTTCTTGGAATGGAGACACAACATATAATCTTGCGCAACCAGTGAACTATAGAAATCGATGGCCACTAAACATAATGTCAACTCGATTCCCTCCTTAATATGGCAGCCAGGTGGCTTCGCTCTGCTCTGTACTTGCTAATGGGATATGAGCTATGGTTGAGCTCAGTGGAGCGTGCAAGCTTAATACATTCCGCCATCCCAAATACTATATTCACTGCTCTAAATATCTTAAAAGAACTCCAAACTATGCAGAACTGACTGTTTATTTTGAGCATTATTCATCCACCACTGCAAATACAGTAGGTTGGACAAAAACTGTTTCTGCGTACAGATGTAAGAAGTAAATTTCTCCACAGCCAAAAAACAAAAAACAGCACACGCCGGAACTTTAAGCCCTGAAAACAGGAATTTTGCCAAATTGTCTTAAATGTAAAAGCCAAGTTGATACAACGTTTTATTGTCAGTGGGAATGTAACATCATTCAGGCATTCTGGAAGGCAGTATGTACAAATATCAGTAAAGCAGTAGGGAAACAGGCGTCGGTAAACCCACTACTATGCTTGCTCTGAAGTGTTCCTGACTCTTTGATACAACATGAAGAAGTTATTCAAACACTTTTAATGTTAGCAAGAAAGACTATCATGGTGAAATGGGTTGGAGATGAACCTCCCTCCATCTCCATATGGAAATTACTGATCTTGGAAGTTCTGACTTCAATAAGACTGGGCTACTATATCGATGGAAGATCTAGTGTTTTTCCATAAAAATGGATGAATCCGTTGGAAACTCTGGGACTGAACTGTAACCTGGACTCAACTGGACATTAATAGTACTGTATGTTCAAGTGAATTAATGGTTGTGTCTATGTACAAAAAACTGTCTTTGTTTCATTTTGTAATGTCTTTGTTTTTGTGCTGCTTTGTATTTCTGTTTCTGTTTGTTTGACCAGTCTTGTGTTGTCTTGTGAATTTTGATTTCAAATAAAGTTAAAAAAAAATCACAATTCTGCTGATAAGCAAACAAACATACCACAATGAACACATAACCTCCCTGGTGGAGGTAAAAAGGATTTCTGTCACAGGTATGTCTGTCCTAAACAATGGTTTTAAAGATGCAATATACCAGAGCAATAACAGCACAGCCAGTGGTGGAGGAATTTTACATCAAATTTAAGCAAATTAATCAGCCCAAGTGGCATAAATTAAGTCTGTTTCCTTCTTCTTAACTTGTGGCATTTTTAACAATGCCACACAACCACTATTAGAGAGCATAGTTATTAGGAGTAATTGGGTTTTTAGTGAGCATGTTTGTACCAAGTGAGTGAGTGTGTCAGACAAAGAGATGACACAGCGTGAGACACGGAGCACAGAAGTGGGAGTCTGTGGTAACAGCCTTCAAACTAAACACTTAACACATGAATATGAAATTCTGCAAGTGACACACTACCTATATCAATAATAATAATGGCTGGGCTAGCTGGGTACCAGCTAGTTTCTGATAATAATTCTATGTAGATTACAGATTTAGATATCAATTCTTCAGACAATTTTTGTGTTTGAAAAACAGCTAAACTAAAAAATGGCAGGAAAATGTTTCTTTTTTGTGATGGTTCAGTTTGTAATTACAGCTCTTTGCTTGGCATGGGGCCGCTGTTGTGGAATACAAAATTATTTCTGTCAAATGAGCTTTATTGTGACTACTATTATTATTTTTGGTGAGAACTGTTAATAGTGCCATGTGAAACATACAGTATATACAGGGCTAGGTGGACAAAGTGCCAGAACAATTACAACAACAAAGAACATATGTACAGTATTTTTCCACGTGTGTGCATGCGTGTGCGCACATGCATGTGAGCATATGGAGAGAATGGGAATACATACAGTATATACATACACATAAACTTGGATACAAATGCAAATGATTACATACATATACAGTGGATATAAAAAGTCTAAGTGCAAATAAAGTTCAAATGCAAATAAGGGGAAACATAAAAAATAAAAAACTTACAATAACCTGGTTGCATAAATATGCACACCCTCTTATAACTGGGGATATGGTTGTGTCCAGAATTAACCAATCACATTCAAACTCATGCTAAATAGGAGTCAGCACACACCTGCCACCATTTAAAGTGCCTCTGATTAACCCCAAATAAAGTTCAGCTGTTCTAGTAGGCTTTTCTTGACTTTTTTGTAGTCACATCTTACAGCACAAGCCATGGTCCGCAGAGAGCTTCCAAAGCATCAGAAGGATCTCATTATTCAAAGGTATCAGTCAGGAGAAGGGTACAAAAGAATTTCCAAGGCATTAAATATACCATGGAACACTTTGAAGACAGTCATCATCAAGTGGAGAAAATATGGCACCACAGTGACATTATCAAGAACGGGACGTCCCTCAAAAATTCATGAGAAGACAAGAAGAAAACTGGTCAGGGAGGCTGCCAAGAGGCCAACAGCAACATTGAAGGAGCTGCAGGAATTTCTGGCAAGTACTGGCTGTTTAGTACATGTGACAACAATCTCCCATCTTCTTCACTTGTCTGGGCCATTGGGTAGGGTGCCAAGATGGAAGGCTTATCTTATGAAGAAAAACATCCAAGTCCAGATACATTTTGCAAAAACACATTTGAAATCTCCTAAACGCATGTGGGAAAAAGTGTTATGGTCTGATGAAACCAAGGTTGACCTTTTGGCCATAATTCCAAAAGGGATATTTGGCGCAAACACAACACTGCTCATCACCAAAAGAACACCATACCTACAGTGAAGCATGGTGGTGGCAGCATCATGCTTTGGGGCTGATTTTCTTCAGCTGGAACTGGGGTCTTAGTCAAGGTGGAGGGAATTATGAACAGTTCCAAATACCAGTTAGTGTTGGCAAAAACCTTCAGACTTCTGCTAGAAAGCTGAAGATGAAGAGGAACTTCAACTTTCAGCACGACAATGGGCCAAAGTGCACATCCAAATCAACAAGAGAATGGGTTCTTCAGAAGAAGATTAAAGTTTTGGAACGGCCCAGCCAGAGTCCAGATCTGAATCTGATTGAACATCTGTGGGGTGATCTGGAGAGGGCTGTGCATAGGAGATGCCCTTGCAATCTGACAGATTTTTAGCATTTTTGCAAAGAAGAGTGGACAACTATAGCCACATCAAGATGTGCCACACTGATAGACTCCTACTCAAAAAGACTGAGTGCTGTAATAAAAGCCAAAGGTGTTGCAGCAAAGTATTAGTTTAAGGGTGTGCATATTTATGCAACCAGGTTATTTGGGGTTTTTTGGGGTTTTTTTTTTTAATTTTTACCCTTAAAAGATTTGTTTGTTTTTCAATTGAGTTGTACAGGTTATAGGTCACATTAATGGTAGAAAAAGTTTTGAAATGATTTATCTTGGTCTCATTTTTTACATCATAAAAACCTGGGATTTGAACAGGGGTGTGCAGACTTTTTATGTCCACTGTACATACACATATACAGAATAATATTCCATATATGTTTTTATAGGTCTTTTTGGGGGACCGATGCCAGTCCCCCAAAAAGGACTTTACCCTATAGGGAAGGACACAGAAATGTTATTACATTACTTATGCTCAATAAATCTTGAAATTTACAGTGTTTATGTACAAATTAAGAGGAGTCTGCAAACTTTCCAGGAGTGAAAATTGATTCTATAGCAATGGTACCCAACCACCGGACTGCAGACCATTACTGGTCCATGGACAACCTGGTACTGGGCCACACAGGAAAAAAAAAATACATTTTTTTAGCTCATACGCCAAAAAGAGCTAATGCGATGAAGCAGTCTCTCATCTATCCATCTGCCTGTTCATCCATCTACTGTATCTGTCTGTCTGTCTGTCCGTCCATCCACATTTCACAAGAATCACTCTTCCTCCAAGGCATTTGCCCGGTGCTCACCAAACTCACTCACAATGATCCTCAGTTGGGTCTGCATCCAGGTTGTGCTCAAGGTCAAAGGTCAGGAGATTAGAGCACTTATGTGAGTTCAGAAAAATCAGTAGACCTCCTAGGCAATTGCTCTCAACAAATCTCAACAAATTCACACACAATGCTCCTCAGGTTTGTCTGCATCCAGACAGAGATCAAGGCAGAGGTTTCCCTAAAATTTCATTATCTATCATTTTGACAGACAGGGTCATAAAAATTCATAATCTGTCATTTTAATTAGATTACCCTCGGTGTAATCCGTCTGAATGAAAGACAGCTTTCAAATCTTTCTGTCACTACTGAAAAAAATCTGTCAATGAAGGAAAATTTTCAGTTAACGCATCCTCTGGCTCCCCTCTGTGGATCACCACCTTGTTGTGGTGGAGGGGTTCGAGTGCTTGGATGATCCCAGGGGCTATGTTGTCGGGGGCAGCTTGCCCCTGGTGGGGTCTCCCAGGGCAAACTGGTTCTGGGTGAAGGGCCAGACTAAGGCTGCATTCACACGAGGATAGTCCAGAGGTCTCGGTTCAACTGGGCAGGGAATTCTGAGAATTTTCTCACCTTCGTTTGGTTTGGTTTGCATTCACACTGCAGTAGACCAAACTGCCTGTACAACGTCATGTAGTTACAACAGTTACAACCACTGCTCATTTGGAGTGCTGTAGCCAAAACTGTCACTGACCAGGAAGAAAAAAATCTCAGCGAAGAAGAAAAATCCGGCTCATCAATTGGCCAGGACTGAAAACGGAAATCCGTTCCCTTCAGCCAGGATGTTTGTCTGCCACAAACGAGACATTTTTTAACTTTTCTCCTCGGCTCTCACCGGTAAAAGGATTTCTCAGATTCATGTGGTTGTCTACTGTTATTTTCTACCCAGAATGTACTATGGTAAACACCACTTCCTCTTCTCAGACTACGTGTTGCTATGGTTACACAAACGACAAGGGGCACTTCTGCCCTTTAGTCTGCTGGATACTCCGTTTGGACTCACACTGCAAGCAGAGCGCACCAGACTTCGTTTGCAAGAGAACGGAGACCCCCGTTTTCAGGGAGCCCAGAGTTCGCTTGTATGGTGGCACCAGAGTTCCAACGTGCGTTCAGATGGCACCAAATGAACCGAACTATCCGTGGAAGCCACTGTTTGGTCCTTTGGTCCGGACCAACAGTGCCCATCTGAATGCGCCCTAAGAGTGTTCCAGTGAATCTCCATGAAAATGTTACATCAAGGACTTAGTTTACCCAAAGGAAGCACATGGGTCTGTCCTCCGGTGGGCTCACCACTTGCAGGAAGGATCATGGGGATCATGGTGCTATGTGAACCGGGCAGAAGTCTGGTTTACTCTGCCTGGACTGATGTCCCCATGACCTGGATTCCTGGATAAGCAGTAGAAGATGGATGGATGGATCAGGAGATCTGGGCATTTATACTTTCATGAAAAAATGTTACTCCTCCTAGGCCACTGACCATGACCTTAGTCATGGTGGGACTGCATCTAGGCTGTGCTTAAGATCAAGGTCAACAGTCAGCAGATCTGAGCACTCCTGGGGTGATTTCATCAGGCTGGAATGATTGGAATGATCTAATCTGTCATTCGTTTCCACTTATTGACTATCAGAGTCTGCCGGGTGCTTTATTTTGTAAAATTACTGGATATTCTCTCTCTTCCCATGTTCACATCTTGACACAAACTTGTCTCAGTAATTAGCAGTGATGCTCAAATATGAAACCCAAAATCTAGCTTACTAAAGAGCTAGTAAGCTAGTAAGCAAATGACTGCCCTTCTCTGAGCCTGGTTCTGCTGGAGGTTTCTTCCTGCTAAAAGGGAGTTTTTCCTCTCTGCTGTCACCAAGTGCTTGCTCACAGGGGATCACCTAATTGTTGGGTCTTTCTGCAAATGTGGGGTATTCCTCTACAGTTTGGAAGTGCTGTGAGATGATCGTTGTTGTCAAATAGCGCGACATAAATAAAGTTGAACTGAATTAAAATGAGTAAAAAAACAGTCGTCTTTAGAGAGTTTCTTTAGAAAAGTGGGAAAGGCCCAATGATGACAAAACAGATGAGATTGTCTTACCATCACAAGTTCAGGGCTCCTGCTGATCCTGCTTTAAGGTGAGATTTTTAATCACATTTTCTTCTTATGCTAATGTAATCCATTAATTTTAACTGATTCAGTTACTTTTGGGAAGCATGAGTTGTGGGTTAAAGTAAAAACAAATGGGTATGTAACCAGTTTTCTCTCTGTGCAGTTTTTTTTTTGTATGGACACACTAAATTCAAATCAAACATAACTCAAACTGTACAGATAAATTTAACTGAGTAGTAGTACAAGTTTTTATTTAGAAATGTATTCAAGTTAGAGTAAAAATATCCTGTAACAAAACAGCACAGTAAAGTACAAAAACTTACTTGAATACACATATTTATTTTAAATAAATTAAGTATTTTATTATTTTTTTATTTTTTAGTATTTTATTATTATTATTTCCGGTTCCGGTTCCGCCGGACCGGCGGCGCCACACGAGTGGGCTGCCTGTTGCAACAGCCTTTTTTTTTATCTTCCTTCTTCTTTCTACACCTTTCACTCTGTATATATATCACGGACGCACGGATCGCCCCGGGGGTCTCCCGGGTCGGCGGACGGAGCCACGGTTTGCAGCGGGAGACGTTACAGCGGGGAGGAGCTAGTGCTAGCTAGCACTTGGCCGCCGCCCGGTGCTAATGGGAAACTCAACATACCGGGAGCTGTAGCGAAAACGACGCGGGTGCCGGGCTGGAGTTTAGGCGGCGTGAAAGAAATAAAAGACAGAATAATAAAGAGCGATGGCAAGAACCAAGCAGACCGCCCGTAAAATCTACTGGAGGAAGAAGCCCCCCAGGAGACAGCTAGCCACCAGGGCTGCTCGGAGAGGCGCTCTGGCCACTGGCAGAGTGAAGAGGCCTCGCCGTCACAGGCCCGTGGCTCTGAGAGAGATCCGTCGCTACCAGAAATCCACGGAGCTGCTCATCCGTAAGCTGCCCGTCCAGCGCCTGGTGAGGGAGATCGCTCAGGACTTCAAGACCGTCCTGCGTTTCCTGAGCTTTGCCGTCATGGCTCTGCAGGAGACCAGCGAGGCCCACCTGGTGGTCTCTTCTTCGCTAAGGGGGTCACCATCATGCCCAAAGACTTCCAGCTGGCCCGCTGCATCCGCGGAGAAAGAGCTTAGACTTTCTGCTGCACATTCACCAGCCATAATGCTCTGCACTGTGTGTCTATATATATACATTTATAGTAATATGGACATATGTTTACTAGATGTTGTTTTTTCTTGCCTTCTGATTGTTGCTCTGAGTGTTGCTATCCCTGTGCTGTTGCAATCCTGGAATTTCCCCATTGTGGGACTAATAAAGGCTTATCTTATCTTATCTTATTTCTACAGTCTGCTCTGTTTATGACTGATAATGGATGATATGGATAAATGTGAAAAACTAATCAGGCTGACTTAAACTTCAAAACAACTATCCAAGTATTGCTAGCAGTCAATGTAGTTAATACTAAAAAATACATTTTACCTGCCACCTGCTAAAAATGTTTTTTGTTTTTTTTTTACTTGTAACCAATCCATAAGCGCAAAAAAGATTGGCACCATTGCTGTATACCACAGAAGAACAGAACCTCTGGATCAACTATACATGATATACACTTCTTAACGAGAAGAAGAGGGCTTTTAGGACTGGAGACAGGGAGGAACTGAGGAGAGTGCAGCAGGAACTGAGAGAAATGCTGAAAATGTGTAAAGACAACTACAGGATGAAGTTGGAGGATAAAATCCAGCAGAAAAACATGAGGGATGTGTGGACTGGAATGAAGCCCATCACTGGGTGTAAGGGGAGAGACAGACAGACATCGGGGAGCTTGGAGAAAGCCATTGAGCTGAACCTGTTTTTAATAGGTTGAATTCACTGTCTGTCACCCCCATAACACAGCCAGACCCCCCACACACCCCTCCTCCTCACTCTCCTCTGCAGCACCTCTCTCCCCCCTCACCCTCTTCTGAAGACATCAGCACCAATCCCCACACCACTGTGACCACAGACCAGGTTAAGAAACAGAGAGAGTCCGCCAACGGAAGGCTTCGGGCCCTGATAGAATCTCCGCCAGGATCCTGAGGACCTGTGCCAACCAGCTAGCCCCGGTACTGAAACACCTGTACAACCTGAGCCTGAGTCTGGAGAGACTACCGGTGCTGTGGAAGTTGTCCTGCCTGGTTCCTGTCCTCAAGAAGTCATCTCCATCAGACCTGAATGAATATCGACCAGTTGACCTCACATCTCATGTGATGAAGGTCCTGGAGAGACTTGTCTTAGCCCACCTGAGGCCACAGGTGAAGACGTGGCTGGACCCTCTACAGTTTGCACATCAGCCCCATTTAGGAGTTGAAGACGCTGTCATCTACCTGCTGCAACAAGCCCATCTGCACCTAGATGGTGGAGACACTGTGAGAATCACGTTCTTTGATTTCTCCAGTGCATTTAACACCATTCAGCAACTGCTGCTGGGTGAGAATCTGCGGGTGATGGGGGTCGACAGCTCTGTGATCTCCTGGATTACTACCTGACAGGCAGGCCACAGTTTGTCCGGCTGGGCAGTGTCTTGTCTGATGTGGTGGTTAATGATACAGGAGCCCCACAGGGGACTGTGCTTTCTCCTTTTCTCTTCACCTTATACACCAATGACTTTCAGTACAACTCCGAGTCATGCCACCTGCAGAAATTCTCTGATGACTCAGCTGTTGTTGAGTTTATAAGAGGGGGAGAGGAGGGAGAGTACAGGTTCAGGTTCAGGTTACTTTATTTGTACCCGTAGGAAGATTTGTTTTGCAGTCAGGTGACATCCATATTTACAAACCACAATTACATTCAACATGAACACAAACACAGGCACACATGAAGCTGACTATAAACACGATAAAAGTACTCAAGGCTCCACCAATCAAGACATCGGACAAAAAGATAAGAGAAAAAACAAAGAGATAAGAGAGAAGGGTCATATTAAAAAGTCAAAGACTAGTCAAAGACGTTAAAAACTCAAAAGTCTAAAACCCAATAAAAGATTTAGAACCCAAATAAAAAAACCTACAAAAATAAGTAAATATAAAATAAAATTAATAAATCGGTAACTAAAATTATGTGCAATATATTGTTACATCTTGTTCAACTCTTTGACAGCAGCAGGAACAAAGCTGTTTTTGTAGCGCTGAGTTTTACTTTTTGGGACAGCAAACCTCTGTCTGGAGGGAAGAAGCTGAAAGTGGCAGTGCAAAGGGTGGGAGTCATCATTTAAAATAGAGGTAGCAGTCCTCTGAACCTGTCTGGTGTACAGGGATGTCAGGCTCAGCTGTGACTCACCAAGCAAATGACTGGACCATCTAACTACCTGATCCAAGGATTTCCTCTGTTTCAGTTTTATCTGACCAAACCATGACACTAAAGAAAAGGATAAAACAGATTCAATAAAAGCCCGATAAAACATTGTCATTATGGTTCGGTCAACTTGGAAGCGTGCAAGTTTCCTTAAACAATGCAAATGCTGCTGACCCTTTTTGCACACCCTTTCACAGTTCTCTTCAAAGTTTAAATTACTATCAATAATCATCCCAAGATATTTGTAGGATTGCACACATTCAGTGGTCTGGCCTTTTAGTACAGTGACTTCGTGCCTGGGAGGTTTCCTCCTAAAGTCAACAATCATATCTTTAGTTTTTGTCGTATTCAGCTGCAGGTAGGAATCCTCACACCAGCGAACAAAGTCATCATCTACTGGGCCGTGGCCACTCTCACCATCCTGGAGGAGACTGACAACAACTGAATCATCAGCATACTTTTTAATGTGTCTGTTGTCATGTCTGCTCCGACACATGTTTGTGTACAGGATGAAGAGTAGTGGTGACAACTCACACCCCTGAGGAGAGCCAGTAGAAGAGCACTTTTGGTCAGACAATGTACCATTGACCCTTACTCTCTGTGTCCTGTTGGTTAAAAAAATCCAGAATCCAACCCACCAGATTATTACTCAAATCAAATTGTTGCAGGAGCCTTTCAACTAAAATATGAGGTTGGATTGTATTAAAGGCGGAAGAAAAGTCCACAAATAAAAGCCTGGCGTGTGTCCCATTAAAATCCAGATGTTTAAACAGCATGTTAAACAGGGTGACAGTGGCATCCTCCACTCCTTTGTGAGGCCTATAGGCAAACTGCAAAGGATCCAATGCATGCTCAATCTGCTTTAGGACCACAAATCTGACCAGTTTTTCAAAAATTTTCATTAGAATTGAAGTCAAAGCAACTGGTCTAAAATCATTTACCGTTTTTGGACAGCTGGATTTTGGAACGGGGACGACCACAGCATCTTTCCAGATCTTAGGCACATGTTGTGTCTGTAAGGACTTATTAAAAATGTAGTGAAACACAGGACTCAGTTCATGTGCACAGGACTTTACCAAGCATCCACATATATTATCAGGGCCCTGACTTTTGTTCACTTTTACAGCACAGAACAAAAGTCAGGGCCCTGGTAGACAGATTTGTGGGGTGGACCGAGCAGAATCACCTGAGGCTGAATGTCAGTAAGACCAGAGAGATGGCGATTGACTTCAGGAAGAAGAGGACGCCTTTACAGCCATTGTGGATTGGGGGGAGAATGTGGAGGTAGTTGAGGACTACAAATACCTGAGTGTCATGATCAGCAACGGACTGGACTGGAAATCTAACACTGATGCTATGTACAAGCAGGGGATGAGCAGACTCTACTTTCTGTGAAAGCTGAGATCCTTCAACATGTGCAACAAGATGCTGGAGCTTTTCTATCAGGCCATCATTGCCAGTGCCATCTTCTTTGCTGCTGTCTGCTGGAGTAGCACTATCAGAGCCAGCGACATCAGCAGACTTGACAAGATTATCAAGAAGACTGGCTCTGTAACTGGTCTCAGGCTGGAGACCTTTGAGAATGTGGTGGAGAGGAGGACACTAAATAAACTGGGATCCATCATGAACAACCCTGATCAACCCCCCCACCACACACTGGACAGACAGCGGAGCACTTTCTCCAGCAGACTGCTACAGCTTCACTGCCGAACGGACAGGTACAGGAAATTTTTCCTGCCACATGCCATTTCACTGTACAATAACTCACTCTAATGTTGAATTCTGGTCATAACTATGCTGCCATACTGCACCTTGCAGTCTAATTGGTACCTCACATTTCACCCTGCACCCGATAGGCCTGCATTGTACAGCTAGTACGATCCATGTATCTATATGGGTCATCATCTATTCATCTGCGATGTATATAAAGTTATCTAAGCAGTTTTGCTTTCCCTGGGTAATTCCTTTTTTCTGTTATGCTGTGTGTGTTTCTGTCATTTTGGTCGTCTACTGTGTCATGCTGCTGTTACACTGTAATTTTCCAGTTTGGGATCAATAAAGTACATCCATCCATCCATCAATCCATCCAACCATCTATATTTGCTTGAGAATATCAAGAAAATGTCTCACCATTTTTATTATTTCATGTGAAATTAATATAATATGAAATAACAGATTTATGAAGAAATTAAATATCTACGTAAATTCAAATATGGTTCAGAGCCACTCAAACTATAAATCACGATCAAGAAGAGTCGGGCATCTTGTAACCTTTGCATCGCATCTGACTCATCAGACAGAACAATCTGATGTTTAAAGGTTTAAAACAGAAGAATGTAACATCAAATATACAGTAACACACTCATCTTCACCTTAGAAACACTATCAATAAGGTAATAGCAGTAAAACGGGTGGGGGTAGCTGCATGCATGTCACAGAGGCCAAACTCCTCCCTCTTCCTCAAAGTCTCTTTAAGTGAAGCACCATGTACAGTACTGTACCACGCTGACTCTGGAGAGGCTGAATTCATTACATGCACAGAATGTAGCCTCTCCCACACACCTCCACCTACACAAAGAACACCACCAAAAAACTACAGCAATCAGCAACATCACGTTGTTGAATATCTTGGCACAGCTTCACAGATGGCAATGCGCAGCTGAATCAACATGAACATAATGCATCAGCAAATTAATGGCTTCAAATTAAATCTGGAAAAACATTAACCATGCATCTAATGGCAACATTAATACTCTTCTGTTGAACTGGGATTACATAAAAAGTGGGACTGATTCATAATTAGTCATAGAATAAATGGTGGTGCATGTTTTCCCAAAGAAAATCCACCTGGGACTATGAGCTATTGCTTATTAAGGTTACGATTAATTCAGTCACTATAAGCTCAGTACCTTGAGTGATCCCACAGCGATGAGGGAGAGACATGATTTTGCTAATAAAGACTAAAAAATGGTTTTTGTTGCATTATAAGCCAAGGTTTTTAGGGTAGAAAAATGAAGTGAATATAGCATATGCAACACCAACCGCACCCCTCATTCAGACCAAGTCAAGTCACAATTATCCATAAAGTCCATTCAAAACAATTAAAGTTGGCCAAAGCAAACAATATTAAATAAAATCAAAAATATAAAATCAGATTAAATAGATAAAAAAAGGGAAAAAAAAGGAACATGAAAAGAATATATAAAGACAGACCTACAAACAGTAGAAAACTTATATGTCAGGGTGGAATTGTCAGAAAAGAGGAAAAAAGGGAGAAAAGATGTGCTTTGAACACCAACTGCTACACAATTACAGTTTTATTTACCAAACAGACAAAGCTGTCAACCTCTCCAGTGATTACATTATACTGGCTGTGATGTGACATCAGAAATCACAACCCAGTTTGCAAAGTCTAACATCACAATGCTAAAAGAAATTGTTAAAATTTGAAAAAATTGTTTGATATACAGTCATGTGAAACAAATTAGGACACCCCGTATAAGCCTGTGTGTGTATTTTTAACATATTTGGACATATGGATATTTAATATCAATGTTAAAAATACTGGAAGATTCACATAATACAACTAAACAATTAAAAATGAATTAAAGACTTGTTCAAATTTTCTGTAAAATGTAATTCTAAGCAAATAGTAAGGAATAAATTAGGACACCTCCTATCTTTTTGAGGACACCCCCACATTCATTCCCACTTACAATGGCTAAAATAAATTTAAAAAATGCAAATAAAACAGAAACAAGGTTAGACATAGATATGTGAACATTTCTTAATAAAGAACTGAATATTTAAAAGGGTGTCCAAATTTTTTCACGACTGTAAATTAACTTACTTTAAACTAAATACTGTAATTAAAACTTCTTTCAGCCGCTCCCTATTAGGGGTCGCCACAGCAGATGATCTGTCTCCATCTCATGGTATTGAAGTCTCATTCATGATGATCCGCATATTTGATTTGGTAGAGATTATACACCGGATGCCCTTCCTGACACAACCCTCCCCATTTATCCCGGCTTGGGACCTGCACTAGGAGTACAATGGCTTGTGCTCCCCTCCATGGCTATCTAACTTTCAATCCCTCATTCTATTATGTTGAGCACCAAGCTAGAAGGCAGAAAGTACCCCTTTTAGAGTCTTTGGTATGACCCGGCCAGGGCGTGACCCCACAATCTCCTGGCTGTGAGGTGGATGCTCTACCACTAGGCCACCACTCCAAATACGGTAATTAAACTAAATATTTTATATTTGGCAAAAGAAGTAAAGACATGTAGATCAGTCAAACAAATAATGCATGAGGCCATTCCAAGAAAACACACCAACAAACTGCTTCTGAAATCATAGTTATTAAAACTCCATTATCTGATTGATCTGAAAAATGTATTAGTCATGTTTTATCTCTCAAGCAGCATGTGGATCATTACTTCTTCATCTACTAAACTAATTTACCATACCAGATAATTCCACTGTTCCTGGGAGCAAACTTGATTTTAATGTTAAAAGAATGCTGTGGTTCAAAGGTGAATCTTTACAAATGCTCTGTGAAGATAAGAGATTTTTAGCTATGTAAAGATTCTTTCAAGCATGTGTATACATTAATGTACAGCTCTCGAAAAAAAAATTAAGAGGCCAAAGAGACCATTCCAAAATTATCTTTTTATCTGGTTTTACAATTTATACGTATGTGTTTGAGGAAAAGGAACAATTTTGTTTTATTCTCTAACCTACTGAAAACAACTCATCCAAATTTCAAGTCAAAGCATCACCATTTAGAGCATTTATTTACAGAAAATGACAACTGGCCAAAACAACAAAAAAAGATGTTGCTTTTAGATGTGCTTTTATATGAAATAATGCAAAGAAAACAAGTTCATGTTCATTGTTAAACACTACAATACTTAAGTTTTAACTTGGGAAGAACTCAAATCTGTATTTGTGGAATAACTGATTTTTATTCACAGCTTTCACATGTCTTGTCACGCTTCGATGATCACCTAATCAGTACCTCCTTAAGTAGATTGAGGTGTCTTAGTGTTGAAATTCACCAGATACCCCAAACTGAATGGCTGCCATATATGTAGAGATCCTAATTTAGGAAAGATTTTGCAGTGGTCTCTTATTTTTTCCAGAGCTGTATATGTTTGACTAAGTGTAGGTGAGTCCATGTATCAATAAAGATAAAGATAGATAGTGAGCTGATCTGGACCTCCTGTAATGCAATTTTGTTAACTTGCCTCAATGTAAATTGTAGAAATGAGAGATTTATAAGGCTACCTTCTTCCTGCACCTTTTATAGTTCCTCCAGTCCTCCCTAACTCAGCTTATTGTGTGCAATCTTAGAGAAGCAGGACTGTGACATGCCTGTAAGCAGTGGTCCCCCTAGAATTTTTTTCACATCCATTGGCGAGAACTGATAGAAACTCTGCAAGCACACCAAATTGTGTGTTATTTTTAACATGTTGCAAGATTTTTGGTTGGTTATTTCCATATAAAGCTAGAATAGTGGTTTAGTGGAAGAGCATTTGTCCTACAACTGGAAAATGTGGGTTCTTGCCCTGACCTATTTATCCATGTATCATCCATCCATCCATCTTCAACCGCTTGTCTGGTGGTTCAGGTGATGGGGGATAGCAATCCAAGCACAGTATCCCAGATTACCGCCCAGTTCAAATAGCACCATGATCCACATGATCCTTCCTGCAGATGGTGAATCCACTGGAGGGCAGATCCATGTGGCCTCTTTGGGTAAACTGGGTCCTTGTTGGCACTTTTTTCATGGGGATCAGCAAGGGAAACACTGGTTGTAAATTAATGTTTTAAGTCTCCAATACAAACCACTGTGTTTGATTAGAATTTGAAGGGAATAGCATGCAAACAAAGACTGAAGGGGCTAGGTCAATAAACCCATGTATGACTTCTGTGGGTCTGTTCTTCTACCAGATGGGATAATGAGTCACTTCCAACTCCCACCCAGCTGCATTATTCATCCTATCTAAAGAGCAACAGTTTTAGCACAGTGTCACAGTCAAAGAGGTGTGAGCACCAACACAGCTGGAATCAATATATTCTGGTCTGATGAGGGAATTGTTAGAGCAAATCCACCAACAATCTACTGTGATAGAATATTTCAGTTAGATAAGAATGTTTTACTTTAGAATATGTTAATTAGATAAAAGAGGAACACAATGTGCTTTTTGCTGCATGAAGTCTCTTGCACTGCTACACACATAACATAACAGGATGTGGGTTTTTAGCTCTGCACACAAACACCCTCTATTGCCTAGCAACGAAGTACTTGTTTCTGCTTACATATAGAAAAATAAGAAGACGAACCTGGGTTAAGGGCTGCGATATAATGAAGTGAAAGGAGACAGAGGAACATCAGCAGGAAACATCTGCCAGAAGACCATTCCAAGAGAAAGGGCATTTTGATGGAGTCAGCAGTCCTTAAAGAGAAAGCCATTGTGGGGGTTGCGGAGGAAGGCCCCCTCAACCAGAAGATGTTATATACCTTTCTCTTTCATTTTCCGGGGTCTTCTCTATCAGATTGTGCTGGGACGAAGACCTCATAGTTGTGATATTCTCTGCATGCTTCAATAAACAGGTAAGTTGAGAAATAGTACTTCTCATGTGATTTTTAATCCTCTGGTGTATTAAAATGGCTTTGTGCTAACTGTCCAATTTTTCAACACACTTTTCAGAACAAAAGTTTTACACTACCAACAAACAAATAACTGGGTGCAAGGGGAGAGTCAGACAGACATCTGGGAGCCAGGAAAGAGCTGATGAACTGAATCTGTTTTTTAATAGGTTCAACTCACAGTCTGTCATCCCAACAACACAGCCAGACCCCCACACACCCCTCCCCCCACCTTCCTGTGCAGCATCTCTCTCCATCCCTCCCCACCCTCCTCCTCCTCCTCAGGGGATACAAGGACCCTCCCTCACATCACTGTGACAACAGACCAGGTTAAGAAACAGCTGGAGTGACTCCGTCAACGGAAGGCAGCAGGCCCTGATGGAATCTCCGCCAGGATCCTGAGGACCTGTGCCAACCAGCTAGCTCCGGTACTGAAACACCTGTCTTGGTCCTGTCCCCAAAAAGTCATCTCCATCGGACCTGAATGACTATCAACCAGTTGCCCTCACATCTTATGTGATGAAGGTCCTGGAGAGACCGGTCTTAGCCCACCTGAGGCCACAGGTGAAGACGTGGCCGGACCCGCTGCAGTTTGCATACAAGCCCCATTTAGGAGTTGAAGACGCTGTCATCTACGTATCTGCTGCAACAAGCCCAACTGCACCTGGGTGGCAGAGGAGACACTGTGAGAATCACATTTTTTGATTTCTCCAGTGTCTTTAACACCATCCAGCCACTGTTGCTGGGTAAGAAGCTGCGGGTCATGGGGGTTGACAGCTCTGTGATCTCCTGGATTACTGACTACCTGACAGGCAGGCCATAGTTTGTTCGGCTGGGCAGTGTCTTGTCTGGCGTGGTGGTTAGTGATACGGGAGCCCCACAGGGGACTGTTCTCTCTCCTTTTCTCTTCACCTTATACCAGTGACTTTCAGTACAACAATGAGTCATGCCACCTGCAGAAATTCTCTGACGACTCAGCTGTTGTGGGGTGTATAAGAGGGAGAGAGAAGGAGGAGTACAGGGCACTGGTAGACAGATTTGTGGAGTGGACAGAGCAGAATCACCTGAGGCTGGCATGATTAGGTGACCCAGGAACAGATGTGGACTCAGAATAAACACAATTATCTTTTATTATAAGAAGCGTGAGTGTGGGTGTGTGCATGCGTGTAGGAGTGTAGCAGCAGGGCGAGCAGAGCATCGTTCCGACTGGCAACCCTAGGAGAAAACACAGACAGACGGATGAGTGTTTGAGGTATGGAGGATCGTATCAGGGAATGTGCTGTCTTACGAGTAGGCAGGAGAGCTGAGACACTGAAGAACTCCCGAGGCTCCAGTCCAGTGGCTCCGTGTCAAGGTCGCTGCTGCCAACAAGATGAAGAGGTGCAGGTTTGTACAGTGTAGGTGAGGTGCAGGTTGTACTGAATAGGAGAGGTGCTGGCTGTGCTCAGGTCCACCGCCAGGAGGAGGAAGTCCGCTGCCTCCTGGCAACAGACTTCCTCCTTGCGCTGAGTAGGACAAAGCAGAGGAGGTGGAACTCCAGAGCAGGATGAGTAGCGTAGGCGAAACGGTCTTGCCAGATCATGGTAACGTTGATGTCTCCGTGCAGACCAGAGGGCAGCGCTGCTTAAATAGGCTGCCAGATAGGATGAACAGGTGTGCACGCAGCTGTGGAGATAATTAGGGCAGCAGGCACGCAGAGCAGATCATGACAGAGGCTGAATGTCAGCAAGACCAGAGAGATGGTGATAGACTTCAGGAAGAAGAGAACACCTTTTCAGCCATTGCAGATTAGTGGGGAGGATGTGGAGATAATTAGGGCAGCAGGCACGCAGAGCGGATCATGACAGTACACCCCCCCACGGGACGCCTCTTGGCGGTCAATCCAACCTGCCCGGGTGCGTCCGGTGGAAGTCCCTGATGAGTTGTGGATCCATTACAAAGGAGGGATGCACCCAGGACCTCCATTCAGGACCATAGCCCTCCCAATTCACCAGGTACTGGAGGCAACGGCCCCAGCGTCGGACATCCAGGATGGAGTTGACTCTCCACACGGGGTCACCATCGATCAATACCGGTGGGTGGCATCTTGGGAGGGGGACACAGAGGACTGGACATGAACGGCTTGACCTAAGAGACGTGAAAGGTGGGACAAATGCGGAGGGGGGGGGGGGGGGAGAGCCAGACACACAGAGACAGGATTCACAATACATGTAATGGAAAAAGGCCCAATAAAACGCTGAGACAGCTTCCTGGACTCAGCCTTGAGATTAATGTTTTTAGTGGAAAGCCATACCTGCTGCCCGACCCGGTAGGGTGGGGCCGGAGTCCTGCGGCGTTTGGCAATGGTGGTGTTTCGGTCCGCTGTGCGCCGAATCGCAGCCTGAGTGGCCCTCCACAGCTGGCGACAGTGCTTCATATGGGCCTGCACGGAGGGCATCGCAATGTCTTCCTCCTCCTCCGGGAACAGCGGGGGATTGTTGCCCAGAGAGACCTCGAACGGGGACAGCCCTGAGGCAGAGGAGACCATGGTGTTGTGTGCATACTTGACCCACGGCAGGTAGGAGCTCCAGGACGCAGGGTTGGAGGTGGTGACGCACTGTAGCGCTGCCTCCAATTCTTGATTGGCATGCTCACACTGGCCATTGCTCTGGGGGTGGTACCCCGAGGACAGGCTTACCGTGGCCCCAATAGCCTTACAGAAGGCACACCATACCTGCGAGACAAACTGGGGACCACGATCGGACACAATGTCCATCGGGATGCCGTGGAGCCGCACCACGTGGAGGACAAGCAGGTCAGCCGTCTCCTTGGCCGTGGGGAGACCCTGTAGGGGAACGAAGTAGGCCGCCTTGGAAAATCTGTCCACAATCGTCAGGATGACTGTGTTGTCCGTCGAAGGAGGAAGGCCGGTGACGAAGTCCAGCGCCACGTGAGACCAAGGTCTGCCAGGGATGGGAAGGGGATGGAGTAAACCTACTGGGGGAGAGGAGGATGTCTTACAGGTGGCGCACTGGGGACAGGCTCGGACGTACTCCCCAACATCCTTCCGAAGGGACGGCCACCAGAAGGTCCTCTGTAGCAGAGCCACTGTACGCGCCACCCCCGGGTGGCACAGGCCCTTGGAGGAGTGGACCCAATCTATGACTTTGCCCCGGATGGCAGAGGGCACGAACATCTTTCCCGCTGGCCTCCCACCCGGGTCAGGCTTGGTCTCCTGCACTCTTCTGACCCTCTCCTTGATGCTCCACGAAAGGGCGCCCACGATACATGACGGGGACACCACAGGATGTGACTGTGCCTCAGAAGCATCCAAGGAGAACTGTCTGGACAGAGCGTCAGGCTTGGTGTTCTTGGATCGCGGGCGGTAGGTGATGGTGAAGTCAAACCTGCCGAAGAACAAGGACCAGTGGGCCTGCCGGGCGTTAAGACGCTTGGCCGTCCTGAGGTACTCCAGGTTCTTGTGGTCAGTCCAAATGACGAATGGCTGGGAGGCCCCCTCCAGCCAGTGGCGCCACTCCTCCAAGGCCAGCTTGACCTCCAGCAGTTCCCTGTCTCCGATGTCGTAGTTCCTTTCGGCCGGGGAGAAGTGGCGGAAGAAGAACGCATAGGGCCAGATCTTGTCGTCCATGGGGGAATGTTGGGACAGGACTGCTCCCACCCCGGAGTCCGAGGCGTCCACCTCCACCAAACACTGCAGCGCGGGGTCCACCTGAGCCAAGATGGGAGGAGAAGAGAGCAATGACTTTAATTCCAAAAAGGCTTCCTCCACCAACCCCGTCTACCGGAAGGGCACTTTGGAGGAGGTGAGGCAAGTGAGGGGTAGAGCAATAATGCTGTAATTCTTGATGAAGCGGTGGTAGAAGTTGGCAAACCGGAGGAACTGCTTTAACTGTTTCCGGGAAGATGGAACTGGCCACTCCACCACCACTCTTACCTTGGCAGGATTGGCAATGATCTCATTGTGAGATATGACAAACCCCAAGAATGAAGTGCAAGGGGTGTGAAACTCACACTTCTCCGCTTTGGCAAACAACTTATTTTCCAACAGACGCTGCAACACCCACCTCACATGGACTCGATGCTCCTCGAGGGACTGCGAAAAAATGAGAATATCGTCCAGATATACAAACACAAAGGAGCCTAAGAAATCCCTCAACACATCATTGATGAGACGCTGGAATACAGCGGGGGCATTAGTTAGACCAAACAGCATCACCAGGTATTCAAAGTGTCCACTGGGGGTCCGGAAACCCGTCTTCCACTTGTCCCCCTCTCTAATCCTCACCAGGTGGTATGTGTTGCGGAGGACTAATTTCGTAAACACAGAGGCCCCCTGGAGAGAATCAAAAGCCGTGTTAATTAGGGGGACAGTGTATTTGTCCTTAATAGTAATGTTGTTCAACTCCCGAAAGTCAATACAGGGCCGTAACAAGCCATCTTTTTTTCCCACAAAGAAGAAACGCGCCCCCACCGCCGAGGAGGATGGCTGGATAATGCCTGAGCTCAGGGACTCCTTAATGTACTTCTCCATTGCCTCCCGCTCCGGGGCCGACAGGCTATAAAGTCAACTAGATGGCAACAGGACCCCCGGCAGGAGGTTAATGGTACAATCGTATGGGCTGTGGGGGGAAAGTGACAGCAACTGTGTCTTACTAAAGATGGCGACCAGGTCATGGTATTTGGGAGGAACTTGGGACAGATCAGGCGAGGGTGTGTCCGGGACACTGAGGGGAACGGAGGGAGAGCAAGCAGCAGACTGCAGACAGGCACTTAGGCAGAAGGAACTCCACAAGATGATATTCCCTGTGCACCAATCAATGGACGGGTTGTGCAGGCGCAGCCAGGGGTACCCTAAAATAACCGGGGACGCTGAAACAGGAAGCACAAAGAACCTGGTTTGCTCCCGGTGATTGCCCAAGATCAGAACAGTAACCGGGGCTGTCTGTTTGGTGACAATGGCGAGCGGTGCTTTAGACAGAGTGATAAGTCTCAGGGGAGTCTTCAGCTGATGGCAAGGGAGCCCCAGCCGGGTTGCCAGATCTTCCAAAATAATGCTCTGCTTGGCCCCTGAGTCGATGAGTGCGTGAGTGGAAATTTCCTGGTGATCATGTGTGAAAAGGATGGGCAATAAGAATTTGGTAAGGGGGTTTTGCTGGAGTGAGTCTGTGAGTCCCCCTATTGTGACCTACAGACCCCCTCTTTTGGGTGAATGGGGCAGGAAGCCAGCTCATGTTCCTCACTAGCACAATACAAACACAGCCTGAGCTCCCGGCGGTGCTGTTTCTCGGCTGGGGACAGTTTAGACTGGCCCATCACCACAGGCTCAGTAGAGTCAAGGGAATCGGAGTGTGGAAGGGCCAGCGGGGGGGCTGTGAGGAGCGGCGGAACTGTGAGCCCGAGTGACCAGAAGGTCAACACTCGTTGGCCCGCTCCCTCAGCCGGTTGTCGATGCTAATCGCTAGGGAAATTAGCTCGTTTAGTTTGTTGGGCTTCTCAATGCCTGCTAACTCATCCCTCAGGCTAGGGCTAAGGCTACGGGTGAAAATACTGCACAGGGAGGCATCCTCCCACCCAACCTCCATCGCCACCACTCGGAAGTCAACAGAATAATCGGCCACCGATATAATCCCCTGTTTCAGATTGAGGAGCCGGGTGGTGAGCACACTATCTTGGTCAGAATGATGGAGTACCTCATTAAATGTGGACCTCACACACTGTGTGTGTGTTTACATATTCATATATTTATTCCATCTAGCTACAATGCTCCGCAATGTGTGTGTTTATATGTTCAAATATTTATTCCATCTAGCTGCAATGCTCCGCATCGTGTGTCTATATAGTTATGTTTATATGTACATATGTATACTCGCTGCTCTTGTTTTTTTTCCTTGCCTTCTGATTGTTGCTCTGAGTGTTGCTATCCCTGTGCTGTTGCAATCCTGGAATTTCCCCGTTGTGGGACTAATAAAGGCTTATCTTATCTTATCTTAAAATTCCCTCACAAACTGGTCATATGCTAGGTTGGCGTTAACTGGCCAAGCCATGACCGCATAAGCCCATGCTAGAGCCCGCCCCTCTAAGAGATTAACGACATAGCCGATGCAGCTGTGACTAGTGGGGAAATCCCCCGGTACCCGCTGAAACACTATTCCACATTGCATCAAAAAAACCCGTGTTTCCCCTAGCTTACCGCTAAAGCGCGTGAGCGTAGGGACAGGGGTCAGTCGGGACTGCGGGGAAGGAGACGGAATGGAGCTGGATGGTCCGGTCGCCCCCCCCACCCCCCAGGAGCTGGTGGAAAGGGCTGTGGACTAGTCAGACGGTCCAGGCGTGTGTTAATCTGAACAAGCTGGGTGAGTATGACTTGTTGCTGGTGGGATAATTGGTCTACCCAAGCCTCAATGATGTTAAGTTTCTGTGCTAGTGCACTGTCTGCTGGGTCGTTTTGACAGAGACGTACTGACATGATTGGGTGACCCAGGAACAGACGTGGACTCAGAATAAACACAATTATCTTTTATTATAAGAAGTGTGAGTGTGGGTGTGTGCGTGCGTGTAGGAATGTAGCAGCAGGGCGAGCAGAGTACCATTCCGACTGGCAACCCTAGGAGAAAACACAGACAGACGGATGAGTGTTTGAGGTATGGAGGATCGTATCAGGGAATGTGCTGTCTTACGAGTAGGCAGGAGAGCTGAGGCGCTGAAGAACTCCCGAGGCTCCAGTCTAGTGACTCCATGTCAAGGCCGCCTCTGCCAACGAGGTGAAGAGGTGCAGGTTTGTACAGTGTAGGTGAGGTGCAGGTTGTACTGTATAGGAGAGGTGCAGGCTGTGCTCAGGTCCGCCACCAGGAGGAGGAAGTCCGCTGCCAGGAGGCTTCCACCGGTGCACAGGGGAGATGGAGAAGAACGGAGAGTGCAGGAAAAGATGAAGGCTTACTTGCCAGTGGGGAGTTCAGACTCCCAGGAGAAGCGCTGAGTAGGACGAAGCAGAGGAGGCGGAACTCCAGAGCAGGATGAGTAGCGTAGGTGAAAAGGTCTTGCCAGGTCATGGGAGCATTGACGTTCCGTGCAGACCAGAGGGCAGCACTGCTTAAATAGGCTGCCCAATAGGATGAACAGGTGTGCGCGCAGCTGTGGAGATAATTAGGGCAGCAGGCACACAGAGCGGATCATGACAGAGGCTGAATGTCAGCACGACCAGAGAGATGGTGATTGGCTTCAGGAAGAAGAGAACACCTTCTCAGCCATTGCAGATTAGGGGGAAGGATGTGGGGGTGGTTGAGGACTACAAATACCTGGGTGTCAGGATCAACAATGGGCTGGACTGGAGATCCAACACCGATGCTGTGCACAAGAAGGGGATGAGCAGACTCTACTTCCTGAGGAAGCTGAGATCCTTCAATGTGTGCAGCAGGATGCTGGAGCTTTTCTACAAGACCATTGTCGCCAGCGCCATCTTCTTTGCTGCTGTCTGTTGGGGTAGCAGTATCAGGGCCAGCGACACCAACAGACTTGACAAGATTATCAAGAGGGCTGGCTCTGTAATTGGTCTCAGGCCGGAGAACCTTTGAGACAGTGGTGGATAGGAGGACACTAAATAAACTGTGATCCATCATGGACAATCCTGATCACCCCCTACACCACACACTGGACAGAGAGCGGAGCACTTTCTCCAGTAGACTACTACAGCTTTGATGTCGAACGGCTAGGTACAGGAAATCTTTCCTGCCGCATGCCATTTCACTGTACAATAACTCACTATGATGTTGTATTATGGTCATAACTATGCTGCCATACTGCACCTTACAGTCTAACTGGTACCTCACATTTCACTCTGCTCCTGATAGTCCTGCATTGTGCAGCGGGTATGATTCATGTGTTTATACGGGTCACCATCTATTCAGCTATGATGTATATAGGCTTTTATAGTAGTGTTAATTTTACTTTCCATGGGTAATCCCTTTGTCTGCCATGCGTGTGTTTCTGTCGTTTGGTTGTCTACTGTCATGCTACTGTTACACTGCAATTTCCCAGTTTGAGATCAATAAACATCTATCTATCTAGAGGGCAACAGGTCTGCCTTCGACAGTCTGCACCTGCAACCTCAGAAATGGAGCAATAAGCACTCAAGCATGCAAGCATAAGTCATCTGGGAGATATTT
This sequence comes from Pholidichthys leucotaenia, assembly GCA_020510985.1. Taxonomy (NCBI): domain Eukaryota; kingdom Metazoa; phylum Chordata; class Actinopteri; order Cichliformes; family Pholidichthyidae; genus Pholidichthys; species Pholidichthys leucotaenia. The sequence continues at coordinate 253,058,976 of CM035846.1, read as the reverse complement.
CAATGCTAATCAAAGCATCAAGTCCACCTGTGCCAGTCTGTTTGCTGCAGGATATAACTGATCATTTTAGGAATCACATGGATTTAAATTGGACTGCATGTAAGTTGTTCCAGCTGTGGTCCTTTTTGCTACACACTCTTTGCTCAGATTAGGGATTTTAATTGAGCTCACTGTCCCAGCAGATTTGCTTCTAGCGCTTCTGGCGGCATTCATTCCATTTCATTAATATGGAATGGAATGAATGCCGCCAGCATTGGCCCAGTGGCCTCAATTTTATTCCCAGCTGGCCTCTATGACACATGTGTGTTTTCTTTTAAGTCTGACTTACTTGTAGCTGTGGCACCAGAGTAAGAGTCTGAGGGTGGGTGTTTGTGCGAGAGGGAGGCAGCATATGTGCCATCAGAAAATGTGTCAGATAGGTGGTAGGAAACCAGGTCGTCAGTTACCAATTCCAGCCACAACTGGAAGTGGTAACACAGAAGAGGATCTGTAAGAGCTACATGAAGAACAATAAAAATTTTGGACAAGACATGATTTCAATTGCACGTCTCAGTAGGTATTATTGTCATTGATAGGTTTATTTTCTTCTTCTTGGATTCTTAGAGTAGCTTCAGTATTATCATTAATAGTCCCAAACCAGATCTTGCTGCAGCCCCTTACTTCCCCTTCTGTCTAAAATAAGTCCTTTTAGCTTTACTCCCACAAAAAAAAAAGTTCTGAACAGCAGGAGGGCGTGACCTATACGGTCACAACCAGAACAGTGTGCACCACAGGATAAGTGACAATTTTCACCTCGCCTGACACACGGCAAGCAATGTGCACAGACACTGAACAAGTTTCAGGCTGTACTGTGATAGATGAACAGTGGTTACCAGGTACATGCACACAAACAATTGTACTGATTCTCCCGCATCTGCCCCTTTACCCTATATCCCCTGAAGTGCCCTTTTGGATTGGGATAGCATTTTTTTAATCACTACAGATTTCAGTTTTTCCTCACAGAGATACCAATTGCCTATCAAATGTGTCTTAATGTCCAATAATTATATTCTGACATCCAATTAATTCTGTATAACCAGCACATGAGCCCCGAATGCCTCCGAACCCCCCACCCCCCACCCCTCTGCTCCTTCCTCACACACAGAAACAGCAGCCTGCAGCATGTCTCCTTCATCATTCAGGTTAGTGTATCATCACCCTAAACGATGCATTTTTTCGTTGCTTTGTGGAAGTACACGCAGTAGGTGATTTGTTATTTTTTTTAAACAAGGGGGATAGTGGTTATGGAGGACATTCACAAAGTCAGCCTACGGTACGACTACAAAGGTATAGCTAAACATAGTTTCAGTACAAATTTGCAAGAATAAAGGTGCAAAAATATGATAAAACATCCTAATTTACAACTTAAAAAGCCACAAATTTACTATAAGCAAGTCCCAAATTTATGAGAAAAACACTGCATTTTCATGAGGAAAAAAATAACTTCCCAATGCCGAAAAAAACACATTACCAAAAAAAGTCAGAAATGTACAACAATAAAGTCACAAATTTATAAGAAAAAAATTGCTAATTTTCTGAAACACTTAGATTTTTTTCTGTCATAAATTTCCAATTTTCTCACCAATTACTGAGATTAATAGTTCCTTGAAAAGTTATAACTTTTATAAATTTGTAACTTTTTCCTGATAAATTTTTATTTTTGTAATAAATTATTACTTTTGTAATACATTTATTACTCCTTTTCCTATAAATTTGGCATATTTTGTGATAAACGTGTTACCCTTCTCCCACACAAGTTTACAATATACAGTACTCATAAATTAGAAACTTTTTTCTATAAAAAATTGCAACTTATTACACAAATTGTCATGTTTTTTTTTTAGTACACTTACTACTATCATCTCGCTGATATACTAAGTTGCCCTGTATAAACTATCATTGCAGTCTTTATGGGGATGGAGGGTGGTAGGTTAACAAGAGAGGATGCTTTTGGTTCATTTTGCTGACAAGGAGAATAAACTTTTTAATTTTTTTCCAAAGATTTATTTATTTGAATGGAGGTTTAAGATTTTATTTATTGAAAGAAAAGCCCTTTTCAGATTTTTGCATTTTTTTTTAAAATTTTGTTCAGATATTTATACTTCAGTGGAAGCTGTCCATTTTTTGTCATTGACCTTTTGTCCTGTAAATACATAATTAATAATAATGATGATGATGATGAAGACCATGGTCTCTATGAGTTGACAATTTTGTGAAAATCTATGGGGTATTAAATATGTCCATGAGTGTATAGGTATTAAAATAAAATAAGTAAAATAAGTAAGTGCAGTAAAATTTTTGCTACTTTATGTAACTTTACTTTTTTCAGTATTTAGGAGAGCCCTTTTTATTATTATGCCTCGTTATGCCTCGGTGCAAAGGAGGCATAAGGTAGGATGTGTGTGTGTGTGTGTGTGTGTGTGTGTGTGTGTGTGTGTGTGTGTGTCTGTCTGTCTGTCTGTCTGTCTGTCTGTCTGTCTGTTAGCAGCTTTTCAGCTCGCCTGGTCAAAATTAAGTGGGACTAAAGGCTTATATCATTGTATCGCCATATTTTCTCGACTTTTAATTTGCCAGAATTTCGAGATAAGGCTTTGTTTTCAAAATAAATACAAATTTAACTCACCATCAATGGAGCTGTGTAAAAAAAGGTATTGCAATAACTATGCCGGGCCAGTAGAGGCGGCAGTACAACTTTTTTACAGCCCAATGATAACTTCCTGTCACAGTCGATCTCTTGATGAACTTTTAAAATAGAAGTTGTTACTGAAAACCACACATGGTTTCAGCAACTATACCATTTATTCATCACATCGATTGTTTTCAGACTCGTCTTTAGTTTTGCAGAGGAAAGGACAAAGTATTTTCTTCCTGTAGTTTTCAGTTCATTCTGTAAAAACTACAAGACCCATATTCCTTGCCTCAACAACATGGCGGACCACAGCTTAGGGCTCAGTGAATGAATGAATGAATGAATGAATCTTTATTTCGGATAGATTAAAAGTAAAGATTAAAAGAAAGGAACATAATAATAATACAACAAAGGGAAAAAACATCTTACAAGATCAAATTAAACAATAACTCCTCTGATCATACAGTTCAACATAAGTTATCCGAAATGGGTGATGGCTGAAGCCGCAGCTTATATTGCCCACCCATATTCCATCCAAGAATTCAAAAGAAAAACAAAACAGGAGCGATTACAATTCAGAACAAAGCTAAGACAAAACGTGACAAAAAACTAAGCTACAACACAACACAGACTGAATATGATAATTCTTATGTGATTTTACATGTCATCTTGTATATATGTTTGGAGTATTTCTTCCTTTAGTTTTGGTTTAAATTGTCCAAGCGTTGTACATGATTTTAATTCAGGTCCAAAAGCGTTCCACAATCTGACTCCTTGCACTGAAACACAGTGTTGCTTGGTGGTAGTTCTCACTGAAGGTTTTTGAAATATACATGTTCCTCTGAAATGATATTGTTTCTCCCTTAATTGGAACAACTTTTGGATATTTGCGGGCAGTGATAGATTCTTTACTTTAAACATTATTACTGCAGTTTTAAAGTCAACCAGATCTTTCAACTTGAGAGCGTTTAATTTAAGAAAAAGTGGGTTTGTTGGTTCCCTGTAAGCAGCTTTTTTTATTATTCTAATAGCTCTCTTCTGAAGCATAAAGACTGGATATATGTTTGTTTTATATGTGTTTCCCCATAATTCAGTACAATATGTCATGTATGGGAGTATTAATGAATGATACAAAGTATATAATGTGGGTTGATTCAGCAGATATTTCACTCTGTGTAGTATTGCGATTGATTTGGATATTTTACCTTTAATATAATTAATATGTGACTTCCATCACAGTTTATTATCAATTATTACTCCAAGAAATTTAATTTCGGATACCCTTTCAATCTCTACACCATTTACACTGAGTTTAGATACTGAGTTGTTGTGATGGTTGTTAAAAACTATAAATTTTGTCTTACTGAAATTGAGCGTTAATTAGTTTGAATCAAACCACAGTCTAAGCTTTTATAATTCCTCTTCGAGTGTATCCAAAAGTTGTTCCAAATTGCTTCCACTGCATAATAAATTAGTGTCATCTGCAAACAATATTAAATCCATTTTTTCCGAAACTTTACATATATCATTTATATACACAATGAATAACAATGGCCCCAAAACTGAAGGAAAAACTGTTTAAAAGTAAGTTTTGTGCTTAAATTACGCAGCAATTTCAATATTAAAACAACAACTCCTACAACTGCAATATTTGATTCTTAAAGCTTATGTTACGTGACTTTTTTTTCAATGTCTGATTCTTTTTTTCGTACTGGCGGCTGCTTTGTTACACTAATTTAACATGTCAATTGTTTTCTCTAAAGTTCAGCTGATTTGTTTAAGTCTTAATACTAATGTCAGTAATATAAAAACACCACAGTGTGACGTGGTTGGTTCACTCACTTTAAAATGACTTTTACAGTCCTGTAGAGAGCTCAGTTACAGTATTACTAAAGTCACTCCTGATGATAGTAACTGTAAACCCACTTGAGTTTTTTTGATTTTTTTTAAGAAAACCAAGCAGTTTATTAAGCTGAAGCATGACATCTGTAATTTTTTTTAAATATATCACATCTGTAACAATAATCACATATTTTGTTGCTGTTTTTCTTTCCTCTTTGTCTCTCTGAGGTCCACAGTGATCAACCTGAGGGTCAGCAGTCACGGCAGCTGTTAAGATAACAGGCTGGAAGCTAAATAAGAATATTGCATGTTTACTGTTTATACAAGAAACTGCTACTGTGTTTCAATAAATTCATTTTTGGAAAAAGTTAGGTTTTTGCAAGATTATTTAAGAAACTCGCAATATTAATTACACATAAGTGTGATACATTCCAAACTGTTCTGATTTAATATTCATAATTGTGCTTTTACTTTTGGACATTTTGATATTTTTACCTGCTATTGCACACCATAGTGTAACTATACATGCATTCAATTAATCATATCTGTTACTCCAGCATTTTTTTGTGCTCCTAATTTTATTCTTGTGCTTCTATATTTTTTCTTCTATGATCTCCTTTACAAAAATGCCAGCGTACAGCCTTGAGATGATGTACACCTTGTGTATGATGTGACAGTGACCTCAGTGTCATTCCTGCATAAACACATGCCAAGCACTTCAAAACTGTGCATGGATGAACTGACACAATACTTAACTACCCCATGCTACCATGCCACAGGCACTGAGGCATCAGCACCTGTGGGGCTTTCATTTTGGTTAAGCACCTGCCCCCCAAAATATCTGTGCACATCACTGATGATTACTATAGAAACAGGGAAACAAAAGCGGATCGGAAGATCCTAATACATACGAATGGATGTCCTGCAGTTTGATGAAAATGTTGATTGCTGTGACCTGACAGTCCTGATGTTTTTTGTGTTGTATAAAGTTCATTAAAAAAACTAAGCTAATATCTGAAATGCTGCAGCTAGAGTTTTAACAGGTACTAGAAAGAGAGATCATATCACTCCAGTTCTGGCCTCCTTCATTGGCTTTCCATAGAATTTAGAATTAAGTTTAAAATCCTTCTTGTCACTTACAAAGCACTAAATAATTAGGCCCCTTTTTACTTTAAAGATCTGATAGTACCTTATCATCCTAACAGAGCACTGCGCTCCCAAAATGTAGGATTACTTGTAATACCTAGAATCTCCAAAAGTACAATGGCAGACAGAGCTTTCAGATATCAAGCTCCTCTCCTTTGGAACCAGCTGCCAATCTGGATTTGGAAGTCAGACTCGATCTCTGTTTTTAAGAATAGGGTTAAAATCAGATGACCAGATGATCAGATGATCCTGAAGCCTCTCTTAGTTATGCTGCTAATAGGTTTAGACAGCCAGGGGACCTCCAACGATGCACTGAGCTTCACTCCTTTCTTCACTCTCAACTAGTGCACACCTGTGCATGGTCGTAGAAACCAAGTATAAGCAAGTATTTCTGCATGCCCGTAGAAAGTTACTGTTACCATGGCAAAAGTAACCATGGCGATGCCTGCTTTTGAGCTTTGACATGGCTACCATGGCAACAGTAACCATGGTGAAACCTGCCTTTGATCTTTGACGTCACCACTCTTTCAGTGATGCCTGCCTTTGATCTCTGATGATGTGTCTGCCTGGCAACAGTAACCATGGTGATACCTGCCTTTAATCTATGACATCACAGTAACCACGGTAATGCCTGCCATTGATCTATGACAGGTGTGTCAAACTCATTCCATGGAGGGCCACGACCCTGCATGTTTTACCTCCACCCAGTGTCTTCAACAGGTAGATTCACTGAATTTCTTCCCACTGATTGCTGATCATTGAAAACACCTGCTGAAGGCAATGGGTGGAGGTAAAACATGCAGGGCCTTGGCCCTCCATGGAATGAGTTTGACACCCCTGATCTATGACGTCCACAGCTCCCCTAAGGACGTTCATTAAAGACTTTCCCTCCTAAACTTCCACATATCTGGGGAAGCTGAAATTCAGGGATGCACACCCTCGTAACCTCAGCACAGCACGTATCAAATCTGAGGCCAGTCCGACAAATGGTTTGGGAGATACATGTGGAACACACACACACACACACACACACACACACACACACACACACACACACACACACACACACACACACACACACATACACACACACACACACACACACAGATTTCTTGCATTATAATATGATGAAATATTTTTGCTGGTCATTGACATCTGTTTGTTCTCTCCCTTAGATTGAGTCCCCACCATGCTGTTTGCTCTCTACATGTCTGTGCTTTTCTTCTTCTCTATCCCCTCACCCCCCAGCCAGTCGCAGCAAATGACTGCCCCTCCCTGAGCTTGGTTCTGCTGGAGGTTTCTTCCTGCTAAAAGGGAGATTTTCCTCTCCACCGTCACCAAATTTTGTTCACAGGTGATCACCTGGTTGCTGGGGCCTTTCTGCAATTGTGGGGTTTTCCCCTACAGTTGAAAGTCCCCTACAGTTTGACTGTTGTTGTGAAATAGCTCTATACCCACAAGTTGCCATGGTGATGTATTTTTTTTACATCTCTTTTCTAGGGATGTCAAAAAGGTTGGTAAAATCACTGACCACAGGGATTAAATGACCATTCCAAGTTCAATACTATTATGCTGTTGTTTATGTTGTTTTACAAGAAAAGGACTTGCGATAACCGCTTACGTACCTGATCCCTAAGCCTAATTTATACTTCTGCACCAACCTTACAGAGAGTCTATAGCAGGGGTGTCCAATCATGTACCATGGAGGCTCAGGACCCTGCAGGTTTTCGCTTCTACCCAGTCTCTTCAGTAGGTGTTTTCATTGACCAAACATCAATGGGAAGAAATTTGGAGAAATTACCTGTTGAAGACACTAGTTGGAGATAAAATCTGCAGGGTCTTGGCCTTTCATGGTACAGGACTGGACACCCCTGTCTACGGTGTAGCCTATGTACAGTAAGTGGCCTATGCCTTTTCTAGCATTTAGATTTGTGTGCTGGTTTGTCTGTGTTATGAAAACAAATCGGGTTTCTCTGCAGATGTGTAATTTCCTTTGTGTACTTCTTGTGTTTTTGTTTATTCAAACAATGGTGATGGACAACCAGCAGACTGTGATGGAGCTGGAGCTAATACATGCAATGCAGTAATTTTTTCTACAATTGCTGCAGTCGGAGAATACATCAAATGGTCTTTTGACCACTGACCCACTACCATTTGACAGTCTTTGTAATAGGGTGAGGATCAGTCACACAAATGTTCATATTTACAAATTTCCTTAATTAATCTCTCTTTAATTTGGTCCATTGTTTTATCCAACTCACTCTGGAAGTGGTGCTGTGGAGGGGAGCAAAGAAGGAGGAAGAAATGCATAGGAGGAGACAAAGTAGACCACTCACAGTTGTGGTGGTCTGCATTGCTGGGAGGGATAGTTAAATTTCTTTAAAGGTGCATGTCAGGGTATGGCGTAGATATGGGTACATGGTTAGCTACATGGTTGTTTTTATGTAAAAGTATAAATCAGGCTTTAAGCCATACGCTATACTCTTACATTAGTGAGCTACATTTTAAAACTACACAACTAAAGGTAATCCCACCTCACTCTGTCATGAATTGCCCTTTGGGGCAGAAAGGTGAGACCCACGCTGTGGGTCCCAAACTGTGAGTTTGGGAGATTTATTGAAAAAACAACAAACAATAAAATCCACACAGTGCTCTATTGGAAAATATAAACAAACGGGTTATTTATTGAAACAGCGCACCAGAGCAGGGGCAGGGCTCTGGTGGAAATAAAGAGAAGCTTGCTGAAGACAGCGGCAATCAGAAATGAAAATAACTGCCCTTAAATAGGGTCAAAAAACAATTTACATAAGTAGCAACAGGTGTGGGTCACATGAGTGGGCAGAAGGAACTAATGATACATAATAGGACCAGCTGGGGGCAATGAAAGGAGAGTGGCTGAAGCTGACAGCTGATAGGGGCGACGCCCACATGAAGCCAAAACCTGGAAACGCCCTTGACAGCTATCAACCCAACAGTAAAGAACTAAAGAATAAAATATCAACAAATGTAGACTGAAATATGAATGTAAATTAATACAAAATAAGAGTGTAACAAAACTAAAACATAAACAGGAAAACAGTGAACAGAACAAGAACTACAGAAACCCAAAAAGCACAAAAGACAACAAATATGTAAATATAAGGAAAAAGCCATGAGACCAAGCCTGGCGGAAACCTCCAGAGCTCGGCTCATGACAGAGCCCCCCTCTCATGGGGTGGATACCAGACGCCCCTGGGTAACATCGAAAACATAAAGAGAGACAACTTCCCCCCTCCCCAATAGGAGCACAACAGTAACCCACCCCGAGAGGGTTGTGGGGGGAACAGGCTATGAGGGAATGAAAAAAAAAAAACCCACTCAGGACCCACACCAGGGAAAACCCTCAACGCCCCTAAACCCCCTGGACCGAGGAGCTAGACAGTTCAGGCAGGCAACCAGAGTCCCACGCCCACCAAATGGCACAATGGAATGAGTCGGGTGGCCTCCCAGAGAATGTGGGCTACCCAACTCTGTGGCACAGTCTGTCGGGTGGTCTGCCAGAGTTTTTCAACCACCTGAACAGAAGAGGTGATCCAGGAAGTGGTTGCCCGACAAGAAAGGCAAATAGTGGGCACAATGGAGGAGTCGGGGGAACCAAGACAATGTAAGGTGGATGAGAGGGAACCATGATGGCCTCAGGCAGAGGAGAGGGAACCATGACGGCGTCTGGCAGAGGAGGGGGAACCACAACGGCATCGGGCAGAGGAGGAGGAACCACAACAGCATCTGGCAGAGGAGGGGGGACCACGACGGCGTCTGGCAGAGGAGGGGGGACCACAACGCCATCAGGCAGAGGAAGGGTGACCACGACGGTGCCTGGCAGAGGAGGGGGGGCCACGACAGTGTCAGGCAGGCCTGTAGCACCTTCAATGGTCCCGGACTGGGACATTGCAGCACCCGCAGTGGCTCCAGGTTGGAACAGAGCTGCAGCCGTGGTGGCTCTGAGCTGGAGCGGAGCTGCACCCGCGGTGGCTCTGGGCTGGAGTGGAGCTGCACCCGCGGTGGCTCCAGTCTGGAGTGGAGCTGCACCCACGGTGGGCCCAGACTGGGTCATAGCTGCACCCATGGTGGGTCCCGGACTGGGTCATAGCTTCACCCACGGTGGGCCTGGACTGGGCCATAGCTGCACCCATGGTGGCACCTGGACTGGAGCATAACACCCACGGTGGGCCCGGACTGGGCCATAGCCTCACCCACAGTGGCCCCTGGACTGGAGCATAACGCCCACGGTAGGCCCACACTGGAGCGCAGCACCCACGATGGTCCCCGACTAGGACACAGCACCCATGGAGACCCGGAATGAGGAGGAGCTGCACCCATGGAGGTCCCAAGCTGGGATGGAGCACCCGCGACAACCTCAGCCAGCGGGGAAGCAGCACCCTCGGAGGTCCCGGGCTGGCATGGAGCACCCACGAAGACCTCATCCGGAGGGACAGCAGCACCCACGGAGGTCCTGGGCTGGGACGGAGCACCCATGATGACCTCAGCCAACATTGAAGCAGCATCCTCGGAGATCCCGGGCTGGGACAAAGCACCCGCAACGACCTAATCTGGAGGGGAGTAGCACCCACAGAGGTCCCGGGCTGGGATGGAGCACTCATGACGGCCTCAGGGGGAGGAGTTGGACCTATGGGGATCTTGGGCAGCAAGCCGGAACCCACGGAGTCTTCTGGCTGAGCTGGACAATCCTCAGTGACCCTGGGGGAAAGCTCAGGCAAGAGAGACAGAGAAACAGGGTCAGGGTCGCTGGCAGCAGTGGAGCCGAGCGAGATGAGCTCAGGTGCAGCTGACGGCTGCACTTGGCTCTCCCCACCAAGACCCCGACAAGATCTTTCCAAAATTGAGACAATGAAAACAAAGGAGAGCACTTGCCTGAACTCGAGCTCCACCGCTGTCCAGGACTCCATCAATCCAGGCGATGATGTTTCGGGTCCGGTCTTCTGGAGGACCAGCTCAAACTCTGCTGTGGCAGCCCCAGCAACAGGCATGATTGTCGATGCAGTCCCAAGACCCTCCAGTGATGTGACCCATGCAGGTGGTTTGCCATGCATGGTGACAGGAGGTTGATTTCCCGCCGGGGACACTCCATCGTCGGCACAGATGTCAGCTTGGTACCAGCACTCTCCCTCCGTCCAGATTGTGGCTGCGGGGCTGGGACTAGGTCCTCCAGGACCGCAGGCTCCTCCATCATTCGGCGGCTCAACCCTTTAGTCGACGGACACTCGGGGAGAATAGGAGGAGCCACGGAGAGGGCAGGTGAGAAACTGATGGCTGCAGCAGGCGGTGAGGGCTCAGGGGACTGCAAACACTGAGCCTCACTACCAGGAATCAGGCAAGGCATATCATCATAAAATGAGGGAGAATGAAATGACACTTGCCTGTTTTCCCAGGGCTCAATGTTTCCTGCTGCAGCAAGGTGAAGAGTCATCCCTCTCCGTGGCTACGGTGGATATGGGCCCCTCAGTGGATCGTGGAGGAGCCGCCCCTGTGGACATGGAGACGGGCAGAGCTGGAGAGGAAACAGTCAACTTCTCGGCAGCGGGAGAGAATGTCGAGGTGAAACAGGAAACAGCAGCTGCAGAGCGGGAAGAAGCTGACAATTCAGCCAAAGAAGAAAAACACGGTGAGTGCACTGCTAAGGGAGGCTTCTGCCTCGACGACGGGGAAGTTGCTGCCAGAGAGGCGGGAGTATTCCTCCAGCGAGCCAGAGCTGGATGATGGTGACGTTGTGGAGCTGATGGAGCGGGAGCAGGAATGGGCGAATTGGAGAAGGAGCAGTGCGTCTGCCGCGGAGTGCACTTCGGCATCGTCCTCGGACTCGCTGGAGGCAGTCCCCATCTCAGCCCGGGGAAGGATTGCTGGAGGATGGAGGGCGTAGCCAACAAATTCACAAAGTGGGCATGCTTCCACAACCCCCGGTGAGCCTCGACAATGGCAGTCGCCAAATCCACCTTTTCCCAGATCTTCTTTGGGCTGCGGGAGGCGAGGGCTTCATCCACGAATCTCTGGATAAATTTGGCAGCCCTTTCCTCCTCCACACTCGGGGATCCCGCTGCCGACCTCCCCTTGATTGTCGGAGACTGACATGCTGGGGACATGATGAGTTCCACAGAAAACGTGAGTGAAAACCAAAAAAAACCAAAACCAAAATCCACAAACTCACAGCAGCTGGGTCTCTACTGGCCGCTGTCTTCTGTCATGAATTGCCTTTTGGGGCAGAAAAGTGAGACCCACGCACTGAACTGTGAGTTTGGGAGATTTATTGAAAAAACAACAAACATAAAATCCACACCGTGCTCTAACGGAAAATACAAACAAATGGGTAACTTACTGAAACAGCGCACCAGAGCAGGGACAGGGTTCTGGTGGAAATGAAGAGAAGCTTGCTGAAGACAGCAGCAATCAGAAATGAAAATAACTGCCCTTAAATAGGGTCAAAAAACAATTTACATAAGTAGCGACAGGTGTGGGTCACATGAGTAGGCAGAAGGAACCAATGATACATAACAGGACCAGCTGGGGGCAATGAGAGGAGAACAGCTGAAGCTGACAGCTGACAGGTCAGCTGATGTAAAAAATGAGACCAAGATAAATCATTTCAAAACTTTTTCCACCATTATTGTGACCTATAACCTGTACAACTCAATTGAAAAACAAACTGAAATCTTTTAAGGGGAAAAATAAAAAATAAAAAACTTACAATAACCTGTTTGCATAAATATGCATGGCCTTAAACTAACACTTTGTTGCAGCACCTTTGGCTTTTATTACAGCACTCTATCACTCTAGCACTTTATAAGCATGGCACATCTTGACGTGGCAATATTTTCCCACTCTTCTTTGCAAAAATGCCCCAAATCTGTCAGATTGCGAGGGCATCACCTACGCACAGCCCTCTTCAGATCACCCCACAGATGTTCGATTGGATTTAGGTCTGGACTCTGGCTGGACCATTCCAAAACCTTAATCTTCTTCTGGTGAAGCCATTCTTTTGTTGATTTGGATGTGTGTTGTGTTTTGGGTCATTGTCGTGCTGAAAGATGAAGTTCCTCTTCATCTTCAGCTTTCTAGCAGAAGTCTGAAGGTTTTGTGCCAACACTGACTGGTATTTGGAACTGTTCATAATTCCCTCCTCCTTGACTAAGGCCCCAGTTCCAGCTGAAGAATAACAGCCCCAAAACATGACGCTGCTACCACCATGCTTCACTGTAGGTATAGTGTTCTTTTGGTGATGATCAGTGTTGTGTTTGTGCTAAATATCCCTTTTGGAATTATGGCCAAAAAGTTCAACCTTGGTTTCAATGGACCATAGCACATTTTCCTACATGCGTTTGGGAGATTTCAAATGTGTTTTTGCAAAATGTAGTCGGGCTTGGATGTTTCTCTTCGTAAGATAAGGCTTCCGTCTTGCCACCCTAGATGTGAGATTGTTGTCATATGCACTAAGCAGCCAGTACTTGCCAGAAATTCCTGCAGCTCCTTCAGTGTTGCTGTCAACCTCTTGGCAGTTTCCCTGACCAGTTTTCTTCTCGTCTTTTTATCAATTTTGATTGTGCCATATTTTCTCCACTTGATGACTGTCTTCACTGTGTTCCACGGTATATTTAATGTACTGAAAATTCTTTTGTACCCTTTTCCTGACTGATACCTTTGAACAATGAGTTCCCTCTGATGCTTTTGAAGCTCTCTGCAGACCATGGCTTGTGCTGTAAGATGTGACTACAAAAATGTCAAGAAAAGCCTACTAGAACAGCTGAATTTTATTTGGGGTTAATCAGAGGCACTTTCAATGGTGGCAGGTGTGTGCTGACTCCCATTTAACATGAGTTTGAATGTGATTGGTTAATTCTGAACACAGCCACATCCCCAGTTATAAGAGGGTGTGCATATTTATGCAACCAGGTTATTGTAAGGTTTTTATTTTTCCCCTTAAAAGATTTCAGTTTGTTTTTCAATTGGGTTGTACAGGTTTTAGGTCACATTAATGGTGGAAAAAAGTTTTAAAATGATTTATCTTGGTCTCATTTTTTTACATCACAAAAACCTGGAATTTGAACAGGGGTGTGTAGACTTTTTATATCCACTGTGTATCAGTGTAGGTGGAAGATACAAGAATGTTGGTAAAGAACACAGCTGGTTAGGTGGAAATGATTATTGCCAGCCATGTCATCTTTTGTTTATGACATTTTTTTTGCTAATAATTAATAATAATGTATTTTTTTCTAGTCCATGTGATTTGGACTGAATTTATGGTGAACTATTTGAATCCATAATTAATTAAAATAAAAGCTTTTTAATTAAAAAAAAATCAAATAGTGTTTTCAATGAAAAGCTTCCAGCAAAAAATTATGTTGTAAATTTTGACAGATGCTCAGATGAGATCATTTGAAATTATTTGAGTATTACTCTGTATGAACTGCTGAAACAGTGAATACTTCAACCTTAAAAATTATGTAGAAAGCAGTCAACAACACAGCTGTTCAACATTTAAGCCTGCACTAAATGGTCTGTAAACGTGATGCTGATGTCTTTTTTATGTAAGAGGTAGAGAGAGAGAGATATTGAAATACTAAATACTGAGAAAAAGAAATATGTGGGTGTCAGATTGAAATGAGATGTCAACATGCCAACAGCAATCTTCCTTGAATATAGAATACTGTACTCTTAGCTAAAACCAGGATACCAGCATTAACAACAGCTAATTCCTGCACAATTAATACACTAAAGGCAGACATATCTGGAATAAATTAAGATTCTCAATGTTTTTCCTCTGTCTTTTTATCTTCTAAATTTTTCCCCCTTGATTTGTTCCTCCTTTCTTTTCTAGCCATCCACTCTTCCCATGCTTTTGCATAACATCTCCGCTGCTGCATTCACATTTAATTCACAGAGGTTCTGGGGGCTAACCTAAGCAGGTTTTAGACAGAACTGCCAATCCACTTATCCACCCACCTATCCGTGACTGTGGAGCCTGACTCTGCAATCGAAATAAACATTATAGTGTGTAAATATGCATAACAAATATATCAACGGAATTATGCCCAGCCCATAGGGTCCCTCACTGCAAACTTACAGTATGTGAGACGTGAGGTGCAGCATGTCCAGGAAACAAGCCTTCCCTCTGCAGAAGAAGTATGAATATGAAAAATACTGATAAGCACTGGCACAAGCAGCAACTCATGCACAAATGCGCCAACATAACCTGACAATCAGTGTTAGAAATAGATATTTTACCAGCCACAGACTGTCAAAACACATTGCAGAATCAGCAGCAGAATATCAGATTTTCACTCATGTTCTTGTTCTCAAATTACTGTGGAGTACTGCCTAATTCAAAAAATTAGAGGAAAACAAAAGCATACCAACACTCACATATGAATCCAGACAAATGAGTTCATCTCAAACACATTACACTGATTTTAATCATGATTTTCCAATCATGAATGCTGAATCTCAGAATATTTTTTTTGTCATTATCAACAATGCAGCAACAGTTCCATTAAAGAGTACTGAAGTAACTAAAGCCTCAGTGGTCCAAGAACACAAAAAACATAGTAGGATGTAATTTACATAACATCCTACTAATCTAGCAAAAGATGGAAAAAAGTGAAACACAGGGATGTCAGACACCAGTACTATATAACCAATATAACCGCAACACACAACTCTCCAGTATTCTGCATTAGCAGTCATTTATGAGCAATGTGTTATTACATACGAGTCATTTATTCTTGAACAGAAGGCCTAATTCATGATTAAATAGCATGCTACAGTTAGCATTACACCCACATGTGCTTGCTGCTCAGTGCAAATGCTAATGCACAGGTGTAATCAATAATGTTAACAACAGAGCAATCACACCCCTGCTACTCTTTTTTGTTCCTTCTTAACTTCATTTGTTTGGAAGGGCATCCTGACAAACATCTAGTTAAATCAGAGAAATCACCGCTTGCTTATACTGTATGTCTTTAAAGGAAACCAGTACTGGTCATTATAACAACATTAATCCTGCTTTAGGTATTACTTATAAACAAAAAATGTGTCTGTTCAGTAAAAATAACCCCCTAGAGTCAGTTCGCTGAATAATTTTATCCCATGAAAAACCACTTGGTCAAAACCAATGGGGAGCAGCCATCGCCGGCCGGAAATGACGTACAATCGTTGTTTCTGGCTTTACCGCGGAAGAGTAACATGTTTACTACAGACGAGTAAACGTGTTCAGCAGATGCTCAGTGGGTCAAGATCCGAGTTGAAAACAGCACAAAATCTGCAAAGATATATACTGCACAAACCATCCGTGGAAATGGCCTTCATTGACGGCATGATCCACAGTTACCTCCGGGGACCTGACGAACAGGCAAGTTCCCAGTCAAGTAACTTCAGAACAAGTTGAATAAATCTTGATATACTAGAATTGTATTTCATTAAATTATATGCAGGTAGATATGGTTGTAATAAAATTCTGATGTAAAACTTTGCTGACTGCTATACTGCAGCCCACTCAGTCGCACAAAGCAACGACTGTGCGTCACTACCGTGCTGAAACAGCCCATGGAGGAGACAAGATGTCTCTTACCATGACTGACTGAGAGAGCAGTGTCTTGAAACTCGTGTGTATTTGAGAAGGAATCATGGCCAAAATTACTGGACAGAACCACTAGTATCTTACTTGATCCTTTGAAATAGCTTTTGATAAAAATTCACTACAGGTACCCTTTAACTTTTAATGTGTTTGATCAGGCTGATGTTCCCATGAGGTTTTCACTTTCAAACATTCAGCAAAATCTTTAAATTATTATACACGCAACAAGCATAAACACTTTTGATTCAGCCCCCCACCCCCCTTTTTTTTACACCGCTGAAGTGAGGCCAAGACCATTTCTGATCAGAAAAAAAAGTCTTATCACAAAATGCACTGACAAAGATCTTGCCAAATTTAAAGAAACATGCAGCTGGTATTCTGACTACAGAAATATCCACCAGATCAACAATTCAACACCCCTTTTCTGTTAGGCTACAAATGTACATTTTAGAGAGGTCTTTCATTCTAGGAAGTGGCTGTTGATACGTAAGCCATAGCCCAATATGCATTGTCTGTTGCTAAGGAAGAGCTGATCAATTCGACAAAACTTTTCAGATCAACTCCAAACCAGCTGCTGCTGTGGCTTAGGTAAATAGTATGGTGGACCTGTGATCAGAAGGTTGCTGGTGTGCATCCTGCTTTTGGCACCTTGTCCACACCATTTTACTTTATGAGATGGAATTTTGAATTAAAATTAAGAGGTTAGCTTTATGATTTGGGAGGTTAAAAAGGTAGGAAACAGATATTAATTAAAATTTTGAAACAAATAAATGTCCCAGATTTCGATACCTGTAGCCTTTTGGCGAGTTGGTGAGCATCTAAGCAATTGCCTAAGAGGAGTAAAAATTCTCTCCAATTTAGGACTGTGCAATTAACTGAAATAAAACTGAAACTGGCATTCAGGACATAACACCAACGTAATATTGTTCACAACATTTTTTCCCATCTCCCTGTTGTGTGCCTGTGTATATGAGAGCTACACGTCCTACCCCTTTAATGTGCACAGTTGCATGTCTACACACCCCAGAAGCTGTGCAGTTAGCGCTGTTTGGAAGAAGCAGAGCACAGCGGAAAAATTAAAAAGCTTGTACCGAAAAGAAATGTGGTGTCCGTCCACATGGTATATGATGACTGACTCTTTATTGTCATGAAATGCCTCTGGCAGGCAGGGAATAATGGACTCACGTGCAGGCAAATCCTCTTGTCACAACAAGATTTATTAACAAAAATACCAAAATAAAGACAGAGTGGGGGCTGTAGCACAAAAGGAGCCGTGAAGGCAAATAACGTATTCTCAAGCACAATGCGGGACACAGTGAAACAGGGGACAGCTGACAATGACGCCACACCAGAACACAAACTCAGACTGACATATATAAGGTAACAAATAATCAAGGGAACACAGGACAGCTGGGAGGACAATCACGGACTAAACAGTAACACACGTGACAGAATGTGACTATGAGCATGGGAAACATGAGGGACTAGGAGCGATAGGTAAATGAGTAAAAAAGATACACACAAGACTTACACAGAAGACCAAGGGGGGGGGGGCACAGAGAACAAATAACAACCAGGTTGGCGAGGACGACACAACAGACGAGGACTAGAGAGCACAATAGCAATCACAGAGGACCCAGGGAAAACAAAGAAGGCAAATAATACAACTGATAATAACCACGGAAAACACAGTAACATTAAACAAACCCAAAGTGTGGGCATGGTGCCCAGATCATAACATTTATTTCATCTGAAGATGCCAAACTACGATTTTGAATATTTAAGAACAATCTCAGGCAGCACAGTGGCGCAGTGGTTAGCACCGCGGCAGCACAACAGCAAGGTCACGGGATTGATTCCACCCCTGACCATCATAGGTTCGATCCCACCCCCAGACCAGTGGTGACTCTTATGTGTGGAGTTTGCATGTTCTCCCCGTGTCTGCGTGGATTTACTCCGGTTACTCCGCTTTCGTCCCACAGGCCAAAGACATGCAGGTTAGGTTAACTGGCATCAACTGGGGATTCTAAATTGTCCTTAGGTATGGATGTGAGAGTGAATGGTTGTCTGTCTTTCTGTGTTGGCCCTGCAACAGACTGGCGATCTGTCCAGGGTGTAGCGTATCTGTCGCCCAAAGATGCTGGGATAGGCTCCACCCCCCACCCACCCCATGACCTGAAAAGGATTAAGCGGTAGAAGATGGATGGATGGAAGAACAATCTCAATTATTTGAATATTCTTTGCTTCTATCAGGTCTAAGCTGTCTGAAGCTGTGCAAATGTTCAATGAGATGGACACTTTGTGATGGTGAGCTGAGCAGCAGTATTGTATCTTTCCATATTCTACAGTTTCAGTAAAAATAAAATAATTTATCAACAGAATGCACTTAGCATTGGCAATTTACCATTATTAAAATTATGCAGTAAAAAAGGCAACTATTGGAATACCAAATGTTAAAAATTGAATACTAATGGTAAAAAAGGAATATCTGGATAATCAAACATTTGGGTAAAGCCCAGTTGCAAACCATGCATAACCAATGTTGGGAGTAACGTGCTCTCTAACGAAATTACTGTTTAAAAATTCAGTAATGCATTACAGTTACTGAAATTTGATCAGATGCATTACTCATTATATTAATATGGATAGATATTTTTAGCACAAATAAATGAATATACAAACTGACCCTACTGTAGCTGACGCAGCCATCAGTCAACATGACCTGTTGCAGAGAACTGAGTCTTCACTGCTGATTGGAGGAAAAGATGAAGCTACTTTGTTTTTGTGGAAATAAGAGATTATTTTTCCTTTGTCGCGGTTAAGGACAAAAGCATATTGGTAGGTTGGAAGCTAAATTGCGGTTGAGACCTACTACAATCTTCAGAAGTGCCTGAGAACAACAGCAAAGCTCTGACAAAACTAGTGTTAAGTAACAGCTAGCTATGCTAACAACACCGTGTTAGTGGATCTACACTATCTGAACAGCTACGGCTGGATGTAAAGTGAAAATACTCTTGTCTCAACAGCCATGGTTGGATTTTAAGCACAGGTATGCATCTGGACAGTTTGTGACCCAGCAATAATTAAACCTGATTGCCAGATATGTCATTACAGACTGAAGATGTGATAATTGCCACTTTCCATCAGACAGCTGGACTGCGATCCACTGAAGTTAAACACATTTACTTGCTCCCTGGATAAAGATTATTCAAAAATGGATTTTGATCTCCAAAAGGAATTTGAGGGACTGGATCATGTCTCTGTCACAGCAGACATTTGGACTGTGGATAATGGACATTTTCTTTGGATCACTGCACATCGGATTAAATCCATATCATAAAGGTAAAATAAACATGGACAGCTTTATGCAGTGTTGCCAACTCTCACTCCAAAATGAGGAAATTACTGGCAATATCATGTTGATTTCCTTCAGATTTTTCCCACAATAAGAGCTCCCAAGGCAAGATCAAGCAGATTGAACATGTTCTAAAAGCTCTGTCTGAAACAGTCTGTTTTCATCCTGACATTAATAAGCCCAAAATGTAAGTTTATAAGTTTATTTATTTATAAAAGGGACAGTGCATATTAATGAACATAAGACTTGTAAATGTGCAGCATACAAGATTATAGCTGATGCTAATTCCCATCTTGTGTTTCCTGGCCAGCCAATGCCAGCCACATAGAACAGATAACACAATACAACAACAATCAACAATACAACAATGATAAAGCAAATGACACAATACAGCAATAATAACAATAGCAGTAGGACAGCAATCCATTAATCCACTTAATGTATCAATTTTTAAATTATCTTGCTATGTGTGCAAGATGATTTAAGTATGCATTTAAAAGTAACGTGAAATTTACTTTTCCAAGTAACCAGTTACTTTAATCATGCAGTAATTGGTAAAGGAACTCAGTTACTTTTGAAAAGAAGTAACTAGTAACTGTAATTAGTTACTATTTTTAGAAACGTGCCCAACACTGTGCATAACTTATCAGAATGCAACACACCAGCATTTTTGTTTAAAGAAACATCCTTTATGTTTTGTAGAGTTAAAGCAACCCTCTCTCCCCAGAGCAGTGGCTACACAGCATTCTGACTGACGCAATATTAGCCCTGTTTCCACTGTAAGAACTATGGGTAGAACTTAGAAAACAGGGACTTTAGTAAGGGCTGTTCCTAGCTTGTCCCCCCCCCCCCCCCATGTCTCCATTGTAGTGGTAGGACCCATCGGTATCAATCAAGCAATCAATCAAAGCTTTATTTATATAGCAGTTTTCATACATAAATTTGTAACAGTGCTTCACACATTGAGATAAAACACACTTACCCCCCTCACACACACACACACACACAGAAACTTTCGCCTGTCTGCGTCTTATGGCTGAGCGCCGAGGATCCAGGTGTGGAAGCACCATCACTAGGGAGCCATCACCAGCAGGGAAAGTGCTGAGTCCACAGGAACAGGGACACCACCCCTGAGACCAGACAAAGTCCAACCTGAGGGATCGACACCGCAGGTGTGGTGCTGCGGTGTACGATGCCCTCAGCCAGGTAGACCAGGGCAATCACAGGCCAGCGCCCTGCAGCCAGAAAACAGGCACAATTCCCTGTGGGAGGGCTCCCCATGAGGAAATGCTGGAGCTTGGATGGGGTGATAAAAAATAAAACAATCACTGGTAAGTAATAAGGTAATTTGTTGGTAAAAAAAAAAAAAAAAAGACTAGACAGTTAAAATAACTAAAAGAATAAAACAACACTTAAATACAATCAAACAGACATAAATTCAGATATATTAATAATTAGTAGTAAAATAAATAAGTAATTGTGACCAGAACAACATAAAGTAGGTTTAAAATCATAAATGAACACAATTAAAATCGGAAACTAATCAAAAGCTAAGTTAAAACAGTAGGTCTAAAAATTTTTGTTCATGTAGTTGACATTTTTACCGCAACACAAACAAGCTGCACTGTTTAAAATATGTTGAAGTCACACAGAAATGATTACGTATGCACTAAAGGAATCTAGGGTGGAGTGCATCGGACCAACTTGCTGCAGTTTAATAACTGCACAGAGGAACGATTTGATTATATAGCACAACTGCACGAGCACAGCGCGAGCGACATCAGTGAGGATTATGTCACTTATATGGCCGGTGGTGTGGAACCACATCTCCACTACCAGAGAGCAAGAGCCACTGGTCATGTGCCATGCCCCTCAGCTGAAATGCTCATGCACAACTTGAATATGTTGTACAACCATACAATCACAGCGGCATTAGATCTTAAATTTCTAGGTATTAAATCTTCACTACGCTCTTTTACTGGTAGCTTTTTGATGCCTCCTTTTGCTCCCATTTTGTTTCCATTATGGCATGCCGTTACATGCGATCAGCACCGAGTGGATCCCGAGTGGACCCAGCATTTTTTTCAAAGCCACACTAAAGTACTTAACCCAGAGCAGGGACTGAAAATGTGACACCACAGGTGGAGTTCCTGTGAAACCAGTTGCTAGTTCCTGCTGTGAACACAAGGCTGTTTTTAAGTTGTCCAACACACCAAAATGAGAGAACAAAAGCCACTGAAAATAAAGCTTGTTCACAATAAATAAACCTATATGATTCTCTATAATGTAGGATAGTCTGATGTTTGTGTATTTTAATGATTTACCCGTACAGAAGTACGGAAAGATGATACAGTTTCTACTTGTTCGCTTCTCTGTTTGGGTTTGATTGGCTCTCAGTCAGATTATCGAGAAGTGATATTTCTTTCTCCTCCAGAAACAGATTTCACCAGTATGTTTGGCAAGTAATAACTTCACAATGTTTGAAACAAAGATTTCTCACTTTGTTGAAAATTCAGTTCGTCATGGAGACCAAATGATGTTACTCACCCACTGAGCACGACTATGAAGTCCATGACGTTCCAGCCGTTCCTCAGATAGGAGCCTTTATGGAAAACAAAACCAAGAGCGACGAGCTTGATCCCTGCTTCGAAGCAGAATATCCCAATAAAGTATGGCTCTGTTTTTTCCTGTGGGAATAACAAACATGAGATCATCAAGGTCTCAGGCAGAATTACGTGCTGTGGATGAACAACAACAACAACAACAAAAAAAATAAAGTTGTGTCATCTAGTCTTGTTGGGTTTGACATGGATACACTGACTGCACATATTAAAAAAAAAAAAAAAATCCTGTAGCCGCACACCCTCCTCTGCTTCAACAGGCAGAAGAACAAGCATGTTCTGCAGGCACAGCAGGGAGTGGAAAAGACATTACCACAATAACACATTAGCTGTATATGGGCATTCTGGCTGTGGCACTGAGCTACAAAGACAGGCTGAATTTTAAAATTCATTCTCAAAGTTTTAATACTGTATTCATTTATGTCAGCTTACTGTGAATAACTGCAAATGCATTTGTTTTTATTAATACTGGAAATGCTTTGGAATGCTTTATTTTTGGAAACCATTTATTGCACAAATCGTAAACCCCCCCCCTACTGACCCATCTGGGTGTGAACACAGATTTTGTCCTCACCAGTCTCTTTGCCATGGGGGTCTTATCCTCTCCGGGGAGATGCTGCTCCAAGGCCAGGACAACACAGTTAGCGGTGATGGTGGCCAGAATCATGTACTCAAAGGGTGTAAAGGCCACAGAGTTAAGGAATGCTGTTTTCACCATGACACAAGCACAACACGAGGTCAAAACTGGGACACAGAAGCACACAATGGATATCATTTTTTTTTGGGGGGGTAGCAGTAATCGAGGAGACAATTACAGACTATCGATGAACATCACTTTATGTTTTCTGGGGAGTAAGGGTAGAATGGCTAGATGTGCCTGGGAAACCGTGGCCAGGTAAGAGAAACAGTGGAGAGAGAACATACAGTGCAGAGAAACACGGGATTATGCTTGGGGCGGTATGGCACACGGCAAACAAGGTGCAAATACAGGGTACAGGGTGGGTGCTGCAGTTAACAAGATAATCTGAGCTAAAGGCTTGAGAGTAACTGACTTAACAGCTGACAATCTGGCACTAAATGACAGGACAGAGCAGAATTTAAGGGTGGGAGAAGCAGACCATTGGGTGAGAAGGGAAGCCTAACCCCAAAAAACTCACATCTACTCGTGATAGATGGACTCCTGTGGACTCCTTCAAGTTTCTGGGTACCACAATCTCCCGGAACCTGAAGTGGTCCTCCCATATTGACACTGTCCGGAAAAAGGCCCAGCAGAGGTTGTTTTTTCTGCATCAGCTCAAGAAGTTTGATTTACCTCAGGAGCTGCTGGTTGTCTTCTACACCGCCATCATCCAATCTGTCCTCTGCTTTTCCATCACTGTCTGGTTTGGATCTGCCACTAAACAGGACAAGACCAGACTGCAGCGGATCATTAAGTCTGCGGAGAGGATCATTGGTACTGACCTACCCTCCACTGAGAACTTATATCGGTCCATAACCAGGAAACGGGCGGGAAACATCTGTGCTGACCCATCACACCCCGGCCACAAACTGTTTGAACTTCTATCTTCTGGTTGTCGTTACAGATCACTGAAGGTCAAAACCACCCGTCACAGGAACAGTTTCTTTCCTCAAGCCATCACTCTGATGAACTCCTAACATTCACCTAGTCCTACCTGTTTGCTGTACTCATGACTTTTCATCCATTATTACATTGCACATAACTCTCACACTGCTTTTTACTTCATTCACATTATATCACTGAATCTGAGTCCACATTGAAATACTGTGTGATTGTATATTTTTTCATATATTTCTGCAAAGTGTGGTTAGTCCGAGTAAATAACTGCATATATTCCTGTATATATTTGCATCCTTTTATAGAAACGTGGACAGACTGTAATTTACTGTACATACTCTGGTTGTCATTGAATCCTTATTTAAATCCTTCACCTGAACAACGAGAGCAAGTTTTTAGCCAAAGTCAAATTCCTTGTATGTGTTGTGCATACTTGGCCAATAAAGCTGATTCTGATTCTGATTCTGATTCTGATAGTGAACTGCTCTCAGCTGCGGCCTCTGCTGAGGCACACCTGAACTCCCTCTAGTGACCTCATTATCTTGTCACAGAGGTAGCAGCCCTCACATACCTAGCAGTTGGCCCCACACGATGGAAAATGAGTTTTAGTTTAAAATGCTGTAGAAGGGGTGCTAGAGTCCACTTTACTGAGCTGCTGCTGGAGGGCTGAAATGGAAAATGTTGAGAACTTTTGCTTAAAGCAGGGGTCTGCAACCTGCGGCACCAGAGTCACATTTGGTTCTTATGACAATACCCAGAGGCTCCCTGTCACTTAGTTTGAGTGTGGAAAAATACACACATTTACAGAAAAAATATGTAACGGAAAACAGTGTGAAATTTGTGAGAAAAAAGGTTTTCGGTGTACAATATGGCAAATTTCTAAAACCAACTCAAATTTACCAGAAAGGAGTTACAAAATTAAAGCACCTAAGAATTAAAAAAAAGCAAATTCTCAAAAAAGTCACACATTTACAAGGAATAAAACAGATTTACAAGAAAAAATAGATTTTAAATTTATTCATTAGTTTATTTAGAAAAAAAATCACCAACTTAAAAGCAAAACTTGCATTAAAAAGTAGCAAATTTTTAAGAGAGTTTTTTTTTTTTAATTTATGGGGGAAAAAGTCTTGAATTTCCAAGAATATTCTCACATTTATTAAAAAAAATAATGAGGAAAAAGTAATCAAATTTGCAGAAAGGGTTTTCAATGTAAAGAAAAAGTCTCCAATTTAAAAGTAAAAAGATTCAAACTTAGAAGAATAAAATAGCAGAAATATGTCAAAAATGTAGTTTCTGCTGAAAGTATGAAACTTCATTATGGAAAAAACTGGCAAATTTACAAGGTAAAATTACAGAAGACTGACGCTTTTTAAAAAAAAAAAAATTCAGGTTTTTTGAGATCACAAGATAAATGAATGCATTATCTCTGGATATGGCACATTTTTTGTGATTAAAGGATAAATCATTGTGTTATTACAGCATAATGGCTGGTTTTCATTGGATAAATTAATGCATTATCAGGGCATATGGCTTGTAATCTCAAAAAAAGAGGATGGAAAAGATGCTTGTGACATTGGCCACTTGTGGCTTCTGTAAAAATTTAATGGAGAAAAATTGTATATCTAAGAATAAAAAAACAAACTCTCTTTCTCTGCTTCAGGCCATTTAAGTGCTATTTCACTTTCATTTTAACGTTCAAGTATGTTGTGGCTAAATGCTGGCTTTTTGGAAGAAAAATGACCCTGCGAAGCCCTGGCTTAAACCATGGCCTTATTACAGTGCTGCTGTCACATTCTCAGTTGAGTAAAGTGCACATTTCCTCAGGTCTGTAGCTTAAAATGTCGAATTCATTGGCAGCAACAGCAGTTTGCCCATCTATGGGGAAGGGGGGGGGGGTCTGCAAAAGAATTCAAAGAAGTGCTTCAGTGAAAAGTTTTTAAAGACATATAGATGGATGATGGTTCACATTCCCTGGTATTGGAAGCAATCTGTTAGAGAGATTGCAGTATCCATGGCAACCTGCTTTTTAAAAGTGTGTTTCATGAAGAGAAAGAGAGCAGGTTAGGGAGGGAACGAGAGCACTGTAAAGTCACCTTGGCCTGAGTGATTTGCTGCTAACTACAGCAAACTGTTCTCATAGTTCCCTTCACCGCCAACAGCTGACACCACACAGAACACATTATATGCCCAATTCAGCGCCATTGTATGATAGAATGCACATGTTCAAACCTCATCTGTTTGCAGTGGAGAAAGGCTAGCACTTAGGCTGCTCAGTCTTCAGTTAACCATAAAAGTTCACAAATGTAAATGTGAAATTGAAAGAGGAGAAATGCATCATTGTAATTGCAGTTTATATAATAATATCACACAAGTATGTTAAATGATTAATCATTTAGGTGAATAGTAAAATATATTCCTTGTGAGTTCTCTGCCTCTCAAATATGATAATACTATTTATTTATTTTTTTTTTTTTTAATTAGGGTTCCAAGCAGCTATGCTGTGTCATGGTCTGGGCATGGTTTGGGGACCATGCTCATGCTTTCAGTTTACTATTGTGTTTAAGTTCTTGGTTTTCATTATTATTATCATGGTCTCTGTGTTGTTTTATTATTATCCCTACCTCAGCCTTAGTTCTGTGTGGTCATTATGTTTTACTATTATTATCATAGTCATGTTTATGTTCTTTATTCTGGTCTTGGGTTTGAGTTGACAGTGTCCTGTTTATTTCCAGGTTTTTCCATAGCTTGATCCTTGGTTTGTGTTTTGGTAAACTTCTTGATTGTTTATGGCTGTTGATGATGTTGTTAATTTTCCTTGCCCTTTTTAAGGGACGCCGCTCCTTAGATTGGAGCGGCATCCTTAAAGTCATATAGGCGTGAACCCACATGCTTCTGTTCTGCCTCGTGTTAGCCTGGTATCCTTGCCTGCCGTTGCTTTCCTCTTTTTGTTTCATCCCACAAGCTGTGTTTATTTTGTGTTTTTGCTTAATAAATAATCATGCCAAGTGCTCGCCCAGCAATGGAGTCCTGTTATCTGCCCCATCAGGGCCCCAACTGTGGCATGCTGGGGGAAACCTACAATTTCTCTTTGTCATGTAGTTTTGGGTTTAACTCTAGATATCCTCATTCAAATTTGATGAAACTTCAGACTCACAATCACAACAGTATTCTTCAGCTCACCAACAAATTTCATGCAATTCTGTTAATGTTAAAAAAAAAAATCATGTTTATGAAGTGTGTTAGCCATTTTGTCTTGTCAGTGCAATATTTTGTTAGTGTGTGAGGAAGTCAGTATGTCACTTACTACAGTAGTGTTGTGTAGGGGTTAAGATATTTGCCTGCCATGCAGGAGGTCTGGGTTCAAATCTTCTGGTGATGTCATTTCTATCAAGTGCAATATACCTCATCTGTGCATTTTAAAACAATGTTACATAAAATTTTAAATGCTGTACTACTAGTACTGGGAATCCTTTCAATTGAACATTTATCATTTGAGAAAGTTAGAGTGCAAGCAAAAGCAGTTGTGTGGTGTTGTGGTTATGGTGAGTGCTTGGAATGCAGGCGATCTGGGGTTTGAATCTTGCTAGGGAGGTCTTGTTTGTCTAAAACACAATTGAAGCACAGCATGGCTCTCCTGTACATTCTAAAGCAGCGCTATGTTAGAGTTTCACCACAATACAATGTTTTCAAAATTATTTTGATGGTACACCAAGATTTGACCATGTGAATGTCACTTCATCTATAGCCAGAATGGGCCCACATTGCCTTCAACAGCTCTTTTTTTGGTGAGTTACTGGGCGGACAGCAGATGTGGCCTCGGTCCCAGCAGCGAATCACACGACACAACTTAAGCCACCAACAACAAAAAGCCCTGTGGTTGGCTGTTGGGACAGGGGTCATGATTGCCCTGGTTGTGGCCTTTTCAGTGTTCCTACAAGGAACGATAAAGTTATATAGTGCTGCTTTAAAAACTAATGTGTAGCAGATCTTAGGTTTTAAATGTTGTTGCTAAGCAACACAAGACCTGGAAGTCCACGCCTGCTTGGAACTTGATGGTCGCCGCTTGTGGCTGTATTTGTTTATTGTGTTTATGTTTTATAAAATTACATTTTATTACTTTAGTATATGAAAATTAAAGCTGTAACAACATCACATTTTCAGCATACTCTTACTGTGTTCTGAAATGGCGTGTGAATGGCATTTGCACTGTATTCATAGTGGTGCTGCTGTGGAAATCCCCAAAACACTGCCATGTTTAGGTTTACATTAGGCATGTAACGGTACTTGTATTCGTATTCAGATTTTTTTCGGACAGAAAGTGTAAGTTATCATATCACCCTCCTCCTCTCCATTTCGTCTCCAGCCATCTGTCTCAGCTTTAGAAAGCTGATTAAACTGTTAGCGTGTGCTAACATTACCTGTCAGACAATAATATCTCTTGGATGATGGTTACTGACAGCTGGGCTGTTTCAGTTCTGCTGGTAGCGTGTTAACTGCAGTAAATGAGTGAATTACATGAGTAGATTACTCTTTTTCATCTCCTCTACTATTGTCACGGTAATAAGCCCTCATTCTGAATATTAGTGCATCTTGGTAAATTAGAATACAGTACCATGATTTGTAATTTAATTAAAAAAAGATAACCATAATTATCACATATAAATTAAAACAGCTTAAATATTTCACTGTATCTGTAGTGAAGACTCACATTCCTCTACTGTAACTTAAAGCATTTGCAAACTGTTATTTTGGACTGGAAAAAAGATCTTTTAATTTTCATCTGAAGCCTATTTTTTGTATTTTGAATACTTAATTAAACTAGTGCTAACCACAGTGGCAGCACAGTAAGAAGGCCACGGGATCAATTCCACCCCTGACCATCGGTGACCCTTCTGTGTGGAGTTTGCATGTTCTCTCCGTGTCTGCGTGGGTTTACCCCGGGTACTCCGGTTTCCTCCCACAGGCCAAAAACATGCAGGTTAGATTAATTGGAGACTCTAACGTGGCCCTAGGTGTGAATGTGTGCGTGAATGGTGAAGGGATTGGCGCTGCACTGTGGCTGCCTCATCCATCCAGGTGAATGCCCTGAAGTTCCCTCTGGGATTAAGCTTTTAAACTTCTAGACTCAGGAGGTTTCAAACAGGATGAACTAGTTTGTTATTTTCTTTCTGACTTTGATGGAGTTGAATATTATTACTCCAGTTTGTTTTGAACAGTAGAGTTACAGCAGCCCTGTATGGTGCAGTAGAAGCTGGTATTTGAGTTTTATTTCTTTAGTTTTTGTGTCAAAAAAACGAACTTTAATGTCTGTTATTTAATTGTGTTGTTACAAACACTTTTGATTAAGCTGTTAGGTTCAGGTTTCCAACTCATGTTTCATCGGTCATTATTTTATTTAGCTATGGGAATTTTTTATAATAGGCTGTTCAAACTTCCATTGCACTTGCCTGTGTCGTTCATTTCCTACAAAAATAATTCATTTATTATATACATTTTTATTTTGTTTATTTGAGAATATTTTACTTATTGGAGAATTTACTGCTGGCAGTTTGCAGGGGGTTTTTTGTCAGTAAAGCTGTTCCCGCTCATACAAAAGATAAGCAGTTTTATGTTTTGCATTTTGTTTCCTTACTGTATCGAAAATGAACCGAACTGTGATCTTAAAACCAAGGTGCGTACTGAACCGTGATTTTAGGCGTACCGTTACACCCTTAGTTTACATTATCCGATGGGGCTCTCACCTGGAAAAATGGTCCCTGTCTCCAAAACTTCACCTGGATGACAGCTGTTTACACTGCTAGCCTCCAAGCCTTCATTAGCACATCCGTGGCAAAAGACCATGGGTGGATAAGTCCAATACTCCGATTTAGCTGCAAAGCTCCCGGTCCATCTGTCTGCAAGTGAGTGGCAGTCTCATTTTCAAACTAGATAACACTCCAGCTTTGATACTTTAACTCCAGTGATGGCAGAATCTCAAGGCTGATTACGAGCTAGTGCTGCCAAATCCCTTGGACACACGAATGCCCAAATTCATGTTTTTCACATGTTTACATTAACGTTACATTTATTCATGTCGCACCTTCGTGTTTGGTCTGAACGCAGCTTTACTCAGAATGACTCATTTCAGTGCACGTCTCTTTAAATGCCTACGAGCCACGTTTAACTCCGTGTCACTGTTGCTAATCTTAGCTGACTGGCTTCAAGCTTGGGTAGTGAGCCTGAGCTAACTAACCTAAATTTGTCTCAAGGAATAAATGAAATAATGCATCATTGATGGACAGGGTGTGTGGCTTCAGTGATTGATCAGATATGACCAGTCCCTGGAGTACAGTAAGCACAGAAACATTCATGAATGAGTGGCTAAACTGCTAGCTTCAGCTAGCCACCTTGAGCTGAGGTGAGCTCTAATAATGCCATTAGACTAAATGGCGCAGACTGCCTGACTAAGCTAATCCTAACGGATCAATGTAGCATTGCGGCGAAAATCATCATCATCATAGCAGTCTGTCGGGGGCGACAATGACTGCTTCATTTAGGTCTGATCAGATTCCTCCACGCAGCTCTGTCCTTCACCCTCTGCTGCCAGGAACTCCTGACCTTGTTAACCCATGCAACGTCCGAGCCGGCATGAGTTGCTTTCTGACTGACCATTTCATGAAACTGCTTACAAAGTATTTGAGTACCGCTAGCTTTTGCTGGACTAGCGGCACATTCTTGGCAAATAGTGGTATTATCAGTGGCAAGGACAGGCCAAGACAAACTGACTCCAGTATCTGTTGCAGTGACTCACCAGATGATAGGTTTGTTTATCTCTGCTCTTTGTGTAGTGCATGTCACAATACACCGACTGGCAAAAGTCCACCACAGACCTTGCGACAGATGTGCTTATCTGCCAGGATGTCCAGTCTCACCCCGTGTAACTGGGAGTGGTCCACCACAGACCTGTGACAGATATTGTTTCTAGTTCTGCCAGGATGCCCAGTTTCACCCTCCACACCCTTAGAAGGGCGGGGTTGCCGGTTGAGTCGCCGATACTGCATAACAAAACAGCTAGCTATATTATCGACTCTGGATTAGTAAACCAGGTGGAGACAGGGAAGTTTATTGGGGTGACTGAAAGCTAAAGAAAATAATCATATAAACTGTACTTGGTAAACTAATTCCCTAGCACTGTTAACTCTGAAGCTAATGCCTGGACTGGGCTTCCTGTCATCTACGTTTGCAGACTGACAGCTATGCTGACCAATAATAGACAAACAGCACATATCAGGACTTAGCTTATTTTTGTTGATGTAGAGTAGCAAATCCAGAAGAGGAAAGTGACTAACTGGACACAGAAACAATATAAAAGCTGTGTGTTTTTTAAAGACTAGTGAGTGTTTTGATGTTTCTTTAATCATGTGACCAATAGATACATTTTAGATCGTTTAAACCTTCAAACCACCATTTTGCAGTGAATGGGACCTTTAATTTATATATTGTAAACATAACTTTTAAAGGCTGAAATTAGTAGGACAGGAAAATCACTAATATTAGTACCATTTTACCTGCTGAAGATTTACTGTTTATTTGGCACAAAATATCTATGTTTTGGAGTTTTAGATAATACAAAAGGAACTTTAATAACGTCATAATTTAACTAACTGTAATGCTGTTGATACCATCTAGCTGCAATGCTCCTGCACTGTGTATATAACTGTGTACATATGTATATTTACCTCCGCCAAAGGGGGAGGTTATGTGATCATCGGCGTTGGTTTGTCTGTTTGTTTGTCTGTTTGTTAGCAAGATAACTCAAAAAGTTATGGACGGATTTTCATGAAATTTTCACAGATTGTCAGAAATGGGGTAGCCTACAGATGTTTAGATTTTGGTGGTGATCCGAATCACCGTCCACAAGAAAACCGCCATTACGCAAAATGCCATTTTCGTGAATAACTACTAAACCACTAATCCTATCATTGTCAATCCAATTGTTGTGAATCCAATTGCTAGTCTTATGTTTTCATGGTCAAGGAATCTGAAAACGTACACACAAACACTGTATGGGGGGGAACTGTGGCGCTAAACCGCCATTACGGAAAATGCCATTTTCATCAATAACTACTGAACCACTAATCCTATCATCCATCCATCCATCCATCCATCTTCTACCGCTTTTCCAGAGGTCCGGGTCGCGGAGGCAGCAGTTCAAGCAGAGAAGCCCAGACTTCCCTCTCCCCAGCCACCTGCTCCAGCTCTTCAGAGGGGATACCAAGGCGTTCCCAGACTAGCTGGGAGACATAGTCTCTCCACCGAGTCCTGGGTCTGCCCCGGGGTCTCCTCCCAGTGGGACGTGCCTGAAACACCTCAAGTGGGAGACGTCCAGGAGGCATCCTAATCAGATGCCCATACCACCTCAACTGACTCCTTTCAATGTGGAGGAGCAGCGGTTCTACTCTGAGCCTCTCCCGGATGACTGAGCTCCTCACCCTATCTCTGAGGGTGAGTCCAGCAATCCTACGGAGAAAGCTCATTTCAGCCGCTTGTATCCGCGATCTCGTTCTTTCGGTCATTACCCAAAGCTCGTGACCATAGGTGAGAGTAGGAACGTAGATTGACTGGTAAATCGACAGCTTTGCCTTAGAACTAAGCTCCCTCTTCACCACAACAGACCGGTACAACGTCCGCATCACTGCAGATGCTGCTCCAATCCGTCTGTCGATCTCTCGTGGATCGTCACCTTATCGTGGTGGGGGGGTTTGCGTGCCCCAGTGATCCCAGGAGCTATGTTGTCCGGGGCAATTTGCCTCTGATAGGGTCTCCCAAGACAAACTGGTCCTGGGTGAAGGGCCAGACTAAGAACGATCCAACAGACTCTCATGATAAATTGTATATCAAGGATCCAGTGTACCCCGCCCGGTATGGGGTTACCGGGGCCCCACCCTGGAGCCAGGCCTGGGGGAGGGGCTCGAAGGCTAGCGTCTGGTGGCCGGGTTTCCACCCATGGGACCCGGCCGGGCTCAGCCCGAAGGAGTTACATGGGTCCGCCCTCCAGTAGGTTCACCACCTGCAGGAGGGATCATGGAAGTCCGGTGCTATGTGGATTAGGTGGCAGTCAAAGGCGGAGACCTTGGCGGACTGATCCCAAGCTTTCTAAACTGGCTAATCCTATCATTGTGAATCCAATTGCTTGTCATATGTTTTCATGGTCAAGGAATCTGAAAACGTACACACAAACACTGTATGGGGGGAACTGTAGCGTTAAACTGCCATTACGGAAAATGCCATTTTCGTGAATAACTACTGAACCACAAATCCTATCATTATCAATCCAATTGCTAGTCATATGTTTTCATGGTCAAGGAATCTGAAAACGTACACACAAACACTGTATGGGGGGGAACTGTGGCGCTAAACCGCCATTACGGAAAATGCCATTTTCATCAATAACTACTGAACCACTAATCCTATCATTGTGAATCCAATTGCTTGTCATATGTTTTCATGGTCAAGGAATCTGAAAACGTACACACAAACACTGTATGGGGGGAACTGTAGCGTTAAACTGCCATTACGGAAAATGCCATTTTCGTCAATAACTACTGAACCACTAATCCTATCATTGTGAATCCAATTGCTTGTCATATGTTTTCATGGTCAAGGAATCTGAAAACGTACACACAAACACTGTATGGGGGGAACTGTGGCCGCCATTACGGAAAAGGCCATTTTCAAGAATAACTACTGAACCACTAATCCTATCATTGTCAATCCAATTGCTAGTCATATGTTTTCATGGTCAAGGAATCTGAAAACGTACACACAAACACTGTATGGGGGGAACTGTAGCGTTAAACTGCCATTACGGAAAATGCCATTTTCATCAATAACTACTGAACCACTAATCCTATCATTGTGAATCCAATTGCTTGTCATATGTTTTCATGGTCAAGGAATCTGAAAACGTACACACAAACACTGTATGGGGGGAACTGTGGCCGCCATTACGGAAAATGCCATTTTCGTCAATAACTACTGAACCACTAATCCTATCATTGTCAATCCAATTGCTAGTCATATGTTTTCATGGTCAAGGAATCTGAAAACGTACACACAAACACTGTATGGGGGGAACTGTAGCGTTAAACTGCCATTACGGAAAATGCCATTTTCGTCAATAACTACTGAACCACTAATCCTATCATTGTGAATCCAATTGCTTGTCATATGTTTTCATGGTCAAGGAATCTGAAAACGTACACACAAACACTGTATGGGGGGAACTGTGGCGCTAAACCGCCATTACGGAAAATGCCATTTTCGTGAATAACTACTGAACCACTAATCCTATCATTGTCAACCCAATTGCTAGTCATATGTTTTCATTGTCAAGGAATCTGAAAACATACACACAAACACTGTATGGGAGGAACTGTGGCCGCCATTATGGAAAATGCCATTTTCGTGAATAACTACTGAACCACTAAGCCTATCATTGTCAATCCAATTGCTAGTCATATGTTTTCATGGTCAAGGAATCTGAAAACGTACACACAAACACTGTATGGGAGGAACTGTGGCCGCCATTACGGAAAATGTCATTTTCGTGAATAACTACTGAACCACTGCTTGTCATATGTTTTCATGATCAAGGAATCTGAAGACTGTATGGGGGGAACTGTGGCGTTTGGCGGAGGTCTGCGCTCTTCGAGTGCTTTTCTAGTTATTTACTGCTTTGGCTAACCAGTTCTTATCTTATTATCTTATTTACTATTTACTATTGCTCTGAGTGCTGCTATCCCTTTGCTGCTGCAATCCTGGAATTTCCCCATTGTGGGACTAATAAAGGCTTATCTTATCTTATCTTATATTTTCTTTTCTTATATTTGCCGCTAGGGAAATCATAATTATCCCTCATAGATATGGATATCTGTGTGCATTGCGCAATGACCTAATATTATTTGTTTTCTTTACACAGAACATGATACAAACAGTCAATTCAGCAGTTTGATAGCATATTCTTAGCACAGGAGCAAGAACATAATGTTTAACTAAATTTTGTTAAGAAAATTAATTTGTGGATAGCTTAAAGTAACGAAGTGAAATAAATTTGCAGAGGTGGGTAAGGTACAGTAGCTACAAATTATCCTTTAAACGTAGCTTTATGTTAGGATGTTTGTGGTTGACTTACATTTTTATTGGTTATTTTGCTCAAATTTAACCATTTCCTATATTAAAATTCTAATGTGGAATTTATAATGTATCTAAAGCAAACATATAAAATCAGAATGGTTTTATCTGCTTAAATGTTGTGTCTATATTAGTTTTTGTTTTTTGTTTTTTTAAAACAGCACTAGTAGTCTTATCTAATACTTTTCATTATTACATTCATTAGGCAAAATTATGAATTCACTAAAAAAAAATGCTGATCCATCAGTCATAAAAATTAGTCAAAGTCATGCTATTTATAAACCTGTTTTTCTCTGAGTTTCCAAATAGTGATCACAGATTTAAGAAATTATCAAAAGAATATGTTAAATATGAAAACATTTGTATATTTTGCATCTATGTATTTCACATGAGTGAAACCATAATTAGTCCATTGTCGTTAGCGTCTGTGTCCCTGGTCTAAAGATTGTGTTTAAAGACACGTGCACTGTATGTGACTGTACATGAGCCTCAGTCTCGCTGTGTTCCCATGAGGTAGCTGCTCCTCGTTATTAATTTTCTGTCTTGTGTGAATTGGGGTCAAAGCCTCACATGGGAGTGCTGAGATGTGGGCTTCTGGGACCCACTCTGACTCACATTGACAAGTCCGCATTGTTGCACTGAAAGTGGTTGAATAGCTAACGTGGGAAACACTTTAAAAAAATCTCACCCACTTTCCTACTATTACCTGTTACAGCGCTACGCCTCAGTGTGAGAGTTTTAGCTTTTTTAGATCAAATCACACCTACTGCTGCAAGCTATTTTCCACATTGTGCTACTGCTGAGTTTTATTAGATTTTTCTTCATATATTTCCTGACACTCCAGACAGCAACTCCTTTTTATTTGTTTTATAAACCATCTTGATTTATCTGGGCTCCATGCCACATTTCTTCTCACACACTGATCATGTTTAATGGATACATTTATTTTTTTTCTTTTTCTAGCTTTATTCCCACATTCTGGTGGGGTCACTGCGGTAGACATCGATATATCTTCCATATCCACAGGTTGGAGCTGAGTTTTATGCCAGATGCTCTTCCTGATACAACCCTGCCCATTTTTATCTGGGCTTGGGACCGGCACAGGGAGCACACTGGCTTGTGTGCCCCCTGTGGCTAGGTAACCAACATTTCCCGACTCTGTTCCATTTTTGCTGAGCACCAAGCTGGACGGCAGTAAGTTCCATTTTTATATGGTCTTTGGCATGACCCGGCCGGGACTTGAACCCCAGCCTCCCGGTTGTGGGGCAGATGCTCTACCTCTAGGCCACCACTCCATTTAATAGATACTTTTATAAACTAATTTGGTTTAATATTATGTAAAGCTGAACAACAACTGCATCTAGCATTTTTATACAATTGATTAATCTGTCACAGATAGTAATGTAAGTAGAAAATAATCCTAAAAAGCTGTTGGCAAAAGCGCAAGATGAACTGAGAAATATATCTCTGCCTGATATATTTGCGTGAGACCAATTTCATGTCTCTGGTCAGTATACACGTGAAAAGAACTCCTGAAGCTGTTCATATGTGGATTATCCATTAGAGTCAGTCTAAATTTTCCTTTGTCAAAGTCACACAAATTACAGTATGCCACATTTGACAGTAATGGACTGGATGTGATGGATTACGTAACTAAATAGAGCTTTAGGAGTCCAGTAGTTGGCCTTTATGTTGGGTGTTAATGAAGAGAAATCAGCCATTTTCTGGGAAAATATACATTCCTGTAAATATCTAAAGATAATGAGTTGATAATAATAAAGAATTTCAGATTTGTTCTAAAGACTCGAAGTAATTAATAAGAAAACTAATTATTCCACAGGCAGAAGACTGAGAGACTCCATGATGCATTGTATAACTGGAATTTTGCCTACAATTTCCAAAAAAACAAAAAACAAACACTGCGATTACCAAGCTTATGTGAGTTATGAATTGCAGGAAAAAATGCCATCATCTAATATTCCCTATCAGTTCCCATGACTCTGTTTTACACTGACAGCTTCTGAACGTTCATGGGTCGCACCCAGTCAGCACTCATGGCATGTGCTGCCTTTACAGCCCACGATCCACTGCGGTACTACAGGCCAGCTCTCTCCCACATACCTCTGCCTCTGTGATACAGACAGTCACATTACCAGGCTGCCAGTGGCCAACTAGTCTTGACCACTAGCCCTGACTCCCACACACCCACAGAGCCCGGCGGTTAGGTAACAGTGGGAGACTGGCATGCTGCTGCACTGGAGGGGGTGTAAGACAGGAGGAGCAGTGGGAAGACATGGCAACTCAGCACCGGTGCTGGACATAATATGCTGTCAAAACATTTAAATATCTGGAAGAATCTAAACACAGATAAGAAAGCACAACATGGAGGGAACAAGTCTTCTGTATCGTGTAGATACTGGACTAAATGTAACTGTGTATGCCTATTGTGGAGGAAATCAAGTGTCCCTGATGAGCTTTATTCGATCTGCACAAGTTCAGGCAAAAGAAAGTAAAGTGTTGGCCAACGCTCCAGCAGGAAGCAGCGGAGAAATACTGCCTGGCGGATTTGAACTGACACCTACTCATGACCAGGTTCATATTCCAATGAGCACTAAGCTATCAGAGATGTGCCTACATGCCACCCCCACAGTGAGCAGAGCTGCTTCTAATGATCACCACATGCTAACTTTCCAGCCTTCTGCCAGCACTGGTGCAAAAGGAGCCCACAGATGAATACATAAATAGGCAAAAATGCTTTAAAAATCAACTTTAAATCTGATGGTTTAAATGTCTGGTTGGGGGGTGGGGGGCATATACTAAATCATGCATATGTCAAAAAAAGTATCACCCAAAAGCTGCATTTTGAATGACTTTTTAAAGCTTCTGCCACATTGACTGTCACTGTCGCTGTCCATGGTGCTGAACTGTAAGAAAAGCATGCTGTAACTTTTGAACGTGTCTCAAACATTTTTTTTTTTTTAATGAAAGGATATGGCCATTCAATTATTCGCCTTGCGTATTTTCTAATGATGTTATCCTCTGCGAAAATAAAGAGCGACCTGTTGACGGTGAGGCAGTTCTGCCTGTGCGGGACCGGGTTATACAGAGCCATGGTCCGGGCCCTCTGCGCCTTGGCTTGCTTCATGGACGCCGTCAGTCCTCCTGCGTCCTGCGCGTCTCCGCCGCCGACGCTGCCGCCGCGCTCCACGTCCCCATCCCCGGAGTCCACAGTGGCGGGAGCGGGCTCGTCTCCAAAGCGAGCCATTCTAAGAGGAAAAAAATAAAAATGAGGAAAAGGTGGAGACGATCGGTTTAGTGTTTTACAGACAAGACTTCACGTGTGAACAAGCATGAAAAAAAAAATAAAAATCATCCACCTTGAATAGCAAGCAAAAGTTACAGATTCCTATCACTCCATGTCCACTGGAAAAAATGGGGTAAGTATATAATTCAGTTATTTTGATGAACCGCTTCCGTGCACTTAATTCGGGTGCATATCAGCTCCGATTTAAAAAAAAAAAAAAAAAAAAAGAAAAAAAAAGTCTGCTATCCCATCTGCTGAAAGCTCAGCTCTCAACAACTTTTAATACGCACGCGCTTCTACCGCAAACAGCAGGGAGGAAGGAAACAAAATCCAACTTGTATTTTCTATCAGCATCCGAGCAGCTACGTGATTAAAACTACGCTTCTCTCATCGGAGGGACAGATCCGAGGGGAGTCTTTCCAAACTTTACGCATCCTCCCGACCCCGACGCGCCTGGCAAAAACGAGGCAGGATCTGGTGCGGCGGGGAGCCCGTGCAAAACCATAACCTCTGTTCAACGTCTGCTGCTTCAACAGATAGATCAGTCGGTCTTTTATCACCTGCTGGAAAATTATCAGCCAAGGCGAGCATAAGCACCGGCACCCCCCACCCCCTCCCACGGCACTATTCCACGGCGCTTTCGGCGTTCAGCTGAATGAAAGCTGAGAGGAGGGACATATATTTTGTTACCACGGCAGATAATGCTGGTCGAGGATGAACATTTCCCCCCCCCCTCTTTCTCTCGCTTTAAAACAAGACTATATTCAGCAGCCTGTGTGGGTATGTGCTTCAAAATCCATTATGTAAAGATGTTTGTGGGTGCTGTGGGAAAAGAAAGGGGTGTTAAAGCTAAATAAAGGCAGACAATGCTGCACGGCGGAGCTGGAACAGGTGTGTGGACACTGCAAACTGCGAAAGAGGCTGCGCCGCTTTCACCCCACCGTTTAATACCTTATAGCTTTCATTAATGGAGACACACTTTGCGCCATTTAGACATTTTAAAAGTAGGGCATTGTGCTAATATTGGAGTTGAAAAGCCAGGAGTAAAAATAGAGCATGAAACAGATCTTAGGGCTGCTCCCTTTTTTTTTTGGGGAAAGCAGCAGAAGAAGCAGAGGTCTTTTTTTTTTTTTTTTTTTTTTTTTTACGCTCAGTGCCACAAGTGAGACCTCATTAGGCAACTGGGCTCTCTCACTCCATCTGGAGCCCTCAACCCCAGCCCTCCCCACTGTTTCATGGAGATGACCACTTCAGCCCCCGCAGACAAGATACCTGTTATGGTGGCCCGAGATTGCAGCTTGTCACAGTTAAAACCAATCACAGTAGCAATATCAAAAAAAAAGAAAAAAAAAAAAAAGGATCACAAACAGGTACAGCCATGTGCAGATGAGCAGCAAGTGAGTGGGGCTTAGATGGGGAGGGGGGAAGGGGGGTGAAAGCCAAGCCAAGAGAGAAAGACAGTGACAAATACATGCTTGGCAAACAAGCGGTGATCTGGGGGAGACGGGAAAAATCATTTTTCACAGGATCTATGAATAAGTCCTAAAATGTGCTCCAAAAACTGGGCTTAATCTGCGTGAAGCAGGCGGCGGTGTCACTTCACGGAAAGCAGGGCAGCAACAACAGGCTGCACTGACCCAACAAGTGCAGAAGGTAAAAATAGCAAAAGCATGACACATATCATGCAGAATTTGCTGATATATTGATAAGGGGCAGCACTATCTGTACACCGATATTCTAACATACAGTATCTCTCATTATCTCCAGATTAAAATGTCTTACATAAGATCTCATCACTTCTATGTTGCCCAACAAAAATATTTGTCCATCTCGACAAACAGCATTTGTGCGTGCATGTGTGTGTGTGTGTTTCTCCGGTTCTCTCTTTGCTGTTGTTTCCATAGCGACATGGCTCTCTTGAATTCCTCTCCGCTCTTTTCATTTCTGCCAACAAAAGCCATGTTGCACAATAGAGCAATCTCTTCCTAAAGAAAAAAAAAAGACTGTCTCTGTGCATACATGTAGACACTTACAGACACAGTCAACTCATGGTGTGGGTCATGGTCGTCTTACAGTAACAGACGTGTGTACGTCATCTTCACTGCACCGCTGATGAGTTAAACACTGGATGATCAGGCATGATCTGCCTTAAGGTGTATTCTGCTCATGCTCAGAAAATTATCCTTAGTCCAAAAAAGGTCAGGTGAGCAGTTAGCCAGAGAGCAGAAATGCATCTGTCACTTCACTGGGGTTTAAAGCAGCACTATATAACTTTCCTGTTCCAGGTATGAACATTGAAAAGACTACAGCCATACTGACTTTGACCTCAGTCCCAACAGCCAATCACAGGGTGCTTTGTTGTATGTGACTAAATTTGTGCCCTGTGATTGGCTGTAGGGACCAAGGTCATAGTCACCATAGTTGCAGTCCTTTCAGTGTTCCTACCAAGAACAGAGCTGTGGCAGGCAATGTGGTCCACCCAGGCTATGGGGAAGTGACATTCACCTGGTCAAAGGCTGATGCACCATCAAAATAATTTTGGAAACATTTCTTTAAGGTGAAACTCTTAAATACTGTTGATTTAACTGCACTTCACACTGGTAAAATATCTGGTATGTAACATGTTAAGAGTTTTTCTTTTTTGTTTAGCGCAGTGTTTTTCAACCAGGGTGCCCTGCCCCCGCTACATTCAGGTTTCTGTGAGAAATTATCGAATTTCACTTTTTAATTGGGCCAAAAAAATTCTAATAATTTGACATTGTTGTGCATGGGTGCCTACAGAACCCTTAGACTACGTGTCGACTAAACACGTTTTTTTTTTCCTCGATGAATGACTATTTTCTGTTCATTTTAGAAAATGTATGTAGTCCAGCGTTTAATGCACACAGCGCCCTTGACACTAAAACGTTCTCAGCAGTCAGCATATTTTGTCGCTGCACTCACAGAGCTGAAAGTTAAAAAAAAGTTCAACTTTCAGAGCACCACAGCGCTCAGCCGCTGCACGCCTCTCTCACCAGCTCTCATCAGAATCAGACTAAAAGTACACCATTTAACAGCAAAAACTTGGAGGGGCGTATATTTTCTTACCAGTTTGATGCGGTTTAGTGCAGTCACCAACAGACAGATACTCTTGGAAATGTGTGAAACACCCAGCACACTTTGAGTGGCAAGTCAAGCAGTTGCTAGGATACCAGGCAGAGAGCTTTTTTTTTATGAGTGCATGTAAAGTGCCCAGGAAAACAGGTTGAAGGCGTTTTTACATTCGCTGTGGACACGCAGCCTTACACAACAATGGCAAATTATTTGCAATTTTTTTGGACCAATTAACAAGTGAAATTAGATACAGTGGATATGAAAAGTCAAAACTTTTTCCACCATTAATGTGACCTATAACCTGTACAACTCAACTGAAAAACAAACTGAAATCTTTTAAGGAGAAAAATAGAAAAACAAAAAACTTACAATAACCTGTTTGCATAAATATGCACACTCTTAAACTAACACTTTGTTGCAGCACCTTTGACTTTTATTACAACACTCAGTCTTTTTGTGTAGGAGTCTATCAGTGTGGCACATCTTGATGTGGCAATATTTGCCCACTGTTCTTTGCAAAAACGCTCCAAATCTGTCAGATTGTGAGGGCATCTCCTGTGCACAGCCCTCTTCAGATCACCCCACAGATGTCTGATCA
The DNA here is from genome assembly GCA_020510985.1 of Pholidichthys leucotaenia. Classification (NCBI taxonomy): domain Eukaryota; kingdom Metazoa; phylum Chordata; class Actinopteri; order Cichliformes; family Pholidichthyidae; genus Pholidichthys; species Pholidichthys leucotaenia. The sequence continues at coordinate 253,016,980 of CM035846.1, read as the reverse complement.
GATTCAGGTCTGGACTCTGGCTGGGCCATTCCAAAACCTTAATCTTCTTCTGGTGAAGCCATTCTTTTGTTGACTTGGTTTTGGGTCATTGTCGTGCTGGAAGATGAAGTTCCTCTTCATCTTCAGCTTTCTAGCAGAAACCTGAAGGTTTTGTGCCAACACTAACTGGTATTTGGAGCTGTTCATAATTCCCTCCACCTTGACCAAGACCCCAGTTCCAGCTGAAGAAAAACAGCCCCAAAGCATGATGTTGCCACCACCATGCTTCACTGTAGGTATGGTGGTTTTTTGGTGATGAGCAATGTTGTGTTTGCACCAAATATACCTTTTGGAATTATGGCCAAAAAGTTCAACCTTGGCGTCATCAGACTACAATACATTTTCCCACATGCATTTGGGAGATTTCAAATGTGTTTTTGCAAAATGTAGCCGGGCTTGGATGTTTTTCTTCATAAGATAAGGCTTCCGTCTTGCCACCCTAGATGGGAGATTGTTGTCAGATGTACTAAACAACCAGTATTTGCCTGAAATTTCTGCAGCTCCTTCAGTGTTACTGTCAGCCTCTTTGCAGCCTCCCTGACCAGTTTTCTTCTCATCTTTTCATCAATTTTGGAGGGACGTCTAGTTCTTGGTAATATCACTGTTGTGCCATATTTTTTCCAGTTGATGATGACTATCTTCACTGTGTTCCATGGTATATTTAATGCCTTGGAAATTCTTTTGTACCCTTCCCCTGACTGATACCTTTGAACAATGAGATCCCTCTGATGCTTTGGAAGCTCTCTGCGGACCATGGCTTGTGCTTTAAATGGTGGCAGGTGTGTGCTGACTCCCATTTAACATGAGTTTGAATGTAATTGGTTAATTCTGAACACAGCCACATCCCCAGTTATAACAGGGTGTGCATATTTATGCAACCAGGTTATTGTAAGTTTTTGTATTTTTTATTTTTCCCCTTAAAAGTTTTCAGTTTGTTTTTCAATTGGGTTGTACATGTTATAAGTCACATCAATGGTGGAAAAAGTTTTGAACTGATTGATCTTGGTCTCTTTTTTTTACATCACAAAAACGTGGAATTTGAACAGGGGTGTGTAGACTTTTTATATCCACTGTAGTTTCCCACAGAAGTCTGAACATACCAGGGCACCCTGGTTGAAAACCACTGGTTTAGAGGACATAAAGTGGCATGCAAATATTTGGCCATCCTACATGTTTTTTATTGTAAAGATGTGTACACAGTCTCCATACGATATGAAAAATATTGAATATTAGCAGCAAACATTAATCCAGATACTTTTTCCATTAATTGAACTAAGCTAAAATAAATAAATACATACATACGTATATGTGAAAGCGCAAAAGTCTGTGTACATTACACAATTAATTAAACACGGGATGTCCAAATGTGTGCAAGTTACACATTTGTTGGCTTTTTTAATTTGGCTTTTTCCATATATTACATTTTATATGGGTGGGTAAAACAGACACTCTGGCAGACAAAAGGGAAGTAGTGCAGACAGCTCCCTCTGAAGTGTCTGCATGAATAACCACAGTCAAGGAAAGTAGTGCAAACAGTTGAAAGTAGTGCAAATAGTAAACCGTAAATCAGTCATGCTTGGAAATGAGCCTCTCACCTCACCATTACCCTAGTCATTACAGTAATGGAAGCCCCTTAGCCTAGATACAGATGGGATCATAATAATAATAATAATAATAATAATAATGGATTAGATTTATATGGCGCTTTACATGTCAAGTTACATCTCAAAATGCTTACAGTGAGTCCATTATTCATTCACTCCAGACAGACATTGGTAGTGGTAAGCTGCTTCTGTAGCCACAGCTGCCCTGGGGCAGACTGACAGAAATGAGGCTGCCAATACACGCCAACGGCCTCTCTGACCACTACCCAACATTTATACACATTCATACCCAGTGTCATGGAAACTGGAGGTAAAGTGTCTTACCCAGGGACACAACGGCAGGATGGCTGGGGAGAGTGGGATTCAAAAAGCCCACCCTCTGGTTATTGGATGAGCCACTCTACCTCCTGATACACTGCTGCCCACATTTCCTTCCTCCATTCCATTTTTGCTGAGCACCAAGCTGGACGGCAGGAAGTTCCATTTTTATATGGTCTTTGGCATGACCCGGCCGGGGCTTGAACCCCGATCTCCCGGTTGTGGGGCGGTTACTCTACCTCTAGGCCACCACTAGAGGTAGAGCACTAGACTACCTCTAGTGGTAGTCCCCTACCCTCATCCCCTACCGATAGCCTACCGTCATCCCCCACCCACCTCTGTACCGCATGCTCATCACATTTGAAGGGGTGCAGAAGCAGTCTGACTGATGGAGAGAAAAGTGAAGCCATATATTTTTATAGTCCTTTTTATATTCCTTATTACTTTTATATTAATTATATTACTTTAATTATACACATGGCCATGATACTGGGTTGTTTACTTCAGCCACACTTTCTAATGTTGGGCTCATCCAAGCTCACTTATTAATGTTATGAACTTTGAAGCACCCTTTAGCTTGTGTCATTCTAAGGTCATCTGTCATTTAAGTCAACTTTATTGCGACTGACTGCATTCCTTTAATAAATGGTGTTGGACACTACATCGTTAGAGTGAGATGATAGAGGTGTGCCACAGATGAACATGGACCCAGTAATACATACCTGCATGCATACTGCTTAGTTTTGCATTTCCTATTATGAAGTACAATTTGTTTTGTGTGTGTATATATTTTTTGTGAATATTTTTCTTTTCCCTACATTGCTGTATATTTCTCTACATCTCAATCTTTCTGCTGCTGCAACAACCAAGTTTCACTGTCTGGGGATCAATGAAGGTCTGTCTTATCATATCTTATCTTTAACAATTAAAGGATATACACTAATTGGTATCATACAGTTCCAGATATTAATTTCAGTCAAACTAACATCAGTCAGAACAGAAGACTTCTGGTTCTTAGGCTTTATTTGTACATATAGTGATCTGGTTCTTTAAAATGTTTAATGTAGCCATCATTTTCTGAAGCAAGATATTATATACTTACTGTATATTTGAATAAAGAGGACACACACAACAACAGCTTGCTATAGCTAAATGCCCTAATGAAACCATTTTTCATTTTATTTCAAAGGTACACTACCAATGAAGTGAAGATGAATCTTACATTTATTTCTTAAAGAAAATTAGAACTTTCAAAATCCAAGAGTAGCATTCTAGCCCAATTTTAATTTGCATTTTGTGATGAATACAAGCAGTCTCATGGATACTTTAAAATTAAGACGCTCTTACTGTTCTGATATGGCAGAACAGATAGGTGTGATGTTGTTTTTGTCCTCTAAAAATGTACAGCTTATCTACAGGAGGTGAAGTCCTGTGTGTTTTACCAGAGGAAGACACACATGGACTCCTGCTGTATATTCTGCGGGGCATACATGAATAGATGAAGTAAGTCTGCTGATGACATGCAATGAGAGTGAAAACGTTAATGGGAGTACTTTGTGCCAGAACTCTGAAGAGCTTTTATATAATTGCAGACAGGCTTTCACCCAACATTGACTGGAGTGGTTATAGCATTTTATTTTCTCTCTGTTCCCTAGCAACAGACATCCTCTAGTATTGCGTTATGTCAGTTTGATTTGACCAATAAATGCTGCTTATATCACCGCAGATTGGTGTGACACTATTGCCAGTTTATGGTTGAGCATGTTTAAATAATGGGTATGGTTTGAAAGCATAAGTCCAAATATTATATTGGCTAATAACTTGAAAATGGTGGGTAACAATAAAGAAATATTTATATTTAAAGGGTACAGTGAGGGATAATACAGAAGTGTCACATCACTCAAAAACTAGCATTAAAATCATTTTTTTTAAGCACAACTATTAATTACCTGTTTTAAGATAGACCAAATAAAGACCAAACTCTACAGATTTGATTTCCTGTTGTCCTCTACTTTGAGTCCATACCACCCCCTAGTGGACAGAAAGCATAGTTACACACACTTGTACTCAGCTCAATACTAGACTCAATTTCTTTTAAGGTTTTAATCTAGTATCTTAAAGCTATATTACTGAAAATGTGCTTGCAATCAGACTTTTAATCTGCTCTAACACCTCTGTTCATGTGAGGGGAGAAGCAAACATGGCAGTACGTCTGCAACGTGGCCATGCAGAGGAACAGCAAAGCAAAAAGAAATCAAAAGCTGGTGGGAGGAGGAGGAGGAGGAGCAGGAGGAGACGACTCATTGGTAGGTTAGAGGTTACGCTGATGAAGTAGCACTCTACATTCAAGAGGCGGGAAGCGGATAATCGGAGTGATGTGGCTCCAGAGTTCAGAGGTTCACCAGCAAGTACCCCCAGCTGTGTTATTAATAACACTACAACACAAAGGATTTACAGTATACTAGTCACCACTGTTACACAGGCAGGGAAAAAAATCCAAATCATGAAAACAAACTCTGTTGAAAGAAAAATATTTGGTGATTTAACAGTAGAATAATACGTGCCACAGTGCTTCTGCGTGTACTATGATGCACTGCACTGAAGCATGTTTCAAAAAGAGCTTTCTGTGTTTGAGCAGCAAAATAATAGGAGGCCTTACATTTTAGACAGTAACTGCACCATTTTGAACACGTGCTTCAGTTTTGATGTGTGAAATATCAGAACACAAGTATACATGGATATACAACCATCTGGATGCAATTATTTAAAGTATTATATAGGCCAGGTGGTATTATTATTGTTGTTATTGTAATTAATAGATGACTACTTATTATTATGGGTATAATTATATGGTTATTTATTGTGCCTAGGTATTGTAAGCCATGTGGGGGTATACGGTGGTATATATGGTGATTATGATGATGGTAATATTGTCTATAATTATATTAACATACCAGAAGTATTTACTTATTATTATTACAATTATTATTAGATGTTGTCATTATTGTCACTATAAACTATCATTGTTATATTATTTCTATTGCATAATTTAATTATAAGATGCATTATATATTATGGTACAGTATTGTATAATGAATGTAATTATAGTATGGATAATAGATAGAATGATATAAGTTATTGGTTATGGAGAAGGGGTGGGACTATATAAGCGTCAGCTTCTTCCCACTCCTTTTGAATAAGGCTTTTTTTTCCTGTTATGTTTACATTTTTTTTCTTGGTTTTGATTCCTTGTTTTTAATTTTTTTTGTCTTGATGTTCAAATAAATAAAATGAAATGAATTAAATGAAATGAAAATCTGATAGCTTAACATGATTGACTAATAGTTGGTGGTGACAATAGCTAAAGAATTTATCAATGCATTGGTCAGTATTAAAGAGGAACAAGAGTTCTAAGAGATTTAACAGCCTTGTTCATAAATACTTTTGGTTTCAAAGGCTAAATCATCAACTCATCTGCTTAATAATCTACCTACAGAGGGGTTGCACTGACATCACACGGGTCACGTGCCTTTTGTTTACTGCACCATTTTGGACGGCAACAAACAGTCAAATCACCAACAGCAAGTGTGAGTGAGTGTAATCAATGAGATAAATGGCTACACACAAATCAACACCATGGTCCACCGATGAGGTGCAGACTTTTCTGCGCTTGGTAGCTGATTAAAGAAATCCAGAGGGAGCTGGACAAAGCAACCTGAAAAGAATTCACGGCCACGGCGGAGGCAGACAGGAGGCAGAGTGGTGTGGACCCGACCACGGCATCATCATTGCTGAAAACAGTGATGGAGGATGGTGAGTGATGTGATATTATGCATCTTTGCCATTATTTATCCAAGTGGTGGAAAGCTCACTTTGAACAAACAACACCATGGTCTCCTCTATGCAGACAATGAGCTAACTAGCACACACAGCATACATATTTTAGTACCTAATAGCAATAACTTGCTGTGATTACAATGTAGTACAGGGGACTTATTAGTGCTAACTAGTATTAGCAATCACTAGCTTACCTTCATATGTGATCTAGTTTGTATCCTCATGTCTTCCGCTGCCCCATGGCTTCCTAAACTCTCCAGTACTTTTCCAGTGTTTCGTCTCGCCACCTGTAGCCTTTTCTGGCTCTCCTTTCTTGCCTTTACTCTGGCAAAAAGCCAGCGAGCAGCAGGCTCACCTCGATATCCATCTTGTGTTTTTCTTGTCACATACAAACAATGTCATGGGAGTGTCGGGCTGCCTTGTTGTAAAGATCTCACTCACTTAAGGTGGTATTCAGTCGTAATGGAAAACGAACAACACCGTGGCAAGTCAGACTGAGTACGTGCTAGTGGAATTATTATTATTCTCAACACAGGGTCCATGCTATTTGCAGTCCAAAATGGCAGAAAAACAATGTGGCACGTGACTGTTATGTCTATAACTCTTATGATGAATAACCAGGCTGGAGGTACAGTGAACGTAACTTTATTATATCAAACAACGAACTTACAGGGGCTGCATACAGGCCAAGGGGTCGACGGCGAAAAGAGAAAGAGCTCTTCCGTGTCTGCCCTTTATACCCCTGGTGACGGTGGAACCAGAAAGGCGTGGCCGTCACCCCCCACTCCACCCAGGGTATACAGGACGCCATATTGGTTCACTACACCCCCCTTCCCCCCATAGAAAAATGCCAAACACACCAATGAGGCCCTCCCCAAATTTAAACCCAATCCACACGTTAGTAAAAATGACATTTATGTACAAAATATATATACTGTATATACAGGCCTATCTATTCACACAACATAAATTAGAGAGGGCCAGGTAGACTGCCGACCCACCTCGACACGGCTAGACGGGTTATTTTGCCGTCTTTGAAATAATGGAGTCCATAAAACAAAATGGCCGTGTTCCTATAAACTAAAACAATCCCTTAAACACATATATATACAATCAGAACTTCCTTAACAAAACACAAACAGTTAATCTTTTAACTGTCAGATTTCACACACCCCTAGTGGCACAGCGCAGCAACTGTGCCTGTCAACTGAATCTTACATCCCTTTAACTCCACAGCTGTATTGAGGAATTGTACTGATCTGCCAGTTCAGAAGGTGGCAGACACGCATTGGAGGAATCATGGCTGACACAGAATACGCCAAAGAAGAAGAAATCCTTATACTTCTTCTTCGTTTTCCTTCTTTGAGCTAAGAAAGCAGATATGGCCGCCGTCATCGTCATGCATTGTCAGATAAAATAGCGCCATACATGAAAAATAGCTGTGGAATACAAACGAAATTGACGTGGGATAATCATAAGAGTTTCTAGATTTTGGAGAGAGCACAAATGACCAACAGAAGGCAAAATAATGACTATGATGGATGAAAAAGGACCGACCACGCCAGCAAGCGAGCCCCCTTCACCAGCGGGAAGTGACGAATTTCTTTGTTTCTTTACACTGTACTGATTTTCTGGTTCAAATACTTTGAAGATAACAACATACCCCTGTAGAAAAAAATGGTGTCGAAAAACAGAACCATTCTTTGTGTAAATATGTTCAAAGTCCACTTTTGACTGAGTTATGCAATTCGATATAACTGCCGCAACATTATGCAAATTAGACGCGTAAATTCATGCCTATCTGAAACTTTGGATCATATTCTACATCTTTCTAATTGACAGTAAGCCATTATCTCTTGCAACTTTCAAGTTATATCCTTGGAAATCTCACCAGAGAATCTGAATATTTTCTTGACAAAAAATCTATACCACTCTTGACCACTAGGGGTTATGTCACCAAACGGTGCCTGTGAGCATTAAAAGGTTTTAATATGTACACTCATCACTTGTTGCCAGCCCCCACCCCCGACACACCCACCGCACAACCTGGGCACTTCACACAAACAACATCCATCTTCTTCCGCTTAATCCTTTTTGGGTCGCAGGGGGGCTGGAGCCTATCCCAGCATCTTTGGGCGAGGCAGGGTACACCCTGGACAGATCGCCAGTCCATCACAGGGCCAACATAGAGAGACAGACAACCATTCACTCTCACAGTCATACCCAAGGACAATTTAGAATCCCCAGTTTTGATGCCAATTAACCTAACTTGCATGTTTTTGGCATGTGGGAGGAAACCAGAGAAATCCCGGAGTAAACCCACGCAGACAGGGAGAACCTGCAAACTCCACACAGATCACTGTTGCTCGGGGGCTGGGATCGAACCCGGGATCCCCCGGCCAAGGGTGAGTTGCTGTGCTGCCGCAGTGCTAACCACTCCGCCACCGCGCTGCCCATATCCAACATAATACAAACAGTGTTGATATTTTTTTTTTAACAACACAGGGCAAAATGAAACTAGTACATATTAATTATGTGACCTTAGGATAAAATGGCATACCAGAACACCATCACACCATGCTAATAGCCCCCCCCCCAACACACACACAGTCACCTTATAGTCACAATGGGAGACCCACCCCATGGATTTCCGTCTGGCGGATCCCTCCCAGAGTACCTTCGCCTCTTCATCTCTGGGGACGAACCACGTTGGTGTTTCCTCTCGTCCACTCACCGTAGCTTGTTAGGGTGTCTCCATGATTCGTCGGACAGTGTCAAGTTGCCATCCTCCCGGGCAGCCACCACCCACAGCCGCCCCTGGTCATCTCATTGCTTTCTTTTCTTGTGCACGCCCCTCACCCGAGCTTCTACCCTGGGCCAGACCTCTTCACTGATGCTCAGAGGAGCTAGATTGGGCTTCCAATGACCACCATGTTGTAACCGAGCTCCCGCCCTGGGTCACTGACCCGATCCAGAGTTCTCCTTGATTTCCAGTGCCGTTGTTTGGCACGTCGTAGAATCGTACCTGCTGGTCCTGCCCCGCTCTCTTTCGTTCTAAACGCCGGCAAAGCCTCTGCAGCTCCTCGCTTCACGGTGTCACCAGGACCAACTCCGGAAGTCAAGGGAGCTGGCATCTTGGCTCCATCGGCCGTCCCGGGCACTCCGTTGTGCCGTCCAGTTCCTACATCTAGGGCAACTTGGACACTGGCGTCGGAACCTGCCCGAGATGGTGCTCCACGTTGCTGAGCTTGCACTCCTCCCATAATACCAGGCCAGTCACTGTCCCAAACCGCATTGTCCTCCTCGTGCAGGGCAGTTCTGTCCCACAAACTGCAGCCTGACCACTCCTGTCCGACAGTGCAGGTGATCATGAATCCCAGGCCGTAAAACATGTCACACCCATGATGTTCGACCCACCAGCGGTCACCACGAACTGGACGTTAGACATCATTGCTGACTTGTACCTCGCCGTCAATTCCAACAAACCCACGATGGATAACCTGCTTCCTCCATAGCCGAAGCAAGACGTTGACAGGACTCTCACACGGTAATGTGGGAACAGACTCCTCACGCTGATCCCGTGTCTACCAACAACAGCACTTCCACGCTGTCCAGCGAAACATCGCAGTAAATCCGCCCATCTGCGCTCGGGGCGACGGTATGAACAACCATAGTAGCTGCTACGGGGGAGTCCGCCTCACGTCTTCGGTCTCCTCGTTCAAAATGTTTACAGGCTCTGGCGAAATGGTGTAGAAGACCGCACTTGCCACAGCGTTTGCCCTTCACCAGACACTCTCTTGCCTTGTACCAGTGCCTGGCGGACCTGCAGCCATAGCATCTTGGCGTACCCGGGACGGACCTAATTTTCACAGCGGCAGCATATTCTACTTCATTCACGCTGTCTTCGCTGTCTGAGTCCGCAGCCAGTACCTTCAAATGTGGTTCGGTGTGTGTCAGCATGGTTCTCTCACCGAGATCCTTCACTATCTTCTCCGCTGCTTCAAACTACTGTGCTGTCTCAATAGCTGTGGCTAACGTCAGTTCACCCGGATAGGTCAGGAGCCTCGATCATGTCACAAAACAAAGAGTGTGCTCCGCTAGATGATCACGGACCATCTCTTCCTCTATGGCTCCAAATTGGCACTCCTCCGCCAGCTGACGTAGGTCTGCAACATAGCGCTGCACCGACTATCCTGTCCACTGGTGATGCTGCCGAAATTGAATTCTTCGGACTATGACGTTTTCCGGGGCTTGAAAGCAGCACGCCCTCAGCCCAACTACGTCCTCAAAAGTATCGGCGCCTCCCAATGTGCCTAGGATTCTTTGACCCTCCATGCCAAGATTATGGACCAGTATAGCTCTCGCACACAGTTTCTCGAGCTCACTGAGGTTAAGGGCCACCAGATAGTTCTGGAAAGCCACTTACCACCTAGCCCAGGGGACCAGCGGCTCACCCAGAACCTCCAAAAATGGCCGAAAAGTGGAAACAGCTCGCTCCATACCTTTTTCCTTGTTGTCAAATGTTATGTCCATAACTCGTATGATGAATAACCGGGCTGGAAGTACAGTGAACGTAACTTTATTATATCAAACAACGAATTTACAGGTGCTCCGTACAGGCCAAGGGGTCGTCGGTGAAAGGAGAAAGAGCTCTTCTGCGTCTGCCCTTTATACCCCTGGTGATGGCGGAACCGGAAAGGCGGGGCCGTCACCCCCCACTACACCCTGGGTATACAGAACGCCATACTGGTACACCACAGTGACCACTGACATCACATGCAACCCCTCTGTAAAAGCAAGAAATCTGTGTGTGTGTGTCTGTCTGTTCCACACATATCTGTCAAACTGTTTGTCAGACTGGCCTCAGATTTTAAACGTGGTTTCCTGAGGTTTCGAGGGTGTGCATCCCCGAATATGGAGTCGCTCAGTCAAAATATGTAATTTTTATCAATAAAAGTTTAGCCAGCGCTCTGACACCATTCTGTCTCTTCATGCCCTGAAGTGCCGGATGGGTTTAGCTCTGTGTGTGTGTGTGTGTGTGTGTGTGTGTGTGTGTGTGTGTGTGTGTGTGCTCTGCAGGCAGCTATACAGGTTTTTCCTGTGAACAAACGCTGTAAATATGCCATTATAGGGTATCTCCAAGTTACAATCCCATTCAATTATTCCCTTTATCATTGCATCGTAATTTTGTGGGCTCCTACTGCACAACAACTTTAAAATTTCGGAGGGGGGGTGGGTTCGGGGCAGGCACACAGTAACGGCACATTTACTGGATGCTGCAAATTCTTCTTCCCTTTAAAGGGCACGCAGTGACTCCTGACCGCTGTAATACCTAAAATGTAAAGTTAACACCAACACGACAGGCGCGGAATTAGGGATGGGTGTATCAATACTCAAGTATCGATGCTTCAATACCAGCTGGTTGATACTTTGGAGTCGATGCTTTTTTTTAAAATATTGTGACACCACTATGTTAATACAAAACGTGTAATTTGTTTTCACTTCTGAGAGTTTTAGGCACTAAATCTATGTGTGAAAACCGGTGAAAAACCAGCCCAAGCATACTGGCCGCCAATCAGACTCTGAGCACCGCGCAGCCAAGCTCTCCCGCGCAGAGTGAGCTCAGCAGCGTCGGGCACTGTTGCCAACTCCTCAGTAAGGAAAGTAGCTATTGGCTGTCCTAAAAGTCGACAAAAGTCGATGAATGACGCCATCACCTAATTTGCATAATTGGTCATTTGCATGTAATTGTAATGGACGCTGTAGGTTTGAAGAATAATGTCACGGGAGAGACAACAAGTGAGTAAAACACCCTAAATATGTTTAGAACTACAAATGAACTTTCTTCGGTTGATTCTTGGTTTGTTTTAATTTTGCCATTTAACTAGGCCATCACTAAACAAAACTAACTAAACTAACTGACAGTGAAGAATCATTTGCTTTCCACTCTGTAAAACTGGGCAGTATTTTCAGGGTGTTTACGCATGTGAAATTCATTTGCAATCTGGACCCAAGTGGTCTGGATCTCCTCTCTGACTGCTGCACAGTGTTGTGTTGCTAGATATACGATAGTTTTAGGGGCTATACAATATACTGTAACGGCAGGGCTGTGATAAGGGGGCAGGAGTCTCCCGGCATGCTTGCACCGCGGAGGATTCAAATACTGTATCTGTGTGTTCTAAGTGTTATTCGTGTGTGCCATTATAACTGTGTAATAAGACTGGTTATGATAGTGTTGTTTCTATACATGTGCCGAATCATGTGTCTGTGCCACCATGAGCGAAATGAGGGCCTGTGTAAATGACCTCCCCTCCGTTCTGTGTTGTGAGCATGTGTATAAATAAAGCCTGTTTGGTCACAGTCATCTCTCCTTATTGTGTGAACCCTTACAACGTCACACCGGTGTCAGGAGTGGGATCACGGAGAAGATGGAAGCCAGAATTAAGACGGAGGTTCAGCAGCTTGAGCGACTCATCGCTCAGCTGAAGATGGACAACAGAGCTGACACACCAACCCCTGGAGGTGCTCGCCAGGATGAATGGAGCGGCGGACCCGACGGGGCCAGCATACCGCGCCTTCTGCCTTTCTCAAGGCAGAGTGGCCCAAGCAGAGCAAACCGGCCCCCTTCCCGCCCTTTTCAGGGCAGGACAGGCCAGCGATTCCACTGCGACCAGGGGTGGCGATCGACCAAGAGGCGACCGTCCCACCAATCCGCCAACGGGTCAACCTACCCCGCTTTGACGGCGAAACCCTGCTGGATGACTATCTGGTCCAGGTCGAGCTGGCTGCTGCGCTGAATGGCTGGACACCCGAAGAGACCGCCGTGCAGGTCGCGCTGGCCCTTGAGGGCAGGGCTCTCTGCATGCTGTCCGACCTCCGGCCCAAGGAACGTCGCAGCTAGCCAGCGCTACAAGGAGCACTACAAGAAGTGCTCTGGAGGCGGTTTGGGAGCGAAGCCAACACTGAGCATGCCCAGGAACAGCTGGCCTGGGAGCCTACGCAGCAGACATATGGCTGCTGACGCGGTGTGGCTACCCGTATTTTGAACTGGGGTGCTGGAGAAGCTCGCCCTCCAGCACTTCATCCGGGGGCTCTGCCTGGCCTGGCTCCAGGACCATATCTGGATTCACGCCGCGAACAGCTGGGAGACGGCTGTGGCAGAAGCGGAGCGGGTGGGACTGATGATGGATTATGCAGCTGATGTGTCATCACCGAGGCAGAAAGCTTTCCAGGCTACAGCTGAGACCGAGGAGGAGGAGGAGGAGGAGGAGGAGGAGGAGGAACTGCGCCGGACCACAGCAGCACGGCCAGTGAGAAGATGACAACGGCGGTGCGAGGAAGGTTGTTTCCGCTGCGGGGAGCCAGGACACATCGCACGGTACTGCCTGGCACCCACCCCGCGACAAACCGCCCCTTCGCCAACTTTAAACTAGAGCGAGGTGGTATGGACGGGGACCTGCCACCTCCCACTGACATTTTCCCCAATGAACTGTCAACACGTTTGGGCCGAATTGGACACTCGCGAGAGATGTACCTACAGTGCAGCTTGGACAGCACGCCGATCCGGGCCTTGATCGACACTGGTTCTACCATCCCCCTGGTCCGACCCGGAGTGCTGCCCGGAAAGGACGAGGCAGAAAAGCAGGGGTGGGAAGCTACCGGGCGCTGCATCACCACAGCCACTGGTGAGCAAGCCAGACTGGGAGGGCGGAGAGTTCTTGTGGTGGGGGTGGCCAGCCAGAATACAAACCACCCGTTTTGGCTGGCTGGCATTCAAGATCCCTGCATTATTGGACTCGATCCGCTCGCAGCATGGGGAGCAACAATTGACATTGCCAGATCGTCTCTCCTGCTGGGGGCTCGGACCATCACGCTCTGCAGCGGGACCCAGAGGAGGAACCCGGGCGCCTGTGTGATCAAGGTGCCGCCAAAACGGACTGAACTGGGCGGGTCACCACCAGAACCGAACACAGCAGTGCCACCAGCACGAGCAGAGGGAGCGCAATTGCCGAAAGAGACAGCAAAGGGGGGGCGCCAGCGGAGCGGGTCAATGTGTCAGCAGAAACACAGCAGACGATCAAAGAATTGTTCCAGCAGAGCTGCAGCGGACTACAATCGGGACAGAGACGCCAGCTGCGGGAGCTGTTGGACTGCTACATTGACATTTTCACTGCCAAGGATGAGGAGTGCACCCAAACCAGCTTGGTGCAGCACCAGATCAACACCGGTGAGACCAGGCCGGTCCGGCTCCGGCCTCGTCGTCTGCCTTTTTTAATGCGTGAGGCGGCATAACAAAAAACACGGGAAATGCTGGAGGCAGATGTTATTGAGCCCTCCAGCAGCCCTTGGGTGGCGCTGGTGGTTCTGGTTAAGAAGCAGGATGGTTCATGGCGGTTCTGTGTAAATTACCGGCCCCTGAATGACGTCACCTGCAAGGATTCCTACCCTCTGCCGACATCAATGACGCGCTGGATTACACCACCAGCTCCAGCTGGTTCAGCTCGCTGGACCTCCGCAGCAGCTATTGACAGGTAGAGCTGTCACCAGAGGCCAGCCAGAAAACAGCCTTCTCCATCGGGCAGGGACTGTGGCAGTTCAACGTGATGCCATTTGGACTTTGCAACGCCCCGGCCACCTTTGAATGTCTGATGGAGCGAGTGTTGGCTCACGTGCCCCGGAGCCGCTGCACTGTTTACCTAGATGACCTGCTGGTTCATGCAGCTGACTTTGATGGTGCCCTGTCCAACCTCCAGGAAGTATTAGACGCCATCCGACAGGCCGGTCTGCAGCTGCACCCGCGGAAATGCCACTTAGTTTGGCGAGAAACCACCTTTCTGGGCCACATCGTCAGCGCAGCGGGAGTCGCCACCGATCCAGAGAAAGTGGCAGCGGTGAAAAACTGGCCAGTGCCGCGGGATGTGGGAGAGCTACAGAGTTTTCTTGGACTGGCCTCCTATTATAGGAGATTTGTGAAGGATTTCACCACCATCGCTAGCCCACTGCATCAGCTGATACAGAAGGGCCACACGTTTGAGTGGAGTGAGAACTGTGCTGCTGCTTTTTCCCCAGCTTCGTTTGGTGCTCATCGGAGCCCCCATCCTACAGTATCCCAACCCGAACTGCCCTTTCATCGTGGACATGGACACCAGCAACCAGGGCATCAGGGCAATGTTATCCCAGGAGGGAGAACACGGCGAGCAAGCAGTTGCTTTTTTCAGGTTTTTTCAGCCGCACTCTCAGCAGAGCCAAAAGGAATTATTGTGTTACTTGCCGAGAGCTGTTGGCTGTCATCCAGGGGCTTCGTCATTTTTACCCGCATGTGTACAGGGGGAGGTTTCAGCTCAGGACGGATCATGCTTCCCTGACCTGGCTACTTAATTTTAAAGAGCCGGATGGACAGTTGGCGAGATGGCTGGAGGCACTGCAGGATTATGATTTTCAGATTGTGCATTGGGCAGGCCGCCTCCATGCCAATGCTGACGCGCTGTCTCGGCGTCCCTGTGCTGTGGAGGACTGTTGGCACTGCCAGCGGGCAGAGGACCGAGACCAAGCCATCCCATGGGTTGCTGCTCTCCAGACCGCTGTGAGGAGGAATAACACAGCGGTGCACAGCTCCTCCTCGGATAATCAGTCAGCTCTCCCTAGCGATAACGTCACGGAGGCCCTCGGCGTGCAGCAGCTGCAGAGTGAGCAGGATAGAGATCCGGTCATCTCCTGGGTTCGGCAATGGCTGGACACAGGCCAGCGGACCGCCTGGGAGGCTGTGTCCATGCTGGAACCAGATACCAAGGCCCTAGATTCCCAGTGGGCCAATCTTTGCTGTCACGAGGGTGTTGTGTATTGGCAGTGGCAGGCTCCAGCTGGGCAGCATCACGTCTGGCACCTGCTGGTTCTCCAGTGGCTCCGCCTCAACATGCTCCAGTTGGTCCATGGGTCGGTGGGGGTGGGCCACTTTGGGGTGACAAAGACTCTGCAGCATCTTCGGGCCTGGTTCTACTGGCCCGGATGTCACCAGGACATAGAGCTCCATGTCCACCGCTGTGATACCTGCACGGCTCAGAAAGGGCCAACTCAACAATCCCACACCCCCTTGCAGCAGTACCGGGTGGGAGCTCCCATGGAGCGAGTAGGAGTGGACATTCTGGGCCCTTTCCCAACCACGGATCAGGGGACCCGCTACGTGCTAGTCGCAATGGATTACTTCACCAAATGTCCAGAGGCGTATGCGGTCCCTGATCAGAGTGCCGCCACCGCAGCATCAAAGCTGGTGGACGAGATGTTTTGTTGGTTTGGCGCACCAAAGGAGCTGCACAGCGATCAGGGACAGAACTTCAATGCAGAGGTCTTTGAGGAGGTCTGCAGGCGGCTGGGCATCCAGAAGACCCGGACCACCCCGCTGCATCCACAGAGCGATGGCCTGGTCGAACGTTTCAATCGGACCCTAACCACCCAGCTCGCCGCCCTAGTGGACCAGCGACAGTGAGACTGGGACCTGCATTGTCCCTTTGTTCTGTGGGCGCACCGGAGGGCAGCACAGGAATCCACCTGGTGCACTCCTGCAGCGCTGATGTTTGGATGCAAGCTGCACACACCAGTGGATTTGATGTGTCCCCCCCCCCCCCCTTCCCGGAGCCGGAGGGCAAACCAGGGTTGGATTATTTGTTTTGCTTGAAAGAACGTCTCCACACGGTGCACGAACTGGCTTAGGAGGCACTGGCAGCAGTGGGTTGTCAGCAGAAGCAAGCATGCGACTCCCGCTGCCAGGGGAGGGACTTTGCACCAGCGGATCGAGTCTGGGTTTTCTGCCTGGAGTGCAAAAAGGGACTGTCGCCAAAACTGGCGAGCCATTGGTCAGGACCATGCGTGGTCCTACAAAGACTGTCAGATGTGGTGTACAGGGTGAGGCTGCAGAAAAGGAACCTGGTCGTGGTGCTTCACCGTGACCGTCTCGCCCCGTACCAGCCATCTGCCCCACGGGTGGTCGAGCTGGAGGCTTCATCCCGACCGGATACCCCGGGCGAGGTACGAATGGACATAAACGGCCTGTGCGTGCTGATCGCCGACAATGGTGGCCGTCCCGACACCTGGATGGATTTGTGTTGGACTTTTGAGTTGGACTTTGTTATTCTGGGGACAGAAACCAGTCCGGAGGGGAGAGGCAGTGTAACGTCAGGGCTGCAATAAGGGGGCGGGAGTCTCCCAGCATGCTTGCGCGGCGTAGGATTCAAATACTGTATCTGTGTGTTCTAAGCGTTATTCTTGTGTGCCATTATAACTGTGTAATAAGACTGGCTGCGATAGCGTTGTTTCCATATATGTGCCGAATCATGTATCTGTGCCACCATGAGCAAAACGAGGGCCTGTGTAAATGACCTCCCCTCCATTCTGTGTTGTGAGGGTGTGTATAAATAAAGCCTGTTTGGTCACAGTCATCTCTCCTTATTGTGTGAACCCTTACAATGTCACAATACGATCAAACCTTTTACAAAGGCCAAATATACAAAATCTTTAGCATTTCCACGCGCACCCCCCCCCCCCCAATGTTTTGATTTACGTGAACACCCACACATCATCAGAAACTGAAGCTCGCTCTTAACCAATCCGATCAGCTCATACCTGGGCTGGCTGGCTCCTTCTCCCTGTCTGCCACTGCCAGTCAGTCACATCAGCAGCACTCAGTTCATGTTTCTTTACTGTACGAGCACCGCAACAAACATAAAAAGTGAACATGAGTTTGGACTCGGAGAGAAAAAAAAAGAAAAGAGTCTGGCAGCACTGACACAGACGCTGGTAAGAAAAAAGCAACCTGCCAGGGCATTCACAGCAGCTTTATCGCCCTGCCTTGGTGTTATACCGTTCCGCGTACATTTAAAAGGATGGCTTCTACCTGTTGCTGGGAAGAAGGCTAAAGCACTTTGCCGCTGCTGCAGTATTCAATTGGTATCAGACATTGCAGTTCTGAAAAAACTATTAATTTATTGTAACTGCAACACTGCTGCTGCACGAGGCGACTGTGAGACTGACCGAGACTGCCTGTGATAGCTCTGGGATGGGAAGGGGACAGGAGAGCCTCACGGTACCACCCACTGCTGGTTGAGCATGATAACTGCAGAGCAATCGCGCACTTTCACGTCAGTGTCCAAAACACCAGAAAAGTCTTTGATAACACCAGGAAAAGTCGTTACATTTGTCACTAGTCACGTTTGACAAAAAAAAGTCATCCAGGGGGGCTGAAAAATCGCCAGATTTAACGACAAAAGCGCCAAGTTAGCAACACTGGTGTCGGGGGTAGTAGAAATGTTGCACCATTCATCCAAATTCTATGGTGATACCAAGCAGCATAAAATTTGAAAAATAAACAAAGTAAGCACTATTTAAGTTTGTAAAATAATAGTGTAAAAATACATAAATAAATGATACAATTTAAAAAATGTTGCACTGTTGGAAAAAAATTACACATATAGGAATGGTGAAACATTTCAGAAGTAAAAAAATACTTGAATCCAGTTGAGAATCTTCATCAAATTAAGAAATTAAAATTAATTTTGCATTCATTTTAAGTCTTAATTATTTTTATTATAATTGAAAAAAGCCATTTTATTTTTATTTACTTTGCTCATTGTTCTATTTTATTATCACTTTATGAGCATTTCTTTCAACTGTTTATGTTCATGAGTTTTATTCATATCTCATATTGCCCTTGCAATAAATTTGTCAATGAAACTGCAATCATGTGATTTTGGGCAAAAAGTATCGGTCTCAGTATTGAAGAAAAAGTCCCATAAATTAATGCTATCGTATCGAAAGGAAAAATGCTGGTATCGCCCATCCCTAAGCGGAATGGCCAGAGGACCCACAGTTCAGGAGAGGCAAGTCTATGGTGGCTCTTCCTTCCACTGTGGTACTGGTGCCGCTGGTACTAGCCGCGCTGTGCATTAGGGCCCAAGCCACTGACAACATCAGTGGGTGAGAGCCCTATTGTAATCGTTAGGATTATTTATTATTAACCTTATTTATACAGGTAATCCCAATGAGACACGGGGTCTCATTTTCAAGAGAGCTGTTTAATCGATCAGTTCTGTTAAAGCAGAGCAGATCACAGCGGACATCTGACCTGTAGAGGAAGGAAGCTGGTCTCCTTTATTTTTGTGCATAATAATTTCTGAATGATTTTAGCATTTTATTTTGCTGCGCTGCATCAAGGTGAAGAAGTTCTGTCCCCCTCAGTCGTTCAGGGTTCAAACACAACGCTGTGTCTGACGTTAGGTTTTCTTCTGCTGAAAATTTTCAGAGGAGCTCGGCGAACTATGCCGTATACCAACATGCTTCAGGGTGCTCTTAACTTAGATAAAACTTAGCCATAACTGATTCGATGTATGCCAGCGTATCATATTATAATGCAAGGAATCTGAGTGTGTGTGTGTGTGTGTGTGTGTGTGTGTGTGTGTGTGTGTGTGTTCCGTGCATATCTCCAGAACTGTTCATCGGACTGACCTCAGATTTTATATGTACTATGCTGAGGTTATGAGGGTGTGCATCTTCGAATTTTAGCCTCCCCGGATATGGGAAAGTTTAGGAGGGGAAATCTTTAATGAACGTCCTTAGGGGAGCTATGGGCATTCATAGCTAAGACATCATAGAGGCACAGATGTTACCATGGTTACTGTTGCCAGGCAGACACATCATCAAAGATCAAAGGCAGGCATCAGAGAATGAGTGGTGACGTCACCACTCAAAGACAGGTTTCACCATGGTTACTGTTGCCATGGTAACCATGTCAAAGATCAAAGGCAGGCATCACCATGGTTACTGTTGCCATGGTAACAGTAACTTTCTACAGGCATGCAGAAATGCTTGCTTACACTTGGTTTTTACGGGCATGCACTGGTATGCACTAGTAATAATAATAATGCATCAGATTTATATAGCACCTTATTATAGACACTCAAAGATGCTTTTACAAATAGATACATTATTCATTCACTCCAGACTGACAATGGTAGTGGAAAGCTACTACTGTAGCCACAGCTGCCCTGGGGCAGGCTGACAGAAACATGGCTGCCAATCCATGCTAATGGCCACTAGACCAACACTTATACCCAGTGTTATGGACACTGGAGGCAAGGTGGGTAAAGTGTCTTGCCCAGGTACACAACGGCAGGATATCTGGGGAGAGCGGGATTTGAACCACCAACCATCCGGTCATTGGACGACCTGCTGTACCTCCTGAGTCCCTTAGAGCTTAAATTAAGCTGAGCTTAAGCTTTATGAATATTAAAAGTCTGCATGATTATTACCTCCGCGAAGGAGTTTGTGTTCACTGTGATTTGTTTGTTTGTCTGTCAGTTTGACTGAGTAGGATTATGGATGGATAGATGGATGGATGGATAGATGGATGGATGGATGGATAGACGGATATTTTATGAAATTTTCACCAGAAGTGGCCCTTTACCTGAGAATGACCACATTAGATTTGGGGGCTGATCCAGATCAGTCTGTGTATTCTGGATCACTTCTGTTTGTTTTTTTTGTTTGTTTTTTTTTCAATTTTGTGAGATAGGACTTTTTTGAAATTGATATTTGATAAAAACAAAACAAAACAGGCTGATCAGCCTGAAAATACAACAGCATAGACAGAGCACAGTCACACCAAAAAGTTGGGCAGATAACAAGCTTTTGCAACTTTGGAAAACGTAGAGCATGTATGTGTGGGGTGAATGCTTATATCTGCCATTCTCTCTAATCCTAACCATCAGTGGTATGGACGCCTAAACATAACCTTTTCCTTAACTAGTGCATGCCCGTAGAAAGCAAGCGTTCTTGTCTGGAAACAGGTAAGCCAATTAGGCTGTGTAGGGTGTGTTTGAAAGTGGAATACAAACAGGTGTAGCCTACATATATGTAGGCAATCACACATGTTCGACTTTGACAAATATAAAAGGGACTGAACACTAAAATACTGTACTGGAGAGGAGTCCGGCCGTTGGCGAACCTCAGAATCAGGAGGAGCAATGTGGTTTTCATCCTGGCTGTGGCACATCAGACCAGCTTTTTACCCTCTCGAGAATCCTCGAAGGTTCGTGGGAGTTTGCCCAGCCAGCTTCCATGTGTTTTGTGGACTTGGAGAAGGCATTCAACTGCGTCCCTCGTGGTTTTTTGTGGGGGGGTGCTTCGGGAGTATGGGGTATCGGGCTTGTTGTTACAAGCTATTTGGTCTCTATACGACCGTTGTGAGAGTTTGGTTCGTATTGCCAACACTCAGTTGGACTCATTCCCAGTGAGAGTTGGACTCCACCAGGGCTGCCCTTTGTCACCGATCCTGTTCATAATTTTTATGAACAGGATTTCTAGGCGCAGGGTGTCATCCTTGGTGACCACAGGATCTCATCTCTGTTGCTTGCAGATGATGTTGTCCTGCTGGCTTCATCCAGCAATGACCTACAGGTCTTACTGGGATGGTTTGCGGCCGAGTGTGAAGCGGCTGGGATGAGAATCAGTACCTCCAAGTCCGAGTCCATGGTCCTCAGCCAGAAAAAGGTGGATTGTCCTCTCCGGGTTGGGGATAAGCTCCTGCCCCAAGTGGAGGAGTTTAAGTATCCTGGGGTCTTATTCACGAGTGAGGGGAGAATAGAGTAAGAGATTGACAGATGCGAACGTTGTACCAGTCTGTTGTGGTGAAGAGGGAGCTGAGTTCTAAGGCAAAGCTGTCGATTTACCAGTCAATCTACGTTTCTACCCTCACCTATGGTCATGAGCTTTGGGTAATGACCGAAGGAACGAGATCACGGATACAAGCGGCTAAAATGAACTTTCTTTGTAGGATTGCTAGACTTACCCCCAGAGATAGGGTGAGGAGCTCAGTCATCCGGGAGAGGCTCAGAGTAGAACCGCTGCTCCTCCACACTGAAAGGAGCCAGCTGACGTGGTATGGGCATCTGATCAGGATGCCTTCTGGACGCCTCCCACTTGAGGTGTTTTGGGCACGTCCATCTGGGAGGAGACTCCGGGGCAGACCCAGGATTCGCTGGAAAGACTACGTCTCCCAGCTGGTCTGGGAACGCCTTGGTATCCTCTCTGAAGAGCTGGAACAGGTGACTGAGGAGAGGGAAGTCTGGGCTTCTCTGCTTGAACTGCTGCCTCCACGACCCGGACCTCCGGAAAAGTGGTAGAAGATGGATGGACACTAAAATGTATTTGATTGTGTGAATATTAATTACAGAATTCTTGAAAATGAATGGGACATGCAATATTAGCGACTGTTTAAAAACCCTTGTTTATTTGTTTGTCAGACTTATTTGTGTGATCTTTTATGACTTAGATTCTTGTAGTTTGGGGACTGGGAGTTGTTTGGTCACCATTATAATTGTTTTAGTTTATATGTATGTATAGTTTATAGTATGTAGTCAATAAACTCTTGCAGTGCCTTGCATGGCAGTGACCCATCTAATTCTAGATGTGATTAACATTGTAAATAGCAGAAACGGAATTTCATTCTACCGTACATGATTGGCTGTATGAAGTGAATGACAACAGAGTTGGCTTCTTTCAGTACTGTAACAGAACACGTTTACAAATATTTGAGATCCATTGTAGTGCATCATTTTACACTGTAGCAATATTTTGTTTTTAAAAGGTTTTTAAAACTAATCAAACAAATTAACTAAAAAACACCCAACATTATTATACACAGCAGAAGGACGCATTTGACTGCAACCGTTGCATCAGCGCTGCCCAATTTTCAGTAAATACAGTATTTAACTAAGAATTATTTATTTCATTATTTGGGCATTTTTGTGTCCTGTTTGGCCATTCCGCTCCACAGTCATGGTGGTATTATTATTAAGTTTTTAATTTTTAGATACTCTAAGGGGGGACTCACGGTCTGGCAAAGGACTGGTACCACATGGGTGAAGTAGCAGTCAGGACTCCTGTCTACCACTGACTGGGCAGACTGGGCACGCCTCCTCGCGAAGTGACCGTGGTCTGCCCGTTTGGGCTGCTGCTTCTCCCGGCATGTCCTGTGCTGGATACACCAGTGTTCTTTATCAGACTTGAATCCTCGCTGACGCTCCACCCAGTCTGCTCACGTGCCTCATGTTCTCCATATATGCCGAATTATCCTTTAGTCCTACGCAATCACAGCAACTTTATGGTATAAATTTTTTAAGCATCAACTCTTCAGTATTATCTTTTTCTAGTGAAATTTGTCGCTTTTCGCTTCCTTGTTTTGCTCACGGAGCGCTGTGGTTACTGATACTGTGGTACCACGTATTATTCAATCAGTACAGAGTCAATCCAAAACCCCACCCACATTTCTAGAAGCCAGAGCATGAGGAGAGAGTGATGACTAAACTTTTATTGATAAAAATTACATATTTTGACTGAACAACTCCATATTTGGGGATGCACACCCTCATAACCTCAGCAAAACATGTATAAAATCTTAGGTCAGTCTGACGAACGGTTCAAGAGATATGCGTGGAACAGACACACTGGTCATTGACAACACCTACTGATGAGACTTGATGGAAGTAAAATGCGCAGGGTCTTGGTCCTCCATGGAATGAGTTTGAGATTCCTGGCCTAAACCTAACCTAAAAAGTAAAACACAAATGCGGATGTGATGAACGGGCAGAGCTGGATGCAAACACGGGGTTGTCGCGTAAAGGCAGTCATTTCTGGACCATTGGGGTGACCGAGCCTTTTCTGTTGCTGCCCCCAGGCTCTGGAATAATCTCCCCCCTGACCTACGTGCTATCTCTGACCTGACCCTTTTTAAATCTGAACTTAAGACATATTTGTTTAGGATGGCTTTTAATACCCAGTAGTGGTGATATTTGTCTTGGCATTTGTTTTTATTTTATTTTTAGGTTGTTTTTGTTTATGTTATTTGTTTTTAATGCTCTGTGTGTTTTTAATGCTGTTTATTTTTTGTAAAGCACTTTGGTCACCTACGGGTTGTTTTAAAGGGCTATATAAATAAAGTACATTACATTACATTACATCCTCCATCCCCCTCCCACCAACCAAGTGAGTGTTGAGCCCTTTGGAAAGGGGTGTTTCACGCATGCACAGTGACAACGGTGCGCTGTTTCAGTGCATGTGCAGTGGTAATGGGTTTTGGAGTAAAGGCTTTATAGTATAAATAGTAAATTTTGTTGTTGTTTTAGTAAAAATGGAACATTTTAATTGGGTGGAAAGTGTACTACTTTTGTACCTTTGTACTACTTTTGGTGAGATCAGGTTGACAGACAACCTAGGATGCCCTGTCTACTGACACATTTTAACCACACTGTAATCTGTGGACAGACAGCCTTGGCTAAGGTATGCTCTCTCTGGATTCTCTATGATATTAAGACTTGAAGTCAAGTATGTCCAGACTGCTGCTATCCATTTGCTGCATTTTACCTTACTTCAACTAATTCAGTTTATAAAACCTCTACTTGTTTGGTGTCAGTGCCTTTTAAAGTATTTTGATACATTTATGACACATAGTATGGATTATTGTACAGTTAAAATACTTGCAGTCTTTCAACAAGTTTGTGCTTTAGGTTTCATTAAGAAGTAATTTATAACTTTTTATTTGTATGTATTTTATCAAGTAAATGTATATGTATTTTTAATTTTCTTATGTCGAATCAGCTGGTATAACTGTGTGTTGCACCCACGCAGTTCATGGAGCACTTTGCAACAGGTATTTCACATCTGAACACTACATCCTCTCATCTACTGTAAATGCAGTCACTTCAGACTCCATACAGCTGAAGTCTGAGGCTTCAGAAACTTCACAAACCTGTCGGTGGCATCGGGGTGCCTACATCCTACATCAAAATCCATATCACCCCTGTGTCAGCATCAAATAACACACACTTGTTCATTCCACCTGGCCTTGCAATTCAGTCCCGAATTACAGAGCTTCTGCAAATACAGTAAGTATACGAGGGCGAGCTGCAGCACAAGCATTTAGTTTATTACAGCTAATTTGTTGGGTTCAGTTAGGCATGAATGGAAATTTTGTGTTCAACAAAGTTTCTATTGTGTGTGACTGATGTACAAAATGTTTAAAGTTGAAATCTTTACATTATTCTGAGTATGTTGGTTATTAATGCTCTGCTCTGCAGTCCATTTAAAAGATGGAGTGACTGGGGCTGCTGTTCAATCAGGGACCAAAACTGTAAATAAAACCTGGAAAAAAAAAAAGATGGGTGTGCACTTTGATTATTCAGCTTTTAGATGACAGAGGAACCCTTTCTTTTTACAAATTAATTGTATAAAAGCTCTTTTGGCACTTTATTAACCATAAATGCCTGGATTCATCTTTGTTTTATTAAACCTTTATTTTAAAAAAAAGGTTTGGTTTGGTTAAAGTCAGGTTTGCACTTTATTCCCAATAGGGAATCATGTTTGTTCATGTTTGTTTGGGGGGGGAGGATTTATGTGAAATAGTTTCTTATCTTTTATAGTTTAAAAACTATTGATTAAAACTTAAAACCAAATGTGGCGTGAAATTTTTTTTTGACCATATCATCCAGCTCTAACCTGTGGTATTAGAAATTCTATCTTTACACTGCAAAAACTAATAACTTCACCCACAAACATATCGACAGGCACATGGTTGAGGACACAAATATTTTGTAGCCCTTATATCCAGTGTGTGTCACGCTTTTACAATTCATTGTGACAGAATACCACACCAGGAGAAGCACAGGTGTAATTATTACCATCAACGCTGGCTTCCTTTTCCAGTTTAACAGCCCTGCAATTATGCATGCTGGCTCACATGCATGGCTTATTGGGACACTCAAATGGAAAGAGGCCATCATTAAGGGCCTTAATTATGTCTGCGCCTGCCTTCCTATGACAAGCATCTTGCCTGAAAAACAGTCATCCTCTTAAATATTTCAAGCAAATCTGCATCTTCATCCATATAATATAAATCTCAAGACATCTAAAAATGTACAGGCTGATCAGTAACTGTGCATATCCAGAATGTGGGCTTCTTTTACACTTTCATCCTCCTCCATGAAGATTTATCATCTTTACACGTACAATTTAAAAGGAATCCTCTGACTCTGAATCTCTTTTATACTTACTCCCACTCCTTTCTGCGGGCTTGAGGTGTGCTCTGTATTTTATGAGCCTGGTGGGCCATGATGATGTCCTTCTGCTCCACAAGTCCCCCTCGCCGTCGCAGCATCCCGTGGGGGCTCAGAGACCCCGAGCCCTGATCAGAGGAGACCTCTTCCTGATCCTGGGGCACATCGAAGCTGGCAGCTCGAGGAGGAAGGCCCAAGTACTCAGGGAGAGCATGGGGGACCTGCAGGGAGCAGGACCGCGCTCCCTGCCCCAGGCCAGGATGGGCAGTAGAACTGGACTTTCTCCAAGCCTCAGGCTCAGGAAGAGACAGGGAAGAGTGGCCGTGTGTCCTCTGGCCACAGCTGGTTGGAGAACTGGGTGTCAGGGAGAGGGACTTTTCTGAACTAGTGAACATCTCCACAGAGGATAAGAGGACACAGTTTGAGCTTAATGCTGTAAATAAGAGGAAAAGAGGCAGGATGTCAGAACTGAAAGGCAGAAATATAACAATGAACCAATGCTCAGAAAATATTGCACATGCTTGCTGTCTTTTTGTTCTCTCTCTCTCTCTCTCTCTCTCTCTCTCTCTCTCTCTCTCTCTCTCATGCAGTAGAGTGTGGGGATGGCACTATGTTTCAGCCAGGCTGCCACAGGATTAAGATATTATTATGCCCACAAGTCGATGATGATCCCACATAAGTTATTAACCGTTGCCGCCATCAGATTCTCCATCAGTCATGAAATGTGCAAAATAGACTGTTCTTTAAAGAATCTACAGTTCCCACTGGTTTTAGAAAGCCTATCACTTTTTTTTTAATCTAGTGCTTTCATCAGGCTGAAATTGTTCAGTTCAGCCTACTACGCTTACATAAAGAATGTTTTTGCATGATTCACTCCTTTCTTGACTGTAAACTGATTGTAAACTGTACAACTTCTCAGTTCATCTTATGGTTGAAACAAGTCACCCTAGCTTTCTTTTTCTGGGTAACACACATCCAAAGAAGAACTAGATGGGGTTGCTATGCTCACTGCTGAGTGGTATGTCTTATGGTACGTGTCCACCTAGCTGTTGGTTTCCCAGCTTCTCATCCATCGTCTATGTTAACTATTGACAGTGTGTTCGTAATTGTGATGTGGCCTGTTACAAGAGAAGGGATGACTTGTTGCCCTCTTGTTCATTTGCATAAATTTGAGGTCCTCTCTATCTTATGCAAATGTAATTCAATTCAACTTTATTTATATAGCACCATTTCACAACTACAGTCATAGCACTTTCAAACTGGAGGGCAAAGACCCCACAATTGCAGAAAGACCCCAGCAATCAGACAATCCCCTGTGAGCAAGCACTTGGCAATGGTGGAGAGGAAAAACTCCCTTTTAGCAGGAAGAAACCTCCAGCAGAACCAGGCTCAGGGAGGGACAGTTATCTACTGCAACTGGCTGGGGGGTGAGAGAATAGAGAAGAATAAGAAAAGAAGAGACATGTAGAGGGCAAACAGCATAACAGGGATTCAATCTGAGAGAGAACAAACAAATGTTAATGATCAGCAAAAATATTACATTGAGAGGAATGAGGAGTGACTGAGAAGAGAGGAGTGAAGCTCAGCGCGTCGCTGGAGGTTCCCCCGGCTGTCTAAACCTACTAGCAGCATAACTAAATAACTAAGGCGGGGGGGGGGGGGGATTTTCTAATTTGGCAAATTGATTACCGTCATCTGGCTTTATTGACAAATATAATTGTGTGTCATCTGCATAACAACGAAAAGTTATGCAGTGCTTTCTAATAATATTACCTAACAGAAGCATATATAAACTAAAAAGAATAGGGCCTAACACAGAGCCCTAGGGCTCTGTGACTAAGCTTTGAATTTGAAGAAAACTCGTTATTGACATGAACAAACTGAAACCTATCAGATAAATAAGATTTAAACCACTGCAAAGAAGTTCCATTAAGTCCAACAAGGTGTTCTAATCTAGCAAGTAAAATATTATGATCGATAGTAGCAAAAGCTGCACTCCGGTCCAAAAGGACAAGTACAGAAACAAGTCCTTTATCAGATGTGATAAGGAGGTTAGTGACATTCACTAAAGCCATTTCAGTACTATGATGAATTCTAAACCCTGACTGAAACTCTTCAAATAAACAGTTTCCCTGTATGTGGTCAAATAATTGTGTAGCAACAACTCTTAAGAATTTTTAAATAAAAGGCAGTTTAGAGATTGGTCTATAGTTAGCTAAAACTCCTGGATCCAGTGTTGGCTTTTTAAGTGACAGTTTAATTACGGCAGTTTTAAAAGCCTGCAGTATGTGGCCTAATTGTCATGTATGCCCCTTTCAGGGCATTAATGAAGCATCAGATGCCAACAGAGAGTTTGCTTGTTTTATTAAAGAAAGGACAAAGTAACAAAGTAAAGAGCCACGTTTGGCAAAACACATACATTAAACTAGGACACAAAATAATGAACACTGACATCAAATGTAAGAGTATAGCAAGGACAGAGCCTGACGCTATAGAATACACACTTACAAGTGCTGGAGCGAAGACAGATCAAACACGGAGGGAAGACTGGAGCCGGGGTTAGGGACTCCAGTTCTGGTAAACCAATGTAGGTCGCAGTGAGGAGTGAGCCTCAGCTGCTTCCTTAAATACAGATAACAAAAGTAACAGAACCAAACAGGAAAGGGGAAACGTAATTATCGAAATCAAGATCAGCTGTGACAGCGCTAACTCGGCTTTGGCAGCCGGAAGTTCGGCCACAGCGCTGTCACAATAAAAGCCCTGAGAGAACAATAATAACCAAACCAAAATAATCTGGGAGAAAAAGGAAAAATACTGAGTAACCCGAGCGGGGATGAATTCAGCGCTTGGATCACAACAGTACCCCCCGTTCAAAGGGCGCATTCCAGGCGCCCATAGCGACACACAGGGAGCCCCCCCCCCCCCCAACCAGAAAGCTAATCAGCCCGACTTCGGGTGGGCAAAGGGGGAAACAGGCTAGGAGGGAGAGAAACTCGAAAGTAAACAAGCACAACTGTCGACCAGCAAAAATACAGAGAAAAAAAAAACCCACAAAGAACACAGAATAGTGCGGCTAAACTCGCCTAACAACACGAACAATGAAACAGAGAAACCAGGTAAACAAGTGAAAACAAAAAAATACATGTACAGAACATGCTCGAGAGCAGCGGAAGGGTGAACACAATATCAACGTATACAGCAGCTCGACCATAAGGCAGGAAAAACAAACTCTTTCACAATATATGAGGATGACAGAAAGAAAAAAAACACCATGAAAACACAAGTATAGGGATACCGACAGGTAGAGAGAAGAAAAAAAAAGGCAGTTCAGGTGACCTCCTGGCATCCCAACTCCACATCAGGAGAAAAGACAAAAAAAACAAAACAAAACAGTTCGGGTGGCCTGCCGAAGTCCCAGAACCAGGGAAATAGTACCTCAGGCGGCCAACCCAGGTTGCCCCACCAGCGACGCAGTCCATCCGGCGGCCAACCCAGGACACAGAACCAGCAAAACAGTCTTTCAGGTGGCCGCCCCACGTCCTTAGACCGCCAGAACCGAAGGGGGGAGCTCGGAGGCGGCTTCCCTACTGAGAGGCACAGCAAGGGGAAGCTGACCCAAATAGAGGAGACCCCAGCGGCATCCGGTGGAGGATAATGGGGGGAGGGGGGAGGGGGAACCAGTCAGGTGTCAGGCGGTAGGGGATCTGCAGTTCCCTCACCAACCTCGAACCAGGCCAGCACAGCATCCTTGGTGGACCCAGACCGGGCCAGCGCAGCACCCACGGTGGACCCCGATTGGGCCGGTGCAGCACCCGCAGTGGACCCCGATTGGGCCGGCGCAGCACCTGGGATGACCCCCCGAAGCGAACCCGGAGCTTCAATGAACATGACAGGAGCTGACTCATCTCCGGTGACCCTGAGAGAAGGCTCGGACACAGAGGGAGAACAGGGATCAGGATCACCGGCAGTGGCAGAGCCCGGCGAGACGAGCTCGGATGCAGCGGTCAGCTGCACCTGGCCCTTCTCCCCAAGAGACAGGCAAGAATGCTCCAAGACAGAAAATAGGAAGACAAAATAGAGCACTTGCCTGATCTCAAGCTCTACCGCCGTCCAGGACTCCGACGATCCAGGCTCGAAGATCTGGAGGTCCACTTCCGCTTTCCACTCGACTGCGGTGGCTTCCGCAGCCGGCATGATGGTCTCCACAGTCCGATGACCCTCTAGCGCTGAAACCCACGCCAATGGCCCACTCGGCGAGGTAGCGGGGGATCCATACCCTGCTGCAGCTGACTGCTGCTCCACGGCAACCCGGGGACGCTTTACCGTCGGCGCTGGCTCCAAATGGCAGTCAGCCCTCCTCTTCTGCCCATGACGCGGCTGCGGGACTGGAACCTGGCTCTCCAGCGCCGCAGGCTCTTCCTGCGTCCAACGGTCTACTCCTGGCACCGGGGGACGCTCGGAGAGAAGGGGAGGAAGCACAGAGGTAGCAGGTTCAGTTCTAATGGCTGCATTAGGTGGTGGGAGCTCAGGGGACTGTGAAAACTGAGCTCCACGGCCAGGAATCAGACAAGTTAATTCATCACACAGAGAGTTAGAATGAAAAAGCACTTGCCTGCTTTCCCGGGCCACGATGGTGACTGCTGCAGTGGGCTTGGTTCTTCCCTTTCCCCTAGAGATGGTGACGGAGGGCCCCTCGGGAAGACAAGGAAGAGCTGCCTCAACGGGATCGGTGACGAGCGGAGCCAGAGCAGGACTCGCTGGGCTCACAGCAGCTGGAGGGAGCGCCGAGGAGGAGGGAGGAGCAGCCGAGGCAGTCCAGGGACGAAGAGTTGACAGAACAGCGGGGAAAGATGGCCCGGAGGCTAAGGCTGCTGTCTTTACCTTCCGTCGTGGCATGGGGAAAACAGCTGGCTGGGAGGCGGAGTTCTTATGGCAGCCCTGAACAGGATCCGCATGGGCACCTCGTGGAGGATTAATCCGGTCAGGAAATTCCCTCACCTTCAGGACAATCGTGTCAAGGGAAGGAGATGGATCACGAACTGGGCGGCAACGTCTTCTCGCTGGAGGTGAGGCTAGATTTAAATCCAGAAAGCGCCGCTGCTGTGCAGAAACTGAAGCCAGCAGCTCAGCAAACTCGGGAAAGTTGTGAAGCTCAGAATTAACCTCCACCAGTCTGACAGCAGCCACCACGCTCTCAAGAATCTTGCTGGGATGGAAGGCAGAGCATGCTTCAGCCACACGGCCCCTGATGAGTTCAGCTGCCCACTGTACCTCCTCACTGGGACCTCTGGCTGCCCTCCTCCTCTGCTGCATCGGGAGACGGTCTGTCGTCAGCGCCAAGACTAAAGCTGGACCCGAGATAGAGACCTCATAGAGAGCCGAGGAGTGAGTGTGCTTCCCCGTCAGCCCCCCCTTGGGCCTCCTGGAGGATTTCTGGTCCAACTTCCGGTTCCTCTGAAGAAGCGCCGATACTTTGGCCATCCTCTCCCTGCCCTCAGCATGATCAGCAAGGCGAGGATGGCGCTTAACTGCCTCCTCTGTGAGGTTCAGGTACCAGCGTGCGTTTCTGGAGGTGGGGAACATACGAACGTTGGAGAGGAGGCCATCAACCTCCATCAGCGCCTGGACAAGTGCGAAGCCCAGGCTCATAGGATACCCAGTCCTTGATGACGCCATCTCTCAAAATTCACTGGCACCCGGAAAAGGGGAAAAACTCAAGGCCAAAAACAAACTCACTGCGGCTGGCACCTCGCTTGGCTGTGACCTTCTGTCATGTATGCCCCTTTCAGGGCATTAATGAAGCACCAGATGCCAACAGAGAGTTTGCTTGTTTTATTAAAGAAAGGACAAAGTAACAAAGAGCCACGTGGGGCAAAACGCATACATTAAACTAGGACACAAAATAATGAACACTGACATCAAATGTAAGAGTGTAGCGAGGACGGAGCCTGACGCTATAGAATACACATTTACAAGTGCTGGAGCGAAGACGGATCAAACACGGAGGGAAGACTGGAGCCGGGGATAGGGACTCCAGTCCTGGTACACAGATGTACAGTAGGTCGCAGCAAGGAGTGAGCCTCAGCTGCTTCCTTAAATACAGATAACAAAAGTAACAGAACCAAACAGGAAAGGGGAAACGTAATTACCGAAATCAAGATCAGCTGTGACAGCGCCGACTCGGCTTTGACAACTGGAAGTTCGGCCGCAGTGCTGTCACAATAAAAGCCCTGGGAGAACAATAATAACCAAACCAAAATAATCTGGAAGAAAAAGGGAAAATACTGAGTAACCCGAGCACGGATGAATTCAGCGCTCGGATCACAACACTAATGTCAATAAAGAATTGATTATTTGAAGAATAGAGCTAACAGAAAATGGGAAGATTTCTTTAAATAACCTGGTAGGAATAGGGTCTAGTAAGTTGAAGGCTTGGAAGAGGAAATTATTTATCTAACTCTAAAAGGTGAATTGGAGTAAACTAATTCAAATGAATGTCAGTTGGAGGAGTTGTAGTTGTTACTGTATTTAAATTAATGGTGGGAAGGATCTGAATGATTTTATCTCTGATAGATGAAATTTTATTCTTGAAGAAGTTCATAAAGTCCTGACTAGTAAGCGTTAAGGGAATGCTAGATTTGACAGAGTCCTGACTCTTTGTTAACCTGGCTACACTGCTGAAAGGAAACCTGGGATTAGTCTTGTTCTCTTCTATTAGTGCAGAATAACCAGTTGTTCTGGCTTTCCTAAGAGATTTTTTTTATAAATTAGAAGCTGATTTCGCCAAGCTAAATAAAGTTCATCTAGTGGAGTGACATTTTCTTTCTAACTGACAAGTCTTCTGTTTAAAGCTGCAAGTTTCTGTATTGAACCAAGGAGTCAGAAATCTCTGATGAGACTTTTTTCTTTTCTAAATGAGCCACCATGTCTAGAGTAATTTGAAATGCAGGCACCTCATGGCAATCATTTCAAGGAACTTGTGCTGAACAGTAGCTGTTGTCAATGAAAAGTAAACACATATTCAGTAGCAATTGGTTAATTTCTCACCTCAAATGTTTCCAGAAATCTTTTGCTGTTTAATTTTGAAAGAGAAAAGTTTACAGCCCAGCTGCCATCTTGGACGTGGGTGAAGTACTTCAACAGACAGCTGGTGTGCTTTATAGAGTAGCAGTCACGATATCTCCATCATTTGTTGAGACTCTGCTGGTTTCTCCAATATGCTTGTACGATCTTGAGAAGCAGCAGTCACCCTCCAACAAAAAACGCCTAGGTGCATGCATCCTATAAGATGGCTATATGTTCCCATCCCGGTGATATTTTGACATTTGTTCAGGGCCCTTCTATGTAGAAGCTAATTTTAGATGATGATAATACACTCCAGTTCAAGCAGGTTGGGGACATTTAAGAGCATCCAGCCAGATGGATGAGGCAGCCACTATGCAGTGCCAATCCCTTCACCTTTCACACACCTATCCACACCTAGGGTCACTTAAGAATCTCCAGTTAACGTGCATGCTTTTGGACTGTGAGAGGAAATCAGAGTATCCAGAAGAACCCCATACAAGAATTGGGAGAACATGAAAACACACAGATAGATCCTGATTGGTGCCTGGGGGGGTTCAAACTACTGATGTCCTGATCTCAAGTACCAAGGCTTTTGTAACTTGATTGCATTTGGGGTCAATGGCTTCATTTCCATTCAAGTCTCTGTTGTTTTCCATCAGACACAGTTGTTTTACATCAGCCTCACCATGACACTGCACATATGATGCAGCAGGGAAGGTGTAGTCAACATATCTGCTGTGTGAAATACTCTGAGTATTGAGCCGTCAAGCAAATACATGGCATTGATTTTTTAAAAATAATTTTGTAATTAATGGTAGGGCTGGACTATTAACCAAAATAAAACTGAAACAGATGGTTGGGACATAAAATCAACGTAATCTTGCTCGTCAGTTGTTTGGTTCTTCCCTTCTTACTGTAATCTGTGTATATGACAGCTTTCATGTACTGCCACTTTAAGACGTCTCCTGCTTGCGGTCACATCTCTGCAACCCGGAAATAGTGTAGCAAGCTCTGTTCAGAAGCAGCAGAACATGGCAGAAAAATTAAAACAACTTGTACCGAAAAGAAATGTGATGTTCATCCACACAACATGAGATGATTGACTCTTGGTTTCATCTGGGGATGCCAGGATGGGGTGAGCGAGGTGAGCGGAGGCGGTGCAAATTGCGGCGAGGCTGGGTCGCTGTTGGCCTCTGACTGCTGTCAGTGTTATTGACCATTTTGCAGTGGGGGTGAACAACAGGCTGGACGAGCTAATGGTGAATTTAAGAACCCAATCATAGAGTTGTGGTCCACGTGTGGTGATGGCATGGCTGTGGCTGTGTGAAGGGCTTCCCCAGAGCAGCTAGCAGGCTTCCGGCAGGAGTCATGTGGTCCACGGGCCCTCAAGAGGTATGTGTGGACACTGTCTTCTGCACTGGACAGTGTTTAGTTTGGTTGCATCTTTGTATGGTGACACTGGTCCTCTTCTTTATTATATTATGCTTATTTATGGCTGAATCACAGCAGTGATATATTCATTGATGCCGCATTCTTGTAACTTAAATATCAATCTTGTCAGTGAACTATAAAGGAGAAGAAAGGTGGGGGGAAACAACTTGAAAGCTTCAAAACAACCATGATGCTGACTTAAGGTCAAATCACCCAGCCCTATTTAATTATGTAAAGTTTGCAAGAATGTGCTGTAGGAAAATGTATCAGATTGTGACTCTGGATTAGTCAGTCCTCAATTTAAATGACTCAGATCAGATCAAGGACATAAAATCTCGATTGGAACATCCATAATTCAAGCCCAGAACCTTCTTGCTTTTATAAATTTGCCCTTTACTTTCATTCTTAAGGTTAGCGTTAGGAAAAACATTAAACACACCATAGACGTAACCCTCCGCCTTTGCTTATTTTCTACCAGTGTGGCCAGAGTGCTGGTGCTTTGGCCAGTGCTCAACCAGTGCCCAGCTCAGCTCCTGAAGATTACAGCTTCCTTTTCCTCTGGTGTAGTCGAGCTGATAATAATGTGATGATGTCAGATTTATAGATGTGGGGGTGCTTCAGGAAAAGAGGGTGTCCCAAATCTTGGCCTGTGATGTCACTGGTGCTGTAAACCCAGACTCATTTTGTACCAGAGCTGGAACCAATGTGATACTAGCCCAGGTTTTTAGGCTGAGTACCAGTGTTTTTGCAACAGAAATACAGAGATTGGTGCTCAGCCTGGCTCTGGCACCAGCTGTGGGAAAGGAGTTCTTGTCTCCTGACTTCCTTAAGCCATAAAACCACAGTCTCACTTTGTGAAGCAAAAGAGCTCCATGTCGGTCCTGTGATGCAAACCAGCCCTGATCAAACAGCAACATTTTACGTGACTGACTTCCCATTACCAGTTGAAAAGATGTTGAAAATGCAACACAACTTTACCTGTCATCTATTTTTTTTAAAGTGGGTAAAAAGTTAAAGGTAAAAAAAAAGCATTCACTTCCTGGAAATTGTAAAAAAAAAAAAAAATGCATAACGACTTCAACTGCTTTATTTTTAGCTTATTTTCAAAACCATCTGAATACATTTTGATGGATGGAATTTGATTCTGTTTTCAAGGCTGTATTACAGAGATATCTAGCACAAACGAGATACTAATGCCATGCTCAATTTAGAGCAACATATTATTGTTAAACATCATTATGCCTCAGTGAATGGAAGCATACGGTAATCACTCAATGCATCTGTGTGTGGATCTGTCCGCCTGTCTGTTTCAGCTCGTCCAGTCAAAATTAAGCGCAACTAAAGGCTTGTATTATTGTATATTTTCTTGACTTTTAATTTGCCAGAATTTCCAGATAAGGCTTTGTTTTCAAGATAAATACAAATTTAACTCACCTATATGGACCCGGGAAAAAGGTATTGTAATAACTATGCCGGGCCACTAGAGGAGAGAATGGAGCAAGAGATTAACAGACGGATCAGAGCAGCCTCTGCAGTGATGCAGACATTTTACTGGTCTGTTGTGGTGAAGAGGGAGCTAAGCTCTAAGGCAAAGCTGTCGATTTACCAGTCAATCTATGTTCCTACCCTCACCTATGGTCATGAGCTTTGGGTAATGACCGAAAGAATGAGATCGTTGATACAAGCGGATGAAATGAGCTTTCTTCTTAGGATTGCTGGACTCACCCTCAGAGATAGGGTGAGGAGCTCAGTCATCCGAGAGAGGCTCAGAGTAGAACTACTGCTCCTCCACACTGAAAGGAGCCAGCTGAGGTGTTTTGGGCATCTGATCAGGATGTCTCCTGGACGCCTCCCACTTGAGGTGTTTCAGGCACGTCCCTCTGGGAGGAGACCGCAGGGCAGATCCAGGACTTGCTGGAGAGACTATGTCTCCCAGCTGGTCTGGGAATGTCTTGGTATCCTCTCTGAAGAACTGGAGCAGGTGGCTGGGGAGAGGGAAGTCTGGGCTTCTCTGCTTGAACTGCTGCCTCCGTGACCCGGACCTCCGGAAAAGTGGTAGAAAATGGATGGATGGCCACTAGAAGCAGCAGTGTGACTTTTTTACAGCACATGGATGACTCCCTGTCACAGTTGTTTAGGGTTGGGTGTTATACCGAATATATTCGTTGTATTGGTACATTTGGCCACCCGCGATGCATAAATCATAATCTTGTGGATACTCAAATATTTATCACGTTAAAATGAGCTGCTGCTGCAAGACAGGTTTGTCTGCAGCTTGGCTGCCGAAGTCTGAAAGAAGTCTGAAAGCGGAAGCTCTCTAGCTCACCACGGCTGACCCGCCCCCCTGCATGCTCACAGAGAAATCTAAACTGCAGCGAGCAGAGATGAAAAGGATGATAACAGAATAAATATAGGCTCATCTTAAGCACAGAAAACGGGGTGGGGGGTAAACATTTCAGGTCTGAATTTTGCACGTGCATTTGCTAAGTGAAGAACTTAGCAAACGCACTTTCAAAATAAGAGCTCCTATCTGGTCTTGCAACCCTTCAAAATAAGAGTGAGTGGCTCGCCAAATAAACAACTGATGGAATGTAGACACATTAAAAAAGTGATAAATTATACTATTGTCACTTATTATTACACTGTCACTTATTAACTATGGTAAACTGAAACATTTCTGCCCATGTAGATACACTTGATTACTTGATAATGTGAGTTCTGTTAAACAAAGGAAAAAATACACTTTGCTCAGTTACATATTGTTGTGAATTAATTTAATTTTTTAATTAATTTGCCACTATTTCCAGATAAGGCCTTGTTTTCAAAATAAACACAAATTTAACTCACCTTTACCATCCATGTAGCTGTGAAAAAAGCTATTGTAATAACTATGCCCGCCCACTAGAAGTGGCAGTGTATTTTTAACCCCCCCCATGCTACCATGCCACAGGCAGCTAGGCATCAGCACCTTGATTCTTTCATTATCCATATTGGGCAAAAATTTCACAGTTGGTGAATTATGGCCAAATAAACCATCAGCATTGTTATTCAACAACAAACCAGCAACCAACTGCTTTGTAACAATACTCTAAACAGCTTCTATGAAGACCATGTATTTGTCTACAAATTGGGCAAATGATATGAAGTTCCATCCAAACTCTGGCTTAGTTACTTGTTTATATTTCAGTTGCTCTTGTTTTAAGATTCATCTCTCATGGCAGACATTCAGAAATAGTATGCATGAAGCTCCTGAAGTTTGCGGACGACACCACAGTCATCGGTTTGATCCAGGATGGTGATGAGTCTGCATACAGGCGGGAGGTGGAGCAGCTGATCCTCTGGTGTGGCCAGAACCATCTTGAACTTAACCCAGCCAAAACGGTGGAGATGACTGTGGATTTCAGGCGACACCCTCCTTCATTCCCCCCACTCACCATCCTCAACAGCACAGTGTCCACTGTGGACTCCTTCAAGTTTCTGGGTACCACAATCTCCCGGAACCTGAAGTGGTCCTCCCATATAGACACTGTCCGGAAAAAGGCCCAGTAGAGGTTGTTTTTTTCTGCGTCAGCTCAAGAAGTTTGATTTGCCTCAGGAGCTGCTGGTTGTCTTCTACACCGCCATCATCCAGTCTGTCCTCTGCTTTTCCATCACTGTCTGGTTTGGATCTGCCACTAAACAGGACAAGACCAGACTGCAGCGGATCATTAAGTCTGCGGAGAGGATCATTGGTACCGACCTACCCTCCATTGAGAACTTATATCGGTCCATAACCAGGAAACGGGCGGGAAACATCTGTGCTGACCTGTCACACCCCGGCCACAAACTGTTTGAACTTCTATCTTCTGGTTGTCGTTACAGATCACTGAAGGTCAAAACCACCTGTCACAGGAACAGTT
Source organism: Pholidichthys leucotaenia (assembly GCA_020510985.1). NCBI lineage: Eukaryota > Metazoa > Chordata > Actinopteri > Cichliformes > Pholidichthyidae > Pholidichthys > Pholidichthys leucotaenia. The sequence continues at coordinate 252,978,691 of CM035846.1, read as the reverse complement.
TCTTTCCTGAAGCCATCACTCTGATGAACTAACATTCACCTAGTCCTACCTGTTTGCTGTACTCATGACTTTTCATCCATTCTTACATTGCACATAACTTTCACACTGCTTTTTACTTCATTCACATTATATCACTGAATCTGAGTTCACATTGAAATACTGTGTGACTGTGTATTTTTTCATATATTTCTGCAAAGTGTGGATAGTCTGAGTAAATACTGTAACTGCATATATTCCTGTATATATTTGCATCCTTTTATAGAAACGTGGACAGACTGTAATTTACTGTACATACTCTGTTGTCATTGAATCCTTATTTAAATCCTCCACCTGAACAACAAGAGCAAGTTTTTAGCCAGAGTCAAATTCCTTGTATGTGTTGTGCATACTTGGCCAATAAAGCTGATTCTGATTCTGATGAAATAAAATTCAAGTGGGGACTTCTGTAGAATGTTCACTATAGAAAAGAAGAGGAACAAAGCACATCAAATTGTTGAACCAGCTGGATCTGATACTAGTAACGCATATGAATGGATGAACAGAAGCTTTGAACCAACACACAGAAATAGTAACAATCATACTGGTGGGTGGAGTAAGACTGCACAGAAAGACTAAAGAGACAGATTCTTTTCCGTCTCTAGTAATGTTTTTACTCGAAATGCATGAAGAATCGACTTAAACCTCCTTGCTGCCATTGACCAATTCCTCGTGTGTATGTGACTGAGATGGCAAAATGGGGAGGGGGGGGGGGTGATGAGGTGCCAAGGCTGAAAAACAGCAAGTTTTTGTTGAGCCAGTCAGAGACAGACGAAACAAGGTTGTTTCCACTGAGCCGGAGCTGAAAAGACGATGACTGAGTGTGGAGGAGCTGAGGCAAAAGGCGCGGTGACTCACTCATCAGCAGCAGGGCTCCTCAGACATGAACTGGACACAGTCTGAGTTGAGCTCTGCCCTCCAACACACTATGGTGCCTGCCTGAAAAAGCAGGGGAGAGGCTACAAGGTCAGCGCACACATTTACACGGGTGGCTCAGTCGCTGCTTTATGCTGCGGCCCATGGGTGGGCTGCCTCTGATTTTAGCACAGCCTTGCAACTTCAAACAAGAAAAAAAAAAAAAAGATATGTGATAGCTGGGATTATCAGTCAGTTGTGCAGCCAGACTGTGGGGGGAAATTAAATGTCAGAGCATCTGTACAGACTGGCACACCTTTAAAAAGAGAACAACAAACCAGGGTGATCTGTAGGGTGCGAATCCATGAAATCTGGACACCTAGTTTGGTATGAATAAAGGATGGCAATGCTTTATAGATGAGAAGCCTGCAGACAGTAATTACAGCTCCAGGCGTCCGCCGTTTTTTTTTTGTGTGTGTGAATGTTTTATGCAAGTTTAAACACTTTTGTGGAGATGTTCCTCTATTGTAAATTCTGATTTCAGCTGCTGGCTTTAATCTCCTAGGCTTTAATTGGTGCACCAGCCGGTGGAGAAACGACTGAAATGACGCGGCCACTCTCGCCTGATTTGTGCACATAAAGCTGCAGGTCGTTTCACGAACGCATCGAGTCGCCCGTTAACAGGTAGCCCTGATTAGGCCCGTGTGTCTGGATTCTTGCAGAGTTAAGAATGTTTAACGCACAAGGAAGGGGGGGGGGCAGCAGTCATAACAAGGGAATACACGCACATGATGCTAAAAATACACACGCACAGGAAGAAAGGGATTAATACAGCACCCGCCGCAGGAACCACTGAACATTAGTTAACTAAGATGATGACTGATTAATTGGCGTCTTTACCTTGGGGTTGGGCGCGCTCCGTCATCGTCGGGGAGCCCCGATCAAGGTGGATCCTTCAATTCAGCTCAAGTTTAGTGCTGTGAGGATGAGGGCGACGATTCCGCGAGAACTCCTTGGGTGATAATGATCGCCGCTGTAAGGCTATAAATACCGCGAGGTGGCTGGGAGCCAGGGGAGCGTAGCGCACGCGAGCGCAGACAGGCGAGAGCACGGGAGCGCGAGGCACCGGAGTAAATCCCTGTCATCTTCACGAGCCGGCTTGTCTGATATGAGTCACTTTCTGTGGCTCGCGATGAAGAGGCTACATCTCCGGACTAAATTTAGGCGCAAGAGTTGCGGGTGACTTGCGCGCGCTCCGGGCTCCCTTAAAGGCGCCAATTTCCGCACCTGTGCAGATGTTTAGTGACAAAAATAAATGCAACAGGTTCTCCATTTAGAACGGAGCTCAGGTGATGCGAACAGACAGGTATTGTGGCTACCACTAGATGGTGGGCTAAAGCCACATTCTGAGGTTCTGTAAAGTCTTCTGTGCGTGGATCAGGGACAGGTGATCATGGCCACAGGCCCGTCCTTACCCAGGCAAACTGACACAGACGGACTGATGCGCGGAAGAAATGGGGACGTGCCTGTGACCCTAGGATACAATGGGAATTTGGCCTTTTAAGTTTATCAGGGAAACGGGGAAAAATACATTTGGGTGTGGGCAAAGCAAGCTAAAAAACTAAGTAAAAAGGTAAAATGCATTTTATAGCATATACCTAAAAGCATGTTCCGTACACTTTCTGTGGTCTGGGACCCGTTTGGCATGCAGACTATTTGTGTTTGATAAGGGATTAGGCATAAATGTAGACCTACTTATTGCTGTGCAGGTTCATTGTGTGTTTCTGGTGTTCATGATCACAACAATTTGTCATAGGGCTGTGTAATATGACAAAAAAAATTCATGTCACGATAGAAGTCATCATATATCACAATAACAATATATATCACGATATGCATTTTCTGTAAATTCTACAGTTTAGATAATCACATGAAAAGGACCATCTGTCATGATTCAGGGCAAGTGACGCTCAAACGCAGCGCTGCCAGAAGAACACTCAGACCCAGACGTAAAAATTCACCAGTTTATTGATGTGACAGAGCAGCCTCGTCAGTGACTGCAGGCACACAAACACTCATGCAGACGGCTATATGCACACTCACCTACACACAACTATGTACTGTGGGCAATATGCATACATACACACATGCACACACCCGCCATACATTTTCTCATTTACTTCTCTGTAAATTATCTTAAAATATCTACCCATTTATCTCTTCTTTTCCTTACCTGTTTTGTAGTGCAGTCAGGGGTGTACACTTGGTTGTTCTGCCACACTGGAAAACGTACACTCATATTTTCATACCATATAAACTTGTTTTTGTTTGTTTCATTGCATGTCTGCCAAGCTGCTTCCATTCATGATTCAGACGTCTAACGAGATAAACAGATTGAATCAACTGAGCAGATTACATAGGGTTTTTTCACATGCCTTTTGGTCAGGTGACCCAGGGGGTTGTGGTCATGAATTTTAATAAATATTTTTTTGTAAATGGACTGACTTTGTGTGGGGAAAAACTTGGTTTTGTATTTAAATATTTATGTGTAAAATATATATTGGAAGATGGTGCTATTCTGTAGTTATTGTTCATGTATGTGGTTCATGTTGGAGCTCTTGTTTGTGTGGTATGGGATGGCGGCCCCGGTTTCCAGTTCCGCCATCTCCGGTGGTATAAGAGGGGCTGCTGGTAGAGGGACGGTCTTGTCGACCTTTCCTCTGCCAAGCGGCTGCATGTACGGACGGGTGTACAGAGTCCAGTTTCCTTAATAAACAAGTGTTCAGCTCCACTCCTGGCATCGTCATTGCCTACAAGTTATGACATAACAGGTGCATTGTAAACTGTTTTTATAGACATATTTACTGAAGTATGTTTTTTCCATGAATGATACGCCCAGTGGGAGGGACTTGGTCTTTAAAATGGGGTTGTTATGGGGCTGAGCAGTCAGTCTGAAGTTTGTTGCAGAGGACGTAATGTGTTCTGCTGTCTGTAAATGAGAGGGTGACCTGTTTTCTCCCTTTTTGAAGGAGTTAATAGAGGACTCCATTTTAAAGAGACAATTTGGCACAGACTATTTGTTGTTGGGGTTTTTTCATTTGTTTCCACCATTTTTTCCCTCCTCACTTGTATATAATTTTGTACTTGGGAGGCCAGTAAAATAAAAAGGCTCAATACCATCTGCCCGACTTGCCATCATTTTTTGGATTTGAAGAAGCTGAAGTAGAACCCAGTGACATATGGTGGCAGCGGTGGTATGGCAAGTCGGAGGAGAGCAATCCGCCTTCCAGGGCAGCACACAGGATTACGTTCTCAAAAGCAACGAGAGCAGTTGAAGGAGATGGTGACTGCGGAGGTGGATCCAGCCTAGGAGACAGTTCCGACATTGGAGGAAGAGGAAAAAGATGGATCTAGTGCGTCAGCAGCCCCAATGGAAACAGATGGGCTGGGGGGAGAATTATTGGCTATGATGAGAGATTTTTTGGCAGCACAAAACAGAAGGGAGAAGGGCCTGTTGTCATAACCCGAGTGTCGGTTCTGTCCACACTCGGGTCTCATATCATATTTCCCTGGCTTTGGCAGCAGAGGATTCCTTCTTGCTCCTCGGGCTCTTATTGTGAAAGCGCCCAGGGGAGCTCCCTGCTGTCAAAGTCAGCTGCTGCACTGCTGTCATTTGGAGTAGCTGCGCCGCATTGGGGTCATTAGCTGCCAGAGATAAAAGCTGGTGCTGAATGCTCTCCAATGCGGCAGTCTCTGGTTATTCCTGTTATGCTCTGGTTATCTCTGTTAATCCCTGTTGTGTTCCCGCTGACCTCCGTTGTCCACTGTTAGCTGACTCGGGTATCTCCTGTAATCCCATCAGTTAACGGTCCTGTGTATAAGGTACGTTCAGTGTGATTAACCTTCACTATTACTCGTCTGGCGCATCGGGTGCTCCCCGGCTCAGACGTACCCATCCCGTTGTGTGTATCTTATCCTTGCCAACCTGCACTGTAAATAAAACATCACTGCAAACTCACTGGTGACTGTGGCGTCTTGTGATGGTCCGTGAGGGCCATCGTGACAGTAGACTGCCGCCAAACGCCCGGAGAGGAGGCGTTGTATTGAGACGCCATTCACCGTGCAGTTTGCAGTATTGGACTGTTTGTTTCTACCTGTCTGAGTGTCTGCAGCTGGGAGTATGACGTCATCCAGGAGCCGCAGCCGGCGCCTGGGCAGGCAGCTAGCGGAAGCTCTGGAAAGTGTCGACAACACCATCTTTTCCGCTACGCTGTGGGACGCTCCCAGCAACATTTTAAGACATTTGGACTACGCTGAGGAATTTCTGCTCAATCTCCCCCTCGAGCTTGACGATCACCCGGAGGTGATAGCGAGGTGGGAGGAACTCGCCACCCAACGCGAGTCGCTTCGTGGGCTGGAGGAGAGGAGCAGGAAGCCGGGGAGAAGGCATCCTCACTCCCTGCTTCATTGTTCCGTTCCCGTCCCGGAGCAGAACCAGGAGTACGCGCCGTCTGGGGGCCGACAACGACATCGGCGTAACGACGCGGGCTCTCCTCAGCAGAATCCTCAGCTGAAACCCCGTCTGGATCCAGTTCCGGGTCGCCGCAAGGGCTCAACCCCCCACACAGCTGTCACTCCTGTGCCTCGTCAGAGGGGAATCCCCGCAGCCTCGTCTTTTTCCGGGCCTTCGCCTGCTGTCCCGTCAGCGGTCCATGCCCGACTGACCCCGGCTGTCGCCCCCTCCTCCTCGTCGCCTATCCTGGCTGCTGTGTGTCTCGGGAGCTCCGTTTCGGCGAGTCCCATCCCGGAACCATCTCGAGTGGCCTCACCTCGTCTTCCCAGAGGGCCCTCTGTTGCCATCCAGCAGGGAAAGGGAGGAACGACGTCCCCCACAGCAGGAACCATCTTAACCTCAGGAGAAAGGCAAGTGCATGATAATTTCTCCCATCTCGATATTGTTTTGCCTTGTCTGACTCCTGGGGGTGGAGTTCGGGGTATGCAGCCCCCCGAGCTCCCTCCACCTGCTGTGGATGAAAGAATTAACCCTGCTTCCTCTGTGTCTCCCTCCGCTGAGCGGTCCTCGACGCCAGGCCAACGTCGCTGGATGAGGAGGGGGCCTGCGGTTCTGGAGAGCCTGGTTCCGGTTCCGCAGCTACACCGTGGGCAGAGGAGGAGAGCGGACTGCAGCATGGAGCCTTCGCCGATGAGAAAGCGTCCCCGGGATTCCACGGAGGAGCGGTCCAGTCCAGCGGGTCGAGGTTCTCCCGCCACCACGCCGTGCGGGCCATCGGCGTGGATATCGGTGCCGGAGGACTCTCTAGCTGCGCACACCATCATGCCAGCTGCGGAGCCCGACGCGGCTGAGTGGGAGCCTGAGGACGACCTCCTGACATCTGAGCCTGGATCTTCGCAGTCCTGGACGGCGTCAGAACCTGAGCTCAGGCAAGTGCTCTTCTTTGTCTTTCTTCTTCACCTCTTAGAGCATTTTTGCCTGTCTCAAGGGGAGATGAGCCGGGTGCAGCCGCCCGCTGCATCCGAGCTTATCTCGCCGGGTTCTGGCGCTGCCAGTGATCCTGATCCCGGGTTTTCTCTCTCTTTCGAGCCTTCTCCCAGGGTCGCCGGCGAGGGGCTGCTCTCGCCTGCTGCGCCAGAGGTTCCGGTTTCGGGGTTGGAGGTCGAGTCTGGTGCCACGCCGACCCAGTCGGGGTCCGTCGCGGGTTTGGTTCCGGAGGCCCAATCGGGGTCCACCGTGGGTTTGGTTCCGGAGGCCCAATCGGGGTCCACCGTTGGTTCAGTTCCGGAGGCCCAATCGGGGTCCGACGTGGGTGCAGCACCAGCAGGTCCTGGATTCGGTGAGGGAGCTGCAGATCCCCGGCCACCGGATGCTGGACAGACTCATTCCCCTCTTCACCCTCATCACCATCGTCATCCTCCTCGTCTCCCTGAGGAGCACTGCCCATCTTCACCTGGGGCCGTTGGGGTTCCGATTGCTTCGCCCGGTTCTCCCTCATCTCTCCCCTTTTCAGCGGGACCGCCGGCTACTTTGACCCAATAGTTCTGGTGGGCTAGCGATGCGGGTCGGCTGCCCGAAAGACTGTCTTGCCAATTTGGCTCTCTGGGTCGGCCTCCTGACATTTTGGACTTCCCGTGTGGCGACCTGGTCCGGCCGCCTGAAACTCTCTGCTTCCAAGCATGGGACCGGGGTAGGCCGCCCGAACTGTCCTCTTTTCCCCTCCCTGTTCTGTGGCCTCTTGATGCCGGACGACCCCCCAAACCTTTTGCCCCCATCCCTCAGGGTCAGGACTGCACCCTCCCCACGTTTCTGATTACGTCTGTGGGACTGTTGGGGTGTGCGGGGGGGGGGGGGGATTGATTTGTGATTTTGTGGCTCACTACTTTGTTTCTGTGTTTGGTGGTTTTTTCCCTCCACCTTATGTCAATGTGTTTTTTGCCAATATGTGTACTGCCTATTTTGATTCTGTTCTTGTCACCCACATTCAAGGGAGTATGGTTTTTTTTCCCTGTCTCTACTGCCTTGTTGGTCTTATTACTTGCTTGTCCTTTTTTTTGTTGTCTCTCTCCCTCCTGCCAGCGCCCCATCCACCCACCCTAGGGGGGGTGGGGTGGGGGCTTGGGTGTTACTCGGGCCGCTCAGAGCTCGGCCTCGAGGGGGAGGTACTGTCATAACCCGAGTGTCGGCTCTGTCCACACTCGGGTCTCATATCATATTTCCCTGGCTTTGGCAGCAGAGGATTCCTTCTTGCTCCTCGGGCTCTTATTGTGAAGGCGCCCAGGGGAGCTCCCTGCTGTCAAAGTCAGCTGCTGCACTGCTGTCATTTGGAGCAGCTGCGCCGCATTGGGGTCATTAGCTGCCAGAGATAAAAGCTGGTGCTGAATGCTCTCCAATGCGGCAGTCTCTGGTTATTCCTGTTATGCTCTGGTTATCTCTGTTAATCCCTGTTGTGTTCCTGCTGACCTCCGTTGTCCACTGTTAGCCGACTCGGGTATCTCCTGTAATCCCATCGGTTAACGGTCCTGTGTATAAGGTACGTTCAGTGTGATTAACCTTCACTATTACTCGTCTGGCGCATCGGGTGCTCCCCGGCTCAGACGTACCCATCCCGTTGTGTGTATCTTATCCTTGCCAACCTGCACTGTAAATAAAACATCACTGCAAACTCACTGGTGACTGTGGTGTCTTGTGATGGTCCATGAGGGCCATCGTGACACCTGTTGGGAGAACTTAGGAGTCTAATAAGTTCAATTCCACAGGTTGGGCAACTTGCTGCCATCCAGTCATCTGTTCAAGCCCTACCAGTTCCAGACCCACCCTATCCAGGGCAAACACCAACCACAGAAATGGCAAGCAGTCCCAGATTTGATCTGCCAACACCAGCATCCCATCCTAGATGGCCAGCGGCATTATTAGAGACACTACTTATTCAACCACAAGACTCTAGTGGAGCCCCTGAGCAGCTACGTCCAGAGTATAGACATGAACCAAAAGTACCACCCTATCAGATGGGGGAAGACCTTGAGAAATATTTATTGAGCTGAAGGAAGGAAGGAAGCTGAATGCAATCTCGGAATTTGATGCTTCTCCAATGCCAAGGGTTGAAGATTTATTGGAGAAGGTTGGGGCTGCCAAGTTCATCACTACCCTTGATTTGTGTAAAGGTTACTGGCAGATACCACTGGAAGAGTCAAGTCGACCATATACAGCATTTCAAATTCCAGCAGGGCTTTTCCAGTGTACTGTGATGCCCTTTGGACTACATGGAGCTCCATCCACCCTCCAGAGATTGATGGACCAAGTGCTCCAGGGTTCTGATCACTGCAGTGCCGCTTACCTAGATGATGTGGTTGTCTTCAGTAACACCTGAGCTGAGCATGTCCAACATCTTTCCTTGGTCTTGGGAAAGATTCAGAAGACTGGGCTGACGCTTAACCCCTCCAAGTGTGAGTTGGTGCAACAGGAGACTCAATACCTTGGGTACCAGTTGGGACGTGGAGCAGTGTGCCCACAAGTGGATAAAGTGGAGACCATTCAGAACTGTCCTCGACCACGGACTAAGAAGGAGGTACGATCCTTCTTGGGACTGATTGGCTGGTATAGACAGTTTATACTGCAGTTCTCGACCATTGCAGCTCCACTTACTGCCTTGACTTGTAAAGACCAGCAGTAATCCTGTCACGTGGTCTGATGAGTGCGAAACAGCTTTCAACGCCCTGAAAAACCACTTGTGTTCTTCCCCTGTCCTCAGGAGTCCAGATTTCAATAGAAGATTTCTGTTGCAGGTGGATGCCTCAGCAGTGGGCCTCAGAGCAGTTTTGGCTCAAGGGGACCCGGAAGAAGAATACCTAATTTTGTATTTGAGCCATAAGCCTCAGCCATGGGAGACCCGGTATTCTGCAGTGGAGAAAGAGGGTTTGGCCATTAAGTGGGCCCTGGAAAGCCTGCGTTACTACTTGCTGGGATGAGAGTTTGACTTGGACACTAATCATTGAGTTCTCACATGGATTAATAGCATGAAAGATCACAACAGTCACCTTACTCGCTGGTACCTGTCACTGCAGCCTTTCAAATTTACTATTCGACATCGGTCTGGAAGAGCCAATGTGGTAGCAGATTATCTTTCCAGGTTGCCATACATTGCCAACCTTTGTGAGGAGGGGGATGATGTGACGGAGCAGCCTCATCATTGACTGCAGGCACACAAACACTCATACAGACAGCTACATGCACACTCACCTACATACAGCTATGTACTGTGGGTGATTTGCTAGCTTAAGTGGCGTGCTTACACCCACACATGCACACACCCGCCATACATTTTCTCATTTACTTCTCTATTTGTAAATTATCTTAAAATATCTAACGTTTATCCCTTTTTTTCCTTACCTGTTTTGTAGTGCAGCCAGGGGTGCACACTTGGTTGTTCTGCCACATTGGAAAACATACACTCATATTTCCACACCATATAAACTTGTTTTTGTTTCAGTGCACGTCTGCCAAGCTGCCTCCATTCATGATTCAGACGTCTAACGAGTTAAACAGATTGAATCAACTGAGCAGATTACATAGGGTTTTTTCACATGCCTTTTGGTCAGGTGACCCAGGGGATTGTGGTCATGAATTTTAATAAATATTTTTTGTAAATGGACTGACTTTGTGTGGAGAAAAACTTGTTTTTGTATTTAAATATTTATGTGTAAAATATACAGTATATTGGAAGATGGTGCATTGTAAACTGTTTTTATAGAAATACTTATTGAAGTATGTTTTTTCCATGAATGATACGCCCAGTGGGAGGGGCTTAGTCTTTAAAATGGGGTTGTTATGGGGTTGAGCGGTCAGTCTGAAGTTTGTTGCAGAGGAGGTAGCATGTGTTCTGCTGTCTGTAAATGAGAGGGTGACCTGTTTTCTCCCATTTTGAAGAATGAGTTAATAGAGTACTCCATTTTAAAGAGACAGTTTGGAACAGAGACTGTTTGGGGGATTTTTCCATTTGTTTCCACCGTTTTTTCCCTCCTCACTTGTATTATAATTTTGCACTTGGGAGGCCGGCAAAATAAAAAGGCTTATTACCATTTGCCCGACTTTGCCATCATTTTTTTAGATTTGAAGAAGTTGAAGTAGAACCCCGTGACAATTGCAAAACCAAAACCAATACACAACTCTAAATAAAAGTGCCAAACTAAGGAAAAGCGCAACACAAAAACACACACTTAAATGATGCAAAACTGGTGCCCGCTGGAGCGCACGTAGCCTATGGGAAAAGAGCAGAAAGAGATTATAAGAGGAGAATAATTATGGGAAAGCACTCTTACTCTTATGAGCTGAGGAGCTCGGCAGGGAACTCCTGCATGGACCAGGAGAACGGGGGAAGACGGTGACCTGGGTGGACGTCCGGCGTCTGCTTGGTCAGGCGAGCGTGATCAGCGCCGGAGTACACACCGCACAGGGGGCAGCAAACCTGAAGAGACAGGAGGACAAAAGGGAGTGAAAACACAGGTCAATCGAGAGATAATAAGATAAAAGGCTTAGACGTCTTCTTGGTAGCAAACCTAACAATCCAGCGATGGGTTCTCCACACACTGGATCTTAAATATGCTGGGTCATTAGGATGAAGCAGGTGTGTGATCACGCAGGTGTAGCTGATACTCCGGAGCCGAGAAGACAGGAACAGGAGGGGAGGGGGAGCACGCTCGCCTGATCATCACAGTGCCCCCCTCCCCAAGGGGCGCCTTCTGGCGTCCCACTGGGCTTGCGTGGATGGGCCCGATGGAATGCCCGCACCATCCGCTTGTCCAGGATGTAGGACCCCAGAGTCCATTACCTCTCCCCCAGACCATATCCTTTCCAATCAACTAGGTACTGGCACCCGCGACCTCTTTGACGGACGTCCAGGATCTTCTCCACTGTGTACGTGGTGTGGCCGTCAATGACCCGGGGGGGGGATCCGGAGGAGGGCAGAGAGGGCTGGCGGAGAGGGGCTTAATGCGAGAGACATGAAATGTCGGGTGGATTCGCATTGAAGGTGGCAGGTCCAACCGAACAGTGACATCGTTGATGAGCCGCTTGATGGTGAACATTCCCAGATAGAGGAGGGAGAGCTTCCGAGACTCCGTCGTGAGTGGGATCTGTTCGGCGGACAGCCAAACCTTCCGACCCACCATGTACTTTGGCACCGGCGCGCGTCTGCGGTATTATATTGTTGATTGCACTCCACAGAGTGGAGGAGGGTAGTTCTTGTGGCCCTCCACAGATGGCGGCACCGGCGCGCGTGGGCCTCCACGGATGGGACAGCAAGGTCATTCTCCAGCATGGGCAGCAGAAGTGGTGTGTAGCCCACTGAAGCCTCGAAAGGTATGAGCCCAGTAGAGGAGGAGACAGTCGAGTTGTGGGAATCCTCCACCCAGGTCGGGTGGGAGCTCTAGGTGGATGGGTTTCAGGATGCTACGCACCTTAGGGTGGCCTCCAGGGACTGATTGGCATGCTCGGCCTTACCGGTGCTTTGCGGATGGTATCCGGATGTCAGACTGGCTGTAGCACCCAAAAAGTGGCAGAACGCCTTCCACACCTGGGATGTGAATTGTGGCCCCCGATCCGAGACGATGTCCATATGTATCCCATGCAGCCAGATGACATGCTGCGTCACCAGGTCGGCTGTCTCTGTGGCAGATGGTAATTTGCAGAGAGGGACCAGATGGATGGCATTGGAGAACCGGTTGATGATGGTGAGGATCACAGTTGCCTTGGGATGGAGGGAGGCCCATCACAAAGTCCAAAGCAATGTGTGACCACTGACAACTTGGCACTGGGAGGGGATGGAGGAGGCCAGCTGGGGGGGAGGGGGGTAGTCAGATTTATTCACTGCACAGATGTGACAGGCCTTGACAAACTTCCGTACATCTATCCCGAGTGTGGGCCACCAAAACACTCTTCTGAGAAGCTCCATTGTCTGGGAGATGTTGGGATGACAAGCGAAGAAGCTAGTATGCCCCCACTTAATCACCTCCCCGCGTAACGCTGAGGGGACATACAGCCGATCAGGTGGACCTCCCTCCGGGATGGGTTCCAATGACTGGGAGATTGACCCTTTGCTCAATCTCCCACGAGAGTGTCCCGAGAAAGCAGGAGGAGGGGGGAATAGTCTCCGGGGGAGATGCAGCAGCTGCAAAGGAGTAGGTGGAGGAGGAGGAGTCAGGAGAAAACTGGCGTGAGAGAGCATCAGCCTTGGCATTACAGGACCCTGGTTGGTACAAGATGGACAGATGGAACCTATTAAAGAACAGGGCCCGCCAAGCCCGCCGTGAATTCAACCGTCTGGCCGATCAAAGATATTCTAAATTTTTATGATCGATCCAGACAATGACCGGTTGGCTAGCTCCCTCCAGCCAATGTCTCCACTCCTCCAATGCCAGCTTAAAGGCCAACAGTTCGCAGTCCCCAACATTGTAATTCCTCTCAGCTGGCATTAGCCGCCGGGAGAAATACGCACACGGATGGAGCTTCTGGTCAGAGGCAGAGCGCTGGGAGAGGACAGGGCCCACTGTGGTGTAATCTAAGGATTACATATGTGGAGCCACTAGGGGGCGACACAGACCGGATGTTGTCAGGAGTACAGCATGATGGAGATTAATATGGCGGAGTTCGTGTGTTAATGTGTTGCAGCCAGTCAATAAAGGAGGCTCCGTGTTCACCCAAAGCAGCAGTCTTTATTTATAAAAGAACCCAACACAACATGGTGTCAGAAGTTGGTGAGCTTTGAGGTGAGAAAAGTCAGCTTTGCAACCGGCTAGCGGCTATGCCAGACGAAGCTCAAAGGGCTGCAGCTGCGCCAATTGATCCAGTAATGGTGGCGGCTACTCCAGCGGCAACCTTCACCATTAAACCACCGGAGCCTTTCGACTTTGCGAGACCCCAAGAGTGGGAAAAGTGGATAAGACGTTTTGAGCGTTTTAGACTGGCAAGTAACCTGAATAACTCATCTGAGGCGAACCAAGTAAATACGCTGGTTTATTGCATGGGAGATGAGGCTGACGACGTGCTAAGAGGGCTCGAGCTAACGAGTGTGCAGCGCCAGCAGTACGATGCCGTTAAAACAGCCTTTGATAGACATTTCGTTCCCAGAAAGAACGTGATTTATGAACGAGCAAAATTCAACAAGCGAGTGCAACAGCCGGCAGAACCAGTAGACTCGTTCATAACAGCACTCTACGCACTGGCAGAAAACTGTGAGTACGGTGCACTTCATGATGACCTCTTGAGAGACAGGATTGTAGTGGGTCTAAAAGATTTGTCGCTGTCAGAAAGAATGCAGCTTGACAAAGATCTTACCCTAGCTAAAGCTATAACAATGGCAAGACAATCTGAAGAAATAAAACGACAACAAACTGACCTAAGAGGTGAAACTAGCGTTAACAGAACAGCCGTGGATGCGGTACACATCAGAAAAGCCAAGCCAAACAAGTTCATAATCAAGGAACAAAAACAGATTAAGTCCTCAAGGCCTCAGCAGACAAAACAAGACAGTAAAGTTTGTTCCAAGTGTGGCAAAGCTCAGCACATGCAGCAGTACGGTGCCCAGCTAAAAACGCGGAATGCCATAACTGTAAAAAACGTGGACACTATATTAGAGTCTGTAGGTCCAACCCAACTGTGAATGAGGTCACTGACAATGCAGACAGACTTTTTCTGGGTGAAGTGGATCTAGGGGAGGATCCATGGCTGGCAGACATAAACGTGAGAGGAAATAAAGTGACTTTTAAGTTAGATTCCGGAGCGGACGTCACAGCGGTTTCTGACCAAACATTTGAAATCTTCAAGAAGAAAAATGAACAGTTGGAAAAGGCACAAAAACCACTCTACGGACCGGGTGGAACTGCACTAACCGTGTTAGGGTCTATGACAGAGACTATTACATACGGTGACAAGAGCGCTACTGAGAAAATCTATATTGTCAAAAATCTGCGCATGGCACTACTGAGTAGAACAGCTTCCGTGAGACTGAAACTAATTGCCAGAGTTGACACTATAGACCAAGAGACAGTGAGAAAAGCGTACCCCAAGTTATGCGATGGACTTGGGCTTGTCCAAAAGCCATACACAATTAAACTGAAACCTGATGCTAAGCCCTTTTCGCTCAAGGTGCCAAGGCGTGTGCCACTGCCGCTCATGGGTAAAGTGAAAGAAGAGCTCGAGAGGATGGAAAAGTTGGGAGTCATCAGTCGCGTGGAGCAGCCAACAGATTGGTGCTGTGGCATGGTTGTAGCTCCCAAAAAGGACAAAGAAAAGGTGCGTATCTGTGTGGACATGACACCTTTAAACAAGTCAGTGTGTCGCGAAAGATACATCCTCCCGTCTGTGGACCAAACGCTAGGCATGCTCACAGGTGCTCAGTATTTTTCAAAGCTTGATGTAAATATGGGATTTTGGCAAATACCACTGTCTAAAGAGTCGGCCTTTCTCACCACATTCATTACGCCATTTGGCAGATACCACTTCAACCGTTTGCCATTTGGTATTTCCAGTGCTCCTGAACATTTCCAAAACATGATGGTAACAGAGGTTACAGCGGGTCTCGACGGAGTCGTCTGTCACATGGACGATATCCTGGTCTGGGGATCCACCAAGGAGCAGCACGACGCAAGACTGCACGCTGTCTTGAAGCGCGCGGAGAAAGCAGGCGTTACGCTGAATATGTCAAAATGTGAGTTTGGCAAAAGAGAGGTCAAATTTCTTGGGTTTATTGTTTCAGCAGAAGGAATGAGGCCAGATCCAGACAAAACCCAAGCTGTTCAGGACATGAAAGAGCCAAGCAACGTGAGTGAGCTCAGGAGCTTTCTCGGAATGGTGAACCAGCTGGGGAAGTTCATTCCGAACCTTTCTGAAAAGGACAAACTGCGGCGGCATGAAAAAACAAGCAGCGATGCTGTGGTTTTGAGCAGGTTTTATTAAATCATACCGCCGTCACAAAGCTCCACTCCCGGCGCCGTGCATGAGCGCCGGGAGCGAGCTCACGGCTCTCAGAGAGGCGGACACGTGTGTGTCTACCTGTTGCAGGATC
The DNA here is from genome assembly GCA_020510985.1 of Pholidichthys leucotaenia. NCBI lineage: Eukaryota > Metazoa > Chordata > Actinopteri > Cichliformes > Pholidichthyidae > Pholidichthys > Pholidichthys leucotaenia. The sequence goes on along the minus strand of CM035846.1, from coordinate 252,963,227 downwards.
AGAGTGAGAGAGAGAGAGAGTGAACATGGATTTCAGTCAGCTTATATACCCAGCTACAAACAATACATCAAAGTCATTCACAGCAGTAGATATGGGCATTTGCATATGAGAGACGCAGTAAGGACAGGATGCATGAACACAATGCATGAATGGCAGATTACATCACAGCAGTGCAGCGGAAAAAGCCAGGAGTAGCGGGCTGTCTGTGGACATTAATGCACACATTGCCGTGCCTGTCCCTAGTCTGTTGTGGGGGTTATACCAAACCACCACAAAACCATTGAGAGACTTGCTTTCAACAAAGAACATGTGGTACTGGGGGCATGAACAACAAAATGTGTTTTGTAATCTCAAACAAGAACTGTCCTCTGCTCCTGTATTGCAGCTCTATGACCCAAACAAACCACAGAAAATATCTGCAGATGCCTCTTCATACGGATTGGGGGCAGTCATGCTACAGAAGGAGAGAGACGTGTGGTCACCAGTTGCTTACGCTTCTCGATCATTGACACCTACAGAGCAGCGCTACGCCCAGCTGGAAAAAGAAGCGCTGGCTCTCACGTGGGCCTGTGAAAGATTCAATGACTTTATCCTGGGTCTGCACTTTGAACTAGAAACTGATCATAAGCCACTAGTGAGTCTGCTGGGAGGACAAGCTTTGGATGCGCTTCCACCGCGTATACAGAGATTTCGTATGCGCCTAATGAGGTACTCATACACTATAAAGCACATCCCTGGCCAAAGTCTAACCACTGCCGACACGCTCTCACGCTTACCGCTCACAAACAGTGTTACTCACACAGACACAGATCTTATGGAGGACACTAACATTTATGTTGACTCTGTGCTAGAGGGACTCCCTACAAGTAGCAAATATCTTGCAGATCTCCAAGAGCAACTGCAGTCCGACAGCGTCTGTTCACAAGTCATGAAATACTGCACAGAAGGCTGGCCGGATCGTAACCAGCTACAGGGAGCGGTGAAGCACTACTGGTCTGAGAGAGCCGTTTTGAGTGTGCATAACGGACTACTACTGAGAGGCACGAGGTTAGTTATTTCTGCTAACATGAGAAATGCAGTTTTGGATAAGATACATGAGGGCCACCAGGGGGTGGTTAAATGTAGAGAGCGCGCCCGTCAGGCTGTATTGGTGGCCAGGTTTAAGCAACCAGATTAGTGAAGTTGTACTCAAATGCAGAAAGTGCATACAGGAAAGAGTTAATGTGAGAGAGCCTTTAATGCCCACAGATTTACCAGAAAGGCCATGGCAGAAGTTGGGAGCTGATTTGTTCACGCTACAAGACAAAAACTACCTGTTATTAGTGGACTACTTCTCTAGGTATATAGAGATTGCCCAGCTCAGCCCAACTCGCTCTGCCAATGTCATTGTGCATTTAAAGTCTATGTTTGCACGTCACGGAATACCAGAGATACTGATCATGGATAACGGCCCGCAGTTCGCAAGTCAGGAAATGGAAGACTTTGCAAAGGACTACTGTTTTGAGCACGTGACCAGTAGTCCCAGGTACCCCCAAAGTAACGGTGAGGCAGAAAGAGCTGTCCAAACAGTCAAAAATCTTATCAAGAAAGCCAGTGATCCATACTGAGCACTGTTAGCCTACAGAACCACAGCGCTGGCAAATGGCTACAGCCCAGCACAGCTTCTCATGGGGCGTAGACTTCGTACCACCCTGCCAATGCTTCCAGAGGCCTTGCAGCCATGCGTGCCGAATCTGCAACAAATTCGTCACGTGGAAAAGGAGAGACGGATGAGACAAACAGAATGTTTCAACAAAAGACACAGAACGAGAGATTTGGATAAACTGTTACCCGGAAACTCTGTTTGGATTACAGATGCAAAAGCACAGGGCACAGTGACATCTGTCCACAAAACTCCACGGTCCTATGTCATCAGTGGACCACAAGGGACAATCAGGAGGAACCGCACTCATCTTGTGCCTATGTCGATACCAGAGACTGAGATGGAACCACAACGGACCCAGTCAAATGGAAAAGACACTCCTACAGAAACTGTTTCTGAGCCCAATGCACAGGAAACACCAGGTGTTGTTAGAACCAGGTCTGGTAGAGAAGTGATTAAACCAAAGAGACTGGATCTGTAGAGTTGCATGTTAATATTTGTGAAAACAGAGTTGAGTTCTGAAAATGCCTTCTTTAAAAAGAAAATAAGAGGCCTTTGCATAATATGTTCTTACATGGCAACAGTGTTGAGAAAAAAAAAAAGAAATGTTATATTTTGTGTTTTCAGCTAAAAGGGGTCAACATGGCTTCAGTAAGGGGGATGTGGTGTAATCTAAGGATTACATATGTGGAGCCACTAGAGGGCGACACAGACCGGATGTTGTCAGGAGTACAGCATGATGGAGATTAATATGGCGGAGTTCGTGTGTTAATGTGTTGCAGCCAGTCAATAAAGGAGGCTCCGTGTTCACCCAAAGCAGCAGTCTTTATTTATAAAAGAACCCAACACAACACCCACCCCCGAATTGGAAGCATCCACCTCTACTACGAACTGCATCGTGGGATCAACCTGCACCAGGACGCGCACGTTGGTAAAAAGGCCTTTCAGGGTCACAAAAGCTTGTTCAGCAGCCTCAGACCACTTGAATGGCCTTTTGGTCAACGTCAACTGCGTAAGCGGTTGCACTACCTTGCTATAATCACGGATAAACCAGCGGTATGGGTAACCCCCACAACAGACTGGGACAAGCAGAGCGATCAGCTGGCGCAATTAGTAGAACAATGTGATGTGTGTATTGAGATCAATAGGCAGCCGCTCTTTGTCTAGCTTCTTCCTGCCAGTTCCGCGGTTGATATGTATGACTCAAATGCAAACGTTCATGCTTCCTGCTCTGACTGTGATGCAAATGTCCCATGCCTTTCATGTATTGTCTGTAACTGGGTGTAAAAACTGCATATGCTCTGTAGCTCACTCTCTCTCTGACCACTGCTTCTGACGACATGCATTCTGTGTCTCCTCACGAGAGCCTGAGGACCCGCTCCAGCCCACCTGCACAGGGCTGGAGTGAGTTCCATGATGGTGGGATGAATGATAATAAACTCCCTCAAAAACTCTCAGTTCGCTTCTTATTATTTCATGCCGCCACATTGGTGACCCCGAGAAAGCACACGCTTTGTGCAAAGCAACCTTCTGGTCTGGACAGCTACACTGGTGACCCGACGACAAGCGAACGCAGCAGCCTGACGCAAATGATCTGCCCTCCCTTCTGCTACAGGGAGACCTCGACGCAGAGCCACCACCAGGCGATACACTCTGGAGATCACCCACGACCGGGAAAGCTGCAGAATGCTTCATGGTGAGATCTGCACGCCTGAGATCTGCACATCCACGCTGGGACCGGCCGCTCTCACAGCTCCTCCACACGAGAGCGCACGCACCTCGTCCTCTCTCCACGACGGCGACCTCCAGGGCCGACGGAGAACGCAGCGCGTGGACCTGAACGCACCATGACCAATCTACAGCAACAGCTTACAGGGATGACCATCGGCGCCGACGACACTGATCTCCAGCAAGCTCCCTGACCCTGACTCGCCTCTACAGCGGTCCTGCCATGCACCGAACCCCGCACGCACACCGGGGGGTTATGAGGACAGCGCACCACGCACGGGACAATACCGGCTCCACACAGACTGCCATCGTCCTTCGCCGCTGCACACAGAACCTTCAGGGCTGCTCACACTCCTGAAGCATGCACGCAGCTCACTCACAGGATTTTCTAATGGTCTCAGCCACGGTGCACAAGGGAATTCAGCCGTCAGCTTTCCCCGAGGACTTTAGGGCTGCACGCGCACCTAAAGTCAACACGCCAAGTCCCACACTGCTGCAGCTCCTTTTTTCTTCATGGCCGCGAGAGGAGTCAGAGACAAATTTTTCTTCTTACAGCTGCTGTGGACCTCCACACGTTCAATGGGACAACCCCTCAACATCGCGGATCCACAGGCAATTTTTGCGCGGCCCAGACAATTTCGCCGTCCCGGGCCGGCACTCGCTACCCCCACCCCCCCTCCCTCCACCGCCGCCTGCAGTGAGCCTTCCCCGCAGCGAGCTACCAAAGCCGGACTATCGAGGCCTCAGCTCCCCGCTGAGCCCTCTGGGGGGGAGTGTATGGGTAACCCCCACAACAGACTGGGACAAGCAGAGCGTTCAGCTGGAGCAATTAGTAGAACAATGTGATGTGTGTATTGAGATCAATAGGCAGCCGCTCTTTGTCTAGCTTCTTCCTGCCAGTTCCGCGGTTGATATGTATGACTCAAATGCAAACGTTCATGCTTCCTGCTCTGACTGTGATGCAAATGTCCCATGCCTTTCATGTATTGTCTGTAACTGGGTATAAAAACTGCATATGCTCTGTAGCTCACTCTCTCTCTGACCACTGCTTCTGACAACACGCATTCTGTGTCTCCTCACGAGAGCCTGAGGACCCGCTCCAGCCCACCTGCACAGGGCTGGAGTGAGTTCCATGATGGTGGGATGAATGATAATAAACTCCCTCAAAAACTCTCAGTTCGCTTCTTATTATTTCATGCTGCCACAAGCGGTAGAAGCTGGCAAAGCCCAGGAAGTGTTGGAGGTCCTTCCTGGACTGGGGGTAGGCCAGTCTACTACCACCTTGATTTTCGCCGGATTGGCCTTTACCATAGCTTCGGCGATGATGAACTCCATAAACGAAGTTGAACGAGTGGAAAATTAGCACTTTTCCGCTTTCACAAAAAGCTGATTTTCCAGCAGCCACTGCAGGATGAACCAAACGTGGACTACGTGCTCCTCCAGCATCTGGGAAAAAAATCTAAATATCGTCCAGGTACACAAAAACAAACTGGTTTACCATATCTTGCAAGACATCATTGATTAACCACTGGAAGATGGCAGGGGCGTTGGTCAGCCCGAATGGCATGACCAAATACTCAAAATGGCCCAGCGGTGTTTTAAATGCCGTCTTCCATTTGTCTCCCTCACGAATGCTGACCAGGTGGTACGCATTACAGAGGTCGAGCTTGGTGAAAAAACGTGCCCGTTGGAGTAGCTCAAACGCAGAGTTGATAAGGAGCAGTTGATATTTATCCTTACAGGTAATCGCATTAAGCTCATGGTAATCAAAGCACAGCCACAGTGTCCTGTCCTTTTTCCCTGCAAAAAAGAACCCAGCACCAAGAGAGGCGGACGACGGACAAATAATGCTGGCGCTGAGGGAGTCTTTAATGTAGGTCTCCATCGCCTCCCTCTCCAGCCCAGATAAACTGTAGAGCCGGCTGGATGGCAGCCGTGTGCCCAGGAGGAGGTCAATAGCGCAGTCGTAGCTCCAGTGAAGTGGTAACGATTGGGTCCTGGACTTGCTAAAGACCTCCCCTAAGTCATGATAGACCTCAGGCATGGAGCTGAGATCTGCCGGCTCAGCCAGAGGGGAGGAGATTGGGAGGGAGGGTGAGCATGCGGCTGATTAGAGACACGAAGAGAGACAGAAAGGGCTCCAGGACGAAATGGAGCCCTGACTCCAGTTTATAATTGGGTTGTGAATGCGGAGCCACGGATACCCCAGAATCATGGTGGTGGTTGATTGGGGCAGGACATAAAACTGAGTAGTCTTGCGGTGATTACTGGACAGAATGACCGAAATGGGCTCCTGCTGTTCAGTAATCGCCACGATACTGCTGCCAGAAACCGCTGAGATGTTCAAGGGTGCCGGGACATTCCTGGTGGGTATCTTTAATTTCCAGACCACGGCCTGTTGAATGAAATTTTGCTCCGCTCCTGAGTCAATCAGGGTGGAAGTTCTGAACTCGCCCCCCAGTAATAGAATGAGGGTCAGTGTAACAGGCCACAGTATACCCCCCAGTCCAGACTATACCCAGGGTTAAAGTAGCCAGGGCTAGATTATACCTTGGGTATATTATGGCCTAGGCCAATTCATACCCCTGGGCCAATTTATACCCCCCACAAAAACTACTGGATGGATTTTGGTGAAAATTTCACCAGAGGTAGCCCATGGGCCAAGGATGAACTTGATAACTTTTGGTGATGATCTGAAAGTGCATACCTCCACCAAGGACCTTGTTTGTATTTGTGCAGTAGGATTACACATTTTTATTCCTAAATCCTTTTTTAAGTCTTTGGACTCTCTGATTACCTCATTTATTTGGAATGGTAAACATCCGAGATTGAGGAAAGTTTTTCTTCAAAGACCCAAATCAGTGGGTGGCATGGCTCTGCCTAACTTTCAATATTACTACTGGGCAGCAAATATCAGGTGCATGTTATATTGGAAACATTTCTATCTGGAACCCAAATCACCCATTTGGATCCTTATGGAGTCACATGTGGACAATCAAACCTCCCTACCAGCAATTTTAGGTTCACCACTTCCCCTTGCTTTGTCTACACTGGGTAATAATAAAGTAGTTCGTCAGTCTCTTAGAATTTGGTCTCAATTCTTCAGTTTTTCTCCATTAGAAGTCCAATTGCCGCAAATCATTTATTTACCCCATCAACTATTGATAGTGCATTTCATATATGGCACAGAAAAGGTTTAAAATCTTTTGCGGATTTATATTTTGATGGTCAATTTGCAAGTTTTTCTCAACTTTCCACTAAATTCGACATCACTTCTACACATTTTTTCCGCTTTCTCCAGGTCAGACATTATGTGCAAACCATGACAAAACAATTCCCTCAAAAACCTTCTGATAATCCTCTAGATGATTTTTTATTAGTTAAACCAACTTCTAAGGGGGTAATATCAGTTTTATATAATTTAATTTCAAATTTACAATCTTTTTCTCTGGCCGCTATTAAATTGAATTGGGAACAAGATCTTAATTTTACTTTTACTGATGAACTGTGGAACTCTATTCTTGGCCAGGTTCACACTGCATCAATGTGTGCTCGTCACGCTCTTATTCAATTTAAGATTGTACACCGGGTGCACCTGTCCAAGGTTAAGTTAGCACGTATTTACTCGGATATAGACCCAACTTGTGAAAAGTGTGGTAAATTTTCATTATTATTGGCTAGACATGCTGTATTACTGAAGTGGAAAGACTCTTCGCCCCCTTCACATTTACAGTGGATAAAAGATATAATGTCCTGTTTGGATTTAGAAAAAATCAGATATACAGTTCGTGGCTCTGAAAACAAATTCTATAAATTATGGCGTCCGATTCTTGATTTCTTTGAAAGACCCACGATTATAGTTTCTGAGTAGCTCATATCCCCTTTACCCCACCCCCACCTCACACACACAATTTTTTTTAAATTTTTTTTGTATTTTTTTAATTATTGTTTATTTAAAGGTTTTTGTGTTTTGAAGCATTTACATTTGTTAGCTTTAAATTCTAGTTTTGCACTGTTTGGTTAAAACAAAAATGAAAATTTCTAATACTTTGTATTGTATTGATACTTCAATTAATAATAATAAAAAGACCTTTGAAAGAAAGGATTGCACAAAAACTACTGGATGGATTTGGATGAAATTTTCATCAGAGGTGGCCCTTGGCCTAGAGATGAACCCATAACATTTTGGTCATGATCCAAGAATGTATACCTCTGCCAAGGCTCTTATCTTCTCATAGAGTTTTAGCAAGAATACTCCAAAACTACTGGATGGATTTGAATGAAATTTTTACCAGAGGGGGTCCTTGGCCTAGAGAGGGACCCATAACATTTTGGTGATGATCCAAGAATGCATACCTCTTCCAAGGCTCTTATTTTCTCACAGTGTATTAGCAAGAATACCCTATAACTACTGGATAGACTTTGATGCAATTTTCACCAGCACTGGCTCATGGCCTACGCACAAACCCATTACATTTTGCAGGTGATCCATGAGGGATGGAAGGAGCCTTGGCGAAGGTATATGCTCTGAGTGCTTTTCTAGTTTTTTATGCCCCACCGGTCCCAAAGGGGTTGAAGACTGAAGGGGGATTATTTTATGGGTCCGTCCATCCGTCCGTCCCACTTTTGTGAAATCAACTCCTCCTACAGTTTTGTTTTGATTGTTTTGAAACCTGCTACCATGGTTTGATATACTCTGATGATGTACATATTGCAATTTGACTCTCATCGGATGACCTTGAGATCAGAGATCAGCTTTTCCCTAAATCTTCTAAACACAATAACTACTGAAAGAAATGATGTAGGCTTTTCAAGTCGATACAGTATTGTATCTAAGACACATCTTGGATGACTTACACCCTGACTTGACTATGGATTTGGGGACCAAAGGTCAAGGTTAACATTCCATTTGCACTATGGTAAATGTAATACTAGTATGAGTAAAGCCGGGGCCACCAAACGTGGAATACAGGTTCACCTTGGGATCCTGACCTCTGCCTATACATTTGGGATCAAAAGTCAAAGGTCAACATTAACATTCCCTATGACTTATTACTGTACAACGAGTACAGCTAGGGTCACCACATTTGCCACACAGGTTCACCTTGGGATCCTGCCCTACAACTATGGGTTCTACACTTTGTTGTATATTGATGGATGATGGGTTTGTCAATTTGGCCTCAGTAATAATATTGAAAAGTTGAACACTGCTCTCCATCTGTAAGTATTGGGATCCTCAAAGAAAAGGGAGGCGGGGGATCTTGCACTTGCCTGAGTGCTCTTGTTTAACATTTAATTGGGGTTTCAGCTTTGTCAGGTAAATTAATTGAGAAAACTAAATATTGAAATAAGACCGCAACTCTGAACACATAGAGCACATAAACAACATAATGCAATTGTAACATTATGTTGAATTAACTGGACTGTTCATAATGTGATAAAACTCATAAAGTCCTGAAACTTAACTTCTAAGACTAGCAAGTCCTTGCTACAATATAAATGTACAAAGTTAAACACAGATAACAATATCAAAATGACAATGCTTGTTTTCAAGATAAAGTGCATGCTCTGTTGTGGACTGAAGATTGAAGTTTGCGGGGCAGGTCAGCCAGTCCATGGAGTCACCGATTTTTGTGTGGATTACGATGTCACAACCCAACAGATTCGCTGTGGCCGTGATTTTTGCATCAGTTGCCCAGATTCCATCACCACAGATGCCAGAGGTGTTTATATATTCATTCACATTTTGGTTCAAGTACTTCTGTAGTTTTTCTGTCAAGGCAGTGTTCATGTGGTGGATGACTTTATCTCGGAGAAGGGAGTGGCTGTCCTCTGATCCTGTAAGGATGTAGCTGATGACCCGGAAGTAGCAGTTTCCATCAACATTGGTTTTGTATGTACGCTGTGGTTGTCCAAGGTTCCCTGTGTGCCCGTAGTACACAACTTTATGAAACATAAGGCCAAGAGCAGTGCTAAGATACTTCCTTCCTGAACTTGGTAGTGGGTTGAAAGTCTTGGTCTGCTTGTGTTTCTGTGAGATGTGGATGTCATTATTGTCTGATTCTTCATGTGGTCTTTTTGAGTGTCTTTTGCTCTGGGCTGTCATTGGCAGAATCAGTGGGACAATCATCAAGGGACTGGGATGATGGTGGAGCCTCTTGATCCTGGTAAATCTTAAGGTTGCTGGCATGGTAGATGTTGCTCAGTATCTTACCAGTCTTATTGTTCTTGAGTTTTACTCGTCCCTTGGTCAAGGATTCCACAGCTGTGTAGGGTCCAATCCAGCATGGCTCCATCTTTGAACCCCTGCGATGAATACGGTGCTGATTCTTAAATGGTGGAGCCAGCAGTGATTTCTTTGTTGGTGCTGTGTCAGTGATCAAAGGCACACTTCTGGTGTTCCTGGTCAGAGTGGATATTGGTACTGATGGTTGAGTGGAGCTTTTTATGGATGGTTGTCAGCGTATCCAGCATATCAGGGTTAGCATCATCTGGAAGGGGCATGGGGTCCACAATGTCATGTTCTGAAGATTTGAGGTCCATAGGAAGCTTGGCCTTCCGTCCATACATAACCTCAAATGGAGTGCACTTGATTGAGGCATGCACAGATGTGTGATAGGTAAACAGCACACCAGGGATGAACTGGTCCCAGTTGTTTCCTTGGCCACTGACAAGCTTACTAAGAGATTCTTTGAGTGTTCAATTGTCACGTTCCCGCTGGTCATTAGATTGTGGGTGGTAGGCAGATGAAATGCGGTGATCTGTTTGAAAATGCTCCATCAGGTTGTCGATGATCGAGTTCACAAACTCTCGTCCCTGGTCGCTAATCAGAGTGTCCATGCAGCCAAGGTGGCAAATAATGGAGTACAAAAAATTTGCTGCTGACTTGGCACTCTTATTTGGGACAGCTGTTGCTTCAGTCCACTTAGAGAAATGATCAGTGACAGCAACTATATATTTGTTGCCATTCAATGTTTCCTGAACGGGACCAATCATATCAATCCTGACTAAGCTCCATACTTTTCCAGGCACTGGTATACTGTTGAGTGGTGGAGCTCCTTGCTTACTTTGGCATTTATGACATTTTTGACAGGCTTTGACATGTTGGTGAACGTCATTCTTCATCCTCTTCCAGTAATAACAGTCAGAGATTTTGGCTAATGTTTTATCTCTGCCAAAATGGCCACCAGAAACCTGGTTGTCATGACAGGCCTGCAGGACATCTGGCAGTCAGCTTTTCATAAGTACTTTGGTGACACATGGGGAGTGCATAATTGTATAGCATCTTAGACAAGCACAAAGAGCAGAGTTTCCCTGGGAGATAACAGGGAGGTGTGAAGGATGAATGCAGTGTGATCTTTTGTGTGTTAGAAACTTCTGGAAGGATGTTAAAGGATTAAGGAAGTGAATGCAATGTGACCTTTTGTGTGTTAGAAGCTTCTAGAAGAATGCCATGCTTTTTAAGAGGAGAGTCTCTGCTGAGTATTCATTCTGACTATGCTTCTGTGTGAGATGTGTAATAAACTGTCTGAGTCAAATCCGCCTCGTTATTTACACGCTCCACACTGGTGACCCAAGAAGAATCATGGAACACGGCAAAAGATCCCTGGAGCCAGCCTCGTTGGGAGCCCCCAGCCAAGCATATGCTGTTGCAATCAAGCTACCAGATTTTTGGCAGCACAATCCGCGCTCCTGGTTCCACCTAGTAGAGGCGCAGTTCACCCTCCGGGGGATATCGGCGGATGACACGAAGTTCCACTATGTGGTCGCAACGCTCGACGCCCGCACGGCTCAGCACGTGGAGAGCCTGCTCGATCAGCCACCAACCAACGACAAGTACGGCGCGCTGAAGGCTGCACTCATCCAGCACTACACACTCTCGGATGGTGAGAGAGCAGAGAGACTCCTGACGCGGACTGGGTTAGGAGATGGGTCGGCCATTGACCTGATGGAGAAGATGCTGAGATTAAAGGGCACGGACGACGACCATTTCATTTTTACCCACCTCTTCCTCCGGAACCTTCCGTCAGCGACGAGAGTGACCCTGGCCAATTCGCCGTTGCTGGCCAAGCGGGACTATCGTGCGCTGGCCCGAGAAGCAAACTGGATCATCATCGCCACCAGAGAGTTCACGACCATGGCGGCAGCGACCATGGCGGCAGCAACGGAGCTCGGCGCGACGGCCGGAGGAGGCGAGGAGCCATCGACAGCAGCAGCAGAGCCACCGACGACAGCAGCAGCGGGGGCCAAAGAACACGGGGGAGACACCCTTTGTTTCTACCACCGCCGCTTCGCAGAGAGGGCATGCAAATGTATACCACCGTGCCAGTTCAAGCGCTCGGGAAACGCCAAGACCAGGGGTCGGTAGCAGCCGCGACCCTAGAGGAGGAGAACAAGCTGCTCTACTTGACGGACGCACGCTCGGGGAGGCATTTCCTCGTGGACACCTGTGCCCAGATGAGTTTCATCCTGCCGACCTACGCCGACCGGCTGGCAGGCTCTAGCGGCCCCGAGATGGCAGCAGCAAACGGCTCGGAGATTAAGACCTTTGGTGAGAAGACTCTACTCCTGTCTCTACACGGCCGTACATTTGAGTGGACTTTTGTCATAGCAGCATTGAATTTCAATATACTGGGGGGTGATTTTTTGTGCACACATCGTTTGTTGGTTGATGTCGCTAACAGGCGCCTAGTTAATGCACTGTCCTTTGATTCTATCCCCTGTATAGCTCGAGCGTCCCGGCCAACAGCACAAGCCAACGTCACAGCTGCATGCGGTAAGTTCCACACACTGCTCACTCAGTTCCCAGCACTCACTGTCCCGACATTTTCGGCAGCCATCGCTAAACACGGGGTGGAGCATTTTATCACCACCACCGGGCCGCCCGTTTTTGCAAAACCTCGGCGCTTGGATGCAGCTAAACTGGCCATAGCGTGTGAGGAGTTCGCCAACCTGGAGAGGTTGGGCATCATCAGGCGTTCAAACAGCCCATGGGCTTCCCTGCTACACATGGTCCCTAAAGCTGAGGGTTCGTGGCGACCTTGCAGGGATTTCCGCAGGTTGAACAACGCCACAGCGCACGACCGCTACCCAATTCCTCACATTCAGGATTTTTCCGTTCACCTGGCAGGAGCGCACGTTTTTTCTAAAATAGACCTGGTCCGCGGTTACCACCAAATCCCAGTGTACGCTGAGGACATACCCAAAACAGCGGTGATAACTCTGTTCGGTTTATTCGAGTTTTTGCGCATGCCATTTGGGCTTAAAGGGGCTGCACAGACGTTCCAACGCATGATGGATGCAGTGCTGCGCGATCTCCCTTTCATGTTCGTCTACTTGGACGATATCTTGGTAACCAGCGCGTCCGAAGACGAACACGAAACCCACCTCACGACGGTTTTCCGGAGGTTGGAAGAGCACGGGTTAATAATCAACCCAGCGAAATGTCAGTTCGGGGTGCCGGGTATTGATTTTTTGGGGCACCGCGTCTCTTCCGAAGGAGCAGTACTGCTGCCTGACAAAGTGCGCGCGGTAGCAGATTTTCCCCGGCCGCAAACAGTCATGGCGCTACAAGAATTTTTGGGAATGGTGAATTTTTATAACCGTTTCCTTCCCCGCGCAGCGCAACTCATGCAACCACTGTACGCCGCGCTCAGAAAACAGAAGCCCGCGGATAAGGTCGAATGGACCCCGGAGCGAGAGCGGGCGTTCTCGGAAGTCAAAGCAGCCCTGGCAAACGCTTGCTGGCACATCCAGACCCAACGGCCTGCATAGCGCTCACCACTGACGCTTCAGATGTGGCCATAGGGGCGGTCGTGGAGCAGCGCGTAGCCGGGGCTTGGCAGCCGCTCGCCTTTTTCAGCAGGACTTTGCGCGACAGTGAACGTAAATACAGCGCGGGAGTTGCTGGCTCTCCACCTGGCCATTCGCCACTTCCAGTTCTGGCTGGAAGGGCGCAGTTTCACCGCGTTCGTTGACCACAAGCCGCTAACATTCGCGATGGCCAAGGTTTCAGAATCGTGGTCAGGCCGGCAGCAGAGGCAGCTGGCCGTGATCTCAGAGTTTACTACCGATATTCAGCATGTCTCGGGTAAATTGAATGTAGTGGCAGACTGCCTCTCGCGCGCCGTGGTGGCCCCAGTCTGTGTGGGGATAGATTACGCAGCCATGGCCACGGAGCAGGTTAGTGACACGGACGTGCGCGCGCTCCAGTCTGGACCAACAGGGTTAAGGCTGGAGAGCAGGGTGCTGCAAGACGGCATGCCTCCCCTTATCTGCGATGTCTCCACGGGGCGCCCGCGTCCCGTGGTCCCGGCCGCGTGGCGCCGCCGCGTGTTTGACTCGATTCATTCTTTGGCGCACCCGGGAGTGCGCGCGTCAGTCAAAATGGTAGGAGAGAAATTCGTGTGGCCGAGCCTTCGCAAACAAGTGAAAGAGTGGGCAGCAGCCTGCGTGGCGTGCCAATGAGCCAAAGTACACAGACACACAAAGGCTCCTTTGGAGCCGTTTCGCATCCCGGCTAAGAGGTTCGACCATGTTCACGTGGACCTCGTGGGCCCCCTCCTGCCATCACAGGGGTGCACGCACCTTCTGACAATGGTGGACCGCACCACGCGCTGGCCGGAAGTGGTTCCACTGGCGGCAACCACAGCCGAGGAGGTGGCGCGCACGTTTTTAACAGCATGGGTGGCGCGTTTTGGAGTCCCGTCGGATATTACGTCCGACAGAGGCCCTCAATTTGTTTCCGAACTCTGGTCAACAATGGCCCGCAGCCTGGGTGTCACAATTCACCGCACAACCGCGTACAAGCCACAGGCTAATGGGTTATGCGAACGTTTTCATAGGTCATTGAAAGCGGCTCTCAGGGCGTCACTGACGGATGCAAATTGGGTAGACAAGCTACCGTGGGTTTTATTGGGGTTACGTTCTGCGCCTAAAGAGGATCTGGAAGCTTCCCCGGCTGAACTCGTTTTTGCGCAGCCACTTCGGCTGCCCGGGGAGTTTCTTCCAGATAATCCCGCGCCGGGCAGCTCCCCATCTCAGCTGTTGCAGCGTAGCATAGACACAAGCACGCTGCCGGGCCCTGCTCACCACAGTTTTCCGCGCGTTTTTGTGCCTAAAACTTTGAAAAGCGCGGAGTTCGTTTTTGTCAGACACGATGCCCATCACCCTCCACTGCGCCCACCTTGTGATGGACCGTTCAGAGTGCTGGAAACAGGGGACAAGCATTTTTTGCTAGATTTGGGGGGTAGGAGGAAAAAGATTGGCATAGACAGACTCAAACCCGCTTTTGTGGTGGCGGACGAGCAAGTGCTGTTGGTGAGGGCCCCTCAGCGTGGAAGACCCCCACGGGGAGCTTCCCAGAGAAAAGATTCCCCAGAGCACCCACACGTACAGACTTTTACCCCTCAAACATCAGCCCCCCAGCATGACAGCGCCGCGGAGGCGGTGAATCCTGGTTACAGCAGATACAGGAGAAGACTGAAGCCCAAGCAGCATGTGGATTGATGTTTCATGATTTTACCACAGCATATGGACTGTCATTCTATTGTTCTATCCAAGACGGTCGGGGGTGGGGGGGGTTGTTTGGTGACACATGGGGAGTGCATAATTGTATAGCATCTTAGACAAGAACAAAGAGCAGAGTTTCCCTGGGAGATAACAGGGAGGTGTGAAGGATGAATGCAGTGTGATCTTTTGTGTGTTAGAAACTTCTGGAAGGATGTTAAAGGATTAAGGAAGTGAATGCAATGTGACCTTTTGTGTGTTAGAAGCTTCTAGAAGAATGCCATGCTTTTTAAGAGGAGAGTCTCTGCTGAGTATTCATTCTGACTATGCTTCTGTGTGAGATGTGCAATAAACTGTCTGAGTCAAATCCGCCTCGTTATTTACACGCTCCACAGTACCTCCTTTTCTCTGTGGTAGAGAATCCCTCCTTCTGCTTGATACAGCTTGGCTGTTTGTCTGAAATGGGACTTGGCATTTACACGTTTCTCTGGAGGTATATCGTAGATCCACGGTGGGTACTTTTGTTGTGTTGCAGTGAAGAAAGTCAAAAGCTGGTCGTACAGTTGGTCTTCGTTGTGAGAAGTCTCGCTAGCGAGTTCAAATCAACTGCTTTAGGACAAGGTAGCAGCAAGATGCAGCCTCGCAGCATCATTATTTCAACTTGTGTTGAAAGTGTAGATTCAAAACTCTTTCCCAGTTTTTAAATTGTGTATAGGGCAAGTAAAACCAGAGCTATGATGAACAATTTCCATCAGGTTTTTCTGACTATTTTCATCACGTTTGGTGTACATTTGGAGCAGCTAAAAACGGAAAGTGAAATGGAAAGTAAAATCTAAAGTGCAGATTCTAAACTCTACTGTATATTTGTTTGACATTGATAGAAGAGGTAAACACTGAGATATGGTTTTAATATTGTAGCACTGCCACATAAAGTGCAATGTATCAACATATGTTGTCCAGAGTGATCAACGATGCCTCGGTCCAGCTTAAGCTCCCACCAACCCTCCACCCGACCTTTGTGAACCCGACCTTCCACATATCCCACATCAAACCCCTTTCGGTCAGTCCCCTCTGCCCCCCCCCCCCAAAAGTCGCCTCTTCCTCCCCGGATAATCGACGGCCACACCACCTACATGGTTCGTCGGGTCCTGGATGTTCGCCGTCGAGGCTGGGGCCTCCAATACCTGGTTGATTGGGAGGGCTACAGCCTGGAGGAATGCTCCTGGGTTCCCACATCCCGGATCCTGGACAAAGAAATGCTCCAGGCCTACCACCATGCCCATCCCAAGAAGCCCCGTGGACCACCAGGAGGCCCTCCTAGAAGGGAGGGCCCTGTCATGGGCGGCGAGAGCACGCCCCCTCCTTCCCATTCATCTCTCCTCAGGTCATCAACGCACCTGAGTGAGAAGACACACCTGCCCCCTCTCATCAGCCAACATTTATAAGGAAGCGTCCTCCAGTGATTCAACACTGGCTCATCTGGGTATACTGCCTTCCCAAAAGACAAGCAAGTAAATGAATCACGCAGGTGAAGAAATTATTAACCTGTGAGCTTTCTCTTCTACTAAAGGTTGCTGCCATCGTGTGGGTGTGTCTCCAGGACTGTGCACGCTCTCCTGCCACATCATCGTTCACCAATGGCATTCAACATCCACCTGGTCAGGCACCACCAGCTCCACTCCCCTCACCCTGCTGGTTCATCTATTCCCCGCTGGTGCCCTGTCGGATCTCACCTGGAGGCTCACGTAAGTGGCAATTTAGCCAGCCCATTTCCCCTTACTCCATTCCTCTATTCACGGCTCTCGTCTTTTCTCCACAGGCTGTTTCCTCTGACAAGTGACTATTTCAGTAGCTGTGCGGTGATTTTGATATTTAATAAAATTCTCAAACGTGTGTTGTTGTTTGATTGTTCCTTCTTGTTGCTGCATCACGCACGTGAGCTGATTGCTAATAACAATCATGACAGTGGGGGTGTCCTACAAAGATGGAGGATGTCCTGATTTATTCCTCACTGTTTGTTTAGAAGTACATTTTACAGAAAATTTGAAAAAAGTCTTTAATTCATTTTTAATTGTTTAGTTGTATTACATGAATCTCCCAGTATTTTTAACATTGATATTAAATATCCATATGTCCAAATATGTTAAAAAAAAACACAGAGGCTTATACAGGGTATCCTAATTTTTTCACATGACTGTATGTACTATGAAATTATAGGGTACTTTAAGTCAAAGTTCAGGTGTAATCAGAGTAAGTATAGTGAAATATCAGGGTAACAAGCCATGTTTTCTTCAAAAATAATTACAGGGTACTTTCCGTGTATTTCTGATGAAAGATGTAAAACAATGTTAGTAAAGTGAAATATCAGGTCGGAAATATCAGCTTGGAACCCTGGAAGTGCCTGGTAATTTTAGGGTAATTACGTCCAAGCAAAATACCTGTATAACACAGCCAGGAGCCTTGCAAGTACTGGGAAATTTCAGGAAATAACTAATGACCAAAATACCTATAACACAGCCCTGAACCCTGTAAGTATTGGGCACTAAAGCTGAAAGTACACTTAAAGTACCTGTAATTTCATAGTACTTCACAAGCTATGTTATAAAGTGTTACCGAAAAAATTAGAAGCTAGCAGCTTCAGTAGTTATTATAGTGGTATTGATAGTGAGTCAGATTGCCAGAATTCAAGGATTCAAAGATTTTTATTTGTCAATACTTCTATACGTACAGGACATACAGGAGAATTACTTCCTTACTTCCTTACTTAAGCCTATAGCTCACCATGGAGCATAGGCCATCGACGACCTCTCACCAGCTAACTCGGTTCTGGGCTGCTCTCTCTGCTCCTCTCCATTTGTTTCCCTGCTGTTTCAGCTCCACCTCAGTGTGTCGTCTCCAGTTGCTTCGAGGCCAGACTCACTTTCTCTTCCCCTGCGGGTTCCAGGTCAAGTCTATACAGGAGAACTGAAATGCTGTTTCTCTCTCTCTTAGTGGTGTGTGCAATATATAAGAAAGGAAGGAATAAGGATGAAAACAACAACAGCAGTCTATGTACAGTAATGCTACCCGTAGTGCAAATAAAAATAAACGATAAAACCCAGCAATCCTATATACAGAAAAAGTAGAGCCATAATACCCGTAATTCCAAGTTCAATGTGATAGTGTAGGTGCAGACAGTGACAGATTGGACTGCACATGATCAATATTGCATTAACAGACAGCAGCAGGTATGGCATTTGTGGAAATGGTTGCAGTATGGTGCAGAGACATACAACAGCAGATGTGTTACTGTTGGTGTGCCAGTTTTTCTGTGCAAACAGCTGAGGTATTTAATGTGTGGGTGAGTGTGTTACGGTTCAGGGGTGGGGGAAGGGGGGGAATGGGCAGAGTTCAGGGTCCTGATAACCTGGTGAACAAAGCTGTTTAGCAGTCTTGTGGGGCGGGTGCGGAAGGTGTGGTACTGTTTCCCCGAGGGCAGGGGATTGAAGAGGGAGTGTGAGGGGTGGGAGGTGTCGCCTGCAATGTTGATGGCTCTGCGGGTGAGACGGGTGTGGTAGATGTCCGGGGGGGGGGGGGGGCAGAGGGGCACCGAAGAGCTTGCTGGCTGCTTTCACTGTGTCTTGTAGTGTCTTCCAGCAAGAGGCGGTGCAGCGTCCGTGCCACATCGTGATACAGCTGATGAGGATGCTCTCAATGGTGCCCTGGTAGAATGAGCAAAATTCTTGTTTAGCTGAATTTAACTCTTCACGGGCATCTTGCCTCCTTGAGCAAACAAGTTAAATTATATTTTAAGGGCTCTAGTTAGACATTCTCAACCCTGGGACATAAGTCATATGTTGTAAAAGTATTGTTTATAGTTCACCAGTTAAATGGATATATCTATCAAAAAAGTGCTACAAATAGTTGAATATTTGCTTTAAATTGCAACTATTGGTAAATCAGTAAAATCTTTATTCAGGGGCAGCTCAAGAAAATAACACTACTGTTACATGCTAAGCTAGGTAACTACATGCTAATCATTTTGGTGTTATTGGGAACAATTCCATCCTGTACATAATCTTGACCACTGCACACTCAGAGAATCTGTGTAAACTGTGTGATCACAGACAGGACGATCCTTGTTGCAGTAAAAGATTATGTATTGTGACGTTTCATGGGGTTCACACAATAAGGAGAGATGATTGTGACACAACACACTTTATTCTTCTCCCCCCCACAACACAGAATGGAGGGGAGGTCATTCGCACAGATGCTCCTTTCACTCATGGTGGCACAGACACATGATCTATCACATACAGAGAAAATAACGCTAACACAGCTGGTCTTATGACATACTTATAATGGCACAGCAATAACACTTAGAACACACAGATAATAACAGTGTTTGAATCCACGGCGCAAAGCATGATGGGAGAATACCCACCCCCTTATCACAGCCCCGACATTACACTGCACCCCCCCCCCCCCGCCCTCCGGACTGGTTTCTGTCCCCAGAATAATAAGTCCAACTCAAAAGTCCAATACAAATCCATCCAGGTATCAGGCGGCCGCCGTTGTCGGTGACCAGCGCGCACAGTCCTGAACAGTGGCTCGCCAGCTGTGGTGACAGTCTCTCTTTCCGCTCTGGACAGAAAAAGTCCAGCAAAGTCCCTCCCCTGGCAGCAGGAGTCGTACGCTTGCTTCTATCAACTCCCCTTTCACTTCCGCCCTCCCAAGAGAGTAGACGCTTTTTCCTCCTCTCCTGCTCTGACTTTTTTTCCTCCCCCCCCAACTACTGGATCCCAGCTTGCTGTTGTCTGTCTGCGTCTAACTGCGACCGTCGAAAGAAAGAAATTATGGAGTTAATAAGCTGGGCTTTGAACACAATTGACACTATTTTTTCAACAAGGAAAAGTGCTCCGGGGGAAGCTGTCTGCCCCGCAGGTACGGCTCCAGCGGGCTATTTACGTGACACAAGTAATTGGAAAATCTTGTGTCTCACTAATCTCTCTATCGAAGATATTGAAGATTTGTATGTCTTCGTGGTAATGGTGATCGGGATCTTTCTGATTGGAAATGGGATTGTCCTGGTGTACCGCAAATTGCTGAAGATGGATACAACCTATCAAAATGCTGGCCAGGCGAGGTGCATCTGTCAAATTGAAAAATTGGAGAAGACCCTGATAGCGACAAATGGAGAACTGTCTCGGAAGGTGGATTACATCATGGTCTCGCTTAGGTCTTTCCACGATGGATTTAAAGCCTCGCAATGAAGGATTAAGTACTGAATCTACAGAAGAAATAAAAAGCCTTCTCTGTGATCAGTCCGATTTGGCTCAATTTCCCCATGAAAATTCCTCCTGGCTGTCTGCAGTCTGTGTTTTCAAAATCATCGAGCATAAGGCCTTGGACAGCCATCTGGACAGCCTGCCAAGATAAGGACTCGGCGGCAGCCAGACAAAACATCTCCTGCCAAGTGTCCTTGTTGTCTCTCTTATTATCATCAACACTGCTTCAACACCGCACACACATTGATCCATGAACTGAATAAAGATACACACACTGCTCTCTTGTGTCTTGTGAATCCTGTGTAGCGAATGTGCATCGAGAGCTTTTTTTTTTCCTTGAAATCTTAATATTGATTAATTATGTAACCAGTATTTTGAATCAATGATTTTTTTGCTCCTTCCTATTGTTCCTCGTATTATTCTTATTCTTATGCTACTTGTACCCACTATCCTGTTGGCAGGCGCGTCTCTGATGCAGCCGTGTCACTGGAAATGCAGGTTCATTTTCTGTGTCAAGTCAAATTCTCTCGTATGTTATCAGCGATCTGTTAATGTACTTGGCAATAAATCTTTTCTGATTCTGATTCTGATTCTGATTCCCCGCCACTACCGGTGTCTCCTGAGCCAGTTCGGGTACCGTGTGCAGGCATCCTCTCAATCGGAACAAATAATCCAACCCCGGTTTGCCATCCATCTCATGCTACTGCAGGAGGGTGTGGGATTGCTGCTTCTGTCCTCTCTGAGCTGTGCAGGTGGCACAGCAGTGGACATGGCACTTCACATCCCGACGACACCCCAGCCAGTAGATCAAAGTCCGAAGCTGCTGCAGAGTCTTCCTCGCTCCGAGGTGGCACGCCCCCACCGACCCATGGACCAACTGGAGCACCTTGGGGCGGAGCTGTCGGGGGATCAACAGCTGCCAGATGTGACACTGCCCAGCTGGAGACTGGCACCGCCGATAGACAGCACCCTCGTGACAGCAGAGGTTGGATTACTGGGAATGCAGGGCCTTGGTCTCTGGGTCCAGCGCAGCCACAGCCTTCCGGGTGGGCCGCTGGTCTATGTCCAGCCACTGCCGGACCCGAGAGATGATAGGATCTCTATCCTGCTTGCTCCAAAGCTGCTGCATGCCAAGGACCTCCGTGACATCATGGCTGGGGAGAGCTGCCCGATGATCTGAAGAAGCGCTGTGAGCCGCTGCGCTATCCTGGGCCGTAGCAGTCTGGACAGCCCATGACACTGCTGGGTCATGCTCCTCGGCCTGCACTGATGGCACTGGCCCTCCGATCGTGCGGGCCCTCTGGTTCCTCGTCTGGTTGTTGCCACAGAGCATGATGTCTGAGCCCCCAGCAGGACAGAAGAGCTGGCTGTGTCGATCTTCACGCCCCATGCTGCGAGCAGATCTAGTCCAATGATGCTCGGGTCCTGGATGTCAGCCAGCCAGAACGGGTGGTTCGTGTTCTGACCAGTTACTTCCACCCCAAAGACTTGTCGCCCCCCAAGCCTGGCATGCTCACCAGTGGCGGTGAGGACACAGCGCCGGGTAGGTTCCCACCCTTGTGGTCCGAATCTATCTGTACTGGGCAGCACCCCAGGTTGGACCACGGACATGGTGGAACCGGTGTCAATCAAGGCCCAGATTGGTGTGCTGTCCAGGCTGCACTGTGGATACAGCCCTGGTGATTGTCCCAGTCGGCCCAGCCATCCATTGGGGAAAATGTCTGTGGGAGGTGGCAGGTCCCTGTCTGTGCCACCTCACTCTAGGGTTAAAGCTGGTGAGGAGGCTGGTTGTCACGGGGTGGGTGCAGGGCAGTAGTGCACGATGTGTCCTGGTTCTCCACTGCAGAAGCATCCTTCCTTGTGCCACTGTCGTTGCACTCTCACCGACTACGCAGCTGTGGTCTGGTGTAATTCCCATTCCTCCTTGTCGTCACTCTCAGCTGTGGCCTGAGAAGCTCTCTGCTTCAGTGATGACACACTAGCTACATAATCCATCATCGGCTCCACCTGCTCCACTTCTGCCATGGCCATCTCCCATTTGCTCACTGCATGAATCCGGATGTGTTCCTGGAGCCGGGCCGGGCAGAGCCCACGGATGAAGTTCTGTAGAGCGATCTTCTCCACCGCCTCCAGCTCGAAATCCGGGTAGCCACACTGTGCTAGCATTCACACGTCTACTGCATAGGCTCCCAGGCTCTTTCAGTTGGTTGCGGCTGGCCAGCTGTTCCCGGGCATGATCGGCATGGGCCGTTCTCCCAAACTACCTCTGCAGCGCTTCTTGTAGCGCTGGCCAGCTGTGCCGTTCCTCAGGCCAAAGATCAGACAGCGTGCAGAGAGCTCCGCCCTTCAGAGCCAGCGCGACCTGCACAGCTGTCTCTTCCGATGTCCAGCCATTCAGCACAGCGGCCAGTTCAACCTGGAACAGGTAATCGCCCAGCAGGGTTTTGCCACCAAAGCGGGGAAGTTTCACCAGTTGGCAGGTCGGCTGGACAGTCACCTCCCTGTCAATCACTGCCGTCGGTTGCAGTGGGATCGCCGGCTCATAGTTCCCACATTGGCGCCCCTGCCCTGCCTTGAAAAAGGCAGAGGATGGGGATGCTCTTTCTGATCCGCTCTGCCCTGATAAGGGCAGCAAGCGGGGTACGGTTTCTCTTTCTGGTCCGCTTCCCCATTCGCCACGGCGAGCATCTCTGGGGGCTGGCACGTCTGCTCCGTAGTTCATTTCCGTCTCTATCTGGGCGACGAGCCGCTCGAGCCACTGAATCTCCGCCTTGATCCTCACTTCCATCTCTCAATTATCCCACTCCTGACACCAGTGTGACGTTTCGTGGGGTTCACACAATAAGAAGAGATGATTGTGACACCACAGGCTTTATTCTTCACTCACTTACAACACAGAACGGAGGGGAGGTCATTCATACAGACACCCCTCTCATTCATGGTGGCACAGACACATGATCTATCACATACAGGGAAAACAACGCTAGCACAACTGGTCTTCTAACAGTTATAATGGCACAGCAATAACACTTAGAACACACGGATAATAACAGTGTTTGAATCCTCCGTGGTGCAAAGCATGACGGGAGAATCCCCGCCCCCTTATCACAGCCCCCAGTGTTACAGTATTTTATAATGTGTTTTTTTCAAAGTTTAAGTTTTCCACTGCTGTTGGAGCAGCCAAGAGCTAGTGATGGGATCCACAGACAAAATGTACTGAATCAGTCCTGTTTGCATGATTAAAAAGATTCATTCACAATTTTCATTCACTGAATCCTTCAGTGCCATTCTGGAGCTCCAACTACCTACAATTCACTGAACTGAAAAACGCATCTGAACACTCCAAAAAAATGAAATCTTAGTAACAAAAAAATATCTTAAATCAAGGATATAATTCTTGTTTTTATGTCTGTCAAGATATTTTTTCTTATGCAGTTTTCTGCAAGAAAATTTTACTTGTTTTAAAGATCATGTTTATTTGTTTTAACCTGTTGCACTTTGGTGTACCGCGGGCGGACACGTCTCTGCTTCCTAGGGTGCATGAGGGCGTCCTAGGACGCACACTGTGCGTCTTAGGAGGCACTGAAAAAAAACAACCTGCATTTCCGTTCTTCCACTACAGACACAGCCGCGAACAGAAAGCCAAAGGAGTGCTTTGATTGGTTTAGATGTGATTGACCTCTCATTCGACTAATAAGAGCCTTGAATTGGGTTTCTGAAACCTTGAAGAACCAATGACTGAAAACCTAGCATGAAGGACCCGCCTACCAACGGCTGCGGATACAGTGAGCCAATTGAAGCACAGTAGTTCGAAAGCGTGCCTCCCTTGCAAAATCTGTTTTGTTTTTAGCCGCTGGGTGACACACACGCGTTTGCCAGTCTTTTTTTCTTACTACTGTTCTTATTTGTTTTGAAAAATCGTTCGCAAAAACCACAATCATGGAAGCGCAAAACCGCAATAATGGAATTATGGTTTGACCAGGTCGCGTGACCAGAACCACGAGTCCGTAACAAGCGGACCAGCGTCATGTTCGTCTGACAATGAGGAAGAGAAGTTCGCCAGCGACACTGCTGTTGTGGACAGGTAAATGTTATAAGCTAAATTATTCTTTATCCCTGAAAATTGTAATCAAAAATGACTTTTGACCGATCGGTAAATTACAACTGTGCGTAGTAGACCGCGGCGCACCGTGACCACGGCGCATGAACCGGACTCCGTGTGCGCCGCGTCCGGACCGTGAACGCCCCCCCCCCCCCGCTACTCTTCTGTAGCGGATTGCAGATATTATTGCAGATATTTTCGTACAACTGTGCGTAGTAGACCGCGGCGCACCGTGACCGCGGCACACCGGACGATGTCCGTCCTCTGTAGCGGGGGGGGGAGGGGGAGTTGTTTTCTTCTCCATTACAGATATTCTAGTATAATTTTTAGTGCACTGTAGGTTATTTTTTCTTGTAAAAAAAAGCTACACATTTTTTACGTGGCATGCTTCTTTGTGTGTGGGGGCTTGTTTGTTCATTCATTCATTCATTCATGAATAAACAACCACACACACACACACACACACACACACACACACACACACACACACAGAGCCCTGAGTGTCACCTTTCATTAGAGCCCAACATCAGGCTTCTATATTGAATAATTCAAAAGTTACAGACGTTTTTCCAAACTGTGCCATTTGGCACAATTTGGCACAGTTCAAAAACGCCTGGGAACTACCTGAGTAAAAAGCTGTGTAATATATACATTTTTTGTGGTATTGTTACAAAATTTTGACCTCAGCTGGATAACACTTGGTTCTACATTTCTGTTGTATTTTCCAGCCGGATCTGACAGCTGTGTGTTATTTGCAAGCATTTGTATCCAAAAAAACACCCAGGCGAAATTTATTTTCTTCAAGTTCAGTATGTTTAGATGACTGTTACTCAGTGGCCGGAGCACTTAGAGAGATTATGACTGTTTTGCCAAAAAATTCAAAGTGTTTTCTTTTAAATGAGACCAACCCCATGAAGATGCTGCAAAGGGTTGAAGAACAGCTTTTGATTTACTTTGGGTACGTTATTTTTTGGCGTTTTTAGGGAAATTGACCAAAGTACAAGGGGTTAAGCTATTTAATCTGGTTTTAAGTTTTTAAAAAAATCTGCTAATGGAGCAAGAAAATCAAATTGCTTGAAACAAGTAAAAATTTCCTTACAAAAAAATTATACTTGTTTTAAGCAATTTGAGAAGTAAAATTTTAAGATTTCATTTTTTGCAGCTGAATGGAGCGGGCAGGGCTGGTTTGCTGCTCACCGGTATGTTCACTGAACTGAGAGGCAGCTGAACAGAGCGGGCCTTGCAGACAGACAATGGTAGCACTGGGGAGGAGGGGGGGTTGCCATGGCCACCCTTGGCATAATCTTTGCCACTTTATCAACTACAGCAGCCGGAGCTGTGTTTGCCTCGGGCTGAACCATTGTTTAGGGTTACGCTGCCCTGTTGGACCTCATAAATGCACGCACACATCCTGTAGCCGGCGGTCACATTTGAAAACAGAGCAGCTGCAGGCAATGGAGCTAAATTCACAAGTTGATAAAGGTAAGCTATAATATCCAAGGGGAAGTCACGTTGATATGGCTTCAGTAGTGTTAAGTCACTTGGCTGTTTATGTAATTTAGCGAAGATAAAAAGTCTCAGCAACAGCAGCTCACTAGCAGGAAAAACTAGAAAGCTGTTTCATAAACTCACATTTTATCCACGTTGTCTTCCATAATATTAACGGTTAAGTGAGCTAACATTTCATGTTAAGACACTAACATGATGTTAACGCATTTTGAGGTATATTAACGTGGGTCAGATTTACTTTTTGAATGTTTTCTGTCAGGAAAATTGACTACAGTAAGACACAGCCAGGCAAAATCATTTTACATTTTCATAAATGATTGTGTTTTTTATTATTATAACTGAGAGGTCTGTCATGGCTTTATTCATTACAGCAGGTTTTGTAATAAAGGCAGTAATTTAGTTTAGTAGTGTATCGTGTTGGGGTTCGGTGTGGTGGATGGACAACTCTTGTTATGAACAAAGCAGGATGGAGACAGATAGCTTTCTCAGTAGCACACTTTACTTTCTGCCTCATGGCAACAGACACAACACTTCCTCGTTCTTCAGTCACATGACATAACTTTAGCCAATTAGAAACTAGGAGGCTAGAACTCAGGTAAATACAGTGTGTAAAAAAAGTATTTAGTCAGCCACCAATTGTGCAAGTTCTCCCACTTAAAAGATGAGAGAGGTCTCCAATTTTCATCATAGGTATACCTCAACTATGAGAGACAAAATGAGAAAAAAAAAATCCAGAAAATCACATTGAAGGATTTTTAATGAATTAATTGGTAAATTCCTCGGTAAAATAAGTATTTGGTCAATAACAAAAGTTCATCTCAATACTTTGTTATATACCCTTTGTTGGCTATGACAGAGGTCAAACGTTTTCTGTAAGTCTTCACAAGGTTTTCACACACTGTTGCTGGTATTTTGGCCCATTCCTCCATGCAGATCTCCTCTAGAGCAGTGATGTTTTGGGGCTGTCGCTGGGCAACACGGACTTTCAACTCCCTCCAAAGATTTTCTATGGGGTTGAGATCTGGAGACTGGCTAGGCCACTCCAGGACCTTGAAATGCTTCTTATGAAGCCACTCCTTCGTTGCCCAGGCGGTGTGTTTGGGATCATTGTCATGCTGAAAGACCCAGCCACGTTTCATCTTCAATGCCCTTGCTGATGGAAGGAGGTTTTCACTCAAAATCTCACGATACATGGCCCCATTCATTCTTTCCTTTTCATTGATTTTCACCCCCATGCTTCACAGTAGGTATGGTGTTCTTTCTCCTCCAAACACGACAAGTTGAGTTTTTACCAAAAAGTTCTATTTTGGTTTCATCTGACCATATGACATTCTCCCAATCCTCTTCTGGATCATCCAAATGCTCTCTAGCAAACTTCAGAAGGGCCTGGACATGTACTGGCTTAAGCAGGGGGACACGTCTGGCACTGCAGGATTTGAGTTCCTGGCGGCGTAGTGTGTTACTGATGTAGCCTTTGTTACTTTGGTCCCAGCTCTCTGCAGGTCATTCACTAGGTCCCCCCGTGTAGTTCTGGGATTTTTGCTCACCGTTCTCGTGATCATTTTGACCTCACGGGGTGAGATCTTGCGTGGAGCTCCAGATCGAGGGAGATTATCAGTGGTCTTGTATGTCTTCCATTTTCTAATAATTGCTCCCACAGTTGATTTCTTCACACCAATGCTGCTTATCTATTGCAGATTCAGTCTTCCCAGCCTGGTGCAGGTCTACAATTTTGTTTCTGGTGTCCTTTGACAGCTCTTTGGTCTTGGCCATAATGGAGTTTGGAGTCTGACTGTTTGAGGTTGTGGACAGGTGTCTTTTATACTGATAATGAGTTCAAACAGGTGCCATTAATACAGATAATGAGTGGAGGACAGAGGAGCCTCTTAAAGAAGAAGTTACAGGTCTGTGAGAACCAGAAATCTTGCTTGTTTGTAGGTGACCAAATACTTATTTTACCAAGGAATTTAAGAATTAATTCATTAAAAATCCTTCAATGTGATTTTCTGGATATTTTTTTTTCTCATTTTGTCTCTCATAGTTGAGGTATACCTATGATGAAAATTGGAGACCTCTCTCATCTTTTAAGTGGGAGAACTTGCACAATTGGTGGCTGACTAAATACTTTTTTGCCCCACTGTACCTTGAAAACCGCATAGGCAGATTCAAAGAGTTATTTAACCAATGTGAATGATATAAACATGAATATTTACACTACCGTTCAAAAGTTTGGGGTCACTTAGAAATTTCCTTATTTTTGAAAGAAAAACACTTTTTTTCAATGAAGATAACTTTAAACTAATCAGAAATACACTCTATACATTGCTAATGTGGTAAATGACTATTCTAGCTGCAAATGTCTGGTTTTTGGTGCAATATCTACATAGGTGTATAGAGGACCATTTCCAGCAACTATCACTCCAGTGTTCTAATGGTACAATGTGTTTGCTCATTGTGTCAGAAGGCTAATGGATGATTAGAAAACCCTTGTGCAATCATGTTAGGTCTGCAATGCTGTAATTGCTGCAAATGGAGGATTCTTTGACGAAATCAAAGTTTGAAGGAAAAAATTATTATTTCAAATACAAATCATTATTTCTAACCTTGTCAATGTCTTGACTATATTTTCTATTCATTTTACAACTCATGGTGGTAAATAAGTGTGACTTTTCATGGAAAACACAAAATAATTGTCTAGGTGACCCCAAACTTTTGAATGGTAGTGTATATGTTGTGGTGGCACGGGTGTGGGATTCTCCACCCAGAGAAGGCCGTTGGGACAAGGGGGAACAATAGACCGGAGGAGGAAGTACCACCAGGGGGTCTCAAACGGGACAGTATGGACTATGCACCCCCCGGGGAGAGGAGGAACCACCGCAGCGGCTGGAAGAGAGAAGGGTGTGAGCAGCGGGGCCAGCATTATGTTATGTTAATGTGCCACACAGGTCTTTGTTCCAAACAGTGTATTATGGTCGGAAGTTCTGGGTTTCAATGCATAGAATTAAAGGTATAAAAGAGGAATGCACAGAGACCCGGGAGCTCTTTTACTGTACTGTATGTTGGAGATGGAATAAAGTTCATGTGTCGTTCCGCTCATTGCCTCGCCTGCTTCCTTTCTCCACAATGTAAATATTTGAAGAATGCTGCTACATAAATTAATAATTAGATGTGTAACCACCAAAATGTAAATTCTGTAAATATTTATGTAAATGTGTAAATATCAAACTGTAAATTGCTTCTTAACTGGAAAGCATCAATTAAAACAAAATATTAATTTACTCAACTTGTGCATCTTACATTTTCTTCCTCTCTCACAAAAGAAATTTCCTCGTTTCACAAAAACTTAAAAGGGGGGGGAAAAACATGAAACAGAATGTAGCAACAATATTACTTGAGAACATAGTCCATGAGATATCATGGTCGAACCAGACGCCATTCGGGCACTGGGAGTAGTCAGAGCCAGAAGCAGAGGTGACAGGGGCGGGGGTGGGGGTGCAGAAGGACAAAGAGGGGAGGGTGAAAGGTGGGAGTGAGACTGGGGATGGGGTCGTTGCAGAGGAGGTGGTTGTGGCTGAGAGGGGTTTTGGAACTGTCCTGTGGCCTGTTAAGTATGGCCCCTTCATTGCTGCAGATGCTGATGGTTAAAAGGGCAAAGCACCTGACAATGCAGTCAAGTAAGTTTGTTGGGGCTGTAGAGAGGAGTCACAAACAGGTGGCTCACAACAATGACCTGGAACAGGGGCATTGTAAGGCCTCAGGCAGTTGTAATGGACAACCTGTGACTTGTCAGATAAGTCCAAGAGGAAACAAATCCAGTATGTAACTCCTGGCAAATCCACATCATATTTGAGACACTCCAGTATAGGGCTGTTGCAATAACCGCAATTATGTAGTACCACGCTATGAAAGAGCCTACCACGGAGGAAAACGAGCAACCGCAACAACTGCGGTGTTCACTTTTTTGTGTGTCTGGCTATATCTCATTGTTCACTTATGTGCCCCTATTGATTAATAAATAAATTGTTAAATGTTAAGTGTATTTTTATTGCCAACAGCATGTTTGCACCCGGTACTGTGGACGCTTCCACGGGTGCTGACAGTGGCAGCACCATGTGCACTCGTTTCTCCAGACGGACTCCAGCAGGCAGTTAGTGGCAGGAGTGTTTGGATGAATTGCTAAATACAACCGTGACAGTGAGCACTGAAAGGGCACAAAGCGTGTTATTTCCTTCTAAGCAGAGTGTGTATGATCCTGACAACTGAGCTCCGAGAGCGAAACAACTACTGCATAGTGCATTGCTTGTTTGAACGTGATTTTTTGGACAATGACAAAAATACAAAAATCACAGCGGCAAGAGCCACGCAGGGTCCTCTACGGAGGTTGTCCTCTTTAAATAAGCTGAATGTCGCTGCAGTCTCCAGTCCACACACCCCGTAGTTACTGCCACCGCTTTATGAAAATGATCTTTTTTTTTAACAGAATCAGCAGTCCATGCCTGTAGAAAGAGCAGAGCTCTGCACAATTGTCACAGATGCACATAAAGCTGAGAGTGGAGTTTCTCACAGCTTCCATCGTTTGCCACATAAGTTATGAACCCTGTTTAAATTATGAGACCACTGAGTCCTAAAAACCTTTGTAATAATACCGCATATCGCGGTGTTGAGCTATCCACCGTAACCGCAGGGAAAATTCCTCTACTGCGACAGCCCTACCCCAGTATCTCAAAAGGACCTTTCAAATCAAATCAAACTTTGTCATATTGCTGTACATACAACTGTAGTGCAGGCAAGATGAAATTGTGTTTCTCTCGGCATCCATATAAGAAGCAGCATGATTAAGACACACTCCCACATAGCTCCCACCCCCCCATCCATTCACACATCCCTGAGACATACTTGGGGAAAAAGAATAACTAACTATAATATACAAAATGTCCATAGGTGCAGTAGTGTGTATGTGAGATTCCGGGTCAGCTGTTCAGCATCCTGACAGCTTGTGGGAGGAAGCTGTTGATCAGTCTGGTGGTTCTGCCTCCAGTGGTTCTGGTTTCCAGTGTGGGGCAAGTTTCTCTTTGGAAGCAATAGGGTCATTCAGCCACACGAGATCTCCGGAAACATAGGGAGTGAACCTCATGCTTTTGTCATATTGTCGTTTCTGCTGGTTGTGGGCAAAGTCTCTGTTCCATGCTGGAGAACTGAAGGCACATTGAAGTTTTTGAGTAAACTGTGCAACATAGAGAGAACCCAGAGTGGATGCAGAGCGTGTGTTATTAGGCAACAGCATGTTGGCAGGCATTCTCACCTCGTGACCATATGTGAGGAAGAATGGAGTGATGCCTGTTGTCGAATGAGGGCTGGCATTGTAGGCCAAGGCTACTTGGTTCAAACAGTCATCCCATTCACCAGGTTGTTGTAGAAGAGACTTTGCTAACTGATCAGTAAGTGTTCTGTTGAATCTCTCTATCATACCATTACACTGGGGATCATAAGGGCTTGTTCTTGTTTTCTGAATGCCCAGGAGATGACAGAGGTGTTTCACTAGATCAGACTCAAATTGACGGCCATGATCTGTGTGCAAAACTTCTGGAATGCCATGTTCACGGATATAATTTTCAGACATTTAGCAACTGTCGTGGAGCATTGGTCAGGAATGGCATAGAGATTGACATATTTAGAGAAATAATCTTGAACAACAAGCACATACCTGTTGCCACAATTTGAGATGGAAGCTCTAGTATGTCAGTTGCAACCTTTTGGAATGGCTCAGTAGCAACAATTGTTTTCATTGAAGCCCTCTGATGAGGTGTGGGACTCCGTCTAGCATCAAAGGGAATACATTGTTTGCACCATATTTTAATGTTGTGCGACATGAAGGGCCAATAGCACAGTTGCTGAGCATGTTTCAGGACTTTGTCTGCAGAAAGATGGCCAGCTACTGGGTTTCCATGTAGCAGCTGTAGGATAGTGTCTTTTAGGGAATACGGGACAACCACTTGATGCAGTATTTGTCACGCCGTGCCATTCATCAGCGGCGCCACCTGCTCACACACCTGATCCTCATCAGCGGCGAGGGATAAAAGCCGCCTCGCCCGGAGGCTCGGCCTGAAGCCGTCAGACTTCGTTCCCTCACCGTCGTGAGCATTCCTTTCTTCAGCATCGCTATTCTGGGTAAGAACCCTTACCTCCTTTTCCAGTCTGCTCCCCTGTGCACAGGTGGATTCCCCGGCGGCGGACGTCTCCGTTCCATCGCCCATCCTTCGCTGCTGCACGGAGCTCTCCAGGTGGCTGTCTCCCGGGCTACGTTCCCCTTGCTGTGCCAGCTATCCTGACAACTCAAGTAAGATCTTCTCTTGCCATAATTCATCCTGTGTTGGTGTATGCCCGTCACCCTCTCCCTGTGTTCTCTCCATAGGGTTGCTCGGCCGAACGGTCATCTGCCTCTGTGCCTGAAGCAGACGCCACCACCAACACATCTGCCTCCCGCAGACACTCACTCATACACTCCTGCTGTAAATAAACTCTTTGAACTACTCTAAGCCTGTGTGTGCGCGTCTCCTGAGCCGTGCGTTATGTCAGTACGGCTTCAGCAGAGCGGCTCGGCGGACGGCGGGCTCGCACACCGGCTTACCACTCTCGAGGCTAGAGTGGATCAAATAGCTTATCAACAGCAGGTTATCCTGAATCAATTGATAACTATCACTGGCCGATTGGACCACCTGGACCCCCAGCAGCCGTTCCCCCCGGCTCCTCAGGGTGGCGCAGCTCCTGCTGTTCCGGTGGCCATCCAGCCAGCTCCAGTGGCACCGGCCCGACTCACACCAATTCCGACCCCCGCCCGCTTTAGCGGAAAGCTCGGAGGAGCACGGGGGTTTGTGATGCAGTGCGAGTCCGTGTTTGACCATGTGCCCGGAGACTTTCCCTCAGATCACAGCCGAATCGGCTACATAGGGAACCGCCTGGAGGGGCGTGCTTTAACTTGGGCCTACGCTATTATGGCGAGACCCAGTTATGCCACCCTCACCTATGCCGAGTTCGTGAGGCGCTTCCTGGAGGTGTTTGATCACTCCCGTTCCGAGGCGGTCCAGGTCGATCGGCTTCTCGCTCTCCAGCAGGGAAACCGGTCGGCCGCGGATTATGCCATCGAATACCGGGTAGCGGCGGAGGAACTGGGCTGGGAGGAGCGCTCCCTCTGCGGCCTGTTTCTCCGCAGCCTCAATAGTGATCTGAGGGATGAACTGGCCGGACGGGATATCCCCGGAACGTTAGCGGAGCTAACCTCATTGGCAATCAGCTTGGACAACAGGCTGCGCGAGCGCTCCTCAGGACGGAAGCCGTCTGCTTCTCGCCCTCGAGGAGTCCCGCTACGCCTGCCCCAAGCTCGCCCCCTGGCGACGCCGCCACCATCGTGCCCCGAGGAGTCGGAGCCGATGGTGACGGGCTGGGCAAAGCTCTCCTTGGCAGAGAGACAGCGCCGCCGTGAGTTGGGTCTCTGCATGTATTGCGAAGACAGTCAACACACGGTAGAGCTTTGCCCACAAAAGCCAAACGGTGGGGTCCGCGAGTCACTGTAGGGGGCCTCGCGGACGTCAATCGGCAAAGTCCCCTCACTCAATTAAAGCTGCCCATCCGTTTTTGCCACAATCCCACTGGGCACCTCACCCACGCACTGGTGGATTCGGGCGCAGAGGGCAGCTTCATTTCACAAGGCCTGGCAACCCGATTGGGCATCCGCTGTCAGGCACTCAAACACCCCATCTCCCTGGTCCATCTCTCCCGTGCCTCCCTTGGGAGAGTTACCCATCAAACCATTCCTGTCCCAGTCATCATCTCAGGGAACCACCGGGAGGAAATGGTTTTCTACGTCCTGCCCAACTCTGTGTCGCCCGTCATCCTGGGGTATCCCTGGCTACGCCTCCACAATCCTGTCCTGGACTGGAGGTCAGCTGGGGTGTCGGCGTGGAGTACCTTCTGCATGGGCACCTGCCTTCAGTCCGCTGCCTGCTCCCCGTCCGCGGCTCCTCCTGTGGCGGATACAGCGCCCCCGGACCTGTCACTGGTGCCCCCAGATTTTCACGACCTGGGTATGGTATTCAGCAAGTCGAAAGCTATGTCTCTTCCCCCACATCGACCATATGACTGTGCCATCAATCTCCGCCAGGGGGCCCCCCTGCCATCTGGTCGGCTCTACAGCCTGTCGGCGCCGGAGAAGGAGACTATGAATACGTACCTGAAGGAATCACTGAGCGCTGGGATTATCCACCCATCGTCATCACCCGTGGGGGCGGGGTTTTTCTTTGTAGGGAAGAAGGACGGTTCCCTCCGTCCCTGTATTGACTACCGAGCACTTAATGACATCACTGAGAGGGACCGTTACACCCTGCCCCTCATGGACACTGCCTTCCACTCCCTCCAGGGGGCAACCTGGTTTACCAAGCTGGATCTCCGCAGCGCTTACCACCTCGTCCGGATCCGGGAGGGAGATGAATGGAAAACAGCCTTCCGTACCCCGAACGGCCACTTTGAGTATCTCGTCATGCCGTTCGGGCTGACCAACGCTCCTGCCGTCTTTCAGCGCCTCATCAATGACGTCCTCCGGGATTTCATCGGCCTTTTCGTGTTCGTCTACCTGGACGACATTCTGATCTTCTCTAAGTCCAGAGACGAGCACCGGGTCCATGTGAGGCGGGTCCTCCAAAGACTGCTGGAGAATCGTCTGTACGTGAAGGCTGAGAAGTGCGAGTTTTACGCTAGGACCACATCCTTCCTGGGATTCATCATCGCCCAAGACCAGGTGCTCCCGGACCCAGAGAAGGTGAAGGCGGTGGTGGAGTGGCCTACTCCCGCATCTCGGAAGCAGGTGCAACAGTTTGTTGGCTTCGCCAATTTTTACCGCCGTTTTGTCCCGAATTTCAGCTGGATCGTCGGACCACTGACCCGCCTCATGTCCCCGAAGGTCCCGTTCCGGTGGACCGAAGAGGTCGATGCTGCCTTTAAGGCGCTGAAGGCGGAATTCTCCTCCCCCCGGGTCCTTCGCCAGGTCGACCCCGCGCTGCAGTGCATTGTGGAGGTGGACGCATCGGACACGGGAGTGGGAGCAGTGTTATCCCAGCAATCACCGGACGATGGCGCCAAGCGACCGTGCGCTTTCTTCTCCCGGCGCCTGTCCCCGGCGGAGAGGAACTATGATGTGGGGGACAGAGAGCTCCTGGCCATTAAACTCGCCCTACAGGAGTGGCGCCACTGGCTAGAGGGGGCGGACTTGCCGTTTGTGGTCCTGACGGACCATAAGAATTTAGAGTACCTACGATCTGCCAAGCGCCTGAATGCCCGCCAGGCGCGCTGGTCTCTGTTCTTCGCCAGGTTCCGGTTCTCTATCACCTTCAGGCCAGGCTCCAAGAACGGCCTGCCTGACGCCCTCTCTAGACAGTTCACCCCCGTGGGGGCTGAGGAGACGCCCCACACTATCCTGCCCAGGTCGTGCGTCGTGGGAGCTATCTCTTGGGACATTGTGGACAAGATCCGGAAGGCACAGGAGGTGGAACCTGATCCTGGCGGCGGACCGGAGGGAAGACTGTTCGTTCCGTCTGCGGTCCGAGGAGAGGTCATCCACTGGCTCCACACCTCCCGGCTCACCTGTCATCCCGGCACCTCTCGGATGATCAGCCTCCTCCAACGGTCCTTTTGGTGGCCGGGCCTGCGGAGGGATGCAGCCCGCTACGCCCGGGCTTGTCCAATTTGTGCCACCAGCAAATCGGGAAACGCCCCTCCAGCGGGTCTGCTCCAGCCTCTGCCCGTCCCTGGCAGGCCATGGTCGCACATCGCACTGGATTTCGTCACCGGGCTCCCAGTTTCCAACTCATTCGACACCATCCTGACCGTCGTGGACAGTTTCTCCAAGGCGGCACACTTCGTCCCCCTGCGAGGTCTCCCTACCGCCCTGGAGACGGCGGGCTTCCTCGTCCAACACGTGGTCAGGCTGCATGGGATCCCGGTGGACGTGGTCTCGGACCGGGGCCCCCAATTTTCATCCGAGGTTTGGAAATCCTTTTGCAACGCCATCGGAGCCAAGGTGAGCCTCTCCTCCGGCCATCACCCCCAGTCTAACGGGCAGTGTGAGAGGACCAATCAGGAGCTGGAGGCTGCGCTCCGCTGTGTTGCAAGATCCAAGCCGACATCATGGAGCAACCATCTCGCCTGGGTGGAGTACGCCCACAACACCGCCCGCTCTTCTGCAACGGGGATGTCCCCCTTCAAGGCGTCCCTGGGTTACGACCCCCCGCTGCTTCCAGCGCAGGAGAGCGAGGTAACTGTTCCGTCAGTTAGGGCGCACGTGAGGCAGTTCCGCTCCACCTGGGCCGCCGCGCGTCATGCGCTTTTACGCACAGCGAAGCGCAACAAGACCGTGGCGGACCGGCGTAGAAGACCTGCCCCGGCGTACAGAGTTGGGCAACTTGTCTACGTTTCCACCCAGGACGTCACCCTAAAAGGCGAGAGGAGAAAGCTGGCACAGCGCTTCATGGGTCCCTTCCCCATCACCCGGATCATCAACCCGGTGGCTGTGCGCGTGGCTATTCCCCCCTCCCTCCGCATCCATCCCACCTTCCACGTATCAAAGGTGAAGCTGGCAGTCACCGACCCCCTTTGCCCTTCTCCTGCAGCGCAACCCGCGCCCCGGATGATTGGTGGCCATCCGGCCTGGTCCGTCTCCTCCATCCTGGACTCCCGGCGCCGGGGTCGTGGGTTGCAATACTTGGTGGACTGGGAGGGCTATGGGCCCGAGCATCGACAATGGGTGCCCCCGTCATTTGTGTTGGACCCATCGCTCATCGCGGACTTCCACCGAGCGCACCCGGATAAGCCATCGCCAGGAGGCGCTGCTAGAGGGGGGAGTACTGTCACGCCGCGCCATTCATCAGCGGCGCCACCTGCTCACACACCTGATCCTCATCAGCGGCGAGGGATAAAAGCCGCCTCGCCCGGAGGCTCGGCCTGAAGCCGTCAGACTTCGTTCCCTCACCGTCGTGAGCATTCCTTTCTTCAGCATCGCTATTCTGGGTAAGAACCCTTACCTCCTTTTCCAGTCTGCTCCCCTGTGCACAGGTGGATTCCCCGGCGGCGGACGTCTCCGTTCCATCGCCCATCCTTCGCTGCTGCACGGAGCTCTCCAGGTGGCTGTCTCCCGGGCTACGTTCCCCTTGCTGTGCCAGCTATCCTGACAACTCAAGTAAGATCTTCTCTTGCCATAATTCATCCTGTGTTGGTGTATGCCCGTCACCCTCTCCCTGTGTTCTCTCCATAGGGTTGCTCGGCCGAACGGTCATCTGCCTCTGTGCCTGAAGCAGACGCCACCACCAACACATCTGCCTCCCGCAGACACTCACTCATACACTCCTGCTGTAAATAAACTCTTTGAACTACTCTAAGCCTGTGTGTGCGCGTCTCCTGAGCCGTGCGTTATGTCAGTATTGACTTAGCGGATAGACTGAAAAATTTACGGCAGAGTAATTCCTTGTGGAAAGTGAGTCTGTGGTACTCTTGTCAAAACACCTTTTCAGCTGGTGTGCATTTTTTCATACGCCAGTATGGGGGCTTCTGACCTTTTGTTTTCCAGTTAATAACCTCTGATAGTACTGAATCCTGTTGTTGTTCTGTTTTGAGCTGTTCCTCAGGAAGCTGGATCATGGATGTGGAGGAGACAAGTTGTCCTGAACACTGTGAGTCAGGATTAGAAAGCTGTGAACTAGTTTTGTTACATGGAACTGGTTCTGAATCAGTACTGCGGGAGGAGTGGGGATGAACAGAACTGACAGGACAAGATGGACTTACAGAACCGTAGTATCTTTCATCAGGAGGTGAACTGGTGGACACAATGCCAGAAGTGAGTTGCTCAGTTTGGTTGGGGACAGCAGGATGACGTGACATAGCATCTGTATTACAGTAAGATGACAATGACGATTTTTTGTGAATTACAGTTAGGGCTGTGTGATATGACGATATATATCAGATGGCGATATAAAAATGTCTATCATTTCATAGAATACTCTATTGTTTCTATCATTATTTAAAATGCACATACTCTTGTTTATTCAGTAAAGCTCCTCACCAGTACTTGTCAGCACCCCGTCTCTCCTCTGTAGTGCGCACAACGGAACAGGTGTGCCGTAGGTGGCTAGGCTTCAGTCTGGTGGATGTTAATGCTAACTCCAAACTACTGGTTTAGGTAGCTGCTATTCCTGTTTGCCAGGAATGTGGGACTGTTTTCCATCGTGCTGCGTCAGAGAGAATAGTTCGTTTACCTTGTTTTAATAGGAGGCAAGTGACATTAATGCCATGTTTAATTCTGAAATGATAAATGACGGTGCTAACTTGTGCTAACTGAAAACCATAGCAGACCATCGTTTTGGGGGGGGGGGGGTTGGCTTAAATTACTGCAGACTTTCTTAGTTTTGTCTGAAAAAAATTTAGCAAAGCTGGAAAAGTGTATGATGGTGGCACATACACGCAAAATAAATAATAAATACATTAAAAACGGGTCGGAGGAGCAGTTGGCTCTTAATGGACAGCGCGGTGATGGAGTAGCACTGTGGCAACTCAGCAACTCACCCTTGACCGGGGGATCCTGGGTTCGATCCCAGCCCCTGACCAACAGTGATCTGTGTGGAGTTTGCATGTTCTCCCCTTGTCTGCGTGGGTGTATTCTGGGATTTCTCTGATTTCCTCCCACATGCCAAAAACATGCAAGTTAGGTTAATTGGAGACTCTAAAGTGACCCCAGGTGTGAATGTGTGTGTGAATGGTGAAAGGGTTGGGTGCCGCACACCAGTGGCTGCCTCATCCACTCATGTGGATTCCCTGTAATTTCCCCGTTGTGGGACTAATAAAGGAATCTAAATCTAATGCAATTTATTTGATTTCTAATCATTTTAGTTAGTCAAGCATTGATAATGAATAAATTTAGTCATCACATGTACAGTGGTGTGAAGAAGTGTTTGATCCCTTCCTGATTTCTTATTTTTTTGTATGTTTGTCACACTTAAATGTTTCAGATCATCAAACAAATTAAAATATTAAACAAAAATAACACAAGCAAACACAAAATGCAGTTTTTAAATGAAGGTGTTTATTATTAAGGGTAAAAAAAATCCAAACCTACATGGCCCTGTGTGAAAAAGTGATAAACCCGAAACCTAATAACTGGTTGGGCCACCCTTAGCAGCAACAACTGCAATCAAGCATTTGCGATAACTAGTCTTTTACAGCACTGAGGAAGAATTTTGTCCCACTCCTCTTTGTAGAATTGCTGTAATTCAGCCACACTGGAGGGTTTTTGAGCATGAACCACCTTTTTAAGGTCATGCCACAGCATCTCAATCGGATTCAGGTCAGGACTTTGACTAGGCCACTCCAAAGTCTTCATTTTGTTTTTCTTAAGCCATTCAGAGGTTGACCTGCTGGTGTGTTTTGGATCATTGTCCTGCTGCAGAACCCAAGTGCGCTTCAGCTTGAGGTCACGAACAGATAGCCAGACATTCTCCTTCAGATTTTTTTGGTAGACAGCAGAATTCATAGTTCCATTTACCACAGCAAGTCTTCCAGGTGCTGAAGCAGCAAAACAGCCCCAGACCATCACACTACCACCAACATATTTTACTGTTGGTATGATGATCCTTTTCTGAAATACTGTGTTACTTTTGCGCCGGATGTAATGGGACACACACCTTCCAAAAAGTTCAACTTTTGTCTTGTCAGTCCACAGAGTATTTTCCCAAAAGTGTTGGGGATCATCTAGATGTTTTCTGGCAAAACTGAGACGAGCCTTTATGTTCTTTTTGCTCAGCAGTGGTTTTTGTCTTGGAACTCTGCCATGCAGACCATTTTTGCCTAGTCTCTTTTTTATGGTGGAGTCATGAACACTGACCTTAACTGAAGCAAGTGAGGCCTGCAGTTCTTTGGATGTTGTTGTGGGGTCTCTTGTGACCTCATGGATGAGTCGTTGCTCCGCTCTTGGGGTAGTTTTGGTTGGCAGTCCACTCCTGGGAAGGTTCACCACTGTTCCATGTTTTCACCATATGTTGATAATGGCTGTCACTGTGGTTTGCTGGAGTCCCAAAGCTTTTGAAAGGGCACTTTAACCTTTCCCAGACCTATAGATCTCAATCACTTTGGTTCTCATTTGTTCCTGAATTTCTTTGGATCAGAGCATGATGTCTAGCTTTTGAGGATCTTTTGGTCTACTTCACTTTGTCAGGCTATTTAAGTAATTTCTTGAGTGAGAACAGGTGTGGCACTAATCAGGCCTGGGTGTTGCTAGAGAAATTGAACTCAGCTTTCCAAAGATGTGATAAACCACAGTTAATTTATGTTTTAACGGGGGGAATCATTTTTTCACACAGGGCCATGTAGGTTTGGATTTTTTTTAACCTTAATGATAAACACCTTAATTTAAAAACTGCATTTTGTGTTTACTTGTGTTATTTTTGTCTAATATTTAAATATGTTTGATGAGGCAACTGGAGGCTGTTCCGATGGCACCAGTCCAGGACTTATCCAGGACTTCGTGGACTGGTGCCATTGGAACTGCCTCCAGATCAACGCGAGGAAAACTAAGGAGCTGGTGGTGGACTGCTGCAGGCAAGGACAACCCCTCACAGCACCAGTAAACATCCAGGGAACAGACATTGACATGGTGACATCCTACAAGTAC
This sequence comes from Pholidichthys leucotaenia, assembly GCA_020510985.1. Lineage (NCBI taxonomy): Eukaryota > Metazoa > Chordata > Actinopteri > Cichliformes > Pholidichthyidae > Pholidichthys > Pholidichthys leucotaenia. The sequence continues at coordinate 252,922,767 of CM035846.1, read as the reverse complement.
CTGAGTGTTCATCTGAACAATAAACTAGACTGGTCACACAATACCGACGCACTCTACAAGAAGGGACAGTGTAGGCTGTTCCTCCTGAGGAGGCTCAGGTCTTTTGGTGTACAAGGGGTGCTCTTGAAGACATTCTACAACACGGTGGTGGCGTCAGCCATCACTTTTGGAGTGGTCTGCTGTGACAACGGCATTACAGCAGCCGATAGGAAGAGACTGAACAAACTGATCAAGAAAACTAGCTCTGTCCTGGGGCAACGCCTTGACCCAGTGAAGGAGACAGGAGAGAGAAGGATGGTGACTAAACTGTCATATTTGCTGGAGTCCGAGTCCCACCCTATGCAGGACATACTAAACGCGCTGAGGAGCTCATTTAGCAGTAGACTACATCATCCTAGGTGCGCGACCGAGGGGTTTCGCAGGTCCTTCCTACCTTCAGCTGTTAGACTGTATAACCTAAGCAGGGCTGCTCGCAGAGATAGCAAATAAAACGTGACGACCTAATAGTATTGAATGCAAAAGACGCAATAGACTTACACAAATGTCCCCTCCAGTATACAACTAGGACAATATCAGTCGCTATGGAGGGTGACAATATGTATTGATACATATTCGTACTGTGTAGGATAACTAAATAGACGGTTATGCTGTTTATTCCATCTAGCTACAATGCTCCGCACTGTGTATATATATTTATATATTTATGTGTACATAATGTAAATGTGAACATATGTATATTCACTGCTCTTACTTTCTTATCTTCTAAATTATTGCTCTGAGTGTTGCTATCCCTGTGCTGTTGCAATCCTGGAATTTCCCCATTGTGGGACTAATAAAGGCTTATCTCATCTTATCTTATGATCTGAAACATTTAAGTGTGACAAACATACAAAAAAATGAGAAATCAGGAAGAGGGCAAACACTTTTTCACACCACTGTCGGAAAAAATTTCAGAAAAAAATGAAATTTAGAGAATCGAGTCTCAAATGCACATTAAAAAACTATTTTATAACAACACTGCAAACTTATGAGGGAAAACGGTACATGTAAAAAAAGTTTTTAAAAAAGCTGATCCTTTTTATGTGATTATCTAAACTGTAGAATTTACAGGAAATGCATATCGTGATATATATCATTATCATGATATAAGATGACTTATATCGTGATATGAATTTTTTGTCATATCGCACAGCCTTAATTACAGTCCACTCAAAAGGATCAAGTTCAAGTGCCCAGCGTGCACGACAACCAGTTCTGTCATTGTCAATGGGTATTTTTTTAAGACCCAACAGAGGTTTGTGGTCTGTGATGATGACAAAAGGCTGCTTGTAGAGATAGTGACAAAAGGGTTTTACTGCCCAGACAATAGCCCAGAATTCTCTATCACAGGTTGACCATTTCTTTTCTGCTTTTGTCAGAACATGGCTTGCATAGGCATTCACTTTTTCCTGATTTCCTTGTCTCTGACCTAGCACAGCATCAATAGCAGAGCAGGAAGCATCTGTGTAGAGGGAGAACGGCAATGTGAAGTCGGGGAATGCAATAGCTGGTGGGTTTGAGAGTGCATGTTTGAGGTAAGCAGATGCATCCTGACATTGTGAAGTCCAGTGGAAGGGCACATTTTTCTTAGTGAGTGCATGTAGGGGGACACAGGGATGTGCAAAGTTCCTAATGAACTTGTAGTAGTATGAACAAAGTCCCAGGAATGCTCTTACTTCTGTTGCGGAGTGGTAAATAGGTCATTCTTGGACATTGTTTACATTTCATGGGTCTGGCTGAATGCCATTTTTGGATACGGCCTAAATATGGCCTAAAATATGGCCTAAAAGTTGCACCTCATCCTTAGCAAAACTATATTTTGAGGGGTTTAGTTTGAGGCCACTTGCTTGGAATCTGGAGAGGATTTCATCCAGGTGCTGGAGATGTTCAGTGAAGGAACAGCTGTAAATGAGGACATCATCCAAATACACCAAGCAGGTTTTCCATGGAAGACCACGAAGTACCATCTCCATTAAGCGCTGGCATCTGACTGGTACATTTGTGAGTCCCATTGGCATAACTTTAAACTGATAAAGTCCACCTGTTGTGAATGCTGTCTTTTCATGATCCTCCTCCTCCAGCTCAACTTGCCAGTAACCATGCTGAAGATCCATTGTGGAGAACCACGCATTCTCACGCATTCTCCACGCATTTTCACTTCTGCCTCCCAAAGAGAGCAGACGCTTTTTCTTTCTCTCCAGCTCCAGCTCCGGCTCTTTATCTCTCTCTCCTTCCCTAACTGACTGGATCCCAGCTTGCTATCGTCTGTCTGCGTGTCTCCACTGCTGATCATCGAACGAAATTATGGATTTAATAAGCTGGGCTTTGAACGCAATTGACACTATTTTTTCAACGAGGAAAAGTGCCCCGGGGGAGGCAGTTTGCCCCGCAGGAACAGCGGCCGCGGGCTATTTGAAGGACACAAGTAATTGGAAACTCTTGTGCCTGTGTGATCTCTCTATCGAAGATGTTGAAGATTTATACATCTTCGTAGCAATGGTCATCGGAATCTTACTGATTGGATCTGGGATTGTTCTGGTGTACCGTAAATTGATGAAGATGGACGGAGCCTATCAAAATGCTGACCCGGCGAGGCTTAACCATCAAATTGACCAATTGGGCAGGACTCTGACAGCGGCTAATGGAGAACTGTCTAGGAAAATGGATTACATCATGATCACGCTGAGAGCCGTCCATGAAGAATTCAGCGTCCAGCAATGAAGGATTTAAGTACTGAATCTGTAAGAGAATATAAAGTTTCTTTCTCTGAAGTCAGTACTATTCAACTTATTTGACCTGCCCTTACAATCAAGTTCCTCCAGATTATCTGCAGTTTTTGTTTTCAAAACATGTGAGCAGCATTGACTCTCATGGACAGCCAGCTGTCTGGCAAACTTTTTCCATCTGCTGTGCAAGGACACAAGCGCCAGATGCTAGACACAACATCTCCTGCTGAAGAGACTTTGTTGTTCTTAACTTATATAAACACCATCACTCAACACCACACTCACACTGACTCAATAAACTGATGAGAAGATTATTCATTCACTGCTCTCTTTGTGTCCTTGTATAGATTCTATTGTCTGCTACTTGTGCATTGAGAGATTTTTTTCTTGTAATCATAATATTGATCATTTATGACCGGTATTCTGACAAACAATGCTTTTTTGCTCTCTCCTATTGTGTTTATCCTTTTCCTCCCTCATGCTTCCTGTTCCCTAGTCTGCTGACAGGCGCGTTACCGACGCTGCCGTGTCACCGGAAATGCCAACTATGTCGTTTTCAGTGTCAAGTCAAATCCCTCGTATGTTTATCAGTTGTTACTGTGAATGTACTTGGCAATAAATCTTTTCTGAGTTCTGAGTTCTGAGCCAGACAGAGCGTTCAATGCATCATCCACTCTGGGGAGAGGATGAAAATCTTTAATTGTCACTGCATTGAGCTTCCTATAGTCCAGGCAAAAAAGCCATGTTCCATTTTTCTTGCACACCAAAACAACTGGTGCAGCCCAGGGGCTATAGCTTTCTTCACTGACATCTGCTTTCAACAGGTTATCAACTTGAGTCTGTATTTCAGTTCTTTGATCTGGTACTACTCAATAGGCTCTCTGTTTGACTGGTATTGCATCGCCAGTCCAGATGCGATGTTTAATTAGACCTGTGCGGCCTCTGTTCTCTGAGTCCTTACTAAACACTACTGAGTATTTCTGAAGCAATGGGTTAAAGGACTGGACTTGGGAAGGTGACAGGAGTGTTTCATTTATCTGTACAGGTGGAGATGAATCACACACAGATGCATAATTTTTGTCCTCAAGTGGCATGACATCAACAGATGACGCAGAATGAAATTCCCGTAGGTGTTGACCAGAGTGTAATTCAGTGTCGTCCCTGGAGGGATTTAAGAGTCGAACAGCAGTTGTGCCATTTTGAACTTCGCTGAGTGTGTGTGCTACAACAATGTCACAGAATGGGTTGGGCATGAGAACACCACAATAGTCAAGTAGGCACAGGAGAAACAGGTGTAGCTGCTAACACATAGGCTGTGACAATGGTTTCACTCATAGCTGAGATCTTTGTGGGTGTAAGCACTGTCACATTACAGCAGACAGCTACTTCATGTCCCTTGGGTAACAGAGGACTCTTCATGCCCCACAGTTGAAGAATTTTGTTTTGGAGATCAAGTAGAGCATGGTGTTTTCCAAGAAAATCCCAACCTAATATGGCGGGCTGGTATCTGCCTCTGAGCACCTTAAATTCCTGTTGCCATACCTGTTTTCCAAGTCTGATTCCAATAGTTAGCTTGCCTAAGACGTCCAGGTGCTGTCCATTGACTGAACGAGCAGGAACAGAGGAGGCTTTCAGGGGACGTTTTTCGGAGCTGGATGAGAGTTGCTGAAATCCTTGCTCCCAAGTGAGACAAAAGAGCCTGAGTCAATTAAAGCACACACTTCAATACCTTCAATGATAGTGAGGATGGTAGAAGAAACAGAGCCAATAGATTGTGATTCATCTGTATCAGGCATTAATGTAGTAGGGGTATCAGTTTGGGGCTGTGACTCAGCAGCTGATGTTTGCCCCTCAACAGCAGCTACTGGAAGTTTCCCTGTTGGTTGGAGCCTGAGTGTGGATGTCTGTCTGGAGACTGAAATCGAACAGCACCTCTCACATGTGGACTTCGATATCTGTCTCTCCGTGGAGCTGGGCTAGGGGTACGTTCATGCCTGTGGGTGATGTCGTCATGGCAATTGTACCTGGAGTAGGGATAAAATGGGCGTGATGGAGAGCAGCACCTGTTATTGCTGTCATGCCACTCATGGCATCTGTGATGAGTAGAAGGGGGAGAACAGCGTTCGGAACGTGACACCAGATCACGAGCAGGGTATCGTTCAGGTGAGTAATAGTCTTTTTGGTGTAGTCTGTTGTGGTAGGATGGAGAAGAGGCATTGCGTGGTCCTGTAACGAGGATCACTGGAGGAAGGTCTTTCAGACCTAGAATCCAAATGCTGAGCAAGATAGCTGTGTTTTTCCTGCAACTGCTGCACTTCACATTTCAAGGAGTTAACTGTGAGGGTCAGTTGCTCCACTGTCTGAAGAAGTTTGTTATCAGAAGGCTTAGGGTGAATCATAGCTATGTGTTCTGAAGGTTGACTGTGTGGGATAGCCATAGCTGTTAGCTGCAGAGCTGCATGTGCTCTCTCACATTGACTGGCAATGCGCAGGGCATCTTCAAGGTTCTCTGCCCCTAGCTCATGAATTTTTGACTGTAAGCTGGGGTCTAATCCAGCCACAAAGCATTGGAATTTTTCTCCTTCCAATGCATTGTAGTCATAGTTAGGGAATGCTTCTAACACAAGACGAGTAATGTCAGCATTGTACACATCCAAGCTCTCATCTGGCTGACAAGGGCGAGTGTTTACATGTGTTTGGAAGAATGGCAGAGAATATTTTGGGCCAAAAACTGTTGTTAGTTTCTCTTTCAGAGAATCATAGTCTTTCTGGGTTGCAGAGGGCAAGCTGTCCCAATACAGAAAGGCAACATCAGCTAGGCGGGTGAGGAGAACAGATGACATGACTGCAGACAGATCTGAATCAGGTGAAGCCATAGCTTGTACTGCTACTTCGAATCGTCAAGCCCAGCTTGAAAAAGATTCAATCCCATTACCTTTAAAAGCAGGTGGAAGGTCAATTTTCAGGGTGCTGGAGACAGGGTGTGAGGCAAAAGCGACATCTGCTGAACTCCAGTGTTGCATGGGAGAAGGATGTAGAGATTCATGTTCATCATCTGACATGCTGATAAAATATCCAACGAAAAATCCACAAAACGTATATAAAGTAACAAAGAAATGCTGCAACAGTCCATAATGCCTCCGTAAACAATAACAATGTTCAGTCCAGCAGCAGCTCACAAAGAGAAAAAAAAAAAAAAGTTCTGCCAGCCAGTGTGGATGTGACAGTATTTGCAGGATAAAACTCACCAAAGGAGAAAAATCACACAAATAATAGTTACTGCTGCCACCAAATGTAATGTGCCAGGGTTCGGCGTGGTGGATGGACAGCTCTTCTTATGAACAAAGCAGGATGGAGACGGACAGCTTTCTCAGCAGCACACTTTACTTTCTACCTCATGTCAACTAGGACTGAAACGATTAGTCGATGTTGTTAACATCAACAACTAGAAAAGCACTCGGAGAGTGCAGACCTCCGCCAAGCGCCACAGTTCCCCCCATAGAGTGTTTGTGTGTACGTTTTCAGATTCCTTGACCATGAAAACATATGACTAGCAACTGGATTCACAATGATAGGATTAGTGGTTCAGTAGTTATTCACGAAAATGGCATTTTCCGTAATGGCAGTTTTCTTCTGGACGGTGATCCGGATCACCACCAAAATCTAATCATCTGTAGGATACCCCATTTCTGACAATCTCTGAAAATTTCATGAAACTCCGTCCATAACTTTTTGAGTTATCTTGCTAACAAACAAACAGACAGACAGACAGACAGACAGACAAACCAACGCCGATGAAAACATAACCTCCTTGGCGGAGGTAATAAAAATTTGTCGACAAAGATTTTTATTGTCGACAAATCATTTAATTATAAAGTGTATATGGTAAATGGCATTCATTAATATAGCGCTTTTATTCTCATCTCTTGATGACCAAAGCGCTTTACAGATCCTGCTATTCACCAATTCATGGCGGCATGCTACCTAACATGGCGCTTCCAGACCCACCAGGAGCAATTGGGGTGAAGTGTCTTGCCCAGGAACACAACAGTAAACAAAAAATGAAACAAGTAAAATGTAGACTTTTCAAGGCAGAACTTTCCTATCACGGCAGCACTACAGTGATGCATGAGCATCTGAAACGACGGCACCCGGGAGCTGCGACATTAACGTCTGCTTGGTAAGTTTTAGCAAGTAAAGAAAGTTAGTGCCACTTATTTTCAATGGCCAACTGTTTCAAGCTTTAGAAAAAGGACAATACTGTTAGTATGTGCTGTTTATGTTAGCTTACCTGTTTGAGAATAAGCTCTCTGGTTGCAGAGGGCTGAGCTGTTTAAGTGATAGCTGACATGTTGTTGAATGCAATAAATGACTGAATTACTTGTGATGGCAGAAATGGAACGTTCAAGAGATCGAATCATTTGGAACAACTGATTCAGAAAAAGAATCGATCTTTTGGAACATTTGAAATGTCTCCCCACAGCGACATCTGGTGGCCAAATGTTATAATATTACACTCAAACAGTCGAGTGTTTTCGTGTGTATTTTTTTTTTTTTTGTCTCTTAACGTTTTGTGTTTTGTTTGGGTTTATAGTATTGTTTGTCTGAAAATATTTTTTTTCAATTAGTCAGTATTTGTAGGGGGTGCTTGTGTACAAAATAGACATCAGTCAGTATTTGTAGAGGATGCTTGTGTACGTTCAAGTATTTTTATTCAGAAAAACATTCTGTTCAACAGTGCTCGGACTTAGACGGTTTCTCCTCTTGTTTAAAATCTCTCCTGCTTTTGAAAATATTCTCTCGCAAGGGATTGATGTGGCTGGAATGTAGAGATATATCTTGGCCAGGTGAAACAGATGAGGGAATATAGCGGCATGTTGTTTCCAGTAATCTACAGGGTCATCTTGTCTGGGCAGGTATGGAGCTGAGAGATAGCGCTGAACCTAGATAGATAGATAAACAGACAGAAAAGTTACATAACAATAAATGAGAATCAAACACAATTACCACCTCATTCAATCATTCTGAGCATAGTGGGTGTCTGGGGGTTGCCTACCTCAACAGTAGCATGAACAGTGGCACTCTGTTTTTGGGTGGTTTCCGCTACCATGCTGTCAAAACCATCCCAGAGGCTCTCCTCCTTGTGTTCACTGCCCTGTGGTCCTGTTGTGGCTAATGTTGATGGCACACAAGAGCTTGCTTGTGATTGAGAAGCTGCTCGAATGACAGCACAGTACTCAGCTGTCAAAGCCTTCACAGCTTTGTCTGCATTTTCTGGACATCCAAAAGCCAGAACTTTGAATCAAGGATATAAGACAGTTGACACTGCAAGGACCCTCGCAACCTCCACCCCACATCACTCCCTCAAGTTCTTCTGAAGATTGATGCTTAACTGAAGGGCAGTTGGGCTTGTTAAACTCTTACGTTGTTCATGAACTTTGCGATGAATTTGGCTAACTAATAGAATTATTTTTGAGGCAGAAACTCTGTTTTCAGATGACAGCTCCACAGTTGCTTCATTGAAGATCAGCAAGCAGCTGAAGGCAGCACTCACTGTTTCTTGGTCAGCACTGTTGAAAGGACTCAAAGTTGTGTTCAGAGAGGACAAGGCTGCTGCCACTGCTTCACACTGCTCCAGCAGATGCTGAAACATTGAATATGTACTGTTCCATCTTGTCTCAATTTCCTGTATGAGTTTCACCACCATTTTTCCCATTCACTACTGGATGTCTGAGAGCTTCTGCTTAGCGGTGGCACTAGATCTAAAGAGGCTGACTATCTGCCTTGATTGTAGGTAGACACAGCACATGCAGTTCAGGGATTTGCTCTGTGGACTTTTTCACCACCAAATTCAAGGTGTGAGCAAAACAAGGCACATGTCATAGTTGTAAAAGTTGTGTACAGGCAATCATATTGGCTGCATTATCAGTGACTAAACATGTAATGTTCTTCTCTATCCCCCATGAATGCAAAAGAATGCTCTTGGCCTCCTTCAGGTGTTCAGCTGTGTGTGTCTCAGGGAATTTAGTGACCCCAAGGACAGTGGTGGAAAGCTTGTTGTTTTCATCAATGAAGTGGCATGTAACCGCTAGGTAGGCATCCATGTTGATTAAAGTCCACATATCTGAGGTCAAACTCACAGCTTTAGCCTTTTTCAGTTCAGCCATTGCTTTGTCTTTGCTCTCTTCTTCTTCTTCTTTTAGATTTGATTGGCGGTTGGCAACCAGCTTACAGGTGCATTACCACCACTGACTTGATTATCTTCACTCTATATCTTTGTATAAGGAGTTCTGAACAACTTCTTATGTGTGAAAAAATTATCCTTCCTTGGACTGTGTCCCAGGTGCGGTGTAGTGCTCTGTATATCTGGACTTCAGCATTGTTTTCAGTGTGTTTCTGGATGGAAGGATGTAATTGGGGTCAAGGTTCTTGACAAAGTACCTGAAACCCTCATCTTCCACAATTGAAAAAAGGCTGTGAGTCATTCACAATAAGGTCAGCTAGTGCCTCGTCTAATTCTTTTTGCCTTCCCGTCAAGGAACAACAAAAAGACTGTCATGAATGCCCCTCCGGGGCAGAGAGGAGTCCCACGCGCTGGACTGTGAGTTTGTGATGGTTTATTATAAACATAAAGAACAAAGTGCCCAAAATAACTATAAAGCCACAAAGAGATAAACACGATAACTGAAAGAACATAGAGGACGTCAAACTTACGTCTGGAAGTAGTAGCCAAGACCGCAGCAAGGAATACATGGAGCAGCGGGTCTTAAATAAGGCATAATACAATTGAAAACAGGTGTGGATATCAGAGCGGGCAGGAGGAAACAATGATTATAACTTGGGTAAGCTGGGAACAATGAGAGGGGAGAGGACGGGGCTGACAGCTGACAGGGACGCTGCCCACAATGGAGCAAAAACCCGGAAGTGCCACTGACAGCTGTCAACCCAGAGAGAGAACACAACAGTATGATGCAAAGAATTAAAAGTCAACAAATAAAGACTGAGAAATAATACAAATTAATACCAAATAGAAGAGTAACAAAACTATGACATAAACAAGAGGATGAGAAAAAATAAGAAAGTACGAGACATACAGAAACCAAAAGGCACAAAATACCACAAATATACAAATATAGAGAAAAGCCATGAGACTAAGCCTGGCAGAAACCTCCAGTGCGCAGCTCATGACAGAGCACCCCTCTCAAGTGGTGGATACCAGACACCCAGGGTACATCAAAAAAGAAATCGACCCCCCCCCCCGCAATAAAAGGAGTATAACAATAAACCAACCTGGGTGGGTGGTGGGAGGAACAGGCTAGGAGGGAACAAAACAAAACTCCGCTCAGGACTCACACCAGGCAAAACCCCAACCACCTAAGCCCCCTGGACCGAAGAGCTGGACAGTTCAGGCAGGCAGCCAAAGTCCCAGGCCTGACAGATGGCACGATGGAACGAGTTGGGTGGCCTACCCGAGAACATGGGCCACCCAACCCTGCAGCACAGTCTGTTGGGTGGTCTGCCAGAGTTCTTTAACCACCTGAACAGAAAGGGTGGTCCAGGAGGTGACTGCCCAATGGGAAGAACCATTGGTGAGCAAGATGGAGGAGTCGGGGAACCTATGCCGACATCAGGGTGAGGAAAGAGAACCACGACGGCCTCGGGCGGAGAAAAGGGAACCACAACGGCATCTGGCAGAGGAGAAGGAACCACGATGGCATCTGGAAGAGGAGAGGGAACCACAACGCCATCAGACTGGCCTGTAGCACCCTCGGTGGTCCCGGACTGGGACATCACAGCACCTACGGCGGCTCTGGACTGGAGCAGAGCACCCGCGACGACCTCAACTGATGGGGAGGCAGTACCCTCGGAGGTCCCGGGTTGGAACAGTGCACCCGCAAAGACCTCAACCAGAGAAAGAGCTGCACCCACAGAGGTCCTGGGCTGGGACGGAGCACCCGTGAAGACCTCATCCAGAGGGGGAGCGGCACCCACAGAGGTCCCGGGCTGGGACAAAGCACCCACAATGACCTCGACGGCGGGGCTGGACCCACGGAGATCTCAGGTGGCGAGACCGGACCCACGGAGACCTCTGGTGCAGTTGGACAAACCTCAGTGAGCCTGGGGATAGACTCAGACAAAGGAAACAGAGACACAGGGTCAGGGTCACCGGCAGCAGTGGAGGCTGGTGAGGTGAGCTCAGGTGCAGCTGATGACTGCACTTGGCTGTCCCCACCAAGAGCCAGACAAGCTCTCTCCAACATAGAAACAACAAAAACAAAGGCGAACACTTGCCTGAGCTCAAGCTCCACTGCCGTCCAGGACTCTGTCGATCGAGACAACAACGTCTCGGGCCCGGCCCTCTGGAGGTCCAACTCAGACTTCGCTGTGGCGGCCCCAGCAGTAGGCATGGTGGTTGATGCAGTCCCGGGATCCTCCAGCGAAATGACCCACGCAGGTGGCTCGCCCGGCATGGATACAGGAGGTCGGTTCCATGCTGGTGCTGGATCCTGCTCAGCTGAAGCCTGGGGACGCTCCTTCATCGGCGCGGGCGTCAGCTCAGTCTCAGTGCTCTCCCTCCGTCCAGACCGTGGCTGTGGGACTAGAACCAGGTCCTCCAGAGTTGCAGGCTCCTCCAACATCCGGCAGCTCAATCCTGTGGCCAGCGGACCCTCAGGGGGCAGAGGAGGAGACATGGAGAAAGCAGGTGAAAAGTCTTCAGCTGCAGCAGGCGGTGAGAGCTCACAGGACTGCCTAGTTTGAGTCTCAACGCCAGGAATCAGGCAAGATAATTCATGTTTAATTGAATGGGAGTGAAAAAACACTTGCCTGAGTTCCCGGGGTGTGATGTCTCTGCTGCAGCTGGTTGGAAATCAGCCCTCTCCATGATTTCAGTGGTTGTGGGCCCCTCAAAGGAACATGGAGGAGCCACTCCTACAGGCTCAGTGACGGGTGAAGCCAGGGAAGAACCAAATCCTCAGCAGTGGGAGGACTCGTCGAGGAGACGGGGGTCGTGCCAGCAATGGAGGAAGAGGAAGCTGATGGGACAGCCGGCAACAGAGAACTTGGAAGAGGAACTGCTGCGGGAATTGTCTGACTCGGTGGGGAAGAAACAGCTGCCTGAGAAGTGGCGGTGTTTCTCTGGTGAGATATCCCTGGGCAACGGCAGGGAACAGGAGACGGAGACGTCGGCTCATGGTGAGGTGGAAGAGGACCCGGTGAAACCTCCTCCAGCTCATGGACAAGATCTGGGAGGAGCCACGGCTTATATTCTCGCAGAAGCTCTGTCTCCGCCAATATAACCTGCCTGCGCTCCTCCAGCTCCTCGGCCGATGGAGCGGGCCAGTGTTTGGGAAGAAGAGGTGGAGCTGCCGCCGCAGAGCGGCAAGAGGCTGGAGGCTTCCGTGTACGCGGGCGCTTGCTCTTCGTCAGCACAGGCACAGACAGCGATGTGATCTCTCCCAGCCTGTGACTCATGGATGGTGGGGCGATTATGGAGAAGAGTAGGTCTGCGAGCTCCAGGTGGTCCCACAGGCTGGAGCATGCCTCGAGTACCTGCGCTGCGCCCTCCAGACATTCTCCGGCTGCCTCGGGAGTACGGGAGGTATAAGCCTGCAAGAGAATGTCCTCTAACACTCTCACTGCCCACCGCTCCACTTTGTTCAGTCCCAGAGTCGAAAAATCAGGGGTGACAGACATGACAAACCCCAGGTGAAAAAAACAAAAAGAACTACAGACTGCAGCAGCTGGGTCTCTAACTGGCTGTGGTCTTCTGTCATGAATGCCCCTCTGGAGCAGAGAGGAGACCCACATGCCAGACTGTGAGTTTGTGATGGTTTATTACAAACATAAAGAACAAAGTGCCCAAAATAACTATAATGCCACAAAGAGATAAACACGATAACTGAGATAGCATAGAGAACATCAAACTTACGTCTGGAAGTAGTAGTCAGGACTGCAGCGAGGAATATATGGAGCAGCTAGTCTTAAATAAGGCATAATACAATTGAAAACAGGTGTGGATATCAGAGCGGGCAGGAGGAAACAATGATTATAACTCGGGTAAGCTGGGAACAATGAGAGGGGAGAGGACAGGGCTAACAGCCGACAGGGACATCGCCCACCATGGAGCAAAAACCCAGAAGTGCCACTGACAGCTGTCAACCCAGAGAGAGAACACAACAGTATGATGCAAAGAATTAAATGCCAACAAATAAAGACTGGGAAATAAATACAAACTAATTCCAAAGAGAAGAGTAACAAAACTATGACATAAACAAGAGGCTGAGGAAAAAATAAGAAACAGTACGAGACATACAGAAACCAAAAGCACAAAGTACCACAAATATACAAATACAGAGAAAAGCCATGAGACTAAGCCCAGCGGAAACCTCCAGTGCTCAGCTCATGACAAAGACTGAGTTAGGAGGAATGCTGCCATGCAACTTGATGTATTGTATGGTAAATATACTGTATGTAACTGTATGTAAAATATGTAACTATATGTAAATGTACAACAATATGGCTTCTTTTAGTGATCAAATGCATAATTTTTTATTGTAAATAATAATACATGTGTATAAATAATAAATGTATACTCATACTGTATGTGTATTAAAAGACCATGAATACTTACCATAAACACTATGCTGGGCATGGCTTGATTCAGCACTCGGTTGTGTTGTGCTAGGAATGCAGGCGTCAGGATGTTTTGTCTGTAGGTGTGTCCACATAGTTGCTGTATTATTACAAAATGCAAGATATTGCATACAATGCATACATTTAACTTTTTACCCTCAAGAAGGTCAAAGTGATCCCAGACAGCTGACCTGGGACACTTTCTACCACCATCCATTTCCAAATAGTCTAAATCCAAAAGCACGCTCAGTACAAGACACTCAGAGAGGCAAGACTTCGCAAACAAACTGCACTTTAGAGGAGCTTTTAAATTTTTTAGGCATGTGGGGTGAGCAGCCAATCAAGCAAAGACACGAGAAATATACATACATACATACAGTACATACAGTACGTGTGTGTGTGTGTGTGTGTGTGTATATATATATATATATATATATATATATATATATACTGTATATTGTGCATAGAATAGGCATTTTCATGTTGTGTAATGGTAGTATTTTATTTATTATTCCATTTTAGAAATGGAATAACAAAATCACTGCAGATTCACTTGTGTGTCACTGATATAAAACAACTGTGACGTTTCACAGCAGTCGGTGACGTAATGGAACGCAGCATGGAACAGTCACGTGACATCCTCTTTCTGATACAGACCTCGGAATAGTGGTTCGAATCAGAAGTTCCACCTAGGTTTCGATACGTACCAAAACACTGTTTCGACTTTGCCATCACTATGAATTACAGGAGTCACTATCTCTTTTTCATCTTCGTTAATATTAGCCCTCATTCTGAATATTAGTGCATCTGGGTTAATGAGAATATCCCAATTTGTAATTTAATAAATAAAATGCTACAGTACATAATCATCAAAATTAAATCAAACAGCTTGAAATATCACTCTTAAGTGCAGTGAGTACTGAATATGAAGGTTTACCTTTCTGAATTATATTGTTAAAAAATGCACTTATAGAAAACTTCCACCTAAAGTTAGTTTGTGATTTAGAGCAGATCATTAATGCAGTTGTAAGATATTTAATCAATTGTTTAATTGACATTAGGCATTATGCTGTCTGTGATAAACTGATATACAACCTTAAACTTGTGATAATTAATACAGCTTTCTTGTTATTTTTTTTGGGGGGGGGGTGTCTTCCACAGTATTTAGTTGTGGAAACTGCTTATAAAATGTTATATTAAATTTATAATAATATTAAATATTAAATTAAAGCAGGGACTGACAACAAGGTTATTTTCACAGGTGTGCAGGCTTAAACAGCAGGTGAGGTAAAATATGCACTAGAGCCACAACAGGAAGCAGAGATGGTGGACATGAGAAAAATAATCACGATTAGTCGACTAATTGAAGAAATAGTTGCTAGATTAGTTGATTACCAAAATAATCGTTAGTTGCAGCCCTAATGTTAGCACACAAAACACTTTCTCGTTCTTCTGGCAAAATAAGGGCATTTGGTCTGTACTACACTTATTAGACGGCACAGGGAATATTTTAACTTTTGAAAATTTCTGTGCTAAATATAACATAAATGATAAACGAGAATATAATCAAGTAATTAAGGCAATACCTCAGACAATTATACTAATGGCCTCAACTTTAAATAGATTTGGCTCTTGCCCAAATCTCCCTTTGCTTTTGGTAAATGGTTTCCACCTAGGTGACTCAAAATTAAACAATTTAGCTATTAGGAAAATATTTAATAAAGAAATCTTCCCAGTAACAGTATCTAGAGCTGCTATTCTTAATTTTTTCTCCAAAAAAGAAGCTCAAATTCTAAGATCTAAATTCTTTAAATTTCCTATTTCACTAAAAGCAAAAGAGGTCCATTATAAAGTTTTAAATGGAATTTATCCTTCTGCTGAGTTTCTAAGTAAACGCTTTGGCTTTGAGAACAATAACTGTTCCTTTTGTAATGAACATATAGAAAGTACAGATCACATTTTCTTTTACTGTATGTACACCAATGCGTTTTGGGATGATTTTCATCACTGGTTATCTAAACATGTACCAACCCCTGTTTTTAACTGTCAGAATATTTTGTATGGCTTTATTATTAAGAACTCATTGCATGATATGTCGATTAACACCCTCGTAATCTTGGGAAAATTTTATGTACATAAAAACAGATTTCTAAAATGCAAGCCAAATTTTAATGTATTTCATAAAGAACTCTGCCTTTTTTTTTCTCATCACTGAAACACATGAAGAAGCGGAATGCTGTGAAACTCCACTGTTTGGTCGATGATCGGAAACTCATGGACAACCCCTAGCGCTCTGAACACTCAGGAGTGAAAAGAACCCCCCCTTTTCTCTCTCTCTCTCTCTCTCTGTCTACTCTATTATTCTTTTATTTACTTAATTTTATTATTATTTACTACCCTTATTATTGATTTTATCCTTCGTACCTCTTGTACGACTGTTGACTGAACTACACAATAATTATATATATAAAAAAAAACTCTCTGAAGTCAGCATGCTATGTTAACCTATGATGTTTGCTGCAAATTCAATGGCTTTATTTAATTTGATAAATACATGTATACCCTGTTTTATATTTACCCCGGCTTCTTTTTTTTTTCTACAATATTTTTATTGAACCTTTTTTTACAAACATGGCACAATCAGACACTAACACAGAAGTAATTTAAAAATGAAAAAGAACAATAACAACAACAACAAAAAATGTGTAATAAAAACAACAGCTGTTAACAAACATAAGTCAACAACAATGCTCCTCTGTTTAGTCTAGGTAATCTATTACATAAGAATACATAATATACATTCACCAGCTTGGAATTTGCAAGGTCCACACATATCATTCACCTTCTTCTTCAGACGTTATGTTTAAATTCTTTACATAATCAATGAAAGGTCTCCATATATTCTCAAACACATTTTCCTTTGAATTCAGTATATATGTTATTCTTTCTAGTGGAAGGTTTGTTAACATCTGTCTTAACCACTGAGTCACATCTGGTCTATGAGTCTTTTTCCACAGTAGTGCAATACATTTTTTGGCATTAAGCAAACCGAGTATGGCGGATGATAAAATAAAGGCAGCGATGTGAGGTTTTAAGCAGGTTTATTAAATCATACCGCCATCATAGGAACACCACCCCAGCCCTTGTGCAAGCAGGCTGTTGTGTGTCCTCCGGCTCTCAACCAAGAGACACAGAGTGTGTGTGTGTCAGCAGCAGCAGTTGAAGAGAGAATGAGTTACAGAATACGTATGTGCGGTATTTATACCCAGTTACAACAATACATGAAAGGGCATTCACAGCAGTGGGTATGGCATTTGCATTTGAGAGACACAGTGAGAACAGGAAGCATGAACACAATGCATGAATGGGACATTAACATCACAATACTGAGCCTGAACAAGCCAGAAGGAGCGGGGCTGCCTGTAGACATTGATACACACATTTCACTGTTCTGTTATTTGCTCTAGCCGAGCGCTGTCTGTCGCAGTCTGTTGTGGGGGTTATCTCAAACCACCACACCGCTCCCCCCCAGAGGGCTCAGCAGGGGGCCGAGACCTCGATAGTTCAGCTTGGGCAGCTGCAGGAAAAGCTCTGTGCCGGAGAAGGTGGGGGGGGGGGTAGTAAGTGCCGGCAGGAGACGGTGAAATCGTCTGAGCCGCGCAAAAATTGCTTGTTGTTCCGCGATGTCGAGGGGCTGTCCCGTTGAATGTGCGGAGATCACAAGAAGAAAAGTTAGTCACTGGCTCCTCTCGCGATTAAGTCCTGCAAGGATTAATAGCGGCCGTGAAGAAAAGACGAGGCTGCGTGGCGGCTGTAATAAAAGCAGAAGGACTGGCGTGTTGACTTTAGGTGCAGGCACAACCTTAAAGCTCTCGGAAACCGCTGAATTTCCCTTGTCGTGGCTGAGACCATTAGCGTATCCTTCGTGCATGCTGCATGCGTGCCTCAGGTGTACGAGCAACCTTGAAGGGCCTGTGTGCAGCGGCGAAGGAGGGTGGGGGTCTGCAGAGCGGTATGCGTCCCGTGCGTGGTGCGCCGTCCGTGTAACTCCCCGGTGCGTGTGCCGGGGCTCCGTGCGTTGTTGGGCCAGCTGGAGAGGAGACAGGGTCAGGGAGCGTAATCATCCCTGTTCGATGTGTTGGAGCGGTGAAAGGAAGTAGACGATCTTTGTCCCTCGCGCTCGTGCAGATTGGAGTGGCGAGAGGGAGGAGACGATCTTTGTCACTCGCTCGGCCATGGTGCGTTCAGGTCCACGCGCTGCATTCTCCGTCGGCCATGGAGGTCGCCGTCGTGGAGAGGGGACGAGGTGTATGTGCTCTCGTGTGGAGGAGCTGTGAGCGCGGCCGGTCCAGCGTGGATGTGCCGATCTAGGCGTGCAGATCCCACCATGGAGTTTGCTGTGGCTTTCCCAGTCGTGGGTGATGTCCTGAGAGTTCACTGAAGCAGAAGGCAGCCGCTGCGTTCGCTTGTCGTCGGAGCATCACCGCCGGGTGCTGCGTTCGCCGGCAGCGTGTTTTTTTCAGCGTCGGGTCACCAATATGGCGGATGATAAAATAAAGGCAGCGATGTGAGGTTTTAAGCAGGTTTATTAAATCATACCGCCATCATAGGAACACCACCCCAGCCCTTGTGCAAGCAGGCTGTTGTGTGTCCTCCGGCTCTCAACCAAGAGACACAGAGTGTGTGTGTGTCAGCAGCAGCAGTTGAAGAGAGAATGAGTTACAGAATATGTGCGGTATTTATACCAGTTATAACAATACATGAAAGGGCATTCACAGCAGTGGGTATGGCATTTGCATTTGAGAGACACAGTGAGAACAGGAAGCATGAACACAATGCATGAATGGGACATTAACATCACAATACTGAGCCGGAACAAGCCAGAAGGAGCGGGGCTGCCTGTATACATTAATACACACATTTCACTGTTCTGTTATTTACTCTAGCCGAGCACTGTGTCTGTCTCAGTCTGTTGTGGGCGTTATCTCAAACCGCCACACCGAGGTCTATGAATGTTCTTTCACTCTTATTAAAGTTATGTTTTTCTGGATACAGACCCAACAAAAACAGTTTAGGGTTCAATGTGAATTGTTTTGAAATTATTTTTTCAATTGTTACCCTCACCTCTTCCGAAAACATTCTACATTCCCATAAACAGTGAAATAGGGTTCCTTTACTTTCCATACATTTTGTGCATGTATCTGGTATGTTTTTGTTATATCTATTTAATTCCACTGGTGTAACATACATCCACATTAACCATTTAAAATGTATCAGTTTAAGACGTACATTTATTGATTTGGTTTGAGCTCCTGCACAAGCCATTTCCCATTGTTCCTCTGAAATTTCAATTTGCAGGTCTTCTTTCCAATAATTCAGTCTTTTCTGTGAGTTTTCACTTGAGAATAGTGTCAATGAGTTATAAAACTCTGAAATAATACCCTTTCTCTTACTATCTTTAATCAAAATTTTTTCCAAAAATGAATAAGTAGGTCGGATGAGAGCATTATTTTTGATTTGATCGAATAAAATTTCTAAGCTGACGTATTTAAAAAAGTGTGTTCTATTAAGATTGAATTTAATCCTCAGTTCTTCAAAAGATAGTTATGTTTTACTTTCAATGTTCTCTAACCAGATGTTTTGTGTTCTTCAAATACTGTATGCTGATTACTTGTAAACTTGTTTTGATCCAATAAGGAATATAAAAAAAAACCTTTCGCGGTCTTCAGTCACATGACATAACTTTAGCCAATCAGGAACTAGGAGGCTAGAACGCAGGTAAATACCTTGAACACCGCATAGGCAGATTCAACAAGTTATTTAACTATTGTGAATGATATAAACATGAATACTTGTATGTAAATATTTGAAGAATGCGGTTATATGAATTAATAATTAGATGTGTAACCAACAAAATGTAAATTCTGTAAAAAATTCTGTAAATGTGTGTAAATATGTAACTGTAAATGGCTTCTTAACTGGAAAGCATCAATTAACACAAAATATGAATTTACTCAAACGTGTGCATTTTATAGTAGGAATAGTCATGAAGGTGCTAAGGTTGAGGCAAAATATCCATGATCATCAAAATCAAATGGAAAAAAAAGACTCCAAGTGTTTCACTGTGCATGTGATCATAACTGAATAAATCAATTTCTTTTTTAATTATTGTTGGATATCATATTACATATATATATTAGTATGGCGGTGCCCTGAGGGAGAGAGAGAGTGATGCCCCGCCTCCAGGGGGTGGTGTCACCTGGGGTATAAAAGGCCACAGCGGGAGACATCATGTCTCTTCGCTGTGGCTCTCAAGTGTGATAATAAAACTACAAAACCTCACCTCGACTCCTCATTAATTAGAGACACAACATTTGGCGATGAGGATACACGGCATGGAGAGGGCTGATACCGCATTTGGTATATTTTAGGAGGCTCCAGTTCAGACAGCGACGCCAGCAACTGTGGAAATCAGTTCAGCAGTTTGTGGTGGACCTTCGGCAGCTGGCAGGTGAGTGCAGATTCGGGGCCTTGGAGGAGGAGATGGTCCGCGACCAGCTAGCGGAGGAATCTCGGCGACATGGAGGTCCTGCCCAGGAACGATAAGCAGTGGAAGGCACTGGCCTTGGATCCGGACAATGGCAGTGATGATGAGTACGCAGCTGTCGTGAAGATTAGGTCTGCCCCGGGGACGCCAAGATGCTACGGCTGCGGATTCAGCAGGCACCACTATAAAGCGAGGGAGTGCGCAGCAAAGGGGAAGTGTTGTGGACGGTGCGGTTTGTTCCACCACTTCGCCAGAGTCTGCCGAAATTTTGAAAAAGAAGAACGGGGGCCAGAAAAGGGAGCTTTGGCTGAGAAGACACCCATGGTGGTCCACACGGTTTCACCCAGCACAGACAGACGTATCCTGTATAACATCGTGCTGGACAGAGTGCCAATCCCACTGATGACACGGGGTCGGCAACTTCCAACTTAAATTGGACGACGGTGAAGACTTTCTTCCCACCCTATAGGGTAAGCAGGATGAACATCGCCTGTTATGGCTATGGTAACAACCCCTTGGACATTGTGGGCTCGGGTGTGGCTCTTGTCGAGGTACAAGTCGGCCTCTATGTGCGCAACCGAGTTCCTGGTGTCTCGCGAAGGGAACAACCTGATGGGCTGCAACCTGTTCTGCGGGCTCTGGTTTTCTATTGCCTGCGGTGTCATTGAGGAGTGGTCAGGCGGTGGACCTTGGGACCAGCCCTTCTACGTGGGAAGCGTTGAAGAAGCGTGGAACTTGGGCTGGCCCGGACCGAGTGAGGGGGGGCCCCACCAGCACCAAGATATGGCCCCACGGCAGGTGTCCCATGCCAGTGTTTGCAGTACCCTGGACGAGGGATCCGAACGACACGGTTTGACGCCCGTAGAGGCGGATGGATTCATTGAGCAGGCACAGCGTGGTTCCGGTGGCCGGCTGAGTGCCGCTGTTGAGCCGGGTGCTGATGCGGCCAACTCAACGCAACAAATGAAAGCGATCAGGGTGAGACCAGATGGCACGAGCCCTAGATGTGCCCAGAAAGAAAACCAGGGACAAAGCTCGGGCCGGATTGGCGGGACGCTACGACATCATGTTGGAACCAGGTCACAACGCCGTAGAAGAAAGCAGCCAGTGAGTACTCCCCTGAGTGTGGGTGATAACGTGCGCCCTAGGGTTGAGTCTCAGCTTGGATGGGTCAGCAAGTTGAGGGAACAGCGGGGTGACCAAAGTGATCTGCGGGTGGTACGGACTAATGATGACGGTTACCTTGAGCTGACTGATGGGTCCAGACGGCACCCAAACGAGCTGCGGCGTTTGGAGGGGGAGAAACGCCAATGCAGCCCGTCTCCGGTGAAGAAAAGATGGAGACACTCTGGCAGCGGGCCGTGGGACGGACGCTCCAGGGGAGAGCCACCGGGAGACTGATAGCAGACACACTGTCAGCCCCTTTTGTTTCTATGTTAAGGGGCTGACGGTGTGTCTTATTGAGGTGTGTTTATGGCTTATATTGCTATTGTTATTGGTTTGATGTGAATAAAAGGAAGAAAAGAGATGACCACCGTTGTGTGTGTGTGGAGTGCCTGGGTGTGTGAGTGTGTTAAATGGGGTCACACAGAGGTGTGAACATTGTAAATGAGAGTGTGATATGCAAATGTGGGTGCGATTGTTTAGTGAGGAGTCTTTGGACCGCCATTGTATACTGTATATAGTTATTTATTGTTCATAATGTCTATAATGTATATATTTTCTCAGGATTATTTTATTTTTGTGAGTGACCCTTTTATGTTCATTGACTGTTTACTCTGATGGCGGAATGGGCCGCCTGGCCAGTGTGGTATGTGTGGATAGGTCTGTATACTTCTGCGTTTAGAGTGTGAGTCGGGTGTAAATTTTGGGATGGCCTAATTAGTGTGTCTGCATTTTTTTCGGGGGTGTGTGTGTGTGTTGGATATCATATTATATATATATTAGTATGGCGGTGCCCTGAGGGAGAGAGAGGGTGACGCCCCATCCCCCCGGAGGCGGGGGGTGGGGATGTCACTAGAGACATCTTGTCTCTTCGCTGTGGCTCTCAGGCTAGCATAGGTGACTCCTGTGTTCAAGTGTGATAATAAAACTACAAAACCTCACCTCAACTCCTCATTAATTAGAGACACAACAATTATATTGCAAAAATCTTGTTCACATTGTTGTAATTTACCGATCTCCAAATTTTATAATTTAGTTGGGAGTCACATGTAAAGTCTAAACAAATAGTCAAATTTTTTTTTTTTTTTTTTTTTTTTTTTTTTTTTTTCTCTCGGCGCCACACCAGTCGGCTGCCTTTTGCAACAGCGGCTCGATTCCGAGTCTTTTTCCCTTCCTCTCTCTTTTGATCCGTCTTTTTTTTTCACCCCACTTATATCACGGACACACAGATCGTCCTAAATGTCTCCTGAGCCGGTGGACGGAGCCACTGTTTATAGCAGGATACGATACAGCAGAGAACAGCTGCTAGCATTCAACCGCCACCCGGTCCCATTGGAAAAACTCGACATACCGAGAGAACTGAGGCGAAAACGCCGCGGCTGCCGGGCTGGAGTAAGGCGGAGGACAAAAAATATAAGGTACAGACCCTCCCTTCCATCTGTTGTCATGGGAAATGTACGGTCGATACTGGGAAAGTTAGATGAGCTAGCGGCTATCTCCCGTTATGATAGCACTTACCGGGAGTGCTCTCTCCTTTTGTTTACTGAGACGTGGCTAACTGAACTAGCAGCAGATGCTAACATTGAGCTGGAGGGTTTTCACATGATACGAGCTGACCGAACACCAGAGAGTGGCAAAACTAGGGGCGGTGGAGTGATAATGTATGTTAACAACAACTGGTGCAGACCGGGACATATCACTGTTAAACAACGACACTGCAGCAAAGACATTGAGTTGCTAGCTGTTAGCATGAGGCCTACATATCTCCCGAGAGAACACTCACACGTGATCTGCATTGTTGTTTATGCAAATCCGACGGCGAACGCTGGGACAGCACGTGACGTCATCCATTCAGTAACCAGCAGGCTGCAGACAGAACACCCAGATGCTCTTCTCCTCATCTCAGGCGATTTCAACCATGTTTCACTGTCTCCCATTCTACCCACGTTCACCCAGTATGTCACATGCCACACTAGAGACAATAAAACACTGGATTTATTCTACGCAAACACTAAGGAGGCGTACACCTCATCACAACTCCCCCCACTCGGGAGATCGGATCACAACTTGGTTCATCTCCGGCCGGTGTACAAACCCCTAGTGCACAGACAACCTCCGGCCATGCACACTGTGGAGTTATGGTCTGAGGAGACAATGGACACTCTAAAGGACTGTTTTGAAGCCACCGCCTGGAAGCAGCTCTGCGATCCACATGGTGAGGACATCGATGGCCTCATTCACACCTTCACGGGCTACCTCAGCTTCTGTGTGGACAAATCCGTTCCCACCAAGACCATACGGCGTCACTCAAACAACAAACCCTGGATCAACCCTGAGATAAAAAACACTTCTGAGAGAGAAGAAGAGGATCTTCAGGTCAGGGAACAGGGAGATGCTGAAGTCCGTACAGAGGGAGCTGAGGAGAAAGATCAGAGAAGGCAAGGACAGCTTCAGGAAGAAGATGGAGGACAAGCTGCAACAGAGCGACATCAGCGGGGTCTGGAGAAACCTCAAAACCATCTCGGGGCTCCAGAATACCTCCCCCCAGGCCACAGGGGGCAGGGAGTGGGCGAACAATCTGAATCTGTTTTTTAATAGGTTTGACCAACCGCCCTCCCCCCTGACTGCACAACAACCACTGCTGCCTCTAAAGAAATCAAGTCCTGCTGCCCACTCCCCACTCCACCAACACCCCCCCACTCCCAACACACAGCCCCCCATCCTGACCCTGACCAGGACCCAGGTGAGGACGGAGCTGAGGAAGATCAAGGCGAGGAAGGCGCCGGGACCGGACGGCATCAGCGCAAAGCTCCTCAAGTCCTGTGCAGACCAGCTGTGTGGGATTGTGACGTATATCTTCAACATGAGCCTGAAACTGGGGAGGGTACCACAGCTGTGGAAAACATCTTGTGTGGTACCTGTACCAAAAACTTCCCACCCCAAAGACCTGAACAGCTACAGACCGGTGGCCTTGACGTCCCACTTGATGAAGACCCTGGAGAGACTGCTCCTTGCTCACCTCCGCCCCCTGGTGGAACCAGCGATGGATCCACTCCAGTTCGCCTACCAGCATGGCATTGGGGTGGAGGATGCGGTGATCTTCCTCCTTCACCGTTCTCTGTCCCACCTGGAGAAGCCCGGGAATATGGTGAGGATCATGTTCTTTGACTTCTCCAGTGCTTTCAACACCATCCAACCGATGATCCTGAAGGACAAGCTGCTGCGCGCAGGGGTGGACCAGCACCTGTCATCATGGATCCTGGACTACCTCACGAACCGGCCTCAGTTTGTGAGAACCCGGGACTGTGTGTCCGACACGATCATCAGTAGCACGGGGGCCCCCCAGGGAACGGTGCTGGCTCCCTTCCTGTTCACTCTTTATACTGCGGACTTCTCACACAACACAACACACTGCCATCTACAGAAGTTCTCTGATGACTCTGCGATCGTTGGCCTCATCTCCAATGGAGATGAAGCTGAGTACAGAGGGCTTATCCAGGACTTCGTGGACTGGTGCCATCGGAACTGCCTCCAGATCAACGCGAGGAAAACTAAGGAGCTGGTGGTGGACTGCCGCAGGCATGGGCAGCCCCTCACAGTACCAGTAAATATACAGGGAACAGACATCGAGATGGTGACATCCTATAAGTACCTGGGTATTCATCTGAACAATAAACTAGACTGGTCACACAATACTGATGCACTCTACAAGAAGGGACAGCGCAGGCTGTTCCTGCTGAGGAGACTCAGGTCTTTTGGTGTACAAGGGGCGCTGCTGAAGTCATTCTATGACACGGTGGTGGCATCAGCCATCACTTTTGGAGTGGTCTGCTGGGGCAGTGGCATTACTGCAGCCGATAGGAAGAGACTGAACAAACTGATTAAGAAAGCTAGCTCTGTCCTGGGGCAGCGCCTTGATCCGATGGAGGAGATAGGAGAGAGAAGGACGGTGGCTAAACTGTCATCTCTGCTGGAGTCCGAGTTCCACCCTATGCAGGACATACTGAATGCACTGAGGAGCTCATTTAGCAGCAGACTACATCATCCCAGGTGCACAACCGAGAGGTTTCGTAGGTCCTTCCTACCAACGGCTGTCAGACTGTACAACCTAAGCAGGGCTGCTCGCAGAGATAGCAAAAAGACGTAACAAACTAATAGTTTTTTGAATGCAAAAGATGCAATAGACTTACACAATGGTCCCCTCCGGCATACAACTAGGAACTTACCGGTCGCTATGGAGGGTGAGAATATGTATGGGCACATAATCATACCATGTAGGATAACTAAGTAGACGGTTATGCTGTTTCATTCCATCTAGCAACAATGCTCTGCACTGTGTGTGTTTATATATTTACATATTTATTCCATCTAGCTACAATGCTCAGCACTGGGTGTGTTTATATATTTATATATCTACATATTATTCCATCTAGCTACATTGCTCCGCACTGTGTGTGTTTATATACTTGCATATTTATTCCACCTAGCTGCAATGCTCCGTACTGTGGGTGTTTATATATTTACATATTTATTCCATCTAGCTACAATGCTCTGCACTGTGTGTTCATATATTCATATATTTATTCCATCCAGCTACAATGCTCTGCACTGTGTGTCTGTGTGTGTGTGTATATATATATATTTTATAGTAATACGTACATATGTATATTAGCTGCTCTTGCTTGCTTGTTTTTTTTTTTTTTTTTTTTTTTTTTTTTTTTTTTTTTTCTTGCCTTCTGATTGTTGCTCTGAGTGTTGCTATCCCTGTGCTGTTGCAATCCTGGAATTTCCCCGTTGTGGGACTAATAAAGGCTTATCTTATCTTATCTTATCTTATCTTAAATAGTTTAAAAGGTTAAAAGGAAAGTGCAGTGTCCTATTATCAGTCTGATCTAAGACGGCCGCGACCAGGACGTACAATTCACAGGTGTATGGTCCACCAAATTTTAAAGCATTTTGGAGTCAGTCTGAACCAAGATTAATGAGACTTAGGGAGCCAGGGTGGTCAATGATCATCCGGGTTCGTCTCCCAAATTAAAATAACCAGGGTTAGTAACCTGATGCCAGGGGGAGCCATTGAGAGTGTTCGACCCGATGCCGCTGGGGAGCAAGGCCACGATCGTCTAAATCAGTATAGCACTGAGCTTTAAGACACGGTACCGCTTGTACTGGGGGACCTGCCAAGGCCTCAGTGAAAGTGCCCTCTGTTTAAAGTTGGACGGATCGGTGAGGTTCTGGGAAGCAGTCTGTACCCAGAACTTAATAAGACTCTGCGGTGGTAGATGCTCTGCAGAGAGGGGAGTAAAGTCCTGATGATCTTCTCCGCTGTCTTCACCGCTCTCTGCAGGCGTTTGCGGTCCAGGGCAGTGGTGCTGCCGTACCACGCAGTAGATGCAGTTGGTCAGGATGCTCTTGATGATGCAGCTGTAGAAATTGTTGAGGATCCTGGAGGACATGCCAAACTTCTTCAGCCTCCTCAGAAAGTACAGCTGCTGTTGAGCTCTCTTAACCAGCTCTGTGGTGTTGTGTGCCCACTTAAGGTCCTCACTGATGTGGATGCCCAGGTATTTAAAGCTGATCACACTCTCCACCTCAAGCTTCCGGATGAACAGCAGCCGATGGGGTCTCCTCCTCCCTTTCCTCATGTCCACTATCATCTCCTTTGTCTTGTCCGTGTTGAGGGTGAGGTTGTTGTCCTCACACCATGACACCAGGTTGGCCACCTCCCTCCTGTAGGACGCTTCGTCATCACCAGTGATGCGTCCTATCACTACTGTGTCATCTGCGAGCTTTAAGATGATATTGTCCTTGTGGGAGGCAACACAGGGTGAAGAGGCTGTAGAGGATGGGGCTGAGAACATAACCCTGTGGGACACCTGTGTTTGTGATGATGCTGGCTGAGGTCCTGTTACCTATCCTGACAGACTGGGGCCTACCAGTTAGAAAGTCCAGTAGCTTGTCGCAGAGGGTGGGGTGCAGGCCAAGTGAAGACAGTTTGTCGGTGAGTTTGTGGGGGATGACCGTGTTGAAGGCAGAGCTATAGTCGACAAAGAGCATCCTAATGTAGGAGTCTTTATCTTCCAGGTGGGGGAGAGAAAAATGGAGTGCTGCAGCAATGACATCTGAGGTGGTCCCCGTGGGCACCCCCTCCCCCCAGCATACTCGCACACCTCGTGTTCTCCACATATGCTGAATTATCCTTTAGACCTATGCAATCATGGCAACTTTGTAGTATAATTTTTTAAGCTTTAAATCTTCAGCATTGTCTTTTTCTAATCATATTTGTCACTTTTTGTTTCCTTGTTTTGCTCACGGAGTGCTGTAGTTATTGATACTGTGATACCACATATTATCCAATCAGTACGACCTCAATCCGAAACCCTGCCCACACTTCTAGAAGCCAGAGCATGAGGAGGGAGCTTGACTAAACTTTTACTGATAAAAATTACATATTTTGACTGAACAACGCCATACTCGGGGATACATACCCTCCTAACCTCAGCAAAGCATTTATAAAATCTGAGGTCAGTCTGACAAACGGTTTGAGAGATATGTGAGGAACACACACACACACACACAGATATGCTGCATTTATAGGTAAAGTTTAACTTTTTAAATATATTGCAAAATTCATCAACTTTTTCCACAATATTCTAATTTACTAAGATGCATCAGTAGACTCTTAAGGGCAGATTTACTAACGTGCTGCGCCATTGCAAAACCCTCTTTTGGCGTTAAAAAACTACTGTTGAGATTCACTAAAGGACACAGGGCAAAATTTGCAGTGGAAAGGTGTGGACTATGTTAATTTTGCGCCTGGTCTCATTGCATATGTATTTGTGGGAGTTATCATATCAATGCGTAAATTTGAGGGGGAGAAGTATTTAAATGATTGGCGCAAGGTGATTTACTAAAATTTACAGTTGTCAGTCTGCTGCTAAATGTGCCAGGATTTAACGTCCAAAAAAAGTTTGTCTTAATTCATCTATGCCTGACCTGATAGCGATGTTGGTGCCAGGAGGAGACACCGCGAGAACCGAGGGCGCGTGGCAGAAGCTTCTCTCTGCCCTGACTTTATTTGGCATGACAGAAGAACAGATTATATGAATATCGATGGTCTCACAAAGACCGGTGTTATGCTGAACTGGACATCATTCGGGGTTTTTTAAAATTTAATTTGCTTATACTGTATATAGCCTACTACATGAATTTGTATTCATAAAATAGGATACAATAGGAGTCCTTATGCCCGCAGTGGACATACAGATGGTGTCAGCCAATAATGACTCTTTTTTTCTTTTCTACAGAGGTTAGACTCGGACTCTGGAGTTTTCCTAAACTCCCCCTTGCTCTTAAAGCAAAATCTTTCACATTGCCAATTTTCTTCGTTTTTTTTTTTTTCTCTATCCATATTTCTGTATTTACAGTATTTCTTTTTGCTGTGCATAAAACGGTAATTCAGTTCCCTCTTCGCTCTATTTCTCTCTCCCAGTTCAGGATACACAGTGTAGGAGGAAAACATCAATGCGATTACAGTGATCCCTCGCTACTTCGCGTTTCACCTTTCGCGCCCTCAGTGCATCGCGGATTTTTCAAAAATATTCATCAAAAATTCAAAATTGAGAAAAAATGGCACTTAAGTTGCCCGGGCGCTAGCAGAAGGCAGGGAGACTACATTAGAACATCAGGTATCAACACGGAGAGCCCGCACAACTCAAAATCCACCTCTCTGACCACCGCTCCACTCCTCTCCGCCCACCTCTTCACCGCTCGGGAATCTCACAAGCTGACTGGCCGAGACGTTTTACCCAGCTTCTCTCCCTGCCGAGCGCCCATACCCAGCGAAGGAAGACCGCATTCATTGTTCTTTATCGCTCGTGTTGCTTAGTGGCACTTTTCGCTGTTCTCTTGTGCCTTTTTGTGCAAAATAGTGCTTGTGACGCCCTTGGGGGGGGGTGACGCTACTTCGCGGTTTTTCACTTTTCGCGGTCGGTTCTGGTCCCCATTAAACGCGATAAGTGAGGGATCACTGTATTAACAAAAAGAGCGCACAGCTGCATAGAAATGTCCCCTGAAATTGCAACACCGTAACTCAATGGCATTTATAAAAAGTTGTGAACTGGAAGACCTGTAGATTTTGTTAAAACAAAGTTCTTCACATAACAAAACCCCAGAGTCTCCATCAGACCATCTTGATGGTTGTAGTGTTAATAAAATAAACACGTTGGTTAAATAATCAATTTATTCATGAGTAGTCCTTTATTAAATTAGATACAAATGCTTCATTTACACATATTAAACAGAAAAGTCTGCCATGTTAAATGAAAATTTAAATTTGGAAATATAATGAACAAAAGTAAGCTATTTTAGTTGGGTTTGCACTTAAACAAAAACTTAAAAAAAAAAGCTTTATATATTATGCTCCTCCAAACTGGCTGTGCCTGTGCGCAGTTTTGTGGTGTTCTTGGTGGATATGGGTGTGCATTATTGAAATGAAGTGACTGCATCAGTGTTCATAATTTTGCGTGTTGTTAGTAGATCACTGGCAAAAACTGGCCACTCCTGAGGCACTCTGTCTAATTTGCGCACTCGCTTATTTGCACTGCCTTAGTAACTCTGCCCCTTAGGGCGTATTCACATGGCCACTGTTTGGTTCAGACCAAAGGATTATCCGCGGATAGGTTGGTTCGTTTGGTGCCATCTGAACGTGTGATCGAACTCTGGTCAGCACCAAACAAATCAAGTCTGGTCCGCCTGAAAATGGGGGTCTCAGTTCCCTTGCAAATGAAGTCTGGTGCGCTTCGCTTATAGTGTGAATGCAAATGGACTATCCAGCGGGCCAAATGGCAGAAGTGTCCCTTGGCGTTTGTATAACCATAGCAACACATAGTCTGAGAAGAGGAAGTGGCATTTACCGTAGTGCATTTTGGGTAGAAAATAGCAATAAAGACAACCACGTGGATCCAAGAAATCCTTTTACCAGAGAAAGCCAAGGAGAAAAGTTAAAAAATGTCTCGTTTGTGGTGTAGTAGTAGTAGATTAGTTTATTTGACAGGGACAGTGCAATAAACATAGACAATTAATCAAAGACAATCAATCTGATGTGTTGCACATAGAGTGTATAGCTATTAGCTAATTTGCAACTCTTGTCCCTGGTGGACAAACAACCCGGCTTAAGGGAATGGATTTCTGTTTTCAGTCCTGGCCAATCAATGAGCCCAATTTTTCTTCTTCGCCAAGATTTTTTCTTCCTGGTCAGTGGTGGTTTCGGCTACAGCACTCCAAACGAGCAGTTGTTGTAACTGCGTGATGTTGTCCAGGCAGTTTGGTCCGCTGCAGTGTGAATGCAAACCAAACCAAACAAAGGTGTGAAAATTCTCTGTATTCCCCGCCCAGTTGAACTGAGACCCCCAGACTATGCTGATCTGAATGCAGCCTTAGAGCAGTAGATCCGAGTCCATGGTCCTCAACCGGAAAAGGTTAGATTGTCCTCTCCGGGTTGGGAACAAGCTCCTGCCCCAAGTGGAGGAGTTTAAGTATCTCAGGGTCTCATTCATGAGTGACGGGAGAATGGAGCAAGAGATTGACAGATGGCTCAGAGCAGCATCTGCAGTGATGCGGATGTTGTCTCGGTCTGTCGTGGTGAAGAGGGAGCTGAACTCTAAAGCAAAGCTGTCAATTTACTGGTCAATCTATGTTCCTACCCTCACCTATGGTGATGAGCTTTGGGTAATGACCAAAAGAATGAGATCAGAGATACAAGCTGCTGAAGCTCACTGTAGAATCGCTGCTCCTCCACATCGAAAGGAGCCAGTTGAGGTGGTTTGAGCATCTGATCAGGATGCGTCCTGAACACCTCCCACTTGAGGTGTTTCAGGCATGTTCCACTGGGAGGAGACCCTGGGGCAGACCCAGGACACGCTGGAGAGACTATGTCTACCAGCTGGACTGGGAACGTCTTGGTATCCTCTCTGAAGAGCTGGAGCAGGTGGCTGGGGAGAGGGAAGTCTGTGTTTCTCTGCTTGAGCTGTTGCCTCCGTGACCTGAACCTCCGGAAAAGTGGTAAAAAATGGATGGATGGATGGAATTTCTGTAGTCTGATGTTGGCCTAAGAGAAGTAGCCTATATTTCAAAGTTTGAAAGTTCGTCTGACACCTGGCTGTTTGAAAATTAACTTACACAGACCTATATTTCAAGATTTCCAAAAATGCTTTTCACACAACAGACAAAACCCTAATAGCATGCATGACAGTAATATTGGTATGCAAGATAGGTCAACAAGCTGGTCAGTTAGATTTCATTAAATGATGCTTGTTAAATTCCACAGCTGCTCTACTGTACAGGTGTGACTGATAAACTGCTGCTCAGTCTATTTTAACACCATATCAAAAAGGTTTTAGTGATGATCCAGAGTAATTATTCACCTAAAGCCAAGGACAGAGAATGTGCTGTCTTTGATTAAAACAGGGCATTGTGGTCCATGTAGTTAATTAACAGGTCGGCTGTATTCATTTTAAGCAATGCTGGTATTCCCTGAGCTGAAGGGAAGAGGTGTTAACAGTGGGGCTGAGAAACCATCTGCTGCCACCAACACTGATGGTTAAATGAAGACTTCAGATCAAAACATGCTCAATTGTTCTCAGTCTAAACCGCTTGATTTCCCTTCGGGTGCCTTTATATTTACTTGTCAGTATATTTTGAGGTCTCTTAAACTGTTAGTGATGATAATGACCACAGGGGCCATAAAAAATTTTTTTTAGTTATAGTTAGACACATCTCCAAGCATTCTGACAGTAAACCTACAGAGTATTTTCTAGTGTCCTCATTCCATATTGCTAGAATTAGACATGGATTTATGTAATCTAGCAGAGTCATCTCTGTGAGGAAATAATTGCCGTCTTATCCTCTGGGCACGCGGCCAAGTGGATGCATGAAATGGAGACGCCAAGCAGACAAACTGCCTTCACGGAAAGAAGAAACATCAGCTGTGTATGGTGTTTGGTGCACAAGACAGCTGGTAGTAAATGGTTGGAAAATCAAATCTGGTTTGGCATGAGAAGATGGCCTGGGGGTAAACATCAGGTTTATTTTGTATGCTCTCTGCATCACATGTTACACACTCCTGCGGGGCGTGATGCTGCTTTTTCACATCTTAAGGTGTTTCAGGCTGTTTTATTAATTGTATTCCATTTCACAGGGTCAGAGTATAAAGACAAATGTTTAATGCTATCTATCAGAATCAGTCTGTGAGCAATATCAAGGTCTGGCGAGGGATACTAGAAGTCAAATAGCTTTGTTCTCTTCTTCAAATAAGTACTAAAGTACATTACAGCGTGCTACAGTCTGACAGAAATAAAAAAGTGAACAGAAAGAAAAATAAGTTCAAAATCTGCTAGTCCTTTAAAAAGGAGTAATAATGATTCATACAGTGCATCCGGAAAGCATTCACAGCGCTTCACCTTCTCCACATTTTGTTGTTACAGCCTTATTCCAAAAGGGATTACATTCATTTTTTTCTCAAAATTCTACACACAATACTCCATAATGACAACGTGAAAAAAGTATTTTATTTTTTTTTAGATTTTTGCGAATTTATTAAAAATAAAAAAACTAAGACATTGCATGTACATAAGTATTCACAGCCTTTGCTCAGTACTTTGTTGATTCACCTTTGGTAGCAGTTACAGCCTCAAGTCTTTTTGAATATGATGCCGCAAGCTTGGCACACCTGTCTTTGGGCAGTTTGGCCCATTCTTCTTTGCAGCACCTCTCAAGCTCCATCAGGATGGATGGGAAGCATCAGTGCACAGCCATTTTCAGATCTCTCCAGAGATGTTCAATTGGATTCAAGTCTGGGCTCTGGCTGGGCCACTCAAGGACATTCACAGAGTTGTCCTGAAGCCACTCCTTTGATATCTTGGCTGTGTGCTTAGGGTCGCTGTCCTGGTGAAAGATGAACCGTCGCCCCAGTCTGAGGTCAAAAGTGCTCGGGAGCAGGTTTTTATCCAGGATGTCTCTGTACATTGCTGCATTCATCTTTCCCTCTATCCTGACTAGTCTCCCAGTTCCTGCCACTGAAAACATCCCCACAGTATGCTGCTGCCACCACCATTGACATGGTTATGAGTGGTGCTTGGTTTCCTCCAAACATGACGCCTGGCATAGACAGCTGGCCAGCTCTAGGAAGAGTCCTGGTGATTCCCAACGTCTTCCATTTGCAGATGATGGAGGCCACTGTGCTCATTGGGACCTTCAAAGCAGCAGAAATTTTTCTGTACCCTTCAGCAGATTGGTGCCTTGAGACAATCCTGTCTCAGAGGTCTGCAGACAATTTGTCTGACTTCATGCTTGGTTTGTGCTCTGACATGCACTGTCAACTGTGGGACCTTATATAGACAGGTGTGTGCCTTTCCAAATCATGTCCAATCAACTGAATTTACCACAGGTGGACTCCAATTAAACTGTAGAAACATCTCAAGGATGATCAGTGGAAACAGGATGCCCCTGAGCTCAATTTTGAGCTTCATGGCAACGGCTGTGAATACTTATGTACACGTGATTTCTTAGTTTTTTTATTTTCAATAAATTTGCAAAAATCTCAAAAAAAAATTCACATTGTCATTATGGGGTATTGTGTGTAGAATTTTGAGGGAAACTGAATTTAATCCCTTTTGGAATAAGGCTGTAACATAAAATGTGGAAAAAGTGAAGCACTGAAGACTTTCTGGATGCGCTGTAGGTATTCAGTTCAGTAGGAATGTTCAAGAATAAGTTGGAAAGGAAAAAGACACTGTATGTTGCTGTATTTTTTCTTTCAGCACAGTGGATGAACAAAGTTGCAGAGTGGCAGCAAAAACAAATCAGAAATTCAAGACTACTTTAATCATCAAGAATCATTTTATTTTGATATTCTAAAATGCAAAGGACATAACAGGATTTGAGAATAAATCCAAGGCTGAGTGCACAAAAATGTTTCACTGCAGGCGAATATGTACAAGAATGAAATTAACAACTTTTTACAGAATTCAACAGGTACTGCATCAATATTTAGAGTCAAGTTTTAGAACCAAACTTAGACGAGACTGGACGTCATTTGTACTCAATATTTTTAAAACACAGCACATTCATTGATTTACACTTTACATTTTTGTGAACTTTGGTAGATTAAAGGTTCACTATAGGTGCATTAAGAACACTGTATGTTTATTTTTTTTCCACACATTAAAGATTAAAAGCTCATCAAGGTAATGTTATGTGGCCTCACAAACAGGCCTGTTAACATTAACTTGTACAGGAGAACAAAACACACAAATATCTTCTATATCTGTTTATCCAAACATGCTACCCAATAAAGCATTGGCTAGCAGTTGCAATTTGATTGTACCATCATCGTTTAATTAACATTGGTGTGTCATTAAGACTCAAGGGTAAACCTTTGATGCTCCCTTGCCTTCAGCACAAAGAAGAGTCGCTGAAAACATCTGGCAAGGTTTTTGAGTCTGTTGAACAAGTTATACAAAAACACGTCTTCAGATTGGGTGAATGTTTTCTGAATGATAAGTCAGACATTAGGACTGGGTGATTTGGGCACACTGTCATCAGATCAAACAATTCTGGAGGATACCAGGGCGTATATAACTTACATTTGTACGGTTGATGCAGCCTGGCTCACACTGAAAGAGTTTTGAAATGTGACAGATCCAACATGTGATGATAAAAAAATCATAACTTCAACAGTTTTGTTCCTATAGTATGGAGTGGAGTGCAGCAACGTGAGCAAGACAGCACGGCACACTCTTAACAGATTCAATTCACAAACAACCAGAGTTCCAACCCACGCCACCTAAAGC
Organism: Pholidichthys leucotaenia; assembly: GCA_020510985.1. NCBI lineage: Eukaryota > Metazoa > Chordata > Actinopteri > Cichliformes > Pholidichthyidae > Pholidichthys > Pholidichthys leucotaenia. Next base: position 252,887,806 of record CM035846.1, on the reverse strand, counting down.
TGCATGGCAAACAAGCAATTCTGCCTGTGATAACAAGTCCACATAGTGACTCTAGTGCACTTTCAGTCTCTCTTGTTCTTCAATCCAGTCTCTCACATGCATGTTTAGGTCAGCTTTTGTCCATTTTTGTCTTACATCATCGAAAAATGCAAACCAGGACTCATTTTTAAAAGTGACTTTTAAAAAAAAAACGTGCCCAAAGTCTTGGGAAATAAGTGGCACTGGCAACTCTGGCAAAATCTCTTGCAATTAAACGTGACTTTAGAGTAAACAAACACAGCAGGCAATGCTTCTGTCAGCTTGCTTTCTGAGTGATTATCATTTTGTTCATATAACAATCCCACCATACAACAGGATTTCTAATTGTAAATATTCAACAAGCTGGATATTTACAATTTGAGATCGGAGTGGCTGTGACATTCTTCCCAGCAGATTGGATCAATCGTAACACACCTCACACAACATTAAAATCTGACAAGATAATTGGCAGAACCATGAAGATGATTGGGATTTTTCCCATGGTTATTGGAGGGGGAGATTCAGACCCAAAACTGTCCAGATTATCTTGTAGCTGGGTTCAGACCTCTCCAGTTTAAGAGGCAGTCGACAAGGCCTAATGTCCAGAGCTGTCGTTTACAAGTCAGTGCATCATTCATAACTGTATATGTTCAATGGCACAAGCTACAATTGAGATGACCAATCACAATGCCCCCCATCCAGATCTTTAGGTACTATCAACATCAGTGACTATAGCTTTGAAAAAGATGTGATGTTTCAGACGAAGGAATAATCCAGCCTCACAACAGAATAACAACAAAACAAATGAAGAATAACTATACACTATGATCATCAAGGTTGATGTAATTCACCCAGTCCTCTTATAACTTAATCTGCCAATGTCAGTCAGTGACACAACACTGCACTTAGTTGAAGTTATGCAGCTACTGAATACAAGTTACAATGGATCTGAAAGTTATAATTCAGCTCAACACTATGCGTGCTATAGAAGAGAAGCCAAAAGCACGTACTATCCGTTTAACTCAAATCAAACATGGAACTGACCATTTCTCAGAACACAGATGATTTTAAATACATGACTTACACAATTAACTTTTTACTCGATCCTTCAGTAGAGAATAACGAAAGTGCTCTGGTCAAACCGGTAAAAAAATAATTTATACAGACACCCAGCACAGGGCTGCAGGGTTTGTCACAAAATTGTTGACAACTGTTTTATTGATGGTCCTCCCCCCAATCACTCTGCTGCTCCTCACCCTCGCTGCCCACCGGTTGGATTAGTTGTCATTTGTTAAAAGGAAGGCATGCAGGCAGTATGACGGTGGAACAGGCTGGGCCCGCTAAAGGCTCTGCCACCTCTCCCTCCAACTCTGTCCATGTTCCTTTCTCCGGGCTGTAGCAGATGGTTGAAGACTTATAGGCCCCCTGAAGGAAAAAAGAGAAATAAACTTATTTTCTTCTTTGGTCTTAGTGCTGCTTGGATTTCCAACTGTTCTGTGGAGACACTTCTATAAAAATGCAAGTAATGAAAAGAAGATGGCACTGTAGGAGTGGCAGCCTTATCCAGATGAATGTGCATTGATTAATTTCAACAATTTTCTCCTAAAATGTACAATCCCATATCAGAAAAAGTTGGGACAATATGGAAAATGGCAAAAACAAACAAAAAATTGACTTTTATCCCACTTAAAATAGCATGCAGCCAATATATTTCTGAAAGGGTTTGGACATGGTTGTGCTCATGTCCTCACTTTATGTTCATATTCGATTTTTTCCTTTTATCTTCGGGACATGAGTTCAGTCCATGTTCTCGCGCTGTGTTATTATGTGTCTCTATGTTTTCCTTTCAGCCCTGCTTTGTAGTGTTATTTTTCCCTGCCTCAGCCCAGTTCTATTTTTAGTTATCATGTTTATTATTATTATGATTATTATGGTCAGTCATGTTCATAGTCTTTGTCATCGTGGTCCTTGTCTTAGCCTTAGTCTCTGTCGTGGTCTCATCTACTCCTGGTCCCTTGTTCATGTTTACCTTTTTGTCTCAGCCCTCATGTTTCCTGTACCCTAGCCACTTTCCTGCTGTCTCCATTTGCCTTGATTTTTCCCACCTTTCCCGTGTTTCACTTATTACCCTGGTGCCTATATGTCTGTGTCAGCATTTGCTAGTTGCATCCTTGTCAGTGTTGTGTAATTACACACCCTTGTCCTGCCTCAGTTTTCTGCCTAGCCTGTTTGTACTGTTTGTTTTGCCAGGTTAGTTTTGTGTTTATTTTCAGCCCATGTGCTGCACTTTATGTTGTGTAATAAATCTGCAAACTATAGTTTTCGCATTTGGGTCCTCTCTTCTGCCCTGCCCGGGCACATACTATGACAATTTCAATATTTTGTGTGGGAAACTTTATTTCATTTGTTATTATACAATGGTTAGTTCTGACTGACCAGTTTAACTGGACAACAGGAATTCCAGGAGTTGTTATAGTCCTTGATAACCACACTCAGACATTTAGCACTGTGCTTCAGCAATGTTTGAATATCCTTTAAAGTATAGTAACTGTTGGAGGCTTATCATATTATGTGAGATTGTAATCCTCTGTTGAATACATGAATTTCTACAGTGAGGTACTGTGTGAAGAGAGTCTTCAAAATGCAACCTCCATAATCTATATGTGCCAGCACCCGGCACCTTGCAAAACATCCGAGTCATGTCTATTCCAAACAAAATAGACGAGTTAAAGTTGGGTTTATCATCCCAATTAGCCAACCATAAAATCTATGCAATGATAGACTATTTGATTTGAAGATGTCAGGAAGAATTTTCCATCCATCCATCCATCCATCCATCCATCTTCTATCGCTTTTCCGGAGGTCTGAGACGTGGAAGCAGCAGTTCAAGCAGAGAAGCCCAGACTTCCCTCTCCCCAGCCACCTGCTCCAGCTCTTCAGAGAGGATACCAAGACGTTCCCAGACCAGCTGGGAGACATAGTCTCTCCAGCAAGTCCTGGGTCTGCCCTGCGGTCTCATCCCAGAGGGACGTGCCCGAAACACCTCAAGTTGGAGGCGTCCAGGAGGCATCCTGATCAGATGCCCATACCACCTCAGCTGGCTCCTTTCAATGTGGAGGAGCAAGCGGTTCTACTCTGAGCCTCTCCCGGATGACTGAGCTCCTCACCCTATCTCTGAGGGTGAGTCCAGCAATCCTACAAAAAAAGCTCATTTCAGCCGCATGTATCCATAATCTCGTTTTTTCGGTCATTACCCAAAGCTCATGACCATAGGTGAGGATAGGAACGTAGATTGAATGAATGAAAGAATGAATGAATCTTTATTTCGGATAGATTAAAAGTACAGATTAAAAGAAACTGAATAATATAACAAAGGGGGAAAGAAAATCCAACAAGGTCAAATCAGACAATAACTCCTCTGATTATACAGTTCAACATAAGTTATCCGAAATGGGTGATGGCTGAAGCCGCAGCTTATATTGCCCACCCATATTCCATCCAAGAATTCAAAAGAAAAACAAAACAAGAGCGATTACAATTCAGAACAAAGCTAAGACAAAATGTGACAAAAAACTAAGCTACAACACAACGCAGACTGGATATGACAATCCTCATGTGATTTTACATGTCATCTTGTATATATGTTTGGAGTATTTCTTCCTTTAGTTTTTGTTTAAATTGTCCAAGCGTTGTACATGATTTTAATTCAGGTCCAAAATCGTTCCATAATCTGACTCCTTGCACTGAAACACAGTGTTGCTTGGTGGTAGTTCTCACTGAAGGTTTTTGAAATATACATGTTCCTCTGAAATGATATTGTTTCTCCCTTATTTGGAACAACTTTTGGATATTTGCGGGCAGTGATAGATTCTTCACTTTAAATATTATTACTGCAGTTTTAAAGTCAACCAGATCTTTCAACTTGAGAGCTTTTAATTTAAGAAAAAGTGGGTTTGTTGGTTCCCTGTAAGCAGCTTTGTTTATTATTCTAATAGCTCTCTTCTGAAGCATAAAGACTGGATATATGTTTGTTTTATATGTATTTCCCCATACTTCAGTACAATATGTCATGTATGGGAGTATTAATGAATGATACAAGGTATATAGTGTGGGTTGATTCAGCAAATATTTCACTCTGTGTAGTATTTTTTGTATATTTTACCTTTAATATAATTAATATGTGACTTCCAACACAGTTTATTATCAATTATTACTCCAAGAAATTTAGTTTCAGATACCCTTTCAATCTCTACACCATTTACACTGAGTTTAGATACTAAGTTGTTGTGATGGCTGTTAAAAACTATAAATTTTGTCTTACTTAAATTGAGAGTTAATTTGTTTGAATCAAACCACAGTTTAAGCTTTCCTAATTCCTTTCCGAGTGTATCCAAAAGTTGTTCCAAATTGCTTCCACTGCATAATAGATTAGTGTCATCAGCAAACAATATTAAGTCAATTTTTTCTGAAACTTTACATATATCATTTATATACATATTGAATAACAATGGCCCCAAAACTGAACCCTGTGGGACTCCACAAGTAACCTTCAGTAACTGTGAGTTTTTGTTACCAACACATACATACTGATATCTATTCTTTAAGTAACTACATAACCAGGACAGTGCTACCCCTCTAATACCACAATTTTGTAGTTTCTTTAATAATAAATTATGATCCACTGTATCAAATGCTTTTTTTAAGATCCAGGAATACCCCAACTGAATACTCTTTATTTTCAATGGCAGTTGATATTCTTTCTATAAATTCCATTAGAGCAAAGGCAGTTGTCCTCTTGTGTCTGAACCCATATTGCTGCTCACACAATAAATTATTCTTCAGTATGAAGTTGTCAATTCTCTCATAGAATATTTTTTCAAGTATCTTGGAAAATTGCGGCAATAGTGAAATTGGTCTATAGTTTGAGAATTCCCCTCTGTCACCCGTCTTGTATATCGGAATTACTTTAGCTATTTTCATTGCATTGGGAAATATACCTGTTTGGAGAGACAGGTTACAGATATACGTCAGTGGTTTCACTAAGCATTCAATAATAGTTTTGACTAAGAGCATGTCAATACCATCACAGTCCGTAGATGTTTTACTTTTAAACGATTTAACAATTTCAATGACCTCTCTCTCGTCTGTGTTCTTTATGAAAAGGGAGTCTTTTATAGCAGTGTTTTTGCTTATTGTATCACCTGTAGGCGCCGTAATGGGTATTTCTCGAGCCAAATTAGGACCAATGTTAACAAAAAAGTTATTAAATTCATCTGCAGGTGAAGCTGCATTCAAACTCTGAGTCGTTTTATTATTTTTTGAAAAATCGGTTGGGTAGCTTGTATTTCTGTTTTTATTTCCAAGAATACTGTTGAGTATTGTCCATGTATTTTTAATATTGTCTCTGTTTTTCTCCAGTTCTTTACTGTAATAGTCTCTCTTACTACATCTTATTATATATGTTAACTTATTTTTGTATGTTTTATACCGCTGCTCTGCTTCTTTTGTCCTTTTCTTTAGGAAAGCTTTATATAATAAATTTTTCTTTTTACACGCCTTTTGTAATCCTTTGGTTAACCATGGCTTATCGGCAGATTTATGTTTAAGCTTTTTCTTTACTAATGGACAATTTTTTTCATAAAGAGTGGTAACAATGTTTATAAATGTGTCATAGGCTTCATTTACATCTGATACATAGACTTCTGTCCAGTCTTGCTTCAGCAAGTCCTCTTTAAAAGTTGTGTCCCAGGCAGAAGAAAAGACCTTTGCAATCTTCCCAGTAGCTCCTGGGATTAAAGCTGTCTTCTGATTTACTCATGGTTTATGCATATTCAAGGCACCATTGATGGATAGCTTTCAAAGGTATAACTTTATATCCTCATAATGTCTGTTACCATGGACCAGTAGGTCTAAATACATTTAGATGACTTAAAGAAAGATTTTTCAAAATTCTGACCAGAGAAGGGAGGAATGAGTGATTTGTACGACCAATCAAACAGCCAGGCGTGTTTACGTATCATAAAAGAACTGATTGCATTTTGTGATTTGTATGTGAACGATTTTAAAATTTTTTCTGTATTGGCCCCCGTGTGGCCATGGATAAGTGCAAAGGTTGGCAAGTGGTCACTTATATCATTTATCAATAATCCACTTTCTATTTTCTTATCAATAATATTAACAAACAGGTTGTCAATAAGTGTAGCAGTGTGAACTGTGATTCTACTTGGATGTGTTATTGTGGGATATAGACTCATGCTGTACATAGAGTTCATGAACTCTGTAATTACATTTTGTTGATATGGATTTAGTAGATCAGTATTGAAGTCTCCACAAATTACTACCATTTTCTTACTAGTAATATTATTGTACAGCTCGACTAATTTATCTCTGAATGTCTCAATGCAAGTTCCCGGCGTTCTATATATACAACTTATAATTAGATTTTTTGTTTTATCTTGGTCAATCTCAACAGTAGCACATTCCAAAATCCCTGGTAGTGCAAAGGACATTCCATTTACAAGCTTACACCTATACAGGTCATCAATATACAGTGCAACACCACCACCCTTTTTTTGAGATCTGTTAATATGAAACATCTGATATCCCTCTATTGCCATCAGGGGAGCCTGCTCTTCATTAAGCCAAGTTTCTCCGATCCTGCTTCTGTCCGGCTGGGGTCCCAGTAGATCCTCCGCTGAGCCCCGCCACCTACCGCCGTCTGCCTCAGTAGTTCCTCCGCTGAGCCCCGCCGCTGTAACTGGGCTCCGACTCAGGCTCTTGTCTGGCTGGGGCCCCGGTGGTCCTCCACTGGTCCCCGTCTCCCACCACCGCTGCACCCGAACTCCGATCCGGCTCCCGTCCAACTGTTGCATCGGTTAGTTCCTCCGGCGAGCCCCAATCACCGGGGACAGAGTCGCTTCGTGTCGGTGCTAGGTGCTACGACTAGCGTTAGCTTAGCAAACGCTTCGGGTAAAGCGTAGCAGCGAACCACAAAAAGAAACGCTAATCAGTTTACTCACAGAGCCCGGTGAAAGGCGATTAAAGGGGTATTTCAACCAAGGTGGAAATTCAGCCCGTGTGTGTGCGTCACAAATGCCGATCGCTGTTGGTTAGTTATTTTAGTGGCAAAATCAGCAACTTTGTCTCAGCACTGAAAAAGTGTGACCATCCCGGCCGCCATGTTGAGACCATTGACTGGTAAATCGACAGCTTTGCCTTAGAGCTTAGCTCCCTCTTCACCACAACAGACCGGTACAACATCCGTATCACTGCAGATGCTGCTCCGATCTGTCTGTCAATCTCTTACTCAATTCTCCCCTCACTCGTGAATAAGATCCCAAGATACTTAAACTCCTCCACTTGGGGCAGGAGCTTGTCCCCAACCCGGAGAGGACAATCCACCTTTTTCCGGCTGAGGACCATGGACTCAGACTTGGAGGTATTGATTCTCATCCCAGCCGCTTCACACTCGGTGGCAAACTGTCCCAGTAAGACCTGTAGGTCATTGCTGGATGAAGCCAGCAGGACAACATCATCTACAAACAACAGAGATGAGATCCTGTGGTCACCAAGCATGACACCCTCCGTTCCTTGGCTGCACCTAGAAATCCTGTCCATAAAAATTATGAACAGGATCGGTGACAAATGGCAACCCTGGTGGAGTCCAACTCTCACTGGGAATGAGTCCGACCGAGTGTTGGCAATACGAGCCAAACTCTCACAACAGTTGTACAGAGACCAAGTAGCTCGTAACAACAAGCCCGATACCCCATACTCCCGAAGAACCCCCCATAAAAACCATGAGGGACGCAGTCAAATGCCTTCTCTAAGTCCACAAAACACATGTAAACTGGTTGGGTAAGCTCCCACGAGCCCTCAAGGATTCTCGAGAGGGTAAAGAGCTGGTCCGGAAAATGACCAGCTGGTCCAGTAAAACTGGTCCAGTCTGGTCTGGTAAAAAGCTGATCCGGTAAACAGCTGGAAGAATTTTCTTCTGGAGATTAATAAAGTATACAAAGAAAAGAAGCAGGAGAAGAGTGCCAAAACTAATGCGAAATGGGCTAATTGCAAATGAGCCAACAACTAAATGGATAAACCAGTGGTGGACTCTCACGGTCAGCAAAGCCTTCTCTGCTGGCCTAAACACTATCAGAATTACATTTACAACCTACATTCTTATATTTCTTCCATGAGGATGTATTAAATTATTCCCAATAGTCTATTCTCTTCATTTTGTAGCTTTTCTCTTGGTTGCACTCCTTCCAGTAGTGTAATGCATATTAGAGTTTTTTTTGTCCAATCATATTTCAGCCATCTGTGTTGCCAGGGTCAAGCAAATCTGCCTTGGGCCTTCAGGAAGTAACAGTGCGGCTCTGTAGGTTAAATTAACTGTTAAACTTATCCTGTTGCTTTAACCAATCAGATGTCTTCTGTATGTCCAGGGGTACCGCATAGAAGGCATCCGAGAACATCAGCATTTTCACATCTTTTGATTGGACAGTTAGACTTCTCCACCCACAATGCAGAGGATCCTAGCTAGCAAAACACCAATGCAAGGACTTGATTAAGCAGCTACAATGTACTGTATCTGTTTAAATATAATAGCTGTTTTTTCACCTACAATGGCTGACAGGGGAGAGGAAAATGATTCGGTTGGTGATATTTAAAAAAAATCAATTTTTCCAGATGGACTTTTCAAGAAAATCTGGTCATTGTGTCATGAACCGCCCGTTCACGGGGCAAACAGATAATACCAAATGTGAGCAGTGAGTTTGCATATTTAATAAATGACACACGTACAACAACACACAGTACAGGACGGGCGAGTAAACTGTGGTATCCCAGCAGAGCTGGACATACGGAGAGAAAGAAAAGGAAACTATGAATTCCCAGCTGAGATGGATTTACGGTAACAGAGAACCATGGACACGGGAACGCTGTCTCAGGACAAGGACAGATGAATCAATGACCCAGCGATTAGCAAACGGAGGAACAAGGCTTTAGTAGGCAGTGAGAGCAATTACAGATCAAGATCAGCTGTGAGTCATGAGAGGATAGGAGACGGGACTGACAGCTTGGCAGGGGCACCACCCACTACCAGAGCAAAACCCGGAAGTGCCACTGACAGCTGCAGCCCCAAGAGAGAAAGAGAGAACACAGAACAAAAAGGTGCTGGCAAAATACAAATATAAGCGAGGACTACAATAAGGACAAATAAACTGAGGGATAAATACAGATACTACCAAATATATAAATAACAAGACTGTGATGAACGTAAACAGGAGAATGAGGAAAACTAAGAAATAATACAAGATATATGAAAGCCAGCCAAGGATAAAATGACAGGAAACTAAGAACCCAAAAATACAACAAATATACAAATATGAAAAGAGACAATGAGACAGAGCACGGCGGAACCCCTGTGCTCAGATCATGACACATTGTGAAGAGACGTTGGCCAACCCCAAAGCTAGCAAGCCCGTCTCAGCCGGAGAAAGGATTTGTCCGTCACTTCCATATTAACAATGAGCGGTATCCTTGGATTACAGCCTCCGATGAGTGCTGCAGATTATCTTGCTGAGAATGCCTGTTGTTTCCAACTGATCGAGTAGATACTTGGAGCCAGACAGGGTTTGCAAACTTGAGCTGTCTACTATCACACCATGACAATTTAAGCAGCATTTTCCAAACGTATAAAAATTGGTGTAAAACGCTGGGATACGCAGAAATTTTCACTTTTGGCTGTATGCATCTCGTATCCATAATGACTTGGACATATACATAATGTATTAGTAACTTATATAGAATATTTCAATAACTTATAAGTAACTTAAACAAACTAGTGCTTTGCGTGTTGCCAACATTCACAACTTATGCGCAACAATAGTCTAACTTCTGCATAACTTATAACTTCTGCATAGAGCAGTCATGCCAAACTGCCGTTGCCTCCTGATCCATAAATCCTAGGTGTGCGAGAGATCATCTCTGTTCAACCGAGATGATTCTCCCCTCAAAGACCACAGCAGGGGGTGTGACTGACCTGGTAGAGCTGTCAAATCTGTCAGGTCAGTCACGCCTGTCAGATGAAACTGTAATTTTATAGTTAAAGTTATCTTTAACATGCTTTGTGCGGACAGCCTTATAGGCTGTTTTTATGGTGCTTGGTATGAATGGCACTTAAATCGGGTAGATCACCACTGAAGGCCAAGTTGTAAAATACACGGTCTGCCACTGGGATAAACTGAGGATGAATTTACCACCTTGATCGGCCACTCATAATACCTGTGCATTGATAACATAATTGTAGCTTCATCCAGGACTCCCTCAGCACAGCTAACAGGCTAACTTCCTAGCTTAGCTGTGCATTGGGTCTAGGACTGAATCACCGTGGTTATATATTCATTGATACTGTGGAGCCCATAATTCTGACTTATGTGACTCACATGTGGCAGGCTGGAATTCAGCCGAGAGAGACTTTGAGCTAGCCAGGTGTATTGACATCACACCTCAAGAGGACGAAGTGTCTGCACCCCCATGGACTCAGAAGAAAGGAGAAGATTACCCGGCCTGACCTTTTGGGGGTCAGAGAGGAGAACAGAAGGACGCTGGGTGTTCTATAACAGATGAAAGGATATAACTGGGTCGTGTGACTTTTGTGTGATGTATTGTGACTTGTGTGTGAGGTACTGTTCGAGATAAGTGTATAAATGTATGTGTGTGACTGCGTCCTGTCTCTTTTCACTCCGATCGAGAGAGGACGTAGGATGAATGAGAATTAAAGCAGATACTGGAAAATCATCCAGTCTCCTCAATTCTTGACTCCTACAATACCACACTCCCTCTCATGTATTATTCCTTAAATATACACCCATTCCTGCATTTCAGATCTGTAGCACGTTCCAAAAGAGTCTGGTAAGAAGCTATTTCAGGCTAGTAATGAGGTTAGATAATAATAATAATAATAATAATAATAATAATAATAATAATAATAATAATAATAATAAATAAAATAATTTATTTGGACTTGCTTTTTATCTGATTTATTTTATTATTAATTTCTATTTATTATATTATTGGAAAAAAGTAAGAAGATGATAAAGACAGGAGAATCTTAGTATATTAAACAGAGCTGAGCATGCTCTAACCTTGCTTAAATGATTTAATGCCAAAGTCAGTGGGAACTTAAATGCTCCGTTGTTCAGACTATGGCAACTGCTCATAATCATGTGAAACTGTTCACACTTTTTACAATATTTTGTTTACGTGCACATATGTTGTCAACGTTAAGATTCAACACTTAGAAAAAATGTTATTTGTGCTTTAATTTTACATTTTCCCCTAATGGCTTTCCATGGTGTATGGTTGCATGCCAACCAAAGCAGTCTTATACCTCACAAGCATGAAATAAGTGATTTCTTAGCAACTTTAAATATAAGGACTTCCTGTTTTCAGCAATAAAACTGAAATTACATGCCCCATGTTTCTGCAAGGCATACAGCTATACTTACAATAGACTTCAACTGATGCTTCAGAGAGACACACCAACACAGACTCTGCTGCACTATTAATACATAAATTATTTTGAACTGTAAAATATATAAGTATAATCATAATATATAATATATAAGGTCTGTGCAGTCACCGCTGCACGGTGGCGCAGTGGTTTAGCACTGTGGCAGCACAGTTTTACCCTCGGCCAGGGGATCGCGGGGATCATGAGATCGTGGGTTCGATCCCAGCCCCCGACCAACAGTGAGCTGTGTGGAGTTTGCATGTTCTCCCCGTGTTGCGTGGGTTTACTCCGGGATTTCTCTGGTTTCCTCCCGCATACCAAAAAAAAAAAAACATGTAGGTTTAGGGCGCTCGCGCACGCAGCGACCGGCAGCCGGTGGCTTGTCACCAGACTGCAAACCAAATCTACCTACGGGTACAAATAAGTAACAAAAAAAAAAAAAAAAAATATAAGTAATATATAAGTAGAGTAGCAGGGAGTATTTCTGACCTGACTGTAAAGTTTAATGTTTCTGCATCTTATGGTTTTTGCTACCTATACATTTTTAATCAAGAAGAAGAAGAAGAAGAAGAATTAGAAGAAGAAGAAAAATCACAACAAAAACATCAGGCTTCCAGCAGCTACTTAGAACTCTAATAAATCAGCCTTAGTACCATGCTCCAGCTGTAGCCCCCCACAAGGAAGATGCTGTCGTCCAAAACTGCACATCCTGGACCACTGCGGCCCTCCAGGATGGGTGTCTGCAGGATGTTCCATTGGTCTGCTTTTGGGTCGTAACACTCAACCAACATAACATCCAGATGGGAGAAACCTGTTTGAGAGAATGTGGAGGACAACATCTTTTAGTGTGTCACTCATACAGTAGCTAACATACAAACATAGAAGATACATTTACAGGTGTGTCTTTGTTCTACATTACAGGTGCTGAATGTTCAGAGAACACATTTTCTAATCAAAATCTCAGAGCATTATGTTTCCTGAAGAAAAACATTTTACCTACGTACATGAAACTATGTATGTTAGGAAAGAAAGTCACATTTCAGAGGTGATGAGTTATACAATCTGCTTGTCAGGACTATTGAATCGAATGAGGAAACTTTCACAGTTAGAAGGTTACTCCTCTAACTGCCACACTAATACTTTAAAAATTGAAACAAAGGACCTTATACAGGCAACATGCAATGAGAAGCTTGATCAACATCCGACTCAAAATTTTGACTTTATTCTCAAAATAAAATTTTAAATATTATTTACAAAATTTGGGCTGCAAAAGTCTAAATAAGAGTAGTGTGTCTTTAATACTCATTAACCACTTGCGCTCCGTTGTTCCGCGGGCGGGCAAGTCTCTGCATCCTATGATGCACGAGGGCGCGCGAGAGCGCGCTCGTGCGCCCTCGTGCGCATGACGCATGATGGTGGTGATGGTGATGTAGTAGCGTCCAAGCGCCACTCAAAAAAAAACTGCAGAGACAGCCGCGAACAGATTAGTTCATCTGATTGACCTCTCATTCGACTAATAAGAGCCTTGAATTGGGTTTCTGAAACCTTGAAGAACCAATGAATGAAAATCTAGGAAGGAGGACCCGCCTACTGTGAATGCAGGAGCCAATTGAAGCACAGAAATTCTGGCTGGGTGAAGCGATATTTACTGCTGCAGAAGGACTCTGTACGAATCTCCTACAGACCCAGGCTCACCCAGCAGCATGGAGAACACCCACAAGTGGGACCTGCACTCATTCCAGCAGAATAGACGGAGGCCGACGACAAAAGTCGTAAATCATTCACCAAAACGGCAATAATGGAATTATATTGATCGGGATCCACGAGCGGAGCAGCGTCGCGTTCGTCTGACGCGTGGGAAGAGCTGTTCGCCACGACTCTGCTGCTTTGAAGAGGTAAGGTGTTATAAGCTAAATTATTATTTATCCCTGAAAACTGTAATCCAAAAATGACTTTTGACCGATCGGTAAATTACAACTGTACTGCGCACGAAATACGAAGTGCGTGCGCCGCGATAAATGGTTCATTTGCCGTGTTCGGACCGTGAACGCCCCCCCACCCCGCTGCAGAAGAGGAGCGGGGGGGGGGCACGGTCCGAACGCTCCCCGGTCCGCGGGGAGGAAGCATATGAATCTATTCCATCATGTAGCGATGGCCCTCTTCTGTAGCGGGGGGGGGGGGGGGCGTTCATGGTCCGTTCACGGTTCCCCCCCCCACACACACACACACACACAGTAGCGGGGGGGGGGGGGAGCCGCTGTGAAAACATGCAAGGAAAAAAAAAAAAAAGAGTGTATTCCATCATGTAGCGAGGGCCGAATTTGGTCCTTGGTAGCGGGGGGGGGGGGGGCGACCCCCCGCCCACACACACACAGACACAGCCCTGAGTGTGACCTTTCATTAGAGCCTAAAATGAAGATTCTACATTGAATTATTCAAAAGTTACAGACGTTTTTCCAAACTGTGCCATTTGGCACAATTTGGCACAGTTCCATAACGCCTGGGAACAGCCTGAGAACAAAGCTGTGTAAAATATTCATTTTTGGTGGTATTGTTACCAAATTTGGATCTCAGCTGGATAACACTTGGTTCTACATTTCTGTTGCATTTTCCAGCCGGATCGGACAGCTGTGTGTTATTTACAAGCATTTGTATCCAAAAAAACACTGTGTCCAATTTTTTTTTCTTCAAGTTCAGTATGTTTAGATGACTGTAACTCAGTGGCCGGAGCACGTAGAGAGATTATGTTTTTTTTGCCAAAAAATTCAAAGTGTTTTCTTTTAAATGAGACCAACCCCATGAAGGTGCTGCAAAGGGTTGAATAACAGCTTTCGATTTACTTTGGGCACGTTATTTTTGGGCATTTTTAGGAAAATTGCCCGGAGTGCAAGTGGTTAATATAAATTCTGTGTCTGTTTTTTAAATAGCCTGATCAGTTGTTGATCAATTTTTCCTTTGTTTTCAATATCCAAAAAATTTGCTTTCCCAGTAACCCCATAAGTAACCCCATAGAGATAAAACGTACATGTAGATACATGTCTAAAAGTCTAAAAGTACTCTTTCCCCAGGAGAAGTGGGAGCACGCCATGAAGGCAGCAGCATAGAACCTCTGCTCCCGGCGCGGTCATATTGAAAAAGCCCTTAAAACGCGAAAACCTATAGAACTACCAGCTCAAGATGATCAACTAAAAGGGCAATGGTAAAAGGCAAGTCAAAAACCAAGAAACAGGCTGAAACTACGGAGTTTGATACCAAAGAAACTGAAGCTGACGACAGCGTCGGTTTCGCTAGTGCTGGTGCCAGCAAAATGGAGGAAGACGACAGCATTGATTTGAAGGCGATACTGATGGAAATCAGGGACTTCAGGAAAGAAAATATGCAACAGTCGAATGAAGTTAAAGCAGAAATCAGCAAGATTAATGCAAGACTCGAAACAGCGGAGGGACGCATTTTGGAAACGAAGGAACGAGTGGAAACAATAGAGGAGGTGATTACAGAGCTCGTGAAACTCCAGTCTAAGCTACAGGCCCAAATCACCGACCAGGAGGGGCGTTCTCGTAGAAATAATGTACGGATATATGGTGTGATTGAAAACGAAGAGAAAGGTGCTCCGACTATGATAGATTTTGTTGAAAATCTTCTGAGGGAAAAGCTCCAACTGCCCTCGACACTGGACTTGCATATTGAACGCGCACACTGCGCCCTGGCGGTAGTTCCCCCAGCCGGAGCACCACCTCGATCCATCATTGCACGCTTTACCAGTTACAAGAGCAAGGAAGAGGTGCTCAGGAAAACTTGGCAAATGAGGGGATTCCAGTGGAAGGGCAAACAGATCAACCTTGATCACGATTATGCACCTGACGTCCTTAAGCAGAGACAGACATACGCAGAGGCTAAAAAGATCCTAAAACAACGAGGGGTACGTTTCCAGACCCCGTTTCCAGCTAAACTCCGAGTGTTCTACCCAGACGAAACAAAACTTTATAACACCGCTGAAAATGCAACTAAAGACATGTTTGACAGAGGATTCCCAGTCACTGTCTACAAGCCACCGGAGACACTGATGGCACGGATTCAGAAAACAGCGTGGACCACTAAACGAAGCACAAGAGGAGAGCGACGCACACCGCTGGATCCGGGTCAGACTGGACCATCATCAATAACGAAGAAACTGCAACAATACAGAAGGGAATCCATGTAAAAACGCCAATATAAATCTGCTGTTCAATTTATAACCCAGTTACAGGTAATCTGATTTAATAATGACCTATCCGTAGTTTATTTTATTTTATTTTATTTTATTTATTTATTTTTTTTTTATATATATACATGGTTTTTCTATTAAGAGATAATACAATAACTAAACACGAGAAATGAGTGAAACCTAAGACTTATTGCCAATCTAAATCAGCTACCGGGAAATGGCTGTTCAGGCATAATATGGAGGAAAGGCGTGACGATAGACGCTCCACTAGAGGGCCCACCCTGACGCAAGTGGCTTACCCTCTTAAAGACTCACAACATCAGGTCTTACAGGGTTTTTTTCTTTAAACCCCACAAACGGAAATCCTGGTTTATTTCCTCAAATGTTTGTTATTGTTTTGTTTGGCTGCAGTTCAGAGCAGCACTGTTTGGACAAGTGGTATACTTATGTTTATTAAGGAAGAGAAAAAGAAAAACAAATTATAGCCAATAATCAGACTATCAATGTCATCTCCTTTAATGTAAATGGAATTATCAGCCCACAAAAAAGGTCCAAAATACTCTCCAAACTCAAAAAAGAAAAGATACATGTGGCCCTTCTACAAGAAACACATGTATTAGACCAAGAACTCAAAAAGCTTAAACGAGGTTTTTATAAGTATGTCTATGGATCATCATACAAACTTGGCCACCGTAGAGGTGTTGCAATTCTCATTTCACGACAGATTTGTTTTGAATATTTATCTGACAAGAAGGATAAAGAGGGGCGATATATATTGGTAAAAGGAAAAATTGATGGCTCATTAGTAACTATTCTCAACATATACGCACCACCAGGAAGTAATTGGAATTTTTATAAACAGATGTTTGAAGTGATGGTATCTGAAACTGAAGGAATGTTGATATGTGGAGGGGACATGAATGTACGGTTGTCAAAACTGGACAGTTCTAAGAATGATCTAGCACAAAAAAAATCAATAATAAAGAAAATAAACAGTATCATGAGTGAAACCGGAATTATCGATATCTGGAGAGATTTTAACCCTTCTGGACGCGATTATACACATTTTTCTGCCCCCCCATTCTACATATTCGAGAATTGATTACTTCTTCACATTTAATAAAGACAGATATAAGATTAAAACAAGTGATATTGGCACAATTGATCTGTCAGATCACTCTCCAATATATCTATCTATCTGTATGAATGATACTCGCAAAACCACAACTTGGAAACTTAATTCCAATATTTTGAATGATTCAAAAATGAAAGAGAAATTAAAAGAAGAAATTGATGAATACTTTAAGGAAAATGATAATGGGGAAGTGTCACCATCCATTTTATGGGATGCTTTTAAAGCGGTTATAAGAGGCAAAATTATTGCCAGCACCTCTTTCATTAAAAAACAAAAAAAAGAAAAACTCGAAAAATTACAAATGGATCTTAAGGAACTACAAAGACAACACAAAATCACTTTAAACAATGACAAACAATATGAAATAAAAAGATTACAAAAAGAAATTGATAACATATATTCTGATGAAACGCAAAAAAAGCTTATCTATCTTAAACAAAATTATTATGAGGCTGGAGGGAAGTCAACGAAATGGCTAGCTTTTAAACTAAGAAAACAACAGGCTGATAACACAATTTATAGAATAAAAAATCCCAAAACTGGGATTACACATGATGATATTACAGAAATTCAGGAGAGTTTTGTAACCTATTACAAAGACCTTTACTCACAGCCTAAATTAAACAGTGGTGACCACATTGAAATCTTTTTAAGTTCACTAAATCTCCCCGGTGTCACGGAACAGGAGAACAGTAACCTAATAAAAGAAATCACAAATAAAGAAATCAATGATGCAATTACAAGACTAAAACCACATAAAAGCCCTGGCCCAGACGGCTACTCTGGTGAATGGTATAAGACCTACAGGGAGGATTTAATTCCAAGACTGAGGGAAGTGTGTAACTGGGTACTGAAGGGAGGGGATCCACCTCCCTCATGGAAAGAAGCGATTATCACTGTCATCCCAAAAGAGGGAAAAGATAAATTGAATTGTAGCCAGTATCGACCAATATCAGTCTTAAACTTAGACTACAAAATATACACGTCCATAATAGCAAAGCGACTTGATAATATTATACCCAGACTTATTAATCATGATCAAACTGGTTTTATCCGCCAGAGGCAGACTCAAGACAGTATTAGAAGGACCCTCCACGTTATACACCATATTAAAAAAAATAAGATTGAGGCATTGTTTATGGGTTTAGATGCTGAAAAAGCATTTGACTCAGTGAGATGGGCATTTCTTTACAAAGTTTTGAATAAATTTGGATTTCACCATATAATCATTAAGGCCATCCAGGCAATTTACCACAAACCAACAGCCAAAATAAAAATAAATGGTAGTCTTTCAAAACCAGTCTCACTTGAAAGATCATGTCGCCAGGGCTGCCCCCTTTCACCAATTTTATTCACTTTATTTATTGAACCGCTTAGTCAATACATTAGACAAGATAATTTAATTGAGGGAATTGATATACATGGGGACACTCAGAAGATATCACTTTTTGCAGATGATGTCCTAATTTATTTAGGTCAACCAAATAAATCTCTACCTAGATTGATGGAGATATTAGAGCATTTTGGATCACTTTCAGGTTACAAATTAAATATTGAAAAAAACACAAATTATGACCTTAAATTATCAACCCTCAATGGAGTTAAAAAATAAATACGATTTTAAATGGGACAAAGACTCCATGAAATATCTTGGCGTGATATTAAGTAGAGACACTGGAAAGTTGTTTGAAAAGAATTATGGCCCATTAAATTCCAAAATAAAATCGGATTTAAGAAAATGGAGTCTAATACCAACTTTAGGACTAATTAATAGAATAGAATCAATAAAAATAAACATTTTACCCCGATTACTTTACCTTTTCCAAACTCTCCCAATTGAAGTGTCAAAACAACAATTTGTAGAATGGGACAAGTTGATTTCCCGCTATATATGGCTTGGGAAAAAACCTCGAATAAGATACAGTACATTACAACTGCCAAAGGACAGAGGTGGCTTATCTTTGCCATGTATGAGGGACTACTACTACTCTGCCCAATTAAGACCATTGGTTTGCTTATGTGATCCAATGTTCAAATCTAGGTGGAAAGATATAGAGGAAAAAGCCACTAAGGGCCCTCCTATACAAGCAATGATAGCAGACAGGAAATTGCAATCACATTTGAAAGACCCGGATAATCCCTGGCTAAAATTCACTTTTAAGATTTGGAATGACGTAAGTAGAGAGAACAAACTAACCAAGACTGAAATGATGTTAAGATGGTGCGCTTACGACACAGAATTTTTACCAAACCGTAATGACACAAGATTTCAAAAATGGACGTCAATGGGACTCACTTCATACTTCACATTTAACCACAAGGGGGAGCTAGCAGACTTCCAAACCCTTAAATCAAAAAAGGGGCTAAATAACCAAGACTTTTTTAGATACCTACAGTTGAGACATAGATATAATGAAATTATAAGGACCAAGACTGATAAGGAGGATAATAAAATTCTAAATATATTTCAAATGGCCTTTAGCACTACTACTGTTCAGAAAATTATAGCAAGATTTTATCAGGGACTTCAAGCAAACAAATCCACCAATACCCTATATATTAAGAAGAAATGGGAAAAAGAAATAGGATCAGCAATAGATGATAGTGACTGGGAATCATTATGTACAGTGCAATGGAAAACTACTTATTCAACTATTTGGAGGGAATTTGGATGGAAAAATTTAATTTGTTTCTTTATCACCCCAGTCCAAAAAAAACACCAAAATCTAGGTACCAGTTGTTAGAGACTATGTGGAAATGAAGAGGCTAATCATTATCATGTATTCTGGGCCTGCCCAAAAGTTACCCCATTTTGGAAAGACACACATAAGTGCCTGGAAAAGGTTTTCTCTACCCATGTCCCCTTTGACTTCCTGTACATGTTCTTAGGTTTGGAAATTCCTAACATAGCCTCATTTGCAGATAAATATTTAATGAGAATTGTACTATTGTCAGCAAAGAAAGTCTTAACGAGAAAATGGCTCCAAACAGACATACCAAAAATTCAGGATTTACATGATATGGTATACCAGATATTTATGATGGAAAGGATTACCATGTCTTTACGACTACAAAGAGATAAATTTGATAAATACTGGCTTAAATGGACCCAATATACAGGAAATCAAAGGAGAGACTTTAAGTAATCTATCCCATTGAAGGGAAGAAAAGAGCGAAAGCGAAAAAATTTAATACCACTTGTCCACTGTTCAGTTTTTTTGTTTATATGTTATTTTTTATACTGAAAAAAAAAAAAAAAACTTATGGGAAGATTAATCGAGGGCATTTTCTTGTGTATTATTTTTTTTTTATTTATCTTTCCTTTGTAATAAAGTACTGCTCTCAATGTAAACAATCTGACCAAGATCACCAATAAAAATATAATTGGAAAAAAAAAAAGTACTCTTTCCCCTACCTCCCCCCCCACCCCCCTAGAGTGTCAAGTTAATCTTCTATCTATCTAAACGCAAGGAATCTCTGTCTCTGTAGAAAGGGTAGTCCCCACAAGTGATGATCAGAAAAACAGTATGTGTGTGTGTGTGTGTGTGTGTGTGTGTGTGTGTGTGTGTGTGTGTGTGTGTGTGTGTGTGTGTGTGTGTGTGTGTGTGTGACAGAGAGAGAGAGAGAGAGAGCGAGAGAGAGAGAGTGAGCACGCACGCACTCCTGTCTTTCTATTTTTGTTTGGCCCACTCCTTGACAAACCACCTTTTTTGTGAAGACATTTGGCCTGGTCCTCATAAGGAAAAATGCTATTCCTCAAAGTGCAAGATACACTATTATGAATATAAGTCATAAAAGATCACACAAATAAGTGATCTGACAAAGAAATTGTCAGAAAGGAGAGCTGATTGCAGGACCCAAACCCGAGACAAAGATTTTGATGTTTTATTAAGAGCTCGTCAAACCCAGGCCAGCTCGAGCGTCTAACTAATAATCCCAAAAAGCAGACAAGGACAGGTAAAACAGGACATGAATAAACTTAAACTAAGCGGACCAGAAGCGTGGGCTCATGCCAGAATTGACGCCATGCCCAGGTGAGGGGCGGCGTCCCTTAAATACAGATGGGCAAAATGAACCAAAATTACAAACAGGTGTGCACACTTAACAACTAAACAGGGCAAAATCAGGCTTTGCAAAAATGGAAACTCAAGATGCTGTCAAAATAAGACCAAACCAAAAAAACACAGGTAATGACAAGAATAACAATGAGAGGCATGATTATGATAATAATAATAATACTGATAATAATAATGATAAACAGAGAAAGTCCCAAATACAAACTCAAAGCAAGGACGTAAGCTGGGGCTGGGGCTAGTGACCTGATGACAAGGAATATAAACTATAAATCAGGGTGAGGATACGGGACCCAGTCCATGTCCTGACAGTACCCCCTCTTAAGGGCAGCTTCCAGACAACAGGTGGTGGGGGTACAAAGCCAGGCGGGCCGAAACAAATCCTGTCCCCCCCCAAAGAGTCCAAAACAAGAACACAGTTTGTGGGTCAAAGAAAGTCCAAGGGCCCAAACCCCAAAACAAAGCGGGTCGGGTGGTCTACCCAAGTGCATGGGCCACCGGACCGCAGAATACGGTGAGTCAGGGGGCCTATCCCAGGCCTGCCACTGTCCTTAGGCCAACGAACCACAGAGCAGGGTGGAACAGCAGCCACAGGGACACAGCTCGCCAAACACAAACAAAGGAGCTCTATGCTCTGTGACCGATGACTGCAGCACGCTGATCTCAGAAACCAACAGTGGAGGTGCACCGGCCTCTGGAACAGCAGGTGAAGGTGCACGGCCACTGGAACAGGTAGAGGCACACCGGCCTCTGGAACAACAGGTGGAGGCACACCGGCCTCTGAAGCAGATAATGGAGGCTCACTGGCCTCAACAGCAGACAAAGAAGGATCACCAGCCTCTGGAGCAGATGATGGAGGCACACCAGCCTCAACAGCAGACAAAGAAGGCTCACCAGCCTCTGGAGCAGATGATGGAGGGTCACTGGCCTCAACAGCAACCGATGGAGGCTCACCAGCCTCTGGAGCAGATGAAGGAGGCTCACCGGCCTCTGGAGCAGATGATGGTGCAGGCTGATCAGTAGCGAGCCCAGATGAAACTGCCTGATCAGCGGTGAGCCCAAACAATGAAGGCTGATCAGCAGCGAACCCAGACAGTGAAGGCTCATCAGCAGCGGACCAAGGGCCAGCTGTCTGGAGAACCATCCCCGACACAGCCACCTTTGATGGGAAGGAGGCGCCATGAGCTACGCAGTGACGTGGAGCTGGTACTGGGGCTAGGGAGTGGTGTGGAGTTGATACTGGAGCTTCTAGAACAGCAGGCTCTTCCATAATCAGCTGGTTCCCACCCAGTATGGGCAAATATTCCAAAAAAAGCAGAGGACAGAGGGGAGATGCAGGGGAGGATGGGTAGATGGAAACGGCAGCAGAAGTGACAGCAAAGAGTGGTGGAGAGAGCTCAGCAGCAGTGGTAGGTGGCTGTCACTGAGCTCTCTCCCTGGGAACAAGGCAAGCCCTCTTATTTGTGGGCGGTAAAAAATGAGAGGGTGCTTGCCATTGTTCCCTTTCTGCTGTCGCTGGAAAGTCCAACTATCCCTCATGGGATATGACAGGGCTCGTCCGACGAGGCGCTGCTGCATGGTGATATGGTGTAATGTCGAGGGGGAAGGACACGGAGGCTTGGAGCAGCTCCGCCAGAGATGAGAAGTTAGGCCACCGTGTCTGTGGGCGCCAGCGCAAGCCACATCCTTCGGCTCATGTTGGTCTCCCTTCCCTCTGTTCCTCTCCCCTCACGGGCGACAGCTTCACCAACCCCCGGAGCATCCGCTGCAAATTAGGTACGGTGCGCAGGAGTCCGGTGAGCTGGGTGTACCGTTGCAGAGAGGGGAAACCCTCAATGAGCTGCTCAGCACCCGGGAGGCAGCTGAGGGCTTTCTCTGGCATGCGGGAGGTGCGGGCATCCTCGATGAGGTCCTTGATGAGAGAGGCGACCCATACCTCCTCCTCATCGAGGCCCATTAAATTAAACTTTAAGTCCACTGGGTCCATAGTGACAGTGTCCTACTGTCAGAAAGGGGGGTTGAATGCAGGACCCAAACACGAGACTTAAAGATTTTGATGTTTTATTTAGAGCTGGTCAAACCCAGGCCAGCTTGACGGTCTAAATAATCCAAAAGGCAGACAAGGACAGGCAAAACAGGACATGAATAAACTTAAACTAGGCAGACCAGAAGCGTGGGTTCATGCCAGAATTGACCAGGACACCGTGCCCAGGTGAGGGGTGGGGTCCCTTAAATACAGATGGGCAAAATGAACCAAAATTACGAACAGGTGTGCACACATAACAACTAAACAGGGCAAAATCAGGCTATGCAAAAACGGAATCTCAAGACGCTGTCAAAATAAAGCCAAACCAAAAAAATCACAGGTAATGACAGGAATAACAATGAGCAAACATACACATGACTATGATAATAATGATAATAATAATAATGATAAACACAGAAACTCGCAAATACAAACTCAAAGTGAGGACGCGGGCTGGGGCCCATGTCCTGATAACAAGGAATATAAACTATAAATCAGGGTGAGAACATGAGGCCCAGTCCATGTCCTGACACAAATAAACAAGGGTTCCAAAACAGTCGCTAATATTGGATGTCCCATTCACTTTCAATAATTAGGTATTCTGTAATTTTTTCTATATTTGTTTTTCTATATAGTGCCAGAACACCATGATTCCTTTAAGAGTTTGTCATTGTTGACCTTCACGCTGATCCCCCCCCCAAGGCTGTAAACCTAGGGGAAACACTGTGCAGGTGAGAAAAACTGTGAACTCTGATACAGTGACAGATCCTACAAGAGTTTCAGTTTTTATGCAGCACAGAGTAGTGTGTAACTGTATTATTTTTAAACATATACAAGCTTTTCATACTTTTCATCCCTGGATTCAGTTTTGCTAATCAAATACAAATAGACATCATGGATTTTTAAAAATATTTAATTCTCTGAATGATGAAAAATGAAAGAGCTGGAGTTCTATACAGCATCACAGAGTAATGAGGGTTGTTATCTGTCCATAATAGCAACATGATTTTCACACAGTTTTATTAAATCTTGACCTTTTTTCTGTTCATTACCTAAAGTGCTTGAGTGCTGCTTACCTTTCAAATGGTTTCCACCAATAGCGTACAGACGGTCATTCATTCCAGCTAGGGCATGAATGGCTCGCTTTGTGTTCATATCCTGTTTCCGAGCCCACACATCCATTATGGGGTCATAACAGTAGAGCCAGGACACGTACTCGCCATTGTGCACTCCTCCTGCAGCCGATAAACACAACATTATGCCATTAATACTAAGTGGAGATGTAGCACATGGAAAGTAGACTCACTGGAGGCTATACTGATCATATTAAATGCATTTATTGGCTTAATAATTCCCAGAACATTAAATACAAACATAAGAACCTTAGATAAATTTTGTTTCTTATATTTAACACAATCCAGCCACATGCAGAAAAAAATGTTGCCTCCTCCTTAAAACAAAAATGAAAAGATGTGTCACCATCTCTATTCAAACACAAGTTAGCGCCTTTGTTCCCATCTTTTATTTCTATCTTTTAATGACAGGCGAGCACATGATTCATTAAAAGCTTTAGGAAGAGGAATTCATTTAATAAATTTCTGCATTGATGTGGTAAGTGGATGACTAACCTCAGGGAAAAAAAAAAGAATATTGAACAGACAAAAACAAAATTGTGCTGGGTTTAAGCTTTAAAATGCTTAGGGTTACACTTGGAAAGGCAAACCAGACCCAAATTATTAATATACTGTATATGAATTAAAAATCTGATCCAGTCCATCTGAATGTGGGGCTTGTTGGTTTGTGACGTCATAAAATCAAGGAAGTGCAATCCATCTGTTTCATTAAGAGCTTAACGAAATGAAGATACTAATGTGTGGCTCAAGACAGATGGTAGTGGAACACTTTAAGTAAGTGAATAAAGGCAGTGTGTATTTCTTTGTGAAGAGAGCATTTTAATATTTTAACAATATACAAGTGACTCATGGGTTAAAACACCATTTAGCACAATACGGGACCTGTAAAGAGGAAGTGCAGCATGTGTGAAAAGTGCTACAGAAGGAGCTCCATGTAACATCAGAATATTAAAGTAAACAACTAATGTTACAGAGGAATGTTTTTGTCCCTTTTCTTCCTTATTTAAGCTAAAAAAAAAAATTTCAGAAAAAATAGAAAAGCACAGTCACATCTTAAAGACACTCCAGTGGATATAAATCCCCTACAAAAACAAATCTACACTGTCTAAAATAGTGTCTTATTCCCTTTTTTCTATAACAAAAAACAACCTTTCATTGTCTTACAGTTTCGTGCAAAAATCTTTTTACTTCTCTTCCTCCTTCAAATGCCAGATTCTGTGACTCGGTCCACCCACATACCGCAAGGCTAATGGGGGCTAGCGCTACATCAAACAAAATAAATTCTGTCATAAAAAGACTTAATGATTGAATGACATGCCCAGTTGTACCCATGGTGGCCCAGGATAATGAACTGAAACTGCATCAGTTCTTAAAAGCAGTTTAATAGTAAAACCTATCTTGGGGTCAAGTTTTCAAAGCAGCTGTCCAAAAATGGTAACTGGCCCTGCAGGTTAACTTCATTTAGGCTAGAGCAGGGATGTCCAATCATGTGCCATGGAGGGCAAAGACCCTGCAGGCTTTACCTCCAACCAGTGTCTTCAACGGCAGATTCCACTGAATTTCTTCCCACTGATTGCTGATAAGTGAAAACACCTGCTGAAGAGACTGGGTAGAAGAGAAAACCTGCAGGGTCTTGGCCCTCCATAGCACATGATTGGACACCCCTGGGCTAGAGAGTGCCAACTGTCTCAACACTAAGGACCTGTATAGTTACCAGTGTTGGACAAGTTACTAAAAAATAGTAACTAGTTACAGTTACTAGTTACTTCTTTTCAAAAGTAACTGAGTTACTTTTGAGTTAATGCATGATTAAAGTAACTAGTTATTTGGAAAAGTAACTTTCACGTTACTTTTAAATGCATACTTAAATCATCTTGCACACATAGCAAGATCTAGGGCCCTTTGTTCTCATCAGAAAAAAGAAGAAAAAGAAAACTGATTAGAAAAAAGTCTCATCTTACAGAGAAGAAATGTCTCAAATTTACATAAACTGTTGTAATCAGTAGAAAGTCAGAAATTTACTAGAAATAAAGCTGTAAAATCACAGAGAAAATTTTGGACCCCCTGGTGGGCCGTTTTTGGCCCACGAGATGTATGTTTGACACCCCTGGACCAGCCATTAAAAATGCATATTTAGAGGATTTACTTCCATAAAATAGTTGCATATCAAAACAGCATGTAAATTAATAAGATGAAATAAAACAGAAAGCACAGATAAATGAAAGTTCACCGCTTAGAAGAAGCTGTTCTTTACTGCAACAAATCACAGTCACTTTTTCTCTGTGTGTAAGAAAACTTTAAATGCATTTAATGCATACATTAAATGCAAGCTTCTTGCTGAAAAAATACTCATGTTTAACCACAGAGGTAGGAGCTGTTAGGGGCTACTCACTGCTCGGACAACAGGTGATCAGGACTCGATATGAGAAGTCGCCAACGCCACAGCATTTCTTCCTACCGGGCTGCGGCGTGAACTGAGGCAGGACAGGAAATGACCCACAGAGGAGACTGACAACTGCGCCAGCTATGGTAGGATCAGTTTATTTGCACTAAAAATATCTATCCATATTAATAAAATGAGTAACAAGAGTAACACATCTGGTCAAATTTCAGTAACTGTAACACATTACTGAATTTTTAAACAGTAATTTCGTTACACAGCACGTCACTGCAAAAGTAGTGGTGTTACAGTAACGCATTACTCCCAACACTGATAGTTACATCACCAAAAACGCTTCCACTGTGGAGGAATGAAGTGACGAGACACGAGAACTGCCAGTTCAGAACTTTATTCAACTCCAGCAATAACACGAATGAATCTTGGCGCCAATGCGCACACATAAATGTTCCCTGTCTCTCCACCCTTCTCCCCAAGTCAATGGGTGTGAGTGGAGCTTCCTAGTGGTCGGCCACACAGCCGCACCCCACCCCCCGCCCCCAAACAACCAGAAGGGGTTTTAACAGTCCAGCATCTTGGGCTTGAGCAATCGCCCATAACGGCTGTAACGTGGAGCAGCCGGTCCAACTGAGGGGTCTCCAGGTCGAAGCGGGGAGGGAAACAGCTCAGTCTCCAGTCTTGGCAAAAAGTCCTCTGTAGGGGAAAAAAACAACCTGTGAACCCACTGCAGGCGGGTGTCCACACTGGGGAGTCTGGGCCAGCACCACATGCTCATCTGCCAACACATGAGCAGGCTTAAGTCTATCTATGCAGATGGTTTCCCTGTGCCCCCCAAAATCCAGCACAAAATGTTTCACACCCATTTCCAAATCCCCTAAAGGGCCGTTGTAAAGCGGACGCAGCGGAGTCCTGTGGGCATCGTGTCTGATGAAAACAAACTTGGCATGCTCCCAACGCTTTGGAACGAAAGTGCGAGGGAAACAATGGTGCACTGGCCCCGGAATGCTACTTGACTCGACCCTAGGAAAAAAGTGCGCGGACGAGTCGGTACCGGGCACGAGACCTTCTGGCAAAAATTCACCCAGGATCCGCAACAGTTGACTAAAAACAAGCTCAGCCGGGGAAGCTGCAAGATCCTCCTTGGGCGCAGAGCGTAACCCAAGTAGGATCCAAGGGAGGCGGTCGACCAAATTCATGTCAGTCAACGAGGCTCTAAATGTGGCCTTAAGCAACCTGTGGAACCTCTCATACAAACCATTAGCCTGCGGATTGTATGCAGTGGTACGGGGAACTTTGACCCCAGGCTCTCGGCCATAATGGACCAGAGTTCCAAAACGAACTGGGGGCCCCTGTCGGAAGTAATGTCCGAAAGGGAACCGAAACATGCGACCCAAGATGACAAAAATGCACGGGCTATGTCGGCAGAAGTGGTGGAAGCCAACGGGACTGCCTCTAGCCAACGCTATGGTTCTGAGATTTTGGACATCGTGTAGGTTAGAGGTTTGTGGTCAACAAAGACGGTAAATACGCAACCCTCAAGCCAAAACTGAAAGTGACGCATGGCCAGGTGGAGAGCCAATAACTCTCTGTCGAAAGTGCTGTACTTATTACGCTCATTATCGTGCAATGTGCGGCCGAAAAAGGCAAGAGGTTGCCATGAACCGGAGATATACTGTTCCACCACTGCTCCAACCGCGACGTCAGACACATCCGTAGTTAGCGTAATCCGCGCCGACGGGGATGGATGGGCCATCAAAGCCGCATTGCCAAGTGCAGCTTTGGCACCCAAAAAAGCCTGGACCCAATCAGGGGTCCAGTCGATGCCATCCGCGGATTTCTTCTTCTTGAGCGCGTTGTAAAGTGGTTGTAGCAGCTGGGCTGCCTGGGGAAGGAAACGGTTGTAAAAATTAACCATCCCCAAAAATTCCTGCAGCACCCTCACGGTCTGCGGACATGGGAAATCCAACACCACCCGCATTTTATCCAGCAGTGGAATCGCGCCCTCAGATGAGATGCAATGGCCCAAGAAATCAAACTCCGGCAACCCAAACTGACATTTTGCTGGATTAACTATCAATCCGTGTGCCTCCAGCTGACGGAAAACTTGCTTCAAATGAAACAGGTCCTCCTCCTCAGACACGCTAGCCACCAGAAAGTCTTCCAGGTAGACGAACACGAACAGCAAATCACAGAGCACGGCGTCTATCATCCTCTGAAAAGTCTGAGCTGCACATGTATGTTGCCGAACTGCAACATAACCCCTAGTTTTCAAGAGTGGTAAATATTTTTTGTCAATAAAATAGTTCCGATTTCCAAGGCTATAACCTGAAAGTGGTAAGAGATAATGGCTTACTGTCAATTAGAAAGATGTAAAATATGATCCAAAGTTTCAGATAGGAATAAATTTATGCATCTAATTTGCATAATGTCACAGCACCTCTTTAAATTCCATAACTCAGTCAAAACTGTACTTTGGACATATTTACACAAAGAATAGTTCAGTCTTTTGACACCATTTTTTGTACAGAGGTACCTCATCATCTTATCTTCAAAGTATATGAACAAGAAATCGGTACATTTAAAAAAAAAACAGAAATAAGTCACTTACTGTTGTACAGTCTGTTGACAAAGGGGGGCTGGCGTGGTTGCTGCGTTTTCACCCGTTATGGTCCTTATTTTGCATTCTGTCAGTAACATAAAATCTCTACCACATCTACAAAGTCTTATGATTATCCCACATAAATTTTGCTTGTATCCCGCAGCTATTTTCCGCATACAAAGCCGACAAAACGTGGCGGTGACTGATCGCGGACATATTAGCTTTCTGTGCTAACTGCTACAAACAGGAAAAGGAAATGAGGAGTTCTTCTTCTTTGGTGTATTACGTGTCATCCACTGAGTCCTCCAACCGATGTCTGTCACCTTTTGAAACTGGCAAATCAGTACAATCAGTACAAATTCCCAATGCAGGTGATCATGTCAGAGTGAGAAGGCAGGCGCAGTGCCGTGCTCTGCCACTAGGGGCACAAAAATTCTCACACTCAAAGGGTTAAGCCCGAACGGCATGTGAAGAAAAGGCCGAAGGGTGTCATTACTGCCGTTTTTGAGACGTCTTCAGCGCACATCGGGACCTGGTGGTAGCCGCGGACCAGATCCACCTTAGAAAAAATGGACATTCCGGCCAGGTGCACCAAAAAATCCTGAATGTGAGGGATGGGATAACAGTTGTGCTCCATGATGTTGTTCAAGCCACAGGAATCACCGCACGGCCGCCACGAACAATCAGACTTGGGCAGCATGTGCTGTAGGGACGCCCAAGGGCTATTAGAGCGCCTAACGATCCCTAAATGTTCCAAGTTAGCAAACTCTTCCTCCCCGATGGCTAGCTTAGCCGTGTCGAGGCAGCGTGGGTGTGCGAAAACCAGAGGGCCCTTTGTGGTGATAAAATGCTCAACCCCATGTTTGGTCACATGTTAATGGCCCAGCTCCCTGAGTTATACAAGGCAGTGAAGAAAAAGAAATAGCATCAACTAAACGTCTATTGGCAACGTCTACAAGGAGACCATAAGCACACAGAAAATCAGCACCTATGATAGGGACCGAGCAGGCAGCTACCACAAAGTCACACTTGTTGTTGTGTCCATGAAAACACAGTCACTGACCTTCCGCCAAATAATAGAGGAGCTATTAGCAGCGGTTAATGACAGGCCACAGCTTTCTGCCAGTCTATCAGCACCAGTCGGCAAAATAAGATTCTTCTGTGAACCAGAGTCGACCAAAAACCGTCTCCCGGAACGTGTGTCCTTGAGGAAAAGCAGCTTCTCCTTGTTGCCAGCAGTCACATCTGCTACTGACCGCTGGCTGGTCCGTTTCCCGGCATCTTGAAATGGCATGGTGGGAGGCAACGCTGTGTGTCAGCGCCAAAACACTGATGGTAGAAGCACACAGTCCTGTTCCAGCGTCTCTGAGTGGCTATCCTGGCCACAACCGTCATCTCCGCAACCTCCGTGAACTTTGCCGAAGGTCCCGGTGTCACCACCTGGACACCAAAACTCCTATTCGCCAGGATAATGCGGTCCGCTTCTTCCGCCAGCGCACAGTAGTCTCTGGCAGCCAGCAGCAGTGAGTTGGCCAAAATTGTTGGCGCCAAAACCAGCAGTTTCCTGAGGAAGAGATGGGCAAAGAGAAAAGATCCATCATCTGTGCTCAGCAAAGCCAGCATATTTTCCGTTAACTCCACAGCCGAGCCGTCACCTAACTCAGAATGGGAGAGGAGCTTCTCCAGTCTCTCCCTGTCAAAGAGGGTGTAACGCCGTAACAGCAGCTGTTTGAGAGTGGCGTATTTCCCCCGGGGTGGGGTGGGGGGTCTCAGAGCAGGCTCATGGTGCGCTGAGTGGAGCGCGGGTCGAGTGAAGCCACCACGTAATGATATCTCGTGCCGTCTGCAGAAATCCCACAGAGGGCAAACTGAGCCTCCACGTGGATGAACTGGGCAGCGGGATCATGGAGCCAGAAGTTCGGGAGCTTGACCGCCACAGCGAATGAGGCCGGGGTCTCGGAGGGAAACCCTAGCATGGGTGTTCCCAAAGAGGAGCTTGCTTCGTCTTCCATTTTGAGCATTATCGATGTTGTAGGTCACCATTGTGGAGGAATGAAGTGACGAGACACGAGAGCTGCCAGTTCAGAACTTTATTCAACTCCAGCAATAACACGAATGAATCTTGGTGCCAATGCGCACACATAAATGTTCCCCGTCTCTCCACCCTTCTCCCCAAGTCACTGGGTGTGAGTGGAGCCTCCTAGTGGTCCACAACACCACTAAACTCACCTTTTTCAGGGAGCGGGTCTTAACTGAATTTTTAAAGCAAAAAAACAGAGACATGACATATTTGAGTGATTTCATTCCTGATATAGCTTGTAAGTCATAAAGACCTGTTCCAGACATGTTAATAAGAAAACAAACTTGATTTTTGGCAGCGTGTCACTTTAAACTATTGGCAATTCAGTTGCAGCAAGTTTTAACAAAAGGATATATAGATAATACCTCTTGATTAGGATTTAATATCTAATGAGTACTGTGATCCTTTTATCCTTATTTAATTTGTCACCTGTATTTGGGTTTTATTAGTATTAGGTTTTATTAGTATTAGCAAAATACATCTCTGAGTTTGTTTAATTGGCATATTTTTTCAAAGAAGTTTTGGAATAAGCCATTTAAAAGTGGTTTTGGTAAAACTTTTTAAATCCTTTATTAGGATAGACTTATTGTAAATAGTGCAAAAGTGTATTATTTGAGCAGTAGATGCTTTATAAGTCAATATTAAGCTATTATAACAATATAAAATGGGAGAAATATTGAGCCCACACACACCTGTTCTCTCAGATCTTGGATATCAATTTATTAAGCTTATTCTATTTTATTATCAGCTACAGTTTCACCATCAGGTATTTGTCAGTAAGTAGAATTTAAGCACTATAAGCATTTTAAGCAAAAACATATCTTGATCGTGCTAAATAGTAAGGCTGCATCAGTGTATGAAAAATATTGTGCAACCTATTTATTTATAAAGCATTTATACCCTATTATATATCCTTTATAAAGGTGCGTTCAGACCAAACGTGAACGGGCAAATTTTTCGCACAGCGCGATTACATTTTAACTCAATGTAAACACGCGAATAGACATGAATTCACCATCTGAGTGAGTTGCAGACAGGCAAAGTTGCCTTTATAACTTCTGGAGCTGTGTTCAACGTGCTGTAGAAATTCCCAAAACACTGTCATGCTCAGGTTTACATTATTCAACGGGGGTCTCACTTCAGAAAATTGTCCCTGCTTCCAAAATTTCACCTGGATGATGGCTTGTTTACATTTCTAGCCTGCTAGCCTTGTTAGCACATCCGTGGCAGGAGTCCGTGGGTAAAAAATTCCGACACTCCGATTCAGCTGCAGATCTCCCGGTCCTTCGGTCTCCAGGTGAGTGTCAGTCTCATTTTCAAACTAGTTTACTCTCCAGTGTTGATACTTTTACTCCAGTGACGGCAGAATCTCAGGGCCATTACTAGCTAGCGCTATTCCTCGAACATGAATGCACAAATGGGCAAGATTTACATGTGCTCGCCTCTTTCCACTGACTTTGTATACATTTGTGCTGTGCGAAAAATTTGCTTCACATTTGGTCTGAATGCACCTTTAGTGTTGTCTTATTGCAAAGTGGTACTGTACCCTTTATTCCTTTTTGTTAAAGGGGTCATTGAAAAATTGTCTTTGTTGGTTTTAACCATCTTAATATTTGGTCATGTTACTATCAAACAAATATCAAGACACTCACTTCCACCTGGTTCACTAATCCACAGCCGCGAATATATCTCATGCCATTCTGGCTTTTTTTGTTAGATTTTCGCTGCGATGCACAATTAAGCTCTGTTAGCATAAACTTGGTAAGGTGGTTGGATGGCACTGATCGTGTGACCGGAAGGCCACCTAATATTATCTAAACCAGGGGTGTCCAATCATGTGCCATGGAGGGCCAAGACCCTGCAGGCGTTACTTCCAACCAGTATCTTCAACAGCAGATTTCACTAAACTTCTTCCCACTGATTGCTGATCAATAAAAACACCTGCTGAAGAGACTGGGTAGAAGAGAAAACCTGCAGGGTCTTGGCCCTCCATGGCACATGATTGGACACCCTAATCTAAATTGTTCCTCCAGCTGATATGGATCACAATTTTTTACAAATTTTAAATTATATTCACCCCTACAGGAAAGTCTTTATAACAGGAGTCCTTTTTCATCTACCAACACTTGACCATATACATCATTCTTAGACGTTATTTTGAGCAACTAGCTAATGCCAGCTAGCTGCTAATGTCAGTTAGCTGCTACCATCAGCTAGCCATTAACATCAATTAGCCACCAACATCAGCTAGCCGCCTTGAAGCGAGCGGCTTAGCCGCTCATTCACAAATGTTTCTGTGCTTATTGTACTCCAGGACTAAAACCACACACTCCTGTCAACCAGTGATGCATTATTTCATTCATTATCAGGAATGGCAACAGGAAATTCTGATTTCAGCTGAAATCTAATTTGGTCGATTGACTTATGGGGGGGCCAGGGGGCACAGCCCCCCTGAAGCTGGGAGGTTTTCAGTAAAACAGAAGTAATTTAGACTGAAAAAAATGATTAAAAAAATGAAATACTAGACTTAGATAAATCATTAAATTTAATGAAAAGTTAACTTACTTTTTCTTCAATGTTGTCTCACTGTCTTTAGTCCAACATATTTAACAGTTCTATAAGAGTTTATTACACTATTTACACTGGTCACCAAGTCACTTCTAATGTGAAACTTTCTTCCTTCTGGCAGCAAGCTGTGTCAGTCTCTGAACTTTGAACTTCATCTCCTTTTCTGGTTTCTTCAGAAACTGTCCGAGTGTTTCTGTTACCTCGTCGAACTTTGAGCCAATTTTCACCTTTACCGTCACTTTACAGTCTCAAGCCAATTCCATCGGAACTTATTTTTGACACTTTTGTCTATTTCTAGCACTGATGACTCCTGATCCTTCGATAAAAATCTCATAATTCCGCTGAAAACAATACCGAAAGCTCAGAATTCCAACATGAACCAGGGATGTGATTTGGGGTTGGGGAAATTATCTGAAAATTTAGCAGGGGGTCTGGGTGATGCAGTCCCCCAGTGGGGTCCGGGGGGCAAAGCCCCCCGAAGCTCCTGGGTTTTTATGATTTTTAAGTACCAGAACTGTGCTTAAATGACATAAAACAAACAGCTGAATGCCACTTATTACTGTATAATATTGGCTTATGTTCCAAGAAGATAGCATTCCTAAAATATTCCAACAAGCATTATCCATCACATGCTTTAACACTTGATCAAATCAAAATCAGTAAATTTTATCTATTCCATAATAGAAATAAAATTCCAACATACCATTACTTTTTATAATTTCAGCATTCATTTCAGATCACCAGTTTCAATCTCCATTGAGTCTTGAGCAGTTCATTTTGCACAATCACTGATGCAGCCAAGTCTTAGAAATATTCAAAAGTTATGAGTCAATGTCCACTGTGCACTGTCAATTTCAAACTGTTTGGAATCATAAAAGTAATGTAACTAAATTGTTTTGCTATTTTTTCTCCTCAACATCAATGTCAGGGTGCTGCGGGAGTTTTTGGGGATGGTTAACTTTTATAACCGTTTCCTCCCACGCGCAGCCCAGCTCATACAGCCGTTGTACGCCGCACTCAAGAAACGGAAACCGGCGGACAGAGTCATCTGGACTTCTGAACGAGAGCAGGCATTCTGAGGTTAAAACAGGGCTCACTACCGACGCCTCGGACATGGGCATAGCGGCCATCGTGGAGCAATGCGTTGCCGGTTCTTGGCAGCCACTCACCTTTTTTTTTTAGCAGGTCTTTGCACGACAGTGAGCGTAAATACAGCGTGTTCGACAGAGAGTTAATGGCTCTCCACCTGGCCATACGCCACTTCCAGTTCTGCCTGAAAGGGCACACCTTCACAGCGTTCGTGGACCACAAGCCGTTAACGTACTTAACGTACTTTATCTTCCTGGAAGATAAAATAAAGCGGAATTCGGCGAATTACCGGAAAAATTACATCCCTGAGAACAAGCCGCCATGAATTTTTGACAAAGCATACAACGAGCCATTTGACTGGTCCAATCATTTGCAACTATCCAATCGCAGGGCTGTTTACAATACAGCAGTAGCTTGAGTACATCCGGGTTATCGCAGGAGACTTGACCCGGGGAAGCGCCGAGCGCTTATGTAATTGTGTTGATTTTCGCTAAAATCGGTAACAATAAGGTACCTTACCCCCCCTAAAATTTTCTCAACGGATTTAGACGATTCACAGAAATGATCAATTTGAAAATAAATTGGCGGAAATCTGCAGATCGGCGGAAAATTGCCATCCCTGCATTATTAAAGACAAATGATACTTGGGTCAGGGGTAACAGGTTGGGAACAGGTCAAGTGGACCCCTGACGAACTGAGAATACCATGTGAGCACCCCAAGTGGACCATGGAGTCCAATCTGTACATGTACATTTTCAATCCAGTGATTTACAAACTGATTCAGAGCTTTCTAAAGCCTCATTCAGAACATTATAGTCATACCTATTCTGTGGATTTTCATCTGGGGGCAGCCAGCGGTGGAGAAGAAAAGTCTTTTGAAAGCAGAAACAGAGCCAGAACCTTCTTCAAGTCAGCTTTGTTGTCATCTTACATATATTTTTTATACTTCTTGGTGACCAGGAAAAGTCTTTCCAACAGTTTTACACAAATTCTTGTTGTTGTTCTCCTTCTTTGTGTTTACAAATCACTGGATTGAGAATGTACTTGTACAGATTGGATCCCGGGGTCCACTTGGGGTGCTCACTTGGAGTGCTCAGTTGGTCAGGGGTCCACTTGACCTGTATCCAACAGGTCAAGTCAGTCCTGATGCAATTGGGCCCCAAATCGGCCCCGGGATCCCCAACAGGGCAAACAGAGAACCCCCGCAAAACTGTTAAAAAGACTTTTCTCCGTCACCATCAAATGTAAGGAGTTTTACAGAAATTCTCCGGCCATGCCAAGAGAGATTGGCTCAGGATATAATCGAGCTAAAGGCAAGGCACTCAATGTTGTTAGCAATATGATGTAAGAGGGAGGGCGGAGCTGAATCCAGTCTGGAGATTTAAAGGTATATACAGTACATTCAAACAGGCTGCTTTCAGAAAGGCTGGAAAAATTTTAAAAAGAAAAATTTGCTGCAGTAATTAAACAATTAAAGAAAATTTGAACAAAATGTCACAAACATTTTATTAAGATGTGTGAATTGTTAAAATACACAAAAAGTGCAATAAATGACCCCTTTAACCCTGATCCTACCGAGTGGGGTCCCAATTGACCCCACACATATGTTCTTATGCACAACACGGACATATTATCGATCACAGCTATCATGCTTTCTGACTTTGTTTGTCATCATCTGTGAATCACAAAAAATAAATCTGATTTAAAATACAGTTTTCTTCTGTACTGTCAGTTCAGATTTTTCATTGGGGTCCGATCGGACCCCAGGGAAAAATATGATGTTAATGATATTAAATGTATGAATTTTGTGTTATATTTCAGTGAATGATGGCTCAACGAGGTAGACTTTGCCATGCAAATATGCAAATACTTTGCCATTGTAGCAAAGTAGCATTGTATACTAGCATGTAGCATGCTACATGCTAGTATGTACTACATGCTACATACATGTAGTACATGCTAGCATGTAGCATTATACATACATGTAGCATGCTACATGTAGCATGTAGCATTGTATTCTGTAGGGCCTACAGAACACATGCACAACAATGGCAAAGTATTTGCATTTCTTGTACCAATTAAGAAGTGAAATTAGATAATTTCCCACAAAAACCTGAACGCACCAGGGCACACTGGTTGAAAAACAGATTACAACCGGGCTACTCGTGCTGAAAGGCAGGCAACCGACAAACTAGCCCCATTCCGGGATTTTTGGATCATGTTTCAAGCACAACTCTTTGTTTTAACCAAATAAAACATTTTAAGTGAAAAAAATACTTTGGTATTGCTTAATAATCCAATTAACAGTTAAATTTTGTGTGGGGTCCAAACGGACCCCAGTTGGTACTATTTGTATGTAAAATATGTTGGTAGGATGAGGGTTAAAGGCTACGCAAAGAATAACAAATGTTCCGTTAAAAATCCACTCTACAATATATTGTATGGGGCACATTTTTCAACATTTACTGATCAATAAGGTAAAAATAAGGAGTAAGTGAGTGGCAGCTCCCTTTCTTACCTGATATATAGATCTTGCCATTGTGTACAGCTCCTGCATGGGCGGCCAGAGGCTGCGGCAGAGATGACACGTAGTTCCACTCATTTGTCTCCAGGTTGTAGGACTCCACGCTGGAGAGGTAGCCCGTCTCGTTCCTCCCACCGATCACATACAGGTGCTTATCTAGGCGGCAGGCGAAAAAACTGGCTCTCCTGAGGAGGAAGCGTCAACCAGGCAATGTCATTAAAGAAGATAAAATTTGTTGTGAATCATTGCCAGTTGTTTAGGGTGGAAATTTTTCAGGAACAATTAGAAAAAGTTTTGTGTTATTCAAAGTAAATCAGAAGTCTTGATGTATATAATGCTGTTGTCTTGTTGTTCTTCTGTTGGCTTGCTAATGTAAGACTTTCAGCTTTGTTGAAATCATAAAAACTGTAGTTTAAAGTAATTTAAAAACAATCCCCAGGATTGTGTTGTATTGTTCCCAAAACTGAAGATAAAATAAATGGTAAATGAGAAATTATCCTGTTCGAGAAGTTAGTGGAAGAAAGAGTACCACTGATTAATGTTAACAAACAGACATAAAAGACTCACTTCTCCTGCATAGGAGGCAACTGAATCCAACTGTTAAATCTGGGGTCATAGCGGCTGACAAAATTAGTGCTGTGTTTTCCTGCAAAACAAGAAAAAAAATATATTTTTTATCATGTTGTAGGTTTTTTTGTTTCACCAATAAAAATCACAACTGACTACCCAAGTCTACATCAATCACTGCCCACACTTGATGGATTTAAAGTGTTACTTCAAACTGCCTTTCACTGCTATTAGAGATAATGCTGATTGAAGTCTTGAGTTCCTTGTTTTGGACAAACTGCTTTGTTATTAAAATAAATGTAAACTGTCTTGGGTGCTGTGTATTCAATGATTTTGCACAACAGAAATAAATAAACATCTAATTTCACAGCGTACAGTCCACTTCTGTTGTGCTACACTACTGTAGTGTAAAAGAACAAAAAGAGTATCAGAAACATTGATCATTTACAGTCTTTGTTTCATACTATGATGCTGTGCAGCCACCCTTCCACTGAAAAGGCCTCTTAACACTTCTGCACTACAAATATTTCAGCGTTAACAACAGTGGTTCCCCGTGCCAATTATTGACAAGTGTTGATTGGAGTGTTGTTTGTCCACTCAGAGCTGATCTGGCTGTAGGATGAGTGTTTGAAACTATCTGAAAGTGTTACTTTAACTTTCAAGGGTTTGAACTTAAACTCGGGTTAAGGGCATTCTTTAGAGTAAGTCAACAATGACAACATGAAATCATTCTTAAGTGGCATACCATTGGGGTTCCACTGGTCCTCCCCGCCCAGCAGCAGCAGGAAGTTCTCAACCTCCACCACGCAGTGATGTGCACTGTTGTAAGGCATAACTGGATGGCAAAAAAATCAAAGTCACATAAATGCATTAGCAACTAAAACATGAAATACAGTGCATCCGGAAAGTATTCACAGCGCTTCACTTTTTCCACATTTTATTATGTTACAGCCTTAATCCAAAATGAATTAAATTCATTTTTCCTCAAAATTCTACACACAATACCCCATAATGACAATGTGAAAAAAGGTTTTTTGAGATTTTTGCAAATTTGTTAAAAATAAAAAACTAAGAAATCACATGTAAAGTTGGGCAAGCCATTGATAATATGAAATCAGGAAAAAGAGCAGGACCAGATGGTCTTCCAGTTGACCTCTACAAAAAATTTAAGAATAAATTAATAAAACCACTTTTGGAAATGGTTTTAGAAGCATTTCAAAATGGTAATTTACCACCATACATGAATAATGCCTTAATTATACTGTTGCCAAAACCAGGTAAACACCCTAATAAATGTGAAAACATGAGACCAATAAGCCTATTAAATGCTGATCTTAAGATAATCTGTAAAATTTTAGCAAAACGACTACAAGAAATATTACCAAATATTATTAACCGAGATCAGAATGGCTTTATAATGGGAAGACAAGGCTTCCATAATGTAAGAAGACTATTTAATATTATTTATTCCAATAAAGAAGCACCGGATACAGCTCTCCTATCATTGGACGCCGAAAAGGCCTTTGATAGGGTCGAATGGCCCTTTCTTTTTGAAGTCCTACAAAGGTTTGGACCTGGAAATAATTTCATAAAATGGGTTCAGATAATATACAATAATGCTACAGCAGAAATCCTAACAAACAGCAATATCTCAAAATCAATAAAAATCAACAGAGGATGTCGACAAGGCTGTCCACTTTCACCTTTACTGTTTACTATGGCAATTGAACCTTTAGCGATGGCAGTACGTTTA
The DNA here is from genome assembly GCA_020510985.1 of Pholidichthys leucotaenia. NCBI lineage: Eukaryota > Metazoa > Chordata > Actinopteri > Cichliformes > Pholidichthyidae > Pholidichthys > Pholidichthys leucotaenia. The sequence goes on along the minus strand of CM035846.1, from coordinate 252,848,127 downwards.
CATCCACAAATATATGGAATTAAAGTAGGACCAACAGAACATAAAATCTCCCTGTATGCCGATGACATAATTTTGTTTATGTCGAATTTTAAAAAATCAATTCCGACCTTGTTAAATTTAATAAAGAACTTTGGGGAAATATCAGGATATAAAATAAATAAAACAAAATCTTCAATATTAATGTTAAATGAGACCCAGAGAAATCACCCAGCTCCTGAGGTAAATCAATTCAATGTTGTAAATCTGTTTAAATATTTAGGAATTCAAATTGTGCCTAAGCTAGAATCAGTCGCCAGTGTCAACTATGAAGCCTTAATGATAGATATTAATGAGTTACTTCAGAGATGGATGTCACTACCAATGTCGATGATCAGGAGAATTAATATACTTAAAAGTAATATCTTACCAAAAATACTTTATTTATTTCAAAACATTCCTTTACCACCACCTTCAGATCTATTCTTAAGAATTAAAAAAAAGTTAGTGGAATTTATATGGAACAATAGGAAGGCTAGATTACGTTTGTCCTTACTATATTTACCATTTGATCGTGGAGGTCTGAAATGTCCAAACTTTATGTTGTATTACTGGTCAGCACAACTGAGGTCTATGACACATTATTTTTCATCAAATGATCCTCCTCACTGGACTGAAATGGAATCATACAATTTACCTCTCCCCTTATTCATATACTCAGACTCAGCTAAAACATTACAGAAACAAGTTAAAAATCCAATTGTAAAGCACATGATCAAAATATGGTGTGAAACCAAAAAATATTTAAAAGAACCACACTTATTGTCACAATTTAGCCCAATATGGGGTAATCAATATTTTACACCAGGGAGAGCGGATGCTGTATTTAAAGTATGGAATTTAAAAGGGATTCAAAAGATTCAAGATTTATATTTGTCACGTTCAGATAACATAATGTCTTTTGAAGAACTGAGGATTAAATTCAATCTTAATAGAACACATTTTTTTAAATATGTTCAGCTTAGAAATTTTATTCGATCAAATCAAAATAATGCTCTCACCTGACCTACTTATTCATCCTTGGAAAAAATTTTGACTAAAAATAGTAAGAGAAAGGGTATTATTTCAGAGTTTTATAACTCATTGACACTATTCTCAAGTGAAAACTCACAGAAAAGACTGAATTATTGGAAAGAAGACCTGCAAACTGAAATTTCAGAGGAACAATGGGAAATGGCTTGTGCAGAAGCTCAAACCAAATCAATAAATGTACGTCTTAAACTGATACATTTTAAATGGTTAATGCGGATGTATGTTACACCAGTGGAGTTAAATAGATATAACAAAAACATACCAGATACATGCACAAAATGTATGGAAAGTAAAGGAACCCTATTTCACTGTTTATGGGAATGTAGAAAAATCAGAATGTTTTGGGAAGAGGTGAGGGTAACAATTGAAAAAATAATTTCAAAACAATTCACATTGAACCCTAAACTGTTTTTGTTGGGTCTGTATCCAGAAAAACATAACTTTAATAAGAGTGAAAGAGCATTCATAGACCTCGGTTTGCTTAATGCCAAAAAATGTATTGCACTACTGTGGAAAAAGACTCATAGACCAGATGTGACTCAGTGGGTAAGACAGATGTCAACAAACCTTCCACTAGAAAGAATAACATACATACTGAAATCAAAGTAAAATGTGTTTGAGAATATATGGAGACCTTTCATTGATTATGTAAAGAAATTAAACATAACTTCTGAAGAAGAAGGTGAATGATATGTGTGGACCTTGCAAATTCCAAACTGGTGAATGTATATTATGTATACTTATGTAACAGATTACCTAGACTAAACAAAGGAGCATTGTTGTTGATTTGCTTTTGTTAATGGTTGTTGTTGTTTTTAGTATATATATTTTTTGTTGTTGTTAGTGGGTTGTTTTTTTTTAATTTTTAAAATACTTTAGTGTTAGTGTTTGACTGTCTGTGCCATGTGTGTAAAAAAAAAGTTCAATAAAAAATATTGTGGAAAAGAAATCACATGTACATAAGTATTCACAGCCTTTGCCATGAAGTTCAAAATTGAGCTCAGGTGCATCCTCTTTCTACTGATCATCCTTGAGATGTTTCTCCAGCTTAACTGGAGTTCACCTGTGGTAAATTCAGTTGATTGGACATGAGTTGAAAAGGCACACACCTGTCTGTATAAGCTCCCACAGTTGACAGTGCATGTCAGAGCACAAACCGAACATGAAGTCAAAGGAATTGTCTGTAGAACTCCGAGACATGATTGCCTTGAGGCACAAATCTGGGGAAGGGTACAGAAAAATTTCTGCTACCTTAAGGGTCCCAATGAGCACAGTGGTCTCCATCATCCGTAAATGGAAGAAGTTCAGAACCACCAGGACTCTTCCTAGAGCTAGCCGGCTGTCCAAACTGAGTGATCGGGGGAGAAGGGCCTTAGTCAGGAAGGTGACCAAGGACCCGATGGTCACTGTGTCAGAGCTCCAGCATTCCCCTGTGGAAAGAGGAGAACTTTCCAGAAGGACAACCATCTCTGCAGCAATCCACCAATCAGGCCTGTATGGTAGAGTGGCCAGACGGAAGCCACTTCTTAGTAAAAGGCACATGGCAGCCCGCTTGGAGTTTGCCAAAAGGCACCTGAAGGACTCTCAGACCATGAGAAACAAAATTCTCTGGTCTGATGAGACAAAGGTTGAACTCTTTGGCATGAATGCTAGGCGTTATGTTTGGAGGAAATCAGGCAACACTCATCACCACGCCAATACCATCCCTACAGTGAAGCGTGGTGGTGGCAGCATTATACTGTGGGGATGTTTTTCAGTGGCAAGAACTGGGAGACTAGTCAGGATAGGGGGAAAGATGAATGCAGCAATGTACAGAGACATCCTGGATGGAAACCTGCTCCAGAGCACTCTTGTCCTCAGACTGTGGCAAAGGTTCATCTTTCAGCAGGACAACGACCCTAAGCACACAGCCAAGATATCAAAGGAGTGGCTTCGGGACAACTCTGTGAATGTCCTTGAGTGGCCCAGCCAGAGCCCAGACTTGAATCCAATTGAACATCTCTGGAGAGATCTGAAAATGGCTGTGCACCGACACTTCCCATCCAACCTGATGGAGCTTGAGAGGTGCTGCAAAGAGGAATGGGCAAAACTGCCCAAAGATAGGCGTGCCAAGCTTGTGGCATCATATTCAAAAAGTCTTGAGGCTGTAATTGCTGCTAAAGGTGCATCAACAAAGTATTGAGCAAAGGCTGTGAATACTTATGTATATGTCATTTCTTAGTTTTTATTTTTAGTGAATTTGCAAAAATCTCAAAAAAAACTTTTTTCACATTGTCATTATGGTGTATTGTGTGTAGAATTTGGAGGAAAAATAAATGTAATCCATTTTGAAATAAGGCTGTAGCATAAAATGTGGAAAAAGTGAAGCGCTGTGAATACTTTCCGGATGCACTGTAATTTGTCATATAAAACAGAATCTATTTGGTGGACAGTTTTTCATTAATCTTCTGTGGAAAACTGATAAAAGAAAAGGTGAATCCTACTTAATGTAGTATTTTATCAAGCCTGCAAAACCTGTCTTTAAAGTTCCCATATTATGCATTCTCCAGAGATTAATTTTAAGTGTTGACATACACAAGGACATACAGTACATAAGTAGTTTTAAACACCAGAAAACATATTTCTGTTGTTTTACTGTTAATCAAAAAAGTTGTCGTCTGTAAACCTCTGTCTGAAACAGTCAGTTTTCAGCCTGTGCTCTAATATTAATGAGCCCCAAATCTAATTGGGTAAAGGTTTTTTGAGTGGACCAATCACAAGTAATGAGGAAGTCATTCATTCATTCATTCATTCATCTTCTTCCGCTTAATCCTTTTCGGGTCGCGGGAGGGCTGGAGCCTATCCCAGCATCTTTGGGCGAGAGGCAGGGTACACCCTGGACAGATCGCCAGTCCATCGCAGGGCCAACACAGAGAGACAGACAACCATTCACTCTCACATTCATACCTAAGGACAATTTAGAATCCCCAGTTTGATGCCAATTAATCTAACTTGCATGTTTTTGGCATGTGGGAGGAAACCAGAGAAATCCCGGAGTAAACCCACGCAGACACGGGGAGAACATGCAAACTCCACACAGATCACTGTTGGTCGGGGGCTGGGATCGAACCCAGGATCCCCAGGCCAAGGGTGAGTTGCTGTGCTGCCGCAGTGCTAACCACTCCGTCACCGCGCCGCCCTAATGAGGAAGTCAAGGTGCATTTATTTTGCCCACTTCGAAAACTGAAGGTAGGGCATATTGGTTTGTGATGTCATAAAACCTTGTTTCTTTAAGATCTTTCCTAAATAAGGACAGTGTGTATTTCTTTGTGAATGATATGAGACCTTTGAAGCCCTAACCCAAACACTTGTTTAATAAATCTCTGAGATAATAGTATACACGTCTCTTTAAACTTTATTTAGCAGAAAAGAAGCTAAAACTCATAAGATTAAACATTACTCTTGCAATTCAGACAGTACAGCCACAATATACAAGGATATACAAATAAATGTAATTGTATAAAAACAGAAAAACAATGAACTTCAGTGATACAGGAATGTAACCCACCAGAATAACCCATCATTACAGAGTAACTGTCAGGTTTGCCCGTACAGGGCCTAAGGACAGACTCAACTGTGGGGCGACGTTTAGGCATACACGTGGACAAAATTGTTGGTACCTCTCTGTTAGTGAAAGAAAAACCCACAATGGTCACAGAAATAACTTGAATCTGACAGAAGTGGTAATAAATAAAAATTCTATGAAAATTAACCAATGAAAATCAGACAATGCTTTTGAATTGTGGTTCAACAGAATTAGTTTAAAAAACAAACTCATGAAACAGGCCTGGACAAAAATGATGGTACCCTTAACTTAATATTTTGTTGCACAACCTTTTGAGGCAATCACTGCAATCAAGTGATTTCTGTAACTGTCAATGAGACTTCTGCACCTCTCAGCAGGTATTTTGGCCCACTCCTCATGAGCAAACTGCTCCAGTTGTCTCAGGTTTGAAGGGTGCCTTCTCTAGATGGCATGTTTCAGCTCCTTCCACAGATGTTCAATAGGATTTAGATCAGGGCTCATAGAAGGCCACTTTAGAATAGTCCAGTGTTTCGCTCTTAGCCATTCTTGGGTGTTTTTAGCTGTGTGTTTTGGGTCATTATCCTGTTGCAAGACCCATGACCTGCGACTGAGACCAAGCTGTCTGACACTGGGCAGCACATTTCTTCTCTAGAATACCTTGATAGTCTTGAGATTTCATTGTACCCTGCACAGATTCAAGACACCCTGTGCCAGATGCAGCAAAGCAGCCCCACAACATAACAGAATCTCCTCCATGTTTCACAGTAGGGACAGTGTTCTTTTCTTGGTATGCTTCATTTTTGCGTCTGTGAACATAGAGCTGATGTGCCTTGCCAAAAAGTTCCAGTTTTGTCTTGTCTATCCATAGGACATTCTCCCAGAAGCTTTGTGGCTTGTCAACATGCAGTTTGGCAAATTCCAGTCTGGCTTTTTTATGATTTGTCTTCAACAGTGGAGTCCTCCTTGGTCGTCTCCCATGAAGTCGACTTTGTCTCAAACAACAACCGATGGTGCAATCTGACACTGATGTACCTTGACCTTGGAGTTCACCATGAATGTGTTTACAGGTTGTTCTGGGCTCTTTTGTTACCATTTGTATTATCCGTCTCCTCCTGCGGCCACGTCCAGGGAGGTTGGCTACAGTCCCATGGATCTTAAATTTCTGAATAATATGTGCAACTGTAGTCACAGGAACATCAAGCTGCTTGGAGATGGTCTTATAGTCTTTACCTTTAACATGCTTGTCTATAATTTTCTTTCTAATCTCCTGAGACAACTCTCTCCTTTGCTTCCTCTGGTCCATGTTTAGTGAGGTACACACCATGTCACCAAACAGCACAGTGACTACTTGTCACCCTTTAAATAGGCCGACTGACTGATTACAAGTTTGTAGACAACTGTGATGTTAATTAGAGGACACATCTTGGTTGAACATGTCCCTATGGTCACATTATTTTCAATCTTTTCTAGGGGTACACCGTACCATCATTTTTGTCCAGGCCTGTTTCATGAGTTTACTTTTTAAAGTAATTCTGTTGAACCACAATTCAAAAGCATTGTCTGATTTTCATTGTTTAATGTTCATAGAATTTTTGTTTATTACCACTTTTGTCAAATTCAAGTTATTTCTGTGACCATTGTGGGTTTTTCTTTTATTAACAGAGGGGTACCAACACTTTTGTCTACGGCTGTAGCTGAGCTCAGGAAGATCAAAGCGAGGAAGGCCTCGGGACCGGACAGCATCAGCACGAAGCTCCTCAAGTCCTGCGCAGACCAGCTGTGTGGGATTGTGGAGCACATCTTCAACCTGAGCCTGAAGCTGGGGAGGGTACCACAGTTGTAGAAAACATCTTGTGTGGTACCTGTACCAAAGACTTCCCACCCCAAAGACCTGTACAGCTACAGACCAGTGACCCTGACGTCTCACATGATGAAGACCCTGGAGAGACTGCTCCTTGCTCACCTCCACCCCCTGGTAGGACCAGCGATGGATCCACTCCAGTTCGCCTACCAGCATGGCATTGGGGTGGAGGATGCAGTGATCTTCCTCCTTCACCGTTCCCTGTCCCACCTGGAGAAGCCCGGGAACGCGGTGAGGATCATGTTCTTTGACTTCTCCAGTGCTTTCAACACCATCCAACCGATGATCCTGAAGGACAAGCTGCTGTGCGCAGGGGTGGACCAGCACCTGTCATCATGGATCCTGGACTACCTCACTAACCGGCCACAGTTTGTGAAAACCCGGGACTGTGTGTCCGACATGATCATCGGCAGCACGGTGGCCCCCCAGGGAACAGTTTTTGGCTCCCTTTCTGTTCACCCTTTATACTGCGGACTGAAGACAGGGGCTGTGTTTCTCGATCTTACAGCCGCCTATGATACGGTCTGGCACAAAGGCCTCCTCCTGAAACTTATAAAGGCGATCCCTGCTTGGGCAACAGCAATTATAAAAACCCTGCTGACCAACCGAAGGTTCAGAGTCCACCTCAGTCAGAACACAAGTGCATGGAGAATGCAGAAAAACGGACTCCCACAAGGCTCAGTTCTAGCTCCAACTCTGTTCAACCTCTACATAAACGACCTGCCTACTACAAAATCCCGCAAATTCATCTATGCAGACGACATCTGTTTGGCATTCCAAGCACCAGACTTTGAACCACTGGAACGGGTGCTCACGGAAGATCTTGCTAAACTGGACCAGTTCTGCAAAATCTGGCGCCTAAAACCAAGCCCAGCAAAAACCGTCTCCAGTGTATTTCATCTCCACAATGCAAAAGCTGCCAGAGAACTAAACATCCACCTGAGCGGACTCAAGCTTAAGCATGCCCCAAATCCAACTTATCTTGGAGTGACCCTTGATAGGACCTTATCCTTCAAGGAACATCTAAAGGGGACGGCTGCTAAGGTGAAAGTACGAAACAATCTGCTCTGCAAGCTCGCTGGTGCAAAATGGGGGGCGGCAGTCTCCACCCTGCGCACCTCAGCACTGGCCCTTTCATACTCTGTAGCAGAATATTGTGCCCCTGTCTGGTCCAGGTCATCTTACACACACCATGTAGACACCCAGCTCAACTCAACCATGAGAACTATAACTGGAACAATCCGCTCAACACCACTCCCCTGGCTCTCTGTACTGTCAAACATAGCCCCTCCACACATCCGGCGAGCAGCATTAACTCAAAGGATGCTCCAAAAAGTTAAAGATTTTCCTCACTTACCAATCCATGCAGATATCTACACCCCACCCACTGCCCGACTTTCATCCAGACGGCCGATTTGGAAAAACCCTCCCCCAGCTGACTTTACCATCCAGACAGCTTGGCAAGAGGAATGGGAGACCAAGGAGGTCCCAAACAAACAGCTGGTGATAAACCCCAACCAACAGGTCCCGGGCACCAACCTCCCAAGGAGACAGTGGTCTACACTCAATCGCTTCAGGACTGGACATGGACCCTGCTTGGCCAGCCTTCACAGATGGGGCAGTAGCCCTAGCCCACTGTGCGCATGTGGAGAGGAGCAAACTATGGAACACATCATAGAGGCTTGCCCGCTCCAAAGACTGGAAGGAGGATTACACACCCTCCATACAGCAAACCAGGAGGCAACTGCTTGGCTTAAGGACTTTGCATTCGCTAAATAAACTGCGGACTTCTCACACAACACAACACACTGCCATCTACAGAAGTTCTCTAACGACTCTGCGATCGTCTGCCTCATCTCCAACGGAGATGAAGCTGAGTACAGAAGACTTATCCAGGACTTCATGGACTAGTGCCATCAGAACTGCCTCCAGATCAATGCGAGGAAAACTAAGGAGCTGGTGGTGGACTGCCGCAGGCAAGGACAACCCTTCACAGCACCAGTAAACATCCAGGGAACAGACATTGAGATGGTGACATCCTACAAGTACCTGGGTGTTCATCTGAACAATAAACTAGACTGGTCACACAATACCCAACGCACTCTACAAGAAGGGACAGCGCAGGCTGTTCCTATGGAGGAGGCTCAGGTCTTTTGGTGTTCAAGGGGTGCTCTTGAAGACATTCTACAACACGGTGGTGGCATCAGCCATCACTTTTGGAGTGGTCTGCTGGGGCAACGGCATTACAGCAGCCGATAGGAAGAGACTGAACAAACTAATCAAGAAAGCTAGCTCTGTCCTGGGGCAACGCCTTGACCCAGTGAAGGAGATAGGAGAGAGAAGGATGGTGGCTAAACTGTCATCTCTGCTGGAGTCCGAGTCCCACCCTATGCAGGACATACTGAACACACTGAGGAGCTCATTTAGCAGTAGACTACATCATCCTAGGTGCGCGACCGAGAGGTTTTGCAGGTCCTTCCTACCTACGGCTGTCAGACTGTATAACCTAAGCAGGGCTGCTCGCAGAGATAGCAAAAAAAACGTGACGACCTAATAGTATTGAATGCAAAAGACGCAACAGACTTACACAAATGGTCCCCTCCAGTATACAACTAGGACAATATCAGTCGCTATGGAGGGTGACAGTATGTATGGATACATATTCATACTATGTAGGGTAACTAAATAGACGGTTATGCTGTTTATTCCATCTAGCTACAATGCTCCGCACTGTGTATATATATTTATATATTTATGTGTACATATGTATATTCACTGCTCTTATTTTCTTATCTTCTAAATTATTGCTCTGAGTGTTGCTATCCCTGTGCTGTTGCAATCCTGGAATTTCCCCATTGTGGGACTAATAAAGGCTTATCTTATCTTATCTTATCTTATATTTATTCATAAAGAAAGGAAACAGCTCGTGGGCTGAACAGAAAATAAAGCCATAATGGTCAGAACACAGCATGGATTGGGCATGGCAAAATAATAGGTTCCAGATACGTGGTGAGAACTGACAAAGATGTCCTACTGAGGGTAGGGCATGAGGTGTATATGTAGGGCTGGCAATGATTAGCAGACAAGGCGCAGCCGTGAACAATTAACAGCAAAAACCAACAGCGGGGAATAGGAATTAACTGAGGGTGCTGTCATAATAAGAAAACACAAGCTGCAAAGCAGGACAGGATAAGGGTGATAATAATACACAGAATGAACCGTAACTAAAGATGAGGGCTGAATAACAATAATGACAATTGAAAGGAAACATAACTTAAAGAGTGGGACATGTTTGCAAACATGTCCCCCCATGATGGTAACAAGGTTGGTGATAATGAATCCTGCTAACAGTTTTAATCCCACAACTCTTATTCCAGGACAAACACACCAGGTGTTTAAAATAAACATCTGACAACAGTATTTTTGCAAACAAATAAAAACCATTTCAATAACTCCTTTTGGTACCTACATAGGAAAATCAAATTACATCTACTCTGAGATTGTTAAAGTGACACTGCCAAAAAAATGTTTTTTCTTTTTAACATGTCTGTAAGATGTTTTTATGACCTACAAGACATATCAAGAGCAAAATCACTCGAACACTCTCTGTTTATTTGCTTTAAAGTTTCACTTAAGCCCCGCCCCCTGAAAAAAGGCAAATTTAGATGGCGTGTTTTTGGTGATGTAACCATGCATGGCACTGGCACATCTGTAGTGTTGAGCCAGTCAGGACTCTCTGTACTAACTTAAGTTATCCTCCAGGCTAGTTAGCATTTTTTAACCAGCTGCTTTAAAAATTGACCAAATTAAGATGGGTTTACCATTAAACTGCTTTTAAGGACTGATGCACTTTCAGTCATTATCCTGGGCCACTGTGCATACAACTGGGCATGTCCTTCAATTGATAAGTCATTTTATCACAGGATTTATTCTGATAATGTAGTGCTAGCCACTATTAGCATTGTGGGATGTGGGTAGGTCTAGTACAGGTGCATCTCAATAAATTAGAATGTCAACAAAAAGTTTATTTAGGTAATTCAATTCAAAAAAATTAAACTTCTATATTATATAGATTCATTACACAGACAGTGATATATTTCAAGTGTATATTTATTTTAATTAGGATGATTATGGCTTATACAGTAGCTCATGAAAACAACAAATTCAGTTTCTCAAAAAGTTAGAGTATTACATAAAATTAATTTTAAAAAATAGTTTTTTAATAGAAATGTTGGCCGACTGAAAAGTATGTCCATGTACACACGCAATACTTGGTCGGGACTCCTTTTGGATTAATTACTGTATCTTTGTGGCGTGGCATGGAGGTGATCAGCCTGTGGCACTGCTGAGGTGTTATGAAGGTCCAGGTTGCTTTGATAGTGACCTTCAGCTCGTCTCCATTGTTGGGTCTGGTGTCTCTCATCTTCCTCTTGACAATACTCCATAGATTCTCTATGGGGTTTAGGTCAGGAGAGTTTGCTGGCCAGTGAAACACAGTGATGCTATCGTCATTAAACCAGGTTTTAATACTTTTGGCAGTGTGTGTGTGTGTGTGAGGGGGGGGGGGGGGGTGCCAAGTCCTGCTAGAAAATGAAATCAGCTTCTCCATAAAGCTTGTCAGCAGAGGGAAGCATGAAGTACTCTAAAATTTCCTGGTAGACGAATGCACTGACTTTGGTCTTGATAAAACACAGTGGACAAACACCAGCAGATGACATGGTTCCTCAAATTATCACTGACTGTGGAAACTTCACACTAAACCTCAAGCAACTTAGATTCTGTGCCTTTCCACTCTTTCTCCAGACTCTGGGACTTTGATTTCCAAATGAAATGCAAAATTTACTTTTATCTGAACAGAGGTCATCTGCTGGTGTTTGTTCACTGTGTTTTATCAAGACCAAAGTCAGCGCAGTCGTCTACCAGGAAATTTTAGAGCACTTCATGCTTCCCTGTGCTGACAAGCTTTATGGAGAAGCTGATTTCATTTTCCAGCAGGACTTGGCACCCCCCCCCCCCCCCCCACACACACACACACACTGCCAAAGTATTAAAACCTGGTTTAATGACGAGCAGCAGGACTTGGCACCCCCACACACACACTGCAAAAAGTATCAAAACCTGGTTTAATGACCATGGCATCACTGTGTTTGACTGGCCAGCAAACTCTGCTGACCTAAACCCCATAGAGAATCTATGGAGTATTGTCAAGAGGAAGTTGAGAGACACCAGACCCAACAATGCAGACAAGCTGGAGGTCACTACCAAAGCAACCTGTCTCATCTCTGAGACACAGAACCAGTCTCCTTCCTGAGCGCTATGATGGCTGGACATTCCCATGGTGTTTATACTTGGGTAAAATTGTTTGAAAAGATTAACATGGCATCTTCAGACATCTGGAAATTGCACCCAACAATGAACCAGACTTGAAGTCCACAATTCTCTTCCTGATATCTTGGCTGTTTTCTTTTGATTTCCCATGATGTCACACAAGGAATCAGTGAATTTGAGGTGTGCCTTAAAATATATCCACAGGTGTGCTTCCAATTAAGTCAAATGTTGTCAATTTACCTATCAGAAACTTTTGAAGCCATGACATCATCATCTGGGCTTTCTGAAATTGTTTATAGGCATAGTAATCATAGTGTAATGTAAACTTCTGACTTTGAAGAACGTAATAAAAAATATCAAATATAAAAATGATTTAGCAAACAGAAATAATTTTGGTAATCCTAACTGACCTAAAACAGGAAATGTTTAGTCTAATTTCATGTCAATGAGAAACAAAGCTTATGTGTCTTTTTTAGTGTATGTAAACTTCTAGTTTCAACTGTATATTTAAATAATACTGAAACATAATAGGCCAAGACTGCAACTGTAGAGTTAAACTGTCTCTTCAAGTGTTTTTTTTTTAAAAAACTAGATGTTAATCACAATGAACTGACCTTGAGATTTATTTGACATCTAGAAAATCTCGTCTTAAGTAATAAATATTTGGTTGGCACGTTATGCAGTGTATTCTGGACTTTGACAGAATTTAGCATGTCAGATAGTCATGTGAGGATTAATCATTGTCTTTCAGTGACGTTTGACTGTTTTTTGTTTTGTTTTTTGTTTTTCCATCAAGATTATTCAAACTGCCAAACAAAATAAAAAGAATCTTAGTGAAGAAAGAGATCCATATCATTTGGTTTGGAGCTTTAGATGGTGTTCCAGCAGTAATGCAGCAAGTCTCCTCGTAGTTAATTTAGTTATCTTCACAACAGGCTAAATCTGTACATAAATCTTATTAACACTGTGTCAGTCTTCTTTTAAACATACACATCTAGTTTTTACAGTTATTTAAAGCCCCAAAAAGGTGTTTTTATTCCAGCATTCAGACTTTAAAGACACATTCTTGAATAAAGTAAAATTACAGTAAAAATAAGAGTAGTAAAATCTCTATATTAAAGTCAGCGACTGAATCCACACCCCACTAAGTGATCAGTCAGACAATAAAGAAAGAGTCCTTTCTTTGCTAAATGGTCTGATTAATCAATATGTTGTGGGGGCATGGTGGGGGGTTTCTCCACCCAGAGAGGGCAGGCGTTAGGAGGAACAATGGACCAAAGGAGGCGGTGTCACCGGGGGTATTGGACGGGACTGTTGGGTCTATGCACCCCCAGGGACAGTGAGAGCTGCCGCAGCCGCTGGGAAGAAGAGGGTGTGAGAGCGCCCCGGAGTAATGTCATGTTAATGTGCCACACATTCCTTTGTTCAAATTACAATATGTTACAGTTGGAAGTTCCGGGTCTCGATGCATGGAAGTAAAGATATAAAAGTGGAATGCACAGAGACCCGGGATTGCTGTTTTGCTGTACTTCATGTTGGAGATGGAATAAAGTTTCTGTGTTATCCAGCTCGTTGCCTCACCTGCCTCCTTTCTCCACAGTGGTGACCCTAAGACGTGCCATGGAAAGCGAGCCGAGCATCTCCCCGGAGGCTGCTGGGAGGGAGAGCATCGGCGCTGTGTCCGCTGTCTCAGTCAAGCTCCCAGACTTCTGGCTTCACAGCCCGACTGCGTGGTTCCTGCACATAGAAGCCCAGTTCGCACTCCGTGGGATAACAACGGACGACATAAGATATTACTACATGATCGCTGCGCTGGATACGCGCACCACGCAACAGGTGACGAGCCTGCTCCAGGAGCCGCCAGCCCAAGGGTAGTATGAAGCACTCAAGAGGATGCTTCTCCAGCGTTACACCCTTTCTGACAGTGAGAGGGCAGACAGACTCCTAACGCATTCGGAGCTAGGGGACAGATCAGCAGTGGAGCTACTGGAGAGCATGCTGGAGTTGAGGGGGAAGAACGATGAATACTTCCTGTTCGCCCACTTGTTCCTCAGGAACCTACCGGCTACAGCTAGGGCAATCCTGGCCAACTCGTCACGGCTGGTTGCCAAGGACTACCGTGCCCTGGCGCAGGAAGCGGACCGCATCCTTTTGGCGACCAGAACTCTCAGCGTGCAGGCAGTGGCACCAGCATCCATGAGGGGCTCCAGCGAGGTCGAGGAGCCGTGGGTGGTAGCCGGGACGGACACCAGGAGACAAAGAAATGGGGCGATCTGTTTTTATCATCGCCATTTCAGCTTGAATGCCCAACGCTGCCTGTCGCCATGCCAATTCAAGAAGCCAGGAAGACGGCACATTGGGAATTCGGTTGCAGCTGCGACCGATGGCAACAGGAACAGACTGCTTTATGTCACAGACACATGTTCGGGGAGACATCTTTTGGTGGACCCCAGCTCCCAGAAGAGTCTCATCCTACCGGTCAACGCAGACAGGGTGGCAGAAGGCAGCGGTCCCAAGCTTACGGCTGCTAACGGATCCACCATCAGGACATTTAGCGAGCGGACACTGACGATATGCTTACACGGACGCAACTTTCAGTGGAACTTTGTGGTAGCAGCATGTTCCGTCCCCGTTTTCAGCGCAGATTTTCTATGTGCTTATGGGTTGTTAGTCAATGTTGCTAATAGGAGATTAGTGGATGCTGTCTCTTTTGCCTCTCTGCCCTGTACAGCTCGGGGAGCTGGGTCAACAACACTGGCTAACGTTATAGCTCCAGGGGGTAACTATCAACAGTTACTCGCACAGTTCCCAGCACTCATGGTCCTAATGTTTTCGGCTACGATAACGAAACACAGGGTCGAACATTTCATAGCTACGAGAGGGCCGCCAGTATTCGAGCGACCTCGGCACCTGGACGCAGCTAAACTGGCCAGCACGTGCGAGGAGTTTGCCAACTTAAAACAGTTGGGCATCATCAGGTGCTCCAACAGCCCGTGGGCATCCCCGCTACACATGGTGCCTAAAGTCGACGGATCGTGGCAACTGTGCGGCGATTTCCGGCGTTTGAACAACACCACGGAACACAATCGCTATCCTATTCCACACATCCAGGATTTTCCATGCACCTGGTCAGGGCGCGTGTTTTTTCCAAAGTGGATCTGGTCCCCGGTTACCATCGGGTTCCGGTGCGTGCGGAAGATGTTCTAAAAATGGCGGTAATAACTCCTTTCGGCCTTTTTGAGTTTTTACGCATGCCATTCGGATTAAAAGGCACGGCGCAGACATTCCAGAGGATGATGGACTCAGTGCTGCGTAACTTGTCCTTTGTTTTCATCTACTTAGATGACATTCTGGTAGCCGGCGCGTCCGAGGAGAAGCACATCGCCCATCTCAAGACAGTTTTTTCAGAGGTTGGAAGCGCACGGGCTGATAGTCAACCCAGCAAAGTGCCAGTTCGATGTGCCAGTGATTGGTTTTTTGGGCCACCGCATTTCGCCGGAGGGCGCAATCCCGTTACCGGATAAGGTGCACGCGGTGTTGGATTTTCTGTGTCCGCAGACCGTACAAACACTACAGGAGTTTTTGGGAATGGTCAATTTTTATAACTGTTTCCTTCCCCGAGCAGCCCAGCTGATGCAGCCGTTGTATGGCGCGCTTAAAAAAAAGAAGCCCACAGAAACCATTGACTGGACTCCCGAGCGAGACCAGGCTTTTGCAAACGCCAAAACAGCACTGGCGGATGCCACGTTGCTAGCCCACCCGGATCTGTTCGCAGAGATAGCACTCACTACGGATGCATCTGATGTTGCCATAGGGGCAGTGGGGGAGCAGTGCATCTCAGATTTGTGGCAGCCGCTACCATTTTTTAGCCGAACCTTGCGCGACAACAAACGCAAATAAAGCACGTTCGATAAAGAAATGCTGGCTCTCCACCTGGCGATGCACCATTTCCAGTTTTGGCTGGAGGGGCGTGAGTTCATTGCATTTGTAGACCATAAGCCGCAGGCGTACGCAATGGCCAAGGTCTCTGAACCATGGTCGGCCTGGCAGCAATGGCATTTGGCCGCAGTTTCGGAGTTTACTACCGACATTCAACACTTTGCCAGTAAGCTCAACGTTGTGGCCGATTGCCTGTCACGTGCGTTAATCGCCCTGGTCTATATGGGAATTGATTTGATTGACCGCAGAACAAGTCGGGGACACGGACATTTACGCGCTCCAGTCTGCGCCAACTGGGTTAAGGATGGAGAACAGAGTGGTGCAAGAAGGGTGCCCTCCCTTACTCTGCGACGTCTCGTTCCGAGCTCTTGGCGCCATCACGAGTCGGTCCACTCCCTTTTGCATCTTGGAGTATGCACTTCATTGAAGCTAGTGGGGGCGAAATTCGTCTGGCCACGCTTGCACAAGGATGTGAAAGAGTGGGCTGCAACTTGTGTCGCGTGCCAGCGGGCCAAAGTGCACAGGCACACCAGAGCCCCCCTCGAGCTGTTCCAAATCCCGGCCAGGAGGTTCGACCACGTCCATGTGGATTTGGTGGGATCCCTCCCACCATTGCAAGGTTTACACACCTTTTAACAATCGTGGACCGCACCACGCGCTGGCCTGAAGTGGTCCCGCTGGCTTCTACCACATCTGCAGAAGTGGCCTGCGCTTTTTTGTCGGCTTGGGTTGCACGTTTCAGATCTCCATCGGACATCACGTCCAACAGGGCTCCGCAATTCATTTCAGAACTCTGGTCCACGATGGCCCAGAGCCTGGGGGTCAAAATTCACTGCACTACCGCGTACAACCCCCAGGCTAATGGATTATGCGAGCGTTTTTATAGGTTGCTTAAAGCAGCGCTCAGAGCTTCGCTCACAGACACAAATTGGGTTGACCGCCTGCCCTGGGTTCTTTTAGGGTTGCGCTCCGCACCTAAGGAGGATTTGGCAGCCTCCCCAGCAGAACTAATTTTTTCTAAACCGCTGCAGATCCCCGGAGAGTTTTTACCGGAAAACCCCACGTCCGAGGCTGATCCGCCCGCGCAATTTTTACACATTACGGAGGCTGTGAGCATACCGGGCCCAGCCCACCATTGTTTTCCCCGCACATTCGTCCCAAAAAGCTTGCAGAATGCTGGTTTTGTTTTCGTCAGGCACGATGCACACCGGACCCCACTGCGCCCGCCATACGACGGACCATTCAGGGTGTTGGAACCTGGGGCGAAGCATTTTGTGTTAGACTTGGGGGGACATAGGGACACCATTTGCATCGACAGGCTGAAGCCCGCTTTTGTGCTGGCAGACAAGCAGGTGGTGTTGGCCCAAGCTCCCTGGCATGGACGCCCACCGTTGGTGGCTCCGCAGGTTGGTGATCCCTCAGCAGGGACCTGTGCTCACGAAGATAATGTGTTCTCCCCCGCCCTCCCTTTTTCCCTCCACAGACTGATGTGCCCTCCTGTACACCTCGCCAGCAGGGTGGTTTGACTGGACCGGCTACAGCCGCTATGGGCGCCAGCTCAAGCCCAAAGGACGGTGGGGGGTGGGGGGGGGAGGGGTAGTGCCCTTTCTGGGTGTTCGGGGGAGGCTGTGTGGGGGCATGGTGGGGGGTTTCTCCACCCAGAGAGGGTAGGGGGAAGGGGGAACAATGGACCAAAGGAGGAGGTATCACCGGGGGGTATTGGATGGGACTGTTGGGTCTATGCACCCCCTGGGGGGAGTGAGAGCTGCCACAGTCGCTGGGAGAAAGAGGGTGTGAGAGCACCCCGGAGTAATGTCATGTTAATGTGCCACACATTCCTTTGTTCAAACTACAATGTGTTACGGTCAGAAGTTCCGGGTCTCAATGCATGGAAGTAAAGATATAAAAGTGGAAAGCACAGAGACCCAGGATCACTGTTTTGCTGTACTTCATGTTGGAGATGGAATAAAGTTTCTGTGTCATCCAGCTCGTTGCCTCGCCTGCCTCCTTTCTCCACAATGTTGCATATATCTAACATATTAAGTGAATGATACTCATCATATTGTCACAATATAGCATATACAGTCCAGAGCTGCAGGGGACCTCATGGAGGATTTTCTCTTGTGTATGTTTTTACGCTCCCCCCTTCTCTTTCATCTTCTTTTGCTAAAGTGACCCCATTGAGATGTAGAGAAATGGTCTTAGGTGACAGTCATAATGAACATGATCGTGTTCACTCAATAAATCTCAGGCCCGGTGCTTTTTGAGCACAAATCAGTGAAATGTTAAAGCCCACCTGTCTGTCTCCATCAGTCATTTCCACTGTCACCTCCCCACCGCCTGATGGATCACAGTTGCTGCAAAATTAGACAGCCTTGAATCTCATTTCTTTCCAATTGGCCTCTCCCTGCAATCTCACTCTAGCGGGCTGACATGTGCCAGTCCTCTACGGGAGGGGAGTCTCAGATAGGAACTAATGCTACATACACTAAACACAGCTTTATCTCACACGAGGGGATTAGGTTTCCTGCCTCCAGTGCACCTCAAAGACGAGCGCCATACGACTGCCAAATTCCCTTACATGCTATTTACATTATCATTCAGTCAGCAGTATATAGGACATGGATGGGCAGCTTTTTATTTGATGTCTAGTGACTTGTACTCGTACTAAAAATCATCTCGTGCCCATGCGTGAGAAGATTATTGCTTTACAGTATGTCACAGGCTACAGTATCTCGAGTACTGTGGGAGGATTTTAGACAATTGGGATACAGGTGAACACTGGGGTAATTAGCAGCCATAATAACTGAGATCGACGTAATATAGTCTTGTACAAGGGGAAAAAGAAACAAAGTTCACTGTGTGTGGGGTTTTATTGTGACTCTCATGAGAAAGTGCATCGAATTAACCTTGCTATTTCTTGCCAAAATTGTCCACGAACTGAAGAGAAGGTGAACAGCATAGGCGAGTAGGATCGGCGCATCCTGTGTGAGATGGACGCCATCACTTCAGTCTACAGTGAGCTCCAGGCCTCACTAGAGGGAGTCAGAAACCTCTGCATAGAGGCACAGTCGGGGTCGGTTGAATGACTCCACAGCTAATGCACCACCGCTGCTCCAGCTCTGGTGTGCCTTTAAAACCATTACAATTGCTTCCCACTGAGCTGAATTCCTTTGTTCTGGGCCATCCTGTGTGAATGAGGTCCGCATTCGAGTGTGAGATTTTAATATCAGGAGCGTTGTGGCAGAATCTCAGGCTGCCTTTGTCTCGTGTTTGTCCACGCTGCAGTGGGTACACTAGATGGCAAACTTTACACTAGAATCACCGAGCACAGGCTACATCAGACACAACGAGAGGGATCAGATTCTTCCCAAATTGTGTTGATGAATGTCTTAATCAAAGGCTGTCCCTCTCAGGTTTCGCCTCATTGAAAAGTTATGATTGAATGTTAATAATCTTCTATTCCACATCCATTGTGGGGGGCTACATCAGATGCTCACTGATGTGTTAAGGGGATGATTTTGCAGTTTTGTCCTTCCACTTGGCCACGGACCATTTGAGTGTTAACTTTTTAGTTTTGAGAGTGATGGAAATCCCTGCTGACCTTTCACTCGGTGCACTTTGCGGCCATGAGTGTGACTTTAATGAGGAAAACGACATAAACATAAACAGCAGTGAGCTTCGGGCAGTCGTGTATGCCGGTAAAAAATTAACCCTGATAGTTTTGGGCAAATGCGAACTAAAATGCCACACTTGCTGCCAAGAAACGCTGAGGAGGGAGCCACGTTCAAGACTGCTGGTGAGTTAAAGAAGATTTAAATTTGAGCTATAATGTGAGGACATAAACTGCAGCTGACAGAAAACAGAACTATGGCTAATATGGATGAATGAAGAGCTCCTAAGATACTAGTCCAAGAAAAAAAAAAAACTCAATATGTTCAGCAATGATGGTGCAGAGGAGAAACATGGAATCTAAACTCTTTTTTGACCTTTGCAATATGGCAACAATATAGTAGTGAGCCTTAAAAGGTCAGAGAAGATAGAGAGAGATTGGAGGAGAGTACACTGTACAGAAGTGAAAGCAGCAGAGATGTGTTTTACAAAGGCGTCAATTTGTTCCCAATAGACACAACAGTTTTATTTTCAATAGACCAATTTTTGGGAAATTATGCAATCTTGTCTGCAATATAATGATAGTAATGTAAAATAATGGAACAAGCCACAGTATAAAACCCTACAAGTTATCAGATGGGTCCTATTTTTTTTTCTTCATTTTCAGCTTTTTATTCTATGTATCTAAAATCATTAATATCCACAACATAGCACCCGTGAACCACTGACCCCTCTTTGGTATTTACCTCAGATAATATAAACCCAACATGAATGCTGACAGGAGGTCAGCAGGCTAACTGTCATGACATAAACAGGCATGCATGGGATGATCCAGTCTTATGTATTGATCAATGTGAGTGAATAATCGAGCAATATTTAAAAGCAAGTGAGGAAAATTAGAACCCGGTACAGTAAATCTCATTGTGCATCCTGCCAGCATATTTCAGCAAAAACAAGGGAGAGCGTGCATGAAGCTGCACGGTGCTGTGAAGTCACGCTCTGATTAAAAACTTATATTAAAAGTGATAGTGATTCATTATTACCTGAAGGATTTAAGGGAACTCCTTTCCCTCGTTTTCGGGGGAAATTAACCTGTGTTAAAAGTCATCTGGAGGAATGACTATTTCTTATCAAGCGGGCCACAAACACGACATGCCCTTAGGCCAAAAAGAATGAAAATATCCAGAGCTTTTGGGACTCACTTGTAAGGATTTTCCATGTCTTTTTCTCGTCGTCATAGTACTGGACCAAATTGCTGGGGAGGCGATCGGGTCCAGGAGGCAAACCACCCACCAGTAACAGCATCCTCTTATTGGAACGAATTCTGTTATGTCAAAAGTGAGTAAGAATAAAACAGGTATTAGGTGTTGAAACACAAACACCCAAAATAAAGTACAAGCTCAACTTGGACCCCTTTAACTACTTAATTATTATCAGCTATTATCAGCTATTTCCTTGAGTACTGTGATGCTTTAACTTGTCAGTGAAATAAATGTGGGGTTAAGTGGATAGCTGCTCCTAAAGCAGGGCTACTAACAAATATGTGGCCACATTTGTTAAGTATACTAAACACTGCTCAAATAGTCTAACGTTGTACTCATAGTATATCTTCAGTTAGGGGTGAAATGAGGGCAGTCATGAAGGGTGCCATACTAGAGGCTAAAAGCACAAATGAGTCCATAAACCTGCCTATATCACTGGCTACAGTAATCCATGTGATGTCCCAAAGCCAATTGTGAAATATTTCTGCCTACTTTATTTCATTTGCTGCCTCAAAGTTGTGCGCTTTACTACACATCCATGGCTCTTAATGGTTTTCAACACAAATCTGCTAATTTATCACAATATTCAGTAAAACACTAAGATCAGCTGGCCTTTATAATCAGGCACATTCACCTTTTTTTTCCCTTTTTCATATTTTACTTTTTCATGCTTCAGTAAATCGCTGCCGTCTCGGTATATTCTCTCTGATACCGACCCACTCGGAAGTGTTTTGGGGTTATTCGTATGCAAATGAGCCCCTGGACATAGATAATGGTGATTAATTGAGGGGAGAGAAACAGTGGCATGTGAAACTAATTATGAGGATTCCTGATTCTTTGCTCATTTAGGTCCATATGTGGGGATAGATATATTATTGGGATACTGTAGAAGTAGATGCTTGTAGGAACGCTTTATGTTCAGGTAATTTCAGCAAAAGTTGTCAAGCTTTCAGATGACAGATTCAGAAATGGAAAAAAGATATTGATGATAAAAATGCAGCCATAAGCATCTATTATTATTAGAAAAAGTGAACAACTGAAGTGCCAATCACTCAGCATGCTTCTAGCAGAAATCTACTTCCCATCTTTTTTTTAAAGTGCTGATCAGGACAAACATGGAAATACAACATGCAACTTTGGCCTGTTTTTATAGCCTGATCTAGCCTGACTATAAGGAGCATCGACTAAACTCAACTCTGTATTCCAATGAAAGCAAAAATATCAGTGTGAATGCATTAGATTATCTTCACTGTAATATCAATTAAACTGTACAACTTACAGCACTCACAAACTATGCAATTACACAAATGAATTGCAGCATTTCTAATTTTGTTCCATAACCTTTATCTAGATCGCTGCATCTTGTCTACGTTGATTAGAGTAATTATGCAGATGTCTGAGGAAATAAACACTTATTTCTATTTTGTACAACATAAGCTATAGTGTAATCATATATGCATAAAATACACTATGACAAATGTCACTCTGTTAGAGGGGATCCTCTGCAGTCCTTATAAAGTGGGCCTACTAACCACCTACATAGACATAGTCACTACCTACCAATGCATGACCACACATGCATACTTGTTAATCTAACATGGGGGAGGCATTTAATCTTACACTGTCCACTCCCAATTTGCTCAGTTTGCAGAGTGTGTGTGCTTCTCTGTTTGCATCTCTGTTTATCTTCTCCTCACCTGCTGGCCACAGTCTGCCTACAGTGCTGCCTGAAGGGCATCAGGTGGTAGTTCATGGCATCCAGAAGTAGCTTCTGGCACACAGGGTCACTCCTCATGAAGTCAACAGACTGCACTCTCTCCACCAGCTCTGGGGCAGGTATGAGGGCAAAGCGTAGCCTCTTCATGAGGTCCGGTGCATAGTGCATGCGAGTCTCCCGGTCATGCTCCAGCCACAGGACAGACATCTGGAAGAGAGCCAGCTCCGACTCCACCGGGGGTGGCAGAGCATCCAGCATGGCACACATCTCCTCAAAGTTCAACAGCAGCACATCCTCCACCAGGTACTTGTTGGCCAGCTTCTTGGTCTCATCCAGTCCGTGGAGTGCAGCAATCTTGCAGATCTGCTTGTAGTTCTGCACAGAGATCTGGTCATTGAGGAACTGCACGCTAAGTTTGGTGATCTGGGGGATGTGGAGGATCTTGCTGACTGACAGCACCTCTTCCACTGTGTCCAGGGAGAGAGTAACATTGGCAGTGTACAGATACTCCAGCACTAACCGTAGTCCAATGGAGGAACAGCCCTGGAGAACCAAGTTATTTATGGGCCTGGCGTTGGTGGTCACCAGCTTGTCATCGGGGGAGGACGAGGGGGTCCCGCTGCTGCCCTGGTCCCCTTTGCTTCCCTCACTGTTGATTACATTATGGGAGGAGAAGAGAGATCTGAAATACTGGGAGCAAGATGCCAACACAGCTTTGTGGCAGTGGAACTGCTGTCCCTGGGCAGTGAGAGTCACATCACAAAACAGCTGTTTTCTCCACAGGAGGTTGAGCCCATGCAGCAGGGTGTCACTGTGTGTTGGGTCAAAGGTGGATGTTCTATCCCCAGATCTGGACATGACTTCCTGACTGCGAACGCCACCTAGGCAACAAATAAACCATGCACGCCATTTACCTCAGGTCATTTATTTTCACAACACACGGATGCCATCAGTCAACTATTACAACAGAGGGCTGTTTGCCGAGCAAGTTACTGAGCAGCTCCGCCGTCCGCCCTGCTGGGGGGGCGAATAACGGAGAGAGAACCCACGTCCAGCACGGCTCCGTGCGCTTCAACTTTGGAGCTCTTGGTCGTAAAGCAGCAAACAAAAAAACGCGGCAGTTCCCACAGCGCGCCGCTCGCCTTCGTTCTCGGGCTGATTTAAATGGAGGCTGGCGTGTGAAGGGCGCTGTCAAGACACGCCGGGGAGACGCGGAGAGGCTGCGGCGCCGCTTCCCCCCTCTCTCTCTCGGCGGCGGCGGCGGCGGCGGCGCGGCTGAAGTTGACGGATAATGGAACTGAGGCGAGCCGCCACGGTGGACGGAGGACATGCAGCGTTCAGCCGATCACCCATCCCTCCTCCTGTCTTGTCGCACACCCCACAAAACGAGGACATTACACCGCGCACAGATTTACGGAGTCATACAAAAGCAATTAGTTTGTCTCCGAACCGTCAGCGGCGGTGCGGGCGCGTTTTTTTTTTTTTTTTGCTTTTGTACCCTACCTGAGTTAAGCGTACGTGAGTATCGATGAAATATTCAATACGGTGCAGCTTTAGCTAAAGTTAACCGTCATGTACGTATCTGTTGTTCTCCATGCTTACAGAAAAGCGGTTTTCCATGTGCGTAACGTGGGTAAACTTGACCCGAGCGTCGCCGGTTTCCCTAAAAGCGCAGCTGTCACAACTAAATGATGAGGAGCCAAACTTACCTGACTTCAGCTCTTGGCAAAAGAAAAGTAAAGCTTCGGCTTCCCAATATTCACAGTTGAATTTTCCCCCTCTTTGTTCTCCTTTTAAGAAATGTCCTTTTCCTTTAAAGTCTACGGTCGGCGGTGTCCCAGAATAACCATTGATTCCAACTCATAAAGTCACTATTTCAGGTTATTTGTTGACGCTGATCATTTGTTCTTCTGAATTAACAAGAAGTGTGTGGAGTGTGTGAGAGGGAGCTGTGCTTTCTGCAAGAGAAGAAGAAGAAGAAATATACGTGTGACAAATTATGCTACCAAGAAACAACACATCATTATCCTTGGGCCTGGGGCTCAGTGAGTCGTAACGAGAGTAATAGGAAATCCACGGTTGGGGAGAGAAACGGTCGTGCATGGCCGGTGGAGAGAGACCATGCAGGGGTATGGATGCTGGAGAGACTCGCAAAATTATGGCTCAAGGCTATTGTAAAAACTGTCGAGCGTAAATGACTGCGATTTCAAACATCTATGGAAGAAAGAAAAGAGAAAGGGGGAGAAAAACCGAGTCTTTCCCTCGCTGTTATAGAGAGAACCGTCAAGTTTTAGTGCGCATTGCTAATTAGTCAATTTCTCTCTGCCTTCACAGCCCGACGACTTTGCTGCTGAGCTGAAACTGCTAATTTCTGGGACCAGCCTTTTTTTGGCTGTGAACTGGATGGATGAATGGCTTGTCTCGCACAAATGACAAAAAGCCCCTGCCTTAATCTCCATCGCCAAAATAACCCCTCATCTCATTCTGCTCCTACTAGTCCTTCAACAGAAGGTGCTCTATAAACTCCAAGTTGTGCATCTGTATCACAAAAAATATATACACCACAATGTGGAGACAATGATTACAGTGTTTAATTAAAGTGCACAACCCTCCCCCTTTAATGTGATTGTGTCGAAACACATAAGAAGACAGGTCATTAGACGCCACACCATTGTGCATACTGAAGCCACACCATGCTGAAGTGATGTAAAGTAAGAGAAGAACAGCAGGAAGTCTAACATGACCTGTTATCTTGTCTGATCAGCTCACTGTTAAACAATGCAGGGCCTAGCTGCAGGCCAGATAGCACCAAGAGGTTGAAACCTGATACACAGCATCCATAAGTCCACATCACGAGATCTATACATCTGCACAGCTTCAGCCACTGAATCCACCAAGTCCACGAAGATCACACTTGTCTCACTCAAAGGAGTTCCCTGGCAAATCAGACAGAATGAGCCCCTCCCGTCTGTGAATGTTCACATGAACTTATGAATTGTACCAAGCACTCTGTCACCAGCACAACAAACTAACAGCTGCGAGGCACTAAGTATTTCCTTGCTACAAATCTGTCAAATCACTTGAGTATGACTTAATACACTTCGAACACATTACACACAATCCCATTAGCTTGAGGTCTTAAAAGTCTAAAAAAAAAAGAATCACAATCCCACATATTATCCTAAAATCAGGTAAAAGACAGCAAAAAAATGAATTATTAGGGCAGAATAAACTGTCAATTACATAAAGAGCTCAATTAGAGTAAATAAACTTACATGCGGGACTCCCATGGGACCAGAAATGACAGATACTTCACAAGTTGAGAAATGACAGATAGGGATAAATGGGTTTGTATGAAACAGAGCCACACCATGGTACAGTCAAGCAGGAACAGGCCATAGGTAGCACTTATAGTAAAAGGAACCATAACATTACTTCGTGTTTGAGTGTTTGACAAGCACACAACCTGCATCCCCCCCCCCCACTTGTAGTTATGCTGAGAAAATTCATTCTACATGAACTCTGTGAGATAACTGATTAGATTGCACACTGCAGCTCGTATAATCATCATCACTGACTGAAAACTATAACACTGTAATAATAATTAATGGTTTGATACCACTATGAAAGCACTTTGTGTTACAGTTTGCCACTATTGTTGTGCTACCTTGTTTTCCGAGGTCTTGTCACTGCAGAGCAGTGCAGTAATTCACTGTATTTCACTTTGGAGTCACATACTGTTATCTTTACCAGCACTCAGTTAGCACTACATTACCCAAGTCTCGAGCGAGCTATTCTAACGCAATAAAATGACCATTTCCAACTCTTTCAGCTCTTTGTAGCAACTCAGTCTCCTGAGGCCACTGGTCTTCAGATTGCAGGGCGTTTATGGTTGTAAGTTGTTGCAGTGTGCAGAGGGTGGGGTGTGTGTGTGTGTGTGTGGGGGGGGGGGGGGGTCATCAGATAAGAGAAGAATTTCTAGACTAATTAAACCCTTTGAGACAAAGAATCACACTACAGTGATTTACAACTCTCTGTACCAGTTAACCCGACTCATTTCTTTCTGTCATATTACTCAGATACCATATCTACCTCTATGGGTAAAAAGTGATTTTCCCCCTAAACATGGGAAAAATAGGGGGAATGTAAGAGTAAACACCTATGATTACTTCACTACTGAAGTTCTCTCAGAATATGAGTTTTTAATGGTACAAATACCCCAGCCATTGGCCACCTACTCTATACATTCACACTGTACTCTATAATAGCCCTCCTGTTTTACCCTTAGCTCATATACTGTGTCGGATGCAATACATGAATTCTATGCTTTCCTAATGTCTCTAACAGTGTCGGATGTGCCCATGATGACACAAAAATGAAGCCACGAAAAGCACAAACTGTCAGCATTATTGTAACCTTGAGTAACTGATTAAAGACTGAACATTTAATCTAATCAGCCTGATAAAACAAAACAATAGGAGAAGCCCCTAAATTGTGAATAGGAACGTCTACCAGGCATAATTCCTTTTGCTGGCTGTTGCAGAGGGGTATGCTAAGATAGAAAGTATTATTTTCCTAAATGGAAGGTGTCAGATGGTCACGGAAATGTGATCGGCTGTTCAAGATCACTGCTTCCCATCTGCAATTTGTGACGTGTGAAAGATTCAGCCCAAATGTGCTCACCAAGCGTAAATCCTCAGCACTTTCTCTTATCGTGGAAAAGCAAGATAACCAGCTGTTTACAGATCAGAGAACATATCATATTAATATCATGGAGAGGGTGATATCATCTTGTTTGTAAAATATTTTGTTAACTAAGTGTGGTGTGGTATGGCAACCTATAAAGTGAAAGTTGTAATTTGTGTTTTTGTAAGAGTGTTGTAGTTTTAAGACCTTTTTTTCCCTGATTAAAATATATCAGGGGAGAGAAAATGAAAATGCTGCAGGGAGCCTCTTCAGAAACACTTTAGTGAGGCAAAATTAATGCAAACTGCATGTTACAGTAAATACTAATTATAAGGCTTTTAGCAGTTACATTCAAAGATCTCCCTCAATATTCCCCTTAATCATATGTCTAAACAAAAGCAGAACTTATCTACAATGTCTACTTCCATGTATTTTTATCTGAACTGCTCAAAGTTCTGTAGAATTGAATTACTGTAAATGTGGAGATTGTTAGAATGGGTTTTTGCTGGATATTGCTGTTCAGGCAACTTAAATCATATCACATCATAAATGACATTAATGTAACTTCAACATTTATTTATGAGAATAGGGCACTAGGGTTATACGGTGCCCTATTTATACACATAGATGCTTATATTTTTTTTAACTAATGCAGTTGTTCTGGCTTTAATCTTCTTAATTTGCTGACAGAAGTGATTAGCAGGTGCTTCTAATTTCAGATCAAAGTTAGTCAGAGATGATTCACAAAATATCCACTGTGCAATAAATTGGAATCACTTATATTTGCTATTCAGGGAATATGGGAGGCCTGCTGTTTTAAACCCCTAGATCCCCACACATGGCGTCGCCACCACAGATACGGCTCAGGGAGTCAGCCGGGAGGTGAGCAGAAAGGAACAGGCGGTGTCCCCTCCAGAGTGAGCACATGAGTGTGTGTGTGTGTGTGTGTGTGTTGTGGCATTCTCAAATGACAAAAAGGATACCAGCTGTGCAGCTCAGGTGGGACGACGCATCGAGGTGGTATGGAGACACACCTGAGGGATAGTCTGGGCTGCTGGGACCGTGGCTTAAGTGGACACCCAGAGTTGTGTATGGGGGGCCGCAGGAGGCCACCGTGCCGAGGAGAAGGTTTGAGGGCTGGAGGGAGAGGGGGCTGCTGTTGCGCAGTCTCCCCTGCGTGATACATCTACCTTCAGGGTGGCAGCAGGCGTGGAGTGGGGTGCGATGGAGCGAACACGGGCTCAGTGGCGCGGTCACCTAGGGACGCTGGAGCCGCTGTAGCAGGACTGATAGTTATTCCTTGGGAGAATTGCAAGATGAGCCCCATTGTATTAGCAACCCCTCTCCTACTAAAATTGTATCAATGTGCCCAAGCCTATGAAGAGTGAAGTAAGGATACAAAATATCTCACACTTATCTTTTTTTTTTTTTTACATTCTGTTGCGACCCATAATAATAGCAGAGCTTATATGACAAATAAAAGACAATAGCTGCAGTTGGGGGAAAAAAATTCAGTACTGTGTCATTGTCAATCAGAATGACAGTGAGTTAAACTTCAGTAAATTCTTTTGGCAATGAGAAGGCAGCAAATTATTTCATACTGATTTGAAATTCTCAGACATTAAGCTTTTTAATTTCCTAGCCATACTTTTGTGTTGCAACAGTTTGAGTCATATCTTTTAGAAATTCTCTGTGTCTAATATGGTCAGCACTCCCAATTATTCACTCCACTGACAAGTGAAACAAATGGGACCAACCAGTGCATTCTGTATTATCTACACCCCTTGGATTCCCTGACAATAATTAATACAATGGCAAGCTGCTGTTACCAGCCTTGACGACATGAGCTCAACAACATAAGCTCTCCCTTTCCAAGAGCTCTTGAGAGGAAATTACATCCGGCAGTGGGGTCATATATACTGTGGTAGCAAGAAGCCACGAGGTTATGTCACACTACTGTCTGGGACCCTAGACCAGATAAAGATCCTATTGTACAGTACTGTTAACATCACCACGTCATTATCCACATCATTGCACCATGAACGCAGAGTTCATGGGATATGCCAGTGAAAAGAGCCCTGGCCGCAGAGATATGCGCAGGCTTGAAACAGGAACGACTGTCCTATAAGTCAGGCAAGTTCATTAACATGCCACATGTCACTGAAGCAGCAGTGCTGACCGTCTCACTGCTATGGTCACACACCATTATGTAGCACTATTTCATTTGCTCATAATATGGATAAACAGGGAAGCACATCACTATACATTGCATATAGACTGTAAATGTCATTATAGATAAAAAAAAAAAATCAAATTAAAGCAGATTTGTTTTGTCTTGTGAAGCAAAATCTGACCAGTATTCCCCTATAAAGAGCTGTCATACAATGGTACCAACTCCTCTTATTTTAGCCTACAAGGATATTAAGGTTTTTTAATTATAGAGGAGCACATTCCCCCAACATCCATTAAAGGAATGCCGTGCTAATTTTAAATCCTCGCAGCAGGCATTGGCATCAACAGAAGAAAAGTGGATGAGTTTCTCTTTAACAGCTGTAATTTGTGTTTTCCAATCACCATGCTGATTTCTGCTCATTATACTCCGGTTTCACACCGGTAAGTGAGCAAAGTTTGGATTGATTGACTCTAATTAACTAAAAAATGTTCCAAGCCATGGATTTATTATCATGCTAGCTAGCCACAAATGTCAGAGACTTTCACAAATTATTATCCTCTTAAGATAAATATCTTTGAAATCAAATGAGTGTGGAAACACAAAGAACATGTATTGTTACACTGATGAATTTGGTTGTCATGTTTTCTGGTGAGCTTCACATTAAAGACTCACCTGGGCAAGCACACTGTTCCACTGTATTGTTAAGCTGTACAGTATGACTGAATGACAGATGCTGCAGTCATCTAAACTTTAAAGGGACACACTCTTTAATAAACCCAGTGTAGTGTATAAAGAATCTGTAAAAGCATTAAAGCATGTTTAAAGTTATTAAGTAGTAAGAATCTTCAATGATTGCAAGACACCCACAGTAAGTATAAGATGCATAGGTCTTCCCAGTGTTAACAGAAAGCCCATTTCCTCTTGTGCACTCCAAAAGTTTACAGCATGTAACTCATTGATATTTTAGACACAGTTGCACCTCTCTCAACTCACATTCTTTCTTTGACTCCATCGCCTCGATGGCTCAACTCCCCACTTTCCTATGAACAAAGGCAGGACGGTTTGGGATGACGCCTCCCTGTTCCTGGTTTTAAAGAGATCTCAGAGCAGAGTTTTGGTTAGTTTAAGAAGACAGAACGCCGCTCTGATTCACTTGGCCTCACTTCAGTGATCAGAAGTGATTACTGAAGTGAATCCAAATGAAACAGACCCATCGTCTGCATGGTGGCGCCAGCCAAAAATCAAGAATCATGCTGCCTGTAAATCAGATTTTCTCAACATGCCTCTTGCAAAATATGCCTTTTATACAAAAGAGCAAAAACATCTCCTAATCCAGCTCTGATGTATCACAGGAAACAACAACACAGCGAAGCTTGTGCTGTATATTTTATCCTCATGTTGAAAGAATAAAATATGGTTACACTGCTTCAATATAATGCTGCAATCAAATATGTAAGAAAATAAGACTGCTGCTGTCAAGTACCCTCCTATTAGTAATTGCACAGTCTACCCTCTTTAGAGTAGCAGCATTTAGATGTGTGCACTTTGAGTCACGCCTGCAGATAGATGTGATGACATCTAGTTGTGGCTCACTTTCATTTATTTCAGGGATTGATTAGATGTGGGGAGAGCAGAAAAATGTGTTGGGGAGACACCTTCGTTTGAAATATTGCCACATAGTAAGTGCAGAATATGATGAGGACTGAACATTTTTTTTTACATCAAAGTACTTTTAGGAAGTGAGGGGTATTTGGGCTCTGTGGGCCATGCACCAAATTACTGTCATGATACTAAATCATTTTTGCATTTGAAAGCGCACAGTACCACACACTGTATAATATATTTGAAAATCCAAACTATACAGTACAAAAGAAAAGTTTCATACAGTATACCTATGAAGATGTACTATTATGCAGATAAAAGCAGTACAGTTGTTGATAATACACCAAGTGACTGGATAACTTTATTACTAAGTTATTACTAATTGAGTGCTGTGGTAAGATGCTACTTTAGGGTGGACTGAAGCATGTTGTAGGCAGTTATCTCCCCATAGCTGTTGTGTCCATACTGCCCCCTTCTGTCGCACTACTGTGGAAGGCATGAACAACAGCATCTCTATCAGCACACACAGACTGAGAGCACAACAGATTTCTAGGATGCAGTCTGGGAAAAATGACCATGATGTCCATAAAGCTGTAAAATAAATAAACAAATAACATTTTCTGCAATTGTTTTTACAAACATTACAACTACTATTTAGTTATTCAAATTTTAGAGACACTTTAATATTAAACAGATGTGACATTATGCTTTAATGTTTAACTTTTAAAATCTATATGCAATAGCCATTGTGTTGTGTTCTATTAGTATGACACTGTTTAAACATGATGAAACAAAAATCAATTTTCTACAACTACAAAATGTGATTCAGTTAAGATTCCAAATTGAAAACTGTGTTTCCCCAGGGTTCTTTAGAAAGCCACTGGATAGTGTGCACACAACATCCTTTTGTGCACACTATTTACCCCTGGATTGCTCCAGGCTAATGTCTCAATAATTTTCACTCCTTTCTCAGGTCCTTCCCACAAAGGACTTAACTAATGATCCATGGACAAAATGAAGCATTTAAATTTATTCATTAATCATTCATCTCCAGCTCATTGAAAATGCTAAACTTCCACAAAATTAAGATTGAATATTGAAAAGTGATTGAGGGAGACAGCTTTCAGTGAGTGGAAAGAGTAGAAGAGAATGGGGTGCCATAACAAAAACAGTTGGTTTTTTTATTTACTAGAGACGCCGGTCCTCACATGGGCATGGTCAAGGTGGACAAGGTGTAGTAAGTGCTAGTTAAGGTCATAACATTTCAGTAGTTGTAATTAGATCTTGGAATCTGGAGAAGCGTAGAATTTCTGTCAACACTGCCTGTAATTATTCTCTTTTCCAATTAATGGTGACATAGATTAATTATCTGATGAGGCAAAGCCAATTGCAATCATTCACCCAGCTAAAATTAGATCAGTCCTGACAGCAGCATGAAAGTCACCTGTTTCATTGTTATGGATTTGCTGCAAGTAAAGAGGGGGGAATAGTGAAGCGTGCTAGGGTAAGTAAGTTGTCTGGTACAGGTGAATGTCCAATTACACCGCTATTTGAACTGAAGGCATCTACTCATTCGATCCTAGAGCATCTCGATTGGCTTGTTTGTTCACCCCCAGAGCATCATCAGTGGTAGTAGAGTCATCTGTCAAGGATTGCAGGAAGACTGAGATGAGCCGAATTTCTTCTGACAACCCCGCCTGTTTGAATAAGAAAAAAACAGAATAACCAAAAACAGGCTCATTAATGAACATGCTTTTTTTTTGTACCAAGACCCCTATAAAAATCCTTGCTCAGTATGTATTCCAAACACACAACAGACGTGCCAACAACTGTGAGAGTAAAGTTTCCGTCTTGTTCTTATTTTTGTAGAGAAGGAGAACAAGAGGCTCCTGGTGAACCACGTACAGGTTCAGTGCTCTTCTGTTTTAAAAACCTCAGCATCCAGTTTTTCTATTAAACTGCCTTGGCACTGTCAACCAGCTTGGGAATCTGAACCAGCCTAGCCATGCAGAAATTCTCTGACTAACAATTATATCAGAAACAGGATCTTGGATTACTATCCCCTGGGACTGGGGCAGTGGGCGTCTGCTCCAATCATTACTGGCCATTCAACAAGGCTCTGCACTGCTCTCCACTGTTAGCCATTGTCAATTATGCCATCCCTAGTGTAAACTCGCAGAACACAAAGCTGAACTGCCAGTTCTGGCAGGAGTGTAACAGGATGACAGCCCGCTGCCCACACCCCCTCCCCCACCCCCAACACTCCTACTCCCACCCACCCACTCCCACCCGCCCACCCTAGGGTTCCCTGGCCTTCCTTCCCTCAAGCTACTTTTGAGCAAACTGCCATTTGGCTTCTTATTCAAGCACTATAGCTGTGAGAGTGCTAACCTGACCTCTCTTATGTTCTGCTCATGGGGTTAAGTGGACATGATGGATTAGTATAGGCCTCATCAGGATTCAGTCTGGTTTAACTCCAGTTACAACCAGTATCAGTTCCATGGATTCCTTCCTTTCTGTAAACTATAAACTACATCATCACTCTATCCGTAGTCAGTGCATTTCTTTGTGAATCTTAAGATCGCAAAGCCTGAGTACGTAGGTAATTATACAGACTGTTATAATTGTGCTTCCAAACTCATTTTCCCCTATAAATAATAACGGTTTTGTCTCTGTGTGCACTTTTTTCTATATATAACCTAAGCTGGACTCTTCATCAGGAGCATGTTTAAAGTGAGCGCTGCCTGCTCTGATGGACCCTGTGCTGAGCTGTGACGGGTGACGGTGCGGTGCGCATGAATACACCAGCTCTTTTGTCCTTCACACTCTGCAGCTCTCTGATAGCTCCTCCCCCTGTGCCCCACTCCTCCCTGCCTTGAGCTGTGATCTGCTGGGGCCTTTTGAGGCTGGACCGCTGAGACATGGCTGCTTCCTGTAATGTCTGGACCAGACCCATCGAAAAAAAAAAAATAATAATAATAATGTCAGCAGTCAGAGGAGGAACTAGGTGAGAAGGAAACCACTTGATAGGATATAACATACTATCAAGTGGTTTCCTTCTCACTTAGTTCCCCTTCGGTACTCCCTTTTAATCAATTCTACGCTCATTTTGCTTCCAGCATATCAGAAAAAGGTAAAACCAGACTAATAATAGCATGTACATTAAAATCCTATGGTGTAACTACCTAAATACAGTTACTTAGTTCGAGTTAAAGAAAAAGAAGGTGAAAATGGTTTATATTATGGTGGTATGCAACCAGGCTCTGCGGTAATACTGGACAGGCCATTTCATAAAGATTCATCACTGTCCCTCTGTCCGCTTTAACCTCATCGCACATCACAGCACAGATTAGACACCGATTATCCTCTAATTGAAGATCCTTACTTTTCAACCTTGCAGTATATGCTGGTACACTTGTGCAAGACAGACAGAAGGTTATTCCGTCCACAGAGAAGAAGCTGCAACTATGGACATCTTCCATGTGGCTTAATGAGCTCTGAATTATTTGACAGGTTAAAAAGAAATCGCCACAGCAAAACAGAAACCAAGGCTGAAATTTTAATGCAACGTGACACATCATAGAGTTGTCTGAAAATGCAGAGGTAGCCTCAGACATGGAAGTGGGGGGGGGGGGGTCACTCAATAGGCACTTCAGCACACACACATCATCCATCACATCAGTCTGTGATCTGAGAAGTGAATGTACAGGCTGTAATGTAAGAGTGGTGTCTTTAACTCCACCACAGCAGTGAGACACAAAGCCTTGGTGGGTGTTTGCCTGGCTGCTCTTGCTTGGCAAAGAAGACACAACGCAACCGACTAGCCGGATGAAGTTCAAACAATGCCAAGCATAACATGGAGTTACTGTAGTATGCAAAAGAATATGCCACCATCCGGTAGAATACCTAGACCAGGATAAAGTTGAATAAAGGGATTTGCCATTTAAATGGATGGTGACAGTTGGTGCAGTTTTCCAGCCTGTTTTACATGTATATGTACAAATACCTGGGCTGTTTTTATTTTCCAGTCGGTCTCTTGAGAAAGAGCCTGGCATCGGTCCAGTTCAGCCTGGCTGTAGAGGCTGCGTTGTTTGAAGTATTTCACCAAAGCTTTGTGCATCCTCTTCTGCAACAAAGAGAGCTAGGGGGAGAGAAGGCAGAGAAAAGGAATTGGTAAGGCAGGAGAGGAAATTAATGGCAGTGTTCAAGAAGAATGATGGAGGGGAATAGAGAAAGCAGTCAATAGCCCATTCTGCAGTACACGGGCCTGACAGGAATTTCACAGTCTCTTGGTTTCTCTGCCCACTCGTGTGCACTCATCAGAATCCAGTCACATCTGGCTGCCAGGATGGGGGGTTAATTTTCTCTAAATGCTTCAGCAGTTTTGTTCTAGCCGAGGCAAACTCTGTGACTGCAAAGCTGATGAGTAAAATATTTCTACTTCACCCAGTTTAACTTTATACCAATCCCCTCAAGACATATTTTACACATACACACAGAGTCATGAACCCCCCACTGAAACCAGAAATTATTCCTAGTCTCTTGGAAAGACATGCTGCTTGCTTTATTATTTGAACACAGTTTCAAGCAAAGAGGTTTAAATTCTGATAGATGCCATTGCTTTTCTTCCCCCTCCATCTCTCTACTCTTCCTACAAAGCTTATCATTGCTTGCAATGTGTTCCCCAGTGCATTGAAAACTAAAGCGAATTAGCTCAGTCATCAGCTCCTGAAGAAAAGACAATAACAAGAATGCTCTTTATGGTGTACCCTGTTAAAACCCAAAAGCTGAAAACCACCACATAAACAAAGCAAAGCTTACATACTGTACACGTTAGATTCAAAAGGAATTTGTTAAAAAGCACATACAGCTGTCAGGTTCTAATTAGTATGCATTAGTAAATTATAAAAGAGAATTTTGCATATTTCATTGTACACATTCTGATGTGCATTCTTGTGTAAATTTGCTAAACTTGAGATATTCGTGTCTTTAAAAATTTTTGTGTCTTAATCGATTAGCTAGTAAATAAGCTGTAATCCTTTGTGCTTTTACACCCAAAGTTTTGCTGTGTAACAAAACTGAGATCTAAAATTAATTCAAATAAAGCAACTTGCATACCAAAGTAACTTCCATTATAATTTTAGTCTTTATGTCCAGCATAATAAAGAATATACTATTGGGGCTGCACGGTGGCGCAGTGGTTAGCACTGCGGCAGCACAGTTTACCCTTGGCGGGGGATTGTGGGGATCGTGGGATCGTGGGTTCGATCCCAGCCCCCGACCAACAGTGATCTGTGTGGAGTTTGCATGTTCTCCCCGTGTTGCGTGGGTTTACTCCGGGATTTCTCCGGTTTCCTCCCACATGCCAAAAACATGCATGTTAGGTTAATTGGCTGTTCTAAATTGTCCCTAGATATCTGTTTCCTATAGGCCCTTAGAATAGAGGGTTAGTATTAATGTAAGCGCTTTGAGTGGTCTTTGTGACTAGAAAAGCGCTATATAAGTGCAGGTTAGTTAGTTAGTTAGTTATATTAATCAATGTAAAATTAATCAAGTAACAATAATGATAATATGCTTTCATCAGTGGCGGACAGAGATTTGGGATTCTCCAGTTAAGTTGAAAATCCTTTATGAAATAAGCAACAGAAAATTCTAATAAAATAAATAAAAAGTCCAGTGGAAATTTCTTATTAGGAATAAGAATGTCCCTGTGAGTGCTGAACAATCACATAACATACCAGAATAACTATGTGACATGCTTAATTTAAACATAGTCTCAAATTTGACATATATGTTAGTATACTGTGCTATGTACACTGTTAATCTGCATACTACCGTTAAAATTGTGTTTTGGCATAATTTTTCTTAAATAAAAGGTGACAAATATAAGATGTGGCATCCATTTAGCATTATTTGAGAGTTATTCATTTCAGCTTGAAATACTCACACAACAGTTGTTCCTTGTGATGCCAACAGAGCTGCATTTTAAAGTGACTGCTTGGAAAAGTTAAATAAGCACAGCTTTACAATTTCTGTTTTATTTTTCAAGGTGTTTTAGCTATCTTTGCTGTTGAAAAACAGAGTGTTAGGTCATATATTTATGACAAAAAATTGCAATGCTTAACAAATGCTTTACAAAAATTCAAAATCTCTGACATGTCTGCACTTTGTTTGCATGGTAACAGTCTAAGAAAGATGGTTGAAACGATACTGCTATCTTAGTACCAGCTACTCAAAATGATATTTCTGTGATACCAGAGAGAGGGGGTTTTCATGCAGCTGAATATAATAAGGAAGATTATGGGCTCTATAACTAGTGTGTTATAGTCTAGGCACTTCAGCCATATGCATTCCTGTTCTAACCTCCCAAATGATCCTGACAACGTTAAATGCATTTAACCCTTTGCCCCCAGTTATAAACAAATCAATTAAGAGCAATCACAACGTGAAAGATGTGCACTGACTGGGACAAGCTGTGCACACATTATAAGGATAATTGGGGATGTGAAACACAAAAGCGGGATGAATAAATAAGATTAAATATGATAGGCCAACATCTACATTTGACTAACACTGCTGATCATAAGCTTGTTATATATGAAAAAACCTCAACTAAATATAGGCATAAAATACTAGCCAAGAGGCTGCTGTTGCACAAGTGTAGACTTGAAACAAACAAAAATGGTGAAGGCTGAATCCGGAGTAAAAGAAAATCAGGCTTTGATCATGAGCGTGGAAAATCCTGTCCACAGGATTTTATTTTTGCATGCATTTCTCACTTGATAACATTCATGCAGTTAGATGAGGAATTGCTCAAGTAAAGGTATTAGTCATTTTTGGTACAAATAATATGTATTTCTCCTTGCTGGAACAGTGTGGCTTCTTCCTGGTGCTATGCCTGTCATGTGTAATTCTATTCCAGTTAAATAGTGTCAAAAACTATAAAGATTAAACAATAAAATGCTTCTGAGTTGTCTCTCTCAACTAGTCAAAACCTCTTGAGCCATTTTAGCACTGAAAGCCCATTCATCGTCTGATCCTAACCTGATTTTTGCTGTTGATCCCGTTCCAATTACTGCTCTGTGCGTGGGCAAATTTGTAACACTTTTAATGATAAAACTTTTCACCTCTTGACACCTTATAAAACTATAATCAGTAAAATGTAGAGCCTATAGCATTTACATGTACCATCAACCTCTTACTTTACTCCCCCCTTGGTGGCAAAACTACATAGCTATCATTACCTTATGTCACATCCATCATCCTCCTCCACCCGAGTTATCTCATTATTATTATACTGCAGGAATAACCTCCTCACTGGCTACCACCTAAAACCTTTTAAAATTAAACTTAACAATAGCAAAAAGAATGTTACAAAAAGAAGGCCTGAAAACAAAACACATACAGTATATATGGGAGGGGATGAGAGAAAAATCAAAATATAGCATACTTGTGTGTAATAATGAAAAGACGTATGTGCCCAGTTTTTTTGGCTCAGTGCAGACACCAACTCCTGTTTGGCCTGTAAAAGTATCTTCACAAGCTCTTCATACTCCTTTGCTAGCTGTTTATTTTCCTTCAGCGCAATTTTGAAGGCTTCCTAAAAAATAATGAAAGAAAGGTTTCAAATTTAGAGATAAGGGTGAATGATGCATCTGCAGTATTGATTAAATGTTTTTAAAGACAGAGACGCATGCAAGTAAAAACAGGTTAACTATGAATGTAATTATAACTGACTAACATGTTACTACATTTCATATATTCTTTAGCAATTAACAGCCATTTGCTGATTATGATAAACTGGATAAACAAACCTAATGTAATCCTAATAATCCTTTAATTCAGTGCATGCATGCCTGATATGCATTCAATGGGGGAAACAAACATTGAACATGTCAGCATTTTTTCCAGTACATATAGTTCCAATGAGGCTGCTCACAAAAAAATTTCACCAGACTTTGGTATTAACTCAAGAAATTCACACACAGAAAGAAATCAAAACATTTAAGTTCATAAAGTTATGTGCAGTATAGCTGAATGAAACAGAGAGCCTACTGAACACAATAGAAAAAAGCAGTACCCCAATGCATGGTAAAGAAAGGAATCAACTGAAATCCACAAGTCATTAAAAAGCAACTCTACCTCCTGTCTGTGGAAATTAATATCAACTGGATAGGTAGTTCATGAATGGCTATAAAAAAGTTTTTTTTGCTATCAAGTTGTCATACAGGAAACATCTCATGATGGGTAAAAGCCAAGAGCTCTTTCAAGACCTTCACAACCCGATTATTGTAAAAGACATTGATACATTCGGTTACAGATGTATATCACAACTTCTGAATCTTCCATGCAGTAAGCACCCCTGGGACCATTATCTGCAAGTGGAAGGAACTCTACTATCAGCTGGACATACACAGGAGCTCCTCACAAGATATATGACCAGGGAGTCAGAAGAATAGTGAGAAGAGTAACCCAAGATCCAAGGACAACTTGGAAAGAGTTCCAGAAAGACTTGGAGTCTGCAGGTACAACTGTAACAGAGAAAACAATAGGCAGTGCACTCCTCCATCATGGGCTCCATGCACACTCACCTCGCAAGACTCCATTATTTTAAAAAAAAAAAAAAAGGCACACTTAAGCTTGTTTAAAATTTACTAAGCAGCATTTGGAAAAGTCTATGAAATACTGGGAGAATGTAGTGCGGTCAGATGAAACAAAAAGCTAACTCTTTGGCTGTCATGCTATACACCCATGTTTGGAGGAGAAGTGACATTGCACATTACCCCAAAAAAACCCACTATTCCAAGTGAAGTTTGGAGGTGGAAGCATCACTAGCAGACTTTATGTGAATAAATGAATAATGAATGGAGCCATGTACTGAGGTATTCTTGAAAATATTTGGCTGCCATCAATCAGAGTAATGAGGATGTGTCACGAACTGGGATCTGGAAGTTCTGCCAGACTCAGTCTCGTGTCTTTTTCCTTATATTTATTTATATTTGTTGTATTTTGTGCCTTTTGAGTTTTTATTACTGCCTTCTATTTTTCTGTTTAGGCTTCAGTTTTTGCTATGCTCATGTTTCATTTCAATTTGTAATTATTTATTAGTCTGTTTTTGATGTTGTTTATTCCTTATATTTGTCCTCGGTGTTCCTTCTCTGGGTTGACAGCTGTCAGGCAGCATTTCCGGTTTGGTACTCTGTCTGGGCATCACCCTGTCATCTGTCAAGTCCAGCCGCTCCTCCCTCATCTTTTCCAGCTGATCGCAATTTTCATTCATTGTTACCTTTTGCCCGCTCACGTGAACCCACACCTGTCATCACTTATGTATTTGGTTTTGACCCTATTTAAGGGGAGTTATTTTGTTCTCATTTGCCGCTGCCTTGACCCATCAAGTGTATCTACAGCCTCTCTTCGTCTCCGCCAGAGCCTATTCCTGCTCTGGCGTGCTACTCTTGTAAGTTACAGTGGGGCAAAAAAGTATTTAGTCAGCCACCAATTGTGCACGTTCTCCCACTTAAAAGATGAGAGAGGTCTCCAATTTTCAACATAGGTATACCTCAACTATGAGAGACAAAATGAGAAAAAAAAAATCCAGAAAATCACATTGAAGGATTTTTAATGAATTAATTGGTAAATTCCTTGGTAAAATAAGTATTTGGTCACCTACAAACAAGCAAGATTTCTGGCTCTCACAGACCTGTAACTTCTTCTTTAAGAGGCTCCTCTGTCCTCCACTTGTTACCTGTATTAATGGCACCTGTTTGAACTCGTTATCAGTATAAAAGACACCTGTCCACAACCTCAAACAGTCAGACTCCAAACTCCACTATGGCCAAGACCAAAGAGCTGTCAAAGGACACCAGAAACAAAATTGCAGACCTGCACCAGGCTGGGAAGACTGAATCTGCAATAGGTAAGCAGCTTGGTGTGAAGAAATCAACTGTGGGAGCAATTATTAGAAAATGGAAGACATACAAGACCACTGATAATCTCCCTCGATCTGAGGCTCCACGCAAGATCTCACCCCCGTGGGATCAAAATTATCACGAGAACGGTGAGCAAAAATCCCAGAACCACATGGGGGGACCTAGTGAATGCCCTGCAGAGAGCTGGGACCAAAGTAACAGAGGCTACATCAGAAACACACTACGCCGCCAGGGACTCAAATCCTGCAGTGCCAGATGTGTCCCCCTGCTTAAGCCAGTACATGTCCAGGCCCGTCTGAAGTGTGCTAGAGAGCATTTGGATGATCCAGAAGAGGATTGGGAGAATGTCATATGGTCAGATGAAACCAAAATAGAACTTTTTGGTAAAAACTCAACTTGTCATGTTTGGAGGAGAAAGAACACCATACCTACTGTGAAGCATGGGGGTGGAAACATCATACTTTGGGGCTGTTCTTCTGCAAAGGGACCAGGATGACTGATCCGTGTAAAGGAAAGAATGAATGGGGCCATGTATCGTGAGATTTTGAGTGAAAACCTCCTTCCACCAGCAAGGGCATTGAAGATGAAACATGGCTGGGTCTTTCAGCATGACAATGATCCCAAACACACCGCCCGGGCAACCAAGGCGTGGCTTCGTAAGAAGCATTTCAAGGTCCTGGAGTGGCCTAGCCAGTCTCCAGATCTCAACCCTATAGAAAATCTTTGGAGGGAGTTGAAAGTCTGTGTTGCCCAGTGACAGCCCCAAAACATCACTGCTCTAGAGGAGATCTGCATGGAGGAATGGGCCAAAATACCAGCAACAGTGTGTGAAAACCTTGTGAAAACTTACAGAAAACGTTTGAGCTCTGTCATTGCCAACAAAGGGTATATAACAAAGTATTGAGATGAACTTTTGTTATTGACCAAATACTTATTTTACCGAGGAATTTACCAATTAATTCATTAAAAATTCTTCAATGTGATTTTCTGGATTTTTTTTTTTCTTATTGTGTCTCTCATAGTTGAGGTATACCTATGATGAAAATTGGAGACCTCTCTCATCTTTTAAGTGGGAGAACTTGCACAACTGGTAGCTGACTAAATACTTTTTTACCCCACTGTACCTCTCTCGTTGTTATTTTGCATTTTGAGCACCTTGTTGAACTTTGCGTTTGTTGTTTGTTTTTTCAGTAAATTGTCCAAACTCACAGTTGGCATGTGGGCCTCAATTCTCTGCCATGAAGTGCAATTATGACAGGATGAGACGGGGTGGACATTCCAGTAGGACAATAATCCCAAATGCACAGTGAAAGAAACTTATATTTAGTCTGCATAAAAGAAAATCCCATTGCTAGATATGGCCCAGTCAAGCACCTGATTTAACTGAAAATAAAAATGTGTAGAAAGAGCACAAGATCAGGATTGAGAAGAAGGCTCCCCTGAATCCGGAAAGTATTCACAGTGCTTCACTTTTTCCACATTTTTTGAAGTTACACCCTTATTCCAAAAGGGATGAAATTCATTTTTTTCCTCAAAATTCTACACACAATGCCTATAATGACAATGTGAAAAAAGTTTTTTTTTAAGATTTTTGCAAATTTATTAAAAATAAAAAACTGAGAAATCACATGTACATAAGTATTCACAGCCTTTGCCATGAAGCTCAAAATTGAGCTCAGGTGCATCCTGTTTCCACTGATCATGATTCAGATGTTTCTACAGCGTAATTGGAGTCCACCTGTGGTAAATTCAATTGGTTGGACATGATTTGGAAAGGCACACACCTGTCTATATAAGGTCCCATAGTTGGCAGTGCATGTCAGAGCACAAACCAAGCATGAATTCAAAGGAACTGTCTGTAGACCTCCGAGACAGGATTGTCTCAAGGCACAAATCTGGGGAAGGGTACAGAAAAATGTATGCTGCTTTGACGGTCCCAATGAGCACAGTGGCCTCCATCATCTGCAAATGGAAGAAGTTGGGAATCACCAGGACTCTTCCTAGAGCTGGCCAGCTATCTAAACTGAGCGATCGGGGGAGAAGGGCCATAGTCAGAGAGGTGATCACGAACCCGATGGTCACTCTGTCAGAGCTCCAACGTTCTTCTGTGGAGAGAGGAGAACCTTCCAGAAGGACAACCATCTCTGCAGCAATCCACCAATCAGGCCTGTATGATAGAGTAGCCAGATGGAAGCCACTCCTTAGTAAAAAGCACATGGCAGCCCACCTGGAGTTTGCCAAAAGGCACCTGAAGGACTCTCAGACCATGAGAAACAAAATTTTCTGGTCTGATGAGACAAAAATTGAAGTCTTTGGCATGAATGCCAGGCGTCATGTTTGGAGGAAACCAAGCACCGCTCATAACCATGTCAATGGTGGTGGCAGCAGCATACTGTGGGGATGTTTTCAGTGGCAGGAACTGGGAGACTAGTCAGGATAGAGGGAAAGATGAATGCAGCAATGTACAGAGACATCCTGGATGAAAACCTGCTCCACAGCACTCTTGACCTCAGACTGGGGCGACGGTTCATCTTTCAGCAGGACAACGACCCTAAGCACACAACCAAGACATCAAAGGAGTGGCTTCAGGTCAACTCTGTGAATGTCCTTGAGTGGCCCAACCAGAACCCAGACTTGAGTCCAACTGAACATCTCTGGAGAGATCTGAAAATGGCTGTGCACCGATGCTTCCCACCCAACCTGATGGAGCTTGAGAGGTGCTGCAAAGAGGAATGGGCGAAACTAACCAAAGATAGGTGTGCCAAGCTTGTGGCATCATATTCAACGAGAGTTGAGGCTGTAATTGCAGCCAAAGGTGCATCAACAAAGTATCGAGCAAAGGCTGTGAATACTTATGTACATGTGATTTCTTAGTTTTTTATTTTTAAGAAGTTTGCAAAAATCTCAAAAAAACTTTTTTCACATTGTCATTATCGGGTATTGTGTGTAGAATTTTGAGGAAAAAAATGAATTTAATCCATTTTTGAATAAGGCTGTGACATACTGTAACAAAATGTGGAAAAAGTGAAGCGCTGTACTTTCCGGATGCACTGTATATCAATGTCTCCACCGCAATCAAGTTGGATGTATTTTGTTATAAGATGTTGGACATAATCAGATTTACTTCAGAGCAGATGTAGAATCCAGTCAGAGCCACAAAGAACCACAACACCGTGCTTGGGTGTTTTAATGTCGGGGAAAAACAGACAGCTACAGCTGTTCGTTTTACCCCGAAATTAAAATGCTCATGCTGCTGTCATGCCCTGAATGCTTGTTATTTAACTTAACACGTATAGACCTTTTCTGACAATTGTTCAAAATTTTATTGATCTACATTTTGTGATAATTTAAAAATTAATGCATGCTGAAGCTGCTAGTCCATATCGTTCCAAAGCAGTACAACGAATGCAAAAAACAAACAAACAAAAAAAAACAATTTGATATCTTTCTTAAATTGTTAAGCCTTAGGAAGCAAACTGTTACTATTTTTTATTTATTATTTTACTTCATGCAGCCTTCATTCTGGTGACATACACTACCGTTCAAAAGTTTGGGGTCACCTCAGACAATTTTGTGTTTTCCATGAAAAGTCACACTTTTATTTACCACCACGAGTTGTAAAATGAATAGA
Source organism: Pholidichthys leucotaenia (assembly GCA_020510985.1). Lineage (NCBI taxonomy): Eukaryota > Metazoa > Chordata > Actinopteri > Cichliformes > Pholidichthyidae > Pholidichthys > Pholidichthys leucotaenia. Next base: position 252,803,754 of record CM035846.1, on the reverse strand, counting down.
AAATATAGTCAAGACATTGACAAGGTTAGAAATAATGATTTGTATTTGAAATAATAATTTTTTCCTTCAAACTTTGCTTTCGTCAAAGAATCCTCCATTTGCAGCAATTACAGCATTGCAGACCTAACATGATTGCACAAGGGTTTTCTAATCATCCATTAGCCTTCTGAAGCAATGAGCAAACACATTGTACCATTAGAACACTGGAGTGATAGTTGCTGGAAATGGGCCTCTATACACCTACAGTGGGGTAAAAAAGTATTTAGTCAGCCACCAATTGTGCAAGTTCTCCCACTTAAAAGATGAAAGAGGCCTCCAATTTTCATCATAGGTATACCTCAACTATGAGACACAAAATAATAAAAAAAAAAAAAACGAAAATCACATTGAAGGATTTTTAATGAATTAATTGGTAAATTCCTCGGTAAAATAAGTATTTGGTCAATAACAAAAGTTCATCTCAATACTTTGTTATATACCCTTTGTTGGCAATGACAGAGGTCAAATGTTTTCTGTAAGTTTTCACAAGGTTTTCACACACTGTTGCTGGTATTTTGGCCCATTCCTCCATGCAGATCTCCTCTAGAGCAGTGATGTTTTGGGGATGTCGCTGGGCAACACAGACTTTCAACTCCCTCCAAAGATTTTCTATGGGGTTGAGATCTGGAGACTGGCTAGGCCACTCCAGGACCTTGAAATGCTTCTTACGAAGCCACTCCTTGGTTGCCCGGGCGGTGTGTTTGGGATCATTGTCATGCTGAAAGACCCAGCCATATTTCATCTTCAATGCCCTTGCTGGTGGAAGGAGGTTTTCACTCAAAATCTCACGATACATGGCCCCATTCATTCTTTCCTTTACACGGATCAGTCGTCCTGGTCCCTTTGCAGAAAAACAGCCCAAAGTATGGTGTTTCCACCCCCATGCTTCACAGTAGGTATGGTGTTCTTTCTCCTCCAAACACGACAAGTTGAGTTTTTACCAAAAAGTTCTATTTTGGTTTCATCTGACCATATGACATTCTCCCAATCCTCTTCTGGATCATCCAAATGTTCTCTAGCAAACTTCAGACGGGCCTGGACATGTACTGGCTTAAGCAGGGGGACACGTCTGACACTGCAGGATTTGAGTCCCTGGCGACGTAGTGTGTTTCTGATGTAGCCTCTGTTACTTTGGTCCCAGCTCTCTGCAGGGCATTCACTAGGTCCCCCCATGTGGTTCTGGGATTTTTGCTCACCATTCTCGTGATCATTTTGACCCCACGGGGTGAGATCTTGCGTGGAGCCCCAGATCGAGGGAGATTATCAGTGGTCTTGTATGTCTTCCATTTTCTAATAATTGCTCTCACAGTTGATTTCTTCACACCAAGCTGCTTACCTATTGCAGATTCAGTCTTCCCAGCCTGGTGCAGGTCTACAATTTTGTTTCTGGTGTCCTTTGACAGCTCTTTGGTCTTGGCCATAGTGGAGTTTGGAGTCTGACTGTTTGAGGTTGTGGACAGGTGTCTTTTATACTGATAACGAGTTCAAACAGGTGCCATTAATACAGGTAACAAGTGGAGGACAGAGGAGCCTCTTAAAGAAGAAGTTACAGGTCTGTGAGAGCCAGAAATCTTGCTTGTTTGTACGTGACCAAATACTTATTTTACTGAGGAATTTACCAATTAATTCATTAAAAATCCTTCAATGTGATTTTCTGGATTTTTTTTCTCATTTTGTCTCTCATAGTTGAGGTATACCTATGATGAAAATTGGAGACCTCTCTCATCTTTTAAGTGGGAGAACTTGCACAATTGGTGGCTGACTAAATACTTTTTTGCCCCACTGTATGTAGATATTGCATCAAAAACCAGACATTTGCAGTTAGAATAGTCATTTACCACATTAGCAATGTATAGAGTGTATTTCTGATTAGTTTAAAGTTACCTTCATTGAAAAAAGTGCTTTTCTTTCAAAAATAAGGAAATTTCTAAGTGACCCCAAACTTTTGAACGGTAGTTCAAAAGTTTCTGCAACTGTGGGGGTCCCCCCTACAGTTGATAGTGCTATGAGATGACTGTTGTTGTGAAATGGCGCTATATAAATAAAGTTGAATTGAATTGAACTGAATAGTGTATATAACACATAAACTTCAGATCTGTGACATCCATACAAGTGAAAACATACCTGCTGTGCTCTTGTGTCTGTCCTGTGTCTGTACCACCGATCACATGAACAGTCCTTTTACATTTTCAGTGCATGATCTACACATTGCCGGTGAGAAGCCTCCATTTATACAGTCTATGGCACAACCATGAACACCAGCAACAAGTACCAGAACTATGCCAAAACATTCAAAAAAAAAAATACAAAAACCACAAGTGCTGAAATTAGCTGCCATTTGAGTGCAAAACACATATGTGGACTATACATTAAAATGAATTTGAAAAACTTTTAAAGGTGCTATTTTAAATGCCCCTGCTTCTTCACTCCTGCTGACTGATTTAATACTACCTCAGCCGAAACCAGAAGTTCTGCCCATAATCGTTCCTACAGCAGCACCCCCAGGAATAAGGTGGATAGAGAAGTCATAAAACATAGAACTAAGGAGGTAGAAAATAGATACAAAAAATATAAAAATAAGTTAACTACTATTATGAGAACAAGTAAAAAGGAATATTATAGTAAAATAATAGATAATAACAAAACAATATTAAAGGTATATGGAATATATTAAATAAAGCAATTCAAAATGGAGATAGACAAGATAATTATCCTCAATATTATACAGTTACTGTAATGATATAAATATGAATAATATAAATGATGCAGTAAATAGATTCAATGAATTCTTTGTTCATATTGGACCAAAATTTGCAGAAAAAATCGCTGATCCACTCATACATGAAAAGGGGAATAGTAAATTAATCGAAAGAAATCCAAATTCAATGTTTTTAACAGCAGTAGAAGAAAGGGAAATCATTAAGATTGTATATAAATTCAAAAATAAAGTTTCAACTGACTGTGATGACATTGACATGGTAGCTGTGAAAAAGGTTATTGAGGAAATTGCTAAACCATTCAAACACATTTATATTTTATTCCAAACTGGTACAATTCCAAGTAAAATGAAAATAGCTAAAGTTATACCTCTATACGAAACTGGAAACAAACGCCACTTCACAAACTACAGGCCTGTTTCTCTTCTGCCCAATTCTCAAAAATACTGGAAAAACTCTTTAATGACAGATTAGACAAGTTCACAACTAAACACAAATTACTCGCAATCAGTATGGCCTTAGAACAAACCACTCTACATCATCAGCCTTAATGGATGTTATAGAAGAAATCACTAATTCTATGGACAGAAAGAAATTTGCAGTGGGAGTATTTATTGATTTTTTTTTAAAAAAGCATTTGGCACATTAAATCATGAAATATTACTTAACAAACTGGAATGTATGGACTCAGAGGGACAGTATTGAACTGGGTCAGAAACCACTTAAAAAAAACAGGCAACAATTTGTGAAGATGGGGCAATATAAATCTGAGTGTTTGGACATTGTTTGTGGTGTCTCACAGGGATCAGTATTGGGACCAAAACTTTTCATTTTATATATCAATGATATTTGTAATGTTTCTGAACTGTTGAAAACTGTGATCTTTGAAGATGACACAACTGTTCTGGGTACTGGTGAGGATCTACAGCAACGTTTGAACATGATCACTACTGAATTCAGTAAAATAAAAAATTGGTACAATAAAAATAAATTATCATTTAATTTGAGCAAAACAAAATTTATGTTATTTGGAAATGGTAAGGCAAATATTCAAGTAAAGATTCAGATAGATAATGTCAATATTGAAAGGTGTCCAAGACAATAAATATCTACGTGTGATTATAGATGAAAAAAATTGTTGGAAACCTCACATTAAATATGTATAAGCTAAACTGTCTAGAAGTATTTCAGTTATGAGCAGAACAAAACACAAACTGGATCAGAAATCACTCCATACTGTATTGTTCACTGGTTTTACCATATTTAAATTACTGTTCAGAAGTTTGGGGAACTACATATAAAAGTTCATTACAGCCACTTGTTATTTTACAAAAACGAGCAATAAGAATCATCCATAAAGCTGGTTTCTGTGATAACACAATTTTTTTTTTATTTTTACAGTTGAAAAGTTTGAAATTATTTGATTTGGTGGAACATAAAACTGCAATAATAATATACAAAGTAAGGAACAATTTACAGTCAGTCATCATCCAAAACATGTTTTCTGAAAGACAAAAGGGTTATCATTTAAAGGGGGAGTTACTTTTAAAGACAGTGGGTGTACAAACAACTAGGAGAAGCTTTTGTGTTTCGATCTGTGGGGTTAAATTATGGAATTGATTAAATATGGAGTTAAAACAGTGTCCAAACAATTTGAGTTTTTTAAAAAATTACAAAAATGAGAAATTAGATAAATACAGGGAGAAAGATGGTTCTGTTAATCATGAGGGTTGGCTGGGAATAGATTATATAATTAGTGGGAATTTGTTTATTCATTGTATTTTTATTTAGAATTTCTATTATTTTTAATAAGTAATTAGGTTTTGAAATGAGTGTTGGGATTTGTTCATTTACTCATTGTGTTTCTGTTGCTGTTGTGGCAATGTATACAGTGGTGTGAAAAAGTATTTGCCCCCTTCCTGATTTCTCATTTTTTTGTATGTTTGTCACACTTAAATGTTTCAGCTCATCAAACAAATTTAAATATTAGACAAAGATAACACAAGTAAACACAAAATGCAGTTTTTAAATTAAGGCATTTATTATTAAGGGAAAAAAATCCAAACCTACATGGCCTTGTGTGAAAAAGTGATTGCCCCAAAACCTAATTGGTTAGGCCATCCTTAGCAGCAACAACTGCAATCAAACATGTGCAATATCTGGCAATGAGTCTTTTACAGTGCTGTGGAGGAATTTTGGCCCACTCACCTTTATAGAATTGTTGTAATTCAGCCACATTGGAGGGTTTTTGAGCACCTGACCGGCATCTCAATCGGATTCAGGTCAGGACTTTGACTAGGTCACTCCAAAGTCTCCGTTTTGTTTTTCTTAAGCTGTTCAGAGGTGGACTTGCTGGTGTGTTTTGGATCATTGTCCTGCTGCAGAACCCAAGTGCACTTCAGCTTGAGGTCATGAACAGATGGCTGGACATTCTCCTTCAGGATTTTTTGGTAGACAGCAGAATTCATGGTTCCATTTACCACAGCAAGTCTTCCAGGTCCTGAAGCAACAAAACAGCCCCAGACCATCACACTACCACCACCATATTTTACTGTTGGTATGATGTTCCTTTTCTGAAATGCTGTGTTACTTTTACGCTGGATGTAATGAGACACACATCCTTCCAAAAAGTTCAGCTTTTGTCTCATCAGTCCGCAGAGTATTTTTCCAAAAGTCTTGAGGATTATCAAGATGTTTTCTGGCAAAACTTGAGACGAGCCTTTATATTCTTTTTGCTCAGCAGTGGTTTTCGTCTTGGAACTCTGCCATGCAGGCCATTTTTTTTCTTTCTTATGGTGGAGTCATGAACACTGACCTTAACTGAGGCAAGTGAGGCCTGCAGTTCTTTGGATGTTGTTGTGGGGTCTTTTGTGACCTCTTGGATGAGTCGTCACTGCGCTCTTGGGGTAATTTTGGTCAGCCGGCCACTCCTGAGATGGTTCACCACTGTTCCATGTTTTCGCCATTTGTGGATAATGGCTCTCGCTGTGGTTCGCTGGAGTCCCAGAGCTTTAGAAACGTCTTTATAACCTTTTCCAGACTGATATATCTCAATTACTTTGTTTCTCATTTGTTCCTGAATTTCTTTGGATCACAGCATCATGTCTAGCTTTTGAGGATCTTTTGGTCTGCTTCACTTTGGCAGGCAGGTCCTATTTAACCCTGAGAGGATTTCTGTCGCAGGTCTGCACCATCTGCATGCACCCTCTGGTGGTGAAGATTTTTTTCAAGAAAATATTCAGTTTAGATATCACAAATTCCAAAGGCTGTAACTTGAAAGTGGTCAGAGATAATGGCTTATTGTAAATGAGAAAGATGTAGAATATGATCCAAAGTTTATGATAGGAGTAAATTTGTGTATCTAATTTGCATAATGTGATGGCAGCCATATTGGATTACATAACTTTCAGTCCAAGTGGACTTTGGACATATTTACACAAAGGATGGTTTTGTTTGTTTGTCTTTGTCTTTGTTTTTTGTTATCTTATCTTCAAAATATATGAACCAGAAAATCAGTAGAATGTAAACAAATAAAAACATCAGACCTACTGCTTGTCATGTGTCGCCATATGTCCGTGTGCTCATCCCCGGTCCTTATTTTGTCTTCAGTCGGTCATTTTCGCTTTCTCTCCCACATCCAGACACTCTCACATTTATCTTCTGATTTATTGCACCTCGATTTCAGTTAGATTACGCCGCGGAACTGGCAGTATTGTCCTCTCCCCCTCACGTGCAGCTTCGTCAATGGTGGATGAAAAGTGTTCCACTCCGGTCCATCTTGTGCTGTCCGGAAGGTAAATATTTCCATTCAGAAGCTAAATAATCCCTTTTAGAATCATAGTTGGCAAAATTTGGAGCAAATGCTTCCTCCCTGTTGAAATATATGTTGACCGATCTGTTCACACTCCGACAGGCAGCGAAAAGTAAGCTAGGAGCAGGAAGACAAAAGAAGAGGAAAACAGCAGCCTTGTGTGTAGCAGAATGGAATGTACGCACTCTGTTGGACAGAACAACATCACAGCGCCCAGAAAGACAGACCGCGCTTGTGGCCCTGGAAATAAACAGGTACAATGTAGACATAGCTGCACTTAGTGAAACAAGATTGCTTGGATATGACAGCTTGGAAGACCATGGGTACATCTTCTTTTGGAGTGGGAGATCAACTCAAGAAAGGAGAGAAGCAGGAGTGGGCTTTGCAGTTAGAAAGGGGATAGCGGCAATGCTTGATGAGGAACCGGTGCCAATCAACGACAGGATAATGACTATGAGACTCCCACTACAGCGGAAGATGTATGCCACACTCATCAGTGTATATGCCCCAACAATGACCAACACAGAAGAGGTGAAGGAAGAGTTCTACAGTGATTTACGTGAGACTATCAGGCGTGTACCGACTGATGACAGGCTGATACTCTTTGGAGATTTTAATGCTAGAGTTGGTTCAGACACTGAGAAATGGAAAGGAGTGCTAGGCAATCATGGAGTAGGCAAGTGCAATGCTAATGGAGAACTCCTACTTGCACTATGTTCATAGTACAACCTTGTGATAACCAACACTCTATTTAAGCACAAGGACACACACAAGAAGACATGGATGCACCCAAGATCCAAGCACTGGCCCTTGTTAGACTACATCATAGTCAGGTAGAGAGACTTAAGGGATGTATTGGACACCAGACCAATGAGAGGCGCAAACTGTGGTACTGATCATGTTATGCTGAGCTCTAGATTAAGATTAAAAACAGCACTGCAGGATGGGTGCGAAGCCACCACGGAAGCTAAACACGTGCACTGAAAGGCCAAAAGAAGCAGGAAGAACTTACACAGGAAATGGATGAAAACTTGAAAGACTGGGACAGCAAAAACTCAAAAGAATGACATAGAAGAGAAATGGGCAACACTGAAGGATACGGTGTATCAGACTGCGAGTGATGTATTAGGCCACCCTGAGAGGAAACATCAAGATTGGTTTGATGAGCATGATGAACATCTGAAGAAACTACTAGAAGCGAGGAATACAGCTAGGCAGGAAAACCTACAGTGTAACACAAGGTCGAAGAAGAAGAAATACTCAAAGGCTCAGAGTGAGCTACAGAAGTACACCAGAGAGATGAAGTCCAACTGGTGGGATGAAAAAGCGGAGGAACTTCAAACTGCAGCAGACAGGAAGGACATGAAAACATTCTTCACAGGTTAGAGAGAAATCTACGGCCCTAAACCAAGAAGATTGATCCAACTAAAGGCTATGGATGGTGAAATGGTTTTGCAGGAGAAACACAAGATCCTGGACAGATTTGCAGACCACTTTGACCAACTACTAAACAACCCTGGAGATCTCACTGAAGAGGCTAAAGAAGCTCTAGGGTAGCGACCAGCTGTATCAAGTCTGGATGAACCACCAAATTTTGATGAACGAATGGCAGCTATCAGGACAACACAGGATGGTAAAGCTCCAGGAAGGGATAGAATTCCAGCAGAAGTGTGGAAATTTGGTGGTGTTCTACTAACCAACTGCCTGCACAAGCTCATCCAAGAGATATGGGATGCCCAGAAAGTACTTCAAGACTGAAAGGATGCAAATATTGTGCCTTTGTTCAAGAAAGGTGACATGAAAGACTGTGGAAATTACTGAGGTATATCACTGCTAGCCACTGTTGGTAAGATTCTCTCACGTGTACTACTGAACAGACTCAATGAACACATTTTGCAGAATGTATTACCAGCAACCCAGTGCGGCTGTAGAAGTGGAAGAAGCGCAATGGACATGATTTTCTGCTTGAAACAGGTTCAAGAAAAGTGTATCAAACAGAACATGCCGCTTTATGTAGTCTTCATAGACTTCAGTAAAGCCTTCGATATTGTTTCACGACAAGAACTTTGGCAGGTACTTAAGAAATATGGCTGTACAGAGAAATTTGTCAGCCTGATTGAGGCACTCCATACAGGTATGCAAGCAAACGTGGCAATGAGTGGTTCAGTATCTAAAGACTTTTCAGTAAGCAATGGGGTGAAACAAGGGTGTGTGCTGGCGCCTACACTCTTCTCGCTATTTCTGGCAGCCATGCTTAAGGTGGTCTTCAAAGACATTTCAGAAGGAGTATGCATTGAAACAAGGAAAGAAGCAGACTTGTTCAGTGTGGCACAGTTTAAAGCCAAGAGTAAGACATTGATAAAGGTAGTAAGAGAAATGCTCTTTGCCGACGACAGTGCTCTAGTTGCACACAGTGTGGAAGATATGCAATCTTTAGTGGAGAAATTTGCAAGAGCAGCTAGCCAATTCAGCCTCAAAATCAACATCAAGAAGAGAGAGTGCCTTTATCAACCACCAAAGTTCCAGTTATCAACATCACTACCAGAAGAGATCAGCATTGGTACACAGCCACTAGTCAAGTACAAGACTTTCAAGTATCTAGGGAGTACTGTTGCAGAGAATGCTAGGCTGGAGGATGAACTATCTCTCAGAATGGGAAGAGCAAGTGCTGTGTTTGGAAACTTGAGGGAGAGACTGTGGAACAATCAACATGTGTCTATCTGTGTGAAATGCAAAGTGTACAGAGCGACAGTACTGGCTACTCTATTGTATGGTGCTGAAACTTGGACTGTCTACAGAGTACAGGTAAAGAAACCACGCGTACATGATGAGACACCTTCGAGCCATAATGAACATCTCATGGAAAGACAAGATAACCAACATAGAAGAGTTGAAACGAGCTGGTCTACCACAAGTGGAGGACATGCTAATACAGACGAACCTGAGATGGCTCGGACATGTTGAGAGGATGGATCACCAGCGTCTCCCTCAGCAGTTACTCTACTCACAGTTATGCAAGGGCAAACACAATCAGGGTAGACCAAGGCTCAGATTTAAAGACACTGTAAAAAGAAACTTGAAGAAGTTGGATATAGACAGGAGTTCCTGGCAGTGGAAGGCTAAGGACAGAGCTAAGTGGAGGAATCTGATCAGACCTAAATGAAACAGTCATTGTCGCCCACAACAGACTGCTACGATGAATTGTTTATACGTCTCTTCTTCTGTGCCCCGGAAGTGAGATCAGATTCAACGTGGTTCTGGTGGGCTGAACTCAGTCCTCCAGTGAAGAGCAGTAAGCTATATGTGTCTGCCATCTAGTGATGTGAAATGCTTGGTACATCTGGGTTTATTTTGGGGGGGGGGGGGGTTCATACTTTTTGACCTATCACGTAACAGATGCGGATCTGCGACACCAGCCGCAGCACAGGTAGATTATGTAATCAACTTTAATCCTTACAGGGTTAAGTGATTTCTTGATAATTTATATTTTAACATGAGGGGTCACTTTTTCACACAGGGCCATGTAGGTTTGGATTTTTTTTTTTACCCTTAATAATAAACACCTTCATTTAAAAACTGCATTTTGTGTTTACTTGTGTTATCTTTGTCTAATATTTAAATTTGTTTGATGATCTGAAACATTTAAATGTGACAAACATACAAAAAAAATGAGAAATCAGGAAGGGGGCAAACACTTTTTCACACCACTGCATGTATGTGTATATGTGCATGAAGGTATATAGGTATGTTAATTAGTTAAGGGTGGAATAGGACAAGATAAGTTTTGCTTCAATCCTGTTCCTTTTTGGACAGCATTGAATTTTTTATTCTTGTTTTTTTTTTATTTTGTTTTGTTTGAAATAAACAGTATCAGTCAAAATTTCATGTGAATAACCTTGGAAATATATGTACCGGAAAAAATGTTGACTAATTTAATACTCATTTCCCACACAGTATGTATATCATATACTATATAATCTGATTTCTTTTGTTCTTTTACATTTGTTCATGTCCAAATATGTAAGTATAGATGTAGTTAAAACATGTATGGGCAAACATTTTTGGAGCAATTAGGAAATGTGCATAAGGTTGAAGCATACATAATCATTAGCAAAATGAAGGATTTAAATATATTTCACCTCCTGGATAGAAGAAAGTGCACAAATGCCAGTGTTGTAAAGAGTGTCTTCATCAAAACCAAATATTACACTGGTCAACACCAAATTTATTGACTAAGTTTTTTTAGCTGATTTAGGACAGTTTTGATGTGCTGAATCCAAAAATCACATTGGTTTTGCTCAATCAGGTCAACTTTTTGAATTATGGCCACATGTTGTTTTATACGTTTTTGTTTACATGTACGGGTATTTTTGCATTATATGATGCAAAATTCTTTTTTAAGTCTTGAAATTCTCTGAATTTTGAACAATGATGATATAGCATTCAATTTACATGTACTTACCTTTATATAAAGGTAAGTACATGCACAGTACTAAGTACTAAATACAGGTTTTTGCTTAGCACCTGATCGAGAGAAACGGATGTCATTTTTGGATTCAACGGTGCAAAATTGTCTTAAATCAGTTGAAAAAACACAGACAACTTACAAAAAAAATTATTTTTGTAACCCTGTGTTACCATCAGCTGATTATTCTCGGTCATTAAATTTTTGTAACCATGTAAAATAACTCGCTGATACATCATTTCAGAATATCTGTCAACACTGGGTATCTGATTGATGTTTGTTTTATTAAACTTTAAAATCTGCTTGCGTAAGACCCAGGAAGTATTCTATATTAACCCCTTGCACTCCGGTCAATTTCCCTAAAAACGACAAAAAATAATGTGCCCAAAGTAAATCGAAAGCTGTTCTTCAACCCTTTGCAGCATCTTCATGGGGTTGGTCTCATTTAAAAGAAAACACTTTGAATTTTTTGGCAAAACAGTCATAATCTCTCTAAGTGCTCCGGCCACTGAGTTACAGTCATCTAAACATACTGAACTTGAAGAAAATAAATTTGGCCTGGGTGTTTTTTTGGATACAAATGATTGCAAATAACACACAGCTTCAGATCCGGGCTGGAAAATGCAACAGAAATGTAGAACCAAGTGTTACCCAGCTGAGGTCAAAATTTTGTAACAATACCACAAAAAATGAATATATTACACAGCTTTTTCCTCAGGTAGTTCCCAGGCGTTTTTGAACTGTGCCAAATTGTGCCAAATGGCACAGTTTGGAAAAACGTCTGTAACTTTTGAATGATTCAATATAGAAGCTTCATCTTGGGCTCTAATGAAAGGTGACACTTAGGGCTGTGTGTGTGTGTGTGGGGGGGCTGTCCCACCCCCTCGCTACAGAGGACGGACATCAGCCATCGCTACATGACGGAATAGACTCATGTGGTGATGTGGTGACCGCGGTGCGGTCACTGTGGCTTCCCCCCCCCCTCGCTACAGAAGAGTAGCGGGGGTGGGGCGTTCATGGTCCGGACGCGGCGCACGAACCGTGTACCGCGGCGCACGGACTTTGGACTTCGTGCGCCGCACAGTTGTAATTTAGCGATCAGTCAAAAGTCATTTTTGATTACAGTTTTCAGGGATAAAGAATAATTTAGCTTATAACACTTACCTCTTCACAGCAGCAGTGTCCTGGCGAACTTCGCTTCCTCATTGTCAGACGAACGCGACGCTGGTCCGCTCGTGGTTCTGGTCTCGCGACCCGGTCAAAACATAATTCCATTATTGCAGTTTTGCGCTTCCATGATTGCGGTTTTGGCGAATGATTTACGACCTTCGTCGTCGGCCTCCATCGGTCTATGACCATGGGAGAGAATCCTAAACGTCTATTCTGCTGGAATAAAAAAAAAAAAAAAGCACCGCCCGTGGCTGAACAGGCCGATGCGCGAATGGCAGTCCCTGTCACACAGGTCGCACTTGTGGGTGGTCTCCGTGCTGCTGGGTCTGTGGCAGGTTCTTCCTGCAGGTCCTTTTTTTCATCTGCTGCAGCAGTCTGTCTTCACCCAGCCTTACACAAAACAGCTTGCGAACTTCTGTGCTTCAATTGGCTCGCTGCATTCACAGCGTTGGTAGGCAGGTCCTTCTTGCTAGGTTTTCAGTCATTGGTTCTTCAAGGTTTCAGAAACCCAATTCAAGGCTCTTATTAGTCGAATGAGAGGTCAATCATATCTGATCTGTTCGCGGCTGTGTCTGTAGTGGAAGAACGGAAATGCAGCTTTTTTTTTTCATTGCGCTCTTGGACGCAGCGCCCTCGTGCGTCCTAGAGCGCACGAGGGCGCTCTCGTGCGCTCTGGGACGCAGAGACGTGCCCGTCCGCGGTACACCGTAGTGCAAGAGGTTAAACAGCAGAAGACAAAGGTTAAATCCATTTTAGAAGCTGTGAGTGAATGAATGCAACTTAAAAAAAAAAAAAAAAAAAAACAAATAAACAAAAAAAACCTAACTTCTGTCAAGATAATGACATAATTGTCATGGGGGGCATGATTTGTGATCATGCCCCACCCTTTGACTTATACTATTTTAGATTTATTTTTATCATGGGTTATTCTGTCTAGTTTCTGGTATATGTTGAGTACTTCTTGTGGTGTTCTTGTCTAGTCTAGTTCCCTGGGTCTTGGGTTTATTTTGAAAGCATTCCCTGTTTTGGTTTCTGTTGTGTAACTTTTCCTGTTTTTGTGTGAAAGGCTATTTCCTGTAATCCATGGTTATGATTTACTCTTGGGTTGTTATCAAACCTCCTTGTTTGATTCCTGGCACCTGTGCCCACATCTGTTTTCCCATTTGCAATTATCAGTTTCTCTATAAGTTCAGTCTTGTTTCTCAGCATCATGTGGCAACATAATTCCTTCCATGGATGTTATGGATCAGTTTTGTTCCTTGTGCTCCTGTGTTTCTGGCTCCTCAGTTTACTATTTGTTATCTATTTTATGCTGTCTTTACTTGGTTACCTCTTCATGTTTAGCTTAGCCTTGTATTTTGCAGCTCCCATGCTGTTGTTTATCTTCCAATTTAATCAGTGTTTAAGTTTACTTGTTTTTTGGCGTTTGTGTTCCTGTTAATAAAATCCTTGAACTGTTCTCTGGCTGCATCTTGGGTCCTCTCTCTATACCTGCCACTGATCTTAACAATAATACTGTTTTGATGGATCTGAATGGTTCATTCCTAACAGACAAGAGCAAAAATTATTCAGCAATACCACTCTATATGATCGTTATTTTACATTTACTGTATGTTAACAGTTGTTGGTGGCCCATCCAACACTGCTTGAAAATAACAGCTGATGCAGAACAGGTGAATAATATATATCATGCTGATCCTTGTCTCAGTGACTGACAATTTGCTATAAACAAATAACCAGAAAAGATTAGATATGGTAAATAAAACAAGGAATCTAAAAATATAGCATTATGTATACAGGAAGGCCACATGAAACATTTCAAAGATACTCATTTTACTATTAACTTGCTGTATGTTTACAATATGGTACATGATCGTTTTTGTGGTGGTGAATCAGGCTAAATAAATATCAGGCATACAACACCGGACACTTTTTAGGGAAATCAAGCAAATAAATCACAGGGAGTGTGTGCCTCACTGCATGTCCTTCTTTTATTTGAACAATATTTTCCCGAGTACTGAATAAGGGGATGTGTGAATATCTCAACTCTACCTGCAGACATAATGAAGTGTGTCTCTGCAGTAAAACAGAACAGCACTAAAGTGATGAGTTTAACCCAGCAGAAAGAGGGGCTGTAAACATGACAAATGCCTGCTATTGATTTCAGGTTTAATTACTCCATGCAGCACTGACAAAGCCCATCTGATGCTGTTGTGAAGTGTAAATGGAACAAATTACACTTCATTGCCCATAAGAAACTGATAGCGTCGGCAGTTTGCATTGTTTACTTTGTCCTCAACAAACGACAAGCCCTGATCAAATCAAAAAAAACAGGTGCATGTATAAATATATGAAGGCTTTCAGATACTGTATGGGTTAAATGAAGAAGGGTTTAGATGTCAAAAAATTACAACCTGTTTTACTGTGATATACCCTGTATCTATATTTCACCTTATAGTTATAATACAAAAAAGGACACCATGCAGTCACATCAGCCTTCCATCAGCTATTACACATATTGGACTTTAACAGTTTGTATGGAAAGGTGCTGCCTGGGTATGGACATGTACAACAAAATCTCATATTTGAATATTTCTAACCATTCTGCTTCATGCCCTGTGATTTCCCAAGACACACACTGCCTATTATGGTGTGCTAATGCAGATATTATGTGTGCCTTGTATTGGTCCCAATGATTAGTGGCCAATTTCCTTCGAACTTCAGACTCTTTCTGATCTTTTTATTTAGAGAGGAGCATTGTTGTTATCTCGTCTTATTTTGTCAAGTGAAAAAGACTAAACCCTTTTTTGCATGACTAACTTTTATCTGGCTAATGGGAGTTGTGTCTATGAGGAAGACTTCTAATTCTTAAATTGTCTCACACCAACAACTTCTTTAAAGTTGCTGCACTTGGATGCATGGCGGCTTAAGCTCCATTGCCTTTTCTTGTTTTGAACTAATGCATTCTTGATCACCGTTTAATGAAACTATATACCACATGGCGATTTCACATTAGATAAGCCATGTGAAACCCCCATCAGCAAAGAGGCTCTGGCTGGGGCTGATAATCCTGCAGATGAAAACCTTACAATAAATAGGGGAGTCTTCGAATGCATGCCATTTTGTGCACAGTAGATTCATGTTTTTACAAAAGCCTGTTTTATTAAACAAAAATTGAAAGGTCCAGATTATAGGGTATGCTTATTTGATGCACTGAACTGAACGAAACTGATGCTGAAAACGTTGGCCTGTGGGAAACAACCCCCCAAAAAAGGCACCACAACATGCATCATCAAATTCGTCCAGACAAAAGACTATAACAACAGTGAGTCATCATTTGTGAGAAAAGCACTTAAATGAGATTGACCATGGCTTGTAATTTTAATTGTGCACAGCTCTTTTCTCTGTATCTTAAGGGAAGAATTGTGACAAGCCAAGTGCTGACACTAATCCATAAGCAAATAAACAATGAAATGTTTTTTAACAGCTTGTTTCAGACACAAAAGTCATGTCTTTAGAAGGAGTTATTGTGAACATTTTTTTTTTTACCTCTGTGTCTTCCATTTGCTTCTTTCTTGCTGTAACATGAGCCGTGTTAGCCTGCATGGATCGCTGTGTTCGTTGTTGGCAGTTATTAATATCAGACTGCAAGGTGCTCATTACGAGAGCAGCTGATTTGTTTTTAAACTCCACTGCATCAAAAATACTTCTGAAAGGAGAAATCAAATGCATATATATCATATTATATTTTAGAATTGTTATATATCTATGATATAATTTTTTTAATGAGTATATGAGTTGAATTATTAAATTTACTACTGTGTTTGTCTGCTTTGGAAAGGGAATTGGTAGCATCACCTTATTTTAAAACCTACCATGCTTTCACTTGCAAACGTATGCAAAGAGTACCGAAAAAATATAGAGTTAAAAATGTGTATTTATAGTCCCAGCTGGAGACAATATACTGAGCATTTTCTGACGACAAGTCACTCACTGAAGTTCTGCTATGACTTCTGGTAGGCTTTCCACTGTTTCTTCCATTTTAGCTGAAGTATCTCGGTACTCATCACATTTATTCATAAGTTCAACGATCCTATTCACAGTGTTGTCATATCTTTCTACAGTGACACTGTGTAAGTCCTGTAAAAGAGTAACATAAATTAAAAAGGCCCAAAAGAATGCCATTATAAATAGCTGTGATTAGCTTGCTGCTAAATGAGTTTTACAGAGTAAATGTCATATAGGAGCTTCAAGTTGATTTGTTTTATGGTACTTGTTTCTTACCTGAGCAGCTTTCAAGTTGTCAAGTTTGAGTTTTTTCTCCTTTTCCAGGTTGACTAATGTGTTCCTGTGTTCACACTGAATCTTTTCTAAGTTTTCTGTCGTTTTCTTGACTTTCTATAGGGGTAAAAAATAGAAATTGCTTCTTTTTATGAGCAACGATGTTAGGTATAACAGTAACTATTACCACACTATATCCATACCTCAACTTTTTTCTCCAGGGATTTTCTTTCTGAGAATGCATCATCAAATTCTTTCTGAAGTTGTTGGTTGGTTAGCTCGGAACTCCTTTGGTGTTGTTTTAGTTCTTCACTGACATCTTCATACTGAGTCTGATGAGAAAGAAAAAATGAACAATGGCATTTTCTGAACTCTTAAAAACAGGCGACAGCAATAACAGTTTTAAAATTGCAGTTAACTGAAAACTAAACAATTTAAAGTGCCTGCCTACATTGTGAAAAATAGTCTTTGTGTGTTTTAACCTTATAAAATATAGCCATGGGTCACATGTACACCACTGACATATAATACGCTCACTTCATAAAGACATACAGTGGGGCAAAAAAGTATTTAGTCAGCCACCAATTG
Source organism: Pholidichthys leucotaenia (assembly GCA_020510985.1). Classification (NCBI taxonomy): domain Eukaryota; kingdom Metazoa; phylum Chordata; class Actinopteri; order Cichliformes; family Pholidichthyidae; genus Pholidichthys; species Pholidichthys leucotaenia. The sequence continues at coordinate 252,786,683 of CM035846.1, read as the reverse complement.
TGCAAGTTCTCCCACTTAAAAGATGAGAGAGGTCTCCAATTTTCATCATAGGTATACCTCAACTATGAGAGACAAAAAGAGAAAAAAAAATCCAGAAAATCACATTGAAGGATTTTTAATGAATTAATTGGTAAATTCCTCAGTAAAATAAGTATTTGGTCACCTACAAACAAGCAAGATTTCTGGCTCTCACAGACCTGTAACTTCTTCTTTAAGAGGCTCCTCTGTCCTCCACTCGTTACCTGTATTATTGGCACCTGTTTGAACTCGTTATCAGTATAAAAGACACCTGTCCACAACCTCAAACAGTCAGACTCCAAACTCCACTATGGCCAAGACCAAAGAGCTGTCAAAGGACACCAGAAACAAAATTGTAGACCTGCACCAGGCTGGGAAGACGGAATCTGCAATAGGTAAGCAGCTTGGTGTGAAGAAATCAACTGTGGGAGCAATTATTAGAAAATGGAAGACATACAAGACCACTGATAATCTCCCTCCATCTGGAGCTCCACGCAAGATCTCACCCTGTGAGGTCAAAATTATCACGAGAACGGTGAGCAAAAATCCCAGAACCACATGGGGGGACCTAGCGAATGACCTGCTGAGAGCTGGAACCAAAGTAACAAAGGCTACCATCAGTAACACACTACGCCGCCAGGGACTCAAATCCTGCAGTGCCAGATGTGTCCCCCTGCTTAAGCCAGTACATGTCCAGGCCTGTCTGAAGTTTGCTAGAGAGCATTTGGATGATCCAGAAGAGGATTGGGAGAATGTCATACGGTCAGATGAAACCAAAATAGAACTTTTTGGTAAAAACTCAACTTGTCGTGTTTGGAGGAGAAAGAACACCATACTTTTTTTTCCACAATATCTTTATTGAACCTTTTTTTTTTTAAACAAACATGATACAAACAATCAAACACTAACACTAAAGTACTACAAAAAAAAAAAATGCACTAAAAAACACCAACAACCACCAACAAAATCAAATCTTCAACAATGCTCCTCTGTTTAGTCTAGACAATCCAACACATAAGTATACATATTATGTTCACCAGTTTGGAATTTACAAGGTCCACACATATCATTCACCTTCTTCTTCAAGAGTTATGTTTAAATTTTTTACATAATCAATAAAAGGTCTCCATATATTCTCAAACACAATTTCCTTTGATTTCAGTATATATGTTATTCTTTCTAATGGAAGGTTTGTTAACATCTGTCTTAACCACTGAGTCACATCTGGTCTATGAGTCTTTTTCCATAATAGTGCAATACATTTTTTGGCATTAAGCAAACTGAGGTCTATGAATGTTCTTTCACTTTTATTAAAATTATGCTTTTCTGGGTACAGACCCAACAAAAACAGTTTAGGATTCAATATGATTTGTTTTGAGATTATCTTTTCAATTGTTACCCTCACCTCTTCCCAAAACATTCTTATTAATCTACATTCCCATACACAATGAAATAGAGTTCCTTTACTTTCCATACATTTTGTGCAAGAACACCATACTTACTGTGAAGCATGGGGGTGGAAACATCATACTTTGGGGCTGTTTTTCTGCAAAGGGACCAGGACGACTGATCCGTGTAAAGGAAAGAATGAATGGGGCCATGTATCGTGAGATTTTGAGTGAAAACCTCCTTCCACCAGCAAGGGCATTGAAGATGAAACGTGGCTGGGTCTTTCAGCATGACAATGATCCCAAACACACCGCCCGGGCAACCAAGGAGTGGCTTCATAAGAAGCATTTCAAGGTCCTGGAGCGGCCTAGCCAGTCTCCAGATCTCAACCCCATAGAAAATCTTTGGAGGGAGTTGAAAGTCTGTGTTGCCAAGCGACAGCCCCAAAACATCACCGCTCTAGAGGAGATCTGCATGGAGGAATGGGCCAAAATACCAACAACAGTGTGTGAAAACCTTGTGAAAACTTACAGAAAACGTTTGACCTCTGTCATTGCCAACAAAGGGTATATAACAAAGTATTGAGATGAACTTTTGTTATTGACCAAATACTTATTTTACCAAGGAATTTACCAATTAATTCATTAAAAATCCTTCAATGTGATTTTCTGGATTTTTTTTTTCTTATTTTGTCTCTCATAGTTGAGGTATATCTATGATGAAAATTGGAGACCTCTCTCATCTTTTAAGTGGGAGAACTTGCACAATTGGTGGCTGACTAAATACTTTTTTACCCCACTCTAAACCTTGACTTTATTTAGTTAAATTCTTCAAGAAATGGGCAGATTGCACTTCCTGGGTTTTATGATGTCACAAACCAACAAGCCCCACCTTCAGTTCTCCAAGTTAGTGAAACAAATGTACCCTGACAGCATCCTTAACTATGATTTGCCCACTCTAAAAGCCTTTACCCCATCAGATTAGAGGCTTCCTAATATTAGTGATCAGGCTAAAAGCCAATTGTTTCAGGCAGAAAGCTATTCTGAAGAACTGTACAGCAGCACAGAAAAGGTTTTTGGTTTTTAAACTACAAATATCCAAGCCCGTGAGGACTGAAAAACTTTTTAAAAAGTGAATCCCTGAAAAATACAAAATATGGGATCTATTACAATTATAAAACCTATTACTAATAAAGGACATTAATCATTAATGTATAGGATACAAAATTGATTACTACTGATAAAACATATATTAAAAATAACTAATTTGGACTTCCGGTCTGGACACCATGGTGATAGCAGCTTAACGCTGAAGCTCCCAGACCCAATCCAGGAAAATACCTTGAAAATCAGATTTAACGGATTTTTGGAAGAGTGAAAATCAAAAGACAAAGTCAACATGCCTAAAGGAAAACAGAAGAAATCGACATTTACCAGGCCAGGACACACATCGGCCGAAGAATCTGATCTGGAGGATTTCCATTCAGAAGACGAGGAGCTGAATGAAGCTAACAAAAAGGTTAGCTTGAAAATGGTACTTAAAGAATTAAGACGATTTCGCCGAGAGTGTTGGGCCGAATTTCGTGAAATCAAAGAAGAATTAAAAAGGACAAACAGCAGAGTGGACCAGGCCGAAGACCGAATCTTGGAAGCAGAGGAAAGAATAAAAGGGCTGGAAGATACCGTGCTGGATCTACACAAAAGGCAGTCAAGACTGGAGGCTAAGCTAACCGACCAAGAAGGAAGACTGAGAAGAGACAACATAAGAATTCATGGTCTGAAAGAAGGAGTCGAGGATGGTTTCACCACAATGGCGGCATGCGTGGAATCCTTACTGAGAGAGAAGTTGGATATTCCCCAATCCACCGACTTGAAGATAGAAAGGGCACACCGTACATTAGCCCCTAGGCCGGCGGCAGAAGCGCCTCCAAGATCAGTGGTGGTGAAGTTTTCCAACTCCAAAATAAAAGAAGAGGTTGTAAGACTGGCTTGGTAGAAAAAAGGATTTATGCACCAAGAGAGAAAAGTTTTCGTGGAACACGATTACGCCCCGGAGGTCCTTAAAAAGTGTCGGGAATACAACAACGCTAAAAAGGTACTACGAGAGAAAAAACTGCACTTCCAGACACCATTTCCGGCAAAGCTGTGGGTCTTCTATGGCGATGAGACTTGTCTCTACAACTCGACGGAAGAAACAACCGCGGATATGGCGAGAAGAGGGCTCCCGGTAACGGTGTTTAAACCCGCAGCAGACCCGAGCGAAAGAATCAAGGCTCAAACGTGGTCCACACAGAGACCCTCACAATCCACGGGCCAGCAGCGGGAAACCCAGCGTCAGAGCTACAAGGAAAAACTGGCCGTTTACAGGAGGGAATAATGATTTTTTTAGTCAATCTGCACATCCAACCCCCCTCCTACAAGGTAACAAACATTAAAGGAGATGCAGAATCAGCATGTGGTAAAACATTTCATGGAACAGTCATAATATTAGAAACAAATAAGTCTTTAAAAAAAAAAAACTTGTTAAAATAGAAATGTGACAATGATCCACATGTTCTCCCCACACTAACAAATACTGTATTAGCGTGAACGTTTGCTGTGATGGTGGTGGGAGGGTGCACACAATTTCATAGGGTATAGGCATAAAAAAAAAAAAAAAAACATTACAAGTTCGGATTGGGATCTGAAATTCACGTTAAAAACATGGGACAACTTACAGGGGTAAGAGAGGGCCCTCAACACATAACAGAGTTTGAGGAATTTCCCTCAGAGCCTACACTCCATCAAGGCTCTTCCAGGGTCAAAAAAGACCTCAGCTCAGGAAGTTCTTTTGTCAGTTTTTTGTTTTAAAGTTTTATACACTATGTTCTTAATGTTTTTTGTGTTCTTAATGTTCTTTCAGTTTCTGAGTAGCATAAAAGAGGGCCACCACACTGTTATACTAAATAAGACAATACAATGGAGAAACAGGGTGTAACCAAAATAATCTCATATAATGTAAAAGGGATCCTGAATCCAGTTAAAAGATCCAAGATTCTAGGCAAAATGAAAAAAAGACAAAGCAGGAATAATATTTTTACAAGAAACCCACCTAACAGACGTGGAGCACACTAAACTCAATAGACAAGGGTTTAAAATGATCTCTTCATCTTCATATAAGTCAGGGAGGAGGAGGGGAGTAGCGACATTGATTTCAACCAAAATTACATTTGAAAAAAAAAATCAGAACACAAAGATAAAGAAGGGAGATACAGTTTGGTACTTGGGCGGCTAGAGGGAGAAGATATCACCCTGCTGAATGTATATGCTCCTCCAGGGGCTAACTGGAAATTTTATAAAAATGTATTTGACCTAATGATAACTAAAGCCCAAGGTTTAGTGATATGTGGTGGAGACTTCAATCTAAGACTGAATCCATACTGGGATGCATCAGGTAATTCTCCACATCAAAATAACACTCAAAGTAGGAAAACTCGGATGCTACTAAAAGAAATGGGAATCACTTCCGGTTATGGCTGCCACGTAGGACGGACGTGTCTCGCTCTGCTCTGCTCCTGGAGAAAAAAAATAGGCAAATAACTCTCTCATTTGGGACAGAACGTATCCCAGCATTTGGGCGAGGATATGTCGGCGAAGCCTAAGGCTGGAAAACCAGGAAAAGGAAAAAGCGAGCCGCCGAAACAGTCCAAATTAACGGACTTTCAAGTCTGTGACGCAGCAAACAAAACTCCATATATGGCGGAGGAGGCTGGCAACGGTGCGATATCTGCGGGGAATGGCGCAGATGCGCTGATGGCTGCCATGAGTTCAATGAGAGCGGACTTTTCCTCTAGATTTGATGGGATTATGACAGCGTTGGAAGGAATAAGAAAGGAATTGGGTGACTGTGTAGAACGAACGGCGCAGATGGAGCTCCGTCTCGCTAGTGCTGAAGATGACGTCACCCGTCTTCAATTAAAGGTGCGCACTTTGGAAAAAAAAAAAAAATCTCTGGAAGATAATATTTTGGATTTGGAATCTCGGTCGAGACAGAATAATTTGAGGCTGGTGGGTCTTCCAGAGGAATCAGAAGGTCGGGACGTATGTTCCTTTCTGGAAAAGTGGATTCCGGAGGTGCTGGGCAGCGAGGAGTTGCAATCAGCAGTGGTTCTGGAAAAAGCACATCGTATTGGCCCATGGAGAGATAAGGGACCGCCGAGGACCTTAATTATGAAGTTTCTTAGCAACAGAGACAGGATGAAGATCTTCAACGCTGCACGTGCTAAAGGAGAGATTAAACACCAGGACCAGCAGGTGCGGTTCTACCCAGATTTGGCCACAGGAATCCAGCAATTGAGGAAGCAGTTTGATCCCGTACGTAAGGAGCTGCGCAACCTTGGGATTCGTCATGGTGTAATCTATCCTGCGAGACTGCTGACCACGTATGAGGGCAGAACCCACATCTTCAAGACCCCAGAGGAGGCGCAGGAGTTCATCAAGAAGATCAAAGAAGAAGAAGAGACTGGTGGGAGCTAAGCATGAACAAAATATAAGGTAGAATAATTAAGCATTTGCACAGGCATCTGACTGACTTGAAGTAAATAGTAAGTTTACAAAATATAGATTGTATTATATATTAAAAAAACAAAACAAAAACAAAACAAACAACAAAAAAAAACTATGATGTACAAAGTTGTTAAAAATTTTGGAGTTAAGTTGGAAAACTACAGAGGAGAGTTAATGTTATGTCATTAAAAGCAGTAGAGTTAGGGTGATTGGGAGGATGAAGAAGGAGTGGCTTAGGCTGTTCCCCGTGGGTGTGGAACGGTCGATGGCTATATCGGGAGACAGAATTTTTCTTTTGATTTTGGGGGGTTTGCCACAAGTGTGGGAAGGGGAAATTTGTTTGTGTGTAGTTTGTAGGATGAATGTTCAACCACTCATGTTTTTGCTTCTCTGTATGAGCATGTTTACACTGCAAGGTAATCCTAAACTCTCTATTGATCATGGACCAAAGTGTTAATCTTAATTTAACTTCATGGAATTGCAGAGGTCTACAAAATTTAAAAAAACTTAAACAAGTTATGAATAAAATAAAGGACATGGGTTCAAGAATTGTGTTTTTACAAGAAACTCATCTGATAGAGGAGGATGTTAAAAGAATTAGGAGTAGATGTCAGGGAAGTGTATTCACCTCTTCATTTTCATCCCGAGCCAGGGGAGTTATGACTCTCATACATAAATCAGTTCCTTTTCAAGTGAAAAATGTAATTGGAGACAAATTTGGAAGATATGTAATCATTCAAGGTTCTTTGCTATTAGAAAATATAAATCTTGTGAACTTATATGGTCCCAACATAGATGATCAGAAGTTCTTTGCTAATTTATTTCTCATCTTATCATCACTTACAGGGCAACATATAATAGCAGGGGATTTTAATTGTGCATTGAATCCAGGTGTGGATAGATCAACAGGACTGGATTGTACGCACATTGGATGTAGGATGACTATTAATCATTTTATGAAAGAATTGAGATTGTTAGATATATGGAGAGAAATGAAACCACAAGTTAAAGCCTATTCTTGTTATTCCAGTACCTACAAGACATTCTCACGTATTGATTATTTTTTGATTTCCACAGAATTAAGGTCCAAGATTCAAAACTGCTTTTATGATAACATCGTGATCTCAGATCATGCACCCTGTTGTCTAATATATGTAGATAAAAAATTGACAAAGGAATCAGGTAGATGGCAATTTCAGCATAAATGGCTTCAGGATGAGGAATTTGTCAAGTATATAGAAAAACAGATAGACGAGTTCTTTGACATCAATACTACACAAACATCAGCATGTGTAAAGTGGGAGGCTTTCAAAGCTTTTATTAGGGGACATATTATTAGTTATACAGGATCAAAATCTAAGAAGACTCGAGAGGAGAGAGCTAAATTGGAACATAAAATAAAAAGTCTTCAGGAAAAAGTGTATGCAGGAAGTGACCCAAGGTTGGAGAATGAATTACTGATTTTGAGAGCTGAATACGACAAAAAATCAGCGAATAGAGCTGCCTCGAGTCTTCTAAGATTGAAACAATCTTTTTATGAACAAGGTGAAAAATCAGGAAAATTATTAGCATGGCAGATTAAACAATTGGAAATTAAAACACCAATTACCAGTATTATAAGTAACGGACAGGTAGTTATAGATCCTTTAGAAATTAATAGAGCCTTTAGAGATTACTATGAAAAATTATATGATACCAAAAATGAACCTGATTTAACAAAACTAAATGGGTTTTTGAACGAACTATCTATACCGTGTATTCCAAATGAAAACAGGGAGATATTGGAGTCTAAAATTAGTCAAGAAGAAGTTGGGCTAGCCATTGATAATATGAAATCAGGAAAAAGTGCAGGACCAGATGGTCTTCCAGTTGACCTTTATAAAAAATTTAAGAATAAATTAATAAAACCTTTTTTGGAAATGGTTTTAGAAGCATTTCAAAATAATAATTTACCATCATACATAAATAATGCCTTAATTATACTGCTGCCAAAACCAGGTAAGCCCTCTAATAAATGTGAAAATATGAGACCAATAAGCCTATTAAACGCCGACCTTAAGATAATCTGTAAAATTTTAGCAAGACGAATACAAGAAATTTTACCAAATATTATTAATCGAGATCAGAATGGCTTTATAAAGGGTAGACAAGGCTTCCATAATGTAAGAAGACTATTTAATATTATTTATTTTAATAAAGAAGCACCGGATACAGCTCTCCTATCATTGGACGCCGAAAAGGCCTTTGATAGAGTTGAATGGCCCTTTCTTTTTGAAGTCCTACAAAGGTTTGGACTTGGAAATAATTTCATAAAATGGGTTCAAATAATATACAATAATGCTACAGCAGAAATCCTAACAAATAACAATATTTCAAAACCAATAAAAATCAATAGAGGATGTCGACAAGGCTGTCCACTTTCACCTTTACTGTTTACTATGGCAATTGAACCTTTAGTGATAGCGATACGTTTACATTCACAAATATATGGAATTAAAGTTGGACCAACAGAACATAAAATCTCCCTGTACGCCGATGATATAATTTTGTTTATGTCGAATCTAAAAAAATCAATTCCAACCTTGTTGAATTTAATAAAGAATTTTGGGGAAATATCAGGATATAAAATAAATAAAACTAAATCTTCAATATTAATGCTAAATGAGACCCAGAGAAATTACCCAGCCCCTGAGGTAAATCAATTCAATGTTGTAAATCAGTTTAAATATTTAGGAATCCAAATTATGCCTAAGCTAGAATCAGTCGCCAGTGTCAACTATGAAGCCTTAATGTCAGATATCAATGAGTTAACTCAGAGATGGATGTCACTACCAATGTCGATGATCGGGAGAATCAATATACTTAAAAGTAATATTTTACCTAAAATACTTTATTTATTTCAATACATTCCCTTATCACCACCTTTAGATCTATTCTCAAGAATAAAAAAAAAGTTAGTGGAATTTATATGGAACAACAGGAGGGCTAGATTACGTTTGTCTTTATTATATTTACCATTTGATCGTGGAGGTCTGAAATGTCCAAATTTTATGTTGTATTATTGGTCGGCACAACTGAGGTCTATGACATATTATTTTTCATCAAATGATCTCCCTCACTGGACTGAAATGGAATCATACAATTTACCTTTACCTCTTCCCATATTCATATACTCAGATTTGGCAAAAAAATTACAAAAACAAGTTAAAAATCCATTTGTAAAGCATATGATCAAAATATGGTGTGAAGCTAAAAACTATTTAAAAGAACCACAGTTATTGTCACAATTTAGTCCAATATGGGGTAATCAATGTTTTAAACCAGGGAGAGCGGACGCTGTATTTAAAGTATGGAATTTAAAAGGGATACAAAAGATTCAGGATTTATATTTGCCATGTGCAGACAACATAATGTCTTTTGAAGAGCTGAGGATCAAATTTAATCTCAATAGAATACATTTTTTTAAATATCTTCAACTTAGAAACTTTATTCGATCAAATCAAAATAAAGCTCTCACTCGACCTATTTATTCATCCTTGGAAAAAATGATGATGAAAGATAGTAAAAGAAAGGGTATTATTTCAGAGTTTTATAACTCATTGACACTATCTTCAAGTGAAAATTCACTGAAAAGATTAAACTACTGGAAAGAAGATCTGCAAATTGAAATTTCAGAGGAACAATGGGAATTGGCTTGTACAGAAGCTCAAACCAAATCAATAAATGCACGCCTTAAATTGATACATTTCAAATGGTTAATGCGGATGTATGTTACACCGGAGGGCTGCACGGTGGCGCAGTGGTTAGCACTGCGGCAGCACAGTTTACCCTTGGCCGGGGGATTGTGGGGATCGTGGGATCGTGGGTTCGATCCCAGCCCCCGACCAACAGTGATCTGTGTGGAGTTTGCATGTTCTCCCCGTGTTGCGTGGGTTTACTCCGGGATTTCTCCGGTTTCCTCCCACATGCCAAAAACATGAATGTTAGGTTAATTGGCTGTTCTAAATTGTCCCTAGATATTTGTTTCCTATAGGCCCTTAGAATAGAGGGTTAGTATTAATGAAAGCGCTTTGAGTGGTCTTTGTGACTAGAAAAAGCGCTATATAAGTGCAGGTTAGTTAGTTAGTTAGGAGTTAAATAGATATAACAAAAATATACCAGATACATGCACAAAATGCATGGAAAGTAAAGGAACCCTATTTCATTGTTTATGGGAATGTAGATTAATAAGAATGTTTTGGGAAGAGGTGAGGGTAACAATTGAAAAAATAATCTCAAAACAAATCATATTGAATCCTAAACTGTTTTTGTTGGGTCTGTACCCAGAAAAGCATAATTTTAATAAAAGTGAAAGAACATCCATAGACCTCAGTTTGCTTAATGCCAAAAAATGTATTGCACTATTATGGAAAAAGACTCATAGACCAGATGTGACTCAGTGGTTAAGACAGATGTTAACAAACCTTCCATTAGAAAGAATAACATATATACTGAAATCAAAGGAAATTGTGTTTGAGAATATATGGAGACCTTTTATTGATTATGTAAAAAATTTAAACATAACTCTTGAAGAAGAAGGTGAATGATGTGTGTGGACCTTGTAAATTCCAAACTGGTGAACATAATATGTATACTTATGTATTGGATTGTCTAGACTAAACAGAGGAGCATTGTTGAAGACTTGATTTTGTTGGTGGTTGTTGGTGTTTTTAGTGCTTTTTTTTTTGTAGTACTTTAGTGTTAGTGTTTGATTGTTTGTATCATGTTTGTTAAAAAAAAAAAGGTTCAATAAAGATATTGTGGAAAAAAAAAAAGAAATGGGAATCTGTGATGTGTGGAGGGAATTCAACCCCAGTGTAAAAGATTATACATTTTACTCAGCACCACATTCATCATACTCAGGGATTGACTATTTTTTTTATGTTTAATAGAGACATTGGAAGAGTAAAAACATGTAAAATAGGACTGATGGATCTCTCTGACCACAGTCCGATCTATATGGACTTAAGTATCCAAAAATACACAAATAATACATTTTCTTGGAGGTTAAATTCAAATGTCCTGAAAGGACCACTGAAAGATGAATTGGAATCAGATATTCTCAGATATTTGGAAGAAAATGATAATGGAGAAGTATCCCCTTTAATACTGTGGGACGCATGCAAAGCTGTAATAAGGGGAAAGATTACTGCAAAACTGGCAATCCAAAAGAAACTGAGACAAGAAAAACTAACCACATTAGAGTCAGAACTTAAGAACCTAGAAAAAGAGCACAAAGACAACACTCATTCTAATGACTCGCTCAAAATTAAGGAAATTAAAAAACAAATAAATGAGATCTACACAATAGAAATCCAGAAGAAACTTACATTTCTGAAACAAAAATACTATGAAGCAGGCAGCAAATCGGCAAAATTACTCGCCTATAAATTGAGGAAACAACAAACGGAGAGAGCAATCTACAAAATCAGAGACCCAGTATCAAAGGAAATAAAATTCAGAATTCAGGATATTCTTAAAAGCTTCGAGAACTACTGTAAGAACTTGTACTCCCTCAAAAAACATAAAAACGCATCCGAAGCATTCCTAAACACATTAAACCTTCCCCAACTTACTGAGTCTCAAAATAAAACACTACTGTCAGAAATACAACCTAAAGAATTAGAAAAAGCAATTATGAAACTTAAAGCTAACAAATCCCCAGGAGCAGATGGCTATACAGCAGAGTGGTACAAAACCTTTAAACAGCAACTATCTCCTCTCCTCCTGAAAACATTTAACTGTCCTCCACACAGGGGAAATCCCCCCCTCCTGGAGAGAAGGGGTCATTGCAGTCATACCTAAACCTGAAAAGGATAAACTAGAATGCTCCAACTACAGACCAATCAGTGTATTAAATCAGGACTATAAGCTTTTTACCACTATCCTTGCCAAAAGGTTAGAAAATATACTGACAGACTTAATTCATTTAGACCAAACAGGTTTTATAACACAAAGACAGGCACAAGACAACATTAGACGCACTTTACACATAATTCATCATATAAAAAAATATAACTTAAATGCAGTCATATTGGGATTAGATGCTGAAAAAGCATTCGATTTGGTTGACTGGTCTTTCCTATATAGAATCTTATCCAGTTTCAATTTTCATAACAACTTCATTAGAACTATCCAGGCATTATATAAAAAACCAACAGCTAAAATAAGGATTAACGGTAATTTATCATCATCTTTTGAGCTGGAAAGGGGATGTCGTCAGGGCTGCCCCTTGTCTCCACTGCTCTTTGCAATCTTCATAGAACCTCTGAGCCAATGGATAAGACAGAATCAAAAAATTCAAGGTATTACACTTGGTCAGAAGGAACATAAAATAGCACTCTTTGCTGATGACATTTTAATATACCTGGGGCAGCCGGACACCTCTTTTCCAGAACTAATCTCAGTTTTTTCAGAGTATGGAGATTTATCAGGGTATGAACTAAACATGCATAAAACCCAAGTTTTAACATTCAACTATGACCCAAATCAATATTTACAAAGCAAACTCAAAACTAACTGGGAGATGGAATCTATGAAATATCTGGGGGTCAATATCCCGAAACAACTCAACAAAATTATAACACTAAACTATGATCCACTGGTGGCAAAAATAAAATCTGATCTAGCAAGATGGAATATGATACCATTCTTGGGTACTGCACAAAGAACTGAAGCAGTCAAAATGAATATACTTCCACGTCTTCTATACCTTTTCCAAACAATACCGGTAGAACCTCCCAAAAAAACATGGCAAGAACTGGACAGAAGGATCTCAAGATTCATATGGCAGGGCAAGAGACCTAGAATCAGATATAGAACACTACAGCTAAACAAAGACAAAGGTGGGCTCGTGCTGCCAAATATCAGGGACTATTTTAAAGCTGCACAAATTAAAACTTTAGTAGAGATATGTAACCCAGTCTACGCTGCACAATGGAAGGAGATGGAATGCCAAATAACAAGTGACATCCCCCTACAGGCGATAATAGGGAACAATGCCTTACCTAAACTTCTGAATAACACTAACCCGTGGATAGAGACCCTGCTAAAAATTTGGTTTAAGATAGTCAGAGAGAATCAAACTAAAGAGCCCTATCGATTTCTGCAATGGATTGCCTATGATCAAGACTTTACTCCTAATAAAACAGACACTAGATTTAAAAAGTGGAAAGAGAACGGACTGATAAAATATTACGATTTTTTTAAAGGGCAAATTTTAAGAAGTTTTGAAGATTTGAAAAAACAAGGTCTAATAAATCAAGACCTTTACAGGTTCTTTCAGCTTAGGCACTACATAAACAATATACTTAAAAAGGAGGATTTGGAAAGGGCCCAGTCAGGTGTTCTGAAGGTCTTCTTAATGGCATATAAAGGGATCCCAGGGATCAGATACATCTCTAAAATATACCAAGGTCTTCAAGACTTAAAAGGAGACAACACATCATATATAAAAGAGAGATGGGAAAAAGAGGGGAATTTCACTTTACAACTGGAAATATGGGAAAAGCTAAATAAACAGCAATGGAAAAGTACCTCATCCCTGCAGTGGAGAGAATTTGGATGGAAAAATTTGGTAAGATTTTTCAGAACACCTGCACAAAACAAATTTACTCATAAGGGGTTGAATTGTTTGCGCTTGTGTGGTGAAGAGACTGCAAATGATTTTCATGTGTTTTGGTCATGCCCAGTTATCCACCAATATTGGACCAAGGTACAGACAATATTGGGGAAAATATTCAAAATAACAGTCCCCTTTTCTTTTGTAACTTTGTATTTGGGTTTACTACCGGATTCACTGGAAAGATTGGCAAGTAAAAAAGCCCTAACTAAAAAATGGATGTTGAAGGACTGTCCTACACCTGAAGACTGGATTAACGTGATCCAAGACATTTACTCGATGGAAAAGTTGGCATTCGCACTGAGACAGGACATGGATGGGTTCTTGAACTTTTGGCAACCCTGGATCACATATGTGTCTTCCATTAGATCTAATCTTTGACAAATACCATTTCAATAATGGCACCGCTCTTTGTTCCAACGCTACTCAGATGCTCTTTTATTTTTTTTTTTCCACAATATCTTTATTGAACCTTTTTTTTTTTAACAAACATGATACAAACAATCAAACACTAACACTAAAGTACTACAAAAAAAAAAATGCACTAAAAACACCAACAACCACCAACAAAATCAAGTCTTCAACAATGCTCCTCTGTTTAGTCTAGACAATCCAATACATAAGTATACATATTATGTTCACCAGTTTGGAATTTACAAGGTCCACACACATCATTCACCTTCTTCTTCAAGAGTTATGTTTAAATTTTTTACATAATCAATAAAAGGTCTCCATATATTCTCAAACACAATTTCCTTTGATTTCAGTATATATGTTATTCTTTCTAATGGAAGGTTTGTTAACATCTGTCTTAACCACTGAGTCACATCTGGTCTATGAGTCTTTTTCCATAATAGTGCAATACATTTTTTGGCATTAAGCAAACTGAGGTCTATGAATGTTCTTTCACTTTTATTAAAATTATGCTTTTCTGGGTACAGACCCAACAAAAACAGTTTAGGATTCAGTATGATTTGTTTTGAGATTATTTTTTCAATTGTTACCCTCACCTCTTCCCAAAACATTCTTATTAATCTACATTCCCATAAACAATGAAATAGGGTTCCTTTACTTTCCATGCATTTTGTGCATGTATCTGGTATATTTTTGTTATATCTATTTAACTCCTCAGGTGTAACATACATCCGCATTAACCATTTGAAATGTATCAATTTAAGGCGTGCATTTATTGATTTGGTTTGAGCTTCTGTACAAGCCAATTCCCATTGTTCCTCTGAAATTTCAATTTGCAGATCTTCTTTCCAGTAGTTTAATCTTTTCAGTGAATTTTCACTTGAAGATAGTGTCAATGAGTTATAAAACTCTGAAATAATACCCTTTCTTTTACTATCTTTCATCATCATTTTTTCCAAGGATGAATAAATAGGTCGAGTGAGAGCTTTATTTTGATTTGATCGAATAAAGTTTCTAAGTTGAAGATATTTAAAAAAATGTGTTCTATTGAGATTAAATTTGATCCTCAGCTCTTCAAAAGACATTATGTTGTCTGCACATGGCAAATATAAATCCTGAATCTTTTGTATCCCTTTTAAATTCCATACTTTAAATACAGCGTCCGCTCTCCCTGGTTTAAAATATTGATTACCCCATATTGGACTAAATTGTGACAATAACTGTGGTTCTTTTAAATAGTTTTTAGCTTCACACCATATTTTGATCATATGCTTTACAAATGGATTTTTAACTTGTTTTTGTAATTTTTTTGCCAAATCTGAGTATATGAATATGGGAAGAGGTAAAGGTAAATTGTATGATTCCATTTCAGTCCAGTGAGGGAGATCATTTGATGAAAAATAATATGTCATAGACCTCAGTTGTGCCGACCAATAATACAACATAAAATTTGGACATTTCAGACCTCCACGATCAAATGGTAAATATAATAAAGACAAACGTAATCTAGCCCTCCTGTTGTTCCATATAAATTCCACTAACTTTTTTTTTATTCTTGAGAATAGATCTAAAGGTGGTGATAAGGGAATGTATTGAAATAAATAAAGTATTTTAGGTAAAATATTACTTTTAAGTATATTGATTCTCCCGATCATCGACATTGGTAGTGACATCCATCTCTGAGTTAACTCATTGATATCTGACATTAAGGCTTCATAGTTGACGCTGGCGACTGATTCTAGCTTAGGCATAATTTGGATTCCTAAATATTTAAACTGATTTACAACATTGAATTGATTTACCTCAGGGGCTGGGTAATTTCTCTGGGTCTCATTTAGCATTAATATTGAAGATTTAGTTTTATTTATTTTATATCCTGATATTTCCCCAAAATTCTTTATTAAATTCAACAAGGTTGGAATTGATTTTTTTAGATTCGACATAAACAAAATTATATCATCGGCGTACAGGGAGATTTTATGTTCTGTTGGTCCAACTTTAATTCCATATATTTGTGAATGTAAACGTATCGCTATCGCTAAAGGTTCAATTGCCATAGTAAACAGTAAAGGTGAAAGTGGACAGCCTTGTCAACATCCTCTATTGATTTTTATTGGTTTTGAAATATTGTTATTTGTTAGGATTTCTGCTGTAGCATTATTGTATATTATTTGAACCCATTTTATGAAATTATTTCCAAGTCCAAACCTTTGTAGGACTTCAAAAAGAAAGGGCCATTCAACTCTATCAAAGGCCTTTTCGGCGTCCAATGATAGGAGAGCTGTATCCGGTGCTTCTTTATTAAAATAAATAATATTAAATAGTCTTCTTACATTATGGAAGCCTTGTCTACCCTTTATAAAGCCATTCTGATCTCGATTAATAATATTTGGTAAAATTTCTTGTATTCGTCTTGCTAAAATTTTACAGATTATCTTAAGGTCGGCGTTTAATAGGCTTATTGGTCTCATATTTTCACATTTATTAGAGGGCTTACCTGGTTTTGGCAGCAGTATAATTAAGGCATTATTTATGTATGATGGTAAATTATTATTTTGAAATGCTTCTAAAACCATTTCCAAAAAAGGTTTTATTAATTTATTCTTAAATTTTTTATAAAGGTCAACTGGAAGACCATCTGGTCCTGCACTTTTTCCTGATTTCATATTATCAATGGCTAGCCCAACTTCTTCTTGACTAATTTTAGACTCCAATATCTCCCTGTTTTCATTTGGAATACACGGTATAGATAGTTCGTTCAAAAACCCATTTAGTTTTGTTAAATCAGGTTCATTTTTGGTATCATATAATTTTTCATAGTAATCTCTAAAGGCTCTATTAATTTCTAAAGGATCTATAACTACCTGTCCATTACTTATAATACTGGTAATTGGTGTTTTAATTTCCAATTGTTTAATCTGCCATGCTAATAATTTTCCTGATTTTTCACCTTGTTCATAAAAAGATTGTTTCAATCTTAGAAGACTCGAGGCAGCTCTATTCGCTGATTTTTTGTCGTATTCAGCTCTCAAAATCAGTAATTCATTCTCCAACCTTGGGTCACTTCCTGCATACACTTTTTCCTGAAGACTTTTTATTTTATGTTCCAATTTAGCTCTCTCCTCTCGAGTCTTCTTAGATTTTGATCCTGTATAACTAATAATATGTCCCCTAATAAAAGCTTTGAAAGCCTCCCACTTTACACATGCTGATGTTTGTGTAGTATTGATGTCAAAGAACTCGTCTATCTGTTTTTCTATATACTTGACAAATTCCTCATCCTGAAGCCATTTATGCTGAAATTGCCATCTACCTGATTCCTTTGTCAATTTTTTATCTACATATATTAGACAACAGGGTGCATGATCAGAGATCACGATGTTATCATAAAAGCAGTTTTGAATCTTGAACCTTAATTCTGTGGAAATCAAAAAATAATCAATACGTGAGAATGTCTTGTAGGTACTGGAATAACAAGAATAGGCTTTAACTTGTGGTTTCATTTCTCTCCATATATCTAACAATCTCAATTCTTTCATAAAATGATTAATAGTCATCCTACATCCAATGTGCGTACAATCCAGTCCTGTTGATCTATCCACACCTGGATTCAATGTACAATTAAAATCCCCTGCTATTATATGTTGCCCTGTAAGTGATGATAAGATGAGAAATAAATTAGCAAAGAACTTCTGATCATCTATATTGGGACCATATAAGTTCACAAGATTTATATTTTCTAATAGCAAAGAACCTTGAATGATTACATATCTTCCAAATTTGTCTCCAATTACATTTTTCACTTGAAAAGGAACTGATTTATGTATGAGAGTCATAACTCCCCTGGCTCGGGATGAAAATGAAGAGGTGAATACACTTCCCTGCCATCTACTCCTAATTCTTTTAACATCCTCCTCTATCAGATGAGTTTCTTGTAAAAACACAATTCTTGAACCCATGTCCTTTATTTTATTCATAACTTGTTTAAGTTTTTTTAAATTTTGTAGACCTCTGCAATTCCATGAAGTTAAATTAAGATTAACACTTTGGTCCATGATCAATAGAGAGTTTGGGATTACCTTGCAGTGTAAACATGCTCATACAGAGAAGCAAAAACATGAGTGGTTGAACATTCATCCTACAAACTACACACAAACAAATTTCCCCTTCCCACACTTGTGGCAAACCCCCCAAAATCAAAAGAAAAATTCTGTCTCCCGATATAGCCATCGACCGTTCCACACCCACGGGGAACAGCCTAAGCCACTCCTTCTTCATCCTCCCAATCACCCTAACTCTACTGCTTTTAATGACGTAACATTAACTCTCCTCTGTAGTTTTCCAACTTAACTCCAAAATTTTTAACAACTTTGTACATCATAGTTTTTTTTTGTTTGTTTTGTTTTTGTTTTGTTTTTTTAATATATAATACAATCTATATTTTGTAAACTTACTATTTACTTCAAGTCAGTCAGATGCCTGTGCAAATGCTTAATTATTCTACCTTATATTTTGTTCATGCTTAGCTCCCACCAGTCTCTTCTTCTTCTTTGATCTTCTTGATGAACTCCTGCGCCTCCTCTGGGGTCTTGAAGATGTGGGTTCTGCCCTCATACGTGGTCAGCAGTCTCGCAGGATAGATTACACCATGACGAATCCCAAGGTTGCGCAGCTCCTTACATACGGGATCAA
Source organism: Pholidichthys leucotaenia (assembly GCA_020510985.1). Classification (NCBI taxonomy): domain Eukaryota; kingdom Metazoa; phylum Chordata; class Actinopteri; order Cichliformes; family Pholidichthyidae; genus Pholidichthys; species Pholidichthys leucotaenia. Next base: position 252,767,966 of record CM035846.1, on the reverse strand, counting down.
ACTGCTTCCTCAATTGCTGGATTCCTGTGGCCAAATCTGGGTAGAACCGCACCTGCTGGTCCTGGTGTTTAATCTCTCCTTTTTTAGCTCGTGCAGCGTTGAAGATCTTCATCCTGTCTCTGTTGCTAAGAAACTTCATAATTAAGGTCCTCGGCGGTCCCTTATCTCTCCGTGGGCCAATACGATGTGCTTTTTCCAGAACCACTGCTGATTGCAACTCCTCGCTGCCCAGCACCTCCGGAATCCACTTTTCCAGAAAGGAACATACGTCCCGACCTTCTGATTCCTCTGGAAGACCCACCAGCCTCAAATTATTCTGTCTCGACCGAGATTCCAAATCCAAAATATTATCTTCCAGAGATTTTTTTTTTTTTTCCAAAGTGCGCACCTTTAATTGAAGACGGGTGACGTCATCTTCAGCACTAGCGAGACGGAGCTCCATCTGTGCCGTTCGTTCTACACAGTCACCCAATTCCTTTCTTATTCCTTCCAACGCTGTCATAATCCCATCAAATCTAGAGGAAAAGTCCGCTCTCATTGAACTCATGGCAGCCATCAGCGCATCTGCGCCATTCCCCGCAAATATCGCACCGTTGCCAGCCTCCTCCGCCATATATGGAGTTTTGTTTGCTGCGTCACAGACCTGAAAGTCCGTTAATTTGGACTGTTTCGGCGGCTCGCTTTTTCCTTTTCCTGGTTTTCCAGCCTTAGGCTTCGCCGACATATCCTCGCCCAAATGCTGGGATACGTTCTGTCCCAAATGAGAGAGTTATTTGCCGTTTTTTTTTTTTTCCAGGAGCAGAGCAGAGCGAGACACGTCCGTCCTACGTGGCAGCCATAACCGGAAACGATGCTCTTTTATTTTTATTTATTTTTATTTTTATTATTTTATTTTATTTTGTTTGTTTGTTTGTTGTTTGTTTTTTGCTCTTGTTTGTTTGTTTTTTGTTCTTTCTTTAATTTCACTTTTTCTTTCACTTAAAAAAAAGGGGTGTTGTAATAATTATTCTTCCAATGTTGTCAAATAACAAAAAAAAGGGAACATGTGATGAAAATGTAAACAATGCAGTGCTGTAATGACGTGTATACCCTTTACAAAAACTTAAATTAAAAAAAAAAAAAATTAATTTTACTAAATTTAGTGTTTTGAGATCTATACATATACTGTATATCATTTTCATTCTTATTAAAAGATATTAAAGCAGCACTATAGAACTTTCCTGTTCCTAGTAGGAACAATAAAAATACTACAACTGGCACCTTTTATAGCCAGAGTCCCAGTAGCCAATCATAGGGTGCCTTGTTAGTTGGTTGGCTAATAATTGGCTAGTGGGACTTAGGCTGTAGAGGCCTTTACATACTCCGGAAGAACAGAAAAATTTGTTCTCCCAGGGCTGCAAGAACAAAATGACGTCATTTTGTTCTTGCAGCCCTGGTTTGGGAGTTCTTGCAGCTTGTTCTTGACACATCATCGTGGCAGAACTTTTTTCTTGCATGGTGTCCGAGAACTGTTGTGTGATTGGTCAGAAATTTGAATTTCCCAGGAGTTCTGCACTTCAGTTTCTTGTGAAGTACGAAGTTCTCCTGGCCAGAAGGAACTTTGTTCTTGTTCTTTCCACCTCAAGAAAAAGAACAAATTTATCTGTTCTTACGGAGTATGTAATGGCCTTAAAGTGACACTCAGCCAAAAATCATGATTTTTCTGTTGTGACCATGTCTGTAACATGTTTTTTGTGACTTACAGGTCATATCAAGAGCAAACTCAGACCCCAGTCCCAAGTCTGTGATTTTCTACTGTGAATTTCCAGTTAAGCTCCGCCCCCCCCCCCCCAGGTGACTTTGGACAGAGCGTTTCTAGCTCCCACGTATAAAACTGCTCTCAGAAGAGGCAAGGTGAAGACCAGAGACATAGATGTGTGGACAGAGGATTCAGTGCACTGCCTCCAGGAATGCTTTAACTATACAGACTGGGAGGTTTTCACACTGTCCTGCGGGGATGATTTGGACTCTTTGGTGGACGTCACATGCTCATACATGGCTTTCTGTAAAAATATGATCGTTCCACGTAAACGTGTCAAAATATATCCCAACAACAAGCCATGTGTTACAAAATCAGTTAAATCCTGCTTACAGAGGAAAGCACTTACCTTTAAACAGGGCTCTTCTGAGCTACAGGTTGCCACAAAAGAGCTGAAGTCCGAAATTTTAAGAGCAAAACAGAATTATAAATCAGAATTGGAAAGCAAGATGGCAACAAAGAAACTTGGTTCAGCCTGGGCCAGTATGAAAACTATTGCAGGCCTTCAGAGCACAGAGCGCAGTAATCGTGTGTTTTTAGATGGTTTTAATTCAGACACAGAGCTGGCTAATGCTCTTAACTGTTTTTATGGTCGTTTTGACTCCTTTGATTTTAGCACAGAAACCCAAGATTTGAAACAGAAACTCAAAGACAATCAGCACTTTACTATTGAGGTGCAGGATATTAAAAGGGAGTTCTGTGCTGTAAAAGTGAACAAAAGTCAGGGCCCTGATAATATATGTGGGCGCTTGGTAAAGTCCTGTGCACATGAACTGAGTCCTGTATTTCATTACATTTTCAATAAGTCCTTACAGACACAACATGTGCCCAAGATCTGGAAAGATGCCGTGGTTGTTCCCGTTCCAAAATCCAGCTGTCCTAAAACGGTAAACGACTTTAGACCAGTTGCTTTGACTTCAATTTTAATGAAAATTTTTGAAAAACTGGTCAGATGTGAGGTCCTAAAGCAGACTGAACATGTATTGGATCCTTTGCAGTTTGCATATAGGCCTCACAAAGGAGTGGAGGACGCCACTGTCACTCTGTTTAACATGCTTTTTAAACATCTGGATTTTAATGGGACACATGCCAGGCTTTTATTTGTGGACTTTTCCTCCGCCTTTAATACAATCCAACCTCATATTTTAGTTGAAAGGCTCCTGCAACAATTTGATTTGAGCAATAATCTGGTGGGTTGGATTCTGGATTTCTTAACCAACAGGACGCAGAGAGTAAGGGTAAATGGTACATTGTCTGACCTAAAGTGCTCTTCTACTGGCTCTCCTCAGGGGTGTGTGTTGTCACCACTACTCTTCATCCTGTACACAAACATGTGTCGGAGCAGACATGACAACAGACACATTATAAAGTATGCTGATGATTCAGTTATTGTCAGTCTCCTCCAGGATGGTGAGAGTGGCCACGGCCCAGTAGTTGATGATTTTGTTCACTGGTGTGAGGATTCCTACCTACAGCTGAATACGACAAAAACTAAAGATATGATTATTGACTTTAGGAGGAAAAATCCCAGGCACAGAGTCACCGTACTAAAAGGCCAGACCACTGAATGTGTATAATCCTACAAATATCTTGGGACGATTATTGATAGTAATTTAAACTTTGAAGAGAACTGTGAAGGGGTGTGCAAAAAGGGTCAGCAACATTTGCATTGTTTGAGGAAACTTGCACGCTTCCAAATTGACCAAACCATAATGACAATGTTTTATTGGGCTTTTATTGAATCTGTTTTATCCTTTTCTTTAGTGTCATGGTTTGGTCAGATAAAACAGAAACAGAAACAGAGGAAATCCTTGGATCAGGTAGTTAGATGGTCCAGTCGTTTGCTTGGTGAGTCACAGCTGAGCCTGACATCCTTGTACACCAGACAGGTACAGAGGATTGCTACCTCCATTTTAAATGATGACTCCCACCCTTTGCACTGCCACTTTCAGCTTCTTCCCTCAAGACGGAGGTTTGCTGTCCCAAAAAGTAAAACCCAGCGCTTCAAAAACAGCTTTGTTCCTGCTGCTGTCAAAGAGTTGAACAAGTTGTAACAATATATTGCACATAATTTAGTTACCTATTTATTAACTCCATTTTATATTTACTTATTTTTGTAGGATTTTTATTTGGGTTCTAAATCTTTTATTGGGTTTTAGACCTTTGAGTTTTTAACCTCTTTGACTAGTCTTTAACTTTTTAATATGACCGTTCTCTCTTATTGCTGGTTTTTCTCTCATCTCTTTGTCTTTATATCCTGATTGATGGAGCCTTGAGTATTTTCATCATGTTTATAGTCAGCTTCATGTGTGCCTGTGTTTGCGTTTGTGTTTATGTTGAATGTAATTGTGGTTTGTAAATATGGATGTCACCAGACTGCAAAACAAATCTACCTAGGGGTACAAATAAAGTAACCTGAACCTGATAAGCATTCCTGCTTAGTCTGATTGGTTAATGTTATAACCAATCAGGCTAAGCACTGGGCATGGCTAAACACTGGAGTTCACGCCCCGAGGCGAAGAGGGAGGAGCAGACATGGCTCCGCGGACGGAGGCTTACGGTCTACCTACCACTGACCATGTTGACAGTCAACGTCTCTTCCTGGGGTCACCGTGAAACTGACCAGGGCAGTCCATAGTTTTCCACCGCTGGGGCTACCATATTTCAGAACCTTGCCACATACCGGCTCGGACGTCGCCCAGGTTAACAAGGCCAGGAGTTCCTGGCAGCTGAGGGCGAAGGACAGAGCTGCGTGGAGGAATCTGATCAGACCTAAATGAAACAGTCATTGTCACCTGCAACAGACTGCTGTGATGATGATGATGATGATGATGATGATGTAGCGCACGTGGGGTGCAGTCAGCTCAGAGGCCGGAGTCCACCAGCTGCTGGGCTGCACATGTGGGGTCTTGGAGGCACCCACAGAGGAATGGGAGGGTCCAACCAGAAAGAGACATCTACTCTCAGGGGATGAAGACACCAAGACCACCACCTGTTAGTTTTGCATTCGTGTGACTCGGTTCGGTGAAGGTGTTTTTTGGGGGGACACAAACCTCCCGGACGCTTCATTCCGTCCCCGCCAGGGAGGACGAAGGAGGAGACATTAAACCCCCCACTCCCTCTGGAGGAGGGAGGTGAGTTGGCCATTGTTTACCAAAGCAGTCTTCTGTGTTCTCAGGTCAGAGGGGAGAGGGGAGGGCTGGTCTTGCTAGGTGGAAGATGTAAAAGTTCTTTCCAAGCAATTCTAAGGCAATGAAAGTTTTTTTTGTTTGTAAAAAGCCGCAATATACTATTTTGGGCAATACACATTTGTTTTTGAGGTGGTTTTAGAGCTGCTAGAGTACGTCTTTAAAGCATGCCAGTTGTCTTTTCAATGTTCCTGGGTTTTTTTTTTTACAGGAAAGTTACAGAGTGGGGGCGCTCGTGCGCAGTAATGGAGTAGACGTGTTTTCACGAGGCTCCGTCGCAGACTTCTAAATTTTGTTTATCTTTGCTACACCTACTTACCAACTTTTTGCCTACTTACTGTCAGAGCTGTCTCTAACTAACCTCCAATCATGCCACCCAAGAGAGACGAGGCAAAATCATCAAATTCAGCCTCGGCTAGCGCTAGCAACGAAGCTATATTAGCTGCAGTTAATAAATATGGCGCTGAGCTAGCTAAAGTTTCAGCGCAGATGGAAGAGTTGAAAAAGTCCGTGGAGGGTCGCTTAAGCACAGTGGAGACGCATTTGGGCATATTACAGAATGAACATAATCAGACTGAACAACGCTTGGATAGCACGGATGTGGCACTCTCTGACGCAGATGTTCGCATCACGGCACTGGAAGCTAGCTACCGTGAGTTGCAGGTGGAAAATGGTCGGCTCAAGGCTAAGCTAAATGACTTGGAGGGGCGCTCGCGGAGGTTAAACATCAGGATCGTGGGGATCAAAGAAGGAGAAGAGAAGGGTAATCCCACAGAGTTTGTGACACGACTGCTACCGGAGTTGCTTGGCCCGAATAATCTGACCAAGCCCGTTAAAATTGACCGTGCCCACCGCAGCCTCAAACCTAAGCCTCCGGACAACGAGCGCCCATGGATGATCATCGCCAAAGTCCACAATGACCGCGACTTGGCCAATATTTTTAAACTCAGCAGACAACAGGGTCCACTCCGTTATCAAGGCAATAAAGTGTACATCTTCCCGGACTACACGGCGGAGGTTGCATCACAGCGTCAAGCCTTTAACAACGTCAAGAAGAAGCTGACTGATGCCGGCGCCAAGTGCTCTCTACGGTTTCCTGCCAAACTTCAGGTCGTTCGCAACAGTGAAGTTAAAGTGTTTAACACTCCGGCGGATGCAGAGAGGTTTGCCAACTCCCTGACTGACAGTGTATAACTGGCGAAGTGCACATTGTTTAAATTATACAGCTGTTGACGCCATTCTAATACTGCACTTTATTCTGCATCGTCCTTTTTTGATGGCATATTCTAAGTTAATTATATTGTCTATGTGTGTAGCTTTTTTTTCAGTTAATTGATTTACATTAGAAGACTGCGCGGCTCCATTGGTGGTTTGCTGAAACGCAAAACTGTGTCCGTTACCCAGCAGTCTCCCAAGTATTAGTGGGTTTTGCCGCATTGTTCCTGTTTTTTGCGGCGTTAAGGGAATGGGTTTTTATAATATGTTTTTCTTTTTTAATTTGTTCTTTGTTTGGTTTGTTTTGCCTGCCAGTGTAGCCATTTACTGCCTAAGCCCATATATTTTTTAAAAATTTATTTATTTATTTTTTTTTTGAATGCAAGCTGGTTCCTCTGGATCAGGTGTGAGTCATCTCACGTTCACATCATGGAACTGTAGGGGTTTGGGGAAAGCTCTCAAAAGAGTAAAAGTATTTTCACATCTGAAATCATTGTCCTCTGATATAATCTTCTTACAGGAAACCCATATTCCCCCCACAGAACAGAGACGGTTGAGAGCCTTATGGATATCCCAGGTCTATCAATCTACCTTTTCCTCAAAGGCCAGAGGAGTGGCCATCTTAGTGCGCAGAACTATACCTTTTGTATTCAAGTCTATGGTGACCGATCCAGGTGGGAGATTTGTGCTTGTAATAGGTACCATAAACTCTATGCCATTGGCCCTTTTAAATGTATATGCTCCAAATTTTGATAGTCCGGATTTCTTCTGTAAAATTTTTCGTCTTGTTGCAGAACAGAATAACTGTAACATTATTATAGGAAGTGATTTTAATTGTTTCCTAGACCCTCATCTTGATAGATCTTCCATTACAACTGCTCCCATGTTAAAATCTGTGCCAGTCCTAAATAATCTTATTAAATCGCTAAATTTAGTGGATATTTGGAGGCATCAACATCCCTTGGACAGACAGTACTCCTTTCTCTCCCAGGTACATGGCAGTTTTACTAGGATTGATTATTTTCTCGTTGATTCCAATTTAATTACCAACGTTGTTAGTTCAGATTATAACAATATTTTAATTTCTGATCATGCCCCTGTGTCTGTTAAAATAAACTTCAACATGCTTGTGCACTCATATAATTGGAAATACAATCCGGCATTAAATTCAGATAAAGCTTTTTGTGAAAGCATCTCAAACAAAATTACAGATTTCTTACACTTTAATGATAATGGTGAGGTATCTGATTCCACATTGTGGGAAACATTTAAATCTGTTAATAGGGGTGATATTATTTCGTACCAGTCTTATAATAAAAAGGTTAAACAGAAGCGTATGTCTGAAATACAGGCCCAACTCCCTTTGTTGGAGGAATCATTTCGTATCTCAAAATCAGATGAAATACTAAAGAATATTGTATCTGCAAGACTTGAATACAGCCGCATTCTTGGTGAGCATGTTTGTAATCATATACGAAAGCTTAAACAAAAGCAATTTGAGCTTGGTGATAAAGCACACAGCGTACTCGCTAGGCAGCTGAGAGGTGTTCAAGCTGAACGGGCAATTTATAAAATTGTATCTAATGGAGAACTAATAACTGACCCTTTACAGATAAATAACACTTTTTATGAATATTATAAAAACTTATATACCTCTAAATCATCGTCATCAAAGGAAGATATATGGGGGTTCTTAAATAGATTGGATATGCCCACATTGAGTGAAAATGCCAAACAACAGTTGGATGCTGACTTCACATTAGAGGAGATCAAAGCTGCCATCCGTTCATTTCCAAATGGTAAGGCTTGTGGCCCTGACGGATTTGGCATTGAATTTTATAAAATTCACATTGATAAACTTGCTCCATTGTTGCTTCGTATGATAAACTCTTCCGTGAAGGAAGGATCATTCCCAGAGACATTATACGATGCGAACATTTGTCTACTGTTGAAGAAGGGTAAAGATGAAACAAATCTAGCTTCTTATCGCCCTCTCAGCCTTTTAAATAGTGACCAGAAAATTGTTGCAAAAGTTTTGGCAAACTGCTTGAACGAACACATTGGTTCCTTAATTCATAGTGACCAAACCGGGTTTATTCCCGAAAGGTTTGCATTTTCGAATACTCGTAGACTTCTGAACGTCATGTATTCTAACAACCCACCATATTCTGCTGTTGTCTCCTTGGATGCACAGCAGGCCTTCGATCAAATTGAGTGGGAGTATATGTTTATTACTCTTAAAAGATTTGGCTTTGGTGACAGATTTATAGCTATCGCAAAAATGCTTTATGCACATCCTAGATCATATGTACTTACTAACAACAATAAATCTGCCCCATTTTTATTACATCGTGGGACCAGGCAGGGCTGTTGTCTATTGCCAATGTTTTTTGCTCTGGCGCTTGAACCACTTGCTGTTGCCATCAGGATGGAGCCTGAAATAGTTGGGTTTAGATATAGCGCATCTGAATGCACTATTGGCTTGTACGCTGATGATGTCATTTTGACACTGTCTGACATTAAACAGTCTCTTCCACCTCTTCTCGAGATCATTAGGGAATTTGGTCAGTTCTCTGGTTTTACCATTAACTGGGAGAAAAGTGTTCTCATGCCTCTTTCAGATGGTCTAGATCAGGGGTGTCCAACCATGTGCCATGGAGAGCCAAGACCCTGCAGGTTTTACCTCCAACCAGTGTCTTCAACAGCAGATTTCTGTGAACTTCTTCCCACTGATTGCTGATAAGTGAAAACACCTGCTGAAGAGACTGGGTAGAAGAGAAAACCAGCAGGGTCTTGGCTCTCCATGGCACATGGTTGGACACCCCTGGTCTAGATAAAACATTTCTCAACACATTACCTTTTAAAATATCAAATGAGCACTTTGAATATTTAGGAATCACCATCCCTAGGAATCCCAAACTTATTTTCAAATTGAATTTTACAGAACTATTAAATAAGATTAGGGGCATGATTGAGAAATGGAAATTACTACCAATTTTTCTAATTGGACGAGTAAATATTGTCAAAATGATTGTACTTCCTAAATTTATCTATTTATTTCAGAATCTGCCAATTTTTCTTACAGCATCTTTTTTTAAATTAGTTGATTCCATTATTATCTCCTTTATTTGGGCTGGCAAAAACCCCCGTGTCTCTAAATTACATCTCCAAAAACCCTCGGTCGAGGGTGGTCTTGGGTTGCCTATTATGAGACATTATTATTGGGCCTGCAACGCTAGGGCCTTGGTCTTCTGGTCCCAAGATAATCATAATGTGGATCAAATACCGTGTTGGCCTGCACTTGAATCTCATAACTGTCAATCCCTCATTGGTACATCTTTATCTGCTTTATTATTTAGCAAGGTCGACGTCCCTCTGAATGTGTTCAGACATGACTTTGTGCTGTACAATTCCTTCAGAATTTTGAAACAAATTAAGAAGATATTGCATCTTCCTGACCTTTCTATATATGCACCTATATGCCAAAACCCTGCCTTCAAACCAGCTTTATCAGATCCTGTGTTCAGGCAATGGCCAAATAAAGGTATTCTTTTAATAAAGGACCTGTATATCAATAAGGACTTTGCATCTTTTACACAATTACAAATGAAGTTCAATCTCCCACCTTATCATTTTTTCAGGTACCTGCAGATTAGACATTTTGTACAACAGTCTTTAACCCATTTTGTCAACCTTCCTGTACAACATGATTTCTATGAGGTTTTGAGAAAACACCCAACCTCCAAGCATTTAGTTTCAGAATTCGTTAATCTTTTCTCTTGGCCAACGTCTTCGACCCATGTCAAGGAGGCATGGACGAGGGATGCAGGTATAGAGATCTCAAATGATCTATGGGAAAGAGCCTTAGTTGGTATTCATTCATGTTCAGTAAATGCCAGACTTCAGCTAATACAATTTAAAGTAATACATCGATTACATTACTCTAAGACCCGCCTTAATAGACTTTTTCCGACCATTTCACCACTATGTGACAAGTGTAAAATAAGTGATGGTACTTTATGTCATTTATTTTTCTCCTGCCCCTCGCTTAAAAACTTTTGGTCTCAGATTTTTAATTTGTACAGTGTCATATATAAAAAAGTCATAATACCTGATGTCTTAACAGTAATACTTGGTTGTTCAGATCAAACTTTGCTCTGCTCACAGTCACTTCAGCATGCTATTAGGTTTGGCATGATTGTTGCGAAGAGGGTCATTCTGAAAGAATGGAAGGCCAATACGCCGCCCAGCTATATTAACTGGCTTAATGATTTGGCATCCTGCTTGTACCTTGAAGAGATTCGATATCATTTGTCTAATACTCAAGATATGTTTACTAAAATTTGGGGACCATTTATGGATCACATTAAGAAAAAGAAGACTCAGCCTGTAACATGAAAGGATTGTATCATGAAACTTGCTTAGCATGGACTGCTTACACTTTTGTAGTTATATGGGCTTTGTGTAACAATCACTTATTTCATTGTGTATTTTCTTGGCAGTGTTTTTTTTGTTTTGTCTTATTTTCAAAAAAACTGAATAAAATATATATTGAAAGTTACAGAGTACTGGTGAAGGTATTCCAGGGCCACAGGCTTTGGTGGAAGTGGCATTCTTAACATCTTACATAGCACTGCTTTAAGTCAGTTGAAGAATGTAAAGAAAATTACAAATTCACCTTCAGCTCTTCCAGTGCAGTCTTCTGACTTGTCATATCTTTTCTCAAGTTTTCAATCTCCATCTATAGAGCACTCAGAGTTCAGAATAACACAGTAGGAATGTTTCTCACATTTCTATCATCAACAGTGATGCGTGGAGAGCACTTAGATGATGTACATATGTTGTCACTGACCCTGGTCCGCTGTTCTTCCATGAAGGTGAGCTGCTCCTGTTCCTCCAGCTTAGCCTGAGTGAGACTGTGCTGAGCTACAACTTGGGTCACTTCCTCCTTGGCCTTTTCCCACTGCTCGTCATTGTCAATGATTTTCTGGAGCATCTGCTTCCTCTCCTCACGCATCTGCTGTACAGCTTTCTCACTAACAAAAAAAGAAAAATCACATTAAAATGTAGCTTCATATACACATACAAAGAATCTCATACTCAGTAATATCATCTATAAATAGAATGAATATCTCTATACCATCTCTATACTGTTTGGTTTTAAACAGTACCTATGCAAAATTTTTATTTTGTAGTCTTCTACATTCTGTTCATACTCCATGTTTTCTTTACGTAGAGCTGCAAAATGTTCACATTTTGATTGAAGCTGTTGTTCTGTGTGTGACACTTCTTCCTCCCCATTAAGTTTCTGTGGATGATATTTGATATATTTTAACAAAGACATATTTTACTCCAAACACTGTCATTTTGGAAAAGAGTTTGTATATACAGGTACATCTCAATAAATTAGAATGTCATCAAAAAATTATTTATTTCAGTAATTCAACTCAAAAAGTGAAACTCATAAATAGATTCATTACACACAGAATTATATATTTTAAGTGTTTATTTCTTTTAATTTTGATAGTTATGGCATATAGCTCATGAACACCCCAAATTCAGTTAGAATATTACATAAAATTAATTTTAAAAAATTCATATTAATAGAAATGTTGGCTGACTGAAAAGTATGTCCATGGACACAGTCAATACTTGGTCTGGGCTCCTCTTGCATGAATTACTGCATCAATGCAACATAGTATGAAGTTGATCAGTCTGTGACACTGCCAAGGTGTTATGAATAATAATAATAATGCATTAGATTTATATAGTGCTTTTTTTCAGGACTCAAAGACGCTTTACAATGGGTGCATTATTCATTCACTCTACAGACAGACACTGAGAGAGGTAAGCTACTGCTGTAACCACAGCTGCCCTGGGGCAGACTGACAGAAACGTGGCCTCTCCAACCACTACCGAACATTTATACACATTCATACCCAGTTTCATGACATTAGAGGCAAGGTGGGTAAAGTGTCTTGCCCAGGGGCACAACGGCAGGATGGCTGGGGTGAGCGGGATTTGAACCACCAACCACCCTCCGGTTATTGGATGACCCATTCTAGCTCCTGAAGGCCCTGGTTGCTTTGATAGTGGCCTTCAGCTCCTCTGCATTGTTGGATCTGGTGTCTTTTATCGTCCTCTTGACAATACCAGATGAATGAATGAATGAATCTTTATTTCGGATAGATTAAAAGTAAAGATTAAAAAGAAACAGAATAATATAACAAAGGGGAAAAAATCCAACAAGGTCAAATTAAACAATAACTCCTCTGATTATACAGTTCAACATAAGTTATCCGAAATGGGTGATGGCTGAAGCCGCAGCTTATATTGCCCACCCATATTCCATCCAAGAATTCAAAAGAAAAACAAAACAAGAGCAATTACAATTCGGAACAAAGCTAAGACAAAATGTGACAAAAAAAAAACTGATTCTCTATGGGGTTTAGGTCAGGAGAGTTTGCTGGCCAATCAAGCAGAGTGATACCATGGTCATTAAAGTAGAACTGAACTGAACGGCATTGAACGGCACTGGGTGATAGTACATACAATTATAAAGATAATTTATCATTGGCACCCCCTCCACAAATCCCGGAATCTTGGAGAAAATCGCGATTTTGAATTTCCCGCCCTGAAAAATCAGACAAATCCGCCGAAGTGCAGCCGGAGTTCTGCGTGACGTCACGAGTGTGACACAGTCCTCCATGTTTACCATTGCGAGCACGTCGACACTGGTTGTTTTGGTGCATTTTGTCGTGATAGTCGACTACAAAACACTTCCAACACCTGGGAAGATCTGTTCAGTGGCCAAGGAAAGCTGTCATGGCGACGAAAGAAAAGAAAGGGGGAGGAAAAGCGACCGGGAAGCGATGCGTTTCTAGATATAGATATTACAGTGATCCCTCACTTATCGCGTTTAATGGGGACCAGAACCGACCGCGAAAAGTGAAAAACCGCGAAGTAGCATCACCCCCCCCCCCCAAGGGCGTCACAAGCACTATTTTGCACAAAAAGGCACAAGAGAACAGCGAAAAGTGCCACTAAGCAACACGAGCGATAAAGAAGGCGCTCTGCAGGGAGAGAAGCTGGGTAAAACGTCTTGGCCAATCAGCTTGCGAGGTAAAACGTCTCGGCCAATCAGCTTGCGAGATTCCCGAGCGGTGAAGAGGTGGGCGGAGAGGAGAGGAGCGGTGGTCAGAGAGGTAGATTTTGAGTTGTGCGGGCTCTCCATGTTGATACGATACACGGAGAGCCCGCACAACTCAAAATCCACCTCTCTGACCACCGCTCCACTCCTCTCCGCCCACCTCTTCACTGCTCGGGAATCTCGCAAGCTGATTGGCCGAGACATTTTACCCAGCTTCTCTCCCTGCAGAGCGCCTTCTTTATCGTTCATGTTGCTTAGTGGCACTTTTCGCTGTTCTCTTGTGCCTTTTTGTGCAAAATAGTGCTTGTGACGCCCTTGGGGGGGGGGGGGTGACGCTACTTTGCGGTTTTTCACTTTTCGCGGTCGGTTCTGGTCCCCATTAAACGCGATAAGTGAGGGATCACTGTATTCCCCGGCGGCGGACCTCGCCTCTGCATCGCCGTCTGCCAGCTGCTGTCACAGGTGCATTAGGTCGCTGTCTCCCGGGCTTGCCCTTGTGCACGCCTGCCACCTGCCACACTCCTGCATCCTCCTCTGTCTCGTCACCGATCCTGAATGCCTCTTCACTCTGAAAACTCTGGTTTTCTTGACTGCTGGAACTGCTATCATCTGCCATTGTTGTTTTGTTTAGGGATCACACTCGTGACGTCATGCAGCATCGTCTGCACTACTTCCGGTTTGTTTGGCACTGCCAGCCAGAGGCAAAAGTTTATCGGCTTATAGCTTGGCCATCGCACGGCCTAAAAATTTCTTTTATGTGTTGAAAAATACAATAGGTAATAAGGAATTAATCTGCTATTCTACTTTTTGCGCCAAAAGGTGGGTTCAGTTCTACTTTAAACCAGATGTTGGTACTTTTGGCAGTGTGGGCGGGTGCCAAGTCCTGCTGGAAAATGAAATCAGCATCTCCATAAAGCTTGTCAGCAAGGGGAAGCATGAAGTGCTCTTAAATTTCCTGGTAGGCAGCTGTGCTGACTTTGGACTTGATAAAACACAGTGGACAAACACTAGCAGATGACATGGCTCACCAAATCATCACTGACTGTGAAAACTTCACACTGGACTTCAAGCAACTTGAATTCTGTGTCTCTCCACTATTCCTCCAGACCCTGGGACATTGATTTCCAAATGAAATGCAAAATTTACTTTCATCTTAAAAGAGGTCATCTGCTGATGTTGGTCCACTGTGATTTATCAAGTCCCAAGTCAGCGCAGCCATCTTCCAGGAAATTTTAGAGCACTTCATGCTTCCTCTGCTGACAAGCTTTATGGAGATGCTGATTTCATTTTCCAGCAGGACTTGGCACCTACCCACACTGCCAAAAGTACCAAAACCTGGTTTAATGACCATGGTATCACTGTGCTTTATTGGCCAGCAAACTCTCCTGACCTAAAACCTATAGAGAATCTCTGCAATACTGTCAAGATGAAAATGAGAGACACCAGACCCAACAATGCAGACAAGCTGAAAGCCACTATCAAAGTAATCTGGGCATCCATAATACCTTAGTAGTGCCACAGGCTGATCGCCTCCATGCTATGCCGCATTGGTGCAGTAATTCATGCAAAAGGAGTCCTGACCAAGTACTGACTGTGTACATGGACATACTTTTCAGTGTGAATACTTATGCAGCTGTTGTTCATTGATTTTGAAGGATTACTGCATTTGGACATCCAGTATCTCATTGAAAGGAACAATAAAATCTTTGCTTGCTTATAGACCCATTACATGACACTTTTTAAATAAGAATATTTAAAGTGGAAGTAAACTGTCCTATTGTACCCCCCCCCCACAATATCCAGCCATGGTATTGCAAACATGTTTAGTTTTATAGCGTTTCCTTCAATGCAAATTTTTTGAGCATAGGAACACAGCGTATGTTCTGTTATGGTCGGACCAATCGGGGATCAATAAAGTATACAAAATCAAATCAAATCAATTCAAACAAACTAAAATACCAATAAACCAAATTATGTATAGCTCGAGTAAGAGTCCAGTTGAAGTTCAATTTCCACTCACATAATGACAACATGCAATTATAACTGTATTTATCTTTATAAGACTGACTTACAGTTTTGTCAATGTCTTCTTGTAGTGAAATTACTTTTTCTTTTAATTTTATATTCTTTTGCATTTCATCCTTGATTTGAAGGTTCAATTGGGAAATCTGCAAAAAACGAGAAGAAAAAAGGGAAACAACTCAACTGTCTCATGTACTGAGGAATGTTACTTGATACTTGTCAAACATAGAGTTTCACATACCATGTTTTTTTCTGTTTTCTCAAGTTCCATAACTCCAGGGATCTGGTTCATTATAAGTGAGCACTTTTCTTCTGTGTGGGTACTGGTCTTTTCAGCGTCTGTTATTTCAGTGCTTAGAGCTTTTTCAAGTTCCTTTAATTGGTTTAGGTCTTCCCTGAAGAAAGTAAATGTACATTTATACATTATGTCAAAATGCACTTTCTTACATCTGGTCTCAAAGCAGCAGTTTGATTTGTGATAGATAATTGTATGGGTTTTGATCAGTTTAGTTTATTAATATTTCACCTCCACCAAGGAGCTTATGTTTTCAGCTTTTGTCTGTTAATTATCATTGTTATATTCTGTTATTATTATTCTATTCTGGCTTTACCAGGGGTATGCAAAAAATACTGACCTAATTTAATGAAATTTTGAGGAAGGGTAGCTGTTGGGGATAGAAAAATGCTTTAGATTTAAGTAGATGTGAATGGGGGGGATCAAAGGCTTTTTCTTTCTTTCTTTTTTGTACTTTAACATTTCAAGATATGGTGTGTGTGTGCTTCTTTTTTTTTCTTTAATTTTTCTAAAATAAAATATGCTTTGAACTAGATTTAAAAAATCAGGGGCAGCTATTTGTGAGGGCGTTCAGTGTTCTGGATCTAGAATGTACTGAAAGTGTTATGTGCTTTCTGAGAACTCTCTAGTCATAGCATCTCATGGTTACCAAAATATGTGACATTATTGTGAAGACACATAACACAAAAAATAAAATGTAAAGACCAAAATAAATAGCTATAACTGAAAAATCTTCCTATCATTCTAAAATAACGTTTTCTTTTCGAACAAATCAATTTTTAAGGATGGTGAAATATCTAAAATTATTAATAGCATAAAACCAACAGGACACAGAGAGTAAGGTTAAATGATACATTGTCTGACCAAAAGTGCTCTTCTACTGGCTCTCCTCAGGGGTGTGTGTTGTCACCACTACTCTTTATCCTGTACACAAACATGTGTCGGAGCAGACATGACAACAGACACATTATAAAGTATGCTGATGATTCAGTTGTTGTCAGTCTCCTCCAGGATGGCGAGAGTGGCCACGGCCCAGTAGTTGATGATTTTGTTCAATGGTGTGAGGATTCCTACCTGCAGCTGAATACAACAAAAACTAAAGATATGATTATTGACTTTAGGAGGAAACATCCCAGGCACGAAGTCACTGTACTAAAAGGCCAGACCACTGAATGTGTACAATCCTACAACTATCTTGGGACGATTATTGATAGTAATTTAAACTTTGAAGAGAACTGTGAAAGGGTGTGCAAAAAGGGTCAGCAACATTTGCATTATTTAAGGAAACTTGCATGCTTCCAAATTGACCGAACCATAATGACTATGTTTTATCGGGCTTTTATTGAATCTGTTTTATCCTTTTCTTTAGTGTCATGGTTTGGTCAGATAAAACTGAAACAGAGGAAATCCTTGGATCAGGTAGTTAGATGGTCCAGTCGTTTGCTTGGTGAGTCACAGCTGAGCCTGACATCCCTGTACACCAGACAGGTACAGAGGATTGCTACCTCCATTTTAAATGATGACTCCCACCCTTTGCACTGCCACTTTCAGCTTCCCTCCAGACGGAGGTTTGCTGTCCCAAAAAGTAAAACCCAGCGCTATAAAAACAGCTTTGTTCCTGCCGCTGTCAAAGAGTTGAACAAGTTGTAACAATATATTGCACATAATTTAGTTACCTATTTATTAATTTCATTTTATATTTACTTATTTTTGTAGGTTTTTTATTTGGGTTCTAAATCTTTTATTGGGTTTTAGACTTTTGAGTTTTTAACCTCTTTGACTTGTCTTTAACTTTTTAATATGACCCTTCTCTCTTATCTCTTTGATTTTTCTCTTATCTCTTTGTCTTATGTCCTGATTGATGGAGCCTTGAGTATTTTTATCATGTTTATAGTCAGCTACATGTGTGCCTGTGTTTGTGTTTATGTTGAATGTAATTGTGGTTTGTAAATATGGATGTCACCTGACTGCAAAACAAATCTACCTACGGGTACAAATAAAGTAACCTGAACCTGAAATGTAAAGAAAGCATTAGAAACCTACAATAAAAATACACTACTCACAAAAAGTTAGGGATATTCGGCTTTTGAGTGAAATTTCAAGATGCACCTAAAATGCACTATAACCTTTACAGATGAACTTGATTTGACCTTTCAATGAACATGTCCAGCTGTTCACTGTTTCAGTACTTTTTGCATAGCTTGCTGTCCTCTAACAAGGTGCTTAATGGCAAAATTCACAACAGGTGTTTGATCCATGAATCGACCAAGAAATTTTCTGGTTCAGTTAGAATTGGTATTGAAACAGTCCTCTTCATCATGCTGTTCACATTTTGACATCATGAGATCAAGACAACACCTAACAACTGATCAACAGTACCTTTAACCTCATTTGTGAGGCTTCAAACAGAATGTTTTCAGAGTGAAGTGGCCACTGAGCTTAGAGTGTCACAGAGTGTCATCAGCAGGGTGCAACAGAGATACAGAGAGACTGGAAGAGTCACAGAAAGGCATAGAAGTGGACGTCCTTTGGCCACATCCTATGCTGATGACTGCTTCATTGTGAACAGTGCCCTGTGGAACCGGATGATGAATGCCACTCAACTCCAGTCACATTTAAGGGAGGTGAGAGGCACCCAAATGTCATGTCAGACCATTCGAAACCATTTACATCAGCGTGGGCTGCGTGCTAGATGACCTGCAAGGGTACCTGACCACACCACCAGGCACAGGTGTCATCGTCTTGCATGGGCCAGGGAGCATTTACGGTGGACAAGGGAGCAGTGGGCCTCAGTGCTGTTCTCTGATGAAAGTCGATTCACTTTGAGTAAAAATGATGGCCGCCAACGATGTTTGAGATGTCAAGGAGAGCACTATGCATCAGCCGCTGTTGTCACCAGACGAGCCTTTGGTGATGGTGTTACAGTCTGTGCAGGTATGTCCAGTCAATACAGAACTGCCCTACACGTTATGAATGGTACAACGACAAGCCGATACTACCTGAATAACATCATTAATCCAGTCATTGTGCCCTTGCATGAACAACACAGGTCTAATTTCATCTTCATGGACGACAATGCTCCAGCTCATTGAGGTCGCATCATTAGGAAGCAGCTGCTGGAGGCGGGGGTCCCTCAAATGGAGTGGCCTGCACTTTCTCGAGACCTGAATCCCATAGAAAACCTATGGGATCAGCTGAGTCACCGTGTAGAGGCTCGTAACTGTCATGCGGTGACCCTCGCGGATCACCATAAGACGCCAAGAGTCCACCGGTGAGTTTTGCAAGGCCGGCAGCGAGCTGTGCATAGCCCGAGCGCGGACAGAACCCAGCGCTCGGGTCGTAACAGGTTAAGTTAATTGGAGACTCTAAAGTGGCCCTAGGTGTGAATGTGTGTGTGAGTGGTTAAGGGATAGCGCCGTATCGTGGCTGCTTCATCCCCCCCACCCCCCAGGGTGGGTGGCTGGGGGTAGGTGCGGAGGGAGAGAGACCAAACCCAGAAACAATCAAAACCCGGCCAGAACAACTAAATACAGGACAATGACAAGAATACCAACTACTCAGATTAAATCAAATGTTCAACTAACGATCACAAAAAAATTGCACAGGATAACATGGAGAAAACAAAAAACAGAATTACTGGGTCAGAAAAACTAAATACAGGACAATGACAAAATACCGAATATTCAAATCAGATAAAATACGCATGGAGGAAAATAAGGCAACAGTAGGACATAACACAAATTGCCAAGGATCTCCAAATAACAGTTACAGAAAACACAGGACAGCAAGAGAAAATTAAATCTTTGCCCACATGTTACACAAGAAAATGGCTTCCCACCTGTGTGAATTCTCATATGAATTTTCAAATAACCAAATACAGAAAAACAGAGCAATTACTGGCTCATACCTAACTACACACAAAACAACCTAGGGCAACTGCAAGACATAACAAATACCCGCAGACACCCAAACGACCATAACACAAAGCACACAGGATAGCAAGGGAAAAAAAAAACCAAAAAACAGAACAATCACTGGGACAGACCATCACCAGAAAATGACCACTACCCCCCCGACAGTTTATGCCGACCGGCGGAGACCAGGCGCCATAGGAACAGTTCAAGTAGTCTCCCCCGCGTCCAATGGCTGGCGGGTGGTCATGGGAGGCGGAACATGACCAGGCGGCTCACCACAGTCCAACGCCCAGCACGTCCGCTCCTCTGGTGGCCGAACCAGGTCACCCAACGAAACACACAACACGTCGGGTGGCCGACCCGGGGCGCCGAACCGGCGAAGCAGTTCCTCAGGCGGCCGACCCGTGTGCCTTAGCCACCAGTCCCGGGGAAAAACAGCCCGCGGTGGCCTCCCTGATGAGGACAAAACTTGGGAGAGCCGGGGCGAGTGAACAGGAACCCCCACGGCCCCCGGCGATGATGCGCAGGGGCGGTGACTCAGTGGAGGGGAAAGAAGGCAAGGATGAGCCCGTAATCCGTCCGACGGCGAAAGGTCTGCAGCTCCTCCCCCGTCCGCGGACCACACCGGCGCTGCACCTCCGCTGGACCCCGATTGGGTCCCAGCTGCACCCACGTCGGGCCCCAATTGGGCCAGAACCGCACCTGCGGTGGACCCCGATTGAGCCTCTGGCGCACCCACGTCGGACCCCGATTGGGCCAGAACCGCACCTGCGGTGGACCCCGATTGGACCGCTGGCACACCCACGTCGGACCCCGATTGGGCCAAAGCAGCTCCCGCGATGGACCCCGACTGGGTCGGTGCAGCTCCACTGACGATCTCCACCCCCGAACCTGGGACCGCCAATCCAGTGACTCCGTCTGGTTCCATGCCGGCGACACTGCAACGAGGCTCACAAACAACAAGAAAACCGGGATCAGAATCACCGGTAGCAACAGAACCCAGCGAGACGAGCTCGGGCGCAGCAGGCGGCTGCTCCTCACTCGCCTCCCCGAGAGGCAGGCAAGAATGCTCCAAAACAGGGGACAGAGACACAAGAGGGAGCACTTGCCTGCACTCGGGTTCTGTTGCCACCCAGGACTTCGACGATCCAGGTTCAGGGCGGCGACTCTCGTCAGCAGGCTACAACTCAGCTGCATCGGGCTCCGCAGCTGGCAAGATGTCGTCTGCAGCCTGAGGTTCCTCCCGCGCCACTATCCACACCGATGACCCGTATGGCATGGAGGCAGAGGACACTTGACCCACTGGCTCGGACCGCTCTGGCGAGGAGATCCAGGGACGCTTCATCGTCGGCTCAGGCTCCGGGCCGCAGTCC
The DNA here is from genome assembly GCA_020510985.1 of Pholidichthys leucotaenia. Classification (NCBI taxonomy): domain Eukaryota; kingdom Metazoa; phylum Chordata; class Actinopteri; order Cichliformes; family Pholidichthyidae; genus Pholidichthys; species Pholidichthys leucotaenia. Next base: position 252,747,011 of record CM035846.1, on the reverse strand, counting down.
GCTCTTCTCCTCCGTCCATGACGTGGCTGCAGGGCCGGATCTAGGCTTTCCAGCACTGCAGGCCCCCTCTTCATCCGACGACGTTGGCCTGGCGTCGCGGACCTCTCAACGGGGGGGACACAGAGGCAGCAGGTTTAGGAATAATAGTTACAGCAGGTGGCGGAGGCTCGGGGGGCTGCAAACCCCGAACTCCGGCCCCAGGAGTCAGACAAGGCAGATCATAAACATGATGGGAAGAAACAATTTGCACTTGCCTGTCTCCTGGAGAGAAGGTGGTGCCTGCTGCAGCAGGTGGAGTTCTCCTTTCATCCCTCCGGGAGAAAACGGCAGGCTCCACGGGGCCACGAGGAGGAGCCGCTCGAGGTGGTTTGCTGACAGGCCTCGCCGAAGCACGACTCACAGCGTTCCCAGCCGCGGGGGGTGACGTCACCGAGGAGGACATGGCAGTTGGGGCGACGCAGGCATGAGGAGCTGACAACGCAGCTGGAACAGATGACCCGTGGGCTGCGGTTGCGAGAATTCCCCTCTGTCGTGACGTATATGATGCGGCCAACAGGGAGGCTGGGTCCCTCCGACGACCCGGAGTTGGATCCGGACGGGATTCTCATTGGGGCTTGGTAGGGGCACGGCTATGGGGCCTACTGGCCGATGGAGTGGCGAAGGGCCCGGGAACACATGACACTGGGACTGGGCGGGCGGCAGGCACTGGAGTCCGATCCACAGGTCCCCTGCCGGGCTTTCCCTCCAGCCGACGAATCTCCACTCTCGCCAGGGACGCTGTCCTCGCGGGAGGTGGAGGGGTTCTCAGGAGCGCCTTCTCCCTTAATGTGCGTTGTGCAACAATCCACGCTAACCTCTTTTCTCCTTCCGGAATATAGGCTAGATGATAACGGTGCACAGCCCGCTGGGCGAGGTCTAAGTGATAACCAGCCACTTGGGTGGGCATGAGACGGGCGGCTTCCGCCAGATAGCCGTCAATCTCCTCCAGCCACTCCGGGCAAAAATCACATTCGCAGGCGGGCATCTCCCTACCAAGTCCAACTACAGGAAAAAACTCCACACAATGGCAAAACTCACGGTGAAAAAGGCGTCTTGGAGTGGCGTCTCCGTTTAGACGTCTGGCAGGAGTATACTGTCATGCGGTGACCCTCGCGGATCACCATAAGACGCCAAGAGTCCACTGGTGAGTTTTGCAATGATGGTAATTTATTAATAAAACAAGACAAGACACAAGGCTATGAGCCGCTAAGGGCAAAAACACACACTAAGCGATACAAGGGCTTGTAGGGCTAACCCCAGCCACTACGAGCTAAACTATGACAAGACCAAAAGAACACGAACCTGACATGAAGGTCTAACGAGGCCTCACGAGGATTGTTTGACGATATCTGACGATACTCCTGCAATCTAACTGCCGTCAGTGCCCGCCTTATAAAGGCGAACACTAACGAGCAGTAATGACAGACAGCTGACCAACCTTGACAGGCGGAAGCCCCACCGAGTGCCTTCACAATAAGAGCCCGGTGAGGCCAGAATACAACCCACAGCTGTCAAGGCCGGCAGCGAGCTGTGCGTAGCCCGAGCGCGGACAGAACCCAGCGCTCGGGTCGTAACAGTAACCCTGCACCCCACAATGTCAATGACCTCAGGGCCGCTCTTCAAGAAGACTGCAATGCCATGCCTCAGCAGACAATAAGTCGACTTGTGAACAGCATGAGACGTCATTGTCAAGCTGTAATTGATGCTCAAGGGCACATGAGAAGTTATTGAGACATTGACATTTTTTGTTGTGGTATACCCACCACTGTTGTTAGCTTTTGTTTCAATAAATTGTTTGAGATGAGGAAATCACCATTACATGCGTCTACTTAAATGCCCTGCTTTCATGATATATCACTGTAGCATCAACTTTTCACATTTTCCATACATTTTACCCAGAAGCCAAATATCCCCTAACTTTTTGTTCGTAGTATATGTCTGCCAGTAACATAATGGCATAATGTTTAAAAAACTTAACTCTTCCCTTTTATACAACAATGAGGTGTACTGTAATGTTTTTTTATTTTTATGTTTTTTTTTATATTTTTCATTTTTATCTGGTTTACTAATTTTTTCTCAATTATGCATAATTTGAATTCAAAGTACAGCATAAACAGAAGCACATGCAATATTAAAATATTAGGAAAATATAAACAAAGACTTAAATTGAGAAAAATCAATCAAAAGTCTTTCCAAACAAACTGTACTTAAGAGTTCATTTGGAAATCCACGGAGTATTCCACTGCTGACCTCATACCCTGCCAGAGATTGAGGAGGCAAGTGGAAATGTTACCCTCTCGGTCAGAGTGATCAAAGACCTGAATGAATTCTTGAGACAAATGATCAAACATGTAATTTAGGTAATCGGGTCCATCAACGATGGCATAAGCCCTGGTGAGTACCCATCCCTCCAGAAGATTAACCACATAACTGATTTAGCTATGATTAGAGGGGAAATCCTCTGATACCCATTGAAAAACTAACTGGTATTGTAGGAGAAAACCCTGACCCTCACCCAGTTTGCCACTATGACAAGCCAGAGTAGAAACAGTGACGGGCAGGTACTGGTGGCATAGGTGAGGTTGGCGACAAGGTGGCGGTGGAGGAAGCTAAGGCGAGTGACTTAACTGCAATGGCGAGACAATCTATGCACTAAGAGACTTGGACAGTTGAGAATCACATTAAGCTGGTATGAGACTCAATCTAAACAGGGCTCAATAGCATCTAAACGGTCCGCCAGGGCACCCCACGCAGCATCTGCTGGGTTTTGCTGACAGAGATGTACTGACATAATTTTATAAAAGATCCAGATGCACACACCATGAGAAGACGACTGGACAGTTTTAAACAAGTTTTATTTGCAAAATGAATGTGCAAACATGTGGCGACAATCTGCCAACCCTGCAGGGGGCAAGAGAAGAAAGGCGGTAAGAAACAATTAGTGTCTGAATGACTGATAATCGTAATGAATACTGATCTTTTCTTACAGGTAAGTTTTCTTCCGACAGCAGTGAGTATTTATAGGTTGGTTGCAGATCTTTGCCACATGAGTTTTCCTGTCCAGCACATGGTGAGTAGTCTTCAGGTGGAAATGATGAGTATTGAATCTGTAGTCGATGGGAGAAGGAGAGTCTCGGGACCGAGGTTAGTTGATCAACAGTTTTTGTAGTGATGAATAATATGGAACTTACAAGGGATGAGAAGTCGGGCTGAGAATTTCCTGGATCAACCTAGGTTTGTCCAGTCCACCTGTGCACAGGTAAATTGTCCTGGGAGATACGCAAAAAGAGTTTGACGAGAGAAGCATTAATGATGCGATGAGTTTACGGATTTCAGCCTTGGAGTAGTGATTGGATGGCAGGCTCTGGAGCTTTGGAGCGTGCTCCGAGCTTCTCCAGGAAATATTTGTCGAAGCATGTTTTGAGGTGTGTACTGTTGACGTTGTCAGCCTCGCCAGCCAGAGCACCACTTCACTGGATCAGGAAGCCATTCATGATTTTGCATGCAACATGAAAATAAAGTGAGGAGTGATACACAAAGGAAATACCCATCCCTCACGTTTTGTGTTGTCAATCTTTGACTGTGTAAGGGATTTGTTGCAGCCAATTTTCAGAAGGAGCCAGCACCAAAAACATGGACTTCTCCCATTTGGGAACATTTTGATGTCATTTTTCCTACTGATTCATTTTTCACAAATAGTGGCTATTTCTTGTAACTGGAGTGATAGCCTAGAGGTAAAGCATCTGCCCTGTAACTGGGAGGCTGGGGTCCAAGTCCCTGCTGGGCCATTCTTGTAATTTAACTTTATTTGCAAGGTGAAGTGTCTGTTGTGTTTCAAAGAGCTTGGATACAACAATAGTGCCATTATGCTGAGGCACTATCGTGTTCTGCATGAGAATAAGGACAGAGGTGAATGTACTGGGAAAGACAGAAACGTGTCTATCCTACACTGTAAAAACTTGCAGTAGCCTTCCATTGCACACCTGAATCCTCTGTGCTCTGTGATAGAGTATTCTCTAAAGCTGGTGAAATAATCTAAAAAAAAAAATCACCTTAGTCCAAAGATTGTTGAAAAGTTATTTAATAAAAATGGATAAATAGTACAAGCACACCAAGTAACACAAGCACATGCACAGTAGTCACCCAAGTTTTATTATTTCTTTTTTCCCTTATGATCATTGATATTTCTTTAAAAATGGTACATTTATTGAAATGGAAAAAAATACACACTAAACCAAGAATGCTCTTGTAAAAATCTGCATGCTGTATACTTTTTGTCCAGTAGATGGCCTAGTAGAGCAAATGAAGTTTCACATGAGGCTTCACCTATATGAACCATTCTGATGAAAAGCCTCAAGCTTTCAAGAAAGCGTCATCTGGCCATCACTACTTTGGAGTAGAAGGTTGAGAGGAAGAACAAAGAGCAACTGGCTGCACACAAGAATGCTCCAGACTGCTAGGCAGGTCGTCTAATATCTCCATGAGGAAGTGAGGGGAACTTCCTCCTTTTAAAAGGAACTCTGATTATATTGGCATGTTAGCTCTATATGCTTTATTTTGATGTTAGTAACATAACTATAATATAGTTTTTTTGAAAATAATTCCCAGTTTTATATATTTTTAAAAAACTTTATTACAATGTAAATCGCCATTTTTGTTTACGTCGCAATGCATTCTGGGTAGTGACGTAGAATGGTTGCAGCCGTTTTTTCTGTCTTATACAAGCCAAGAAGCGAAGCTACGAACTACTGCCATTTGTCAGTGAAAATGCCACATTGCGCGGCTTTTGGATGTAATTTCCAATCAAAGGGAAATAAAGAGAGCGGGGTAAGCCTCCATAGCTTTCCTAAAGAGGGAAAGTTGAGGAAAAAGTGGGGCGACAGCGGCTCAGGAGGTAGAGCAGGTTGTCTAATAACCCGATGGTTGGCGGTTCGAATCACGCTCTCCCCAGATATCCTGCCGTTGTGTCCCTGGGCAAGACACTTCACCCGCATTGCCTCCAGTGCCCATAACACTGGGTATGAATGTGTAAAAATGTTTAAATGCTCCGTGGTGGCCGGAGAGGCCATTGGCACGGATTGGCAGCCACATTTCCGTCACTCTGTAAGTGTCTATGATCAAGCGCTATAGCGCACGCTTGATAAAGCTGATATATATATTTATCACGCTATGATAAAGCGCTATATCGCTCAAAGCGCATAGCTGAGTGTCTGATAAAGCGCTCAATATAGCGCTTTATCATAGCGTGATCAATATATATATCAGCTTTATCAAGCGTGCGCTATAGCGCTTGATCATAGACACTCATAGAGTGACAGAAATGTGGCTGCCAATCCGCGCCAACGGCCTCTCCGGCCACCACCGAGCATGTAAACATTTTTACACATTCATACCCAGTGTTATGGGCACTGGAGGCAATGCGAGTGAAGTGTCTTGCCCAGGGAGACAACGGCAGGATATCTGGGGAGAGCGTGATGCGAACCGCCAACCATCGGGTTATTAGACGACCTGCTCTGCCTCCTAAGCCGCTGCCGCCTCACTTTTTCCTCAACTTTCCCTCTTTAGGAAAGTTATGGAGGCTTACCCCGCTCTCTTTATTTCCCTTTGATTGGAAATTACATCCAAAAGCCGCGCAATGTGGCATTTTCACTGACAAATGGCAGTAGTTCATAGCTTCGCTTTTTGGCTTGTATAAGACAGAAAAAAACGGCTGCAACCATTCTACGTCACTACCCAGAATGCACTGCAACGTAAACAAAAATGGCGATTTACATCGTAATAAAGTTTTCTAAAAATATATAAAACTGGGAATTATTTTCAAAAAAATTATATTATAGTTATGTTACTAACATCAAAATAAAGCATATAGAGCTAACATGCCAATATAATCGGAGTTCCTTTTAAAGCTGCAATAATTAGAGAAACAGGCATGGAGAAGACAACAGCTGCAAGAGATCACGTAATCAGCAGGAGGAGAAAACGATGTGCAGACCAGAACACTGCACATTCTTGAAGAAAAACTACTTCTGTTTAAAGAGGCTGAGGATTTTCAAAATCATCTTCCAAATAGTTTCTTTTTTAACTCAAATTAAATCAAAAACCTGCATTAACAAAATGATACAGAGAAGACAAGGTTTACATGAAAGTTCTTGATGCACTGCAACGGAAATATTGATGGGTTGTAAAGAAAACCATGATAAAATTATATACTGTAATTGTTATAGATTATATTCATTAAGCCAGTTTAGAAAGCTTGGGATCAGTCCGCCAAGGACTGGACTGGACTCACCCTGGACTGGACTCACCCTCAGAGATAGGGTGAGGAGCTCAGTCATCCGGGAGAGGCTCAGAGTAGAACCGCTGCTCCTCCACATTGAAAGGAGTCAGTTGAGGTGGTATGGGCATCTGATTAGGATGCCTCCTGGACGCCTCCCACTTGAGGTGTTTCAGGCACTTCCCACTGGGAGGAGACCCCGGGGCAGACCCAGGACTCAGTGGAGAGACTATGTCTCCCAGCTGGTCTGGGAACGTCTTGGTATCCCCTCTGAAGAGCTGGAGCAGGTGGCTGGAGAGAGGGAAGTCTGGGCTTCTCTGCTTGAACTGCTGCCTCCGCGACCCGGACCTCCGGAAAAGCGGTAGAAGATGGATGGATGGATGGATATATTCATTAATGGTTATACATCAGAATTAAGTTTTAAGAGTTTTTTATAATCCCAAATTCAGTGTTTACAGGGCAATTTTCTTCAACATTCTTGCACTTTAAAAATTAAATAAAATTGCTGTAATTAATAGTATTTTTTCCAGATCAAGTAGAGAAAAAAAATGGAATCATTTGATTCTAAGGAAAAATGCAGAATAAATAAAACACAAATAGGCAGGAACAGGAATCAGTGTCTGTGACTGAACTGTGAGAAATCAACTGAAGGAAATTGTATCTACAAACAGAAAAGCCAAATGTAAACCATGATTAATACATCAACAGAAGAAAACAAGGTTACAGTGGGCTAAAGAGAAGTAGTCACTGGACTGTGGATGACTGGATGAAAGTGATATTTAGTGATCACTCACAAATCTGCATTGGGCAAGGAGATGATTCCGGAACTTTTGTTTGGTGCTATTCCAGTGAAACATAATAAAAGATGACTGCCTGAAGAAAACAAGCAAATGTTCACAGCCATTGACAATATGGGGTTACATGTCAGGAAAGAACAAGGGGAAATGGCAGTCATTGTACACTTATGTTTTGAACACTTTTCTCATGTCATCAATTGAAGAAGGTTTTGATAAATTTCTCAGAATGATAATACATCTTGGAACAGAGCAGAGAAGAGTCCAGCTGTTTGTTGAAACTCGGATTCAGGAGGAACAATGTGGTTTCTGGTCATGGCACATCAGACCAACTCTTTGGTTTACTACTGAGTGTAAATGTCATAATTCACCGTGCGCCATTATGTGGCGCATAGAGGAGGAAATGAAAAACCCAAATGCGAGAGTAGAATGTGCCATTTATCAACATAAACTGCAACAAAATAACAAGTCCAGTTGACCACAAAAATACAGAGAATAACAAACGTTGAAATTAAGGCCACCAGACATACAGGGCGCCTGCCGGATGCTCTACAGCCCGCCACAGGAAATGCCTAGTGCCACAGGGCTGCTGTCGGCACAGGGAGAAAGGTAAACATGAAACTTACGGAGCTGGAGCGATCTGAGGCAGTCCGTGCAGTCTGGAGGATGAGGGAGTAAGCAGGGTCAGCCGCAAACATCAAGGGTTTAACTGAACTTGAACAGACAGGCTGAACAGACACGAAGGTGATGAAATGTGCATACGCAGAGAAACTCACTGCCACGTATGAGGGTGAATGCCCCAACGATCTCTTCCTACTAACCCCTCGTTTAAATAATAATAATCCTAACAAGGTAAGAGATCACCAGTGTGAGAATGCGTGGGCTGGACATAATGAACCCCAGGTGTGCATGAGTGAGTGTCTGAGTGTGTGAATGAAAGTGAATGGAGTGTGTGTGTATGTGTGTGAAACACCTAATAACAAAGCACAGCTGATGGCACTTGACAGGAGGAGGGGGCATGCCCAAGCTGTCAAGGAGCGAAGGCCCAGTAGCTCCCTGATGTGCCTGGTGGAAAATAGGGCAAAATAATCAAAAGTCCTGCCCCAAGTGAAGGAGTTCAAGAATCTCAGGGACTTATTCACAAGTGAAGGGAAAATGAAGATTGACAGAAGAATCAGAGCAGCATCTGCAGTAATGCAAATGTTGTACTGGTCTGCTTTGGTTTAGAGGAAGCTGAGTTCTAAAGCAAAACTGTCGATTTACCGGTCAATCTACATTCCTACCCTCACCTATGGTCATGAACTTTGGGTAATGACGGAAAGAATGAGATACAAGTGGCTGAAATGAGCTTTCTCTGTATGGTTGCTGGACTCACCCTTAGAGATACGGTGAGGAGTTCAATTATCTGGGAGAGTAGAGCCACTGCTCCTCTACATCAAAGGGAGCTAGCTGAGGTGGTTTGGCATCTAATTAGGATGCCTCCTGGACACCTTCCATTTGAGGTGTTTCGGACACGTCCCACTGATAGGAGACCCCGGGACAGACCCAGAGTACACTGAGGAGATTAGAGTTGTGCGATATGACCAAAATTTCATGTAACGATATCAGTAATCAATTTTATATCACGACAATGATATACAGTGGAGTGAAAAAGTGTTTGCCCCCTTCCTGATTTCTCATTTTTTGTATGTTTGTCACACTTAAATCTTTCACATCATCAAACAAATTTAAATATCAGACAAAGATAACACAAGTAAACATAAAATGCAGTTTTTAAATGAAAGTGTTTATTAAGTAAAAATGAATATCGCGATATTTGGGGTCCGTTATGCTGCCAACGAAAGTTACGCATTACCATAGAAACAGCAAAAAAAAACATGGTGTGGGAAATGGTGCTCCATGCTTGGAATACCTCCGTGTAGATGTAAGGAAGTAATTTAGTTTTTTTTTTGTAACTTAGATTTTTATTCATTTTTCATCATATATAATGCATTCAGATCACATTCTACATTTAAAAAACAAAGGGGTTAGGGTAGGGAAAAAGAAAAAAAAAAGAAAAAGAAAAAAAAGGGGGGGGGACAAATGTTGGAGCATCAAGTTTTTAGTTTCCATCTCTTAATTTTTCTGGTTTTTTCAGTGTCTTTGGTTATTCTTTCAATTTCTGCCTCGTTGTTGCACTTTGTAGTGTGTCCATTTCCGCCATTTTTTTCCCCATAGTCCTTCTTGCATTCTTTGTCGATATGTTAGTTTTTCCATCATACGTATGTCCTCAACAATGTCAGTCCATTGTTCTTGGTCAGGAAGAACTTCTGATCGCCATTTTTTTGTGATAGTTTTTTTACATGCAATCAACAAGATTTTAACTAGATATCTGTCCTCAGCCTGTATAACATTCTCTTTTAAGATCACATAAGTACATCAGGTTACAGTTCATTGGTATATTATATCCTAATATCCTCTGTATTGTCACATGTATAGATTTCCAGAATGATGATATTTTGCAGCATTTCCAAAACATATGTGAGTGGTCTGCATTTTGAACCCCACATCCCCTCCAGCATAGAGATTGGGTATTTGTATATTTTCCTTGAATCTGTGGTGTAATGAAAAAGCGAATCAGGTTTTTCCATCCAAATTCCCTCCATGTCCTTGAATTTGTTGATGTGTGTTGTGTTTTCCATATTTCCTGCCAGCTTTCTTCTGTTATGTTTAAATTGAGCTCTTTCTCCCATTTCTCCTTTATATAGTTACTTGTATGATTGTTTGTCATAAGTTTCTGATATAGCTTTGAAATGATTCTTATTTTATTTCCTGTATATGAGCTTAAAATGAGTTGTATAATCTCGCTCACATCTGTTTGGAGGTTATGCCTAATCTTCTTCATATAATAATCTCTCATCTGCAGATATCTGAAAAATTCCGATCTTTCTAGTTTAAATTTTTTCCTGATGTTTACAAAGCTCCCGAGATCTTTTTTTCCGATATTGCCCCATGCTGTGATTCCCTTGTTCACCAGATTTTTGTATCCCCTATCTTGTTTTGCCGGTTCAAACTGACTGTCAAATGCTACCCATTTCAATAGTTTTATGTCTTCCTTTATATTATATTTTTGTACTATTTTATACCACAGTTCTAAAGTAAATTTAGTGATTGGGTCTATTTGTTTGATTTGCTTATATGCATCTTTATCTCCTATTATGCTTTGTACTGGGAGTCCCTCAATTTCCTTTTCCATTTCTTTCCATTTTGCCTCATATCCCTCGTCGCACCAACATATGATATATCTTATTTGTGCTGAGTAGTAATATTCCTTTAGACTCGGTAGGCCCATGCCTCCTTTCTCTTTTGGTAATTGGAGAGTTTTATATTTCACTCTTGGTTTTTTACCTCCCCAAACAAATCTCGATATCATCCTGTCCCACTTTGAGAATTGGGCATCTGGAATCTCTGTTGGTATAGCCTGGAAGAGGTAAAGTAATCTAGGTTGTATGCTGATTTTGACTGTCTCAATTTTTGAATTCAGATCCATATTTAAGATTGACCATCTATCAATATCTTTTTTTATTTCTTGTTCCAACCTATCATAGTTTGCTTTATAGATTTTGCTTAGGTCTTTAGGTATGTTCACTCCAAGGTATTTTATTTCTTTTTGTTTCCAGTTTAGTTTGATCTTATCAGTTATCTGGTTTAGAGGGTTATAGTGGAATGTCAGTATTTGTGTTTTTGTTATGTTTATCTTGTATCCTGATAATTTTCCAAAATTTTCTATCAAGTTCATCATTTCTATTATTGATTCATCTGGTTGTTCAAGGTAAACTATAATATCGTCTGCAAATAGCCCAATCTTGTGTTCCGCCCCCTTTATTGTTACACCTTTTAATTTCTTATTTTGTCGTATTGCTTGAGCCAATGGTTCTATGAACAGAGCAAACAAGGTGGGCGATAAGCAGCATCCCTGCCTAGTTGATCTTTGTATATTTACTTTGTCTGTTAAGCTACCGTTTATCTTGATTCTTGCCACAGGTTCTTGATATAGCGTCCTTATGCATTGTACTGATTTTTCGTTAAATCCAAAGCGCTCCAGTACACTATATAGGAATTTCCAGTTAACCCTGTCAAATGCTTTTTCTGCGTCTAAACTCATTATTACTGCGCTTTTCTTTTCTTTATGTATTTGGTTAATTATATGTATTGTTCTCCTGATATTGTCATGTGTTTGGCGTCCCTCTATGAAACCAGTTTGATCATCTTCTATCAATTCCGTCAAGAATGTCTTTATTCGTTTACATATAATTGTTGTATATATTTTATAATCCACATTTAATAAAGAGATTGGTCTATAGTTTCTGCATTGTTCTTTATCTTTCCCTGGCTTTAAAATAACTGAAATGATAGCTTCGTTCCATGATGGAGGTATTTTGTTGTTGTTCAACGTCCAGTTAAATGACTTTAGGAGCTGTGGCGTGAGTTCTTCTATAAACAGTTTATAAAACTCAGAGGGGTATCCATCACTACCTGGTGATTTACCGTTTTTAAGTGACTTAATCACATCTCTGATCTCTTGTGTTGTTATTTCTGCTGTTAGCTTTTCATTTTGTTGGTTTCCTATTGATGGCAAGTCCAATGTGCCTAGAAATTTATCTTTAGTATTTGTTTCTTCAGGTTGCGAGTATAGTTCTTGGTAGAAATTATGGAATATTTCTTCGATGTTTTCTGGGTTAACTGTGGTTTTATTTGTGGTGGGGTCTTTAATCTTGTATACATTATTCATTGTTTGTTGTTTTCTTAACCGTTTTGCCAGCAGTTTTGTGGCTTTTGGTCCCGTTTCATAATATTTTTGCTTTAGGTATCTATTTTTCCTTTCAATTTCATCCATTTGTGTTTCTTTTATCTTTGTTTTTTCTTCTTTAATTTCTTGATATATTTTTGGATCATTTGTGCTTTGATGTTTACGTTCTAATCCCCTCAGTCTCTCACATCTTTGTTCATACGCTTCCAGTTTAGTCTTATTTGCTTTTCCTGTTTCAACAATTAATTTTCCTCTTAACACGGCTTTTAGTGCGTCCCATAGTATTGTTGGGTCCACTTCTTCATTGTCATTCTCTTGAATATATTCGTTTATGTTTATTTTTATTCTTTCTTTCATTTTCTCATCATTTAACAGTCCTACGTTAAGTTTCCATGTTGTTTGTCGTTTTCTATTGTTTAAATATATTTCCATGTATATAGGATTATGATCTGATATTTCTGCCCCTCCAATCCAACAATTTCTCACCCTGTGTCTGTCACCTTCATTCATAAGGAAGTAATCTATTCTAGAGTGTACTTTATGGACTGCTGAATAATGTGTATAGTCTTTTTCAAGTGGGTGTAGGTCCCTCCATATGTCTACCATACCCATTTCTGCCAGTGAGGTTCTTATGAACTTTGTTACATGTTTTTTTGTTTTCTTAACACTTGTTGTATCAACTTCATGATCCATGACAGCATTTAAGTCTCCTCCACAAATTAGGACTCCTTCACTGTGTGTTGCTATGAGATCAAACAGATGTTGAAAAAACCCTTGTCACTTTCTGGTGGGGCATAGATGTTCACTAATGTAATCTGCATACCATCTATTCTTCCCTTTATTATTACATACCTGCCTTCTTTATCCTGGATTTCCTGTTCACTTTCAAATTGTATTTTGTTTGAAATTAGTATAATAACCCCCCTTTTAGTTCCTCCCTTAAATGAACTGTAGTAGGAGTTCTTATAGCCAAATCTCTTTAGTTTCACATGTTCTGTCTTGCTCAAATGTGTCTCTTGCATAAATATAATTTCGGCTTTTTCCTTCTTGAATTTTCTTATTATTCTTTCCCTTTTAACAGGTGAGTTCAGACCATTCACGTTTAGTGTCATTATCTTAAGATTTTTACCCATATTCATGTTTTTCCATTTTTTTAACTTGTGCTCCTAGCCCCTTTAACAACAAAAATAACACATATTTATATAAAAACACATTAAAAAATCTCGACCTCCGTACTTTGGGCCTTTCTTCTGCCCACTGGTCCCTGTTGGTGGGTGGAGGGAATGTCCTCACCGAGTGAGGGGCCCTCCCTAGACCTGTATTTATTATCCAAGTAATAATCATTAGTCTAGAAATGTCCAACAAATATCACTTAAACCTCTCCTAGCCGTCTGTTTCTCTTTTACCTTGTCTTCTTGGCCTTCATTTCTTCTGTGCCTTTCTTAATCTTTGTTATGATCTAGGCTTTCAGTTGAAAGCCTTGTAGCTTGTCCTGGGCCCGCTGCGCCACGTCTCTCCCCCTTCTTCCGCCGTTCACTCGTCTCCACTCCGGCTGTCGTGATGCGTTCAGGGCCGCCGCTGCTCCAGCCGTTTCCTCCGGCACGCTCACCTCAAGGCCCCGCTCCATCATATCCCGCGCTGCCTCTCTTGCCGTGTTGTAGGTTCTTACGCCGTCCTCCCAATGAATCCTCATTTTCGTTAGCGGCGTTTGGGAATCTAATTTTTTTCTCTTTCAGCGTTTTTTTAATGTTGGCATATTTCTTCCGCTGCTGCACAATTTCTGTCGGGTAGTCATGGTCGAAGAATACCTGTTTGTCGCCGATTCGTATCTTTTTTTTCCATGCTTGCGTCAGGATTCTTTCCTTTATGTCATATTTCACAAAGTTTACCACAACTGACCTGGGTGTAGCGTTTGGTTTCGGGTTCTGTGCCGGGGTTCTGTGCGCTCGTTGAATCTGCAGATCCGTTTCTTCGGGCAGTTCCAGCTCTTTTTTTAAGAAATGATCCATGAATTTCGTCATCGAGTTGCCTTCAATGCCCTCCGGAATTCCAAAGATGCGCATATTGCTTCGTCTGGATCTGCTCTCCAAGTCGTTTATTTTCTCCTGCATCCTCTGCGTTTGCGTCGTCAGGGTCTGTAGTTGTTTGTTTGCCTTGCTTTTCCAATCTTCCAGCTCCGATATTCGGGCCTGCGCTTCTGTCATACACGCCCGCTGGGAGCGCAGCTCCTCCATGTTTTCTGTTAGCTTACGCTCCATTTCTCTTCGGAGGCCCATAATTTCCTCCTTAATTTCTTTTTTCAGCTCCTCCTTAAGAGCCGCTAAATCCTGCTGTAGCTGCCGCTTGAATTCTCTCAACTCTTTACCCAAACTGGCGATGCCAGTGTTCATGTTTTCGAGTCTGGCGTCCTCCATTTTCTCTGCTGTAGACACCTCGTTTTTTTGGGCTTCGCGTTCAGCGGTTTTTCCTGCGTTGTTGGAGAGGAATTCTTCAATTTTACCCTGCTTTTGTCCTTGTGCCCGGCTCCTTCGTGTTTTCATCCCTTAGTTTATTGATCCGCTTATGTCGAGTTGGCCATTTACCGATGATTTTTAATCCGGCTAAGGAGAGCTCTCTGTTTAAGCGTTATGTCTCTCCGCCATCTTCCCGGAAGTCCAGGAAGTAATTTAGTTTTAAGGCTGTTTCAAACTGCTGGCATCTTTCAAAAAAAAAAAAAATGGTGCAGCAACGCGAATAATCTACCAGCATTTTTTTTCACACGACAACAACACCGCTTTGGGGAAAAGTTTTACTTCACCCTGAAGTGGTATTGCTGACATCCAAAGTGTCCAGAGGTTTATTTTCACTCCATTGTGGCTGTTCCAGTGTGATTTATTCAACCAACCGAAAGAAAAAAAATCCGTTAACAGCCCCAGGAGTTGGCTGTGCAACGGAGATTTCTAACGCGAGTAAATTGAGAGAAAGAGAGAGACGGGAGGTCTGATGCAGCGGTCATTTACCTGCAGAAGTGTCTTGTTTGGGAAAATGGCAGACAGGTAGGTCAGCATGTTATGTCTGGGAATGCTGTAAGGAACCGACAGAGAGCATCTTGCTGGGAACACGAACTTTATTACATAAAACCTAATTATGGTGGCGCAGAGGTGTTGTCGGTTGGGAGGTCGAGCACCAAAGAGGTTGTAAAATGGCCATCCCTTGCATTTATATGTTCAGCATGATGACGTCACTGAGCAGCCACGTCATCACGCCGACACTGGCCAAACCTGTGGTTTCAGAACATCACATTCACCCACCCACCCCTCCTTGGAAAAGCAGAAAAACACAATCAATTTACCCTCCCCAATTTGGTAACTGTAAAACCCCAGAACTAGCTAGAGCCAGCAGGTGGGCTACCGCGTGGCCCAACACGGTTGAGTGGTTTATTATGCCACTTCTATTGGCAGCTGTGCCCCTAGCTAAACACAGTCCTTTTTTTATATTGAGGAAGGCAGTTCAGTTCAAGGAGCCTTGAGGTGAGCTCGTGGTGAACATGCCCCTGGAGACACCAGCTGCAGCAAACCTAGGCGCCACCCTGCTGGAGCCACGGCTCACTCGTCAGCAACGTCCCAGCCAGGATCTCACACCAGCTGGGTCGGCTCCAACGCTGCATCTTGATCCGCAGCAGCTGCTCTTACCTTCCGCAGATGGCTGGCTTGCCATCTCAAACCTTTAGCCATCTGGACAGTGGCTGGTCTCAGCTGTGTGGCGAACTTCATGAGTGTCAGTGGTGGTGATGATGTTGAGCCCAACTGCGGGTCTGGGTATTCGGATCTGCAGACCCGAACCTAGTCCATCACTGTGAGTGGCACTCTGTTCGGCTGCACTCGGCGTTGTGGTTGTGATGATATGGCTCTCACGTCTGCTGTGGGGTGTCCACCAGGTTGTGGTAGTTCTGCTGCCTCCTGTTGGGTCACGGACTCTTCATCTTGCAGCTCAGCGGCGGTTCCTGGAGGCTGATGCCGGGCGCGGAGTGGGAAGGAGTCTGGCCTCTTCTCCCTCTCTCCTGGGAAGTCTGTTCATGGCGATGTGTTGCTGACGCCACTAGACACAGGCTCTCTCTCCTGTAGCAGCTCTCTGAGGCTTATGCTGGGCAAGGATCTGAGAAGAGTCCGGTCGCTGCCCCTTCTCCAGGCAGGAACGTGCTCTGGATTGCCTTGCTCTGCTGGGTATCTGCTGGGTCCTGCTGGGCTGCGAACTCTCTATCCTGCAGCACTGCGGCCGATCTTGGAGGCTGATGCTGGGCAAGTATGCGAGATGAGTCCGGCTTCTGCCCCCTCTCTCCCGGTGCTGACTGTGGCCGCAGCGATGTGGCGCTGTCGCCGGGATGCACCCCGGGTTGTCGTCTTTCACCAGGGTTCCCTTTGGCCATGAACTCCCTCTCCTGCAGCTCTGTGGTGGCTCCCGGAGGCTTATGCCAGGTGAGGATCAGAGGCCCTCTCTCCATGTGTTGGCATCGCTGCCCCTTGGCCGAGCAGGAGCATGTTCTTTCTCGGTGCGTCGGGGAGCCACAGTTGGCACATGGGAAGTGCCTCGTAGCGTTCCTCCAATCTGCAGTGTTTACCTCGGCCTCTTCTGCCATATCACCGGGCCCTTCTGTGGTTATTGCGTGTGCTAGCGGTGTCTGGCTTGGCTGCTTGGCTAACTGGTCCCACGTCATCTCCACCTCCAACAAATCGAATTTGCACGTGCTAGCTAGGTGGCAAAGGTCCGCGACAAATTGCTGTGTCATTAGCATTAGCTCTTCGCTTAGCCCCTTGTTGATCGTGCCTTCTGCTAGCTGGTCACGGATTAGCTTGTCTTCTAAAGGCCCAAAGGTGCACGTGCTTGCTAAGACTCGGAACTCCGTGGCATAACATTGAGTTGACTCACCCACATGTTGTTTGTGGCGGAAGAATATGATTCTTCGGGCCATAATGTTGGTTGTGTCACTGTAGCATTTCTCCGTCAGTAAGGGTTTTATCTTCAGTTTTGTTAGTTCATGGGTTATCCTCGTCGCCATTTATTATGTCTGGGAGTGTTGTAAGGAACTGATAGAGAGCGACTTTTTTTTTTTTGATTTTGTATACTTTATTGATCCCCAGTGGGGAAATTGAAGGCATCCACCTGGATGGATGAAGCAGCCACAGTACGGCGCTATCCCTTTACCATTCACACACACATTCACACCTAGGGCCACTTTATAGTCTCCAATTAACCTAACCTGCATGTTTTTGGCCTGTGAGAGGAAACCGAAGAAATCCCGGAGTAAACCCACGCAGATACGGGGAGAACATGCAAACTCCACACAGATCACTGTTGGTCAGGGGCTGGGATCAAACCAGGGATTCCATGGCCAAGGGTGAGTTGCTGTGCTGCCGCAGCGCTAACCACTGCGCCACCGCACCGTCTTGCTGGGAATACAATTACTTTATTACATAAAACCTAATTATGGTGGCACAGAAATGTTGTCAGTTGGGAGGTCGAGCGCCAACGAGGCTGTAAAATGGCCACCCCTTGCATTTATATGTTCGGCGTGATGGCATCACCAAGTGGCAAAATCCCCACATGCCCCAGAGCATAGAAATGAGATATAGACAGAAGTAATGTGGTGAATGAGTGTCTGTGGTTATATTATTCTGCTGTAGCTCCTTGTAGTTTAGGGTTTACATTTTTAAATGTAATTAAATAGGTTGCATTAACTATACTGTCATGTGCAGTGCCCCTTCGGGGCATAAAGGACAACCCAAGCGCCAGATAGTGTCGTGCATTTATTAACAGAAAGACGAAACAGTTCAGAATGATGATAGAAACACAAAAAGGTCCAAACAGAGAAAAACTTACAGGATGTGCCTCGGAGCGTGGAAAGCTCCGGAGGGGTGAGCAACACAACTGGAGGAGATGAAAGAAGTTCACAGACAAGGTTCCAAAACACATGTACACCAACAATGTAGCTGCACTGACCCAGTGTGACGGCAGAACTTAAATACTAGTGAATTAGATTACACAAATGAGTACCGGTGTGAACACACATGAGCAGAAAAAAGAGGAACAATAATGAATGGAATCAGCTGATACATGAGGGAGGAGCGGCTGGATTGACAACATGACAGGCGACACCCCCAGCAGAGCAAAAACCCGGAAATCGCCTGACAGCTGACAACCCAGAGAAAAGAACAAACAGAATCACACCAAACTGAAAACAAATACAGATAGCCATGAATCCAAAAACAATTACAAAACAAGACATGGCCAAAAATAACAGAAACACAACTGGAGAAAAATGAGAGGCAGAATGACATCAATAGGAGCACAATAAAACAAGAAATAAATAAATGTACAGGAGAAGCCATGAACTTGGGTCCCGCAGGAATCCAAGCCCCAGCTTGTGACATAGCTAAATTGCTCTTACATTCATAAGGCAATGTTTTCAGGACTATTCAGATGTTTTAAGAAAAAGCTGCATAATTTTCAAAACTATGGGCTATATGTAGTCTGCAGTGCCAACTTTACTCTCATCTGCTTGTTACCGTTGTCGCCTAAATTATTTTTTTCTCATTTTTTAAAACATCTTTTCATGAAGGTACTCTTAAAAATTTTTTAAACATTTTTGGTGACAAATTTGTGACCTTTTTCATGCAAAATTGTAACTTTTTACCTAAAACCTCTTACCTTGTGTATTTATTCTGAAAAGGTGAAGAAATCAGAAGCAGCATCAGATTTAAATTAAGATAGTCAATCAGTTGTTATAGATCAGTTGACTACTACAATCCAAATTTATAATTTTCCTTGCAGCTGAAGGTTATAATTACATTTATAACTAGTTTCATATCTGTTATTTTAAAATGTTGGCCTACTAAAAATGTGGTGGTTTCTGTTTCCAACAACAGGGTGGCCTTGGATGAAGTCAAATTCTCGGCCTGAATTTTTGTCCCAGTCCACCCCTCAGTGCTCTGTGCGTTAACGCACTGGGACTGGGACTGGGAAACGGAGATAGGCATACACCACATGGTGTCCCACATGCTGTGGAAGGGAATTAACTTAACCCCTCGGTGTGCTTAAGATGAGGTGGTTTATAATATTTTTTGGTAATATTTGATACAGAATTAAAAAAAAAGTTTTAAATGCATTCTACACTGCTCTTTATAAACTGGAGAAATAAGTCCAGTTCTGTCCTTTATAAATTTAAAAGAAAAAAAACTGTATTCCATGATATCATGAAGAATATCATTACCATGAAAATTCACAGAAATATTGTGATATCATTTTAAGATAAGATAAGATAAGATAAGATAAGATAAGCCTTTATTAGTCCCACAATGGGGAAATTCCAGGATTGCAACAGCACAGGGATAGCAACACTCAGAGCAATAATCAGAAGGCAAGAAAAAACAACATCTACTAAACATATGTCCATATTACTATAAATATATATATATAGACACACAGTGCAGAGCATTATGGTTGGTTGGTGAATGTGCAGCAGAAAGTCTAAGCTCTCTCTCCGCGGATGCAGCGGGCCAGCTGGAAGTCTTTGGGCATGATGGTGACCCCCTTAGCAAAGAAGAGACCACCAGGTGGGCCTCGCTGGTCTCCTGCAGAGCCATGACGGCGAAGCTCAGGAAACGCGGGACGGTCTTGAAGTCCTGAGCGATCTCCCTCACCAGGCGCTGGACGGGCAGCTTACGGATGAGCAGCTCCGTGGATTTCTGGCAGCGACGGATCTCTCTCAGAGCCACGGGCCTGTGACGGCGAGGCCTCTTCACTCTGCCGGTGGCCGGAGCGCCTCTCCGAGCAGCCCTGGTGGCTAGCTGTCTCCTGGGGGGCTTCTTCCTCCAGTAGATTTTACGGGCGGTCTGCTTGGTTCTTGCCATCGCTCTTTATTATTCTGTCTTATATTTCTTGCACGCCTCCTAAACTCCAGCCCGGCACCTGCGTCGTTTTCGCTACAGCTCCCGGTATGTCGAGTTTCCCATTAGCTCCGGGCGGCGGCCAAGTGCTAGCTAGCACTAGCTCCTCCCCGCTGTAGCGTCTCCCGCTGCAAACCGTGGCTCCGTCCGCCGACCCGGGAGACCCCCGGGGCGATCCGTGCGTCCGTGATATATATACAGAGTGAAAGGTGTAGAAAGAAGAAGGAAGATTAAAAAAAAGGCTGTTGCAACAGGCAGTCGACTCGTGTGGCGCCGCCGGTCCGGCGGAACCGGAACCGGAAAAAAAAAAGGCCATATTGCCCACCCCTAGTTACAAATACCAATAAATGTTGTTTCTGGCCACCCTGCTGGATTGTTCTTCCATATACTGGCTGATAAAGAGTTGGGACACTTTTCAAAATCATAAATTTAAAGTTTTTATCATATTTGATCCCATCTTGTGGTGAAAGCTCGTCATAATATCGAAATGACACTGTTTCAACAGTGAATTGCCGGTTTTTATCACTTCAGCGCGTTTTTGTGGGTGCGCTCCCGTGCCAAGTACCTGGATGTGTAGACAGCTCCATTAGCAACAACTTAGCATCGTCATTTAGCATTTACTGTTTTAAGAGTGAAATGGCATTAACATTACTTACCTCCAATAAAAACGAGGTTAGAGGACTATCCTCTCTGATGCAGCACGGTGGAAGTCCCACATCCCTGGCAAACAGAAGTAGCGGCTATTTGACCAAACCATTAAACTGGAGTTACCTGCTGTGCTAATCACTGGAATGTAGTCTCACCACCCACCCACACATGTATTGCGGGGGAGAGGCAGAACATTGACAAGTAGTGTGATAGAAACTTTGCAGAAGGAACAGGAATAATGTGTATTTTAAATCTCAATATAGTCGATAGAGTTTTAGAAGAAACGATACATGTTTATTTTTGTTATCCGATATATATTGTCATATCGCACAGCCCTAGGAGAGACTATTTCTCCCAGCTGGGCTTGGGAACACTTTGGTGTCTCCTCTGAAGAGCTGGAGTAGGTGGCTGGGGAGAGGGAAGGCTGTGCTTCTCTACTTGAACTTCTGTCTTTGTGACCCAGATTCCCAGAAAAGTGATAGAAAATGGATGGATGAATGGGTGGTCCATGAAAAGGCTCTGTCCTGCAAAGCTGATCTGTCAATTGCAATATGATAAAGTTGTTACCTCATTGCTGAATAATACTGTTTTAAATTAGTGAATTCTATGCCTTTACCACAGATGCAGTGTTCAATTCAGAGTGTTGATGGAGAAGTATAGAAAAGACCAAAGAAGGTAACTGTAGTATTTTACGAGGATGTCAGGAGTGGCAGGAAAGTGAGGGTGGTGCAGGACATGTATGAGGACAGTGAAATGGTGGTGAGGTGTGCAGGAGTGACAGTTAGATTCAAGCTGTGGGTGGGATTGCATTAAGGACACTAAGCCCCTTCTTGTTTGCCATGGTGATGGACAGGCTGACAGACAAGCTCAATCAGGAGTCTCAGTGGACTATGAAGTTCGCACTTCCAGATGACATTGTGATCTGTAGTGAGAGTAGGGAGCAGGTGAAAGAGAACCTGGAGAGGTGAAGGTATGCACTGGAGAGAAGAGGAATGAAACTCAGTACAAGCAAGACAAAATATTTGTGTGTGAATCGGCGGGGGACAGCAGAGGTGCAAAGAGTGGAGGTAGTAAAGCTAAATGAGTTTAAATACCTGGGGTCACCCATCCAAAGCAATGGACAGTGCACAAGAGAGGTGAAAAGAGTGTAGGCAGGGTGAAGATGAGTGTCAGGTGATGTGTAACAGAAAGATAGCAGCTAGATTGAAAGGGAGGGTTTATTAGACAATAGCAAGGTCTGCTAAAATGTAGGGTAGATTATGAGAATTGTGACAGAAGAGAATGCAAGAGATAGGGTGAAAGAGCGGTAGATGATCCACTGTGGCAACCCTTAAAGGAAGCAGCCAGAAGAAGAAGGAGATCTAGGTAAAAACCTTGGTTGGGCTCATCACCGACAACGATGAGAAGGCATACAGGGCGGAGGTAGAGAATCTACTGCTGTGGTGCCAAGCAAACAACCTGAAACTGAATGTCCAAAAAAACAAAGAACTCATACTGGACTTCAGGAAGAATAGACAGGACCCCCACCCCACCCCCCATAAATGGTGACCGTGTGGAAAACATCCCCGCCTTCAGGTTTCTGGGCACTCACATCTCCTCTGACCTCTCCTGGACTGTCAACGCCAAGGCCCTGGTGAAGAAATCCTAGCAGCGGCTGCACTTCCTCCATGTCCTGAGGAAGCACAACCTGGACCAGAAGCTGCTGCTGGCCATCTATTGCTGCTCAGTGGAGAGTGTGCTCACCTACTGTCTGGGTGTGTGGTATGCCGGCTCCACAACCAAGAACAGGAAGGCTGTGCAAAGGGTCATCAACTCCGCCCCCAAAAAATCATTGGCAGCCCTCTGCCCTCCCTGGAAGACATCTCCAGATCTTCCTGCCTCAGAAGGTTCAAGGCCATCACAGGAGACCCCTCACATCCTGCCCACCACCTGTTCAACATGCTTCCTTATGGACGACGGTTCAGATCGATCAGATCCCACATCTCCAGACTGACAAACAGTTTCTTCCCCTAGGCCATCCGGACTGCAAACAGTCAGAGGCCCCACCCCCCTCCCTCCAAATGCTCACATGCTCAGAACTGAGGACCTTTTAATTATCACAATAACTCACTTGTCTTTGCACTCCTCACTTTCATGCATATTGACCCATCCGTGAAATCACTACTGTACATATTTTCCATAATCCTTAGGTCATTTTACTCAATTCTGTGCTCTGCACTCCACACTCTTATGTACATAGTTCCACCAGTGAAGCCACTACCGTACCTGTGTATATACCTATGGGCTATTTTATTTTTATTTCAGTTGTACGTTTAATCATGTGTTCTGTGACTGTGTTTTATTCAAATTCTTTTCTCTTACTTTATTGCGCAGTAGCCTGGTGGAGCACCTACAATTTCATTGTGCTGTACAACTGTACAATGACAATAAAGCCTATTCTCTTCTTTTCTAAATGGTGTTGTGTGATAGCTATAATTTCTTTTTTTAAGTAATTGTTTCTACAAATTAAAACTAAATAAACACTTCCGGTTATGGCGCCCACATAGGAAGACGTGTTTCACTCTGCTCTGCTCCTAAAAATAAAAAGTTGGTAAATAACTCTCTCAATTGGAACTAAACCTATCCCAGCGTTTGGGCGCGGATATGCCAGTAAAGCCTAAGGCTGGGAAATTAGGTGGAGGAAAAACTGAATCGTCGAAACAGTCCAAGCTAACAGACTTCCACGCTCGTGACGAAGCAGAAAAATCTCCAGAGATTATGGCGGCGCAAGCTAGCGGCGGAGCGGTGACTGCTGGCGAGGGCACAAGTGCGGCACTTGCTGCCATTAGCTCAATGAGAGCAGACTTTTCCTCTAAATTTGATGGGATTATAGCAGCGATAGAAGGAATGAGAAAGGAAATAAGCGACTGTATGGAACGAGTATCGCAGGTGGAGCTCAGAATTTCCAGCATTGAGGATGAAGTCACCAGCCTACAATTAAAGGTGCGCACATTGGAATTAAAAAATAAACGTCTGGAAGATAGCGCCCTGGACTTAGAATCCCGGTCGAGACGGAACAATCTGAGGCTGGTGGGCCTCCCGGAGGGTACGGAGGGATGGGACCCATGTTCCTTTTTGGAAAAGTGGATTCCAGAAGCGCTGAACAACGCGGAGCTGCAGTCATTGGTCGTCTTAGAGAGCGCACACCGAATCGGCCCACCGAGAGATAACAAGACACCACCAAGGACGCTGATTATGAAGTTCCTCAGCTATAGAGACAAGATGACGATCTCCAACGCGGCGCGAGCTAAAGGAGAAATTAAATACCAGGATCAACAGGTGCGGTTCTACCCCGATTTGGCCACAGGAATCCAACAATTAAGGAAACAGTTTGACCCCGCCCGTAAAGAGCTGCACAACCTCGGGATTCGTCATGGAGTGATTCATCCGGCAAGACTGCTGGTCACATATAAAGGGAGAACCCACACCTTCAAGACCCCTCAGGAGGCGCAGGTGCTCATTAAGCAGATCCAGGAGGACACTGGTGGGAGCTAAGCATGAAGTATGAACAAGATATAAAGGTAGAATATTTAAGCATTTGCATAGGCATCTGACTGATCTGAAGCATATAGCAAGTTTACAAAATATAGATTGTATTATATTAAAAAAAAAACCTATGATGTACAAAGTTGCTATAAAATTTTGGAGTTAAGTTAATGTTATGTCATTAAAAGCAGTAGGGTCAGGGTGATTGAGAGGAGAAAGAAACAGTGGTTTTGACTGATCCTCACGGGTGTGGAGCAGTCAATGGCTATAGCGGGAGACGGAATTTTTTTTTTTTATTTTGGGGGGATTACCACAAATGTGGGAAGGGGGAATTTGTTTGTGTGTAGTTTGTAGGATGAATGTTCAACCACTCATGTTTTTGCTTCTCTGTATGAGCATGTTTATATTGCGAGGTAATCTCAAACTCCTTATTGATCATAGACCAAAGCGTTAATCTTAATTTAACTTCATGGAATTGCAGAGGTCTACAAAATTTTAAAAAACTTAAACAAGTTATGAATAAAATAAAAGACATAGGTTCAAAAATTGTGTTTTTACAAGAAACTCATCTAATAGAGGAGGATGTAAAAAGAATTAGGAAAAGATGGCAGGGAAGTGTGTTCACCTCATCATTTTCATCCCGAGCCAGGGGAGTTATGACTCTCATACATAAATCAGTCCCATTTCAAGTGAAAATGTAATTGGAGACAAATTAGGAAGATATCTAATCATCCAAGGATCTTTGTTATTAGAAAATATAAATCTGGTGAACTTATACGGTCCCAATATAGATGATCAAAACTTCTTTGCTAATTTATTTCTTATTTTATCATCACTTACAGGGCAACATATAATAGCAGGGGATTTTAATTGTACATTGAATCCCGGTATAGATAGATCAACAGGACTGGACTGTACGCACAATGGATGCAGGATGATCATTACTCATTTTATGAAAGAACTGAGATTGCTAGATATATGGAGAGAAATGAAACCACAAGTTAAAGTCTACTCTTGTTATTCTAATACCAACAAGACATTCTCACGTATTGACTATTTTTTGATCTCCACAGAATTAAGGTCCAAGATTCAAAACTGTTTCTATGATAACATTGTGATCTCTGATCATGCACCCTGCTGTCTAATATATGTAGATAAGAAATTGACAAAGGAACCAGGTAGGTGGCAATTTCAGCATAAATGGCTTCAGGATGAGGAATTTGTTAAGTACATAGAAAAACAGATAGATGAGTTCTTTGATATCAATACTACACAAACATCAGCATGTATAAAGTGGGAGGCTTTCAAAGCTTTTATTAGGGGGCATATTATTAGTTATACAGGTTCAAAATCTAAGAAGACTCGAGAGGAGAGAGTCCAATTGGAACATAAAATAAAAATTCTTCAAGAAAAAGTGTATGCGGGAAGTGACCCAAAGTTAGAGAACGAATTACTGATTCTGAGAGCTGAATATGACAAAAAATCAGCGAATAGAGCTGCCTCGAGTCTTCTAAGATTGAAGCAATCTTTTTATGAACAAGGTGAAAAATCAGGGAAATTATTGGCATGGCAGATTAAACAATTAGAATTTAAAACACCAATTACCAGTATTATAAGTAACGGACAGGCAGTTGTAGATCCTTTAGAAATTAACAGTGCTTTTAGAGATTATTATGAAAAACTATATGATACAAAAAATGAAACTGACTTAACAAAACTAAATGGGTTTTTGGACGGATTATCTATACCGTGCATTCCAAATGAAAACAGGGAGATACTGGAGTCTAAAATTAGTCAAGAAGAAGTTGGGCTAGCCATTGATAATATGAAATCAGGAAAAAGTGCAGGACCAGATGGTCTTCCAGTTGACCTCTATAAAAAAATTAAGAATAAATTAATAAAACCATTTTTGGAAATGGTTTTAGAAGCATTTCAAAATAGTAATTTACCACTATACATGAATAATGCCTTAATTATACTGTTGCCAAAACCAGGTAAACCCTCTAATAAATGTGAAAATATGAGACCAATAAGCCTATTAAATGCTGACCTTAAGATAATCTGTAAAATTTTAGCAAGACGACTACAAGAAATATTACCAAATATTATTAACTGAGATCAGAATGGCTTTATAAAGGGAAGACAGGGCTTCCATAATGTAAGAAGACTATTTAATATTATCTATTCTAATAAAGAAGCACCGGATACAGCTCTCCTATCATTGGACACTGAAAAGGCCTTTGATAGGGTCGAATGGCCCTTTCTTTTTGAAGTCCTACAAAGGTTTGGACTTGGAAATAATTTCATAAAATGGGTTCAGATAATATACAATAATGCTACAGCAGAAATCCTAACAAACAGCAATATCTCAAAATCAATAAATATCAATAGAGGATGTCGACAAGGCTGTCCACTTTCACCTTTACTGTTTACTATGGCAATTGAACCTTTAGCGATGGCAGTACGTTTACATCCACAAATATATGGAATTAAAGTAGGACCAACAGAACATAAAATGTCCCTGTATGCCGATGACATAATTTTGTTTATGTCGAATCTTAAAAAATCAATTCCGACCTTGTTGAATTTAATAAAGAATTTTGGGGAAATATCAGGATATAAAATAAATAAAACTAAATCTTCAATATTAATGCTAAATGAGACCCAGAGAAATCACCCAGCTCCTGAGGTAAATCAATTCAACGTTGTAAATCAGTTTAAATATTTAGGAATTCAAATTGTGTCTAAGCTAGAATCAGTCGCCAGTGCCAACTATGAAGCCTTAATGACAGACATTAATGAGTTACTTCAGAGATGGATGTCACTACCAATGTCGATGATTGGGAGAATTAATATACTTAAAAGTAATATCTTACCCAAAATGCTTTATTTATTTCAATACATTCCTTTACCACCACCTTCAGATCTATTCTCAAGAATTAAAAAAAAGTTAGTGGAATTTATATGTAACAATAGGAAGGCTAGATTACGTCTGTCCTTACTATATTTACCATTTGATCGTGGAGGTCTGAAATGTCCAAACTTTATGTTGTATTACTGGTCAGTACAACTGAGGTCTATGACATATTATTTTTCATCAAATGATCTCCCTCACTGGACTGAAATGGAATCATACAATTTACCTTTACCTCTTCCCTTATTCATATACTCAGACTCGGCAAAAAAATTACAGAAACAAGTTAAAAATCCATTTGTAAAGCATATGATCAAAATATGGTGTGAAACCAAAAAATATTTAAAAGAACCACACTTATTGTCACAATTTAGCCCAATATGGGCTCAATATTTTAAACCAGGGAGAGCGGATGCTGTATTTAAAGTATGGAATTTAAAAGGGATTCAAAAGATTCAAGACTTATATTTGTCACGTTCAGATAACATAATGTCTTTGAAGAACTGAGGATCAAATTTAATCTTAATAGAACACATTTTTTAAAATATCTTCAGCTTAGGAACTTTATTCGATCAAATCAAAATAATGCTCTCATCCGACCTACTTATTCATCCTTGGAAAAAATTTTGACGAAAGATAGTAAGAGAAAGGGTATTATTTCATTGTTTTATAACTCATTGACATTATCCTCAAATGAAAACTCACAGAAAAGACTGAATTATTGGAAAGAAGACCTGCAAACTGAAATTTCAGAGGAACAATGGGAATTGGCTTGTACAGAAGCTCAAACCAAATCAATAAATGTACGTCTTAAATTGATACATTTTAAATGGTTAATGCGGATGTATGTTACACCGGTGGAGTTAAATAGATATAACAAAAACATATCAGATACGTGCACAAAATGTATGGAAGGTAAAGGAACCCTATTTCATTGTTTATGGGAATGTAGAAAAATTAGAATGTTTTGGGAAGAGGTGAGGGTAACAATTGAAAAAATAATTTTAAAACAAATCATATTGAATCCTAAATTGTTTTTGTTGGGTCTGTATCCAGAAAAACATAACTTTAATAAGAGTGAAAAAGCATTCATAGACCTCAGTTTGCTCAATGCCAAAAAATGTATTGCACTATTGTGGAAAAAGACTCATAGACCAGATGTGACTCAGTGGTTAAGACAGATGTTAACAAACCTTCCACTATACATACTGAAATCAAAGGAAATTGTGTTTGAGAATATATGGAGACCTTTCATTGATTATGTAAAGAATTTAAACATATCTTTTGAAGAAGAAGGTGAATGATGCGTGTGGACCTTGTAAATTCCAAACTGGTGATTGTATAATATGTATACTTATGTAATGGATTGCCTAGACTAAACAGAGGAGCATTGTTGAAGACATGTCTTTGTTAGTGGTTGTTGGTGTTTCTAGTACATTTTTTTTTAAATTACTTTAGTGTTAGTGTTTGATTGTTTGTGTTATGTTTGTAAAAAAAAAGGTTCAATAAAAAATATTGTGGAAAAAAAACAACTAAATAAACATCCTCAAATACTGGTCATTCCATAATTTTTGACAGTGTAGTAATTTCTCAGCTGTACTGCTTCCATGACTAACTCCTTCGTTTTCACATAAATTAAGAAAATACTTACAATCTTTTTGACAACTGCTTCTTCTTTGCCAACAATAGATGTGCCATTGATCTCTCTTCTTTGTGGACAGCTTCCTCCATCCTCTTGAAATCCTTCTGGACTAGTATGAGATCACTGTGAGTTTTTGAGCATTGTTCATCAGCCTAAAAAAAAGTCAGAATTATGGTCTTATGGCGGCACATGGGGAAAGCATAATTGTGTAACATCTTAGACAAGAACAAAGAGCAGAGGTTCCCTGGTGAGATAACAGGGAGGTGTGAAGGATGAATGCAGTGTGACCTTTTGTGTGTTAGAAACTTCTAGAGGAATGGTAAAGGATTAAGGAAGTGAATGCAATGTGACCTTTTGTGTGTTAGAAGCTTCTAGAGGAATGCCATAGTATTTAAGAGAAGAGTCTTTGCTGAGATGTCATTCTGTCTGTGCTTCTTGTGTGAGATGTGTAATAAATCGCCTGAACCAAATCCGCCTCTTTATTTACACGCTCCACACTGGTGACCCAAGACGAATCATGGAACACGATGAAAGATCCCCGGAGCCAACCTCGACGGGAACCCCCAGCCACGCATGTGCTGTTGCGATCGAGCTACCGGATTTTTGGCAGCACAACCTGCGCTCCTGGTTCCACCTAGTCGAGGCGCAGTTCGCCCTCCGGGGGATATCGGCGGATAACACAAAGTTCCACTATGTGGTCGCAATGCTCGACGCCCGCACGGCTCAGCACGTAGAGAGCCTGCTCGATCAGCCACCAACCGATGACAAGTACGGCACGCTGAAGGCTGCGCTCATCCAGCACTACACACTCTTGGATGGTGAGAGAGCAGAGAGACTCCTGACGCGGACCGGGTTGGGAGACGGGTCGGCCATAGACCTGATGGAGAAGATGCTGAGGTTAAAGGGCACAGACGAAGACCATTTTATTTTTACCCACCTCTTCCTTCGGAACCTTCCGTCAGCGGCGAGAGCGACCCTGGCCAATTCGCCGTTGCTGGCCAAGCGGGACTATCGTGTGCTAGCCCGGGAAGCAAACCGGATCATCGTCGCCACCAGGGAGTTCATGACCATTGCGGCAGTGATGGAGCTCGGCGCGACGACCGGAGGAGGCGAGGAGCCACTGACGGCAGCAGCAGAGCCACCGACGGCAGCAGCAGCGGGGGCCAAGGAACGCGGGGGAGACACGCTTTGCTTCTATCACCGCCGCTTCACAGAGAGGGCACGCAAATGTATACCACTGTACCAATTCAAGCGACTCAGGAAACGCCAAGACTGGGGGTCGGTAGCAGGCGCGACCCTCGGGGAGGAGAACAAGCTGCTCTACTTGACGGACGCACGCTCGGGGAGGCATTTCCTCATGGACACCAGCACCCAGAAGAGTTTCATCCGGCCGACCTACGCTGACCGGCTGGCAGGATCTAGCGGCCCCGAGATGGCGGCAGCAAACGGCTCGGAGATTAAGACCTTTGGTGAGAGGACTCTACTCTTGTCTCTACACGGCCGTACATTTGAGTGGACTTTTGTCATAGCAGCATTGAATTTCCATATACTGGGGGCTGATTTTCTGTGTGCACATGGTTTGTTGGTAGATGTCGCTAATAGACGCCTGGTTAATGCACTGTCTTTTGACTCTCTCCCCTGTAAAGCTCGAGTGACCCGGCCAACAGCCAAAAGCCAATGTCACAGCTGCATGCGGTAAGTTCCACACACTGCTCACTCAGTTTCCAGCACTCACTGTCCCGACGTTTTCAGCAGCCATCGCTAAACACGGGGTGGAGCATTTTATCACCACCACCGGGCCGCCCGTTTTTGCAAGACCTCGGCGCTTGGACGCAGCTAAACTGGCCATAGCGCGCGAGGAGTTCGCCAACCTGGAGAGGTTGGGCATCATCAGGCGCTCAAACAGCCCATGGGCTTCCCCGCTACACATGGTCCCTAAAGCTGAGGGTTCGTGGCGACCTTGCGGGGATTTCCGCAGGTTGAACAACACCACAGCGCATGACTGCTACCCAATTCCTCACATTCAGGATTTTTCCGTTCACCTGGCAGGAGCACGCGTTTTTTCTAAAATAGACCTGGTCCGCGGTTACCACCAAGTCCCAGTGCGCGCTGAGGACATACCCAAAACAGCGGTAATAACTCCGTTCAGTTTATTCGAGTTTTTGCGCATGCCATTTGGGCTTAAAGGGGCTGCACAGACGTTCCTGTCACGCCTCGCCGCCCATCTGCGGCGCCAGCTGCACGCACACCTGCACTTCATCAGCGGCGAGGGATTTAAGCCGCCTCGCCCTGGGCTTCGGCCTGAAGCCGTCAGACTTCACTCGTCCCGATTGCTGTGAGTAACCTCTACCACTTCAGCAAACATTTCGGTAAGAAGCCCTTACCTTTTTCCTCTCCAAGTCTGCTCCCCTGTGCACAGGTGGATTCCCCGGCGGCGGACCATTCCTCTCCGTCTCCATCCCCTCGCTGCTGCACCGGGCTCTCCAGGTTGCTGTCTACCGGACCTCGTCCTTGCTGTGCCAGCCACCTGCTAACTCCAAGTAAGCTCATCATCATTTTTACATCTCCTGTGTTGGTGTGTGCCCGTCACCCTTCTCCCTTTGCTTCTCCCATAGGGTTGTCCGGCTGTACAGTCTCCTGCCTCCGTGCCCGACGCAGACGCCACCACCAATACATCCACATCTCGCAGACACACATTCATACACACTTGTTGCTAATAAAGCTATTGGATCTACTCTGAGCCTGTGTGTGTGTCTCCTGAGCCGTGCATTATGTCAGTACGGCTTCAGCAGAGCGGCTCGGCAGACGGCGGGCTCACACGCCGACTTACCACTCTCGAGGCTCGAGTGGACCTAATTGCCCACCAGCAACAGGTGATTTTAAACCAGCTAACCATTATCACAAACCGATTGGACCGCTTGGACCCCCAACAGCCGTTCCCCCCGGCTCGTCAGGGTGGCGCGGCTCCTGCTGCTCCAGCGGCCGTCCAGCCAGCTCCGGTAGCACCGGCTCGGCTCACGCCCATTCGACCCCTGCCCGCTTTAGCGGTAAGCTCGGCGGTGCGCGGGGGTTCATAATGCAGTGTGAGTCCGTGTTCCACCGTGTGCCCGGAGATTTTCCTTCAGATCATAGCCGAATTGGCTACATTGGGAATCTCCTAGAGGGGCGAGCACTAACTTGGGCTTACGCCGTAATGGCGAGGCCCAGTTATGCCACCCTCACCTATGACCAATTCGTGAGACAATTCCTGGAGGTCTTTGATCATTCTCGTACCGAGACCGTCCAGGTCGATCGGCTTCTCAGTCTTCAGCAGGGAAGCCGGTCGGCGGCGGACTATGCGATCGACTTCCGGGTAGCGGCGGAGGAATTGGGCTGGGATGAACGTTCATTCTGCGGCCTCTTCCTCCGCAGTCTCAATGATGATCTGAAGGATGAACTGGCTGGGCGGGACATCCCGGAGACTCTAGCGGAGCTAACGTCCCTAGCCATCAGTTTGGATAACAGGCTGCGCGAGCGCTCCTCGGGGCGGAAGTCGTCTTCTTCTCGCTCTCGTGGTGCCTCGTCGCGCCTGTTCCAAGCTTGCTCCCTGGCGACGCCGCCACCTTCGCGCCCCGAGGAGTCGGAGCCGATGGTGACGGGCTGGACAAAGCTCCCCCCTGCGGAGAAACAACGCCGCCGTGAGTTGGATCTCTGCATGTATTGCGGAGATAGTCAACACACGGTGGAGCTTTGCCCACAGAAGCCAAACGGCGGGGTCCGCGAGTCACTGTAGGGGGCCTCGCCGACATCAATCGGTTAAATCCCCTCTCCCAATTGAAGCTGCCCGTCCGATTTTGTCACAACTCCACTGGGCATCTCACCCACGCACTGGTGGATTCGGGCGCGGAGGGCAGTTTTATTTCACAAAGCCTGGCAACCCGATTGGGCATCCGTCGCCAAGTTCTCAAATCTCCTCTCGCCCTAGTCAACCTCTCCCATGTCTCCCTGGGGAGAGTAACACATCAGACCCTCCCTGTTCCTGTGATCATCTCTGGGAAACACCGGGAGGAGATGACCTTCTACGTCCTCCCCAACTCTGTGTCGCCCATCATCCTGGGATACCCCTGGCTTCGCCTCCATAACCCCGTCTTGGATTGGAAGTCCGCCAGGGTGTCGGCATGGAGTACATTCTGTATGAGCACCTGCCTGCAGTCCGCTGCCTGCTCTCCATCCTCTTCTCCAACTCCTACGGACGCTGTGCCCCCGGATCTCTCTCTGGTGCCATCGGAATTTCACGACCTGGGCATGGTTTTCAGCAAGTCCAAGGCGATGTCTCTTCCCCCACACAGACCCTACGACTGTGCAATAAACATCCGCCAGGGGGCACCCTTACCCTCTGGGCGACTCTACAGCCTGTCGGCGCCAGAGAAGGAGACCATGAATGCCTACCTCAAGGAATCGCTGAGTGCTGGAATTATCCGTCCCTCGTCATCACCATTAGGGGCAGGATTCTTCTTCGTGGGCAAGAAGGACGGTTCCCTCCGTCCTTGCATCGACTATCGCGCCCTAAATGATATCACGGAGAGGGATCGTTACACCCTGCCTCTCATGGACACCGCCTTCCACTCCCTCCAGGGGGCGACTTGGTTCACCAAGCTGGATTTACGCAGCGCATACCACCTCGTCCGGATCCGGGAGGGAGATGAGTGGAAGACAGCCTTCCGTACCCCAAACGGCCACTTTGAGTACCTGGTGATGCCGTTCGGGTTGACCAACGCTCCAGCCGTCTTTCAGCGCCTAATTAATGACGTTCTCCGGGATTTCATTGGCCTTTTTGTGTTCGTCTACCTGGATGACATCCTCATCTTCTCCAAGTCCAGGGACGAGCACCGGGTCCATGTGAGGCGGGTCCTCCAAAGGCTGCTGGAGAACCGGTTGTATGTGAAGGCCGAAAAATGTGAATTCTACGCAAAGACAACATCCTTCCTCGGGTTCATCATCTCCCACGACCAGGTGCTGCCGGACCCAGTGAAGGTGAAGGCGGTGGTGGAATGGCCTATACCTGCATCAAGAAAACAGGTGCAACAATTCATCGGGTTTGCAAATTTCTACCGCCGCTTCGTCCCTCATTTTAGCACCATCGCCGGCCCACTGACCCACCTCACGTCTCCTAAGGTCCCGTTCCGGTGGACCGAAGAGGCCGCGGCCGCTTTTCAGGCGCTGAAGGCGGAGTTCTCCTCCTCCCGGGTCCTGAGCCAAGTCAACCCATCGCTGCAGTGCATCGTGGAGGTGGATGCTTCGGACACAGGAGTGGGGGCGGTCCTGTCTCAGCGGTCGCCAGATGACGGAGTCAAACGGCCCTGCACTTTCTTCTCTCGGCGCTTGTCCCCGGCGGAACGGAATTACGACGTGGGGGACAGAGAGCTCCTCGCCATCAAGCTCGCGCTGCAGGAGTGGCGTCACTGGCTAGAGGGGGCGGACCTGCCATTCGTGGTCCTGACTGACCACAAGAACTTGGAGTATTTGAGATCTGCAAAGCGTCTGAACGCCCGCCAGGCGCGCTGGTCCTTGTTCTTTGCCAGGTTCCGTTTTAACATCACCTTCAGGCCTGGCTCCAAGAACGGCCTGCCAGACGCCCTCTCAAGGCAGTTTGCCCCTGAGGAGTCTGAGGACACGGCCCACACCATCCTGCCCAGGTCGTGCATCGTGAGAGCCGTCACCTGGGACATAGAAAGCAAGATCCGGAAGGCGCAGGAAGTGGAACCTGACCCTGGCGGCGGACCGGAGGGGAGGCTGTTTGTGCCATCCACGGTTCGGGGGGAGGTCAGCCACTGGTTACATACATCCAAGCTCACCTGCCATCCTGGCTCCTCCCAGATGATCGACCTCCTTCAACGGTCCTTCTGGTGGCCGGGCCTGCGGAAGGACGCTGCCCGCTACGCCCGGGCCTGCCCAGTATGTGCCACCAGTAAGTCAGGTAATGCCCCTCCAGCGGGTTTGCTCCAGC
This sequence comes from Pholidichthys leucotaenia, assembly GCA_020510985.1. Classification (NCBI taxonomy): domain Eukaryota; kingdom Metazoa; phylum Chordata; class Actinopteri; order Cichliformes; family Pholidichthyidae; genus Pholidichthys; species Pholidichthys leucotaenia. The sequence goes on along the minus strand of CM035846.1, from coordinate 252,712,478 downwards.
CTCTGCCCGTCCCTGGCAGGCCCTGGTCGCATATCGCCCTGGATTTCGTCACCGGACTCCCAGTCTCAAACACATTCGACACCGTCCTGACCATCGTAGACCGCTTCTCCAAGGCGGTACACTTCATCCCGCTACGAGGTCTTCCAACCGCCCTGGAGACGGCGGACCTCCTAGTCCAGCACGTGGTTTGGCTGCACGGGATTTCGGTGGACGTGGTCTCGGACCGGGGGCCCCAATTTTCCTCAGAGGTTTGGAGGTCATTCTGCAACGCCCTGGGAGCCAAGGTGAGCCTCTCCTCCGGCCATCACCCCCAAACCAACGGGCAGTGCGAGCGGACCAACCAGGAGCTGGAGGCTGCGCTCCGCTGCGTCACTGCGTCCAAACCTACGTCCTGGAGTAACCATCTCGCCTGGGTTGAGTACGCCCACAACACCGCCCGCTCTTCTGCCACAGGGATGTCTCCCTTTAAGGCGTCCCTGGGCTACGACCCCCCCCCTTTTCCCAGCGCAGGAGAGTGAGGTAACGGTTCCCTCAGTTCGGGCGCACCTCAGGCAGTTCCGCTCCATCTGGGCGTCAGCGCGCAATGCGCTTTTACGGACGGCGGAGCGCAACCGAACCACGGCGGACCGGCACAGAAGACCTGCCCCAGCGTACCAGGTGGGTCAGCGAGTCTATGTGTCAACCCAAGACGTCATTTTAAAGGGCGAGAGGAGGAAGCTGGCACAGCGTTTTATGGGCCCATACCCCATCACCAGGATTATCAACCCGGTGGCTGTGCGTGTAGCTATTCCCCCCTCCCTTCGCATCCATCCCACCTTCCACGTATCCAAGGTGAAGCTGGCAGTCTCCGACCCCCTTTGCCCTCCTCCTGCTGCGCAACCCGCGCCCCGGATGGTTGATGGCCATCCGGCCTGGCCTGTCTCCTCCATCCTGGACTCCCGGCGCCGGGGTCGTGGGTTGCAGTACTTGGTGGACTGGGAGGGTTATGGGCCTGAACATCGGCAGTGGGTACCCTCGTCGTTTGTGTTGGACCCGTCCCTCATTACTGAGTTCCACCGAGCGCACCCGGGGAAACCATCGCCAGGAGGCGCTGCTAGAGGGGGGAGTACTGTCACGCCTCGCCGCCCATCTGCGGCGCCAGCTGCAGGCACACCTGCACTTCATCAGCGGCGAGGGATTTAAGCCGCCTCGCCCTGGGCTTCGGCCTGAAGCCGTCAGACTTCACTCGTCACGATTGCTGTGAGTAACCTCTACCACTTCAGCAAACATTTCAGTAAGAAGCCCTTACCTTTTTCCTCTCCAAGTCTGCTCCCCTGTGCACAGGTGGATTCCCCGGCGGCGGACCATTCCTCTCCGTCTCCATCCCCTCGCTGCTGCACCGGGCTCTCCAGGTCGCTGTCTACCGGACCTCGTCCTTGCTGTGCCAGCGACCTGCTAACTCCAAGTAAGCTCATCATCATTTTTACATCTCCTGTGTTGGTGTGTGCCCGTCACCCTTCTCCCTTTGCTTCTCCCATAGGGTTGTCCGGCTGTACGGTCTCCTGCCTCCGTGCCCGACGCAGACGCCACCACCAATACATCCACATCTCGCAGACACACATTCATACACACTTGTTGCTAATAAAGCTATTGGATCTACTCTGAGCCTGCGTATGTGTCTCCTGAGCCATGCATTATGTCAGTTCCAACGCATGATGGATGCAGTGCTGCTCGATCTCCCTTTCGTGTTTGTCTACCTGGACGATATCTTGGTAGCCAGCGCGTCCGAAGACGAACACGAAATCCACCTCACGACGGTTTTCTGGAGGTTGGAAGAGCATGGGTTAATAATCAACCCAGCGAAATGTCAGTTCGGGGTGACGGGGATTGATTTTTTGGGGCACCGTGTCTCTCCCGAAGGAGCGGTCCCGCTGCCTGAGAAAGTGCGCGCAGTAGCAAATTTTCCTCGGCAGCAAACGGTCAGGGCGCTACAAGAATTTTTGGGAATGGTGAACTTTTATAATCGTTTCCTTCCCCGCGCAGCGCAGCTCATGCAACCACTGTACGCCGCGCAAACAGAAACCCGTGGATAAGGTCGAATGGACCCCGGAGCGAGAGCGGGCGTTCTTGGAAGTCAAAGCAGCCCTGGCAAACGCCGCATAGTTGGCACATCCAGACCCAACGGCCCGCATAGCGCTCACCACTGACGCTTCAGATGTGGCCATAGGGGCGGTCGTGCAGCAGCGCGTAGCCGGGGCTTGGCAGCCGCTCGCCTTTTTCAGCAGGACTTTGCGCGACAGTGAACGTAAATACAGCGCGTTCGACAGGGAGTTGCTGGCTCTCCACCTGGCCATTCGTCACTTCCAGTTCTGGCTGGAAGGGCGCAGTTTCACCGCGTTCATTGACCACAAGCTGCTAACATTTGCGATGGCCAAGGTTTCAGAACCGTGGTCGGGCCGGCAGCAGAGACAGCTGGCCGCAATCTCAGAGTTTACTACCGATATTCAGCATGTGAAAGGTAAACTGAATGTAGTGGCAGACTGCCTCTCGCGCGCTGTGGTAGCCCCAGTCTGCGTGGGGATAGATTACGCAGCCATGGCCGTGGAGCAGGTTAGTGACGCAGACGTGCGCGCGCTCCAGTCTGGACCAACAGGGTTAAGGCTGGAGAGCAGGGTGCTGCAAGATGGCATGCCCCCCCTAATCTGCGATGTCTCCACGGGGCGCCTGCATCCCGTGGTCCCGGCCGCGTGGCGTCGCCGTGTGTTTGACTCGATTCATTCTTTTGCGCACCCAGGAGTGCGCGCGTCGGTCAAAATGGTAGGGGAGAAATTTGTGTGGCCGAGCCTTCGCAAACAAGTGAAAGAGTGGCCGGCAGCCTGCGTGGCGTGCCAACGAGCCAAAGTACACAGACACACGAAGGCTCCCTTGGAGCCATTTCGTATTCCGGCTAAGAGGTTCGACCATGTTCACGTGGACCTCGTGGGCCCCCTCCCGCCATCACAGGGGTGCACGCACCTCCTGACAATGGTGGACCACACCACGCGCTGGCCGGAAGCGGTTCCGCTGGCCGCAACCACAGCCGAGGAGGTGGCGCGCGCGTTTTTAACAGCATGGGTGGCGCGTTTTGGAGTCCCATCGGACATTACGTCCGACAGAGGCCCTCAATTTGTTTCCGAACTCTGGTCAACAATGGCCCATAGCCTGGGTGTCACAATTCACCGCACAACCGCTTACAATCCACAGGCTAATGGGTTATGCGAACGTTTTCATAGATCATTGAAAGCGGCTCTCAGGGCTTCACTGACGGATGCAAATTGGGTAGACAAGCTACCGTGGGTTTTATTGGGGTTACGTTCTGCGCCTAAAGAGGATCTGGAAGCTTCCCTGGCTGAACTCGTTTTTGCACAACCACTTCGGCTGCCCGGGGAGTTTCTGCCAGATAATCCCACGCCGGGCAGCTCCCCGTTGCAGCTGTTGCAGCGTAGCATAGACACAAGCACGCTGCCGGGCCCTGCCCACCACAGTTTTCCGCATGTTTTTGTGCCTAAAACTTTGAAAAATGCGGAGTTCGTGTTTGTCAGACACAACGCCCACCACCCTCCATTGCGACCACCCTATGATGGACCGTTCAGAGTGCTGGAAACAGGGGATAAGCATTTTTTGCTAGATTTGGGGGGTAGGAGGGAAAAGATTGGCATAGACAGACTCAAACCTGCTTTCGTGGTGGCGGACGAGCAAGTGCTGTTGGCGAGGGCCCCTCGGCGTGGAAGACCCCCATGGGGAGCTCCCCAGAGAAAAGATTCCCAAGAACACCCACACGGACAGACAAAAAGTTTTCACCCCCAAACATCAACCCCCCAGCATGACAGCGCCGCAGAGGCGGTGAATCCTGGTTACAGCAGATACGGGAGAAGACTGAAGCCCAAGCAGCATGTGGATTGATGTTTAATGGTTCTATCACAGCGTACGGACTGTTATTCTATTGTTCTATCCAATATGCTCAGGGGGGTGGTATGGCGGCACATGGGGAAAGCATAATTGTGTAACATCTTAGACAAGAACAAAGAGCAGAGGTTCCCTGGTGAGATAACAGGGAGGTGTGAAGGATGAATGCAGTGTGACCTTTTGTGTGTTAGAAACTTCTAGAGGAATGGTAAAGGATTAAGGAAGTGAATGCAATGTGACCTTTTGTGTGTTAGAAGCTTCTAGAGGAATGCCATAGTATTTAAGAGAAGAGTCTTTGCTGAGATGTCATTCTGTCTGTGCTTCTTGTGTGAGATGTGTAATAAATCGCCTGAACCAAATCCGCCTCTTTATTTACACGCTCCACAGTCTTATTGTTTAATCTGGCATTTTTAGCTATGCCAGGTGGTTTAGTGATCTGGTCAAATTGTCTTGTCTGTTTTGTAAGCTACTCAAAAAGGAATGGAGAGATAAGCATTTAACCTTATCACAGTTTACTTGATAGCTAAGATGGCCATGGTGCACACAATGAGTTAAAAAATAAAAACCTTTAACATGTCATCTTAGTTACAGGAATGCTTTCTAAAGCATGTACCAATCCCATGAAATTTTCTAGACATTACCTGACAGACACATTTGAGAATGTAACTGATCTATGTCTTCAGTTTACACCTTAGTCTTTAACCCTCCCCCCCAACAGCCAAAGCACATTGGCTGTTAAGTGTTCTGATCCCAAAGGATTCCTTGCCTAAACCAGAAGTGCTATTATCTGTAGAAAGAATGGTTGCGTTCTAATTGCCTGGTAGCCTAGTTCCTTATGAAATTGACTGCGTAGAGTAGTATTATTCAGCCAGAAGTGACCAAATATTCACTTTGCTGACGAGAAGATACCCATAAGTCAAGGCACCGCAAATACTCATATGGGAGTGAAATTAGATATTGTTAATGTTATTATGAGCAACCTAATCTAACAATAGTTCGGCTAGCATATATAACTTCAATATTAGAACTTCTTATTGTCAGTGCAAATTTTCACTGTTAATGACATTGCTAACTAGAAAAGCACTCGGAGAGCGCAGACCTCCGCCAAGCGCCACAATTCCCCCCATACAGTGTTTGTGTGTACGTTTTCAGATTCCTTGAGCATGTAAACATATGACTAGCAATTGGATTCACAATGATTATTTGTTTATTTGACAGGGACAGTGCAATAAACACACAATTAATCAATGACAATCTGATAGTGATAGGATTAGTGGTTCAGTAGTAAAAGCATTGCCTCCTTGGCGGAGGTAATAAACTGAAGTGTTGCTGTTGTGTCCATCTCCTCCACTGACGGATGCAAATTGGGTAGACAGGTTGCCGTGGGTTTTATATATATTATTTTGGGGTTGCGCTCCGCGGCAAACGAGAATTTAGAAGCTTCGCCGGCAGAGAGCTCGTTTTTTGCGCAGCGCCTATGGCTGGCCGGTGAATTTCTGCCAAATGCGCAGCTCCTATGGCTGGCCGGGGAATTTCTGCCAAAGAATCCGTCGGCGGACAGCTGCGCATGTGAGGTTTTGCAGTTGCGCGCAAACACAGGCACGCTGGCGGGCCCAGGCCAGCAGTGTTTTCTGCGTGCTTTTGTGCCTAAAACGTTGAAGAACGCAGAGTTTGTGTTGCAGACACGACGACCAGGGCCCTCCATTGCGCCTGCGCACATGTTGAAAATGGCTGTATGTCACAGTGTTGAAAAATGCTTTAAAAAATTCCTGTATCCAGACGGTGAACCGGATCACCCCCAAAATTTAATCAGTTCTTCCTTGTACCATTTCCAACAACGCCTGAAAGTTTCATGGAAATCCGTCCAAGACTTTTTGAGTTATCTTGCTAACCAACAGACAGACAGACAGACAGACAGACAGACGGACAGACAAACAGACAAACACACAGACAAACCCCGGCAAAAACATAACCTCCTCCTGGCCTTTTCGGCCTGGCGGAGGTAATTATCACTTGAGTGCAGCACTCATTACCTCCGCCGGGCCGCAGGCCAGGAGGTAATGTTTTTGCCGGGGTTTGTCTGTCTGTCTGTCTGTTGGTTAGCAAGATAACTCAAAAAGTTTTGGACGGATTTCAATGAAACTTTCAGGCGTTGTTGGAAATGGTACAAGGAAGAACTGATTAAATTTTGGGGATGATCCTGATCACCGTCTGGATCCAGGAATTTTTTAAAGGATTCTTTAACATCGTGAGATAGGGCCATTTTCAACATGTGTGTAGGCGCAATGGAGGGCGCTGGTCGTCGTGTCTGACGAACACGAACTCCGCCTTCTTCAAAGTTTTAGGCACAAAAGCACACGGAAAACAGTGGTGGGCCGGGCCCGGCAGCATGCCTGTGTTTGCGCCACGCTGCAAAAGCTGAGACGGGCAGCTGTCCGGCGCGGGATTATTTGGCAGAAATTCCCCGGGCAACCATAGGGGCTGCGCAAAAACAAGCTCTCTGCCGGGGAAGCTTCCAAATCTTCTTTTGGCGGCGGAGCGCACCCCAATAAAACCCACGGCAACCTGTCCTACCCAATTTGCATCCGTCAGTGAACCCCTGAGTGCTGCTTTCAGTGATCTATGAAAACGCTCGCATAACCCATTGGCCTGTGGGTTGTACGCGGTTGTGCGATGAATTGCAACGCCCGCAGCCTGGGAGTTTGGACATGGAGGAGATGGACACAACAGCAACACTTGAGTTTATTACCTCCGCCAAGGAGGTAATGCTTTTACTGGCATTTGTCTGTCTGTCTGTCTGTCTGTCTGTCTGTCTGTCTGTCTGTTACCAACATAACTCAAAAAGTTATGAACGGATTTTGACGAAATTTCAGGAAAGGTGTGTAATGGCACAGGGAACAGATGATTAGATTTTGGTGATGATCGGAGATGCATACCTCCACCAAGGGCTTTGTTGTATTTGTGCAGCAGGATTACACAAAAACTACTGGATGGATTTGGATGAAATTTTCACCAGAGGTGGTTCTTGGCCTAGAAGAGACCCATTACATTTTGGGGATGATCTGGGAATGCATACCTCAGCCAAGGCTCTTCTCACAGTGTGTCAGCCACAAAACTCCAAAACTAATGGACAGACTTGGATGCAATTTTCACCACAAGGGCGATAGGCCTACATACAAGCCCATTACATTTTGGAGGTGGTCCATGAGAAACGGAAGGAGCCTTGGCGGAGGTATGCGCTCTATGAGTGCTTTTCTAGTTCTAACTGCCACAGCAGTAATAATTATTATACTTCATTTCAGTGGGGTAAAATGCCCACAGCCGCAGCAACACATATACAGACGTGGACAAAATTGTTGGTACCCCTCTGTTAATGAAAGAAAAACCCACAATGGTCACAGAAATAACTCGAATCTGACAAAAGTGGTAATAAATAAAAATTCTATGAAAATTAACCAATGAAAAATCAGACAATGGCTTTTGAATTGTGGTTCAACAGAATTATTTTAAAAAATAAACTCATGAAACAGGCCTGGACAAAATGATGGTAACCCCTAGAAAAGATTGAAAATAAGTGACCATAGGGACATCTTCAACCAAGATGTGTCCTCTAATTAACATCACAGGTGTCTACAAACTTGTGATCAGTCAGTCGGCCTATTTAAAGGGTGACAAGTAGTCAGTGCTGTTTGCTGATATGGTGTGTACCACATTAAACATGGACCAGAGGAAGCAAAGGAGAGAGTTGTGTCAGGAGATTAGAAAGAAAATTATAGACAAGCATGTTAAAGGTAAAGGCTATAAGACCATCTCCAAGCAGCTTGATGTTCCTGTGACTACAGTTGCACATATTCAGAAATTTAAGATCCACAGGACTGTAGCCAACCTCCCTGGACGTGGCCGCAGGAGGAGACGGATAATACGAATGGTAATAAAAAAGAGCCCAGAACAACCTCTAAACACATTCATGGTGAACTCCAAGGTCAAGGTACATCAGTGTCAGATCGCACCATCCGTCGTTGTTTGAGCCAAAGTGGACTTCATGGGAGACGACCAAGGAGGACACCACTGTTGAAAACAAATCATAAAAAAGCCAGACTGGAATTTGCCAACTGCATGTTGACAAGCCACAAAGCTTCTGGGAGAATGTCCTATGGACAGACGAGACAAAACTGCAACTTTTTTTGCAAGGCACATCAGCTCTATGTTCACAGACGCAAAAATGAAGCATACCAAGAAAAGAACACTGTCCCTACTGTGAAACATGGAGGAGGTTCTGTTATGTTCTGGGGCTGCTTTGCTGCATCTGGCACAGGGTGTCTTGAATCTGTGCAGGGTAAAATGAAATCTCAAGACTATCAAGGTATTCCAGAGAGAAGTGTGCTGCCCAGTGTCAGACAGCTTGGTCTCAGTCGCAGGTCATTGGTCTTGCAACAGGATAATGACCCAAAACACACAGCTAAAAACACCCAAGAATGGCTAAGAGCGGAACACTGGACTATTCTAAAGTGGCCTTCTATGAGCCTTGATCTAAATCCTATTGAACATCTGTGGAAGGAGCTGAAACATGCCGTCTGGAGAAGGCACCCTTCAAACCTGAGACAACTGGAGCAGTTTGTTCATGAGGAGTGGGCCATAATACCTGCTGAGAGGTGCAGAAGTCTCATTGACAGTTACAGAAATTGTTTGATTGCAGTGATTGCCTCAAAAGGTTGTGCAACAAAATATTAAGTTAAGGGTACCATCATTTTTGTCCAGGCCTGTTTCATGAGTTTGTTTTTTAAAATAATTCTGTTGAACCACAATTCAAAAGCATTGCCTGATTTTCAATGGTTAATTTTCATAGAATTTTTATTTATTACCACTTTTGTCAGACTCAAGTTATTTCTGTGACTAGTGTGGGTTTTTCTTTCATTAACAGAGGGGGACCAACAATTTTGTCCACGTCTGTATATGGTGACCATGGTAAAGCATGGAGCAAGGAGACATTGCAACCTGTTTCAAATGGAGACATTTTGTTGAGGGAAGTTCCCTTATCTAATATTCTCTGAGCAGGAGCACAGAGTAGGAAGCGCAGTTTTAGTACACTGTGGACTGGAAAGCAGCTAATGTGTCTAAAGTGGACTACTTCCTGCTGTGTGCTACTGTACATGTAAGACAGAGCAACTCCAGACAAGGCTTCAACTGAATTCTCTTGACTTAGTAGTTTCAATGTTGAAGTGGATTTAGAAAATTTGTTTTAATTGAGCCCTTAGACAATAAAATAAAGATAGACAATGAGAGTTTACCTGGTAGCTGACTGTAGTATGACTTTAAGTCCTGGTGCTCCCCATTATTGTGTGTGGCAATCTGCCAAAATTAAAACTATTTCTGAAATATCTTTTTTGACTCTGCTACTTTCTTGCTGTCATAAAAAAAATCACTTGGGTAGTGCTACATTTATACTGATTTCTGCTATCTTCATTTTTGACATTTTAGAAGAAGAAGAAGAAGCCATCTCTACTGTCATTCAGTCCATACAGCCAATCATGTATGGTAGAACGAAATTACGTTTCTCCTATCTACAATGTTAATCACATGTAGAATCAGAGGGGTCACTGCCATGCAAGGCACTGCCACAAACATTTTAGTAGCTACAGTGGTGTGAAAAAGTGTTTGCCCCTTCCTGATTTCTTATTGTTTTGTATGTTTGTCACACTTAAATGTTTCAGATCATCAAACAAGTTTAAATATTAGACAAAGATAACACAAGTAAACACAAATGCAGTTTTAAATGAAGGTGTTTATTATTAAGGGTAAAAAAAATCCAAACCTACATGGCACTGTGTGAAAAAGTGATTGCCCCTCCATGTTAAAACATAATTTAACTGTAGGTTTATCAAATCTTTGGAAAGGTGAGTTCAAGTTCTCTAGCCACTCCCAGGCCTGACAACTGCCACACCTATTCTCAATCAAGAAATAGCTTAAATGGGACCTGCCTGACAAAGTGAAGCAGACCAAAAGATCCTCAAAAGCTCGACATCATGTTGTGATCCAAAGAAATTCAGGAACAAATGAGAAACAAAGAAATTGAGAGCTATCAGTCTGGAAAAGGTTATAAACCTATTTCTAAAACTTTGGGACTCCAGTGAACCACAGTGAGAGCCATTATACACGAATGGCAAAAACATGGGACAGTGGTGATCCTTCCCAGGAGTGGCCGGCCGACCAAAATTACCCCAAGAGTGCAGCGACGACTCATCCAAGAGGTCACAAAACACCCCACAACAACATCCAAAGAACTGCAGGCCTCACTCCAGACTCCACTATAAGAAAGAGATTGGGCAAAAATGGCCTGCATGGCAGAGTTCCAAGACAAAAACCACTGCTGAGCAAAAAGGACATAAAGGCTCATCTCAGTTTTGCCAGAAAACATCTTGATGATCCCCAAGACTTTTGGGGAAATACTCTGTGGACTGACAAGACAAAAGTTGAACTTTTTGGAAGGTGTGTGTCCCATTACATCCGGTGTAAAAATAACACAGCATTTCAGAAAAGGTTGGGGACAGGCTCCTGCCCCAAGTAGAGGAGTTTAAGTATCTTGGGGTCTTGTTCACGAGTGAGGGGAGAATGGAGCGAGAGATAGACAGACGGATTGGAGCAGCATCTGCAGTGATGCGGACGTTGTACCGGTCTGTTGTGGTGAAGAGGGAGCTTAGTTCTAAGGCAAAGCTGTCGATTTATCAGTCAATCTACGTTCCTACTCTCACCTATGGTCATGAGCTTTGGGTAATGACCGAAAGAACGAGATCGCGGATACAAGCGGCTGAAATGAGCTTTCTCCGTAGGATTGCTGGACTCACCCTCAGAGATAGGGTGAGGAGCTCAGTCATCCGGGAGAGGCTCAGAGTAGAACCGCTGCTCCTCCACATTGAAAGGAGTCAGTTGAGGTGGTATGGGCATCTGATTAGGATGCCTCCTGGACGCCTCCCACTTGAGGTGTTTCAGGCACGTCCCACTTGGAGGAGACCCCGGGGCAGACCCAGGACTCGGTGGAGAGACTATGTCTCCCAGCTGGTCTGGGAACGCCTTGGTATCCCCTCTGAAGAGCTGGAGCAGGTGGCTGGGGAGAGGGAAGTCTGGGCTTCTCTGCTTGAACTGCTGCCTCTGCGACCCGGACCTCCGGAAAAGCGGTAGAAGATGGATGGATGGATGGATGGATTTCAGAAAAGGATCATCATACCAGCAGTAAAATATGATGGTGGTAGTGTGATGGTCTGGGGCCGTTTTGCTGCTTCAGGACCTGGAAGATTTGCTGTGGTAAATGGAACCATGAATTTTGCTGTCTTCCAAAAAATCCTGAAAGAGAATGTCCGGCCATCTGTTCGTGACCTCAAGCTGAAGTGCACTTGGGTTCGGCAGTAGGACAATGATCAAAACACACCAGCAAGTCCACCTCTGAATGGCTTAAGAAAAACAAAATGAAGACTTTCTGAATGGCTTAAGAAAAACAAAATGAAGACTTTGGAGTGGCCTAGTCAAAGTCCTGACCTGAATCCGATTAAGATGCTGTGGCATGACCTTAAAAAGGCGGGTCATGCTCAAACACCCTCCAATGTGGCTGAATTACAACAATTCTGCAAAGATGATTGGGCTAAAATTCCTCCACAGAGCTGTAAAAGACTCATTGCCAGCTGTCGCAAACGCTTGATTGCAATTGTAGCTGCTAAGAATGGCCCAACCAGTTAATAGGTTTCTGGGGCAATCACTTTTTCACACAAGGCCATGTAGGTTTGATTTTTTTTTCCCCTTAATAATAAACACCTTCATTTAAAAACTGCATTTTGTGTTTACTTGTGTTATCTTTGTCTAATATTTAAATTTTTTGATCATCAGAAACATTTAAGTGTGACAAATATACAAAAAAATGAAAAATGAGGAAGGGAGCAAACACTTTTTTACACCACTGTATAATAAATGTCATCTGAGGCCAGAGCTCAGCCACTTTGTTCAGTTTGAACAAAACATTATTAGACCCCACGAACACCACAAAAAAATAAATAAATAAATAAATACAGACCATTCAAGACGGAGTAGCTCACTCTGGCCTTACAAAATCATCCCAAGAGTACTCAGATCTCCTGACCGTTGATTTTAAGCATAGCCTAGATACAGACCCATCTAGGATGTGCTTAAGGTCATGGTCAATGGCCTAGGAGCAGTAACGATTTGTGAAATCATAAATGTCCAGATCTCCTGACATTTGACAATAAACTTGATCTTGAACTCAACATGGATGCAGACAAACCTGAGGATCATTGTATATGAGTTTGTTGAGAATTAGGGCAACTGCCTGTGAGGAGTAAGAATTTTGATAAAATCATATCAGCGCTGAGATCTCCTGATCTTTGACCCTGACCTTGAGCACAACCTTGATGCAGACCCATCTAATGATCATTGTGCATGAATTTGTTGGGAATTAGGGAAAGTGTCTTGGAAGAGTACTGATTTTTCTGAAATCACATAAGTGCTCAGATCTCCTGACCCTTGACTTTCACCTTCAGTACAACCTGGATGCAGACCTACTGGAGGATTCTTGTGAGTGAGTTTGGTGAGCATTGAGGCAATTGCCTAGGAGGAGTAATGATTTTTTTCTGAAATGACATAAGTGCCGAGATCTCCTCTTTCACTGTGATCTTGACCATAAAATCACCTATGTGTCCACATCTTCTGACCTTCGACCTTGAGCACAACCTGGATGCAAATCCACTTGAGGATCATTGTGTGCGAGCTTGGTAACAGTCGTGGCAAATGCCTATGAGTAGCTATTCCTGTGAAATGTGGACGGACGAACGGTGGTGCAGTGGTTAGTACTGTTGCCTCACAGCTAGGTTCGAATTGTCAGGCTGGAAGTTGTGGGAAACTTCCTGTGTCCACTTTGCCTGTCCTCCCTGTGCTGTTTGGGTTTAGTTCAGGGGCTCCGGTTTCCCCAACAATCATGACATGCATGTCAGGTTAATTGGTGACTCTAAATTGTCCCAAAGTATCCGTCTATGTAGGCCCTTAGAATAGAGGGTTACGTATAGCTACTAGTTAAGGGCTTTGAATGGCCTTTGTGACTAGAAAAAAGTGCTACAGTATATAAGTATGTCTTTACACTCTTCCAGACAGACAGATGGATGAATTAGCTCCTTTCGGTTGTAGCGGAATGAACTAAAAATTGTAATAGCACAGAAAATGTTTTAAATGCCTTTTTTAATTGCACAAAACAACAACACTCAAAACTGGAACAGTTTTGGTTTGAAGCACAAACTGTTAATAGAAAAAGCATAAATGACAATGTTTTTTTCTGCAAAAATCAGCACAAATGTAGTAATAAACAAGTTCATGTTTTGTTTTGTTTTTATTTTTATTAATCAGGTCAGTGTTTCCCCTACCATTATACTGAAGGGGGACACCCCCGCCAACAGACCCCCCCCCTGCCCCCCCAGAGTGTCAAGTTAATCTTCTGTCTAGCTATAATCTGTGTGTGTGTGTGTGTGTGTGTGTGTGTGTGTGTGTGTTCCTCACATATCTCTCAAACCGTTCGTCAGACTGACCTCAGGTTTTGTAAGTGCTTTGTTGAGGTTACGAGGGTGTGCAGTATGGAGTTGTTCAGTCAGTAAAAGTTTAGCCACCGCTCTGTCTCCTCATGCTCTGGCTTCTGGAAGTGTGGGCAGGGTTTTGGATTTACTATGTACTGATTGGATAATACGCAGCATCACAACCGGTCACCAGAGCTCTCCGTAAACAAAACAAGGAAGTGAAAAGCGACAAATTTGACTAGAAAAAGATAACACTGAAGATTTAATGCTTACCATAAAGTTGCCGTGATTGTGTAGGTCTAAAGGATAATTTGGCATATGTGGAGAAGACAAGGCGTGCAAGCAGACTAGTGCGGGGACCTGGGATCTGATAAAGAACACTGGTGTAGCCAACACAGGACACGCTGGGAGAAGCAGCGGCCCGACCGGCGGACCACGGTCTTTCATGGGAGGAAAGCCCAGCCTGCCCGGTCAGTGGTAGAGAAGAGTCCCAGCTGCTTCTTTACCACTGTCTTTTGCAGGACCGCGAGTCCCCAATGGCGCTCCTGCCGTAGTATCTAAAAATTAACAACTTAACAACAATACCGCCATGATTGTGGAGTGGAATGGCCAGAATAACTTAACGACCAAACAGGACACAAAAACACCCAAATAACGAAATAATTTTTAGTTAAATATTTACTGACAAATGGGGAACACTGATGCAATGGTTGCAGTCAAACAGGTCCTTCTGCTGTGTATAATAGTGTTGGGTGTTTTGTAGTTAATTTGATTGATTACGGTTTTAAAAACCTTTTAATAACAAAATATTGCTAAAATATAAAATGATGCATTAGAATGGGTCTTAAATATTTGTAAACGTGTCCTGCTATAGTACTGCATGAGTTTATTGACAATACACAGACGGAATTCAATATTATACTGAACTCCATCACTGAACAGTGATATAAACTAAAATAATTATGATGACTGAACAACTCCCATTCCCCAAAACTAAAATAATTATGATGACTGAACAACTCCCATTGCCCAAAGTGCAAGATACACTATTATGAATATGTCATAAAAGATCACACAAATAAGTGATCTGACAAACAAATAAACAAGGGTTTGAAAACAGTCACCAATATTGGATGTCCTAATCATTTTCAATAATTAGGTATTCTGTAATTAATATTCACACAATCAAATAAATCTTAGTGCCATTCAGTCCCTTTCATATTTGTCAGTCTAACATGTGTGATTGTCTACATATAGGCTACACTTCTTTATTCCACTTCCAAACAGAGCCTGTAAAGCCTAATTGGGCTACCTGTTTCAGACAGGAATACTTGTGTTCGACGGGCACTAGTTTTAATTAATTTTATTTTTCTATAAAGCGCCAGAATACCATGATTCCTTTAAGAGTTTGTCGTTGTCGACCTTCACGCTGCCCCCCTCCCCCCAAGGCTGTAAACCAAGGGGAAACACTGCAGGTTTTATAGTTTTATAAGTAGTTCTTTGGGGCAGCGCAGTGGCGGAGTGGTTAGCACTGCAGCAGCACAGCAACTCACCCTTGGCCAGGAGATCCTGGGTTCGATCCCAGCCCCCGACCAACAGTGATCTATGTGGAGTTTGCATGTTCTCCCCGTGTCTGCGTGGGTTTACTCCGGGATTTCTCCAGTTTCCTCCCACATGCCAAAAACATGCAAGTTAGGTTAATTGGCATCAGCTGGGGATTCAAAATTGTCCTTAGGTATGACTGTGAGAGTGAATGGTTGTCTGTCTCTCTGTGTTGGCCCTGCGATGGACTGGCGATCTGTCCAGGGTGTACCCTGCCTCTCGCCCAAAGATGCTGGGATAGGTTCCAGCCCCCCCGCGACCCGAAAAGGATTAAGCAGAAGAAGAAGATGAGATGAAGTAGTTCTTTGACACAGACGTAGAGACATGGACAAATTTGTTGGTAACCTTCCTCAAAAACAAACAAAAAAAATCTCTGAAATAACTTGAAATTGATGAAAATTTAATGGCATATCTTACTTTTTTGTATCATATTTTTAAAAAATCAGACTTTACTTTTTATCACTGATTCAACTGAATACTGTATATAATTAAATAAGTTAAAATGGCATGGACAAAAAAGACAGTACTCTTAAATTTAACATTTTGTGGGACCATCTTTTGCAGCAATTACTACGAACAAGTGATCTTAATTAGCATCACAGGTGCCTTCAAGCTTTCCATTAGCCATTCAGTTTATGTAAAGGGGAAAAACATGAAACTGTGTAGTTTGATATCATTGTGTGCACCACACTGAACATGAATCAGAGAAAATAAAGGAGAAAGCTGGCTGAGGAGCTCAGAAAGATTACAGATAACCATGTTAAAGGTAAAGCTATAAGACCAGTTCCAGTTACACGTTTCTGTGACCACAGTTGCCAATATTATTAAAAAGTATATGGTTCATGGGATTTTGGATTTCTTGCATTTTGGCTGGATGTGTTATAGCCTTTACCTCTAACATGGTTATCTATAATTTTCCTTCTGAGCTCCTCAGACAACTCTTTCCTTTGCTTTCTCTGGTCCACATTCATTCTGGTCCACACAATGGGCCTCATTCATGAAACATTTGTAAATCTGTGAGTAGATTTTCGGTACAAAAAATGTACTCCTGATTCACGAACACTGCATGAAATCCTGATTTCTTTATAGATCTGTGTATAAGTTCATGAATCCCACTCATACATGAACTGACCGCACACTCACGATGGTCAGTAATGAGCATAAATCTCTACACATGAACCACTTTATAAGGAGGTGTAAGAGCTTCTTCCTGTTGATCTGATGGTGTAGCGCAATTAAAGAATAATGAAAAACTCCTTGGAGGCTGCAACTGCACTCATCTTGCCTTAAGTAGAGGCAAAAGAAAATAATCTTCTGTTAGTAATGGCATGACTGTACAAGAAAAGCAATGGCCAGGATGGAAGTGACAGATGCTGCTAGGAAAAAACTGGAAGAAGAACATCACCTTAGCAACGTTTTTAAAAATTGTTTTATCATATTTTTTTGAGAGCTCCTTTTATTCCACATGGACCCTTAAAGTGACACTCCACCAAAAATCAAGTTTTTTTCTTGTTAATATGTCTGTAACATGTTATTTTATGACTTAAAAGACATGTCAAGACTGAAATGAGTCAAATGTGTCATGTCTGTTTTTTTGCTGTGAAATTTCAGTTAAGCTCCTCCCCTTGAAAAAGGCAAGCTCAGACAGAGCGTTTTCAGTGATGTAACTATAACAGGTCCATACTGTTGAGCCAATCAGGATATAAAAACTGTCTCTGGCCTGATTGAATTTAGCTTCCAGGGCCAATTAGCATTTTTTGGACAGCTGCTTTGAAAACTTGACCCAAATTAAGATGGGTTTTACCATTAAACTGTTTTTAAGGACGGATGCAGTTTCAGTCATTATCCTGGACCACAGAGCATACAACTGGGCATGTCCTTCAACTGGTAAGTCTTTTTTAATCACAGGATTTATTCTGTTTAATGTAGTGCTAGCCATCATTAGCCTAATGGGATGTATGTGGGCTTCTTCACAGATCCTGGCATTTGAAGGAGGAAAAGTGAAAAGATTTTGACACAAAACTGTAAGACAATGAAAGTTTTTTTGTAGAAAAAAAGGCATGAGATACCATTTTAGACAATATAGATTTGTTATAGTAGGGGAGTTATATCCACCAGTGTGCATATTTGAAGCCCAAGAGGTAAGGTGTTATTGTGATTAAACTTGTTATAATTCTATCATTAACATGAGCTTCATGTGTATAATGCTGTATTCTGATTAAATAAAATGGGAATGGAAACTAGAGATGCAATTTTAAGCTCAATAATTAAACTCTAAATAAATCAGTGATGCTGTATCATTGTAGTGCTTTTGAACTCTTTAACCCCTTGCATTCCGGGCAATTTTCCAAAAAATGCCAAAAAATAACGTGCCCAAAGTAAATCGAAAGCTGTTCTTCAACCCTTTGCAGCATCTTCATGGGGTTGGTCTCATTTAAAAGAAAACACTTTGAATTTTTTGGCAAAAAACACATAATCTCTCTACGTGCTCCGGCCACTGAGTTACAGTCATCTAAACATACTGAACTTGAAGAAAATAAATTTGGCCACGGTGTTTTTTTGGATACAAATGCTTGTAAATAACACACAGCTGTCCGATTCGGGCTGGAAAATGCAACAGAAATGTAGAACCAAGTGTTATCAAGCTGAGATCCAAATTTGGTAACAATACCACAAAAAATGAATGTTTTACACAGCTTTGTTCTCAGGTAGTTCCCAGGTGTTTTGGAACTGTGCCAAATTGTGCCAAATGGCACAGTTTGGAAAAACGTCTGTAACTTATGAATAATTCAATGTAGAATCTTCATTTTGGGCTCTAATGAAAGGTCACATTCAGGGCTGTGTCTGTGTGTGTGGGGGGGGGGGGGTTGCCCCCCCCCCGCTACAAAGGACGGAGTTCGGCCCTCGCTACATGACAGATTACACTCCTTGCATGTTTCCACAGCAACGCTGTCACAGCGGCTTCCCCCCCCCCCCTCGCTACTGTGTGTGTGTGTGTGGGGGGGGGTGTCCCCCCCTCCCTACAGAGGACAGCCATCGCTACATGACGGAATAGACTTATATGCTTCCCCCCGCGGACCGGGGGGCGTTCGGACCGTGAACGCCCCCCCCCGCTCCTCTTCTGCAGCGGGGGGGGGGGGGCGTTCACGGTCCGAGCACGGCAAATGAAACGTTTATCGCGGTGCACGCACTTCATACTTCCTGCGCCGTACAGTTGTAATTTACCGATCGGTCAAAAGTCATTTTTTGATTACAATTTTCAGGGAGAAATAATAATTTAGCTTATAACACCATACCTCTTCACAGCAGCAGAGTCCTGGCGAACTTCTCTTCCCCATTGTCAGACGAACGCGACGCTGGTCCGCTCGTGGATCCCGGTCAAAACATAATTCCATTATTGCCGTTTTGGCAAATGATTTACGACCTTCGTCGTCGGCCTCCGGCGGTCTATGATAACCATATAAGAGAATGCTAAACACTCTGCTGGAATTAAAAAAAATAAATAAATAATGCACTGCCTGTGGCTGCTGAAGCAGTCTCTCTTCACCCAGCTTTAGACAACAGCTCAGCGAACTTCTGTGCTTCAATTGGCTCGCAGCCGTTGGGAGGCAGGTCCTTCTGGCTAGATTTTCATTCATTGGCTCTTCATGGTTTCAGAAACCCAATTCAAGGCTCTTATTAGTCGATTGACAAGTCAATCAGATGAACTAATCTGTTTGCGGCTGTGTCTGCAGCTTTTATTTTCAGTGCGCGCTTGGACGCCATCACCATCTCCATCTGCACCATCATCAGTATCTCTATCATGCGTCATGCGTCCGAGAACGCACGAGTGCGCTCTCGTGCGCCCTAGGACGCAGAGACTTGCCCGCCCGCGGAACAACGGAGCGCAAGTGATTAACAAACTATGAATATGGCTAAAATTTAGAGTTCCTTATTTTATTTAATTAGAAATCTTTTAAAAAGTTTAGGCCTATGAAATGCTGGTGTTTAATTCTCTTATATTTGTTTAGATACTCTTGTGCATTTATGGTCATTTAACAATTGATAAAAGATTTGAAAATTATCTTGAAGATCATTAGGCAAAATAATCAACATATTCTTTTAATTTGGATATTTATGAATAAACCAGCCTACAGACTGACTTAGTCCATAATTGAAAGTGCGCTTGCCTTTTAATTGGTTTATAATTATCAAAACAAATGGCATGTTAATATAATTAAAATCAAGTTAATTCCCCCCCTTCCACAGCGTGTGGGACACCATGTGGTGTATAGGAGCAGCGCCTATCTCCGTTTCTCTGACACTAGGCCACACAGCTACTGTTAGTAGTGACAGCTACAGTGGGAAGTCAGTCCTCTGGTAGCTCTGTGCTTTAACTTAACTCTCCCCATTCTATTATGCTGAGCACCAAGCTAAAAGGCGGAAAGTACCATTTTTATATGGTCTTTTGTATGACCTGGCTGGGGCGTGAACCCACAACCTCCCGGCTGTGGGGCGGATGCTGTATCACTAGGCCACCACTCCGGTTCAATTAAACATGAGGGCTATTTTTAAGGTAAACTTCAGCTTTTCAGTTTTCATTTTTTTTTTAATTTAAAGCATAATCTAAATAACTGATATTAATTTAATTTAGTCACCCAAATTTTTAAGAAATCTATCTTAAGTTTAAATATATGAATTGCTGATGAATTAAGCTAAATCTGTTATGGGCTATTTTGGCGGTGATTGCTGCAAAAGGTGGTACTATAAATAATTAAGAGAACCATCTTTTTTGTCCCCGCCATTTTAATTTGTTTAATTATATGAAATATTGAATTGAATCAAAAAGCAAAAGCAAAGTCTGATTTGTGTTAAATATAATAAAAATAATAAGACATGCCACTGAACTTAGGTCAGTTTCAAGTTAGTATTTCAAAGATAGTTTTTTTTTTTGTGGAAGGGTACCAGCACATTTGTCCACCTCTGTATGGTCATGAGTCTTTGGATCAGTTTGGTTTTAATTTGTTCATGGTGGGTCAGGCCAGCATCTTGCACGGCAGATCCACCGCCATCATTGTGTGAATGTGTGCACGAATGGATAGATAGATGAATCTGTAAAGCACTTTGGTCAGCCAGTGATGACAAAAATGTGCGATATAAGTGAATGCCATATGCCATTTACCATTTTTTAATACTTGAAACTATAAAGTATTAATCATTAATTTCACTTTTTAATAGAAAGCTGTGTGTGAGCCTTGAGAGGCCAATAGGGCATCTAGTGTCATGAACCGAGCCCATGTTTCCTGTGGGCTCGGTTCTGATTGACCCTGGTGGCTCATGCAGTGGGTTTATTATGTGGAGTTGTGTTTTGATTTCTTGTTGTTTTCTTGTCCGTGCACCATTTCTGTTCCTGCCTGTAGCTGCCGCTCTGACCTGTCCGGCCACGCCCCCCTCTTTCTGACAGTCAGCTGTTCGCCCCGGTAATCATCTTTCCCACGCTCGCCCAGGTGTTCCCTATTTGTCACGCCAGCGGCATGTGTACTAAAGGAACTCTTTGCTGGACAGACGCCGCTGGATCATTGTACGCGTTGGATGGTCGTTCTCCGCCGTCAACCATCACATCAGTAAGGACTGTCCGTCTTGGATTTTCGCTGTGACGACTCGGTCTGCCCCCCCACTGTGAGTAACTGCCTGTGCCCTGTTCCGCCGCTGTTTTCCTCCAGTGTGTGTGTCTGGCTACCTTGAGGACGCTAACGAGGATCCAAGCTGTTCTGTGTCTGTATGTTAAGTTTTGTTTTAATAAATGTGTGTTTGGTGTAACCCTGCACTTAAATCCTCTCGTCCTTTCTCCCCTCACCGTGCGCATTAGAGAGGCGCATGGGGAACTCATGACATCTAGTGTACACTACCTCATCATGTCGGTTTTGAAAGTGATGCAAGTGTCTATGGCAGCTTTAATATCATGCAGTTTATTTGCAGTTCATGAGTCCCATTCAGTCTGCTACTTCTTTAAAATATAGGAGG
This sequence comes from Pholidichthys leucotaenia, assembly GCA_020510985.1. Classification (NCBI taxonomy): domain Eukaryota; kingdom Metazoa; phylum Chordata; class Actinopteri; order Cichliformes; family Pholidichthyidae; genus Pholidichthys; species Pholidichthys leucotaenia. The sequence goes on along the minus strand of CM035846.1, from coordinate 252,691,386 downwards.
TTATTAGAGGCCTGAGGTCTGAGGCTGGGATCTGGCATTGAGTGACTTCTTTGGTAAGGGCTCTCTTGGCAGCATTGTCTGCCTGCTCCTTACCTGACAGAGCCAACATGGCTGGGGATCCAACAGAATATATTAAAATTATGTTTCTGTAAGAAAACCTAGTTTCTCTAAAATCCAAATAATAATGGAGTGATCAGTCTTTAACGACCCAAGCGCCTGAAGACAGGACCTGGAGTCAGTGAAAATTAAGGAGCTCTGTTGTTTGGTTCTTTCAATGTGTTCCAATGCTAGAAGCAAAGCACGAGCCTCTGCTGTAAAAATTGAACATTGTTTGGGAATCCACAAACCATGCCGATTGTGCCCGGTGACAATTGCAGCAGAGACTGAGCCATCTACTTTGGATCCATCCGAGTATATGGAAATATGGTGAGGAAAACGGCATTTTATGTCCAAGATCTGCTGCTGGTACACATTTGGGTGAGTGTCTTTCTTTTTGTTTTGGCTCAGATCCAGAATGATATTGGGTTTCCTCAAACTCCGTGGAGGAATGGGACAAAACTGTGTCTGTGTTACGTTGCTCATATCAGGGTTTAACGTTGCCAGGTGAGGTTCTATATGGAGTCCAAAAGGACTGATGCTCTTAGGTCTGACCTTATACGTCTGCAAAAATCGTGGGCGAAAAACTGCAGAGTAGGCTGGATTTCTATGGTCTGCTTTACGTTTAACCATATACTGGAGAGCCAATTTCAAGCACCTGTTTTGAAATGAAGGCTCGTTTGCTTCAACATACAAACTTTTAACAGGAGAGGTTCTGAAAGCCCCCAAGGCAAGCCTTAGCCCTTGGTGATGGACAGTTTCCAGCATCCTGATGTAGGATTTCCTTCCTGATCCATAAACTATGCTCCCATACTCTGAGATCTTACAAGTGCTCTGTAGAGATGCAGCAGCACAGTAGAGTCCACACTCCATTTAGTTTTTGCCAAATCTTTAATATCAAAGGCTTTAAAACATCTGATTTGTAGAAATTTTATATGTGGAATAAAAGACAGCTTATTATCAAAAGTAAGTCCAAGGAATTTGGTTTCTTTGACCACCTTGACAGCTCCTTCATCTATGAAAAGCTCAGGGTCGAGGCGAAAAGACCACAGCAGGCAAAAGTGCATGCAGACAGTTTTTGGTTTTGAAAATGTAAAACTATTACTGGTTGACCACATATTAATCTTGTTTATGCACAGCTGTAGTTGCTTTTCGATTGTGCTCATGCCTTTCCCCCTGTAGCAAATACAGAGGTCATCTACATAAAGACTACAGAAGGTTTCTGGTCTAAGAGCACCAACTACACTATTAATCTTAATGCTAAAAAGGGTAACTGAGAGGATGCTTCCCTGGGGGACTCCTTGTTCTTGCACATGGGGCTCTGAAAGGGTATCTCCTACTCAGATTTTGAAGTGTCTATTGGACAAAAGTTTATGACTGTGCCTTATACGAAAGAATTAATATACTGTACTGTTACATTTTATGAGGAACTCTTAGACATTTAGTGGAACCTTCTGTTCACAAAGTGAAGTACAGCCTTGTTCACTCCATTTTTTTTTCAGAAAGATGTGAGTGATTTTATTTTTATATAACCTTTATTTATACAGGGTAGTTCGATTAAGAGGCATCCTCTCTTTTTCAAAGACGCCCTGTTCACACTCACACAGTTTCACACACCAGGAAGCTGCCCAGTACAACCACAGGCTGACCTGTGGCCACTGAACAGCTCCACTGGACCAGCTGGGGTTAAGGGTCTTGCTCAAGGGCACCACAGTGGGATTAAAGAGGGTGGGGCAAACACTGCTGTGTTATCTGTCCCACCCAGATCTGATTCTGCCAGTCCAGGGATCAAACCCACAAACCTCCGCTCACCAGTTCACATCCCTAACCATTAAGCCACCACCACCCAAATTCAAGATGAATATGAAAAGTCATCCACCATTTTTCTCTAAAGGTGTCACTAAAATCCAAGTTGAGAAAAATTTCCATCTAATACCTTTGAATCCGGAATTTACTGAATACCGTCGTCAGAAGAGCCAGTGACTTGTACTGTCATTAAAACCAAACATTTTATTAGATTTCAAGTGAATCTAATGTTATATTTTGCATCCAAAGTTCTTCAGTTACAATGATTCAAAGCTGAGCTTCTGCATGTACAGCCTCTCATCTTCCACCAATCTCTTTCTGCTAGTAAAATGTATCTGCATGTTTGCATGTAAGAACTAGGGTCCAAGTCCAGATGAGACAGAATTTGTTCTTTTTGATGCACTCTGCCATAAAGTTACAAAATTAAGAAGTGGAAAAGCTAAATGAAATTTATTGAAGTAATTAGGACTGATACTCTGGGGACCACGAACATCCCCACCAAATTTAATGGAAACCCAGTCAATTGTTAAAAAAGATTTTACTTTAGACTAAAGTGGTGAGGGGACAGTGGGATGATGGAAAGAAGACACACACACGCAGTGTGTACAGTGTTAAAAAAAAAAAGTGAGCAAGTCACTCATTAACCAGTGTTTGAGGGATAATTTTTCATTATCTGATGTAGAATTATACATAAAACAGATGAAAATGTAAATGATGACTAAAATGTCCAAGATAGAGATTATAGAGAGTTAATAATTACTTTTAAAAACAAAAACACAATAAACTTGTCTACCTTAATCATAAAATGTACATGAATCATAAGAACTACATTTTGCAACTTAATACCTATAAAAAAATTGTCTTGCTTGAAAACATAATTATGGTAATATAAAAAAAATTACCAGAGCCTACCTCAGTTTGAGCAGCATTTATCTGATTTATGAGCTCTCTCTGGAGGGCCAGGTTTTCCCTTACAATGAAAACTTGTTTTTTGGTAAAGTTGTTGTCCTCGTGTAAGTGCCGATTCAGCACTTCCGTGTGTGACAGTTTCTCCAGGACTTGGTCAAGTTTCTCTCTTTCCAGTTTTAGCTGCCATTTCAATTCAGTGATGTCTCTAATGCAAGCCTCGTGCTCTGGAAAAGACAATAATTGAAATAAAAATATGAATTTGTTGGATTTAACAAACAAAATCAGAATCCTTCCCACAAAACAAATAATGAGACACGACACCTCTAATCCACTGACCTTTTTGGACAACTAAAGCATGCTCTTGTTGCTTCCACACTGAAATGCTGTCAACTTTGCTTTCCAACAACCGTTTTCTTTTCTTCTCTCTGTGGAGACCGTCCTCTGCATACTGCCGATCGGCCTCCAGTCGCTCAATAAGATATACAACCTCACAGAGGACATCATTTATTTTCTTCAGCAGTGGTGATAATGGACAGCTTTCTACAAGATGGAAAACATGAAAATTTCTGTACATTATATACTGCATTATGACTTTCAACTCCATAATAAATTGTGGTTTGTTTGGTTTTTTTACCAAATTATGCTGGCATAATATGAACAGCTACAAAGTGTAAGTAAATGTAATCCATGTTTTACGAGGATAATTATTATTACTATTATTATCATTATTATGTAAGTATTCTACTATGAGTAATGATTGTAGACAATTTAATGTCTGCTTTGCTATGGCAGCATATACATAAATACCATAAAGTATTTATATAATAAAGTGAAATCATGCTTAATATTTGAAAAAAAAAATGTGTTTACCTCTTGTACTAATTGCAAAGCCTTCAACATACAAATCCGTGGACATCACAGAGTCAGAATCCCAGTCTCTGGACTGAAATCTGTAAAAAAAAAAGAAAAAAAAGTGGTGCTCAAATCATATTGTATTATAATGAATATGAAAAGACAGGTTATACTATTTACCGTAAAGTTTTGCCACATTGATGTTTGTCCTGATCAGTGTGTGAGTGATATCTTCCTGACTGATATGAGATAAAAGAAAAAAAAATCAACTTTGGATTGCTTTCCACATTAGCCACAAGTTTGACTGAATAGGGGACATTAGTGTACCTGCTGACACCAGTTTTCCACTATCGTCTTCATCTCTTGGATATGATAAATAGCACTGCTGACCCATGGAGAGGGACTGTTGAGCAAAGCACAGGTGCGGCGTCTGCCTGTGCAAACAGCTTGATCTGGAAGGGGAAAAAATATTAAGTTATGCAAATACAACTAAAAAAACAACTTTTGCTTCTTGTGTTCATCATGTAGTCTGTGAAAATCCACTTGAAGAACAAAAAGCTCCAGTAATACTAAATAATACAAACAACCATATCTTTATTTTTTTAAAAAAAGATCAGTAATGAACGAATTTTATTTGAAGAAATCACTCACACAACTTCATTCATCATAATTGGAAAAGCAATTGCTATAATTCATTTGGCCATGAAAGCTACTGCATGTGTCTTTTTTCAACTTGCACTTTGATTCTATTTGCACAGACCACAAAATACTGGAAGCATCAGTGAGAGAACAGAGAACTAATTTGAGCGTCTCCAGACAAATCCAAGGGCACAGTTCTTAGTGGTGAAAGGACGCCATCTGGCTGAAAACAAGGACAAAAACATGAGTGGTGCAGCCTGAAAATCCCCTCACACCTAGTTATATCAGCTATGACGATGCCATAAATTCAGCTCTGCATTGCTTTTGAATCAATCACTGGGTAACAACGTCAAAATCTCATAATAATCATTACTGGTTTCAACCTATGCATATAGAAAGCACTCTGCATTTTCTCCCACTCAGATATCTGTTATCATGCAGCCTTGTTAATAATGTGGGAGGTCTGGAATAAAACTGTATGACAGACTTAAATTAATTTATGTACTGTATGTGAAATACAACCTTAAATTCCCTGCTCTTGAGTTGTTACACTGTAGTAACAGTGCACAGACAGTTTAAAGGCTAAAAGTATTGTGTATAAATTAAAATCCAGAAAAGTGGTAAAAGAAATTCATTCATTCATTCATTCATCTCCTTCCACTTAATCCTTTTCAGGTCGCGGGTGGGCTGGAGCCTATCCCAGCATCTTTGGGCGAGAGGCAGGGTACATCCTGGACAGATCGCCAGTCCATCACAGGGCAACACAGAGCGACAGAAATTATAGAAAGAAATTTTAGAAAAATAGAAAAGAGTTGCATAGTACATGTACTGAACTTTTTCCACACAGCTGTACTAACTAAGGTCCACTTTACACAGCACAAAGATCGTTGAAAGATTGGGTCAATTTTTGATGTTTAGAATCATTTGGGAGATCCTTGTGTGCTTTTGACTGAGCTGAAACTTTGAGAAGACCGTGGCAACTGTGGAGATCACTGAAGATCATTAACAGATCAAAAATTCACCAGATCTCTCAGTGAGCTTCACCCCTGTGTGTGTTCATGGAGAGCCATTGGACCGCCCTTAGTCTGGCCCTTCACCCAGGACCAGTTTGCCTTGGGAGACCCTACCAGGGGCAAGTTGCCCCCGACAGCATAGTTCCTCGAATCATGCGGACACTCAAACCCCTCCACCACGATAAGATGGCGATCCATGGAGGGATAAAGGCGGTATAAGTACCTTAATTACAGGATACTTTTACTTTGTAATACATCTTTACTTGAATACATTTCTGAAAAAAAAAAAAATAAGTAAAATTTTTTTACTTAAGGTCTCTGGGTTACTTTTGATTTTACTAATTAGAAAACTTGTCAGATATATGCTTGTTTATAGATTAATAACTAAAAATAACTATTTCTTCATATGATTTGGATTATGTCAGCTGGTACATGTGGCAAGTTAACAGTTGGGAAAATAAGTACTGAACATGTCAATATTTTTCTCATTAAACATATTAATTCAGGGGTGTAGCGGGGGAGGGGCTGCAGTCCCCCCCCCCAAAAAAAAGAAGAAAAAAGGGAGAAAAAAAATAAAAATGTAAATAAAGAGCAGGTTTTGAGTAGTTTGCATTGAAAATGTTAAGAAATCTGTAGTTGACAGGGGGCTGAAGCTAAAGCTTCGCCCCGGGCAAACGCCCCGGGCATTCAGAATGGTGGTGGTGGTTAGGGTTCAGCCCCCCACACACACACAAATTCCTGGCTACGCCACTGTAATTATATCATTATCATAAAGCCCTGTTGGTTTTCTGCCTCCCACTGCACATTTTGTTTATTATTATTTTACTATTTTTCTACATTTCTTGAACTGTGCAAATAAATCAAATCAAAATCAAATTTCTGATGGAGCCACTGACCTGAGATTTTCACCAAATATCAGTAACAACCCAAGTTATCCATACATACAAAGAAATCAAGGCAACTGTGTTCACAAAACAAGTTATATTTAATAAAGTGGAATGACAGGAAATAAGTATTGAACACATGAAGAAAAAGAGGTGCAAAAAGGCATAGAAAGCCAAGAAACTAGCTGAAATCCATCAAGAATGTAGGGAGCAATCCCATCCCCCATCAGTTCAAATTAATTTCAGCTGGTTAAGTCCTGACTGATAGCCTTTAAAAGGCTCTGTGAATATAAGATTGTCACACTACAAAGAACTCATGATGGGTAGAAGCAAAGAGCTGTCTCTAGCCCTTCGCAACCTTATTACTGCAAAACATAATGATGACATTGGTTACAGGCACATTTCTAAACTGCTGATTGTTCCAGTGAGCACTGTTTGAGCCATCATTTGGAAATGGAAAGAACATAATTTTACTATAAACCAGCCATGACAAGGAGCTCCTCGCAAGATTTCTGACAAAGGAGTCAAAAGAATGATCAGAAGAGTTATCCAAGAGCCAAAGACCACTCGTGGAGAGCTTTAGAAAGACCTGGAGTTAGCAGGTACTGCTGTTTCAAAGAAAACAATAAGTAATGCATTCAACCAAGATGGGCTCTATGCCCGCTCACCTCGCAAGACTCCATTACTGAAGAAAAAGCATGTTGAAGCTCGTTTAAAGTTTGCTGCACAACATTTAGGCAAGCCAGTAAAAATACTGGGAGAATACATTCTGGTCAGATGAGACCAAAATTGAGCTTTTTGGATGCCACAATACACAGCATGTTTGGAGGAGAAATGGCACTGCACATCAGCCCAAAAACACCATACCAACAGTGAAGTTTGGCTGTGGGAGCATCATTGTGCGGGGGTGGTTTTCAGCACATGGTACAGGTAGACTTCATATAATTGAAGGAAAGATGAATGGACAAATGTACAGAGACATCCTTGATAAGAACCTGTTGCCATCTGTCAAGATGCTGAAAATGATCCCAAACACACAGCCAAAGAAGCTCAACTGACTCCAGAGAAGGAAAATAAAGCTGCTAGAATGCCCCAGTCAGTCACCTGACCTGAATCCAATTGAAAATCTATGAAACGAACTGAAGATCAGAGTTCATAGAAGACACCCACAGAATCTTCAAGATTTGAAGACAATTTGTGGGGAAGAATGGGCTAAAATCACTCCTGAGCAATGCCTGTGCCTAGTTTCTCCATACAGGAGCGTCTGGAAGCTGTTATTACCAACAAAGGCTCTTCTACTAAATATCAAATGGATTTCACCAAACGTGTTCAATACTTATTCCCTATGTCATTCCACTTTACTAAATATAACTTGTTTTGTGAGCACAGTTGCCTTGATTTCTTTGTATGTATGAATTACTTGGGGTGTTACTGATATCGGGTGAAAATCTCAGGTCAATGGCTCCATCAGAAATATGTTTAATGAGAAAAATGTTGACGTGTTCAATACTTCTTTTCCCTGCTGTATTTTCTTCAAACATATATAAGAAAAATGGACCACACTGTTGTATAGTCCTGAATTTGCAATAAAATGGTCTCAAATTTATGTGAAATTCCCAAAGTTTATGAGAATAAAGTCTCAAATGTACAAGGAAAAAATAACAGATTCAAAAAAAAAGAAAAAAGAACAAGTTTCAAATTTATGTGAAAATGTTGTAAATTTATTTGGTTAAAAAAAACTTTTGAATTTAAAAGGAAACAGTAGTAATTTTTTGAGAAACTAGACAAATTTAAGAGATAAACCTCAGAAACTTGCAAGACGTTATTACTCAGCATGGTGGTGTAGCAGTTAGCACTACTGCCTCACAGTAAGAAGGTCATGGATTCAAATCCACCAGCCAGCAAGGCCTATCTGTGTGGCCTTCATGTCATGAACCGAGTGCTGGAGATTCCCCAGACTTGGTCTCATGGCATTTTTTGCCTGTTTACTTATCTGTTGCACTTATGCCCGTTTTGTATTATTGTTCTACTTGCCATTTTTGTGTTAATGTTATAATTGTATTTTCTGTACTTATTTATACCTCAACTTGTTATTTTTATTCTTTATATCCCAGTTTAGTCCTATGTACTGTTGACAGCTGTCGGGGCATGAAGCTTTGCATGGGCATGCCCTGTCAGCTGTCAGTGTGGGTTTGCCTCCCTCTCACTGCCTCGGCTGATCCCAATCATGTTTCCTCACTTTATCCTGCCCGTTCAGATACCCACACCTGTTGTTAATTATGTTAATAGGTTCTTATTCCTATTTAAGGGGCTGCACATGTTTGTTTGGTGCAGCACCCTACTTCAACTACTACCAGCTACCCAATTTCAACTGTCAGCTTTCTACACGTACGTTCTTCGTTTTTTACTACGTGTGTACCTAACCTAACTGTCTCCAGGTTTAGCCGGCGATGCCCTCGCCTTAGCTGTCTGCTATCTTTTTCTCGCCTGCGTTACCCCAGTATAGTACCCAGGCTTAGCCTGCAATGCCCTCGCCTTAGCAGTAGCTATGTTTGCTTGCCTGTATTTTCTCCACTCTTTTGTGTTGTACTTTTTGCTCTTCCAATAGATTTTGCAAACTCACAGCCGGCCTTGAAATGCGATTATGACACTTCACATGTTTTCCCCATGCTTGTGTGGGTTTACTCTGGGTGCTCCAGCTCCCTCCTAAAAAACATACAAGTTAGGTTAATTGGAGACTATAAAGTGACCCTTGGTGTGAATGATGAAGGGACTGGCGTTACTCTGTGGATCCCTTAAAATTTCCTCTGGGATTAATAAAGTAAAACAAACTCCAGTAACATTTTTAGTAGATACTTTTCTGGTCTAGAGGCAGTGAGGAGGGGTGGGTAACTCTGTGGAGACTGCTCTTGCTTTTACTTGAGTAGTTAATATTACGTATAAGGTAGCATTACTTCTGCTTGAGTACAATTTTTGGATATAAATTTTTCAAAATTCTGTAATAGGCCTTTTGTAAATGACAAATACCTGTGTTCACAGACATTGTGGCACAAAGCTAATTTTGTGCCAGTATCAATTATATTCATGACATCTTTACATGAAGGTGTGCTCATTGGCCAATAAAATAACCCACCAGCATTTGGTAACTTTAAAAGAGAAGAACTCAATATACTGACTGGTTTCTAAGACTGATATACTGTATACAATAAATTGTGTCAAGAATGTAATATTCATTGTTTAACTTCTGGCACATGCAAAACAACCATGTACAAGCCAAAAGGTCCAACTGATCTGACAACAATGAGCAGTATGCACTGGGAGTTCTCATTACAGTGGCTTAGATTGGAAACTAAAAATATGAGGAAACTAAATGAGTTTCTTAAGACAAAAAAGGGGGACAGCTCGGGAGCCCAGTGGTTAGCACTGTGGCAGCACAACAAGGGTGGAATCATAGGTTTGATCCCACCCCTGGCCATCGGTGACCATTCTGTGCAGAGTTTGCATGTTCTCCCCATGTCTGCGTGGGCTTTCTCCAGATACTCTCTGTGTTGGCTCTGCGATGGATTGGCGATCTGTCCAGGGTATACCCTGCCTCTCGCCCAATGATGCTGGGGTAGGCTCCAGCAGCCGAAAAAGGATTAAGTCGTTGAAGATGAATGAATGAATGAATGCATTTCTGAGCTGGAGTTCATTCTCCCTCAGATGAAAAACACTGTGGACGATCCACTTCATAGAAAGGAAAGTGATAGCTGCATTATTTGTTTTCAGGTGAAATTACTCAGTCTGAGGACCAGCCCACGAGTTAAGGATGAAATTAAGTAAGATTGTACACATCAGTGTGTGTAAATCATCTTATCATGTTTTACGTGTAAGAAAGTGTCCAGCCTGAATAGCATAAATGTTATTTTGTAAATAGTACTGTACAAACTTGTTTTTGTGTTTTTATGCAACTTTATGTAACTATTTGAATTGAGATTTTTTTCATTTCAAAATGATCAACTTACTCTGCATTTTCTTTGATAGCAAAGCAAGCAGATTCATAAAAACATCCACTTAAAAAAATCAAAATAAATTATGAATAATCAAAATTACATCGCAAATTGTATTTTTTTTTTTTTTTTTTTTTTACAAATTGTGCACCACTACTATTTAGCATCTGTTCTCATCTAATCACTGTACATATGAGAAAAAGACAAAAAACTTGCAAAGCACTCAGTGGAGGTGCCGACCCATGAAAAACTGCAATCAGCACCTGTACTAACGTTTTTTAGATGGAGGTCTGATTTAGACTTTCAATATGTGTACTACATTTTTCTTTAAAAAAAATCATAATCTCAAAATGTACTGTAGCACATTTTATACAGTGCTGTGAGAAAGTATTTGCCCTCTTCCTGATTTCTTGTGTTTTGCATATTTGTCACACTTAAATGTTTCAGATAAGGGATGGGCAACTTTAGTGGTTGCAAAGGTCACAAAATTTTTTCCTCACTTCCCGAGGGCCAGATTTACATGTGTGTGTGTGTGTGGGGGGGGGGGGGGGGGGGGGGTATTATTTTCTGCAAAGTAAAAAATTTCACAAATAAAACTGAAAATGAAAATGAAAATAAAAGCTACTCAGTATTTTATCATATTACAATTAAAATTACTGATAAAATTATATCTGCCCTGCAATGGACTGGTGATCTGTCCAGCGTGTACCCTGCTTCTCGCCCAAAGATGCTGGGATAAGCTCCAGCCCCCCCACCCCACCTGCCGCGACCCGACAAGGATTAAGCAGTAGAAGGTGGATGGATAAAATTATATCATGATCTAATTTTTAAAATGTCAAAATGAAGAGCAAAGAGAAATTCTGGGCGATAATTAACAAAAGAAGCCAAGAAGAAAAGGAAATATGACAAGGCTTAGCTTGCTCTTGGATTCATTGTGGGTGTGGAGGGGCAGAGAAATAGCTGCAGGGTTCCCTCTGGTAACATTTCTCCGTGGCAAGCCACCTCGCCAGAAATTGTACCGCCACCCCAAGGCGATATGATTTTATTAAGAAAAATATATGAAGCAATGACTTTCCGCAAGCGCGCACACGAACAACGCACGTGGCCGTCATCCGCACGGAGTTTAGAAGCGCTCCGCCCACACGAGTTCTCGACTCAGTCAGCAGGCAGTGTCTCACTAAGCATGACTGTCTACAAAAACATGAGTTTGTTTAAGTACTTTAAACGTGGAAAAAAATCAGAAGAGGTATGTATGTAAGCACTGGAGGCGTTTATCATGGTTTTAACCCGCTGTTAACGGGAGCAAGAGACGTGGTTAGAATTCATATGCAGCTGGCTTCATATGAAGGGAAAGGTGGGGGCTGATGAATTGCTGAGGATATATTTCACCAGCCACTACAATATTAAGTTGTGTTCCCTATTATGTATCTGACAAGTTAATATGAGTGAAATAGATGAAGTTATTGACTTTAATCAGACCCGCCCACGCGAATTTTCGAGTTAGTCACCAGGCAGTGTCTCGCTAAGCGTGACTGTCGACAAAAACATGAGTTTGTTCAAGTACTTTAAACACGGCAAAAAAATCAGAAGAGGTATGTAAGCACTGGCTTTCATCATGGTTTTAACCCGCTGTTTTATGTCACTTAAGTAAGATGTGTTTTCCTCTCTTACAATTTTGAGTGCCAAAAGAACTGTAGTAGTGGTGTGAATCCCATGAAAATAAGTTTCAATTTGCAATATATTTTAATAAATATAATAGTTGTATTGTGTAACCCAGCTGAGAAAATGACCCCTTTTTTTCTCAGATGTCAATTGTATTAATACAATTGTGTGATTTTATTTTGAAAACCGATTATTTTGGGAAGAGGAAGTGTGATCCTCGTTATCCAACTTTTAAATTCCCGTTTCATGGTCACGTTGGGTGATCTGGGTCTTTTCATTCGTTAAGAGCGATATTAGCCCCGCCTTCCGAGCAGAGTGCTGAGGTGCTCTGCTGGTTTGTCGGTCTTTACGATCTGAGAGCGGACGAGAGAGGCTGTGGGCGGTCTGGTTCACACTGATACCTCTTCTTGTTGACGGGAGCACGAGCTTGAGAGGCATTGTGGCTGTGTCCTTTTGCTGTGTTCACATTGATGCCTCATCTTGGCTAGGTTTTTTTTGGTTGCCGATCAAGAACCTTCTGGATCCTGGATTCTCTCCGAATGGAGATGGCTAGCCTGACCCGAGACTGAACCGAGATCTAACCAAGATCTCGATTGAAGAGCATCCTTCCTCTCTCCAGTGCCCAAGACCAAATTGCTGCCAAAAACTTAAGGATGAGACAACATTTGAACAGTTCAAAACAAAAAGTGACCTCCCACATGCAAACTGTGCAATGCAGTTCAGATGAAGATGAGGACAATATCACGCTAAACTCACTCCAAGAACTCTCAAAACAAGTTGCAGAAATTCAAACGCAACTAGTAAAACTAACTGCAGAACCAAAAGCTCAAAACTCAAAAAGTACACTCAGTACAAAGCCAAAAGAGAAACAAAAGTCGGAGGTTCGAAGACGACCAGATACCGTCGTAGTTCCGACCATAAATGATACCGGATGGAGACAATACTGAAAATGATCACATTACAACTCAACCAATACTGACGATGGACAGTCTTGGTTGCACATGTAACGGGACGTGCATGATATTTAGTGCGGGAGAGTGTAACCCAGCTGAGAAAATGACCCCTTTTTTTCTCAGATGTCAATTGTATTAATTGTGTGATTTTATTTTGAAAACCGATTATTTTGGGAAGAGGAAGTGTGATCCTCGTTATCCAACTTTTAAATTCCCGTTTCATGGTCACGTTGGGTGATCTGGGTCTTTTCATTCGTTAAGAGCGATATTAGCCCCGCCTTCCGAGCAGAGTGCTGAGGCGCTCTGCTGGTTTGTCGGTCTTTACGATCTGAGAGCGGACGAGAGAGGCTGTGGGCGGTCTGGTTCACACTGATACCTCTTCTTGTTGACGGGAGCATGAGCTTGAGAGGCATCATGGCTGTGTCCTTTTGCTGTTTTCACATTGATACCTCATCTTGGCTAGGTTTTTTTTGGTTGCCGATCAAGAACCTTCTGGATCCTGGATTCTCTCCGAATGGAGATGGCGAGCCTGACCCGAGACTGAACCGAGACTGAACCGAGATCTAACCAAGATCTCGATTGAAGAGCATCCTTCCTCTCTCCAGTGCCCAAGATTCAAAGTGGTAACAACCCAAGTCGCCGCTTTAAAAGAGGAAAAGAAACCTGAGTCTGGAGATACAAGATATCTTGACTGGTCAAACGACTAAACCGAAAGGACAAACAAACACTGAGCTCAGTAGGACATTTTTGGGGTTTTATTTCATGCCGGCCGTTGTTATATTTGTATAGTAGTAAATTGTTTGTATATATTGTTCGCTTTATCTCTACAAATAACAACCATTATTGCTCATTCCTTGCCTCCAGCTATTTCATTCCACACTCATTTTAATCCCCTATTGTAACCCTTACGAACCTAGCAACTGGGTCTACACTTAATAATTTCCCTTACATAATTAACATAAGGCAAGGGTTACAATTGACATATTTGCTTCTTGCATGGTGTTTACATGGTGCCATTATTTACCAAAGATGTTGGCGTATGTTCACTGAGTTACATTTAGTGACTCTGTACTCGAGTAACTTTAACAAAACTGCTTTATGATTGAGTAGTGCAGTCATGGAATACTGTTGCCTCTTATTTGAGTGCATGTGTGAAGAAGAAGTAAACAGTAGGCTACTTTCACTGGAGTACATTTTGGCTGTACTTTTTAATAGTTTATTTCACTGTTTTGAACCGAGTTTGTTCAGTGTTTTTCAGACATTTTCCTCCTGTTTTCTCTGATAATACCAAAATGTGATTATGTCCAGATAATGACCATGCTCAGAGAGAAAAGGAGTTAAAATTAGCTTGTTTATACTTCATGTCAGGTCAGGCATTGGTTTGCTTGCCACCGGATAACCATGAAAACCGGTACTACCTGTCTCATGGGTCAGGCCGTTGGCAACTCAACCGGCAACCCCACCCTTCTGAGGGTGTGGAGGGTGAAACTGGGCATCCTGGCAGAACTAAAAACAATATCTGTCACAGGTCTGTGGTGGACCACTCCCAGTTACACGGGGTGAGACCGGACATCCTGGCAGATAAGCACTTCTGTTGCAAGGTCTTTGGTGGACTTTTGCCAGTCGGTGCATCATGACATGCACTACACAAAGAGCAGAGATAAACAAACCTATCATCTGGTCAGTCACTGCAACAGATACTGGAGTCAGTTTGTCTTGACCTGTCCTTGCCACTGATAATACCTCTATCTGCCAAGAATGTGCTGCTAGTCCAGCAAAAGCTAGCGGTACTCAAATACTTTGCAAGCAGTTTCATGAAATGGTCATCCAGTGAGCAACTCATACCGGCTCGGACGTCACCCGGGTTAGCAAGGTCGGGGGTTCCTGGCGGCGGAGGGCGAGGGATGGAGCTGCGTGGGGGAATCTGATCAGACCTAAATGAAACAGTCATTGTCGCCCCTGACAGACTGCTATGATGATGATGATGATGAACCCGCTGTCAACGGAAGCAATAATGGAAGAGTCGCTTAGCTAAGAGATGTGGTTAGAATTCATATGCAGCCGGCTTCATATGAAGGGAAAGGTGGGGGACTGATGAACTGCTGAGGATATATTTCACCAGTCACTACAGTATTAAGTTATGTTCTGTAGGAACTGCAGGAATGAAGAGACTGGCAATTTCTCTCTTTTCTCGCATGAGCAGGCATGCCGTTTTCATTCTCCAGTGGCAGTGACAAAAAGCAACAGCTAAAAACGCTAGCTCTAAACTGAGGTCCTTCAGTGGCTGCCTAGAGAGGTGCCTGATGAGAAAGCCTGGGCGCACAACTATAACTGCCTAAACAGATCATTCTGTACATGAACATTGTGGTGAATTATGTCTTTGGAGTCCGCTACAGTTCCCTATTATGTACCTGGCAGGTTAAGATTTACGAAGTCATTGACTTTAATCTGTCAGCAGTCTCAGACAAACTAAACGTGCCAACATCTGATTTCAAAATAAGGGAGGTTTTTCCTGCTGTCTGGGTGGTGAGGAGATTTCTAAAAAAAAAAAAAAAAACTATAAATATATAGAAATATTATAACAGAAATAATGGCATCCTTGGTCATTTAAGTTAATTTATTTCATTAAATACAATTTTATTAATATTTTTTCTTTGTAATCAGAGTTAAATTATTGTTCTGTTCTGACTGCAAAATTATGGTCAAAAATGTCAATTGTTATAAGTGGTGTTCACTTATATAGTGCTTTTCTTCTCATCTAGGATGACCAAAACGCTTTACAGATCCTGCAGTCCACCCATTCACACACTGATGGCGGCAGAGCTGCCATATACACAGATGCTAACCAAGCCACCAGGAGCAACTGGGGGTTCAATGTCTTGCTCAAGGACACTTTGACAAGCGGACAGCAGACAGAGTGGGAATCAAACCCATGACCCTCCGATCAGTAGTCAGTCACACTACACCTGCGCCACCCCTTATAAGGAAAAAGTAAAAAAAAATACCACAGTCTGTTTCAAATTTATCTAAAAACCAAACTAATTTTATTTTAAAAAACAGACAAAAATTAGACATAAAATAATCTACAAATTTATAATAACGTTTCAAATGTACAATTAATTACGGCATTACGGCACCTACAGGTGATACAATAAGCAAAAACACTGCGATAAAAGACTCCATTTTCATAAAGAACACAGACGAGAGAGAGGTCATTGAAATTGTTAAATCGTTTAAAAGTAAAACATCTATGGATTGTGATGGTATTGACATGCTCTTAGTCAAAACTATCATTGAATGCTTAGTGAAGCCACTGACGTATATCTGTAACCTGTCTCTCCAAACAGGTATATTTCCCAATGCAATGAAAATAGCTAAAATAATTCCGATATAAAAGACGGGTCACAGAGGGGAATTTTCAAACTATAGACCTATTTCACTATTGCCACAATTTTCCAAGATACTTGAAAAAATATTCTGTGAGAGAACTGACAACTTCATAATGAAGAATAATTTATTGTGTGCGCAGCAATATGGGTTCAGACACAAGAGGACAACTGCATTTGCTCTAATGGAATTTATAGAAAAAATATCAACTGCCATTGAAAATAAAGAGTATTCATTTGGGGTATTCCTGGATCTTAAAAAAGCATTTGATACAATGGATCATAATTTACTATTAAAGAAACTACAAAATTGTGGTATTAGGGGGGTAGCACTGTCCTGGTTATGTAGTTACTTAAAGAATAGATATCAGTATGTATGTGTTAGTGACAAAAACTCACAGTTACTGAAGGTTACTTGTGGAGTCCCACAGGGTTCAGTTTTGGGGCCACTGTTATTCAATATATATATATATATATATATATATATATATATATATATATATATATATATATATATATATATATATATACAGTATATATATATGTAAAGTTTCGAAAAGAATGGATTTAATATTGTTTGCCGATGACACTAATCTATTATGCAGTGGAAGTAATTTGGAACAACTTCTGGATACACTCGGAAAGGAATTAGGAAACCTTAAACTGTGGTCTGATTCAAACAAATTAACGCTCAATTTAAGTAAGACAAAATTTATAGTTTTTAACAACCATCACAACAACTTAGTATCTAAACTCAGTGTAAATGGTGTAGAGATTGAAAGGGTATCCAAAACTAAATTTCTTGGAGTAATAATTGATAATAAACTGTGTTGGAAGTCACATATTAATTATATTAAAGGTAAAATATCTAAATCAATTGCAATACTACACAGAGTGAAATATTTGCTGAATCAACCCACATTATATACTTTGTATCATTCATTAATACTCCCATACATGACATATTGTACTGAAGTATGAGGAAATACATATAAAACAAACATATATCCAATCTTTATGCTTCAGAAGAGAGCTATTAGAATAATAAACAAAGCTGCTTACAGGGAACCAACAAACCCACTTTTTCTTAAATTAAAAGCTCTCAAGTTGAAAGATCTGGTTGACTTTAAAACTGCAGTAATAATGTTTAAAGTGAAGAATCTATCACTGCCCGCAAATATCCAAAAGTTGTTCCAAATAAGGGAGAAACAATATCATTTCAGAGGAATGTATATTTCAAAAACCTTCAGTGAGAACTACCACCAAGCAACACTGTGTCTCAGTGCAAGGAGTCAGATTGTGGAACGCTTCTGGACCTGAATTAAAATCATGTACAACGCTTGGACAATTTAAACAAAAACTAAAGGAAGAAATATTCCAAACATATACGTATACAAGATGACATGTAAAATCACATAAGGATTGTCATATCCAGTCTGTGTTGTGTTGTTGCTTAGTTTTTGTCACGTTTTGTCTTAGCTTTGTTCTGAATTGTAATCGCTCTTGTTTTGTTTTTCTTTTGAATTCTTGGATGGAATATGGGTGGGCAATAGAAGCTGTGGCTTCAGCCATCACCTATTTCGGATAACTTAGTTGAACTGTATGATCAGAGGAGTTATTGTTTAATTTGACCTTGTAAGATGTGTTTTTTTTCCCCTTTGTTGTATTATTCTGTTCCTTTCTTTTAATCTTTACTTTTAATCTATCCAAAATAAAGATTCATTCATTCAAAGTCAATTTTACTACAGGAAATCACAAATTTGAGGAACATGGTTTCAACTTTAGATAGATTTACAGAGAAAAGCAGAAAACTATAAGAAAATTGTTATAAATTTTTGAGAAAAACCTCATACCTTCAAGACTGAAGTCATTCCTCAAGTTTTTAAGTGGGTGCTCTTTGTACCCTTAACTTAATTAGAAATTTTTGGTTGTCTACTTTTAATTATTAATTTCAAAGCACTGCTTTTACATAGGATTCCAAGGTTGTCATAGCCAGGAGCGGCACTGGGGTTAAGCTCCCAGTGCTCATAAAATGCTCCTTATGGCGTGCGTCTCGAAAAGCCTCTGACAACTAAGTCCAACTCCTAGCCTGCCCGTGTGGTTTAGTCTCTAAGCCCGGCGGAACTGCTTTTACTAATAGGAGAAGGGGCGAGGGTGGATCTCTGGCGCCTTAAAACCAGATGCTTCGGGTAGATGGTGGCTCGTCAACCTGGGAAGGTAGCCCATCTAGGGGAAGGTAAACCCTGATTTCAAACCTCTGCTGCCTTGCGGCATACCCAGTCACGGGAAAGGCTTCGGGAGTCAACCCTGAGGAAAAATCCGGAGTCGGAGCCCCTAAGGCAGTTCTATGTTGTGCTCAACATCGTTCTGGCAGCTCCTGCAACGGCGCTGGTGCCAAACTGTAGCAGCCCTGCTGTTCCTTTGGATTCATCAGTGACGTGGAGAGGGGGGACATGCTGCATGGGCAACATCTTGTCCTCCATATCTTCCTGCCCAGGCTTGAATCCTACCAACGCCCAACGCTGGAAGGTAGAACACCGGATCACTGGACAGGACACTCCAGCTTCGCCTTTGGCGTAGACAAAACACGGGGAATGACAGTTACCGGTTATAAGCCACTGCTCAATTGGCGTAGAGCATGGCGCCAGGGGTTGTTCCCGACGGTGGGAGGGATCATCAGATCTCACTGGACAGCTACCGCCCGCCTCAAGCTGGGCAGCCCCCAGCCAATAAGGTGTTGTCCCGCCACAGCTTGCTTTCCTCATTGGGTGCATGGGGATAAGGAGAAATTCAAACAGCAGGCTGAGAACCTTCGCACCAGGCAAGACAATAAAACAAAAGAGACCAACTCTAAAACTGGGAACTTGGAACGTCCGCACTATGATGACAGGACTCGCTGCTAACCTCAAGGACATCAACGACACCAGGAAGACTGCCATCATCAATAATGAGCTGAAGAGACTGGGAGTGGATATCGCCACTCTCCAGGAAACACGGTTAGCTGATGCAGGCACACTGAGAGAGAAGGACTACACGTTCTACTGGCAGGGAAAGGGCAGTGACGAACACAGGGAACACGGAGTGGGCTTCGCAGTGAAGAACACTTTGCTGAAGATGGTGGAACCGGGCAGCACTGGCTCTGCACGACTCCTCACCCTCCGCCTGAACACCACTGAAGGCCCAGTCACCCTCGTCAGTGTGTATGCCCCAACACAGACAGCCACACCAGAGGCAAAAGACGAGTTCTACGAGAATCTCGCAACAACTGTCAGGATCATCCCCAACTCTGAACAACTCATTCTCCTTGGAGACTTCAATGCCAGAGTGGGTGCTGACCACGACTCCTGGCCCTCCTGTCTTGGACCTTTTGGCGTGGGCAGAATGAACGACAACGGACAGCGGCTGCTCGAGTTCTGCACATATCACGATCTGTGCATCACAAACTCGTTCTTCAAGACCAAGCCCCAACACAAGGTTTCCTGGCAACATCCGCGCTCAAAGCACTGGCACCAGCTAGACTTGATCCTGACCAGGCGCACCTCACTGAAGAACGTGCTAATCACCCGTTCGTTCCAGAGTGCAGATTGCGACACAGACCATTCATTGGTGTGTTGCAAGGTCAAGCTGCAGCTGAAGAAATTCCATCGTGCTAGACAACCTGGAAAGGCACGGATTGACACCAGCAAGATGGCCCAACCAGAACTTGTTGAGCAGTTTGCCTCCACCTTTGAGAAGGAACTTGGTGTACCACAAGGAGGAGAATCTGCAAAGCAGAAGTGGGAAGAGCTGCGAAACTTCCTTCCGCCCTCCCAAGAGAGCAGACGCTTTTTTCTTCTCTCCTGCTGACTTTTTCCTCCCCTCCTACTACTGGATCCCAGCTTGCTGTTGTCTGTCTGCGTCTAACTGCGACTGCCGAAAAGAAATTATGGAGTTAATAAGCTGGGCTTTGAACACAATTGACACTATTTTTTCAACAAGGAAAAGTGCTCCGGGGGAAGCTGTCTGCCCCGCTGGAACGGCTCCAGTGGGCTATCTATGTGACACAGGTAATTGGAAAATGCTGTGTCTCTCTAATCTCTCTATCGAAGATATTGAAGATTTGTTTATCTTCGTAATCTTGGTGATTGGGATAATTCTGATTGGGACGGGAATTGTCTTGGTTTACCGTAAATTGCTGAAGATGGATTCAACCTATCAAAATGCTGGCCAGGCGAGGTGCATCCAACAAATTGAGAAACTGGAGAAGACCCTGATAGCGACTACTGGAGAACTGTCTCGTAAGGTGGATTACATCATGGGTTCGCTCAGGTCTTTCCACGACGAATTCAAAGCTGCGCAATGAAGGATTAATGTACTGAATCTACAGAAGAAATACAAGTCTCCTCTGTGATCAGTCCTATTTGGCATTATTATTCCCCATGAAAATTCCTCCTGGCTGTCTGCAGACTGTGTTTTTTCAAAATCATGAGCACAAGGCCTTGGACAGCCAGCTGCAGCGCCAGATAAGACTGGGCGCCAGACAGACAAAACATCTTCTGCCAAGGGTCCTTGGGTCTCTCTTATTATCATCAACACTGCTCAACACCGCACACACATTGATTCATGAACTGATTAAAGATATACTGTACACTGCTCTCTTGTGTCTTGTGAAATTCTGAGTTGTTGCTCTGTGCTATTGAGAGATTTTTTTTCATTGTAATCATAATCTGCTTAAAAATAAGCTGTATTATGATAACGAAGTTTTTTTTCTCCTCCCCCCTTGTGTCGTTCCCTCCCTTCCCCTCCCTTTCTTATCTATCTCTGTTTGATGAGGCGCCTATTATGGCTGCCGTGTCGTTGTGTCGCGCGCATGCGCACCAATGTCAAGTCAAGTTCCTCGTGTGTTTTTTACATGCTTGGCAATAAAGTTTATTCTGATTCTGATTCTGATTCTGATTCTGAAACACCATCTACCGCACAGCCTTGGCTACCCTTGGGAGGAAGACCTTGAAGTCACAGGACTGGTTTGATGCCAAGTTGACCGAGATGACCCCCGTCATTGAAGCCAAGCGCTCAGCACTTGCTGAGTACAAGAAGTACCCAAACGAGAAGAATCTCCAGATTCTCAGGGCTGCGAGAAGCAAAGTTCAGCAGACTGCTCGGCACTGTGCCAACGAGTACTGGACTCAGCTCAGCCAACACATTCAAACCGCTGCCATAACAGGGAACATCCGTGGTATGTACGATGGCATCAAGAGAGCACTTGGTCCGGCTCAGAGCAAGACGGCCCCCCTCAAATCTTCCACTGGGGAGATGATCACAGAGAAGAACAAGCAGATGGAGAGATGGGTGGAACACTACTCCGACCTCTACTCTAGACAGAACACCGTGACACCGTCAGCCCTTGATGCCATCGACTGCCTGCCATCCATGGATGAACTTGATGCCGAGCCAACCATCGACGAACTCAGTAAGGCCATTGATAGCTTGGCCGCTGGCAAGGCACCCGGCAACGACGGCATACCCCCTGACCTGATCAAGCACTGCAAGACCGCCCTACTGCTGCCATTGCATGACGTCCTCTGCCAGTGCTGGAAGGAAGGTGCCGTACCACAGGACATGAGGGACGCCAAGATCATCACCCTCTACAAAAACAAAGGGGAGAGAAGCGACTGCAACAACTACAGGGGCATTTCCCTCCTCAGCGTTGTTGGCAAAGTCTACGCACGAGTTGTTCTTGTTCGTCTACAGAAGCTTGCCGAACGTGTCTACCCCGAGTCTCAGTGTGGCTTCCGCGCTGAGCGATCGACGGTAGACATGATATTCTCCATCTGCCAACTCCAGGAGAAATGCAGAGAACAGAACATGCCTCTGTACGTCGCCTTCATCGACCTCACCAAAGCGTTCGATCTGGTCAGCAGAGAGGGCCTTTTCAAGATCCTGCCAAAGATAGGATGCCCACCAAAGTTGCAAAGCCTCATCGAATCGTTTCACACCAACATGCAGGGGATAGTGCAGCACGATGGCAACGTCTCAGAGCCATTCAACATACGCAGCGGAGTGAAACAGGGCTGTGTACTTGCGCCAACCCTCTTTGGGATTTTCTTTGCTATGCTCCTGAGGCATGCCTTCAGCACAGCAACAGAGAGAATCTACCTGCACACAAGATCTGACGGCAGGCTTTTCAACCTCGCCCGCCTGAAAGCCAGAACCAAAGTACGCGAGGCTCTAATCAGAGACATGCTGTTCGCAGACGACGCTGCAGTCGCAACCCACACACAGCAGGAGCTTCAGACCCTGATGGACCGCTTCTCCCAGGCATGCAAGGACTTCGGGCTTACCATCAGCCTGAAGAAGACTAACGTCTTGGCGCAAGGCACGGAAGCACCACCAACCATCACCATTGATGACTACAAGCTGGAGGTCGTGAATCAGTTCACGTACCTGGGGTCCACGATCAGCAACAACCTCTCCCTTGATACAGAGATCAACAAGAGGATTGGAAAATCAGCCTTCACACTCGCTCGCCTCACCACACGAGTGTGGGAGAATCCCAAACTCTCTGTCAAGACGAAGATGGCAGTGTACAACGCCTGCATCATCAGCACACTGCTCTATGGGAGTGAGACGTGGACAACATACGCCCGGCAGGAAAAGAGACTGAACTCCTTCCACTTGCGCTGCATTCGCCACATCCTGGACATATTCTGGCAGGACAAAGTGCCCAACACAGAAGTTCTGTCCCGCGCCGGCCTTCCCTCCATGTTCACTCTACTCAGGCAGCGCAGGCTCCGCTGGCTAGGCCACGTTCACCGTATGGAGGATGGCAGAATCCCCAAAGACATCCTCTATGGAGAACTGGCAACTGGCAGGAGAGACGTTGGCCGCCCACAGCTGCGCTTTAGAGACGTCTGCAAGAGAGACATGAAGGCCCTGGATATCAACACAGAGCGCTGGGAGGACCTTGCAATGGACCGCTCCAAATGGAGAGGCACCCTGGCCAGACAGCTCAAGGTGGGTGAAGAGAGACTGACTGCTGCAGCAGATGAAAAAAGGACCCGCAGGAAGAACCGCCACAGACCCAGCAGCACGGAGACCACCCACAAGTGTGACCTGTGTGACAGGGACTGTCATTCGCGCATCGGCCTGTTCAGCCACAGGCGGTGCTGTTCCAGCAGAGTAGACGTTTAGGATTCTCTTCCATGGTCATCATAGACCAACGGAGGCCGACGAGCTTTTACATAAGTACAATTTCTGGTTACTATACCCACCTGATCATATAATTTAAGTATGCATAGTACATTACTATTATGAATGGGGTTTTTTTTCCCTTCCCTACTCTCTCAATGGAAAAAAAGAAACACTAGAATAAAAATACAAAAAATACACATATTTTTGTCATTTATGTAAACCATGACAAAAAAATCCTGCAGGACAAAACATGACACTTGATATTTTCTAACCTGTTTGTATACCACCATAGACAGAGAGAGAACCTGAATTAGACAGAGCTCAGAGAGGGCAAGATGAGACAGAAGAGAGGAGCCAAGGAGAGGAAAGTGTTCAGGCAGAGGAGAGGAAGGAGAGAAGGATAACACCACTAAAAGGTCTAAACCCAGGATGTCTGGGTGAGACCCCAACTGGCCCAATATTCAAGCCTCGGTTGTACAATACTTCAAATGGTAAGTTCCATATGCAATGTTACTGTGTAAAATTTTAAAAAGAAATAAATAGTATAAAATTAAAATATTCCGGTATGTTTGAAAATATGTTGCCACTGCGCCAAGGTCTTTAAGCCAGAAGAAACACTGAGCTGTGTGGGCTTGGTAATGTCTGGCTCCCCAAAATGGGGAATTAAAAAAAGTTTAAGAGCCCCTGGTATAAATGAACAAAAAAAAAATAAAAAAAATCAGCAGATTACAACGACCAGTCTCTGAACTTTTATTGCTGACATGGGATTTTAACAGTGTGCTTCAGTTGCACTCTTTAGAAAGAAACCTCAAAGCTTTGAATATTTTTCTGTATAATTAAGGAAAGCCTCCAAGCTCCATGAGACTTCACCTGCCAAACAAGAATAAATGCTACAATTCCTCAGCTGTACAATTTGTTCTTGTTTAAAAGCAGCGTACTTTGTACATTTAATAATAACAATAATAATAATGGATTAGATTTGTATGGTACTTCACATGTCAAGTGACATCTCAAAGTGTTTTACTGCTATTTACAGCCTGTTAATGCGGTCTTAGCATGAAAAAACATACCCGACAACACTCTGGTGCACACTGCTGCTCAAGATTCAAGATTTTATTTGTCAGTACTACAATATACGTACAGGATATACAGAAGAATTGAAATGGCATTTCTCTCTCTCTTCAGTGGTGTGCGCAATATAAAAAACAAAAGGAATAAGGCTGGAAAAACAACAGCAGCAGTCTATGTATAGTAATGCTACCCATAGTGCAAATAGCAACAAAAGATAGACCCAGACATCCCATAGTGCAAATAAAGATAAACAATCAAACTCAGCAATCCTATATACAGAAAAAGTAGAGCAGTAATACTTGTAGTTGCAAGTTCGATGCAGTAGTGTAGGTGCAGACAGTGACAGATAGGACTGCACATGAACAGTATTGCAAAACAGACAGCAGCAGCTATGGCATTTGTGCAAATGGTTGCAGTAAAGTGCAGAGACATACAGCAGCAAATGTATTACTGTTGGTGTGCCAGTCTTTCTGTGCCAACAGCTGAGGTGGTTATTGTGCGGGTGAGTGTGATTCGGACTGGGGGGAAAGGGGGGGGGCAGAGTTCAGGCTCCTGATGGCCTGATGAACAAAGCTGTTTAGCAGTCTTGTTGGGTGGGCCCGGAGGCTCCGGTGCCTTTTCTCCAAGGGCAGGGAGCTGAAGAGGGAGTGTGAGGGGTGGGAGGTGTCGCCTGCAATGTTGATGGCTCTGCAGGTGAGGTAGATGTCCGAGAGTGGGGCAGAGGGGCACTGATGATCTTGCTCCCGCTAGTGGCTCCCTCACTCTCACTCTATCACTTGCAGAGAGTGGCACTTAGGTTTCGGTTAGAGGTCCCTCTGCTGGCGGACTCTATAACTGGATTGAAGAATGTGGTTGCAAACGTGATATAAATAAATAGTTGATTTTTGGAAATGGACTGGTGGGCCGCAGTGGATGCGAGTTGCCCATCCCTGTGTCAGACCATCAAACAAATTTTAATATTAGACAAAGATAACCTGAGTAAAGCTATTTTTAAATGAAGCTTTATAATGAAAAAAGCTATCCAAACCTACCTGAAATAAAATGTAGTTAATCACAGTTAATTCATGATGTAACCGGGGGGGAGGGGGAAGTACTGTTTCATATAGGGCCAGGTAGGTTTGGATAGTTTTTTCCCCTTAATAGATGAAATCATCATTTAACAAGAGCACTCTGAGGCGAGTGCAATATCCCCACCTCTGTTTTCTTTGAAGATCCCGATGTGTCACTGAAGGAGAGCAGTTTTCAACTTTTCCATATAATTGTTGGGACAGAACCAAATTATGAATAGCCAATCATCCATGAATATACAACAAAAATTGTTGTATACAACCCAAAGTTGTAGGTCAGGTCCCAAGCTGAACCTGTGTAGCAAGTTTGGTGACCCTTGAGAGTTATAGTAAGAGGGCACATGGAATGCTAACTTTGATCTTTTGACCCCAAACCTATAGTCAGAGGTCATGATTTCAGGGTGAATCCGTGTACCAACTTTGGTGACCGTAGCATCCTTTGTTGTTGAGATACAGTTTCCATGCCATTTTGACCTTGACCTTGCAAACAAAAAACCATAGTCACACTTCAGGGTCACAGGGTGAACATGTATACCACATTTGGTGGCCCTAGCTTTACTTGTTCTATAGTAACAGTGCAACTTGAATGTTAACTGTGTCCTTTGACCTTTTGACCTCAAACCCATAGTCAGAGGTTAGGGTCTCAGGCTGAACATGTGTACCAAGTTTAGTGACCCTAGCTTTACTCGTTCTATAATAATAGTACAAATGGAATATCAACTTTGACCTTTTGACCCTAAATCCATAGCCAGGTCAGGGTATAAGCCATCCAAGATTTGTCTTAGATGCAACTATAGTACGGATTTTAAAAGTCTACATAATTTCTTTCAGTAGTTACTGTAGCTGTGTTCGGAATGTCTACTCACTCCCTCCCTCCCTACTCGCTATATAATGAATTCAGATATAGAGGACTATATAGCAAATTCAATTTAACAATAAAATTATCAGCTTTCGGACACTACTCGGCTTGTTTTCATGGCACGGTCAATGATGTCATCATGGTGAGACAGTAAAACATAACAGATTAATGGTGGTTAAAGAAGTTAATACCTGCATGTAATTTGTAGTAAATATGTATTCAAATCACTTTTGCTGAATTAATAAATATAAATACCTTAAGATAGTTTATTCTGTGATGTAAAGCTCTCCTCTCACTGCTCCGTTGGCTGCACAATGCATTACAGGATACACTGGCTAATGTAGTGACCATCTGTTGTACACGACTTTTACAGGGAGTACACTGGCTTGTGCACCCCCTGTGGCTGGGTAACCAACTTTCCTTCTTCCATTCTATTTTTGCTGTGCACCAAGCTAGAATGCAGGAAGTACCATTTCTATATGGTCTTTAGTATGACCTGGCCGGGACTTGAACCCACGACCTCCCGGTTGTCAGGCAGATGCTTTACCGCCAGGCCACCACTCCAGTCACTAATGTATATCAAACTCCGGTACCAAGTTTCAAAACAATTGGTACAAAACTGTAGCAGGAGTTGATCTCACAAAAGTGGAACAGACAGACAGACAGATGGACGGACTGCCCCATACCATAATCGCCCCGTACCATAATCGCCATATACCATAATCCTCCTTTGGTCTTTGCCCAAAGGGGTGTTTGACAAGGGGGTCAGTTTTATCCCCCCTTTGGTCTTCGACCAGTGGGGGATAAAAACTGCATTTCGTATTTACTCAGGTTGTCTTTGTCTAATACTAAAATTTCTTTGATGATCTGAAACATTTAAGTGTGAAAATATGCAATAATATAAGGAATCAGGATGGGGCAAATACTTTTTCACAGCACTGTACATGGAGTAAATGACTGCTGGCTGGTTGAAGATTTGTGCAAAGGAATTCCATGAAGGTGTATTAGAGTTCCCCAACACTCAGTACACTGACTGCAAATTTGTTCGTACCTCCCCTCCCAACCCCCCCCCCCCCCACAACTATCTCTGAAATAACTTGAAACTGATGAATGTTTAATGGCATATCTTATTGTTTATATTGTAGCACCTTGTGTGAGCCAGATTATCTAGCATCCTAGACAGGAGACAGTGATAAGCTTGGGACAACAAAGAGCAGGAGGTTCCTGGTGAGATAGCAGGAAGGAGTCAGGGATGAAGGTTGTTGAATGCAGTGTGATGCAAATGTCATGTTGTGTGTGATGTAAATGCCATGAAACTTAAGTGGAGAGTTTCTGCTTGAAAGTTCAGTCTGTTCTGTGCTTGAAAGATGTGAGTGTGTAATAAATCGTCTGAAATGATTCCGCCTCTGATTTCACACACTCCACACTGGTGACCCAAGACGTATTATGGAACACGAGGCAAGATCCCCGGAGCCGGCCCGGTCAGGAAGCTACAGCGAGGCGGCAGCCATCCCACAGACAGCCAGGACTGGAACCTACAGCCACGCGTGTGCGGTTTCAGTCAAGCTACCGGATTTCTGGCAGCACAACCCACGCTCTTGGTTCCACCTCACCGCGGCCCGGTTCGCCCTCCGGGGAGTAACAGTAGATGATACCAGATTCTACCATGTGGTCGCAGCGCTCGACGCAGGCACAGCTCAGCAGGTAGCGAGCCTGCTCGATCAGCCACCAGCCAGCAGCAAATATGAGGCACTCAAGGCTGCGCTCATCCAGCGCTACACACTCTCGGAATGTGAGAGAGTGGAGAGGCTCCTGACGCAGACCGAGTTAGGAGATGGTTCAGCCGTAGACCTGATGGAGAAGATGCTGGCGTTAATGGGCACGGACAACGGGCACTTCTCTGTTTGCCCACCTCTTCCTCCGGAACCTTCCGACAGTAGCGAGAGCGGTTCTGGCCAATTCGCCGTGGCTGGCTGCGCGCGACTACCGTGCGCTAGCCCAGGAGGCAGACCGGATCACCCTCACCACCAGGGCGATCACAGTCAACGCGGCAGTGGCGGAGCCCAGCGAGACGGCCAGAGGAGGCGAGGAGCCACCGACGGTAGCGGCAGCGGGGGCCAAGGAGCGCCAGAGAGACACGCTCTGTTTCTACCACCGCCGCTTCGGAGAGAAGGCACGCAGATGTGCGCCACCGTGCCAATTCAAGCGCTCGGGAAAACGCCAAGGCCGGGGGTCGGTAGCAGCTGCGACCCTCGGTGAAGAGAACAAGCTGCTCTACTTAACGGATGCACGCTCTGGGAGGCGTTTCCTCATGGACACCGGAGACCAGAAGAGCTTCATCCGGCCGACCTACGCTGACCGGCTGGCAGGATCTAGCGGCCCCGGGATGTTGGCAGCAAACGGCTCGGATATTAAGACCTTTGGTGAGAGGACTCTGCTCTTATCTCTACACGGCCGTACATATGAGTGGACTTTTGTTGTAGCAGCACTGAATTACCACATACTGGGGGCTGATTTTCTGTGTGCACATGGTTTACTGGTTGATGTTGCTAACAGGCGCTTGGTTAATGCACTGTCCTTTGACTCTCTCCCCTGTATAGCTCGAGTGACCCAGCCAACAGCACAAGCCAACGTCACAGCTACAGGCGGTAAGTTCCACACACTGCTCACTCAGTTCCCAGCACTCACGGTCCCGACGTTTTCCGCAGCCATCGCTAAACACGGGGTGGAGCACTTTATCACCACCACCGGGCCGCCCGTTTTTGCAAGACCTCGGCGCTTGGACGCAGCTAAACTGGCCATAGCGCGCGAGGAGTTCGCCAACCTGGAAAGGTTGGGCATCATCAGGCGCTCGAACAGCCCATGGGCTTCCCCGCTACACATGGTCCCTAAGGCTGAGGGATCGTGGTGACCGTGCGGGGATTTCTGCAGGTTGAACAACGCCACAGCGCACGACCGCTACCCAATTCCCCACATACAGGATTTTTCCGTTCACCTCGCCGAAGCACGCATTTTTTCCAAAATAGACCTGGTCCGCGGTTACCACCAAGTCCCAGTGCGCGCTGAGGACATACCCAAAACAGCGGTAATAACTCTGTTCGGTCTATTCGAGTTCCTGCGCATGCCATTCGGGTTAAAAGGAGTGGCACAGACGTTCCAGCGCATGATGGATGCAGTGCTGCGCGATCTCCCGTTCGTGTTCGTCTACCTGGACAATATCCTGGTAGCCAGTGCTACAGGAAGACGAACACGAAACCCACCTCACGACGGTTTTCCGGAGGTTGGAGGAGCACGGGTTAATAATCAACCTGGCGAAATGCCAGTTCAGCGTGACGGGGATTGATTTTTTGGGGCACCGTGTCTCTCCGGAAGGAGCGATTCCGCTGCCCGACAAAGTGCGCGCTGTGGCGGATTTTCCCCGGCCTCAGACGGTCAGGGCACTGCAGGAATTTTTGGGGATGGTGAACTTTTATAACCGTGTCCTACCCCATATGGCGCATCTCATGCAACCATTGTACGCCGTGCTCAAGAAACAGAAACCCGCAGATAGGGTCGAATGGACCCCGGAGCGAGAGCGGGCGTTCTCAGAAGTTAAAGCGGCCCTGGCAAACGCCGCACTGCTGGCACATCCAGATCCGACGGCCTGCATAGCGCTCACCACTGACGCTTCAGACGTGGCCATAGGGGCTGTCGTGGAGCAGCGCGTCGCCGGGGCTTGGCAGCCGCTCGCCTTTTTCAGCAGAACTTTGTGCAACAGCGAACGTAAATACAGCACGTTCGACAGAGAGTTGCTGGCTCTCCACCTGGCCATACGCCACTTCCAGTTCTGGCTGGAAGGGCGCAGCTTCACCACGTTCGTGGACCACAAGCCGCTAACATTCGCGATGGCCAAGGTTTCAGAACCGTGGTCGGGCCGGCAGCAGAGACAGCTGGCCGCGATCTCAGAGTTTACTACCGATATTCAGCATGTGTCTGGTAAACTGAATGTAGTGGCGGACTGCCTCTCGCGCGCCGTGGTGGCCCCGGTCTGCGTGGGGATAGATTACGCAGCCATGGCTGCGGAGCAGATTAGCGATGCAGACGTGCACGCGCTCCAGTCTGGACCAACAGGGTTAAGGCTGGAGAGCAGGGTGCTGCAGGATGGCGCCCCCCCCCCCCCCAATCTGCGATGTCTCCACGGGTCACCCGCGTCCGGTGGTCCCGGCCGCGTGGCGCCGCCGCGTGTTTGAGTCGGTTCACACTCTGGCACACCCAGGAGTGCGCGTGTCGGTCAAAATGGTGGGAGAGAAGTTTGTTTGGCCGAGCCTGCGCAAACAAGTGAAGGAGTGGGCTGCAGCCTGCGTGGCGTGCCAACGAGCCAAAGTACACAGACACACGAAGGCTCCCTTGGAGCCGTTTCGTATTCCGGCTAAGAGGTTCGACCATGTTCACGTGGACCTCGTGGGCCCCCTCCCGCCATCACAGGGGTGCACGCACCTCCTGACAATGGTGGACCACACCACGCGCTGGCCAGAAGCGGTCCCGCTGGCGGCAACCACGTCCGCGGACGTAGCGCGCGCTTTTTTAACAGCATGGGTGGCACGTTTTGGAGTCCCTTCGGACATTACGTCAGACAGGGGCCCGCAATTTGTTTCCGAACTCTGGTCCGCGATGGCCCACAGCCTGGGTGTTACAATTCACCGCACAACCGCGTACAACCCACAGGCCAATGGGTTATGTGAGCGTTTTCATAGATCACTGAAAGCGGCACTCAGGGCTTCATTGACGGATGCAAATTGGGTAGACAGGCTGCCGTGGGTTTTATTGGGGTTGCGCTCCGCGCCAAAAGAGGATCTGGAAGCTTCCCCGGCAGAGTTTGTTTTTGTGCAGCCACTACGGCTGCCCGGGGAATTTCTGCCAGATAATCCCGCGCCGGGCAGCTCCCCGTCTCAGCTTTTGCAGCGTAGCGCAAACACAGGCACGCTGCCGGGCCCTGCCCACCACAGTTTTCCGCGTGTTTTCGTGCCTAAAACTTTGAAGAGCGCGGAGTTCGTTTTCGTCAGACACGACGCCCACCGCCCTCCATTGCGCCCACCCTATGATGGACCGTTCAGAGTGTTGGAAACAGGGGATAAGCATTTTTTGCTAGACTTGGGGGTAAGAGGGAAAAAATTGGCATAGACAGACTCAAACCCACTTTCGTTGTGGCGCACGAGCAAGTGCTGTTGGCTAAGGCCCCTCAGCGTGGAAGACCCCCACGGAGAGCTCTCCAGGGAGACGATTCTCCAAAGCAGCCACACGGACAGACCGAAGTGCCCCCCCCCCCCAGCAACAGCCCACCTGCAGTCAGACACACTCCCAGCAGCCCCCCACCGGCACAGCAGCGCCGCGGAGGCGGTAAACCCCAGTTACAGCAGATACGGGAGGAGACGGAAGCCCAAGCAGCATGTGGACTGATGTTCAATTGTTCTATCACAGCATGTGGACTGTTATTCTATTGTCCTATCTAAGATGCTGGGGGGGGCGGGGGGGGGGGGGTAGCACCTTGTGTGAGCCAGATTATCTAGCATCTCAGACAGGAGACAGTGATAAGCTTGGGACAACAAAGTGCAGGAGGTTCCTGGTGAGATAGCAGGAAGGAGTCAGGGATGAAGGTTGTTGAATGCAGTGTGATGCAAATGTCATGTTGTGTGTGATGTAAATGCCATGAAACTTAAGGGGAGAGTTTCTGCTTGAAAGTTCAGTCTGTTCTGTACTTGAAAGATGTGAGTGTGTAATAAATCGTCTGAAATGATTCCGCCTCTGATTTCACACACTCCACAATATTATATTTAACAGAAATCAGACTTTGCTTTTGTTCACTGATTCAGTCGCTACAGTCCCATAAATCTTATTGGCAACTGTACTCACAGGAACATGAAGCTGCATGGAGATGATCTTATAGCCTTTACCTTTAACATGGTTATCTATAATCTTCTTTCTGAACTCTTCAAACAACTCTCTCCTTTACTTTCTCTTGTTCATGTTCAGTGTGGTGCACACGATACCAAATTACACAGTAGCATGTTTTTCCCCTTTAAATAGGCTGAATGGCTGATGAAAAGCTTGAAGGCATCCACGATAATAATTAAGATTGCTCGTTGGCAGTGATTGCTGCAAAACGTGGTGCCATAAAATATTAAATTTAAGGGTACCATCTTTTTTTGTCCATGCCATTTTAATTTGTTTAATAATATAAAATATTCAACTGAATCAATAACACTGGTCAACACCAAATTTATTGTCTAAGTTTTTTTTGCTGATTTAGGACAATTTTGATGTGCTGAACCCAAAAATCACATTGGTTTTGCTCAATCAGGTCAACTTTTTGAATTATAGCCACACGTTGTTTTATACATTTTTGTTTACATGTATGGGTATTTTCGCATTATATGATGCAAAATTCTTTTTTATGTCTTGAAATTCTCTAAATTTTGAACAATGATGACATAACATTCAATTTACATGTACTTACCTTTATATAAAGGTAAGTACATGCACAGCACTAAGTAAGTACTAAGTAAGTACAGGTTTTTACTTAGCACCTGATCGAGAGAAACGGATGTCATTTTCGGATTCGGCGGTCCAAAATTGACTTAAATCAGTTGAAAAAACACAGACAACTTACAAAAAAATTATTTTTGTAACCCTGTGTAATCAAAAGCAAAGTCTGATTTGTGTTAAATATGATATAAACAACAAAGGATGGCATTAAACCTTTGGCAGTTTCAAGTTATTTCAGAGACAGTTGTGGGTTTTGTTGTTGTTTTGTTTTGGGGGGTTTTTTTGTGTGGAAGGGTCCATGTCTGTAGGTATGGGAAATGAATGCACATGTGCACTTCTCTGAAGAAACCTCAAATCACGCCCTTAAGTGAAGTGCATAATGACCCCCTTCCATCAAGACACCCGCTTCAGTTCTGGTGACACTCCTTTATGACGTCCCTCTAGTCGAGTTCATCCCCTGGATGCTGGATAGGGTGCGCCGTTGTCACCACACCCTCATCTTAGAAGAC
The DNA here is from genome assembly GCA_020510985.1 of Pholidichthys leucotaenia. Lineage (NCBI taxonomy): Eukaryota > Metazoa > Chordata > Actinopteri > Cichliformes > Pholidichthyidae > Pholidichthys > Pholidichthys leucotaenia. The sequence goes on along the minus strand of CM035846.1, from coordinate 252,657,999 downwards.
CCACTGGACAACCAAGCCTTGGTTCACCAAGACAGTCATCCTGACAGTATCCCCCCTTGTGGCAGTTTTCAATCAGGAATAACCTTCTGTTCCAGGTGCAGGGAAGATTTTCCATTCTCACCCAGACCTTTGACATCTCCACACCCTCTTGCTCAGAGGAGGGGATTGAGGACTCCTGTGTAGCCCCCAAACATAGTGGCAACCCTCCAGTCTGCTATACCCTTCTCCATTAGGAGCTTCTATGTCTACAAGTGACAAAACTTTGTGCAGTGGTGTGAGACCTGAGGTATCCTCACTAGTGACGTGCAGTCAGGGAAGGCAGGTGAGGCTATCATGAAAAAATAAAAAATAAAGAATTATAAATATAGTATTATTTGTCCACTAATTTGTCTTGTAGGTCTAAATGTAATTTCTGAAAGATTCCAATCATTTCAACAATATTTATATGTGACCCGTGCTGGCAAAATGAGTTGGAATACGCATTGCGTCATTACAAGCTACAGGCACTAGAAGTCATAAATCATGACTCTTTCGTTGTTTGCTAGCGGGAAGTGCCGGGAAAACCCCCATGAGTGCCTAGTATCACTGGAAAGCTTAGAAATCGTACTTTCTAAAAATGTACTCCCGACCGATCGAACGCAAGTTTAAACCTAGCTAAAACATAAACAAATCGGCTTTTTCCGGGTCCATTTTTGTGCACTTCCTACAAATTAAATATCATTTTGAAGGTCTTTCAATACAGAATATGGAAAAAAACCTTACCTCAGTTTTGATAATTTCCTCATTGCGACTCATTTTGTCAGCACGGGTCACATATGTTTAAAATCGCCAAATCTGTGCATTTCCTATTCAAATACAAGGGAGAGAGGCCAGGTGAAGCAGTAACAAACGCAACCTCAAAGGGATTGTGCCCTTTCACAGCCCGGTTAGAGCTCGTGCAAGATGTGCGTTCCTGGTGACAGCTCTGCGGCAGTGGCTCAGGAGGTAGAGCAGGTCGTCTAATAACCGGATGGTTGGCGGTTCGAATCCCACTCTCCCCATCTGCAAGCATGGTGGCGAGGCGCCTGCGCTGGTGAGTGACGCCGATGTGCTAGCCCCAGATTCCTCTGGAGTTTGGCCCCAGGGGGATGGTGGCTCAGTTGGTAGAGCATCCGCCCCACACCCGGGAGGCAGGGGTTCAAATCCCGGCCAGGTCATGCCGAAGACCATATAAAAGCGGATCTTCCTGCCGTCCAGCTTGGTGCTCAGCAATAATGGAATGGAGGAGGGAAATCTGTGGCGGCGCCTTGCATGGCAGCGACCCCTCTGATTCTATATATGGGTGTGTGTGTGATTAACACTGTAGATAGGAGAAACACAATTTCATTCTACTGTACATGATTGGCTGTATGGATAGAATGACAATAAAGGGTGATTATGATTATGATTATGATGGAGGATCTGCAGCTACAATGGCGACTGCTACGACAGCTTCAGAAGAGGACGGGGCCAGACCGACTAGCACGAGAAAACCGCGTGCTAAGCAGCACCATGTCAGGCTGAGCCGAGCCCCTCTTAGGGTTATGGACTTGGTCTGGGTTCGATGAGAGGAACGTCCACGGTGAAGATGGGCCAGACAACAGCCAGTGGAACATCAGGAGTGTGTGCGCATAATGGCTAAGCTGGGTGCGGCAAACTTCCAGCTGTCTGACGGCTCGGCGAGGCATGCCAATCAGCTTCGGCGTGTCTGGGAAGAGGCTTCTGGTGACGGGGCTGGATGACAGCGGGAGTTGGTGGTGAAGAGGAGAGGTGCTTTCATCCGAGAGATCAGCCATTGTACTGGAGGCCTGATGCATCCAGGGGCGCATCTGCTGAGGGGCTGCCCTGGGCCCCCCATGCCGGTTCTGCTCTTCCTGCCCAAGGGACAGTGCTGTAAATTGTGTATATTAGTTCTGATGTTCACATGGTAATGTATTTTGTAAAATGGGATTGTTTTGTTTATTTTATTAGTTTAGGAACACAGCAATAATTTTAGTTTACTAATGGACTTTCCTTTAATTTAGCAGGTGGCAGAATAATCCACCATGCTGTGTGGGCAGGACGGTAGTCCACCTGTCCGCCCTATTTTAGGTTCTGTTGTGTGAATGAGTTAGGCCATTTAAAGACATCAGTTTTTGTTTTGTTAGTGTGTGATTTGGGTCCCAAATTGGGGAGGGTTTTAATTGAATGAGTGGTTTTGGACTCTTCTAAGGGAGGGGGGAGAATGTGGTGTTGGGGTTTGACACCTTTATTGTGAAGTGTGGTGTAGTGGTGGGCACTTCCTGTTCCGCCACTGCACCGCCCTATAAATAGCAGAGGGCATCCATTACACGGTCTCTTCGACCGGTGCCCTCTGCCTGGTGTCTACTGTGTGTCCGTTCTATAAACATCGTTCAATAAAGCTGAGTTCATCCAATCACCTGGCCTCATCCTTTCAGAGGTATTTTACATACATAACAGTGCATTCTACCAAGCATCTCTTTGTGGGCTTCATCCATCTGTCCAAAAGCAAAATTTCGTCCAAGATGGGCCTTTCCTGCTTGATAGTTGAGGTCATTCTTAATGTCCACGCCCCAGGGTGCCAGGGCACACTCTGCAAGGTGTGTGGCTACTTGTTGGGTGATATTTAGGGGAATGTCTCTGGCTGAGATTGGACAACACCACACACTTTTGTCCAATTTTAGTGTTTGGACTTGACAGCCCCCTTCGTGGTCCACTCTGTTTTCTCAGCTGGTACTTCCTACCCTCAGGCGCAGGCATCCCAGTTCCTTTGATTTCCCACTGGCATGATTATATATCCCATTCTTATGTTACACTGAGTGTTGGGACGAATAAGGTTATCCATCACTGTTGCTCTAAGGAGAGGAGCTCAGTGCAACATACCAGTTCCCCACCCCATGCTGGGTTTGGTGAAGAGCACTGGAGACCCGAAAGGGGTACCAAGTACCCTGCCAAAACGTGTGACTAGAGGTTTCTTCAGTGAAGTGCAAGTGTTGGTGCATTTCAAATACTTAAGTTGCACTGAGGTCCCCTTCTTAGGGCAACAGTGGTTATGTGCATAGCCTTATGCATATAACCACTGCACAAAGAATTTTTTATTAGCTGTAAATAGATGATTTCCTGTTTAACACAGCTGATCTAAAAAAGGTCAGGATCTTTCATATGCAATTTGCTTGAGTAAACTGTTCAGCAGGAGGACCCATGATTATTACAGTAGTCTTAGCAGCCCTACAAACTGTACACTGTAAATATCATTACATTTTAGCAGCTCTTGGTTATGCTGATGCTGAAAGCTTGGTCTAGAAAAACTATCAAACTTTTCCTACCTTGTTGGCCAGGTCCTTCCCTTGATGGAAATCTTAGTGGCTCAATGTCTGGCATCGCTTAAACTCCTCAAAAACAAGAGGAAAAGTACAGACGACTTTCAGAGCAGTTTCCACGTCCAAGCAACAGAAGAGACATCAATTAAACCGATAATATCAAAGGTATACTAGAAACAAAAACGAATTGCCTTTTTCTTGGAGTTTCTAAGTAATGTAGAAGTCATGTAATGTTCTTTAACTTGGGCAAAAGTTGCAGGGATACCTTCACTCGTCTCCGGATGTTGCTTTCTTCGCTAACGTTAAGTTAACGTTTAATTAACTTGGCTAATGATAAATTAATGACCTGCAGGGGGTTGTTGTCATGGCGCAAAGTGAAAGCGAAAAATGGCTGGCTATCAACTTACTTGTATTAATACACGTTTGTCTGCGTGTTGTGTGTGAGCTACCTTCCAGTGTAATATTGTCCTCCGGTGGCAAAAGGCTGTTGTTACACCGTTAAAACTCGTCCCTTTGTTTTTAGTGGGAGGGGTTTTTTTTTTGTAAGCTTTAGCAAGTTTTTTTCAAAAGTGAAGTTGCTGTCAATCTTCTTGGGAGGTTGCTTAGCAACAAGGGGCTGCTCTTCCAGAGGACGAGATGTGTTCAGGGGTGATCCGTTCATTAAAACATCCAATTGCACGATTGCGGTTGCTTAACTTGGAGGAGGAAAAAGGCAGACGTGTTTTCTATCTTTTTTCCTTAGATTTATGCTAATAGTTAAGCAGATAAAAAAATATGTAAACTGATGTAATGGTCATAATAGATAAGAAATTATAGTTTATTTGTTTTTCCTCTGTTATTGTACCATATAGTAAGTAGCCTATTTGATACAAGGTAGGTATACTTTTGCTTCTGTTTTCTGAAAGGACAAGCAGGCAAGCGAAAGTGATTTTGGATTCCTTCATGTTTTAGTTGATAAATTTCACACCTGGTTTATTCAGATGGATGAGTTTATAAACTCGAGATGGGAATTTAGCGGGATTAATTGGTCAGTGTGTGTGTTAAGGTGAAATGACAGCAAACTCAACAGTACCCATGGGCTAAAACTGCTTTGCATATTGAAGCAGACTGCTTTTGTATTTTTTCAACAATTGGGAATCCATCATTGAATCCCCATTGCAAAAGACACAGAGGGAAGAGTAAATTGAAATAATGCTATCTAATTTTCCTGCTAGAAACGATAAAAAGATTACAACTGGCATGATTGGCCTGAGGCTAGACAGGCACTGAGTACTTTGTTAGTTGGTGGCTAAAGTCATGTCCTAGCAGGGGCGTAGCACCAAATTTTGGGCCCCAGGTACAGCACTGTGTGTGGGCCTCTCAAACACAAACCAATATTTTGAATTTTACATTCCAAGGTTGAAGATTGGGGCCATTTCCATTAAAAGCCTTGGCGAGTAAGCTCCATTGTTATGGACAATTTGATGCTAGTATATGATTTGTTTATCTGTCTTTGAGAATATATTTACTGTCATCAGTATTTCCAAACCTCTTTGTCTATAATGCACTTTTGAGAATGGACCTGTAGTATTTTTCCATTTACGCTTATGTACTTACATGAACTTACATGAGTTATCAGTTAAGCACTTATTTATTTATTTAGTTAGGTCTTATTCTTATGTATACTTCCAATTTTTGGCTAGTAGAGCATCTTTAACAAACCCAGTTTCCAATTGACATCAATATACAGTGATGTACATAGACATTTTGGGGGGCAGGTGGTCAATCCCCTATTGTGTTGTTCATAGGACGTATTGTTGTGTGACGCGGGTGGTGGCTCCACCTTTCCGGTTCTGCCGCCACCCAGAGTATAAGAGGGCTGTGCGGAAGAGGGACAGTCTCTTTGACCTCACCTCTGCCTGACGGGAGCATCTGTACTGTGATAGTGAGTCTGCAATAAAGTCATGTTCTGTTCTACATCCAGCCTCTTCCTTGGTTCTTGGTTTGCCATTTTTGGAGGTTCCCGGTGAACCGCCGGTCCCTTGGGTGAGGTGGTTCGCCGTATTCCAGAACTACTTGGTGGCACTGAACCTTGGTAAACTGGAGAAGTTACGGGCACAGGCAATGTTGGTCCACAATTTGGGTATGGAGGGACAACGCATCCTTAGTACCTTGGGTGATAGCAATAGCTTTGAGGACGTGGTTGAGCTAATGGCGCACCATTTTCGCGCCCTGGAAAACGTCATTGCCTGGAGGATTCAGTTTCGGCAGCGCCGGCGACGAGTCAGTGCGGCAGTATGTTGCGGATCTACATCAGCTGGCCGGGGACTGCCAGTTTGGAGCATTTGAGGAAGAAATGATCCGCAACCAGTTGGCGGGGCACACTCTTTGCTCAGCGGCACGGTCGAAGCTCCTCACACACTCAGGCGAGCTGACGTTAGTCATGGCCATCGAGTTAGCTCAGCAGTGTGAAGCAGCAGATAAGCTATCGCAAGACCTCAGTGAAAGAGCTACACTCCGCCAATTTGAATCACAGTCAACGACGCAGGCAGTGGACCCGGACAGCGATGATAGCGTGGAGGATAAGGAGGAGTACGCTACTGCTGTAAAGATAAGGTCCACCCCGGGATCACCCAGGTGTTTGGGTTGTGGGTCCATCAAGCACCGTTATAAGGCTAGAGAGTTTCCAGCAAGAGGAAAACGCTGCGGCAAGTGCAGACTTCTGCATCATTTTGCCAGGGCATGTAAGAGGTTCAAGCGAGGGGACCAGCGATGCAAAGTAGACCCCCCCCGCTCCAACTCCCACAGTCATCCACATTGTTTCCCCAAGCACTGATGGTCGTACATACTGTATGGTGGAATTGGACAGGGTGGCGGTGCCGTTGCTGATTGACACGAGCGCGGTGAGGTCCATGTTGAATTGGCCCACTGAGAGGAGTTTCTTCCCATATTACTAAGCGAGAGGTCATTCAGTGCCGCTGTGTGGGTATGGTGGAAAAAGGTTGGCCACAGTGGGATCGGTGGAACTGACAGCTCGGTACAAGTCGGTGGAGGTGTCCAACCTGAAGTTTGTAGTGACTGCCTGTGGCGAGAATATTATGGGCTGTGACCTTTTTTATGGACTGGGCTTCACCATCACCAGCGGTGTTGGAGAGGAGTGGTCGGGCCGTGGCTTGTGGGACCAGCCAGTTCCGCGAGTGGTGGATGATGATGTATGGGACTAACCTTGGCCTAGTATTCTGGAAGATGAGCAGGACCAACCCCACCCAGCGCCATCGCAGGAGGGTCCCAGGGCCAGAGCCCAAGTAACCCTAGCTGAGGGAACTGGTGTGGCACGATGGGACACCTGTGATGGCGGGTGGAGCCAAGTGGATGGCCCATTCTGCTTCTGGAGTTCGGCTGGACGGTACCGAGGAGCGAGGGGTCACAACGGCTTCGCTGGCATCGAAAATGAAAGTGAGCGGGGCAGGACTGGCTGGCACGGTGAAACGACGTGCCACTCAGGGACACTGGAAGCCAAGTCGGGCTCCTCTGGGGGTCGCTGATGTAATCCGACCCAGAGAGGAGGCCCGATCAAGAGGGATTCGAGGCAAACGCAAACGACAAGACAACCAGGGGCGGCTGCAGGTGGTGGCTGTTCGGGAGGATGGCTACCTTCAGCTATCTGATGGCTCATGGAGGCATCCCAACGAGCTGCGGCGCACCAATGAAGAGAAGGAGGTGTTTGGGCTTTGGCATGGGCCATCCCTGGGCGTGAAGAAAAGAAGGTGCACCGGAGGAGAACGGTCTGACGGTTTTTCGGGGGGTGGTTCCTCTACTGGGGCAGACTGATGGTTGGGTGATGTGTTTATTGCATGTTATTGGAATGGGGAATAATTAATTTGTATTATATTGGTTTGTTAATGGGATTATTTTGGTGTTTTATGCTGTTTATTGTAGGAACACAGCAATTTTCTGTTTGATGGACTATATTTTGGTAGAGATGGCAGAATAATCCGTTTGGCCGTGTGAGGGTGGAATGGTAGTCCACCTGTTCTCCCCCTAGTTTTAGTTGTTTTGGTGTGCATGTTTTAGGCCTTCTCATGTTTTGTTTAGTTTAGCACATGTGTCGGGTTCCAAATTGGAGTGGGTCTCGATTGCGTGTGTGTGTGTTTTGGACCATTTTGAAGGGGGAGGAGAAATGTTGTGTTGTTCATAGGATGTATTATTGTGTGACACGGGTGGTGGCTCCACCTTTCCAGTTCCGCCGCCACCCAGAGTATGAGGGTTATGTAGAAGAGGGATGGTCTCTTTGACCTCACCTCTGCTTGATGGGAGCGTTTGTGCTGTGATAGTGAGTCTGCAATAAAGTCGTGTGCTGTTCTACATCCAGCCTCACCCTTGGTTCTTGTTTACCGACATAACACCCCCCCCAAAAAAAGTACTCCTAAATAATGAAAAAAGGAAATTTGCATGCAGTAGTGCAAATTTTACTGTACTTGTTTGGTATGTCTATTTTATTTTAATACCTATTCAATCGTGGACATATTTAATACCGCATAGATTTTTACAAAATTATCAACTCACACAGAGACCATGATCTTCATCATTAATTATATAAAGTCATTGATAAAAAAAAATGGGCAGCTTCCATTAAAAAATAAATCTGTTCAAAATTCAAAAAATCTATTTTTGCAAAAAATCTTTGCAAAAATATGAAAAAGCTTGTTTTGGGTTTTTTTTATAAATAAAACCTGCATTCAAATAAATAAATAAATATTTGCATAAAGAAACCCTTAAAAAGTCTATTCCCCTTGTCAGCAAAATGAGCCAAAATCCTCCCCCCGTTAACCTGCCCCCCTCCATCCCCTTGAAGACTGTAAGAATAGTTTATATTGGGAAACTTAGTTTATCAGTGAGAGGAGAGGAGCAAATGGACAAGAAAAATAATGAAAATTCAACAAAAAAAAGTTGCAAATTTTATAGAAAAACTTTATAGAAAAGGTAACATGTTTATCATAAAACATTGCTAATTTAGATAGATAGATAGATAGATAGATAGATAGATAGATAGATAGATAGATAGATAGATAGATAGATGTACCTTATTGATCCCAAACTGGGAAATCTGCAGTTTCCCAGTTTGGGATCAATAAAGTACATCAAACGTCACAATATGTGACTTTTTAAGTTGTAAATTACCATATGTTATCATATTTTTGCCCCTTTATTCTTGCAAATTTGTATCAAAACTACGTTTATACCTTTGTAGAGCTAACTTTATGAATATCACCCACAACCCCCTTGTTAAAATATAACAAATCACCTATTATGTGTATTTTCACAAAGCAATAAATAAACATAAAAGGTGAGGTTTAGAGTAATGATGCACTAACCTGGCTGAAGAAGCAGACGTGCAGTAGGCATAGGCTGCAGGTTACTGTGTGACTGGTCCTGCAGTTGAATTAACCAGTACAGGCGTGCGGGCTAAACTATTTTGCAAACTTTTAAAGGGGTGATAGGGGCCTCAGAGAACATCCATCATGACTGTTAATGCAAAATTCAGTCTCTCTTCCATTGAGAGCATATTAATATACTGTATATGCATCTGGTACAGTAGTTGTACAGTAGCTCAGAGGAAAGCACTCCAGAGAGTCATCGACACCGCCCAGAAGATCATTGGCTGCCCTCTCCTTACGCTGGAAGACCTACACCGCTCCCGATGTCAGAAGAAAGCCCAAAATATCTTAAAGGACACTTCACATCCTGGGCACTCGCTGTTTGAACTACTGCCATCTGGGAAACGATATAGACTAATGAACACAAGGACAAACAGACTCAAACATAGCTTCTACCCAACAGCAATAACCATTCTGAACAAATTGAGGAAGTAATGTGGAAAATGGACATGATTGTATGTTGTTGAATGCTTTTTGCAATGACTGTGTGTATGATGTCCTGTGCTGATGTTTGTGTGAATGTGGCTAAATATTTATTCTTTTTAAATTCTTTTTATCTGATTTTTAGTATTTTTAGGTTTATGTTTTTTATAAATAGGGCAATGTTTTTATAACTGGGGCACTGACTGGAGAGCACTTTGAATTTCGTTGTACTTGTGACAATGACAATTAAAGATCTATCTATCTATCTATCTATCTTTGGGCAAGAGGCAGGGTACACCCTGGACAGATCGCCAGTCCATCGTAGGGCCGACACAGAGCGATAGATAACCATTCACTCTAATATTCATACCTAAGGACAATTTAGAATCCCCAGTTTGATGCCAATTTACCTAACTTGCATGTTTTTGGCATGTGGGAGGAAACCTGAGAAATCCCGGAGTAAACCCACGCAGACACGGAGAGAACATGCAAACTCCACACAGATCACTGTTAGTCGGGGGCTGGGGCATTAATTAATTAGAAATTAAAAGAATGCAACACAGAAAAATGTTTTCATTCCTGGCTTTTTGTGGGCCCCTTCCTGCAGTGGGCTCTGGGTAAAGAGTACCCTCCCCCCCCAGTCCTACACCCCTGTGTCCTAGGATATGCTTATGGGACTCAGGCTGTAAAACGTTCCCATTATTATTTCATTGTTCCTATCAGTAACAGGAAAGTTGCATTACGCAAGTGATGCAGGCCCACTTAGGCTATGCTTGAAGAAACATTGGTCCAAAATTAAGCTGGATTCATGCTGTACCTCCGCTGTCCCTGTATGTGCAACCGGCAACCTTGTGTGGCGAAATTTATGTCATCATCTCCACTCCGCTAGTGCCCGTAGGGCTCTACTGCAGATGACCGCGTGCAGCCCAAATTTTATGACCACGCGGCCTGCCCACAACCTGAACGTGTTGACAGCGCATGCACAAGGCTGAACGGCCCATTCACGAGGTGGTGCTATCAACACAGCATACCAAGACAAAGTAGATGAGGAAGACGAGAATAAACATACAGTACATGAATCCTTTTGCAGCAGCAGCAGCTTGAGCAGAGAAGAGCACTGGAAAATGGCAATTCCTCCTTTTCCTTGAAACAATGCCATTGTTGTTGCTACAAAAAAATGTGCATCGCTCTTGTGTTTATAGCTGGTGAACAAACTGGCATGTTAGCACATTTGCGCTACCCATAGTGCTGGGGCGAAACTACAAATAACAGTTGTGCGCATGCGTCAACTGCTTGGCCTGGTAGACGAAAAAAAGTAAGTATGTACAATACCGTGTGTGCACCGGGCTCGTCCAAAGTGCATGCGGACCAAAGCGGACCAGAGGGGAAATGCAGCATGAATAAGGTTTTAAGGTAACATCAAAATGATTTTGGAACCATTATTTTTAAAGCAACACTATGTAAGTTTTTCAATTTAAAATGTTTCCAAAATTATTTTGATGGTACATCAACTTTTGGCCAGGTTTCCCCATAGCCTGAGTGGGCCTACTGTTATGTATGCAAACCTGGTGATGAATGAGGTGAAGATGAGAGTAGCGTCGAACACAGCTTTATTGATGTTTGGGAACAGCAGTACAAGGGAAGCACCTAGCGTGGGCATTCGGCACAAGAGGATGTGCTATGGCAGCTCACCCCACTATATAGGGCAGTGCAGTGATGTGACAGGAAGTCGACGTCACCACACTGCACTTCACAATAAGATGCTGTCATAACATTCACCCTCCCCTTTAGAAAGTCCAAAAACCACTCAAATAATTCAAACCCACCCCAATCTGGAACTCGAATCACACTCTAAAATAACAAAAACTAAGGTACTCAAACGGCCTAACACATTCACACAAAACAGCCTAAATTAGAGTTGGTGGGTGGACTACCACACAACCCGCACGGCACAGTGGATTATTCTGCCACCCAATTAAACTAAAAAGTCTTTATTGGAAACTAAAATAACTGCCGTGCTCCTAAACTAGACATAATAACACACAATAACATCAGAACTATAAACAAAGTGCTACTGCACAGTCACTTGGGTGGGAAAGGTGGAACCAGCATGGGGGGCCCAGGGCAGCCCTTCAGCAGGCACGCCTGTGGAGGCAGCAGGTCCCCAGGGCAATGGCTGATCTTCTGGACGACGGAGCCCGGATCCCACACTGTCATCACTGACTCCCATCCAGCCTCGCCACCTGGAGCGTCCGCCTGGACAAGCCGCAGCTGGTTGGCATGCCTCATCGAGCCGTCAGACAACTGGAAGAACGCCGCTCCCAACTTTGCCACTATCCGCAAACGTGCTTGATGTTTTGCTGGCTGTCGTCTGGCCAGTCTTCGCCGTGGTCGTTCATCACCCCGAACCTGAACCAAGTCCATAACCTGAAATGGAATGTTACTCAGCCTGATGAGCTGCTCCTGAGCATGCGGTAACTCCATGCTTGTCGGTCTGGCCCCGTCCTCTTCTATAAATGTTGCAGTGTTCACCGTTATAGCTGCAGACACCCCACCCAACTGCGGCCAAGTACCAGAGGCATCTGGGGCTAGCATGGTGTCACTCATCAGCATGGGTACCAACACTCAGCTAGAACTAACTAACTTAAACGCGAGGGTGTCCGTTAGCTCTTCGTACCATTCACTCCCAGTGTTGTCCATTGGGGGCGGGCGGGGTGATTTCTCCCGTGGGTTCCCCGGGTAAGACAAACGGCACACCCTGCCGTAGTGATTCAAGCGTCCACATCTGCTACAATGTTTTCCTCTTGCTGGGCACTCCTTTGCTTTATGGCAGTGAGTCACAGACCCACAACCCCTGCAACGGGAGTTTCCTGGGGCAGACTTTCGGCTGGCAGCATTGGTTTCTCTATAATCTTTGTCCAAGCTATCCTTGCTATCAGGGTCTGCAACATTAGCTGAGGCGGGCGGCTCCGGGGGCTTCTGTGACTGGTGCAAATTTAGCTCGCCCCCAAGGTCCAGCACCGTAATGTATTGTAACGTCGGGGCCATGTTAAGGGGGGCAGGGATTTCCCAGCATGCTTTGCCAGTTGAAACGTTCCTCTGTGTGTGTATTAAATGTGTTATTACTGAGTTATTATACTGCTGGGTCATTATAACTGTGTTATAATGACCCAGCAGTATTTAGCAGGATTAGGGCAAGATGTATCATGTGTGTGTGTAACCATGATTGAAACGGAGGTCTGGGAGGATGACCTCCCCTCCTTTCTGTGCTCAGAGGTAGTTGGGGTTGGTGGTGTGTAAATAAAGCCTGTTCGTCACAACCATCTTGCTCCTCTTCTTTGTGTGAACCTCGCAAACGTCACACTGGTGTCAGAAGTGGGATGGAGCAAGATGAGGATCCAGGCGGAGGTCCAGCGGCCGGAGCGGTTCATCGCTCGGCTGGGAACAGAGCGTAGAGCTGAGATGCAGGCCCCTGGAGTGGCTCGCCGCTATGGACGGAGCAGCGGACCCGACGGGACTGCTCTGCCTTTTTCAAGGCAGAGCGGGCCGAGCAGAGCAAACCAGCCCCGTTTCCCGCTCTTTTCAGGGCAGGATGGGCTGGCGATTCCAGAGCAATTAGGAGCAGCGATCGACTGGGTGGTGACCATCCCATCCAACGGCGAGAACCTGTTGGATGACCACCTGGCCCAGATTGAGTTGGCTGCCGCGCTGAACGACTGATCATCGGAGGAAACCACCGTGCTGAGAGCGAGTGGTAGGAGGAGCTACGGCAGACCACGGCAGCGCGTGCACGAAGGAGACAGCCGTGGCGACGCACGGAAGGGGGGCTTCCGCTGCGCAGAGCCAGGGTACATCACACGGAACTGCCCCGCACGCAGCGCACGACAAACTGGCCCCTCGCCGACGTTAAATTAGAGCGAGGTGGCATGGACGGGGAAAAGGCCGCCTCCTGCAGATGCTTCCCCCAGCGGAGATGTCACAGAGGCCTTCGGAGCAGCAGCGACGCGCAGCAGCGACGCGCAGCAGCGACGCGCAGCAGCGACGCGCAGCAGCGACACGCAGCAGCGACGCGCAGCAGCGGAGCGAGCAGGACGAAGATCCGGCCATTTTCCAGGCACAGCAAGGGCTGGACGCATGGACGTGGGCCAGCGGCCACCTGGGAGACCTGGCAGCGGTGGGAGTCGGCCGGAGCGGGCATGGGACTCCTGCTGCCAGGGAAGGGACTGTGCGTGGTCCTACAGAGGCTGTCAGATGTGTCCATCCGCCCGCTGGTGGCCAAACCAGAACCCTACCCCAACCAGATACTCCGACCGAGACTCAGATGGACACTGGATGGCCCGTGCGTGCCGCCCCGGCACCGGGCTGACTCGCGTTGGATTTCTGAAAGTGGACTTTGAATTTTCTGGGGACAGAAACCAGTCCAGGGGAGGGCAGTGTAACGTCGGGGCCATGTTAAGGGGGGCAGAGATTTCCCAGCATGCTTTGCCAGTTGAAACGTTACTCTGTGTGTGTATTAAATGTGTTATTACTGAGTTATTATACTGCTGGGTCATTATAACTGCGTTATAATGACCCAGCAGTGTTTAGCAGGATTAGGGCAAGATGTATCATGTGTGTGTGTAACCATGATTGAAACGGAGGTCTGGGAGGATGACCTCCCCTCCTTTCTGTGCTCAGAGGTAGTTGGGGTTGGTGGTGTGTAAGTAAAGCCTGTTCGTCACAGCCATCTTGCTCCTCTTCTTTGTGTGAACCTCGCAAACATCACAGTATGTTTGATAGGCCTCCAATCAATGCGGCCATGACACCGGTGGCTCACTCAGGAGCTCAAGGAAGGGATGGAGTGGTGTAATGCACGCCTCCATGAGTTAATCCTCAGTCGCCAAATATTATGTATGCAAACCTGGTGATGGATGAGGTGAAGATGAGAGTAGCGTCGAACACAGCTTTATTGATGTTTGGGAACGGTACACGGCAAGCACCTAGCGTGGGCATCCGGCACAAGAGGATGTGCTATGGCGGCTCACTCCGCTATATAGGGCAGTGCGGTGACGTGACAGGAAGTCAACATCACCACACTGCACTTCACAATAAGGTGCCGTCATAACACCTACATTGCCCGCAACAGCGCTGTTCTTGGTAGGACCACTGAAAAGACTACAACTATGGTGACTATGACCCAACAGCCAATCACAGGGCACAACTTTAGCCACCAACAACAAAGCACCTTGTGACTGAGGTCTGAGTACCGACTGACTTTTGGGACTGTGGTCACAGTTGCTATAGTTGTGGCCTTTTTAGTATTCCTACCCAGAACAAGAAAGTTACACAGAGCTGCTTTAAGGTGAAAATCTTACATAGTGTTGCTTTATTGCCAGGCATGCTAATTGAAGATAATTTGGTGGACCATTCAATGACCTGCTTTAATTATAGGCTGCCTATAAGCGGTGGGTATACCCATCACAAATATTCTATTAGTTACAGTATTCATTTACATTCTATTAATTACGAGAGCATCTTATTATTCATGCAATACCACACCTGTCAGGTAGATGGCTTTTCTTGGCGAAGGAAGAGGACTAACATTTATTTTCTCGATTTTAATTCATTTGTGCTCAAACGCTAATCAACATGCCTTTTTGAGCGCACTGATGTTCTGGTACATTTATTATAACTCGTGAAAAATAATGCGTTAACATATTTTTTGTTTTGTTTGTTTAAAATGCGAATCATTAGAATAACAGCGCGGCGTGTGATTGTAAATGTGATAATTTGGCTTGTTTTGCGTCCAGTAAAACTCGCCCGTTTTCATGACAGCTGCACCGTCGCGTTTAAGACGCGGACAAACACCGAAGCAAACTTAACGTGCTTACATGTGGTGTTTGAACTGATTTTGCAGCCGCACGGACGCTGGTGAAGAGATTCCGCATTACGTCATCGCGGAGGCCACACACCGGAGGCTGAAGCCGCCTCGTTCTGCTTCATCAGCCTGCGCTGCGTTTTTTGTTTTTTTTGTTTTTCCTCCAAAACACAAGCTTTGCCGGAGAGCGGCGCGAAGAACGGCCGCTTTTGTGCAGCGATGCGACGGAACCCAACACCAAAGAAACCCTGATCGCGCCACGGGACACGACGGCTTCCTGGATGGGTGAGGAAAAAAAAAGAGCAGCGATGTTGCCTCGAAATTAATTCTGGTAAGTCTTGGGCAAGTGCGCTGCTGCCGCCGCTGCAGCTGTGAGGCTGGACAGGCGGCAAGAGAGCGACCTTAACCTACTTTGTTTCTCCGGCTGGAATGATTTTTCTTTTTTTTTCCAAGTTTATAAAATCTGTAGCGACGGAAGCATTTAAAGTGAGAGATTACGGCAGGCAGCTCTTTTGTCTCGCATCCACACGTGTCTCAGACGTGACAGGTGATGCTTGAGCTGCGGGTGGATCGCGGGCTGCCTGTTGCTGTTGTCCGTGTCCGCTACAGCCGCGGTGCACTTTTGCACTGCCGTTGTCTTATGGCCACATGGGATCACAACTCCACCTTTGTACACAAGTACTCTCCCTTTTTTTTTTTTTTTTTATTCTTGTGACTGAAATGCGGTTGTTTTTTACTATGTTGATCATCAATAGGAAAACATCCACTTAATCCACAGTTCCCCCCCCACACACACACACTTTTGTGGCTTCATATTTTTAATTTATGCAAGGAACTCAGTGAACCAAACCTCAGCAGGCATAAATTTGTAGCTGCACGCCCATTTAACATCATTTGCCCTAAGTTTTTCCCTTTTTGCAGTTGAAACCATGGTGATCATCAGCAGGGGAGAGAGCGCAGGGGCCTCCTGCTGACATCACTGGCTAGTACCAGTTTCACTACCTGCACATCACTGGAGCACAACAGCTGATTAACCTTCAGGCAGTGGTGCCATTCTGTGTGTGTGTGTGTGTGTGTGTGTGTGTGTGTGTGTGTGTGTGTGTGTGTTTTCTTTTAAATCACTGTCTGGGAATGGGATTTGGATGCAGGCATATTTTGTAGTTTCATGATATAAAAATAACTCTGGCCAGTCAGTAGTAACAGCTGCGATGTTCTGTCCCGAGCAAGCCAAACAGATTGGACTGTAACTCAAGTAAGTGCCTGTGATTCTGGAAATGTTGCGTGACAGTTTGTTATAAGTACACCGGGGAGGATGTGAATTAACTGCGTCAGCCTACTGTACTTTTTTTATGGAGCTGCTACAGAAATAGAATCACAATGTAAATAACTGACTGAATAAGGGTTTTTTTATTTGGGGGGTTAGATATTTGGCCAACAAAAATGCTTTGCGGCATTTAAAAAAAAAAACAGCATGAGTCATTCCTGTGAGGTTCTACCACTCTAGCTTTGTTAACTACAGTATGTGTGATGATTTGCTCTTTTAAGGGCTGTTATTTTCTAATACTCCATGTGCCAGTGCCACGTCGGAAAGGGTAAAGTTTGCTGGGCCAGAGCATATCAGGCATGATGTTTGGGGTCTGCAACTAGAGAGCCACTAAAGCTGTGCAAGAATGTGTTGCCTTGTCATTTGTAGTTAAAGATAGAGGCAGTGCTCACTGTATCCCGCTTGCAGTGTCTAATTTCAGATGTTAGGCCTGTGCACATGGGCAGGTTTTGTTGTCGTGCGTCCTTGTTTGAAAGCAGTTTGTGTCATGGATAGTCGCTTTTGAAAGCAGGACTTGCTCGTGCAGTTGCCCGATGCTGAAAAGTTGGAAAGTAATGCAGCCATGGTGCTTTATGAAAGGTACGCGGATCGCCTTGTTCATTTCACCTTGGTACAGTTTGTGCTGGTGTGATATCTGCGCTTGCAATAGATTGTATCAATCTTTATTTCCCAGGCAGAAAACAGACCACAGAAGGTCATGCAGATGGCTCAGAGGATATGTTTACTGCTATGAGATGTGGACAAGGATTTCAATGTTGCTCTATGTAATTCTGTGTATTTGTAAGCTTGTGCATTGTCTTGCTCTGTAAGTGATGAATGGAACTGAATATCTTTTAGTTTCAAGATGACATTGGACTGCTGCACACAGGCAGTGTTCTAGCAATGCTGTTTATGGTTGTGGCTGCATTTACTGTTGGGTTATAGCTGATAATCCTTGTCATTTTGATAATAAAAGCTCAGCTAATTGTAATTTGGTGTTTTGTATTAAGGTAACATAGCTTTACAGATTATTCTTGTCTCATCACATTTCATTTTGCTTCAGTGCTGTGAAGTAATACTCCACGATACTATAATTCCAAGTTGACTTGTAAGCTTAATTTCTCCCTCCTAGACTGGATTTCAAAGACTCCTAGTGGCCCATAATGGATTGCCCGCACTGGCAAGAATCAAAGGAAGGCAAGCAAGAGAAACAATTATGCTGTTCTTTCCTTTTCAACAGCTGGTGGATTCTAATTTCTGCACCATGCGTCTCTACAGCATAATATTTAGGGTCTACCAATTACCGTCAGTGTAATTTGAAATGGCATGCCTGAATAATTGTCTTGCAAGGGAAAAAAGTATTATGCAGTCACTCGGCCAAGAAGCGTCTCTGTGCGCTTGACTATCATCCCACAGACCACTGTCACATAAAAGATATTTACTAGTGAACGAACTTTTCTTTACAAACTTTGCCTGTCTGCAGTGGGAGGTGTTGTGTGTGTGTGTGTGTGTGTGTGTGTGTGTGTGTGTGTGTGTGTGTGTGTGTGTGTGTGTGTGTGTGTGTGTGTGTGTGTGTTAACGAATCGAGCGGCTGGGATCTTTGCTGCCATAGCAACAAACCACATGACTAGGTGTATTAGATTGCCTCGGACAGTGTGCAGCGAGGCATGTTGTGAGCATTCTCTCTGCTGCTCTGCCTCTTTCAAACTCTTCTCTTTGTCTAACTTAAGTTTTGTGTAAACGTTTTTCAGGAGTACAGTAGTGTGATACATGCAGGTTGCAGCCGCCTGTAATGCTGTCTTAAATCATGACTTGAGTGTGTGATTACAGGGAATTGATTGGCCTGAAATGGGGCCTTGGGGTAGAATGAGTTATGGCCCCTTTTTAACCCCTATTTCAGAAAATATTTTTTTTTCTTTTTTTATATAAAGAATTTAAAAGAATTTGGGAATTTTTCCCAGAATATTTGGTTGAGGAGCTTTTTCCATTATTATTTTACAGCAATGATTCTTAACATCGGTCGTCTGAATTGTAAGGTAAACAAACTACAATATTAGCGAGAGCGCCCACAACAGTGAACGGATTCTTCATGTACAAGCACTTGGCAACAGTGAGGAGGAAGAACTCCCTTTACAGGAGATGTCCTGGAGAACCACTCTCAGGGAGGGGGGCCATCATACTCCCAATTAACGACCCTTAATTTGTTATGTGTTTTTTTTCTTGTGAAAATACTGATTATGAAGCGATTCTCGAAGGTTAAAGCCAGCTCTGTATGCTGTAAGATCATGCTGTAAGGTGCAGCTCAATGTGTCATGAGTGGCTGGTGGGTACTCAGATGCTGATGTTAAACAGGGCAGTGAGAGACAGCTACTTTGCCATTGCATCACCATGTTGGACCCTCGTTATGAAAATTTGTTTATTTTGTTTTTCTTTATAGTGTGGGTTGTGGAAACACAAACAGCACAAATATTGTTTATAATGTGCAGAAAAACGGACGGATCCAAGGACGGGTGACCAAAATATCTCCCCATTCATGCTGAGGTTGAAGTAATAAGTGTTTTAATCTTCACAGGTCATGCAGTCAAAGTCCCTGGTGTACACCACAGTTGTATAACAGTTTTGATTATAACAAAACTAACTGGAACTGCACTCAAGATGCAGACCCACACCTTATGGCCTTATCCCTGTTGGAATGTCATACAGTAGGGATATGATACCATGACCTATTTTCAGACCTTACTGGTATTCAAGGTCAAATGCAAGGCCATAAGACATTCAGGAGGTGTCCCAGACCCCATTCTAGATTGCATTAAAGTTTAGTGGGTCTGTCTGTCACATTAAGGTCACTTCAAGTCAAAACTGATTTTGATTATGACCTTTTACAGGTACATCTCAATAAATTAGAATGTCATCAAAAAGTTGATTTATTTCAGTAATTCAGTTCAAAAAGTGAAACTCATATAGATTCATTACACACACAGTGATCTATTTCAAGCATTTATTTCTTTTAATTTTGATGATTATGGCTTACAGCTAATGAAAACCCAAAATTCAGTTTCTCAAAAAATTTGAATATTACATAAGATCAATTTTTAAAATATAGATTTTTAATAGAAATGTTAGTCAACTGTGAGAGTGAATGATTGTCTTTCTCTCTGTGTTGGCCCTGCGATGGACTGGCGATCTGTTCAGGGTGTACCCTGCCTCTCGATCAAAGATGCTGGGATAGGCTCCAGCACCCCCGCGACCCGAAAAGGATTAAGCGGAAGAAGATGAATGAATGAATGTTAGCCGACTTAAAAGTGTATCCATATACACACTCAATACTTGGTTGGGGCATTTTTTTTTTTTTTTGCATAAAGAATTAATACCGTATCAAAGCGGTGTGGCATGGAGGCGATCAGCCTTTGGCACTGCTGAGATGTTATGGAAACCCAGGTTCCTTTGATAGCGGCCTTCAGCACATCTGTATTGTTGGGTCTGGTGTCTGTCATCTTCCTTTTGACAATATCCCATAGATTCTTTATGTGGTTTAGGTCAGGAGAGTTTGCTGGTACTTGGTACTTTTGGCAGTGTGGGCAGTCATGCTGGAAATTGAAATCAGCATCTCCATAAAGCTTTTCAGCAGAGGGAAGCATGAAGTGCTCTAAAATTCCTTGGTAGATGGCTGCACTGACTTTGGACTTGATAAAACACAGTGGACCAACACCAGCAGATGACATGGCTCCCCAAATCAGGTGCCAAGTCCTGTCATTTGGAAATCAAGGTCCCAGAGTCTGGAGGAAGAGTGGAAAAGCACAGAATCCAAGTTGCTTGAGGTCCAGTGTGAAGTTTCCACTGTCACTGATGATTTGGGGAGCCATTTCATCTGCTGGTGTTGGTCCACTGTATTTTATCAAGTCCAACGTCAGTGCAGCCGTATACCAGGAAATTTTAGAGCACTGCTGACAATATTTATGGAGATGCTGATTTCATTTTCCAGCAGGACTTGGCACCTGCCCACACTGCCAAAAGTACCAAAACCTGATTTAATGACCATGGTATCACTGCACTTGATTGGCCAGCAAACTCTTCTGACCTAAACCCCATAGAGAATCTGTGGGCTATTGTCAAGAGGAAAATGAGACACCAGACCTAACAGTGTAGACAAGCTGAAGGCTGCTGTCAAAGCAACCTCACACAGACTGCCACAGACTGATCGCCTCCATGCCACCATATTGATACATGCAAAAGGAGCCCCAACCAAGTACTGAATGTGTACATGTGTAGAGGAGCTGGAAATGATGAGGCGATTTTGTATTAAAAACAGAGTCTTTAATGAACAGCTCTTCTATCTTGTCTCATCTGGTGCAGAGCTTGGCAGAAGGCAAAGAGGAAGATTTCTGCCCAGCTCGCTGGTTAAATACAGGCACACATCAAAGACATGCATTACACAAGCTGACATCCCCCGTTATCTTAATCCCCCCATTGTTCTGTTATCTCCTCTCTTCGTCTTGGGAGGTGATGGGAATTCCTCTCCTCGCCTTGGGGGGCGAAGGTGTCTAGTCCGTCTCCGCCGCCGCGTCCTGGGACGTCTTTGATCTTCACACAGCGGGTGAGATTCCTTTGTCCTTTCCGAGGTGTGAAGTTCCTTACATATGCTGTCACCAAACATTTCCACATGCTCTAACATATGTAGGTATGGAATATATGAGTAATATATACCACACATGGACATATTTTCAGTCAGCCAACATTTCTATTAAAAATCCACTTCTTTAAATTGATCTTATGTAATATTGTAATTTTCTGAGAAACTAAATTTTGGGTTTTCATTAGCTGTAAGCCATAATTGTCAAAATTCAAATAAATAAGCAGTTGAAATATATCACTCGGTGTGTAATGAATCTAGATAATGAGTTTCATTTTTTGAATTGAATTAGGTTCAGGTTCAGGTTACTTTATTTGTACCCGTAGGTAGATTTGTTTTGCAGTCTGGTGACATCCATATTTACAAGCCACAAATTACATTCAACATAGACACAAACACAGGCACACATGAAATTGACTATAAACATGATAAAAATACTCAAGGCTCCATCAATCAGGGTATAAAAAGGCAAAGAGATGGGAGAAAAACCAGAGGTAAGAGAGAAGAGTCATATTAAAAGTTAAAAACTAGTCAAAGGGGGTTAAAAACTCAAAGGTCTAAAACCCAATAAAATATTTAGAACCCAAGTAACATCCTACAAAAATAAGTAACTATAAAATGGAGTTAATAAATAGGTACCTAAATTATGTGCAATATATTGTTACAGCTTGTTCAACTCTTTGACAGCAGCAGGAACAAAGCTGTTTTTGAAGCGCTGGGTTTTACTTTTTGGGACAGCAAACCTCCGTCTTGAGGGAAGAAGCTGAAAGTTGCAGTGCAAAGGGTGGGAGTCATCATTTAAAATGGAGGGAGCCATCCTCTGTACTTGTCTGGTGTACAGGGATGTCAGGCTCAGCTGTGACTCACCAAGCAAACGACTGGACCATCTAACTACCTGATCCAAGGATTTCCTCTGTTTCAGTTTTATCAGACCAAACCATGACACTAAAGAAAAGGATAAAACAGATTCAATAAAAGCCCGATAAAACATTGTCATTATGGTTCGGTCAATTTGGAAGCGTGCAGGTTTTCTCAAGCAGTGCAAATGTTGCTGACCCTTTTTGCACACCCTTTCACAGTTCTCTTCAAAGTTTAAATTACTATCAATAATCGTCCCAAGATATTTGTAGGATTGCACACATTCGGTGGTCTGGCCTTTTAGTACGGTGACTTTGTGCCTCGGAGTTTTCCTCCTAAAGTCAATAATCATGCCTTTAGTTTTTGTCATATTCAGCTGCAGGTAGGAATCCTCACACCAGTGAACAAAATCATCAACTACTGGGCCGTGGCCACTCTCACCATCCTGGAGGAGACATAACTGAATCATCAGCATACTTTATAATGTGTCTGCTGTCATGTCTGCTCCAACACATGTTTGTGTACAGGATGAAGAGTAGTGGTGACAACACACACCCCTGAGGAGAGCCAGTAGAAGAGCACTTAAGGTCAGACAATGTACCATTGACCCTTACTCTCTGCGTCCTGTTGGTTAAGAAATCCAGAATCCAACCCACCAGATTATTGCTCAAATCAAATTGTTGCAGGAGTCTTTCAACTAAGATATGAGGTTGGATTGTATTAAAGGCGGAGGAAAACTCCACAAATAAAAGCCTGGCGTGTGTCCCATTAAAATCCAGATGTTTAAAAAGCATGTTAAACAGAGTGACAGTGGCATCCTCCACTCCTCTGTGAGGCCTATAGGCAAACTGCAGAGGATCCAATGCATGCTCAGTCTGCTTTAGGACCTCACATCTGACCAGTTTTTCAAAAATTTTCATTAAAATTGAAGTCAAAGCAACTGGTCTAAAGTCGTTTACCGTTTTAGGACAGCTGGATTTTGGAACGGGAACAACCACGGCTTCTTTCCAGATCTTAGGCACATGTTGTGTCTGTAAGGACTTATTGAAAATGTAATGAAATATAGGACTCAGTTCATGTGCACAGGACTTTACCAAGCGCCCACATATATTATCAGGGCCCTGATTTTTGTTCACTTCTACAGTGCAGAACTCCCTTTTAACATCCTGCACCTCAATATTAAAGTGCTGATTGTCTTTGAGTTTCTGTTTCAAATCTTGGGTTTCTGTGCTAAAATCAAAGGAGTCAAAACGACCATAAAAACAATTAAGAGCATTAGCCAGCTCTGTGTCTGAATTAAAACCATCTAAAAACACACGATTACTGCGCTCTGTGCTCTGAAGGCCTGCAGTAGTTTTCATACTGGCCCAGGCTGAACCAAGTTTCTTTGTTGCCATCTTGCTTTCCAATTCTGATTTATAATTCTGTTTTGCTCTTAAAATTTCGGACTTCAGCTCTTTTGTGGCAACCTGTAGCTCAGAAACAGACCCCTGTTTAAAGGCAAGTGCTTTCCTCTGTAAGCAGGATTTAACTGATTTTGTAACCCATGGTTTGTTGTTGGGATATATTTTAACACGTTTACGTGGAACGATCTTATTTTTACAGAAAGACATGTATGAGCATGTGACGTCCACCAAAGAGTCCAAATCATCCCCGCAGGACAGTGTGAACATCTCCCAGTCTGTACAGTCAAAGCATTCCTGGAGGCTGTGCACTGAATCTTCTGTCCACACATCAATGTCTCTCGTCTCCACCTTGCCTCTTCTGAGAGCAGTTTTATATGTGGGCAGCAAATGTACACAGTTGTGATCTGAGGATCCTACAGGAGGAAGGGGGAGTGATTTATAGGCCCTCTCTATGGATCCATAGCACAGGTCCAATGTCTTTTTTCGCCTGGTTGGGCAGGAGACATACTGATAAAAGTTTTTAAGTTTTTATTTCAGAATTACTGAAATAAATAAACTTTTCGATATCATTCTAATTTATTGAGATGCACCTTCATGACCCTGTGACCTAGATCTTTGACCTTTTGAGCCCAAAAGCATAGCCAAATACAGTACTCCATGATCATCTTGTGTGTCAAGTTTGGTTACCCTAGCATCATTTCCTCTTGAGTTAGGGCACGGATGCGCAGACAGAAGGACAGATGCAAAGACTCAGCCCCCCTCCTGCCCATTCCTCGACTCCATTAGTGTGAGTAGCAGGAGACCTAAAGCTCAGGAGAATTAGCTTGAGGTTATGATGAGGCATAGTCAACGACCGAAACAGTACTAGGGATATATCGGCTGACATACTGGTATCAGCAGATATTCTCCTTATTGACTTATATTGGCCGATATTTTTCTTGTATGTCCCACTTGTGTGCTATTGATTTTGCCTTGAAACAGACAACAGTAGACCACTACATCGGGGACTGAACCATTTAAAAATATTTCAATTAATTTTTTTTAGATAATGCATATTTCTTTGTTTCATTGACAATAATGATAGAATATATGAAAACAACAAAACAAAAGAAATAATCAATATTACCCATCTTCCAGCTTATTGTTTTCAACATCAGTTTTGGTATCGGCCCCAAATTCCATTTGTGCATCCCTAGTATCGATTGAAATTTACTCCCCATTTACATGAGGGAGATAATCTAGAGAATAAAAGAGGTAACACAAAATACAAATGGTGACAGAAAGAAATAAGGAAGATGAGAGGGCAGAACGAAACATGATAATGCAATTGCAAATCCATATCTTGGAGTACCAAATACTAAACAATACCAAAAAATGAGAGCAGAGGATTGTATAAAAATTAAGGATTTGAACCAAGGCTATGGCCCAGCTGATAATGAATAATCTTTTGGGGTCTAGTTGTCTTCTTCTTCTTTCGGCTGCTCCCTTTAGGGGTCACCACAGCAGATCATCTGCTTCCATCTCACCCTATCCCTTGCATCTTCCTCTGTAACACCAACCCCATGTCCTCCTTCACTACATTCATGAATCTTCTTTGTGGTCTTCCTTGTTTCCTCCTGCCTGGCATCTCCATCTTCAACATCCTTTGTCCATTATATCCACTGTCCCTCCTCTGCACATGTCCAAACCATCTCAGGCTTGCCTCTCTTACTTTGTCTCCAAACTGCTCAACCTGAGCTGTCACTCTGATATACTCATTTCTAATCTTGTCCCTCCTAGTCACTCCCAGTGAAAATCTTAGCATCTTCAACTCTGCTACCTTCAGCTCCACCTCCTGTCTTTTTTGTCAGTGCCACCATCTCCATACATCATAGCAGGTCTCACTACAATCTTGTAAATCTTCCCTTTCACTCTTGCTGCTATCCTTGTCACAAATCACCCGACACTTGTCTCCACCCATTCCACCCTGCCTGTGCTTTCTTCTTCACCTCTCTTGTGCATTTTCCATTGCTTTGGATGGTGTACCCCAGGTATTTAAACTCATCTACTTTCACTACTGTTGATAAAATTGTTGATAAAATTCTATGACACACTTGTTTTTCTTATAGAGTTGCTATTCTCAAAATTAATCATGTTGTACAAACTGTTTCTGCTTGCTTTTCATGCTACACAGCAGTCTTTAGATTACACCCAATGACTCAATAGCCAAACCAGTTAGAATCAGTTCTGTCCTCAGCTGAACTGACACATAGAAGAAAAATGCTGACACAAGTGAGGGGAGCTCTCCCTTCTGCGTGAGGGAGCGGCAGAGTTTTATAAAAGCTTGAGGGCTCACTTTGGGGGCAGCACTCTCATGTGATATCTTGTGAGAGTTGTGCTCCAGCGCTGCCTTGTACCATATCTGAGCTTCAGTAAAATAAGTGAAACTATATTTCACCTCTCTGTCTGGTTATTTTGCCTTCGTACCAAAAGAACCGGAGGTTAAGACAAAATAGCACAACACTACCTATACTCTGTCCATCTTCACCGTTGCACCTGCCTCCCTCTCATTCATACTCATGTATTCCGTCTTGCTTCTACTGACTTTTATTCCTCTTCTCTCCAGAGCATACCTCCAACTCGCCAGGTTCTTTTCCACCTGCTCCCTACTCTCACTACAGATCACAATGTCGTCTACAAACATCAGGGCCCACGGAGACACCTGCCTGACCTCATCTGTCAGCCTGTCCATCACCATGGCAAACAAGAAGGGGCTTAGAGCTGATCCCTGATGAAATCCCACCCCCAACTTGGATCCATCTGTCACTCCTACAGCACACCTCACCACCGTCTCACTGTCCTCATACATGTCCTGCATCACCCTCACATACTTCTCTGCCACTCCTGGCTTTCTCATACAGTACCACACTTCCTTTCTTGGCACCCTACCATATGCTTTCTCTAGATCCACAAAAGCAGTGCAACTCCTTCTGACCTTCTCTGTACTTTTCCATCAACACTCTTAGAGCAAACATTACATCTGTAGTACTCTTTCTTGGCATGAAGCCATACTGCTGCTCGCTGATTGTCACTTCTCCTCTTAACCTGGCTTCAACAACTCTTTCCCTTAGCTTCATAGTGTGGCTGATCAACTTTATACCTCTGTAGCTACTACAGCTCTGAGCATCACCTTTGTTCTTGAAAATTGGTACCAAAACACTTCTTCTTCACTCCTCAGGCATCCTCTCACTCTCCAAGATTGTGTTAAACAATCTGGTTAAAAAGTCCACTGCCACCTCTCCTAAACATCTCCATACCTCCACAGGTATGTCATCTGGACCAACTGCCTTTCCATTCTTCTTCTTCTACAAAGCTGCCCTCACTTCCGCCTTGCTAATCCTTGGAACTTCCAGGTTTATTATTTTTCCTTCATCCATCCTCCTCTTGCTCTTATTTTCTTTATTCATCAGCTCTTCAGAGTACTCCTTCCACCTTCTCAACTCACTCTCGTCATTTGTTAGTACATTACCATTTCTGTTCTTAATCAGCCTAACCGGCTGCACATCCTTTCTCAATCTCTCTGTCTAGCCAATCGATAGAAGTCCGTTTCCCCTTCCTTGGTGTTCAGCCTCTCATACAACTCACTGTATGCCTTTTCCTTTGCCTTTGTCACCTCTCTCTTTGCCATGCTCCTAGCTTCCAAATACTCCTGACTATCCCACTTTATCTTTGCCAGCCTCTTCCTTTGAATTCTTTCCTGTACCTCTTCATTCCACCACCAAGTCTCCTTGTCTTTCAAGTCTCCTTGTCTAGTGCTGAATCCTATTTTTAAAGGAAAAAAAATTTCATATTTGATCATTTTTAAGCTAATATCAGTCAGAAATATCAGTCAGACAATACAGTATATACAGCCGTGGACAAAATTGTTGGTACCCCTCTGTTAATGAAAGAAAAACCCACAATGGTCACAGAAATAACTTGAATCTGACAAAAGTGGTAATAAATAAAAATTCTATGAAAAGTAACCAATGAAAATCAGACAATGCTTTTGAACTGTGGTTCAATAGAATTACTTTAAAAAAACAAACTCATGAAACAGGGCCTGGACAAAAATGATGGTACCCCTAGAAAAGATTGAAAATAATGTGACCATAGGGACATGTTCAACCAAGATGTGTCCTCTAATTAACATCACAGGTGTCTACAAACTTGTAATCAGTCAGTCGGCCTATTTAAAGGGTGACAAGTAGTCACTGTGCTGTTTGGTGACATGGTGTGTACCACACTAAACATGGACCAGAGGACGCAAAGGGGAGAGTTGTCTCAGGAGATTAGAAAGAAAATTATAGACAAGCATGTTAAAGGTCAAGGCTATAAGACTGTCTCCAAGCAGCTTGATGTTCCTGTGACTACAGTTGCACATATTATTCAGAAATTTAAAGGGGACCTGTGGTGGTCGTCTAAACGCATTCAACTTGTAAACTTTAGGCAAAATATTTGTTATTTGGTTAAATAATTATTGCCAGCCATCTACCACCAGAGAAATATGCAAATACGACCGCAGGCATGGCCAGCCAATGAAAACTATGCGCGCAGCCATGACACATGCGGATGTGACGTCACTACGTTGCTACTGAAAACTCAATACTCCGCCTGTACCAGCGAGTAGGGTGCTTTTGTGAGTGTTTTTATTCTATTATGGCTGAATTATCGGACTCTGAGGAAGAATTCATCCAACATGGCTACAGGTTTGAGCCAGAAAGGTCTTCTGAGGGTGAAAGTGACGAAGTGGTCCTCACACACAACGCAATTTCGCCTGAAAGGAAACGTCTGTGCCCTGTTCCGAGATTGCGCAACCACTTTTCCGCTACGATCTTCTGACAAGGTGAGCTGGGTTTGGGTACACAAAAGAAGTGTTTATCTTTGTTTTTTCGCTTATTATTGAGACATCCAAAGGCTTTACATTCCACCATGTTGCGATATCCATATCGCATTGTATGTTTTTGTTGTTACAAGAGCACCGAGTGTCTGCTGATCTGTATATAGTTTTAGCGGCGAGGGAAGAGCCCAGCGCCGAATCCCCGGCCGTCTGGCAGCCGTTACGACCTCAGATCAGATGAGACGACCCGCTGAATTTAAGCATTTATTTATTTATTTTCTACTCGTTTTAGTTCTGCATTTAATATGAACCCTGAGTTTGAAATAAACGTTTGAATTTGAATTTGAATATCCCGAAAGCCACTGCTCATCCAGGCACTCCAGGCTCAGCCAATATTGATCCAGATCGCGGTATCCACGACACAACGTCACAGGAAGCGTCCTGGCAGGCCATGTAGCTGCCAGTATGGCTGCGCGCATGTTTTGCTGACATAGCTGAACCAGCACATCAGCAATGGATTTATATCACATTGCTTTGAACTTGAACTTGAACTTAAACTTGAACTAGAACGTGAGACAGGGGCTCAATATAATATCTTTTTTTTCACGACCACCATAGGTCCCCTTTAAGATCCACGGGACTGTAGCCAACCTCCCTGGACGTGGCCGCAGGAGGAGACGGATAATACGAATGGTAACAAAAGAGCCCAGAACAACCTCTAAACACATTCATGGTGATCTCCAAAGTCAAGGTACATCAGTGTCAGATCGCACCATCTGTCGTTGTTTGAGCCAAAGTGGACTTCATGGGAGACGACTAAGGAGGACACCACTGTTGAAAACGAATCATAAAAAAGCCAGACTGGAATTTGCCAAACTGCATGTTGGCAAGCCACAAAGCTTCTGGAAGAATGTCCTATGGACAGACGAGACAAAACTGGAACTTTTTGGCAAGGCACATCAGCTCTATGTTCACAGACGCAAATATGAAGCATACCAAGAAAAGAACACTGTCCCTACTGTGAAACATGGAGGAGGTTCTGTTATGTTGTGGGGCTGCTTTGCTGCATCAGGCACAGGGTGCCTTGAATCTGTGCAGGGTACAATGAAATCTCAAGACTATCAAGGTATTCTAGAGAGAAATGTTCTGCCCAGTGTCAGACAGCTTGGTCTCAGTCGCAGGTCATGGGTCTTGCAACAGGATAATGACCCAAAACACACAGCTAAAAACACCCAAGAATGGCTAAGAGCAAAACATTGGACTATTCTAAAGTGGCCTTCTATGAGCCCTGATCTAAATCCTATTGAACATCTGTGGAAGGAGCTGAAACATGCCGTCTGGAGAAGGCACCCTTCAAACCTGAGACAACTGGAGCAGTTTGCTCATGAGGAGTGGGCCAAAATACCTGCTGAGAGGTGCAGAAGTCTCATTGACAGTTACAGAAATCGTTTGATTGCAGTGATTGCCTCAAAAGGTTGTGCAACAAAATATTAAGTTAAGGGTACCATCATTTTTGTCCAGGCCTGTTTCATGAGTTTGTTTTTTAAACTAATTCTGTTGAACCACAATTCAAAAGCATTGTCTGATTTTCATTGGTTAATTTTCATAGAATTTTTATTTATAACCACTTTTTTCAGATTCAAGTTATTTCTGTGACCATTGTGGGTTTTTCTTTCATTAACAGAGGGGTACCAACAATTTTGTCCACGTGTGCATGGTCTCCAATAATTAGATTAACTGGCTTTTCATTGCATACAGACCTAAGAGTTGTTATTGCATAATGAGCTTGAAAGTGTCATGTAGAGTTTGGATTTTTCCCAAACTCAGTCTCGTGACTTTCCTGTATATTCATATTTATCTGCCATATTGTTATTTCATGTGAGTTCTATGCCGCCTTCTGTTTTCCTTGTGTTGACCATTATCTGTTGCCTGTATTTAGGTTCTGTTTGACATTTCCCTGTTGTCTCTTATTTCTGCAGTTGTATGTATTTGGGATGTCATTTTATTCTTGTTTTTTCCTGTGTTTCACTTTTGACAGCTGTCAGGGTTGTGCAGCCTCGTGTGGGCGTGCCCTGCCGCCTGTCAAACTGCCAGCTGCTCCTCCCTCACCTGTCACCACCACCAGCCGCTCTCTCTCATTATTATTACCAACTGTGTCCAATTGTTAGGTGTTGCTTCCTTCCCTTACTCAGGCCAGCCCTGAGTAAGGGAGTCAGGCCAGGCTTGTATTGTAATCAGTTGGATCCCTATTTAAAGAAGATTGTTTTTCATTTTCACTTGTTGCTGTCTCATCGCCTCTGTGAGGATTATTTCCTCCTTGAGGCCCTATCTTGCTCTGGCGTATTGCCTTTGTAAGTTGACTTCTCGTTGTTATTTCATAGTTTGTTCACTTTGCACTTTGTTCCTGTTTTTGTCAATTAAACTCACAAGCTCATAGTCCAGCACCTAGTTTGTTTTGTCCCTCTATGCGCCGTGCCAAGGTGCACATATAACAGAAACAAATAGAAACAGAGTTTTCAGTCATCAGCTTTATGGTCCACTAATCAACAATAAAATCTTAAAAACTGAAGTACACTTTCATTTAACCTTAGATTTACAGCTACTTATTGGTTGAGAAGTGAAAGCATTAAATATGCCACATTAGAATGTTAAGTGTTACATGAAATTGTTTGTCAAATGGACAGCAGTATGATTAGTTTGTTTTAATTTGTTTGACTTGTGGATATGCAATCTGTGGTTCTTGAACCACATATGGTTATTTTGCTCATAACCAATGTAGCTTTGAATTTAAAAAGCACACAGCTATACAACAATACAAAAAAATAAAATTTATGGGGAAAAAGTTTTATATTTGGATGAAAAATGTAGCATATTTACAAAAAAGTCTTGAATTTATGAGAACATCTTAAGAGAAAAACATTACTACTTTACAGCACTTGAAGAAAATCACAGTTCAAGAAACTGCTTCAAAAATATGAAACTTTCCTCTTGCTAATGTTGACAGGCAAGTATATACTTTCAATTTAACTCTTTTACATAAATTTTAAAGTTTAAATATGTATGTCTCTTGGCTCCAGGCCACGTTTTTCCTCAAGAACCCAAAATGTTTTTTTTTTTCTTAGAGCAAAAGTTGTCATGGCAAAGGTCATCATCTCAAGGTTTAACCACATCTGTTTTATTAAAGAAAGTTAAAGTTGCTCATAAATTCATACATGGAATGAACTGAAAGCATTAAGCATGTATTTGTTAACTGAATTGTGGTGTAATTGAAAGTGTGGCTGTTGAGTGACACTCAGGCTCTGACACAACTCTCTCTCTCCTCTCGATCAGAATGATTGAGGACTGCGGGCAGAGCGGCAACACCATGGCAGATAGAAGGCAACTGTTTGTCGAGATGAGTAAGTGCTCCAGCCCTCTGCTCACTTTGATCTGTGTTGGACTGTTTTACTCAGTGACCAAAAAAGGTGAAGATTGAACGTCTCCACCGATGTCGGCCGCTTTGATTTTTAACTCTGGCACACATGACCTCATGCTCTCTCTGATCATGTACTGTCTCAGCACATGTACATCTCGTTATGACAACATGTTAATTTATAAATAATCATCTTTCCACAATAACGGTCAGTCTCAGCTCATTTTCCATCTAAAATACTAGTTACTTTCTTCCATACCAGCATATCATTTTAGAGGTATTTAGGGTGAAAGGTGGGGCTGAAATAGCTTCTAGATCCAAAGAGGTTTGACTGAAGAAAATTGTGCTAACATTCTGAATGTTAGCAGTATCTTAACAGGATTGTGCCGTTATAAAAATAATAATGTGTGGCAACCTGGGGAGAGCCTAATTGTATACCATCTTAGACAGGAACAAAGAGCGGGGGTTCCCTAGTAAGATAACAGGGAGGTGTTAAGGATGAGTGTGTTGATTGCGATTGGACGAGAAGATCATCTTTTGTGTGTGAGAAGATTCGAGAAGAATGTCATGGTATTTAAGAGAAGAGCTTGTACTTGAATGTCATTCTGACTATGCTTGAGAATGTGAGAGTGTGTAATAAAGCATCTGAAACAAATCTGCCTCTTCATTTACACGCTTCACACTGGTGACCCAAGACATATCATGGAACACGGATCAAGATCCCCGGAGCCGACCTCGATGGGAACCTCCAGCCACGCATGTGCGGTCGCAGTCAAGCTACCGGATTTCTGGCAGAACAATCCGCGCTCTTGGTTCCACCTCGTCGAGGCGCAGTTCGCCCTCCGGGGAATAACGGCAGATGACACCAAGTTCCACTATGTGGTCGCAGTGCTCGACGCCCGCACAGCTCAGCATGTAGCGAGCCTGCTCGATCAGCCACCAACTGGCAACAAGTACGAGGTGCTAAAGGCTGCACTCATCCAGCACTTCACTCTCTTGGATGGTGAAAGAGCAGAGAGGCTCCTGACGCGGACCAAGTTGGGAGATGGGTCGGCAATAGACCTTATGGAGAAGATGCTGACATTGAGGGGCACGGACGACGTCCACTTTCTTTTTACCCACCTCTTCCTTCGGAAACCTCCGACAGCGGCGAGAGCGGCCCTGGCCAATTCGCCGTTGCTGGCCGAGCGGGACTTTCGTGCGCTAGCCCAGGAGGCAGACCGGATCATCATCGCCACCAGGGCGTTCACGACCATCGCGGCAGCGACGGAGCTCAGCAAGACGACCAGAGGAGGCGAGGAGCCACTGACGGCAGCGGCAGCGTGGGCCAAGGAGCGCGAGGGAGACACGCTTTGTTTCTACCACCGCCGCTTCGGAGAGAAGGCACGCAGATGTATGCCACCTTGCCAGTTCAAGTGCTCGGGAAACGCCAAGACCGGGGGTCGGTAGCAGCCGCGACCCTCGGGGAGGAGAACAAGCTGCTCTACCTGACGGACGCACGCTCGGGGAGGCATTTCCTCGTGGACACCGGCACCCAGAAGAGTTTCATCCGGCCGACCTACGCTGACCGGCTGGCAGGATCTATCGGCCCCAAGATGGCGGCAGCGAATGGCTCGGAGATTAAGACCTTTGGTGAGAGGACTCTACTCTTGTCTCTACACGGCCGTACATATGAGTGGACTTTTGTCATAGCAGCATTGGATTATCATATACTGGGGGCTGATTTTCTGTGTGCACATAGTTTACTGGTTGATCTTGCTAACAGGCGCCTAGTTAATGCACTGTCTTTCGACTCTCTCCCCTGTATAGCTCGAGTGACCCGGCCGACAGCACAAGCCAACGTCACAGCAGCAGGCGGTAAGTTCCACACACTGCTCACCCAGTTCCCAGCACTCACAGTCCCGACGTTTTCGGCAGCCATCGCTAAACACGGGGTGGAGCATTTTATCACCACCACCAGGCCGCCCGTTTTTGCACGACCTCGGCGCTTGGACGCAGCTAAACTGGCCATAGCGCGCGAGGAGTTCGCCAATCTGGAAAGGTTGGGCATCATCAGGCGCTCAAACAGCCCATGGGCATCCCCGCTACACATGGTCCCTAAAGCTGAGGGCTCGTGGCAACCGTGCGGGGATTTCCGCAGGTTGAACAACGCCACAGCGCACAATCGCTACCCAATTCCCCACATACAGGATTTTTCCGTTCACCTCGCCGGGGCGCGCATTTTTTCCAAGATAGATCTGGTCCGCGGTTACCACCAAGTCCCAGTGCGCGCTGAGGACATACCCAAAACAGCGGTAATAACTCCGTTCAGTTTATTCGAGTTTTTGCGCATGCCATTCGGGTTGAAAGGAGCGGCACAGACGTTCCAGCGCATGATGGATGCAGTGCTGCACGATCTCTCGTTCGTGTTCGTCTACCTGGACGATATCCTGGTAGCCAGCGCGTCCGAAGACGA
This sequence comes from Pholidichthys leucotaenia, assembly GCA_020510985.1. NCBI lineage: Eukaryota > Metazoa > Chordata > Actinopteri > Cichliformes > Pholidichthyidae > Pholidichthys > Pholidichthys leucotaenia. Next base: position 252,624,042 of record CM035846.1, on the reverse strand, counting down.
ACACGAAACCCACCTCATGACAGTTTTTCGGAGATTGGAAGAGCACGGGTTAATAATCAACCCAGCGAAATGTCAGTTCGGAGTGACGGATATTGATTTTTTGGGGGGGCACCGCGTCTCTCCCGAAGGAGCGATCCTGCTGCCTTACAAGGTGCGTGCAGTGGCGGATTTTCCCCGGCCGCAAACGGTCAGGGCGCTACAAGAATTTTTGGGAATGGTAAACTTTTATAACCGTTTCCTTCCCCGCGCAGCACAGCTCATGCAACCATTGTACGCCGCGCTCAAAAAACAGAAACCCGCGGATAGGGTCGAATGGACCCCGGAGCGAGAGCGGGCGTTCTCGGAAGTCAAAGCAGCCCTGGCAAACGCTGCGTTGCTGGCACATCCAGACCCAACGGCCCGCATAGCGCTCACCACTGACGCTTCAGATGTGGCCATAGGGGCAGTCGTGGAGCAGCGCATAGCCGGGGCTTGGCAGCCGCTCGCCTTTTTCAGCAGGACTTTGCGCAACAGTGAATGTAAATACAGCGTGTTCGACAGGGAGTTGCTGGCTCTCCACCTGGCCATTCGCCACTTCCAGTTCTGGCTGGAAGGGCGCAGTTTCACCGTGTTTGTTGACCACAAGCCGCTAACATTCGCGATGGCCAAGGTTTCAGAACCGTGGTCGGGCCGGCAGCAGAGACAGCTGGCTGCGATCTCAGAGTTTACTACCGATATTCAGCATGTGTCGGGTAAACTGAATGTAGTGGCAGACTGCCTCTCGCGCTTCGTGGCGGCCCCAGTCTGCGTAGGGATAGATTACGCAGCCATGGCCGCGGAGCAGGTTAGTGACGCGGACGTGCGCGTGCTCCAGTCTGGACTAACAGGGTTAAGGCTGGAGAGCAGGGTGCTGCAAGACGGCATGCCCCCCCTAATCTGCGATGTCTCCACGGGTCGCCCACGTCCTGTGGTCCCGGCCGCATGGCGCCGCCACGTGTTTGACTCGATTCATTCTTTGGCGCACCCAGGAGTGCGCGCGTCGGTCAAAATGGTAGGGGAGAAATTCGTGTGGCCGAGCCTTCGCAAACAAGTGAAAGAGTGGGCGGCAGCCTGCGTGGCATGCCAATGAGCCAAAGTACACAGACACACGAAGGCTCCCTTGGAGCCGTTTCGTATTCCGGCTAAGAGGTTCGACCATGTTCACGTGGACCTCGTGGGCCCCCTCCCGCCATCACAGGGGTGCACGCACCTCCTGACAATGGTGGACCGCACCACGCGCTGTCCGGAAGCGGTTCCGTTGGCGGCAACCACGTCCGAGGAGGTGGCGCGCGCTTTTTTAACAGCATGGGTAGCACGTTTTGGAGTCCTGTCGGACATTACGTCCAATAGAGGCCCTCAATTTGTTTCCGAACTCTGGTCAGCGATGGCCCGTAGCCTGGGTATTACAATTCACCGCACAACCGCGTACAACCCACAGACTAATGGGTTATGCGAACGTTTTCATAGATCATTGAAAGCAGCTCTCAGGGCTTCATTGACGGATGCAAATTGGGTAGACAGGCTACCGTGGGTTTTATTGGTGTTGCGCTGCGTGCCTAAAGAGGATCTGGAAGCTTCCCCAGCAGAATTCGTTTTTGCACAACCACTCTGGCTGCCCGGGGAGTTTCTGCCAGATAATCCCGCACCGGACAGCTGCCCATATCAGCTTTTGCAGCGTAGCGCAGACACAGGCACGCTGCCGGGCCCTGCCCACCACAGTTTTCCGCGCGTTTTTGTGCCTAAAACTTTGAAGAACGCGGAGTTCGTTTTTGTCAGACACGACGCCCACCGCCCTCCACTGCGCCCACCCTATGATGGACCGTTCAGAGTGCTGGAAACAGGGGATAAACATTTTTTGCTAGACTTGGGGGGTAGGAGGGAAAAAATTGGCATAGACAGACTCAAACCTGCTTTCGCTGTGGCGGACGAGCAAGTGCTGTTGGCGAGTGCCCCTCGGCGTGGAAGACCCCCACGGGCAGCTCCCCAGAGAGACGATTCCTCAGAGCACCCACACGGACAGACAGAAAGGTTTTCCCCCAAACAACAGCCACCCAAAGGCAGGGCAGCGCCGCGGAGGCGGCGAATTCTGGTTACAGCAGATACGGGAGAAGACTGAAGCCCAAGCAGCATGTGGACTGATGTTAATGGTTCTATCACAGCATGTGGACTGTTATCCTTTTGTCCTATCTAAGTTGCTGGGGGGGGGGGGGGGGGTGGCAACCTGGGGAGAGCCTAATTGTATACCATCTTAGACAGGAACAAAGAGTGGGGGTTCCCTAGTAAGATAACAGGGAGGTGTTAAGGATGAGTGGGTTGATTGCGATTGGACGAGAAGATCATCTTTTGTGTGTGAGAAGATTCTAGAAGAATGTCATGGTATTTAAGAGAAGAGCTTCTACTTGAATGTCATTCTTACTATGCTTGAGAATGTGAGAGTGTGTAATAAAGCATCTGAAACAAATCTGCCTCTTCATTTACACGCTCCACAAATGTTCCATATAGCTTTCCACACTCCAAAATTACACACCCTTGATTTACACTACCGTTCAAAAGTTTGGGGTCACTTAGAAATTTCCTTATTTTTGAAAGAAAAGCACTGTTTTTTCAATGAAGATAACTTTAAACTAATCAGAAATACACTCTAATATCTAATATACATTGCTAATGTGGTAAATGACTATTCTAGCTGCAAATGTCTGGTTTTTGGTGCAATATCTACATAGGTGTATAGAGGCCCATTTCCAGCAACTATCACTCCAGTGTTCTAATGGTACAATGTGTTTGCTCATTGCGTCAGAAGGCTAATGGATGATTAGAAAACCCTTGTGCAATCATGTTAGCACAGCTGAAAACAGTTTAGCTGGTTAGAGAAGCTATAAAACTGACTTTCCTTTGAGCAGGTTGAGTATCTGGAAAAAATTATTATTTCAAATACAAATCATTATTTCTAACCTTGTCAATGTCTTGACTATATTTTCTATTCATTTTACAACTCATGGTGGTAAATAAGTGTGACTTTTCATGGAAAACACAAAATAATTGTCTGGGTGACCCCAAACTTTTGAACGGTAGTGTAGCTTTGTTCAAGAGATATTGCAGCTTTAGGCTGCATGTCCACAGAGAGCATTTTTGTCCTGCTGGGAGCGTCTATTTTCTGCTCATTTTCTATGTAGTCGAGTGTTTAATGTGCTCAGTCCACTTGGTGCAAAAACACTCACCGTTGAGCATTTTTTGTTGTTGTTGCTGCACTGTCAGTGCTTAAAGTTGAAAAAGTTCAACTTTCAAAATGCCGCATTACTCATCCGCGGCACACCTCTCTAATCAGCCAATCAAAATTGGGCTAAAAGAATGCCATGATCAATATTGAACAAGAGCTTGGAGGGATGCGTGTTTTCTTATCAGTTTTATGCAAATTAGTGTAGTTAGTAGAGGGTTTCAGTCCAAAATGCATGAAATGCCAACAGCGAGCTGTGAGTTACAGGTCAAGCGCTTGCTAGGATACAGGACTGAGACCTTTTTTTTTTTTGAGCACCTATAAAGCACCCAGAAAAACAGGTCCAGTGGACTCGTAGCCTTAATCTGTTATTACAGCTCAGTGAGAAAATGTTTCGGCATACATTTTTGAGCTAATACGTTACCTTTTTTCTGGAAGCCTCAGTTGTACTGTGGCTCCTGTAAAAATTGGTTCTATATTCGACATCTTGATAGAAGTTGCTCCCCCTGTGCTGTAGCTTGTTTGTTAGACTTTATCAATCCCAGAGGGAAATTCAAGGACATCCATGGTGCAGCACCAGTCCCTTCACTATTCACACATATTCACATCCAGGGCCACTTTAGAGTCTCCAATTAACCTAACTTACATGTTTTTGGAATGTGGGAAGAAACTAACATCAAACTGGAGGGTTTCCACGCAATACGGGCAGACTGGACACCAGACAGTGGGACTGCAAGGGGCAGAAGAGTGATAGTGTATGTCAATAACAGCTGGTGTAAACCGGGACATATCACGGTTAAAGAGCAACACTGCAGCAAAGACATGGAATTGCTAGCTGTTAGCATGCGGCCTGTGTATCTCCCAAGGGAATACTCACTCGTGATCTGCATTGTTATTTATGCAAATCCGACAGCGAACGCTGGGGCAGCACGTGACGCTATCCACTCAGTCACTGGCAGCCTTCTGACAGAACACCCAGATGCTCTCCTCCTCATCTCCGGTGATTTTAACCATATCTCACTGTCCCCCATTCTGCCCACGTTCACCCAGTATGTCACATGCCACACCAGAGACAATAAAACACTGGACTTACTCTATGCAAACACTAAGGAGGCGTACACCTCATCGCCACTCCCCCCACTCGGGAGATCGGATTACAACTTGGTTCATCTCCTGCCGGTGTACAAAACCCTAGTACACAGACAACCTCCAGTTACACGCACGGTGAAGGTATGGTCTGAGGAGGCAATGGACGCTCTAAAGGACTGTTTTGAAATCACTGCCTGGGAGCAGCTCTGCGATCCACATGGTGAGGACATCAACGGCTCCACTCACACCATCACGGACTACACCAACTTCTGTGTGGACAACACCGTACCCACCAAGATCATATGGTGTTGCTCGAACAACAAACCCTGGATCAACCCTGAGATAAAATCACTACTGAGGGAGAAGAAGAGGATCTTCAGGTCAGGGAACAGGGAGATGCTGAAGTCCGTACAGAGGAAGCTAAGGAGGAAGATCAGAGAAGGCAAGGACAGCTTCTGGAAGAAGATGGAGGACAAGCTGCATCAGAGCGACATCGGCGGGGTCTGGAGAAACCTCAAAACCATCTCTGGGCTCCAGAATACCTCTTCCCAGGCCACGGGGGGCAGGGAGTGGGTGAGCAATCTGAACCTGTTTTTTAATAGGTTTGACCAACCGCCCTCCCCTACACCTGCACAACAACCACTGCTGCCTCTACAGTCATCGAGACCTGCTGTCCACCACCCCCCCCACTCCTAGCATACAGCCCCCCAACCTGACCCTCACTAAGACCCATGTGAGAGCGGAGCTGAGGAAGATCAAAGCGAGGAAGGCCTCGGGTCCGGACTGCATCAGCGCAAAGCTCAAGTCCTGTGCAGACCAGCTATGTGGGATTGTGGAGCGCATCTTCAACCTGAGCCTGAAGCTGGGGAGGGTACCACAGTTGTAGAAAACATCTTGTGTGGTACCCGTACCAAAGACTTCCCATCCCAAAGACCTGAACAGTTACAGACCAGTGGCCCTGACGTCTCATCTGATGAAGATCCTGGAGAGACTGCTCCTTGCTCACCTCTGCCCCCTGGTGGGACCAGCGATGGATCCACTCCAGTTCGCTTACCAGCATGGCATCGGGGTGGAGGATGCAGTGATCTTCCTCCTTCACCGTTCCCTGTACCACCTGGAGAAGCCTGGGAACGTGGTGAGGATCATGTTCTTTGACTTCTCCAGTGCTTTCAACACCATCCAACCAGTGATCCTGAGGGACAAGCTGCTGTGTGCAGGGGTGGACCAGCACCTGTCATCGTGGATCCTGGACTACCTCACAAACCGGCCACAGTTTGTGAGAACCCGGGACTGTGTGTCCGACACGATCATCGGCAGTATGGGGGCCCCCCAGGGAACGGTTTTGGCTCCCTTCCTGTTCACCCTTTATACTGCAGACTTCTCACACAACACAACACACTGCCATCTACAGAAGTTCTCTGACGACTCTGCGATCGTCAGCCTCATCTCCAACGGCGATGAAGCTGAGTACAGAGGATTTATCCAGGACTTTGTGGGCTGGTGCCATCTGAACTGCCTCCAGATCAACACGAGAAAAACTAAGGAGCTGGTGGTGGACTGCCGCAGGCAAGGACAACCCCTCACAGCACCAGTAAACATCCAGGGAACAGACATTGAGATGGTGACATCCTACAAGTACCTGGGTGTTCATCTGAACAATAAACTAGACTGGTCACACAATACCGATGCACTCTACAAGAAGGGACAGCGCAGGCTGTTCCTACTGAGGAGGCTCAGTTCTTTTGGTGTACAAGGGGTGCTCCTGAAGACCTCCTACGATTCGGTGGTGGCATCAGCCATCACATTTGGAGTGGTCTGCTGGGGCAGTGGCATCACAGCAGCCGACAGAAGAGACTGAACAAACTGATCAAGAAAGCTAGCTCTGTCCTTGGGCAGCGCCTCGACCCAGTGGAGGAGATAGGCGAGAGAAAGATGGTGGCTAAGCTGTCATCTCTGCTGGAGTCCGAGTCCCACCCTATTCAGGACATACTGAACGCACTGAGGAGCTCATTTAGCAGCAGACTACATCATCCTAGGTGCGCGACCGAAAGGTTTCGCAGGTCCTTCCTACCTACTGCTGTCAGACTTTATAACCTAAGCAGGGCTGCTCGCAGAGACAGCAAAAAAGTTACGACCTAATAGTATTGAATGCAAAAGACGCAACAGACTTACACAAAATGGTCCCCTCCAGTATACAACTAGGACAATATCAGTCGGTACGGAGGGTGAAAATATGTATGGGTACATATTCATACTATGTGGGGTAACTAAATAGACTGTTATGCTGTTTATTGCATCTAGCTACAATGCTCCACACTGTGTATATACAGTATATTTATATATTTATGTGTACATATGTATATTCACTGCTCTTATTTTCTTATCTTCTAAATTATTGCTCTGAGTGTTGCTATCCCTGTGCTGTTGCATTCCTGGAATTTCCCCATTGTGGGACTAATAAAGGCTTATCTTATCTTAATCCGGAGCAAGCATGGGGAGACTATGCAAACTTCACACCGATAGGCCTTCCTGGCTGGTGGGTTTGAACCCACGATCTTCTACTGTGAGGAAGTAGTGCTATCCACTACATGCTGCCCCAGTGCTTTTGGGCATTTATTAGTCTTTTTTTTCTGGTAGACAGAAATGAAGAGGTAAAGGAACTTTTGTGCTTTTTTCCCATGGATCAAAAGCCTGCTTAAACCACAAATATCCAGCTGAGATGGGAAATACATTCACCTGGGATACAGTCCGGCGTCACAACTCTGCAGAAAATGTGGATATTTGTTTCACCTCCAATCGAATGGCGAATGGCACACCCGGGTGAACACACAAACACGATAGCATAGGCATCAGTGTTTCACCACAGTATCGCTAAAAGGACTTCAGCGATTGACCACAACAGTGATTTCATGGTTCAGATAATTGTACAACACTGGCAAGACAAGAGATGAAAAAATGTTGACTATAGTCTTACTTTCTTCTGTGCTACACTTTGTTGTTTATTCACATCATTTTCAGGTGCAACCTCACCGCCATGATGAAGTCAAACTATAATGTATACATGTTTATTTTACTTTGAAAGCACCTATGGGGAAAAAGTAGGCAAGACTTGCCCTTTTTTTCACCGCCAATTACTGTTATTTTTCATTCATTCATTCATTCATCCGCTTAATCCTTTTTGGGTCGCGGGGGGGCTGGAGCCTATCCCAGCATCTTTGGGCGAGAGGCAGGGTAACTGTTATTTTGTAGTAAAAAAAATCCACCAATTTCTATATTGTGTACAAGTTTAAACAAGATTATTTTTCACCCATCTTTTGTTTAACTATTATCTAATTAAGGCTCATGCATGAGCTGGACGCTACACCAGCTGTCAAAGGGGAAGAGGTTAGGTACAGTTGGAGATGGTTATCTAGCCCAAAAAAATGCAAATAATTTGCTGTTGTGCATGAGTGGGGTTTTTTTTGTTTTTTTTTTTGGTCGGGGGGACCATTTAAGAAGTAAAATTAGAACTTTTCCCACGGAAATCTGAATGTTCCAGGGACCTCAGGTTGGGAACTACTGACTAGTCCATAACATGTTGGACTGGCACAGACAACCATACACTTTCCAACAAACACTTTCAGCAAATTTAGAATTGCCATGAATCCAAATGTATGTTTTTGGGCTTTAAGAATAAAGTGTAACCTGAATAAATGGGGAGGACATGTAAATTCCACATAGGAAGGCCCTGCTAACCAGGACCTACCTGTGAGGTGACGTTATTGCTAGCATCTACAGCATTTTGCAGATTTTGTATTATGGCAAATTGAGTGTAGTTAAAATCCCTTACAATGCCCTATGCACAGTGTTAGAAATGTCATTATATCAAATATTTACAACTGAATGTGAAAAGTTTTCAGTATTTTATGGTGTGGTGTATTTTGGCGTCATAAGCGTCCGGTTCCCATCTCCTTTAGGGGCTCAGGATTTGGATTCTATAAGACTGTCGACATACAGGACAGCCTGCAAACTCAGATTTGTGCAGAAGAAATGCAACCGTAAGTATGATACTGTGTGCTCGCAACTTTCTTGTGATCACCCGCGCCAGAATGCTCACATGGTGTCCCCCTGTCTTCAGTGCATTTGGTCGACATTTTGAACATCATCGAGGCTTTCCGGGAGAACGGCCTCAACACCATGGACCTGAGCGCTGACCTGTCTGTGGCTCGTCTGGAAGTGGTGCTGTCCACCATCTTCTACCAGCTGAACAAGCGGACGCCCACCACCCACCAGATCAACGTGGAGCAGTCCGTCAGCCTGCTGCTCAACTTCCTGCTGGCAGCCTATGACCCGTGAGCAATGCGTCACATGACTTGCCGTCAGCCGGTTGTGTGCTTTCACGGCCGAGGTTTTGACGCGAGTAAATTTAGTGTGAAGTGTGACTGTGAAACACGCCTGCCAGTGATGAGGGAATAGGCAGACTGTTTACATTAAAATAGTCTCACCATGTGGGTGTAGAGCAGATTATTTGGGGGAAGGATAACAGATCATGGTGGTTTTTAATGCGTGTTCACCTTTTAAAGGTTGACTCAAAGCTTCATGCCTTCATCTTTAAATGAATCTGTTCTTTTTTTTTTTTTTTTGGTTCTTTTAGGGACGGTCATGGCAAGACATCCATCTTTGTCGTGAAGATGGCCCTCGCATCCATCTGTGGTGGAAAAATTCTGGATAAATTACGATGTAAGAAGCACAACACATCTTTTGTTTTAGGGTTAATTGTGAAAAATGAAAATGTGATTATCTGTATTGCTAGTAATAAATCAGGATATCTGTAAAGTTCAAACAGTTTTTGTTCTCTCCTAATAGTTCTTTGGATTTTATAACAAAATGTACTACAGTCTGCACGCTCTGTGTCTCAGTCTGTTTTAGTGTTTTGGTTTTTTTTTTTAAAGCAGCACTGGCCGGGCTCCTCGTGGCCGGGAGCAGTCATTATTCATTATGTGAAGGATAGGCTTTATTACACAGTGTACAAAATCTGTGGGTGCAGCAGCTTGTAAAGGAAAAGGAGGAGGGCTGGCGTATAGCTGCAATTGATCTGTATAACTGCTTTACTTTGATTTGTTTTCACAAATAGCTGGGATAATTGTATTGTGTAATACCATAATTAGCTGACTGTGGTGGCAGCCAACAATTAGTTTGATTAATTTGGCTAATGTCGCCCCTTCTTTTGTTTCCAGATATTTTTTCACAGATATCAGATTCTGCTGGTATTATGGCGCACTCACAGTTTGACCAGTTTCTGAAGGAGGTGCTGAAATTACCGATGGCGGTTTTTGAGGGGCCCTCGTTTGGTTACACCGAGCAAGCGGCGAGATCATGCTTCGCACAGCAGGTGAGGCTTCATTAGTCACAGTGCATGACAATGTGCGATTGCTTTAGCGTTGACGTGGTGGGTGAATCTCGCTCTCTCTCCCCTGCGTCCATCATCAATAGAAAAAGGTCTCCCTCAACACATTCCTCGATACGTTGATGTCAGACCCGCCTCCTCAGTGTCTGGTGTGGTTACCGCTCATGCATCGCCTCGCCAACGTGGAAAAAGGTAAGGGTGCCTTGGAGAATATTCAACGGGAAAGCTTGGGGGGGGGGGGGCTGCTAGGGTGCGTGGTGATGAACTTCGCACACAGTCATCAGGCAAGCATAAACGCCTCGAAATAGTCGCATACCTCCACTGAAGATGACCCACGGGGGACCTTGCACCCTAGTCATATCTGCGATGCGCTCTGTGTCGGCGAAAGAGTCACAGTGACATGCACGGCGCACACAACTGTGTGCTGCCCTGCTTTGTGTATGTTTGTTAAAAATGAACCTACCACATCTGTCCTTAAATTAATGGAAATTAATCATCGACTCTATGTTGCGAAAATATCTAGGTTCACAGTCACATCTGGTGTGTGTGTGTGTGTGTGTGTTTGTGCATCTGTGTTTGTGTGTGTGTGTCTGGCCCCTCCTCTCCTCCCTGCAGTCTTTCACCCGGTCGAGTGCTCCTACTGCCATACTGAGAGTATGATGGGCTTCCGCTACCGCTGCCAGCAATGTCATAATTACCAGCTCTGTCAGGACTGCTTCTGGAGGGGGCATGCCAGCGGTTCCCATAGTAACCAGCACCAAATGAAGGAGTATACGTCATGGGTAAGGGAAGGAGAGGGGAGGGGCGTGCTGAGGGAGGTGTGTCTGCTCAGGACCAGTCATTGTGGCTATTTTTGCTCAGCTTCCCCGCAATGTGTGGAATCTGAGTGTCTGATGCAGGTGACACTGTTACTATTAGTGACGCCATGTGATAAGCGGCCTCACCCTACCTCACCACTGGTAACTCGCTTGTGTTTTTCCTCCAGAAATCCCCCGCTAAGAAGTTGTCCCATGCCCTCAGTAAGTCACTGAGCTGTGCATCCAACAGAGAGTCTCTTCACCCCATGTTTCCTGAAATGCCAGAGAAGCCTCTCAACCTCGCTCATGTTGTGTAAGTTCATCTGCTAGCCCTTTTTCTTATAAAACATTTTTTTTATTTCCTAATGTTTATCTTGTAGCGCCTTCTAAATCTGATGCGATTACAGTCAGTATCTTTGGTCAGGTGTTCAATAAGACCGAATCGTAGCCATGAGGTTGATTGTAATCTGCGGCTTTGCTACTCCCTTCTACCTGATGTTTGGTGTCGTCTAAATCCTGGTGCACACTACACTAATTTAACCAGCTCATAACCCAATTTCATTGTAGCGGACCATTGTACAACATCAGACCTTATTATTAAGTGGATCATGTGACAGACATAAAACACAGTGGACCAACACCAGCAGATGACATGACTCCCCAAATCATTACTGACTGTGGAAACTTCGCACCGGACCTCAAGCAACTTCTATCCTGTGCCTCTCCACTCTTCCTCCAGACTCTGCGACCTTGATTTCCAAATTAAATGCAAAATTTACTTTGCTCTGGAAAGACGTCATCTGCTGGTGTTGGTCCACTGTGTGTTGTCAAGTCCAAAATCAGCGCAGTCATCTACTAGGAAATTTTAGAGCGCTTCATACCTCCCTCTGCCGACAAGCTTTATGGAGATGCTGATTTCATTTTCCAGCAGGACTTGGCACCTGCCCACACTGCCAAAAGTACCAAAACCTGGTTTAATGACCGTGGTATCACTCTGCTTTATTGGCCAGCAAACTCTCTTAACCTAAATCTCATAGAGAATCTATGGTGTACTGTCAAGAGGAAGATGAGACACCAGACCCAACAATGCAGACGAGCTGAAGGCTGTCAAAGCAACCTGGGCTTCCATAACACCTCAGCAGTACCACAGGCTGATCGCCTTCATGCTACGCTGCATTGATGCAATACTTCATGCAAAAAAGCCTCAACCAAGTATTGAGTGTGTACGTGGACATACTTTTCAGTCGGCCAACATTTCTATTAAAATCCTTTTTCTTTTTTTTTTTAAAGTTAATTTTTTGTAATATTCAAAATTTTTGAGAAACTGAATTTGGGGTTTTCATGGGCTGTAAGTCATAATCATCCAAATTAAAAGAAATAAACACTTGAAATATCACTGTGTAATGAATCTTGAGTTTCATTTTTTTAATTGAATTACTGAAATAAAAATCAACTTTTTGATGGCATTCTAGTTTATTGAGATGCACCTGTATACTTGTCAGTGCACACTGCACAGCCACATTAATGAGAAGCTGTAAAGCAAAATTCTAACCATAATTGGCACAAAAGCTCAACCAAAAAGGTGCTCAAAATTAACACCCGTTAGAATAAAAGAGCAAAGATGGGTAAAATAAGTTTAAGAACAGATCAAGATGCATGTAAACAGTCAGATTTTTTTTTGTATACTTGTATCAACTTTTGGGCTGTGCTGTTAAATTTTTGAGACTCCGATTTTTGTCCAAACTCGTAAAAAGAGCAGCTTACTGTGCCAAAAAACAGCCAGTCTCAGGTTCTCAGGCTCAAGTATGCCCACAAATGAGCCCTTGAAAGGAACAAATACATTGTCCCTTTTGTCCATGCCGCATTATTAAATCAAGATTATCATCTATAGAAAACACTGACAAAAACGGCATTTAAAACAGTATCAGCAGCATTTTTTTTATTTTTTTTTTTTACAAATGTCAGAAGTTTATTGTAAAAAGTATCTTGGATTTCTACAATTACTTGAACGCATCACTCTACCTGTATACCAGCGCTGACACTCGACTGGTCATAAAGAAGTGTACCCATTTACTGGTCGACACGTTCCCTTACCAGTTTGCATTTTGCTGTATTTATTAAACATAGCTTGTCTTGAAGGTGAACATGCAATGCTGCTTTGTCCTGTTCTGGATTGCTTGTAATCATGTATTTATTCCTCTTCCTGTTCTTTACCGTCCACAAAATAGAGACACATGGTGAGTTTTTCCTGATTTAATTGATATGCACTGGAATATTTTTGTTGACTCATTTGTATTGTGCTAATCATATACAGTCACGCAGTAGCCGCTCCTGCACCGACAGCCACCATTGTGGATTCTGAACATTTGTTGTCTTTGCTGTCAGATAATTTCATTGATTCTTGCATGTTTTCATTTGCCATGTAACAAATCATATCACCAAAAAGTAGGGATGCACAGATATACTGGCCTATATTCACTTTAGTGACTGATATCGACTATTGGCGAGATATCAGCAGTGGCATTGATTTTGCTCCCAGACAGACAACAGTAGACGGCAGCTGCAAATTTGGAAAACATCTGGGACTAAACCACTTTAAAGTATTTCAGTTCAGTTTTTTTGTTTAAATAAAGCATTTTTTTTGTCTCCCTGGAAATTAATAGATGAAAATAAAACCAAAAGAAATATTCAGTATCAACTCTATCTAGGTCATCCATCTTATTATTTTCAACATTGGTATTGGCCAGAAATCGGTGCATCCCTATCAAAAACTAAAAATTCAGAGATTCCGTTGCAGGATATTTAACACACTGAAAGAATAAAATATAAAAGGAAGACTAAATGGTGTTTGTTGTTTCGTAAAGAGGTCCTATTATGCTCTTCCCAGCATTCATTAATATTTGTACTGTTTCATAATATCAAACCTCATCAAAGTTTGTAACATTGACCATGTTTACATGGACACGAATAAACTGGTTATGATTGGATTTCTGAAGTTATCTGTTTATTCAAGTGGCCATGTAACCAGAGTAATGCAATAAAGGCCATGTAACCGGGGTTATTAACTCAAGTGGTTTACCATCCAATAATCCAATTATTCAGTGCATGTAAACACAACAGAACTGATTATTGCTGTTATTGGTTTACTCCCAGTAATCACTTTATTGTGACTATGTAACCGGGGTTAGTGATGAGGTCAGTCCTCAGACTGCTCTAGATAGTCCAGTAAAGACAGTTAAAACACTTGGCTCACCATGATTTCAGAAATGGAATATCCTTACTGTTACAGCCAGTTCTGACCACACAGCCAAAGTGGCTTATTTCAGACACTGGATGGATTTAGTGGCTGTATCAATGGTTCCAGTCTGAGCTAAATGAGGATTTCTCTTTAACTGTAAATCATTCCAATGTTCTCAGAGGACTTTGACTTGTTTGACATACTAGGTCCCTCATAAGTTTTCTTTTAAAGAAAGTTGCTGTAAGATTAAATTAAACCTTTTCTTCCTATCTAGGCCACCAAGACCAGTGAACGTCACCAACGACTACTCGTTCTCCCACTCCATGCCTACATCAGGGAACCCTTACTCCACCAAAAAGTGAGTTGTACTGCAGCCCTGACAATGGCTGGCCTGGATTTCACAACAGCTCTTTTCAGCCTGCCATTCTCCCCATAGACCCTGTCCCCAGTGGACCTGTGCTGTCCTTATAATCTTTCTAGCTTTTATTTTTTTTCTAAATGTCTGCGTGTTCATATGACAAATGTTGTGGTTTCTTGAGCTGAACCTAAATGGCTTGCCTTTCAGCAAGAATAATGTTGAACAAAGAAAGCCCCTGACTGGGGCAGCGCCGCATCTGCTGAAAGGGAGAGGGTAAGCGATCCAGGTGTGCATAAGAAAACAGCTGTCTGGCACAGATGCACGTGTGAACTAATATAGACGACAGTCATGTGCATTAACTAAGGTGCTCATCGTTCTGAGGGAAACTACTGTACTGGCAGACCAGTTTTATTTGGGTTGATACGCTCAGGGCACCGTGTTAAAACCACTGCATCACATGTGTTCCTATCAAGGCCAGATATGACCCTGCAGTAGTTTTGTTTTTTTCTGACCTAACACATTTGCAACATTTTTTTCTCTCATAATCTTACTACTTTTCTGCCTCTTGCATTTTTTTTTTCATTTTTTATTTACATGTTCCCCACTTGTAAAATTCTGACTTTTTGTCCCACCTCGCAAATTTGATTGCTTTTCTCAAAGCAAGTTGTATCTCGGGGCATGTCCTTCTCGTACTTTAAACTGTGAAGTCAGTTTTTCAGCCCATGAAGACAAACTGAGGTTGTCTGAGTTGAAAAAGGACGGCTGCGCCCGTGCTGTGCCACACACCAGCAGTGCACACACAGTACTGCCCAATGTCGTCAATAACGGCTTTTTTTTTCTTTTTATAAACAAGTTGTAGGAGTCGGTAGCAGTGGGTGATGCTAAGTGTAGTTTTGTTCAGATAACGTAGGATTGATTTGCATTTCCAATCATTATTAATTTTATACAAACTAAAGAATTATGGCTTTTCCTGAGTCCTTCTGTTGCTGCACACCCAAGAATGAAGCATTCCTCATGGGAACACTGCTCCCTTTCATAACTGAAGCTTATACAGATACCTATAGACGACGTGATAAGTGTCCCTGAGGTTATTGTTGATGTGCACATCAGACTGTTTGACATGTCAGATGGTCTGTGTACAGATTGAGGAAACATAATAGAGTATTCAGGAGATGTGCCCTCGGGAGGTTGACTAACTGACCTGCTTTTGCATAACAGCAACTGAAGAGAACAGATTATCATATAGTATCTAGTTTAAAATGTATGATTTGACTGCAGCATTGAGGAGGCATTCTGGGGAATTTGTAGCTATACATTAATGTAGTAGAAGCTGAGCTGTTTTAGTCCATATTAAGGTGATTATCCACGGATCATTAAAAAAGAATCTTAAAATTTGTTTATCAAAAATTAAGGCCTTAACACTCTTTGAAAATGCATGTACGTACATATGAATGCAAAATGACAGCAAGTCCTTGTACCCATGTTTCAGGGGTCTTAAAAACATCAGACGCAGCTATCAGCATAGCTGTATTTACTTTCTGAATATGCAAATATTTTGGCTTCTTCTGGCAAAGCCAAAAGGAGTTAATGTTATGGTGCGGCAACGATCTGTCGTCCACATTTCACAGGACTTGCTAGTCTTCCTCGACACTTTCCCCAATGCTCGCCAAACTCGCACACAAGGATCCTCGGGTGGGTCTGCAGCCAAGCTGTGCTCAAGGTCAAAGTTCAGATGATCTGGACACTTGTGAAATTTCAGAAAAATCAATACTCCTCCTAGGCAGTAGGCCCACTTCTCAACAAATTCATGCAGTGATCATCAGGTGCGTCTGCATCATGGTTGTGTTCAAGGTCAGGCTCAAAAGCCGGGACATCTCAGCGTTTATGATTTTATGAAAATCATTACTTCTCCTAGGCAATTTCCCCAGTGTTCGTCAAACTCATGCACAATGATCCTCAGGTGGGTCTGCATCTTGGCTGTGATCAACGGTCAGGAGATCTGAGCACTCTGGTTGATTTCATCAGGCCGGAATGAGCAACTCTGTCAATGACAGTCTGGTTATACAGCCGTCGTTAAAGACAGGACATATTGTTATGACATGTGTCTGTCTGCCCATACGACTTGTCTGGCGAACTCAACCCACACTTCTCAAGCTGGGACATTCTCATTTCAGTGTTTTTACATGTATTGAAGATGTGCATATTGTAGGGGGTTAAATGATTTTCTGATATTTTCTCTAAATTTGTTCCACTTTGAGCTATAGATTGTTTGCTTGAAGTCCTTGCAGCTACATGGTTATTAGTTTTAATGCAGATCTTCACCATATTGCATTGTGAATTTGTAATTGATTTTTCCCCTTGTTGGTGTGCTAGCTACACACTGTCGATAATGGCTAAGGACGGGCATATTATGCACCATGTGCAGTGCTCTTATCACCCCTCAGTTTCTAAAAGGCTGAAGGGGTATTGTCACCCTGCTAGGTGGTGGCAGCAATGACCTCAATACCCACCTTGCGAACACGGTAACTAGAGAAGGAATGATGCGTGCTTTCAAATCCATGCCATAGTTGTACTGTATCTATGAAAAATCTCAGACAAGTTCAAGTTTGGGTTTTTCTCTAAATTTTGTACATGCGATAACACAGAAATGATGTAGCCTTTTCAAATCAATATCATTATATCTAAGACAAATCTTGGATGGCTTAGACCCTGACCTCTGACTATGGGTTTGTGGTCAAAAGGTCAAGGTTGGCATTCCCTATGCCCTTTAACTACAGAGCGAGTAGAGGTAGGGTCACCAGTCTATGTACGCAGGTTCACTCTGTGACCCTCAGCTATCACTATTCTTTTGGGATTGCAAGGTCAAAATGCCATATAAGCTCCATCTCAGTAACAAAGAACGAGGCAGAGGGGTACTACTGTCAGTATTTTTTTATTTTACCATTGTAGAAATATTCTGACTAGATACACAGCACCACTTTACTCAAATAACTCAACTATCTAGTGCTGTCATTGATCATGGCAGCTCAGGGTGCAGTGGTTCACACTGTGGCAGCACAGCAAGAAGGTCGTGAGTTTGATCCCACCCCTGGCCGGCAGTGACCCTCCTGGAGTTTGCATGTTCCCTCCGTGTCTGTGTGGATTTTCACTGGGTACTCTGGGGTTTCCTCCCACAGTCCAAAGACATGCATGTTGGATTAATTGGCATCAACTTGGGATAAATTGTCTTTAGTTATGAATGTGAGAGTGAATGCTTATCTGTGTCTGTGTTGGCCCTGCGATGGACTGGTGGATCTGTCCAGAGTGTACCCCCACCTCTCACCTCAAAATGCTAAGATGGCCTCCAGCCCGCTCGCTACCTGAAAAGGACTAAGCGGTTGAAGATGAGGAAGTGTAAATTTAATGATGTGTGAATTGTGATTGTACACAGCTCTATCACTGCATCAGACCATGAGAAATGGGTTGTTTTATACTACAGATATGTCAAGAAATTATTAGTATCGACATGTATGAAGAACGGGTTGAGCTATATCCAGGCTTGTCCAGTTACCATCTCAGTCTAGCTACAACAGATAACATAATTTGGCCATGCCAGTCCTTAAAAGATTTTGTAAATATATATGGCGCAGTGGTTTAGCACTGTAGCAGCACAGTTTTACCCTCGGCCGGGGGATCGCGGGGATCATGAGATCGTGGGTTCGATCCCAGCCCCCGACCAACAGTGAGCTGTGTGGAGTTTGCATGTTCTCCCCGTGTTGCGCGGGTTTACTCCGGGATTTCTCCGGTTTCCTCCCGCACACCAAAAACATGTCGGTTTAGGGCGCTCGCGCACGCAGCGACCAGCAGCTGGTGGCTTGTCACCAGACTGCAAACCAAGTCTACCTATGGGTACAAACAAGTAACAAAAAAAAAAAAAAAATATATATATATATATATATATATACTGTATATATATACAGTATATATATATATATATATGTGTATATATATATATATATATATATATATATATATATATATATATATATATATACTTTTGCATCTCTTCTGACACTCAGACTAAAAGGTGCTGTAATGGAACCTTTGGACAATCTGGTATTGGTGATTCTTTTTTTTTTCCACAATATTTTTTATTGAAACTTTTTTTTTTTTAACAAACATAACAGAAACACTCAAACTCTAACACTAAACTACTTTAAAAAAATGTACTAAAAACACCAACAACCACTAACAAAGACAGGTCTTCAACAATGCTCCTCTGTTTAGTCTAGGCAATCCATTACATAAGTATACATATTATACATTCACCAGTTTGGAATTTACAAGGTCCACACACATCATTCACCTTCTTCTTCAAAAGTTATGTTTAAATTCTTTACATAATCAATGAAAGGTCTCCATATATTCTCAAACACAATTTCCTTTGATTTCAGTATATATGTTATTCTTTCTAGTGGAAGGTTTGTTAACATCTGTCTTAACCACTGAGTCACACCTGGCCTATGAGTCTTTTTCCACAATAGTGCAATACATTTTTTGGCGTTAAGCAAACTGAGGTCTATGAATGCTCTTTCACTTTTAAAGTTATGCTTTTCTGGATGCAGACCCAACAAAAACAACTTAGGATTCAATATGATTTGTTTTGAAATTATTTTTTCAATTGTTACCCTCACCTCTTCCCAAAACATTCAAATTTTTCTACATTCCCATAAACAATGAAATAAGGTTCCTTTACTTTCCATACTGTAGCGAACTCAATATGAGCACCCTACTTGGCTTGCCAAGTGGGTTGACCCTATTGGCGACACAGGTAGGGTGCGGGACTCCGGAGCGGGAGGCGTGAGTTCGAATCTCCCGGTGGGACGTCGCCATGTCGAGCAGCACGTTACACTGGTGTCAGAAGTGGGATCTCCTGTCCAAAGCAGTAATGGGGCGCTGACATCGGGACGATGTCGAGAACCAGAGGGGAGTAGTGTAGCGAACTCAATATGAGCACCCTACTTGGCTTGACAAGTGGGTTGACCCTATTGGCGACACAGGTAGGGTGCGGGACTCCAGAGCGGGAGGCGTGAGTTCAAATCTCCCGGTGGGACGTCGCCATGTCGAGCAGCACGTTACAATACATTTTGTGCACGTATCTGGTATGTTTTTGTTATATCTATTTAACTCCACCGGTGTAACATACATCCGCATTAACCATTTAAAATGTATCAATTTAAGGCGTACATTTACTGATTTGGTTTGAGCTTCTGTACAAGCCAATTCCCATTGTTCCTCTGAAATTTCAGTTTGCAGGTCAATCTTTTCTGTGAGTTTTCACTTGAGGATAGTGTCAATGAGTTATAAAACTCTGAAATAATACCCTTTCTCTTACTATCTTTCGTCAAAATTTTTTCCAAGGAAGAATAAGTAGGTCGGGTGAGAGCATTATTTTGATTTGATCGAATAAAGTTCCTAAGCTGAAGATATTTAAAAAAATGTGTTCTATTAAGATTAAATTTGATCCTCAGTTCTTCAAAAGACATTATGTTATCTGAACATGACAGATATAAGTCTTGAATCTTTTGAATCCCTTTTAAATTCCATACTTTAAATACAGCATCCGCTCTCCCTGGTTTAAAATATTGATTACCCCATATTGGACTAAATTGTGACAGTAAGTGTGGTTCTTTTTTTTTTTTTGTAACTTAAGATTTTTATTCATTTTTCATTATATATATTGCATTCAGATCACAGTCTACATTTAAAAAAAACAAAGGGGCTAGAGTAAAAAAGAAAAAGGAGAAAAAAAAAAAAAAAGGGGGGGGGGGACAAATGTTGGAGCATCAAGTTTTTAGTTTCCATCTCTTAATTCTTCTGGTTTTTCCAGCGTCTTTGGTTATTCTTTCAATATCTGTCTCGTTGTTGCACTTTGTAGTGTGTCCATTTCCGCCATTTTTTTTCCCATAGTCCTTCTTGCATTCTTTGTCGATATGTTAGTTTTTCCATCATACGTATGTCCTCAATAATGTCAGTCCATTGCTCTTGGTCAGGAAGAACTTCTGATCGCCATTTTTTTGTGATTGTTTTTTTACATGCAATCAACAAGATTTTAACTAGATATCTGTCCTCAGCCTGTATAACATTGTCTCTTTTAAGATCACATAGGTACATCAAGTTACAGTTCATTGGTATATTATATCCTAATATCCTCTGTATTGTCACATGTATAGATTTCCAGAATGATGAGATTTTGCAGCATTTCCAAAACATATGCGAGTGGTCTGCATTTTGAGCCCCACATCCCCTCCAGCATATAGATTGGGTATTTGTATACTTTCCTTGAATCTGTGGTGTAATGAAAAAGCGAATCAGGTTTTTCCATCCAAATTCCCTCCATGTTCTTGAATTTGTTGACGTGTGTTGTGTTTTCCATATTTCCTGCCAGCTTTCTTCTGTTATGTTTAAATTGAGCTCTTTCTCCCATTTCTCCTTTATATAGTTACTTGAATGATTGTTTGCCATAAGTTTCTGATATAGCTTTGAAATAATTCTTGTTTTATTTCCTGTATATGAGCTTAAAATGAATTGTATAATCTCGCTCACATCTGTTTGGAGGTTATGCCTAATCTTCTTCATATAATAGTCTCTCATCTGCAGATATCTGAAGAATTCCGATCTTTCTAGTTTAAATTTTCTCCTGATGTTTACAAAGCTCCCGAGATCTTTTTTTCCGATATTGCCCCATGCTGTGATTCCCTTGTTCACCAGATTTTTGTATCCCCTATCTTGTTTTGCCGGTTCAAACTGACTGTCAAATGCTACCCATTTCAATAGTTTTATGTCTTCCTTTATATTATACTTTTGTACTATTTTATACCACAGTTCTAAAGTAAATTTAGTGATTGGGTCTATTTGTTTGATTTGCTTATATGCATCTTTATCTCCTATTATGCTTTGTACTGGGAGTCCCTCAATTTCCTTTTCCATTTCTTTCCATTTTGCCTCATATCCCTCGTCGCACCAACATATGATATATCTTATTTGTGCTGAGTAGTAATATTCCTTTAGACTCGGTAGGCCCATGCCTCCTTTCTCTTTTGGTAACTGGAGAGTTTTATATTTCACTCTTGGTTTTTTACCTCCCCAAACAAATCTCGATATCATCCTGTCCCACTTTGAGAATTGGGCATCTGGAATCTCTGTTGGTATAGCCTGGAAGAGGTAAAGTAATCTAGGTTGTATGCTGATTTTGACTGTCTCAATTTTTGAATTCAGATCCATATTTAAGATTGACCATCTATCAATATCTTTTTTTATTTCTTGTTCCAACCTATCATAGTTTGCTTTATAGATTTTGCTTAGATCTTTAGGTATGTTCACTCCAAGGTATTTTATTTCTTTTTGTTTCCAGTTTAGTTTGATCTTATCAGTTATCTGGTTTAGAGGGTTATAGTGGAATGTCAGTATTTGTGTTTTTGTTATGTTTATCTTGTATCCTGATAATTTTCCAAAATTTTCTATCAAGTTCATCATTTCCATTATTGATTCATCTGGTTGTTCAAGGTAAACTATAATATCGTCTGCAAATAGCCCAATCTTGTGTTCCGCCCCCTTTATTGTTACACCTTTTAATTTCTTATTTTGTCGTATCGCTTGAGCCAATGGTTCTATGAACAGAGCAAACAAGGTGGGCGATAAGCAGCATCCCTGCCTAGTTGATCTTTGTATATTTACTTTGTCTGTTAAGCTACCGTTTATCTTGATTCTTGCCACAGGTTCTTGATACAGCGTCCTTATGCATTGTACTGATTTTTCATTAAATCCAAAGCGTTCCAGCACACTATATAGGAATTTCCAGTTAACCCTGTCAAATGCTTTTTCTGCGTCTAAACTCATTATTACTGCGCTTTTCTTTTCTTTATGTATTTGATTAATTATATGTATTGTTCTCCTGATATTGTCATGTGTTTGGCGTCCCTCTATGAAACCAGTTTGATCATCTTCTATCAATTCCGTCAAGAATGTCTTTATTCGTTTACATATAATTGTTGTATATATTTTATAATCCACATTTAATAAAGAGATTGGCCTATAGTTTCCGCATTGTTCTCTATCTTTCCCTGGCTTTAAAATGACTGAAATAATGGCTTCGTTCCATGATGGAGGTATTTTGTTGTTGTTCAACGTCCAATTAAATGACTTTAGAAGCTGTGGCGTGAGTTCTTCTATAAACAGTTTATAAAACTCAGATGGGTATCCATCACTACCTGGTGATTTACCATTTTTAAGTGACTTAATCACATCTCTAATCTCTTGTGTTGTTATTTCTGCTGTTAGCTTTTCATTTTGTTGATTTCCTATTGATGGCAAGTCCAATGTGCATAGAAATTTTTTAATATCTTTAGTATTTGTTTCTTCAGGTTGCGAGTATAGTTCTTGGTAGAAATTATGGAATATTTCTTCGATGTTTTCTGGGTTAACTGTGGTTTTATTTGTGGTGGGGTCTTTAATCTTATATACATTATTCATTGTTTGTTGTTTTCTTAACCGTTTTGCCAGCAGTTTTGTGGCTTTTGGTCCCGTTTCATAATATTTTTGCTTTAGATATCTATTTTTCCTTTCAATTTCATCCATTTGTGTTTCTTTTATCTTTATTTTTTCTTCTTTAATTTCTTGATATATTTTTGGGTCATTTGTGCTTTGATGTTTATGTTCTAATTCCCTCAGTCTCTCACATCTTTGTTCATATGCTTCCAGTTTAGTCTTATTTGCTTTTCCTGTTTCAACAATTAATTTACCTCTTAACACGGCTTTTAGTGCATCCCATAGTATTGTTGGGTCCACTTCTTCATTGTCATTCTCTTGGATATATTCATTTATGTTTACTTTTATTCTTTCTTTCATTTTATCATCATTTAACAGTCCTACATTAAGTTTCCATGTTGTTTGTCGTTTTCTATTGTTTAAATTTATTTCCATGTATATAGGATTATGATCTGATATTTCTGCCCCTCCAATCCAACAGTTTCTCACCCTGTGTCTGTCATCTTCATTCATAAGGAAGTAATCTATTCTAGAGTGTACTTTATGGACTGCTGAATAATGTGTATAGTCTTTTTCGAGTGGGTGCAGGTCCCTCCAAATGTCTACCATACCCATTTCTGCCAGTGAGGTTCTTATGAATTTTGTTACATGTTTTTTTGTCTTCTTAACACTTGTTGTATCAATTTCATGATCCATGACAGCATTTAAGTCTCCTCCACAAATTAGGACTCCTTCACTGTGTGTTGCTATGAGATCAAACAGATGTTGAAAAAAACCCTTGTCACTTTCTGGTGGGGCATAGATGCTCACTAATGTGATCTGCATTCCATCTATGCTACCCTTTATTATTACATACCTGCCTTCTTTATCCTGGATTTCCTGTTCACATTCAAATTGTATTTTATTTGAGATTAGTATCATAACCCCCCTTTTAGTTCCTCCCTTAAATGAACTGTAGTAGGAGTTCTTATAGCCAAATCTCTTTAGTTTCACATGTTCTGTCTTGCTCAAATGTGTCTCTTGCATAAATATAATTTCGGCTTTTTCTTTCTTGAATTTTCTTATTATTCTTTCCCTTTTAACAGGTGAGTTCAGACCATTCACGTTTAGTGTTATTATCTTAAGATTTTTACCCATAATCATGTTTTTCCATTTTTTTAACTTGTGCTCCTAGCCCCTTTAACAACAAAAATAACACATATTTATATAAAAACACATTAAAAAATCTCGACCTCCGTACTTTGGGCCTTTCTTCTGCCCACTGGTCCCTGTTGGTGGGTGGAGGGATTGTCCTCACCGAGTGTAGGGCCCTCCCTAGACCTGTATTTACTATCCAAGAAATAGTCATTAGTCTAGAAATGTCCAACAAATATCACTTAAACCTCTCCTAGCCGTCTGTTTCTCTTTTACCTTGTCTTCTTGGCCTTCATTTCTTCTGTGTCTTTCTTAATCTTTGTTATGATCTAGGCTTTCAGTTGAAAGCCTTGTAGTCTTTCCTGGGCCCGCTGCGCCCCGTCTCCCCCCGTCTTTTGCCGTTCACTCGCCTCCACTCCGTCTGTCGTGATGCGTTCAGGGCCTCCGCTGCTCCTACCGTTTCCTCCGGCACGTACACCTCAAGGCCCCGCTCCATCATGTCCTGCGCTGCCTCTCTGGCTGTGTTGTAGGTTCTTACGCCGTTCTCCCAATGAATCCTCATCTTCGTTAGCGGCGTTTGGAATCTAATTTTTTTTTCTTTCAGCGTTTTTTTAATGTTGGCATATTTCTTCCGCTGCTGCACAATTTCCGCCGGGTAGTCATGATCAAAGAATATCTGCTTGTCGCCGATTCGTATCTTTTTTTTCCACGCTCGTGTCAGGATTCTTTCCTTTACATCATATTTCAGAAAGTTTACCACAACTGACCTGGGTGTAGAGCGTGGGTTCGGGTTCTGTGCCGAAGCTCTGTGCGCTCGTTGAATCTGCAGATCCGCTTCGCTGGGCAGTTCCAGCTCTTTTTTTAAGAACTGATCCATGAATTTCGTCATCGAGTTGCCTTCAATGCCCTCCGGGATCCCGAAGATGCGTATATTGCCCCGTCTGGACCTGCTCTCCAAGTCGGTTACTTTCTCCTGCATCCTCTGCATTTGTGCCGTCAGGGTCTGCAGCTGTTCGCTTGCCTCGCTATTCCAATCTTCCAGCTCTGATATTCGGGCCTGCGCTTCTGTCATACACGCCCGCTGGGAGCGCAGCTCCTCCATGTTTTCTGCTAGCTTGCGCTCCATTTCTCTTCGGAGGCCCATAATTTCTTCCTTAATCTCTTTTTTCAGCTCCTCCTTAAGAGCCGCTAAATCCTGTTGTAGCTGCCGTTTGAAGTCTCTCAACTCTTTACCCAAACTGGCGATGCCAGTGTTCATGGTATCGAGTTTTGTGTCTTCCATTTTCTCTGCTGCGGTCACCTCGTTTTTTTGGGCCCCGTGTTCAGCGGTTTCTCCTGCGTTGTTGAAGAGGAATTCTTTAATTTTACTCTGCTTTTGTCCTTGTGCCCGGCTCCTTCGTGTTTTCATCCCTTAGTTTATTGATCCGCTTATGTCGAGTTGGCCATTTACCGATGATTTTTAATCCGGCTAGGGAGAGCTCTCTGTTTAAGCGTTATGTCTCTCCGCCATCTTCCCGGAAGCCGTATTGGTGATTCTTTGAGTGGCTAATTAATTGGATTATTGGAAATGATGGGTTTACAAGTTTCTGAACTTGACCCATAGTCAGGGTGTCTGCAGCTATAAGGAAGTTCAGTTTAAGACTTTTTAAAGGAAGAAGAAGCCATCTGTGTTGTCATTCAGTCCATACAGCCAATCATGTACAGTAGAACAAAATTATCTTTCTCCTATCTACAATGTTAATCACATGTAGAATCAGAGGCGTCGCCACAAACTTCTCCTTCCCCCATTCTGTTATGCTGAGCACCAAGCTAGAAGGCAGGAAGTACCTTTTGACATATATATATGGTCTTTGGTATGACCTGGCCGGGATTTGAACCCACGACCTCCCGGTTGTGGGGCGGATGCGCTATCAGCTAGGACACCACTCCAGAAAATTTTAAAAGCTTCTTGATCACAATTAAGCCCACACATTCACTACATAGCAAAACTGCATTGTATGTGGCCATATCACAAACTGAAAGTTAAAATAAAAATTTGAAAGGTTTTACCCAAACTGCTGAACAGTTTGAATTATAAACCCAACTGCCATTAATGGGCCCAAGGTCCAACAAGATGATTCTTGTCCTGGAGCCAGTGGACCTGATAGAGGGTCCCACTGGGCCCATTGTTTAACCTCTTCCTAACTGTAGTTTACTCGAGACAAAGCTGTTTAAAAACAAAATCATTTTAGATGCACAAAGCAAAATCAAATTGCATTAAAGGTACAATGTGTATTTTTTTGAAAATCTGTATTCTGAAATTTAATGCAGAATAGAATAACTGTTTTCTTTGCTATATATGTAACTAATCTTAAGTAAAATGTTTTCTTTTTGTATCTTAATACAAGTTTTTGATACACAGGAAGAGTGTCCTTCTCCATCTTCTTCAACATAATATTTTCCCAAGTTTTTATGTCAAACTTTAATTACACAAAAAACTTCTACAGGCTCTCCTACATGCTTTGGAAAAGGGGGATGACCAATAAAATGTGATTTGGTTACATTTTGTAATCTGACTGCTAGATAATATTGAATACTACACACCGCACCTTTTAATCTTCAAACACTGCTTGGAGGCTTCATAATCGTTCCTGGTACCATAGCAACAAGTTACCTAATCCCATCTGACACTGACCAGGAAAACTACAAAACCTGGCTTTATCTCCAATGGGCATCATAGTGACTCAGTATTCAGCCAGGGGTCAAATGACACTGCAGTGGACACTAGTTGTTGTTGGCTTCATCTCCACGAAAAGCACACAGAACATATTAAAAAAAAAAAGATGAATACTGAAAGAAATTCACTGTGCAGACAGGCCACATAATCCACTCCTCTGTGCTGCTACATGAAGTGGGTGGCTTTTTTTTCCCTTAACACATGTTTATTTTTGCTTCTTGTCTTACAAAAAATATTACTTACTATGATTAGTCTAAATTATCAAACCTGCGTTCAGGAGGTCAGATTTTTTTTTTTTTTTTTTGGTTCCATTACTTTGCCTTGATCCCCCAAACCCAGTTTAGAAAGCCGGGAATCAGGTCCCTACCTCTGATCAGGATGCCTCCTGGACGCCTCCCACTTGAGGTGTTTCGGGCACGTCCCACTGGGGGGAGACCCCTGGGGCAAACCCAGGACACGCTGGAGAGACTACGTCTCCCAGCTGGCCTGGGAACACCTTGGTATCCTCTCTGAAAAACTGGAGTAGGTGGCTGGGGACAGGGAAGTCTGGGCTTCTCTGCTTGAGCTGTTGCCTCCGCAACCCGGACCTCCAGAAAAGCGGTAGAGGATGGATGGATGGATGGACAGACTTTGGCTTGATACATCATTCTCCATCACCACCCACCCACTTAGACACACACAAGTCTTCTGACTGGTTTATCCATGTTAAAAAACCCAAGTCCAGTCCGGAATCTTTGTGAGAAAGCAGCTGAGGTAGTGTTTAGCTGATCGTATGCATATTTCAATGACATTATGTCAAAACTTGCACACACAGCAGCGTTCCTCATCAGCTCTGGCTGGTGTGACTGACCACTCACTTTACCATTCATAAGATTTATATATTATGAATGTGTTGGCGTCCTGGAGTTTTTTGCTTGCTTGGTTACTTAACAAAAGGAACTAATGTGAAAACTGAACTGATTAAAGCTTTTACTCATTCTGTTTGTTTTCCTGATAAATTGTCTGGCTTTCTGCAGTCCGTGCTGGAGCCTTTTATAATACATGAGTTTGTGAGTTCGGTTGAACGTGCCTAGAAACATGGGAGCCACATTACAAAGAAGCGTGCATGTCTGACATATCTTAGGAGTGTTGCTTGTCTTTTGTTTTATTTCTGGGCATGTCCTCCGCCGTGGTGCCTCTGCCCTTCACGAGCAGCGTCGCTCCCAAACGTAACACAGCCTTGTTTTTCTCTAGTCACCCGTGAATGGCTGCTTTTCAGCCATTCTCCTCTGTTACCCTTTTGTTGTGTCCTCTCCTTGTTTTCTCTTTGCTTCTCATCTCCTTTCAGGCCCAACTCCACCGCTGTCACCTGCGTGACCTAATGTTTTATGTTTTGTGAAACCCTGTGCTGTTCCCAGGTTGAAGTACAACCTCGATGTCGCTGATAGGCTTGCTGATGAACATGTTCTCATTGGCCTCTATGTGAACCTGCTGCAAAACAACCCCAAAACATGGTTAGTGGGTGTGCTGCTGTGTCTGCCAAAACACGGGAGGAAACTAGGTGCTCTGCTAAAATGCCACCTTTCCCCCGAACCCACTTCTGAGTGTGTTGCATTCCTAACGCTGCATGCTGGTAGACAGTTTTACGGGCCGGTAAGCAGCAATAAATGTTTCTGACTGATTTGTGCCCTAAAAGGGCTTTTATTTCATCCAAAAGAATGGAAAGATTTGCTTTGCTGAGTCCTTGGAAGACCGTTCCAGTGTACGTACAGCTGCACTCAAAATTTTTCAACCCCCATTGCAGGTTGGGTTTATTTTCAAAATTTGCAAACTTTCAGTTTCTTGCTAAAAACAAATCAATCGGCAAACATTTAAATAGTTCATTTACAGCATTTACAGTGTGTGTGTGTGTGTGTGTGTGTAAACTTACTATTTTTGCAAGCAGCTGAAATTGTGAAAATTTTGAAAAGAAACATATTTTGCAATAAGGGTCGAGTTGTATGACTCCAAAATAAAAAATTTTTGCTTTAGCAAAGTGATCGGCAAGCTCAAATATAGACAGAGTCATTCTGGACAATGTTTGTCTTAAAAAAAACTATATAGAGCCATAACGTAAATGAGTATTTGAACCTTTAAATGATGTAAAAATGACCAAATTTTAAGTGTAAATTGGCCTGTCAGCTGTACTTATGGACAAGTTTTTTTTTTCCCTCTTAAACATGGTACTTTGTCTCCCCAATTTTTGTTTAAATATGCTATTTTTTCATAAATTTAATTTTTTTTTTGTAAATTCACTTTTTCCCCTCATAAATTTGAGGTATTTCTCTTGAATTTACTTTTCTTGTAAATTTGATCTTAATTTTCAGACATTTTTTTTTTCTCAAATTTGGTATTTTATTGCTGTAACTTTACTGTTTTCTCTTAAATTTGCACTTGGTTGTGGTAAATTTGTAGTTTTCATACAAATATGAGTCATGCTTGGTCGGATTACTCAAGTGTCATCTTAAAGCAAGCCAGTTTATCTGTCTTTGATTTACTCTGGCTTCTGTCATTTTTCAGTCCTGGCAGTGTAAGATCTTCTCTTCTCTTTGAAACATTATTGCTCCAGCCTCACGTGTGTCGTCAGTAAATTGTCATTCATTTTGCAGTATTAGCTGAACTGACCCTCCCTTATAACACTCTGCAAATACCGATCCATTTTTCTACTCTTATTGGTGACCAAACTGTCTTTCCAGTACAAACAGAACCTTACCTTAACCTCCATTTTTTTTTCCACCAATCAATTTCATTTTTGCTTCATATGGCTGTGATCATGAACAGTTTAGCGCGACTCTGTATGCTGAAGCTTTCCTGACAAATAACTAATGAAACTCTAAGACAAATGAAACTTTCTTTGCATATATTAATTGTGTCATGTTGTGATTCCCATCTTGATTTTCCTCATGATCAGCTTGCTGGAGAGCAGTAACCATCAAGATGACGAGCACAGCCTCATCGCCCGCTATGCTGCTAGACTGGCTGCTGATGCTGCGGTGAGACACATATGAGAGGTTTATTGCTCTCAACATCATGCCATCTTTCATCACTATCACCGCCAAAAATCTGCCCTTGATGAGAAAAAGATTTTAACCGCTTAATCCACTTCAGCTGGTTCAGTCGTTTTTATGGCGGAGGTGCCGATCATTTCTAACCAGACCTGTATCAGAGGTCTTGATGGATGGCTGGTGACTTAACTACTTTGTTCCCTCTTGTGAGATGTGAGATAAGCCTGCTGGATGACATCACCCGAGGTGAAGCCAGTTCACGTGATGTTTCTTGCTTGGTTTCACCCACAGGCGCAGCAGCAGCAGCAGCAGCAGCAGCACCGAGTCCCCACAGACCTCCCCTGCTCTCTGGATGCCAACAAACAGCAGAGACAGCTCATTGCCGAGCTCGAGAGCAAAAACAGGTTAGGCATGACCGCCTCGGAGACACTGTTCAGCTCTTCTCCTTTTAAATTCACCTTCAGACTGAAGGGAGCCCTAAACATGCCTCACACAGCAGTCATGGCTGCAAACGGTTCTTACTGGTAATGCTACGGACTTTAATTAATAGACAAGTTATGGTATTTATGCTGAACATTTCATGTGGGAGTGAGACTGAGGATAAGGGGTTATGTGAAGGGATTTAATTTATGTCAAACATTTGATGCAGAGCACAGATTTGAAGTGCTGTTAAAATTGCACAGAAATGACACTGGGTAAGATTAAAAACAAATCAAGCAAGACAGTATATTAAAAAAATAGACTTGTTAATGTTAAGTAATTTCAGTGTTTCATGATAACTAAAGCAGTTGGTTTTAAAGCAGGTGTAGTCCATATTCATTATGACATGAACCCTTGTGAAATCATCGCCTTTTTATGATTTTCTTTGGAGTGTCATCTTTTCACATGATAATATAGACTATTAGAATAGTAAATATAGACACTTTAAACCAGAAGTTTACATACACTGTATGAAAAGACAATCTTTTTTTTTTCTCACTGACTTGAAATCAGACTAAACTTTTCCTGTTTTAGGTCAGTTAGGATTACCAAAATTATTGTGTTTGATCACTTTTTTTGAGAATTTTTTTTACTTTCTTCAAAATCAGAAGTTTACATACGCTAAGATAACTGTGCCTTTAAACAATTTGAGAAAGCCCAAGTGATGACGTCATGGCTTTGGAAGCTTCTGATAGGTTAATCGACAACATTTGAGTGAATTGGAGGCACCAGCATCAGGATGTGGGGGTGTTCTGCTGCAGGAGGGACCGGTGCACCTCATAAAATAGATGGCATCATGAGGAAAGAACATTACCCTGAAACACTGAAGCAACATCTCAAGACATCAGCCAGGAAGTTAAAGCTTTGGCACAAATGGGTCTTCCAAATGGACAATGACCCTAAGCAGGCGTACAGCCAGAATGGTTGCAAAGTGGCTCAAGAACAACACAGTCATTGTTTTGGAGTGGCCATCACAAAGCCCTGAGCTAAATTCTATAGAGAATTTGTGGGCAGAGCTGAAAAAAAAAAAAAAAAACGTGTGCAAGCAAGGCAGCCTACAAAGCTGACTCGGTTACACCAGTTTTGTCAGGAGGAATGGGCTAAAATTCCAGCAAAATTCCAACTATTGTGAGAAGCTTGTGGAAGGATACCCAAAATGTTTGACCCAAGTCATACAGTTTAAAGGCAATGCTACCAAATACTAAAGAAATGTGTTCTGTCTTTGAAGAAAATTATTTTAAAAATTCTCAATTTTTTTTAGCAAATATAAAATTATTTAGCAAATAGAAATAATTTTGGCAATCCTAACTGACCTAAACGAGGAACAGTTTAGTCTGATTTAATGCCAGATGGTGAGAAAGAAAAGGTCATCTGTCTTTTTATAGAGGGCGTGTAAACTTCTGGTTCCAACTATAGATTTAAATTGTGTTAAGTTTGTAATTGGTGTAGCCATTTTATTTTCAGTGAACTGAAGTAAAAGAATCTAATCTGGTAATCTGTTGTTATGGTGAATATTTACATTGATTCACTTAATTCTACATAAACTCAAATCAAATTTACCAAAAGAGTTAGATTGCATACAGTAAAGTGCATTATTTTTCCACTGATAGACCTGGGGTCACTTGTGGCTGTGTGCTGGTTATGTAGATGCAGTGTCTAGTTAATATTTATGTGGGCAGTGTCATTAGGTTTTTTTTTTTTGTTTTTTTTTTTAAATTGGTGTTCATTATGGACCCTCACCATGCACATTTTTTTCCAAACACATTGCAAGTTTTGTTTCCTCTTTGCAAGCTCTCACAATGAGAAGATGGTGAAAATACTTTTTAATCGTTACCAGAAACACTTGCAAAGACCAAACAGTTGAAAGAAAGTGGACATTAGATTGGAATTTACATGGTGGACTCAAAATATAATTCTGTGTCAGTCTGCTATTATTCTGTCTGCTGAGCTGTTTGAATCGCCTCTTTTAAACAGTTTGTTTTTGATGCCCCCAAGTGGCCAAAAATGTCTCTGTTGCAGTTTGAGATTTTAGTATTCAACGCGGACAATGCCGCTCACCACCAGTTGTTTCAAGTGTGTCTGCTGTTGAGGCTTGGCCTCCTGCAGGGCTTGATGTTACCACTGGTCTCCTTCCCAGATGCTGGTGGAATTCATCTGTGACCTGTAGTTTAGTCACGGTTACTGAGATGGCAGATTCTCATAGTTTCTTCAAAAGTCAAACGAATTAATAAACCCACTGCATTTATAAGAAACAAATGGTAAATTTACTATAAAGTCACCAGTTTATTGGACAAAAGTCACATATTTACCATAAGCAAGACAGAAATTTAGGAGGGAAAAAACTAGAGATCCACTAAAACCTTGAACTGACAGTAATACTGATGTTGATATTAATAATATGTTGAACAATTGTTTCTTTTGTTTTTGTTTTCATCTATTCTACACTACTCACAAAAAGTTAGGGATATTTGGCTTTCGGGTGACATTTATGGAAAATGTGTAAAGTTCATGCTACAGTGATATCATGAAAGTAGGGCATTTGAGTAGAAGCATGCAATGGTGATTTCCTCATCTCAAACAATTTATTGAAGCAAAAGCCAACAACAGTGGTGGGTATACCGCAACAAAAAATGTCAGTGTCTCAATAACTTGTCATGTGCCCTTAAGAATCAATTACAGCTTGACAACGTCGTCTCATGCTGTTCACAAGTCAACATTGTCTGCTGAGGCATGGCATTCCACTCTTCTTGAAGGGCGGCCGTCAGGTCACTGAGGTTGTGGGGTGCAGGGTTACGAGCCTCTACATGGCAACTCAGCTGATCCCATAGGTTTTCTATGGGATTCAGGTCTGGAGAAAGTGCAGGCCACTCCATCTGAAGTACCCCAGCCTCCAGCAGTCATTCCCTAATGATGCAGCCTCAACGAGCTGGAGCATTGTCGTCCATGAAGATGAAATTATGCCTGTGTTGTTCATGCAGGGGCACAATGACTGGATTAATGATGTTATTCAGGTCGTATTGGCTTGTCACTGTACCATTCACAAGGTGTAGGGCAGTTCTATATTGACTAGACACACCTGCCCAGACTGTAACATGACAACAGTGGCTGATGTATAGTGCTCTCCTTGACATCTCCAACGTCATTGGCAGCCATCATTTCTACTCGATGTGAATTGACTTTCATCAGAGAACAGCACTGAAGCCCAATGCTCCCTGGCCCATGCAAATGATGACGCCTGTGCCTGATGATATGGTCAGGTACCTTTGCAGGTCGTCTAGCACGCAGACCATGCAGATTTAAATGGTTTTGAATGGTCTGACGTGACACTTGAGTGCCTCTCGCCTCCCTTAAATGTGCCTGGAGTTGAGGACCATTCATCATCTGGTTCCGCAGGGCACTGTTCACAATGAAGCAGCCATCAGCGTAGGATGTGGCCAAAGGACGTCCACTTCTAAGCCTTTCTGTGATTCTTCCAGTCTCTCTGCATTTCTGTTGCAACCTACTGATGACACGGACACATGAAGCTCAGTGGCCACTTTCCTCTGAGAACATCCTGTTTGAAGCCTCACAATGGCGAGGTACTGTTGATCAATTGTGAGGTGTCGTCTTGGTCTCATGATGTCAAAATGTGAACAGCATGATGAAGAGGACTGTCTGAATATCAATTCTAATTGAACCAGAAAATTTATTGATCGATTCATGGATCAAACACCTGTTGTGAATTTTGTCATTAAGCCCCTTGTTAGAGAACAGCAAGCTATGCAAAAAGTACTCAAACACTGAATAGTTGGACATGTGCATTCAAACGGTTAGAGAAGGTCAAATTAAGTTCACCTGTAAAGGTTATAGTGCATTTTAGGTACATCCTGAAATTTCACCCGAAAGCTGAATATCCCTAACTTTTTGTGAGTAGTATGTATCTGTCAAGGAGACAAATGTTTTTTGAAAAATAACTGAATTGAAATACTTTACATTTGGTTATTTTTCCCCCCAAAAAATTGTCTCACTGACAACAGAGATATACTACTCACAAAAAGTTAGGGATATTACCAAATTGAAATACTTTGGAGGGCAGCGCGGTGGCGGAGTGGTTAGCACTGCGGCAGCACAGCAACTCACTCTTGGCCAGGGGATCCCTGGTTCAATCCCAGCCCCCGACCAACAGTGATCTGTGTGGAGTTTGCATGTTCTCCCCGTGTCTGAATCAGAATCAGAATCAGAATCAGGTTTATTGCCATTGTTCATGTAGTACACAAACTAGGAATTTGTCTCGGTACAATGCTGCAACATTAAACATGATAAGATAAGAGAAATAAACTATACATGTAATAAAGTGTAGGATAAGATTAAGTGATACTGGTCAACAGTTAAAATATATATTAGCCAGCAGCAGATACTGTGGAGAACTATATAGTGCAGTCGGTAATGCAGGAAGAAAACAGTGATGATTGACATGAGTCTGGTTGAGCTGCTGTACATGGTGCACGAGAGTCACTTAGTGTTCAGCAGTCTAATGGCAGAGGGGAAGAAGCTGTTCATGTGACGGGAGGTTTTAGTCTGGATGGACCGAAGTCTTCTACCAGAGGGGAGGGGGGCAAACAGTACGTGACCAGGGTGTGAGGGATCGGCTATGATCCGGCCAGCACGCCTCCGGGTCCTGGAGATGTACAGATCCTGGAGAGATGGGAGCTTGCAGCCGATCACCTTCTCAGCAGTGCGCACGACGCGCTGCAGCCTTAGTCTGTCCCTGGCAGTGGCTCCTGCGTACCACACGGTTATGGAGGTGGTGAGGATGGACTCGATGATGGCTGTGTAGAACTGCACTAACATCTTGGTGGGTAGCTTGAGCTTCCTCAGCTGCCGCAGGAAGAACATCCTCTGCTGGGCTTTTTTGATGAGTGAGCTGATGGTCAGCTCCCATTTGAGGTCCCTGGTGATGGTAGTGCCTAGGAAGCGGAAGGAATCAGCAGTGGTGATGGGAGAGCCTGAGAGGGTGAGGGGGGGCAGAGGAGTAGTGACTTTCCTGAAGTCTACAATCATCTCCACTGTCTTCAGAGCGTTCAGCTGCAGGTTGTTATTGCTGCACCAGGACGCCAGCTGGGCCACCTCTCTCCTGTAGGCGGACCCGTCGCCGTTGGAGATGAGCCCGATGAGGGTGGTGTCGTCCGCAAACTTGATCAACTTGACAGACTGGTGGCTGGAGGTGCAGGAGTTGGTGTAAAGGGAGAAGAGTAAGGGGGAAAGTACACAGCCCTGGGGTGATCCGGTGCTGATGCTAGTATAGTCTGAGACAGTCTTTCCCAGCCGCACATGCTGCCTCCGGTCCGTCAGGAAGTCGATGATCCACCTGCAGAGGGAGTCAGGCACGTTGAGCAGGGACAGCTTGTCCCGGAGCAGAGCGGGGCGGATGGTGTTGAATGCGGAGCTGAAGTCCACAAACAGGATCCTGGCGTAGGTTCCCGGGGAGTCCAGGTGCTGCAGGATGGAGTGGAGGGCCAGGTTGACTGCATCGTCTACAGACCTGTTGGCTCGGTAGGCAAACTGCAGCGGGTCCAGGAGAGGGGTGGTGATGGACTTGAGGTGGGACAGGACCAGGCGCTCAAAGGACTTCATGACTACAGAGGTGAGCGCTACAGGTCTGTAGTCATTAAGTCCTTTGAGCGCCTCTCGCTCTCTGCGTGGGTTTACTCCGGGATTTCTCCGGTTTCCTCCCACATGCCAAAAACATGCAAGTTAGGTTAACTGGCATCAAACTGGGGATTCTAAATTGTCCTTAGGTATGACTGTGAGAGTGAATGGTTGTCTGTCTCTGTGTGTTGGCCCTGCAATGGACTGGCGATCTGTCCAGGGTGGACCCTGCCTCTCGCCCAAAGATGCTGGGATAGGCTCCAGCCCCCCCGCGACCCGAAAAGGATTAAGCGAAAGAAGATGGATGGATGGATGAAATACTTTGGATGTATTCAGAATTTGTAGCTGTAGTCTACGGTTGTCCATTTCACGGCAAAAATCAATGCCATACAACTAGAGCACACAGGATAAGTAATTTACAAACAGAACTGGAAATGTACTAGGGATGGGACAAAAAATCGATGGTGTAGTATTGTGATACTTTGTCCACAGTACTCTATTGATTCAGAGAAACCTGTATTGCAATACTTAAAAGTATTAAATGTTGTAAATACAGATATTTTTTTTGGGGGGGGGGGGTGTACCAGAGTAATAAAAAAATTTTAATTTTCAGTCCATTAGATGATGCTAAGTGCAGGCAGGGTGGAGTGGGTGGAGACGAGTGTCGAGTGATTTGTGACAGAAAGGTAGCAGCAGCAAGAGTGAAAGGGAAGATTTATAAGACGGTAGTGAGACCTGCTATGATGTATGGTTTGGAGGTGGAGGTGGCAGAGTTGAAGATGCTAAGACTTTCATTGGAGTGACTAGGAGGGACAAGATTAGAAATGAGTACATCAGAGGGACAGCTCAGGTTGAGCGGTTTGAAGACAAAGTAAGAGGCAAGGCTGAGATGGTTTGGACATTTGCAGAGGAGGGATAGTGGATATACTGGACAAAGGATGTTGAAGATGTAGCTGCCAGGCAGGAGGGAAAGAGGAAAACCATAGAAGATCCATGGATGTAGTGATGGAGGACATGGAGAGGGTTGGTGTTACAGAGGAAGACGCAAGGGACAGG
This sequence comes from Pholidichthys leucotaenia, assembly GCA_020510985.1. Classification (NCBI taxonomy): domain Eukaryota; kingdom Metazoa; phylum Chordata; class Actinopteri; order Cichliformes; family Pholidichthyidae; genus Pholidichthys; species Pholidichthys leucotaenia. The sequence goes on along the minus strand of CM035846.1, from coordinate 252,587,379 downwards.
GTGAGATGGAGACAGATGAGCCACTGCGGCGACCTCTAAAGGGAGCAACCGAAAGATGGCGTTAAATGCTCACTGTCTGGTTGAGTCAGCGCAGCAAAGGAGTGATTTATGAGATCTAGTCAGGAGTTAAATAAGACAAAGATCAGGACGGGAAATTGCAATATCAAAATACTCGGCGTATCACAAGATTGTAATAATATCGAATCGTGGTGCCTCTGATTCCCATTCTTAAGAAAATCTCTCACAAATTTACCCGAAAAATGCAAATTTAAGAAAAAAAAAATCTCTCAAATTTGAGAATTTATTGAATACATTCATTCATTCATTCATCTTCTTCCGCTTAATCCTTTTTCAGGTCGCGTGGGGGCTGGAGCCTATCCCAGCATCTTTGGGCGAGAGGCAGGGTCCACCCTGGACAGATCGCCAGTCCATCGCAGGGCCAACACAGAGAGACAGACAACCATTCACTCTCACAGTCATACCTAAGGACAGTTTAGAATCCCCAGTTTTGATGCCAGTTAACCTAACTTGAATGAATTACTGAATACAATAAATATAAATTTCACAATTACATGAAAAAAGTCACAAATTAAAGTTTCAAATTTATGTTGGAAAAAGTTGCAAATTTAAGAGGACAAAACTCATTGCTGATAGTTTATCATGATAATACTGATGTGTTTATTGCCTTTATGAGCACAAGAACTATAACATCAAATATTTTTTTTGGCTTCATGCAGATTTTATTTGATTGACAAGAATTTGCTCAAAGTGGACATTTTCATGATAGATTTTGCTGACCTCTCTGGTTAGTGAAAAGTCTGGGTGGCTACTAACTCTGGCTAAAATTGAATGTCAAGCCCTGGTCACATGGCCAAAAGATCTGATTTGACTTCATACTTCATGTATCACAAATTTTCCTGCCCACTACAGAGAAATCCTGCAGGAAATCCAGCGTTTACGTCTCCAGCACGAGGAGGCTTCCCAACCGCCACCCGACAAAGGCCAGCAGAACCCGACGCTGCTCGCTGAGCTCCGACTTCTCAGGTAAGACAGCTCACCGTCTGACTGTACAACACAGATTTGCTTACTCTGCTGAAGGTGCATGTTTTAACTGAGTAGTGTTAAGAGTCTGCAGATGTTCGTGGGGATTTGTGGTGGTTGTTGCTGTTGTCTTCCGTTGACGTGACATTATGGTTTCATTGTGCTGTACAACTTGTTTCCTCTGTTAGGCAACGCAAAGATGAGCTTGAACAAAGAATGTCTAGTCTGCAGGAGAGTCGCAGGGAACTCATGGTGCAGCTGGAGCAACTAATGATGCTTCTCAAGGTACCACAGATGTGCCTTTCATCTCTCTGACACAGAATGCAGCTTTACCGTGTTTCCTGTTGGGAACTGTAATGTTTTCATTTTGTTTCTGGATTGTTTCTCAAAGGCTTCGGTTCGGCTGCAGCTAGGATCGTAAAACATAGACAGCAAATTTTTATTTTTTTTGTCATTATTTTGACACCAGTGGTGAGCGATATGGCCTTGTATTACATTTACTGTGGTGGCTCACTCGAGCTGAAGTAAAAAGAATACTGATGTGCAGAAATGTGAGCAACATTTCCATTTGGGGACCATCAACTTTTGACCTGTTAATCCAATTCATTTTGATTTTAGAAACTGAGGCAGAGTTTTCAAATTTGCAGTAGGGATGCCAGAAGTGGGTAGTCGGAAGTTACATGTACTCAAACTTTTTCAAGAAGTTGTACTTTAGTGAGTAGTTTTACTGCATGTATTGTAGTTTCTTAGCTCATTCTGAGGAAGCCAAAACAAGCTCTTGGTGCTGTCGCCATGGTTTCATCAGGCCAGAATGTGCGACTTCATCACTGAAGGTCTGATTACTTTTACCAAAGTACATTTTTTTTAAGCAAACCTTATAATATTGGTATTACTATTAATAGTAATATAAGTACTGTTAATATCAGTGTTACATTTTAGGATACTTTTGATTGCACTCATTTCAAACTAATAAATCAATCAGTGTTCTTCCCCATCAGATTTGAAATTGTAGTTATTCTATTTTGGATTAGTAAATCGTTATTTCGTGCGCAAATCGTTATTTCATGCACACTCTCCCTGCCCTGCGCACGGAGATGGCGCATGAAATAACGAGGATTTAAGCGCAGGATTCACCACAGCACATTTAATATAGAACGACAGACAATTCCCAAAAAGGTGAAGCCTTACAAATAATATACAGAAACACAAACAGTAGGCGTTCGGGGCCGACATCACTCAGCGAACATGGAGAGGAGACGTATTAACCACGGTTGCGCACCAGAGCCGACATCGCTACAAGGGGCGCAACAGAACCACGGCTGTGTGGAGTGGCTAACACGTTGTGATAGTGTTGGCAATATTGGCTGGATGACAACACGGCAGATGATGCACGCAAAACATGAACAGCTGACTGTCACTGAGTGTGACTCGCTAGACACAATGCCCGCTTGGCACGGCTCAAACCTATACAGTTTGATGCCCCCAGATTCTTCATTGCCATCCCATTCTTCAGAACTATAATCGTCTGAAGATTGGACAACACAAACCAATTCCAGGCTACATATGCTGGAACCATGGTCAATGTTTTCAACCCCTTCCATCCTGTGTGTACAAAGGGCAGCCAGGCGCTGTGTTCTATCGATGACGTTACAGTATGGCTGGGGGGTTTTCCAGCCACTGACGCAATGGGTGACGTGGCGCTCATGAAAACGTCGGATATTCGCGTGAAAAAAAGCCTGTTTCACTTAGAACTGCACAGACAAACCGATTTCTTCATATTGTATTATGTGTTGAAAAATTAGAGGAAGTCAAGAACGTGTCATCAGACCTTTAAGCTAATACTTTGTTACAGCACCTTTGGCTTTTATTACAGCACTCAATCTTTTCGGGTAGGAGTCTGTCAGCATGAGACATTTTGATGTGGCAATATTTGCCCACTCTTCTTTGCAAAAATGCTCCAAATCTGTCAGATTGTGAGGGCATCTCCTGTGCGCAGCACTCTTCAGATCACCCCACAGATGTTCGATCAGATTCAGGTCTGGATTCTGGCTGGGCCATTCCGAAACCTTAATCTTCTTGGTGAAGCCATTCTTTTGTTGACTTGGATGTATGCTTTGGGTCATTGTCGTGCTGAAAGATGAAGTTCCTCTTCAGCTTTCTAGCAGAAGCCTGAAGGTTTTGTGCCAACACTGACTGGTATTTGGAACTGTTCATAATTCCCTCCACCTTGATGAAGGCCCCAGTTGCAGCTGAAGAAAAATAGCCCCAAAGCATTATGCTGCCACCACCATGCTTCACTGTAGGTATGGTGTTCTTTTGATGATGAGCAGTGTTGTTTGTGCCAAATATACCTTTTGGAATTATGGCCTCAAAGTTCAACCTTGGTTTCAATGGACCATAACACATTTTCCCACATGTGTTTGGGAGATTTCAAATGTTTTTACAAAATGTTGCTGGGCTTGAATGTTTTTCTTCGTAAGATAAAACTTCCGTCTTGCCACCCTACTCTATCGCCCAGATATATGAAGAAGATTGTTGTCACATGTACTCAACAGCCAGTACTTGCCAGAAATTCCTGCAGCTCCTTCGATGTTGCTGTTGACCTCTTGGCAGCCTCCCTGACCAGTTTTCTACTGGTCTTTTCATCAATTTTGAAGGGATGTCCAGTTCTTGGCTATGTCACTGTTGTGCCATATTTTCTCCACTTGATGATGACTGCCTTCACTGTGTTCCATGGTACATTTAATGCCTTGGAAATTCTTTTGCAGCCTTCTCCTGACTGATACCTTTGGACAGTGAAATCCCTCTGATACTTATTGGAAGCTCTCTGTGGACCATGGCTTGTGCTGTAAGATGTGACTACAAAAATGTTAGGAAAAGCCTACTAGAAGAGCTGAACTTGATTTGGGGTTAATCAGACGCACTTTAAATGTTGGCAAGTGTGTGCTAACTCCCATTTAACATCGGTTTGAATGCGATTGCTTAATTCTGAACACAGCCACATCCCCAGCTATAACAGGGTGTGTGTATTTATGCAAACGGGTTATTGTAAGTTGGGTTTTTTTTCCCCCCTTAGAGGATTTTTGTTTTTCAATTGAGTTGTACAGATTATAGGTCACATTAATGGTGGAAAGTTTTGAAATTATTTAGCTTGGTCTCATTTTTTTACATCACAAAAACCTGGCATTTGAACAGGGTTGTGTAGACTTTTTATATCTGCTGTATGTCCTTCACCTTTAGCATGCATCTTGTGTATGTTTTTAACCTAATAGGTTATAGTTGTGTTTTACTTCTGTAGATGTGGTTAATTATGTGAGACTATTTGGGGGATTTAGATTGACTATATTTACTGTGATTTAATCCATGAGATATCATTTGCTTCAGTGGGTAGTAGCACGCAGAGGGAGCAAACCTTTGCCAGCACCTTTGATTTAAAAAAAAAAAATTAAAAAAATTCTGTGTTGGTTAAAAGGAAAACATCCCATTTTAAAATCAACAGTATAAATTTTATTGTTTACAACCCATTTAAGGATGATAGAGATAATATTCTTTCCTATGTGGTGTTGCACTCACTCTTCCCCCACTATAATATTGTACTGGTTGCCATGTTAAGACAAATAGCCACAAATCATGGGTATCTGGCAACCCTGAGCTTCTTGACAAATTACAACACAGGATATCAGCCTAGTTATGCAATTACCTTTGAGATCCTTGCACTGCCAATGTCATTCTTGCTAGCCACCTCCTCAAATGTAAATATTATGATCTTTTTGCACCTGTGTGGGGTAACCCCCACAACAGACTGGGACAGGCACAGCGCTTGACTAGAGCAATTAACAGAACAGTGAAATGTGTGTATTAATGTCAACAGGCAGCCCTGCTTCTTCTGGCTTTTTCCGGCTCAGTACTGTGATGTTAATGTGCCATTCATGCATTGTGTTCATGCTTCCTGCCCTTACTGTGTCTATAGACTGATAACAATATGTAGATGTGCCTTGTAACCTCTTTTTTCCTGCAGCTCCGGAGCAGAGGCGAATTCTGGCCAGCAATCTCCTTATTGTTATGTGTGTCTCTCAAATGCAAATGCCCATCCCTACTGCTGTGAATGCCTTTCATGTATTGTCTGTAGTTGGGTATATAAGCTGCATTGCTCTGTAACTCATTCTCTCACTCTGACGACTGCTTCTACGACTTCTGCTGAGAGCCTGAGGACCCACTCCAGCCTGCTTGCACAAGGGCTGGAGTGGAGTTCCTATGATGGCGGTATGATTTAATAAACCTACTTAAAACCCTCACTTCGCTGCTTATTTTATCATCCGCCTCAACAAAGGGATTACCCATGGAAAGTAAAACTGCTAAATAACTTATATACATCATAGATGAATAAATGGTGACCCATATAGGTACATGAATCATACCCGCTGTACAATGCAGGACTATCGGATGCAGGGTGAAGTGTGAAGTACTAATTAGACTGTAAGGTGCAGTATGGCAGCATAGTTATGACCAGAATTCAACATCAGAGTGAGTTATTGTACAGTGAAATGGCATGTGACGGGAAAGATTTCCTGTACATAATCGTTTGGCAGCAGAGTTGTAGCAGTCTGCAGGAGAAAGTGCTCCGCTGTCTGTCCAGTGTGTGGTGGAGGGGGTGATCAGGATTGTCCGTGATGATCAGTTTTAGTGTCCTCCTCTCCCCCACAGTCTCCACCGGAGTGTGACCTTAAGGATGCAATAGGCAGAATAATTCTGTTTAAATTTGAACAAAAAATCAATTAACATCCCCTAGCAATGTGTAATGGAAGTGGTCTGGAAGGACAGCGGCACCACAGCATTTCCTTTGGGCTCTGTTCAATCTGTGGAGTGTTTCCAGCCCGTGACGTTTCTTTGATTAATCAGAGGTCTTGTCAGAGTCTTTGCTATTGGCTGCTTTACAACAGCTGACATGTGTCACACATGTGCACTTCCAAACAGAGAGGGGCATAAGGACGGGGAAGAGAGAGGGAGCTGCTAGAGACTGGCAGGTTGTTTTTTTTTTCTGTCACAGTTCTGCCTACTGCAGCTTTAGATGTAAATTAAATTAATGTAATCAAACTGATTTGCAGCTGAACCAAAAACACTCAAACTGAATTTATTAAATTCGGATAATAATTACTAAACTATCAAACCCTAAACAGCATCATCCTTGGTGGATGAAATTATTTTTCTGATTGCCATCATGGATCCTTTAACACGTAAACTGTGAATTCTTCAGACTCAGGGTCCCAGCTCTCCACGCTCCTCCCCCAGCCACACCATCAGCCGGCAAATCCCCACGCCGATCCACTCGGACTCCACCTGCACAACTCCAACTCACACACCTCAGGACTCTCTCATGGGCGTTGGCGGGGACGTTCAGGAAGCCTTCGCTCAGGGTAATGCACTCAAATATCGAGACTTTTTTTTTCTGTTTCCATTGGTCGGAAGTTAATCAGAGCCACATTTTAACTGTTTCTTTTTTGTTGTATTTTTAAGGTCCAAGAAGAAATTTGAGAAATGACCTGCTCATTGCTGCTGACTCCATCACCAGCACAATGTCATCACTAGTTAAGGAGCTGAATTCAGGTAAAAATTAAAGGAGGTGAAAGCTCCGGACTCACTGTGCGTCAGATGTTTTAATATCTGCCGTTTTCCACAGAGGGCGGGAGTGAAACTGAGAGCACTGTTGATTCAGACTTTGGACGTTATGACCTGTCGGCCTCGGCCTCTTCAGCTCCTTTCTTCACTTATAAACCAAGGTACTGATCAGATATGTGGGGGGAAGCAAAGTGTACTGGGATCATTTGGTAAAAATGCCAAAACATTAGTGAAAGAAAAAAGGCACATCTTCACTCAGCTTGTAGAATCATCCATCCATCTTCTTCCGCTTAATCCTTTTTGGGTCGCGGGGGGGCTGGAGCCTATCCCAGCATCTTTGGGCGAGATGCAGGGTACACCCTGGACAGATCGCCAGTCCATCGCAGGGCCAACACAGAGAGACAGACAACCATTCACTCTCACAGTCATACCTAAGGACAATTTAGAATCCCCAGTTTGATGCCAGTTAACCTAACTTGCATGTTTTTGGCATGTGGGAGGAAACTGGAGAAATCCCGGAGTAAACCCACGCAGACACGGGGAGAACATGCAAACTCCACACAGATCACTGTTGGTCGGGGGCTGGGATCGAACCAGGGATCCCCTGGCCAAGGGTGAGTTGCTGTGCTGCCGCGGTGCTAACCACTGCGCCACCGCGCTGCCGTGTAGAATCATTTTCAGATAAATATGTGACTGCCAGGGGTGGAGTGGGAAAACAATTCAGGCTGGGAATTTGACTCCATTGCAGGACACCCCGTTGTTATGAACCAGAAACCATCGCCGCTATATTTGTACACCACCATATATGCATATCGGGTGTCAAACTAGTTATAAATGTGGTTACATTTAGGTGGGAGGATAAATATCCATTTTTTTGAATATTTTTGTTGTCAATGAATTAATCATTTTCACATTTTGTACCGAGCTCTGGGCCACTCTCCCTGTCTCTCTGCACATTTTGTTGCTCTGCAGAACGAGATAAAAATGTAAATAAGCTTAAACATGTACTTCTTGAGCAGTCAGTAATTCTTTGCACCCTGATTACAGTCCGTCTAACAGCATCCCCGCATATTTAGGACTGTGGGTCTAAGTTGTACCTGAAGGTTCCTGCTGTGTCTGACTCTGAGCTCTGCACCATCTCAGCTTCTAGACAAGTGGCACTGTTGCCGCGGCTTCCTTCTCCACCTTTTCAGATCAACAAAAGCCGTATTTTTAGTTTAGCTGACTGCTGTTTGCATTCAACCAATGGCTAAATTTATGTTCCAGAGGGGAAAAAACTCATAATATTGTTCCATAGGCTACATTAAGGTCCAAGATAAGATACAGTCTAATAACTGAAATGTTGACGTCTGGATTTCTGGTCCAAAGCGTTCCAACTCTTCTGAAAACGGGGTATTGTACTTGTTTAAGTAAAAGAAATGTTGTATTGTAAAAGGCAATTATCACATAATTGCTGTGTTGAGGGGGGGAAACCTATAAAAATGTTCTGAAATAAATATGTAAGGACTTAAATACAAAAATGTGGCTCTAACCGTTCAGTGCATGGTCTCTAGCAGAGCCAGGGGCTGTTATACTGTATATGATTATGATGATTGCATGCACTGTCATGTGTGAGCCGCCATCTCAGCAATAGTTTGCTACCTTTCTAGTTAAAACAATTTAAAGGTTTAAACACCTTTTAAAAAATCTCTGCACAGAAAATGTACACATTAGAGCAGAAAGGAGAAACGGTGATTAAAGAATATACTTAAATAATAACATTTTGCATGCACTTAAACACTGTATAAAAATGGGTTGACAGAGCATAAGCTGCAGCGTGACTTTAACCCGGATGGGAAAAGAGTATATTTTATATAATATTTACTCACGGTGTGTGGGTTTATTTTGTAAAAATTATTTGGATAATTACTGAATGCAAAGAGCCAGTATTAGGACTTCTGTAATGAGCCATACAGAAGCAAAAACGGAATAAAATTACATCAATAATGTAAATATAATGATTGGAAAACAGCTTTTTCCTTTTAATTTCCTCTGCGCCTCCTTTTCTTTTGACCACCGCCACAACCTTCTATTTTGCCGCTGACAGGACATTTATCTCCATTTTTAATACATATAAATACTTTTTTTTTTTTTTTAAACCAGCAGCTGAGGAGGTTTGAAGCCGTTCTCCCCTTCTGCTGCCTCCTACTCTTTGCAGCACTGTGGTGCGTTCACCGTACCTCAGACAATGCATAGCTATTGAACAATAACACCCGTCCAACACAAGCGGGCCACACTGTGGCCAGTCCACCGGGAATTGTCCCGCCGTTCCCGACGGCCAGTCCGTGCCTGGTGACCGACGTATTCATATTACTGTGTCAGTGGTCTGCAGTGTGTGGCACTGGAGCCACTTTCTGCTCTTTTACTCCCAACCAGTGGCTTCCTATGGGAAAGGGAGAAGTTGCAAAGAAAAATTCTCAAGGTTAGGAGAGAGGCTACAAATTTCCAATTTAATTTTAAGAGGGAAAAGACAAATTTGTTTGAAAAAAGTTGTAAATTTGAACGAAAAAATATTTGTAGTACAGGTACAGATTCAAAAGTTATCAAAACCTTTTTTTTTTTTGCAAAACCTTTCATCTTATTTCTATTGAGTAGATTAAACCATAATTGGCAAAAGTGATTGTAAAATATTTATTAGTTAGAACACCTTTTTTCTTTTCTCCTGTTTGATCGTTTTCCTTCACGTCTTCCTTTTAACTGTACATCTGATTTTCTGTATTTTTTTTTTTAAAGCCTGTAGAGTTTCATAAAATGTTGTTGTGCTAAGGATTATTTCAAAATACCATTAATTAGATTATTTTCTTCACTCAGTTTTTTTTTTTAACCTCTTTGTAGGCCTGGGAGTGCTGCAGAGGATGAGAGCTTTGAGAGGGATCTGGAGCAGCAGCTGGAGGAGCTCAGCTTGGAGGAGCTGAAGAAGCACAGGCAGGAAGCGGACAAAACATGCATGGTGAGTTTTAGCTTTATAGAGGAATGGGACATGATTTTGATATATTGTGTTGTGATTTTTTTTTTTTTTTAAATGACCTCTTAACCTATTGTGTTGCTGTTAATGACACAGGTGACACTGCAGCAGTGACCGTGTTAGTCCAGGTGACTGGTAAGTTACATCTGACTGATCCTGTAATTTTGACATTATCCAGAATCTGCCGATCCTGTGTCTTTGTTTATTGGCCATGCCATGCATGCCTCTTCGAGTAAAGAATTGTGAATGTTATGCATCAACTGTATATATGAAGGAAACTGCACTCTCATAGGCTAATTGCTTGTCATCCAGAATGTAGGCAACAAAAATACCCAACATTATCTTATCAGAAATTCTGTATAGAACATGATGTACAAAATTATGATCGGTCTTACATCAGCTTTTCATTCCAGTCCAGTCCCATATTTATCCCGGTTTGGTGGCTTCAGGCGACATTTTTGGCTGCAAGTAAACCGGTTGGAAGCATTATAGCTCATTTCTGCTTCATGAATAAGGTCTAAATTCCCTATGAGCCCCAAATTTGATGCTTATGTGTGCTGCTGTGGCTGACATTAGCTTCTTTGTGTGTTCGCTGATCGTGGTGCTTGTCTAAAACTGAATGTTTGACTTTTGTTTCCCCCACCCATTTTGACCTGGAATAGTCATCACCTGAAACAAAAGATGTCATTGGTCCAGTGAAAGTCCACTGAGATAAAGATCCTCGCAGATATTTTTTCATGTTCACGAATGTTCTGCAACATTGTGCAATTGTTAATAAGAAGTCACTGAATCTATTTAAATTAATTTCCCAAATTTTTACACCCCCCCCCCCGGGGGGGTGGAATAGCTATTATTCAACGCAATTTCAGACTTTATCATAATCTCTTCAGGAAACTGCCACGGTGCATGGAAAAGCTGACGTGTTGGTACCCAGTGACTTCTGTTGAAAGTAAAATTGCATCCATTTTACAGCTTATGAAAACATGCTATTTACTTTAAAACTATTTTATATGAATTTAGTGTCCTGTTTTTCACATGGATGTAGTGTTTTCGGTGCCATTTGCCAATGTATTTACATGTCGTGCACCCGTATTATAACATGGTCTTTACTCTTTGCAGGTGAGCAATATGAGAATCAAAAAAGTAGAAGACACTGGAGGGGAAAACACTGGGCCGACACTACACAGCACTGAAGACATGGGGAATTTCAGCTTTGCTAAATCCAACCATAGAAAACATTTATGTAAAGATATATTTTTTAACCAAACACATATTTAAAGTAATACTGTGAGCTGATGTAAAGAGATTAACTCCTGAGCTGTTTATTATACCACAGGTGCCATAAATACAAAACACGTGATTTGTTTGGGGGGAATTATTTCTTTTTTTCTTTTTATATGGGTTACTGAGCAAATGTACAACTGCATTGTCAATGCAAGGTGGCAAACCTGATTCTTTCAAATTCTCATGCTTCTGTGTCCGGTGAAGCAGGTGTTGGTATTCACTGTCATCTGATTTTAATGTTCAGCCTGAAATTATGTCGGGGCTGAGGTTCTAAATGATCAAATTTGAAGTCTTTGTTGAAATGAACAAAAATTGGGTTGCTTTTTTTTTTTTTTCTTTCCCGGATATGTGTTTATTTGATATGTAAGTAATAATGATGCACACTGCCTTAGCTGATTGGATGACCTCTCATTGGAGCTCATTCAACCTGTCAATGCAGCATGTAGCTTAAAACAAACACACCTGCAGCATCGCTGGATGTCTTACCTGAAGACATGACCTCACACTAATGCTGGGAGGGGACTTTATCTTACAAACTCTGACTTGAATATGATGCATATACAACCATTTCTAATGTCTGGAGGTGTTTTTAAATAAAGTGAAGTAGAGTTGGCATAGAGACATCCAAATTACTCAGATACAAAGGTTTACACTGGCAGGGGGCACTGATTAAATTGTTTCCTGTCAATGCTTTATGAATTAACGCTCTATCATAGCTCATATGCCATCATTTCATTTGTTGGCATCAATGCTTTCACACAAATCTCCGTGTGACTCACACACCAACGTACACACTTGATGTGTTTTTGGAATGTGAGTAAAACTTTACTCACTCTGTTTTGGGGGGGGGAGTGGCAAGCCAATCTAAAATCATAAATGTGTGAAATATCTAGTTTGATTTTTGAGCAAGTTCATAGCAGTGATTTTGCATGGTGGTGATGCATAATAAAGTGTTGACACAATATCAAAAATTTTGCCTATGAACTCCTTTCTTTCTTTTTCCATTCCAGAACGGCACACTTCAATTGGCTTGGTTTGGCAGTGCACATTTATTATCTGTCATAAATGCACTGTTGACTGCCCTCAACCTATTGTCTATAATTCATCACAGAGACCCTCCATCTGAGGTAACATAAAAGCAGCCATGCAGCACTGAATCTCATACTCAGGTGGATATTAGGAAGGAGATTTTTGCTCTTGACTTAGGTGATGCAAAAAGCATATCAATTAACTGATAATATGCTTTGCTATTAATATTAGTATCATTAAAAAAGACAAAATCACAGAGCAGTTCTTTGAAATGTAAATTCAGATGGCATACAGCTACAGTTGTATGATTATCATAATATGGCTGCATAAAGTATTAGCACAGTATCTCTTCTTTTTTTTTATCCTCCTGATGTCCATTATTGAAGATGGCTACAGTGAAATGGTCACAATTCATTTTTGTCCATTATCAAGTGCATGACTGCTCCCTGGTGTCAGAAAGAAGGAATTACAGCTTTTCGTTGGTTAAATATCCAGGATCGAAACCAAAATCAGACCTTTGTTCACTTGTAGTTGGACTGAATTTTGCATCATCAATATGGATCCTCTGAGGCCCCATCACCCCTTTAAAATGGGTGCAAAAGGGTTTAGTGCACTCCTGCACGGCTGCACTGGCTGGTTACTTCAGACTAGTGCTGTGCCATACCAAGTAAATATAGGGCCAGTATCACCGATACTTTTTAATAATTAAGGTGGATGCGTCACCAAATTACTAAATCTGAATGAATTTTCATGACCTTAGTGTTTTGTGATTTTTTTCCCCCCTTTGGATTATTAATTAGCTAAAACCCAGGACAGAATTTGGCCAAAGTTTCTAGGTAAACAGAAGACACTTTGTTATAATAAAACTTTTTGTTCAGAAACAATAGAAGAGTTACATTTTTTTTCTTAGTCTACAAAATGATCACAACAAATGATATAAAATATTTAAAACCTTTTTCCCAGTAGAATGCGTGTTCAGGAACTACAATACAAAACTAAAACTAAACTTCTCCCCTTTATTGCACTTCTTTAATGACTTTGAAAAATAATGAACAAAAACAAGATGTCACCACTGTATTTCACAGCCTTTTTCCATATTGTACAGCTTGCCGTGGTCTCATTTTCAGCCTGAAAATGGAGCCACACGAAGCTCCGCTTTCTCTCTTCGATGCTTATTCTTCTGTCGCGTGTGCTGCTGCTCGTGTGTGTGTGTGTGTGTGTGTGTGTGTGTGCGCGCGCGCAGACTGTGCACGGCGCGCTGCCAGCTGCTGCTTGCTAGCTTAGCTTGCTGCTGAGTTACGTGATGGTAACGCAAGAGGGAGGAGGAGGTAAGTGGCGGTAATGCACCTAAACGCTGGTTGCCAACCGCCGTAAAACCACACGAAGGGAAGCAAAGTGTTCCTGCTCCATGCTGTGATTGGACAGACACAGAGTATTGATTCCATTACATGAGTATTGATCAATATCAGTACCCACGTGAATATAAACTGGTTCATTCATTCATTGATCTTCTTCCGCTTAATCCTTTTCGGGTCGCGGGGGGGCTGGAGCCTATCCCATTTTCCCTTAATATTGTGACGTTTGCAGGGTTCACACAAAGACAATGGAGCAGATGGTTGTGATCAACCTGATTTATTTTACACACCCCGACCCCCAACCTGCTTCTGAGCACAGAGAGGAGTGGAGGTCATTCTCCCAGACCCCTGTTTGAATCATGGTTACACACACATGATACATCTTGCCCTAATCCTGCTAAACACTGCTGGGTCATTATAATGCAGTTATAATGACACAGCAGTATAACTCAGAAATAACACATTTAACACACACAGTAACGTTTCAAACTGGCAAAGCATGCTGGGAAATCCCTGGCTCCCTTAAAATGGCCCTGACGTTACAATATTGTCTCCTTCACGTTTCTTTTTGATATCAAGATTTCTTGAGAAAAGACATGACTGTTTTCTCCCCTTCTGTTCCTCTGGCTGATCAGGACCAGTCTAAAGTAGTGGTGGGCGGATCGATCCAAGTATCGGAGCACACACCACTTATGTGCTCCGCAAGCTGCTCGTGTACCAATTCATCCTCCAGTGGCCCAAAACGACACTCGATAGCTAACTGCCTCAAGCTGGCGACAAACTGTTGTATAGGCTCACCCACATGTTGATGTCACTGCCGAAAGCAAATTCTCTGGACAGAAACGCTATCCGGGGCATAAAAGTGGCTTGCTAGCAGCTCGACGACGTCCTCAAGAGTCCGAAGCCCCGAATGAGCGCACGACAAGCTGGCCCTCAATCCCGAGGTTGTGAACAAGCAGCGCACATGCTCTTAACTTGTCAAGCTTACCCAGGTCGAGCGCGGTGATGTAGGTCTGGAAAGCTTCAAACCATCTTGGCCACGGAACGGGCAGCTCCCCCGGGAGCTTGAGGAAGGGGCGAAGTGGTGTAATACACGTCTCCATTAGTTGATCCTCGATCGCCAAATGTTATGTATGTAAAATACCTCTGAAAGGATGAGGCCAGGTGACTGGACGAACTCAGCTTTATTGAACGATGCTTATAGAACGGACACACAGTAGACACCAGGCAGAGGGCACCGGTCAAAGAGACCGTGTAATGGATGCCCTCTGCTATTTATAGGGCAGTGCAGTGGCGGAACAGGATCTGCCCACCACTACACCGCACTTTACAATAAAGGTCTCAGGGAGTGCCATGCATCAGAAGGTGCCCAGTCTGCATGGAATTATAAAGTGCAGAGTAGAATAAGTTTGCAATACAAAACATGACTTGTATGCCTTTGTAGGTGTAAAGGGGACAATATGTAGTACAAAGTGTCTATTTGGACATAAGGAGGTGTGTGTGTGACTGTCATAATCTGCCCTCCAGGTAGACGAGGGTTTAGAGGCAGGACTCATGGACGCAGGCAGAGGTATGGTGCAAAAATAATGTATTAACAGAAAAACACTGAAGCAAACGAGGTGCAGCACGGGGGCTGGAGAAATAACTCAGAAGTTGCAGGAGAAAATAAACTCACGGGTAACTTGGGACACGGGCTAATCACAGAGAGAAACAACAGGGAATCGACGACAAGGACGCCAGACAGAGCACAAGCAAAAACTGACATAAATAGGGTAACTGCTAAATTACAAACAAGCGACGGCTTGGGCAGACGACCAGGGGCAGCAGTTGAAGAAAACAGGATGGGCAGGGCTACACTGACACTCTTCAGCTGCGTTCCAATCACCCAATAGTGTACTCCAAACTGGACTGCACAGGGTATTCCGCCATATTAAGTGAGATTCCAAACCAAAGGGAGCAAACGGTCTACAGTTCAAAGGGAACTGAGAACCGAGCAGGGAAGAAATGAACAACCAAACATCACTTCACCGGAAGTTGACAGGAAAAATACCCATAAGCCATTGCGCCTCAAATACGAGTAAAACGAACTATTGTTGCTAACGTTATTAGCAAGGTAAATTGATGCTGGTTATTGTTTACATCAACTCATAGTAATAAAAATATATTTGTATTCATATTTTAAGAAATATAAATTATCCACCATAGTATCAGTACATGTCCATGGTTACTGTGATAATGCACGGAGGAGGGAGCCGACAGTTACAGGGTGTTTCAAATGGAGAAATTTTATAAAGGGCAGTTAATGTCACTGATATTCCCTGAGAACGGTGCAGGGAGTAGGGAGTACAGTTGAAGTACACTGTGGATCGGAACATAGCTATAGACAGGGGATGCACAGGAGTCATGATTATGAACATGCAGGACAACATACAGAGAAACAGAGAGCAGTGGTTAGGGATCCAGAAAACATGGGGAGTTTGAACAACAGGTAAACAGATATACACACAGTTCTAGGGCCAAACAGAGGAAGACACAGAGGACAATAAATGATAATCATCATAATAATAAGGAGACTGTGAAAAGGCAAAGACTAAAATGAACATAAAGCGTGAGCACGGTCCCTGGCCGTGCCCCAATTATGACAATGACATGTTTTTTTAATTGGCTTTCTCACTTGTTTAAATGAAATTTACACATTTTATTAGTTTTGAGTTGTTTATGTATTTATCTGTTTGTTTACGCGAGGTGATGCTTGTGATCTAGTGATTCCGGGTCCTGTTTTGTGTTTTGAGGGAATTAAGCAGGGGATTGTGAAATGCGATTTTCATTACGGTGTTGTTATTCTCTACCACTAGGCTGTGCTGTTGCACAGGAAAAAAGAACATGCCTTTCATCACCATCTAATAAGATTGGTTTCTATGGAAACAGAAACCTGGGGCCTGATAGTTTTTTTTTTGCCATCTTGTGAAAAAAAAATTTTGGTCTGTGGAATAGAGGGTATGCACATGATGTCAGAACAGAACTCATGGTAGTTACAAAACACTGAGTGGCAAAAATGAGTGGCAGCATTATGCATTACAACACAAAAAATACATACAGTATTCAGTCACAGAAGTATACAGAGTACCTACTTGTACTGTGGAGAACTAATCTTAGCATTCCATCTTGTATTAATTGGCCAAAAATAAAATAAAGGCTCTGAATCAGTTCTTGATTTATGTGTGCTCTTACCCACACATCACTCCAGTCAAGTAGTGATGTGACTAAATGTTTTGTGATTTTTATGTTTTGTTGCATACAAACTAAAGCTGCCACATGTGTGTGCCACTTAGTGCTGGGTAACTACAGTAACTGCCCTGTAACTGCCAAGAATTCTATTCCAGTGCATCCCTTCTATAAAGTTGTTTTTGTGGAAAGTCTGTCCACTCTCTCAAATAATAATAAAAATGAGTGAAGTCTGACCGTTTGACTTTTATTACACTGGCAATTAGGCATTTTCTCGATATAGAGGTTAAACTAAGATCGTATTTATAATCTTTGTCTTATATTGTTTTATACCGTGGGGAAAAATATGCATGAGAGATATTAATCAAGTGAGCGTGGGGGCTCACCAAGATGGTTTGTACATAGGGCCCAGAATTCCGGGCTTCATCCCTGTAGTTAGTCCTGTGGATACTGAAATTATGCTAAACATAAGTTATTTATAATTGACGATAAACTATATTATGTATTGTACAGGCAATACGGGCGGCTCACAATATTAAAAAAAAAAACATTTACCTAAGAAACATTTCAAGCACAATGTTTCAATTTTAATAATTTACACATCTTGTTTGATTGTGATTATCATTGCCCTGATTTTTTTTTTTTTTTAATCCTGGTTGGCAATTGGCGGCACAGTGGAAGAGTGGTTAGCGCTGCGGCAGCACAGCAACTCACCCTTGGCCTGGGGATCCTGGGTTCAATCCCAGCCCCCGACCAACAGTGATCTGTGTGGAGTTTGCATGTTCTCCCTGAGTCTGCGTGGGTTTACTCCGGGATTTCTCCGGTTTCCTCCCACATGCCAAAAACATGCAAGTTTGGTTAATTGGCATCAAAACTGGGGATTCTAAATTGTCCTTAGGTATGACTGTGAGAGTGAATGGTTGTCTGTCTTTCTGTGCTGGCCCTGCGATGGACTGGCAATCTGTCCAGGGTGTACCCTGCCTCTCGCCCAAAGATGCTGGGATAGGCTCCAGCCCCCCCGCGACCCGAAAAGGATTAAGCGGAAGAAGATGAATGAATGAATGAATGAATGGTTGGCAATTGATTTTTCATCTTCGTGGGTCAACACACAGTTCTTTACATTTTATTGCCAGAAAACCCAATGCGGATTGTTTTTCACTCGGACTTCATCATAATCGTGTTTACATTTTGTTTTCATTAGACTAGTGCATACCTGGGCATGCCTGTGCATACCCGTGCATGCCCATAGAAAGCAAGTGTAAGCAAACATTTCTGCATGCCCATAGAAAGTTACTGTTACCATGGCAACTGCAACCATGGTGAAACCTGCCTTGGATCTTTGACATCACCACTCGTTCGTTGATGCCTGCCTTTGATCTGTGATGGCGGCCTTTGATCTTTGATAATGTCATAGCAAGTGCTATGATCATGAGTAATGCCTGCCTTTGATTTTTGATGATGTCATAGCGAGTCCTATGATCGGGAGTGAAGCCTGCCTTTGATCTCATAGCAAGTCCTATGATGTTTTAGCGAGTCCTATGATCGTGACATCGTGACAGACAGATTTCTTGAATTATACATAGAGTGATATTCCTTGTCTCCAGGGCATGGGTCCCAGCCCACATCCTCGCTTTAAGTTGGGATTTTCTGTATCTCACCTTATTATTCTCCTGGGTTGCTATTATTATTATTATTATTATTCTCCATCCATCCATCCATCTTTACCGCTTTTCCGGAGGTCCGGGTTGCAGAGGAAGCAGTTCAAGCAGAGAAGCCCAGACTTCCCTCTCCCCCTCCACCTGCTCCAGCTCTTCAGAGAGGATACCAAGGCGTTCCCAGACCAGCTGGGAGACATAGTCTCTCCACTGGTCCTGGGTCTGCCCTGGGATCTCCTCCCAATGGGATGTGCCCGAAACACCTCAAGTGGAAGGCGTCCAGGAGGCATCCTAATCAGATGCCTATACCACCTCAACTGACTCCTTTCAATGTGGAGGAGCAGCGGTTCCCCACATAGATCGTCACCTTATCGTGGTGGGGGGTTTGCGTGCCCCAGTGATCCCAGGAGCTATGTTGTCCAGGGCAATTTGCCTCTGATAGGGTCACCCAAGACAAACTGGTCCTGGGTGAAGGGCCAGACTAAGAACAATCCAACAGACTCTCATGATAAATTCTAGATCAAGGATTCAGTGTACCCCGCCCGGTATGGGGTTACCGGGGCCCCACCCTGGAGCCAGGCCTGGGGGAGGGGCTCGATGGCTAGCGCCTGGTGGCCGGGTTTCCACCCATGGGACCAGGCCGGGCTCAGCCCGAAGGGGTTACATGGGTCCGCCCTCCAGTGGGCTCACCACCTGCAGGAGGGATCATGGGGGTCCAGTGCTATGTGAATTAGGTGGCGGTCAAAGGCGGAGACCTTGGCGAACTGATCCCAAGCTTTCTAAACTGGCTTTATTATTATTCTGTCTTGCATATTTATTTCTTCATTGGTCTTCCTCTTAGTTTAAGTTTATCAGCATTATTATTATTATTATCATCATTATCATTATCATTATTGCCTTGGTCTTGTTTCCCCTCTGATCCCCTGTGTGTGATTATCTGTGCAGCCCCGCCCATGCCGTTTTCTGTAACCATGCCCTGCCATCTCTGTTTGACCCTGCTTGCATAGTGAGTCCTATGATTGGGAGTGAAGCCAGCCTTTGATCTCATAGCAAGTCCTATGACGTTTTTGCGAGTCCTATGATTGTGACATCATGACATTGTGACAGAGATTTCTTGAATTATATATAGAGTGAAGTGATGATATTCCTTGTCCCATGCCCTAGACTCTAGGGCATGGGTCCCAGCCTACATCCTCGCTTTAAGTTGGGATTTTCTGTATTTCACCTTGTTCTTATTATCCTGGGTTGCTATTATTGTTATTGTTATTCTTATTATTCTGTCTTGCATATTTATTTGTTCATTGGCCTTCCTCTTTGTTTCTCAGCATTATTATTATTATTATTGTCATTATCATTATCTGACATGTTTCGGGACCCAGGAGACAGACACTGACACGGGCAAATTAGTAAACAATAATCTTTATTAGAGTGAAAGGGTGTGTAGTGCAAGCGTGAGCGTGTGGATAGTATCCTGGTCACTGGAACTGAGCACTCTGGACGGAGACCCGGCAACCCTGGAACATATAAGCACAGACCATTACTTTTGTCCCACGCTAATGACAAGCTATCAGTAGTGAGGCTTACTTGGGAGAAGTGCAGGTTACGTCCTGCTGAGAACCAGCGGCCGTGCAACGTGGAGGTGAAGGCGTCCGGTAACGAGCTGGGGCTTCCACCTGTGACTGAGACGAGGACAGGTCTTCCAGTGACTCCGGCTGTGACACCACAGACCGGGGCGATGACAAACCAGCTGATGACAAGACGAGTGATTCCACAGAACGTGGTGACCATGACAATACAGACGACGACGAGGTGAGTGATTCCACAGAGCGTGGTGACGAGGACACAACAGATGACGATGACACAAACTCCACCATTAACGGTGGCCAGTACTCCTGTAACTGATACAGTAATAATTCAGGAACTTGTGGAGCCAGACGTACCGGTAGTCGTGGTGGTAGCGAGCCGCTACGTGAGCGAGTTGGCGTAACCCCGTCAGCTGGGGACGCAGGTCCGCCGCCAAGGGAGTCCACCTGTGCACAGGGGTAGAGGTTAGGAGTAGAGTAGCAAACAGCTCTCTTACATGCTTGACTTTGAACTGATGTCCTTGACGAGGCGAGAGACGTTCTAGACGAGGCCAGAGAAGATTCTGACGAGGCAGTTCCTGACGAGACAGCTTCAGACGAGACAGCTTCCGACAAGACAGCTTCTGACGAGACAGCTTCTGACGAGACAGCTTCTGATGAGACAGTCTCAGATGAGGCAGTTCTTGACAAGACAATTCCTGACGAGACAGCTTCTGATGAGACAGTTTCTGACGAGGCAGTTTTTGACAAAACAATTCTTGACGAGACAGACTCTGACGAGACAAGAGAATACCTTGACAAGGCCAGAGAACGGAGTTCTGGTTCTTTCTCAGACGAGGAGGACAGACGACTCCGTGCCGGGCTGTCAGCAACGCTGGCTTTTAACAGCTGCTGATTAACCCCTGTGGATCTGTGCGCAGCTGGAGTTAATGATGCTAATGACGGCCCAGAGGCCGCCGTGACAGTACTCCCCCCTCTAGCAGTGCCTCCAGGCACCTGCCCAATCCTACCTGGATTCGCCCGGTGAAAGTCGCGAATCAGCTGCTTATCCAAGATCAACGCTGGGCGAATCCAAGACCGATCCTCCGGTCCAAAGCCCTCCCAGTCCACCAGATACTGAAGGCCACGACCCCGTCTATGAACATCCAAGATGGCAGTCACCCCCCAGGCCGGATGGCCATCGATCATCCTCGGGGGTGGGGGTGCCACGGGAGCAGGGCACAGGGGGTCAGAGACGTACGGCTTGACCTGGGAGACATGAAAGGTGGGGCAGATACGCATTGAAGAGGGGAGAGACAAGCGCACAGACACAGGGTTAACAATACGATTAATGGTGTAGGGACCAATAAAGCGTTTAGTCAGCTTACGCTTTTCAGCCGGCACACCAATATTCCGGGTAGATAACCAAACCTTCTGACCCACCTTATACTCCGGGGCGGGTCTCCTATGCCGGTTGGCCACCAGGATATTACGTTCAGTAGTTTTCAACAAAGCTTTGCGAGCGAGGAGCCACACTCGCCGGCAGCGTTTAATATGTGCCAGGACAGAAGGAACCGCTACCTCCTTCTCCTCCTCAGGAAACAACGGAGGATCAAACCCACAAGAGGCTTTAAACGGGGAGACGCCCGTGGCCGTGGAGATCGTAGCGTTGTGAGCGTACTCAATCCAGGGCAGGAACTTGCTCCAGGAAGATGAGCAGGAGGAGATGACACAACGGAGGGCGGCTTCCAGCTCCTGATTAGCCCTCTCACACTGACCATTACTTTGGGGGTGATAGCCAGAAGAGAGGCTGGCAGTGGCTCCTAGTGCCGTGCAGAAGGCCTTCCAAACTTGAGATACAAACTGGGGTCCTCGATCAGACACAATATCCGCAGGGATGCCATGAAGACGTACCACGTGTTGCACCAGGAGATCCGTAGTCTCCTGGGCCGAAGGCAGACCCCGAAGTGGCACAAAATGGGCCGCCTTCGAAAACCGGTCCACAATGGTTAATACTGTGGTGTAGTCATCTGAAGTGGGTAACCCAGTCACAAAGTCCATTGCTACATGAGACCAGGGGCGTGAAGGAACAGGTAACGGATGTAGTAAGCCTGCCGGGGGAGATGACGATGTCTTCCCGGTGGCGCACTGAGCGCAGGCCCGGATGTAGCCAACAACGTCCTTCCACAACCCTGGCCACCAGAAGGTCCTTTGAAGAAGATCCACAGTCCGACCCACTCCAGGATGACAAGCCAACTTGGAAGCGTGACCCCACTCAATCACCTTGCCTCGGACAGCGCGTGGAACAAACAAGCGGCCCGGGCCCCCCCCCCCTCCCCCCAGGGTCCGGCTCAGTCTTCTGGGCCTGGCGAACCATCTTGCAGATTCCCCAGGACAGGGCGCCCACGACGCAGGAAGGCAGCAGGATAGGGGTCTCCTGATCCTCGGAGGATGGGGGGTCAAACTGCCGGGAGAGAGCGTCCGGCTTACCGTTCTTGCTTCCCAGCCGGTACGTGATAGTAAAATTAAACCGGCCGAAGAAGAGGGACCAGCGAGCCTGGCGTGCATTCAGGCGCTTAGCCGTCCTGAGGTACTCCAGGTTACGGTGATCAGTCCAAACCACGAACGGCTGAGCAGCCCCCTCCAGCCAATGTCTCCATTCCTCCAAGGCCAATTTCACAGCCAGTAACTCCCTGTCCCCGATGCTGTAGTTTCTCTCTGCAGGGGAGAGACAATGAGAGAAAAAAGCGCAAGGGCGAATCTTACCATCCATGGGAGATCATTGGGAGAGTACTGCTCCGACTCCCGCATCAGACGCATCCACCTCCACCAAACATTGAAGCTTCGGGTCCACCTGGGTAAGGACTCGGGCCGAGGCGAACTCCCTCTTGAGCTTCTCAAATGCATCGGCTGCTTCCTTACTCCAGCAAAATGAAATCTTAGGGGAGGTGAGAGCAGTCAAAGGACGGGCAATATTACCAAAGTTAGGTACGAACCTCCTATAAAAGTTTGCAAACCCCAGGAACCCTTGAAGCTGCTTTCTGGAGGTGGGTGCAGGCCATTCCACCACTGCCTTGACTTTGGCAGGGTCAGGAAGCACCTGGTTCTGAGCAATAATAAATCCAAGGAAAGAAGTCTGATCAGTATGAAATTCGCATTTCTCGGCCTTGACGAACAGCTGGTTCTCCAGGAGGCGCTGTAATACTCTGCGGACATGCACCCGATGCTCCTCTAGTGTGCGGGAGAAGATGAGGATATCATCGAGATAAACGAAAACAAACGAGTTCAAGAAATCCCGTAGTACATCGTTGATTAAACGCTGGAAAACGGCTGGGGCGTTAGTTAACCCAAACGGCATTACCAGGTACTCAAAATGACCGCTGGGGGTCCGGAAAGCTGTTTTCCACTCATCACCTTCTCTAATGCGCACAAGATGATAAGCATTCCTGAGGTCCAATTTAGTAAACCATGATGCCCCCTGGAGGGAGTCAAACGCAGTGTTCATCAAGGGCAGTGTATATTTATCCTTGACCATTATTTCATTCAGCCCCCGGAAGTCAATACAGGGGCGTAGTGAACCGCCCTTCTTTCCAACAAAAAAAAATCCGGCCCCCACGGCCGACGACGACAGGCGAATAATACCAGAGGCCAAAGATTCCTTAATGTAAGAGTCCATGGCCTCGCACTCCGGGGCTGATAGGCTGTAAAGGCGGCTAGCAGGTAGAGGGGCCCCAGCCTTCAGATTAATGGCGTAGTCATACGGACGATGGGGGGGTAAGGACAACACCCAAGATTTGCTGAACACTTGCCCCAAATCGTGATAAACCTCTGGTACCTTAGATAAATCCGGTGGAGATGAATCGGGCAGAGGCATCTTCACAGATGGGGCGCACGCCGCTGATTGGAGACAGGCACTAAGGCAAAACGTACTCCATGCCGTTATTCTCCCAGCTTGCCAGTCAATAGTGGGGTTATGTAGGCGCAGCCAGGGATATCCCAGAATAACGGGCGAAGAGGAAACGGGCAGCACTAGGAACTGAATCTCCTCCCTGTGATTTCCTGAGACAATTATAGACACAGGTGCTGTCTGAAGGTTAATGGTAGTCAATGACGCCTTCGACAGGGTAATCAATCTAACAGGGGGTTCTAAAGACTGACAACTGAGGCCCATCCGGGTTGCCAGGTCTCTAGAAATGAAATTTTGCTCAGCTCCAGAATCAATTAACGCTAGTGTTGAGTGTTCAGTGTGAGTATGAATGAGTCTGAGGGGTAAATGACAACAAGTAAGGGGTTCCTCTGTGTTCTTGCCCGTGAATCCCCCTACTGTGATCCACGGGCCTTCCCTTTTAACTTACTAGGACATTCAGAAACCCCATGTGACTCCTTCCCACAATAGAAACACAGGCCTTGATCCCTACGGCGCTGTTTCTCAGCTGCAGACACCTTAGAATGACCAACAATCATGGCTTCCTGATCCGGGGCCTTCTCTGACGCGGATAAAGCGAGAGGAAGTGAGACAGGGACACGAGGGTGGGGTTTAACTGGACGGGAAGTAACTCGCCGACCAGCCGCCCGTTCTCTTAACCTACTATCGATACTAACTGCTAAAGCAATTAAATCTTGCAAGTTATCTGGTTTATCCCGTGCCGCTAACTCATCCTTTAGCTCGTCGCTAAGGCTGCGTAGAAAAATGCCACAAAGAGATGGCTCCCCCCACCCAATCTCTGCAGCCAAAACCCGGAAGTCGATGGCATAATCTGCAGCTGATCTCTTTCCCTGCTGTAGGCTTAAAAAACGTTCTGTCAACACCTCTCCCCTATCCGTATGATCAAATACAGACAGAAATTCTGACACAAACTCCTGGTAGGTAAGCTGAGAATAGCTAGGTCTAGCCATGATCGAATATGCCCAGTCCAAGGCTCTACCTGCCAGCAAATTTATAACATAGCCTATCCGGCTAGAGTCGAGAGAAAAATCCCCCGGCACACGCAGAAAAACTGATTCACACTGTAAAATGAATCCTCGAGCTTCACCGAGTTTTCCGCTGAACCGGGCAGGTGTTGGAATAGGAGTGAGGCGAGAGGACGAGGAGGTGTTAGCTAGTCCTGACGCTAAGCCTGCAGGGGTTGAGATATTTGCGGTCGGGGGAAACGTTTGGTGTCCCTCCAAACGATCCAGCCGACCATTAATTTGAGTTAATTGGTTCAAGATTACTGTCTGCTGATGGGCAAGCAAATCTACCCGGGCGCTAAGAGTGTTAATTAAGCGCGACAGTGAGCTGTCCGCTGGGTCAACGTGACGGAGTCGTACTGACATGTTTCGGGACCCAGGAGACAGACACTGACACGGGCGAATTAGTAAACAATAATCTTTATTAGAGTGAAAGGGTGTGTAGTGCAAGCGTGAGCGTGTGGATAGTATCCTGGTCACTGGAACTGAGCACTCTGGACGGAGACCCGGCAACCCTGGAACATATAAGCACAGACCATTACTTTTGTCCCACGCTAATGACAAGCTATCAGTAGTGAGGCTTACTTGGGAGAAGTGCAGGTTACGTCGTGCTGAGAACCAGCGGCCGTGCAACGTGGAGGTGAAGGCGTCCGGTAACGAGCTGGGGCTTCCACCTGTGACTGAGACGAGGACAGGTCTTCCAGTGACTCCGGCTGTGACACCACAGACCGGGGCGATGACAAACCAGCTGATGACAAGACGAGTGATTCCACAGAACGTGGTGACGATGATAATCCAGACGATGACAAGGCGGGTGATTCCACAGAGCGTGGTGACCATGACAATACAGACGACGACGAGGTGAGTGATTCCACAGAGCGTGGTGACGAGGACACAACAGATGACAATGACACAAACTCCACCGGTAACGGTGGCCAGTACTCCTGTAACTGATACAGTAATAATTCAGGAACTTGTGGAGCCAGACGTACCGGTAGTCGTGGTGGTAGCGAGCCGCTACGTGAGCGAGTTGGCGTAACCCCGTCAGCTGGGGACGCAGGTCTGCCGCCAAGGGAGTCCACCTGTGCACAGGGGTAGAGGTTAGGAGTAGAGTAGCAAACAGCTCTCTTACATGCTTGACTTTGAACTGATGTCCTTGACGAGGCGAGAGACGTTCTAGACGAGGCCAGAGAAGATTCTGACGAGGCAGTTCCTGACGAGACAGCTTCAGACGAGACAGCTTCCAACAAGACAGCTTCTGACGAGACAACTTCTGACGAGACAGCTTCTGATGAGACAGTCTCAGACGAGGCAGTTCTTGACAAGACAATTCCTGACGAGACAGCTTCTGACGAGACAGTTTCTGATGAGGCAGTTTTTGACAAAACAATTCTTGACGAGACAGACTCTGACGAGACAAGAGAATACCTTGACGAGGCCAGAGAACGGAGTTCTGGTTCTTTCTCAGACGAGGAGGACAGACGACTCCGTGCTGGGCTGTCAGCAACGCTGGCTTTTAACAGCTGCTGATTAACCCCTGTGGATCTGTGCGCAGCTGGAGTTAATGATGCTAATGATGGCCCAGAGGCTGCCATGACATTATCATTATTGCCTTGGTTTTGTCTCCCCTCTGGTCCCGTGTGTGATTATCTGTGCATCCCCGCCCATGCCATTTTCTGTAACCATGCCCTGCCGTCTCTGTTTGCCCCTGCTTGTTACCTCTCCTGCTTGTTACTGTTCTGTGTTATGTTGCTTACCTGTGTCTATATATACTAGTACATACCCGTGCATACCCGTCCATGCCCATAGAAACCAAGTCTACGCAAGTATTTCTGCATGCCTGTTGCTGAAGGGTCTCCTCCTGCCTCAGACGGCTGTGTTGTTCAGTCATGCCTGCGGCGTACTGCTGGAACCTGAGGTGTTTCATCTTCACAGCAGCAGTTCTCACTCGATTGCTCGCAATCTGGTGGGTGTTCTTCTTCTTCTTCTTGGTTCAGACCACTGGTTGAGGGATAGGGAACTAATTCCAGTTCATGGACAAGACACAAAAATAGATCTGAACAAAAAGTGGCTTTTGACCCTGTTCAGGAAGGCCCGTGCATGCCCGTAGAAACCAAGAAACTGGAGCACCCGGAGAGAATCAGCGCTTTGCTTGGCATTTTACACATTTGTAGTGTAGACTGTTATTCTTCAAGGTTACACATTTTTACTGTGTCAGCACCTCTTTAAAAACAACATTGCTCAGAAAGTGATGTTTTTGCTTAGTTTCTTCATCTTGAGCAAGAATATGAAGACTGCTTGATCTGCCAACTGTGCTCGCGGCAACGTAGAATTGGCCATGGCTGAAGAAATCTCTTGTGCAGAAAACCCCAATGTGCTGTAAAGACTGGACCTGTGACTTATTCACAGTCATGGCAAAGCAGGGTGTTACTGGAAACTGTTTACGTCGCAAGGTGAATGAAAACATGTTGTCAGATGGTGTGAGTGTGATTCATGGAATCAGGAGAGTGCGTCCAGCATTGACACCAATCATAGATGTTGCAACCAACAGGTGAGGCTGTATTTGTTCAATGATGTATCTTGAGTCATTGCAATGTCCGTTTTGTTGGTCAAATGTACTGCTTCGAATGGGTGTGGTTTAACGTAGTGTGTCCTCTTGTTAACTGGGTGATGAGTAAGATTTCCACATTTACTGCTTCAAATGGGTGTGGTTTAAAGTACTGTGTCTTATTCGTAATCGGGTGACAAGTATCTCTTCTTTGGTGAGTGATGGTCTATATGACATCATAAAAACATCAAGGCAGGCATTGTGAGTGATGGTCTATATGACAAAGACATCATGGCAGGCATCACAGGACATCATGCCTACATCATAGGTAGGCAGTCCTATTGTCTATATGACATCATAGGTAGCAAGTCCTATTGTCTATATGACGGCATGGTGAGTCCTATGTTGCCTGATATCATAGGTCGTCCTATGATGCCATATGATCGTGACACACAGACAGACACACAAACTGACAGATTTCTTGAATTTATAGATTGATTCTGTCTTGCATATTTATTTCTTCATTGGTCTTCCTCTTAGTTTTAAGTTTATCAGCATTATTATTATTCTTATGGTCATTATCATTACCATTACTGCCTTGGTCTTGTCTCCCCATGACATTGTGACAGACAGAGATTTCTTTAATTATATATACTAGTACATACCCGTGCATACCCATCCATGCCCGTAGAAACCAAGTATAAGCAAGTATTTCTGCATGCCTGTTGCTGAAGGGTCTCCTGTCTCAGACGGTTGTTCACAGTCATGCCTGCGGCGTACTGCTGGAACCTGAGGTGTTACATCTTCACGGCATCTTTTCTGACGTGCAGAAATTCTCCTCATTCTATTGCTCTCAATCTGGTGGGTTTTCTTCTTCTTGGTTCAGACCACTGGTTGAGGGATAGGTGCGTCATAATTCCACTTCATGGGCAGGATCATGAAAATAGATCTGAGCAAAAAGTGGCTTTCGACCCTGTTCAGGAAGGTCTGTGCATGCCCGTAGAAACCAAGAAACTGGAGCACCCGGAGAAAATCAGTGCTTTGCTTGGCATTTTACGCATTTGTAGTGTAGACTGGCATTCTTCAAGGCTCCATATTTTTACTATGTCAGCACCTCTTTAAAAACGACATTGCTGAGAAACCAACGCTTTTGCTTAGTTTCTTCATCTTGAGCAACAGTACGAAGACTGCTTGAGCTTGCAACTCTGCTCGCGGCAACATAGAATTGGCCATGGCTGCAGATATCTGTTGTGCAGAAAACACAAACGCACTGTAAAGACTGGCCCCGTGACTTATTCACCTTGCCAATTTTGAGCCATATAACATCATAAAGACACATTTGTCTAGGTGTGAGTGATGGTCTGTATGACATCATAAAGACACATTTGTCTATGTGCCGTCATATAGACATCATATCTTTATGACAGCATTGTGAATAACTTTATGACGGCATCGCAAGTCCTATGATGCCTAAGTTCATAGGACGTCCTATGATGATCAGGCAGAGATCATAGGCCAGGGGTGTCCAACCATGTGCCATGGAAAACCAAGACCCTGCAGGTTTTCTCTTCTACCCAGTCTCTTCAGCAGGTGTTTTCACTTATCAGCAATCAGTGGGAAGAAGTTCACAGAAATCTGCTGTTGAAGACACTGGTTGGAGGTAAAACCTGCAGGGTCTTGGCTCTCCATGGCACATGGTTGGACACCCCTGTCATAGGCCATCCTATGATGTAGATCATAGGCCATCTTATGATGTCCTATAAACGTGGCAGACACACACACACACAGATTTCTTGCTTTAATAGAGTGATTCTGTCTTGCCAATTTTGAGTGATATGACATCATCAAGACACATTAGTCTAGGCATCTTGAGTGAAGGTCTATATGACATCATAAAGACACATTTGTCTATGTGCCGTCATATAGACATCATATCTTTATGACGGCATTGCAAGTCCTATGATGCCTGAGTTCATAGGATAGCCTATTGCGAATATCTTTATGACGGCATCGCAAGTCCTATGATGCCTGAGTTCATAGGACTATGACATAGGCTGTCCTATGATGTCCTATAAACGTGACACACACACACACACACACAGAGCTTTCTTGCTTTAATAGAGTGAAGAGTGATGATGAAGAGTGAAGGAGGATTCGAAAAAGTAACCCGAGAGCTGCTCGAGTTGGACTGTTTGAAGAAGAAGATGGTTGGAACCGCATTTACGTCTGTGTTCGGCTGGCGGTAGGATTGCTTTGTTTGTGGCGGATAGCAAAAACTGTACGCTGTCTGTAACATTATGGCATCTAGCTCTGATGGGTACGATAAAGATGAGGTGGGCTGGACACCTATCCAGGCCTGGGGGCCGGAAAAAGTGTTGCAACTGTGGGGGTGAGCACAGTGCTGCATATGGAGGATGTGTTGTGCAGAGGGAAGCTAGACAAGCCCAGGAAATCAGAATAACTAAGAAAATCTCGTATGCGGAAGCTCTAAAGACAGTTAGAGAGGCAGGAATAGTCAGAAACACAGCAGGCCTTCCTCAAAGAAGTTCAGTTCAAATGGAAGCCCAGCCATTAACGGGTCCCACGCAAGCGCAGGATCGTGCCGCTGCAAAGGAATGTTTGTGTTCACAAATGCAAAATGGATGATGACACATTGATAGTTAAGAGGACAAACTTTATAGCTTTTATCTGCCACACCACGAATGTTGCTGCACAGCTAAAGAAAAAAAATTGAAAGAATCAAAACCATTGTGGAAGCAGCAGGAAGCTTCCTAGATGTGAAAGATATCACAGCTGACCAGATTCATACTTTACTGAAAGCTGAAACTGGGGAGACTGCACATGCTGAAACAAGACCTTAATTATGGTACTACACATACTACAGTGGAATGCGAGGAGTCATAGCAAACGGACAAGAACTCAAGAAGTATCTTTACGAACTAGAAGTTGTTCCATAGGTAGTGTGTGTACAGGAGACATGGTTTCAACCTCACTTAGATTTTGTTATTCCAGGATACACTTCAATCAGACAGGATAGAATTAACACTGTAAATGGAGGAGGATGTGCCACTTTCATTAAAGATGGCCTGGCATATAGGGTGATTCCCTCCCCTGAGGATATAGAGTGTAATATTATTGAAATATGTAGGCCAAATGGACAAAGAAATATTAAACTGATTAATTATCACAACCCATGTAGGAAGTTAACAGCAGATATTTTCAGTGTTATGGTTGAGGAAGGGCATATGAAAGCGGTATGGTGGGGAGACTTTAATGCCCATAATAGCTTGTGGGAAAGCACACATACAGATAACAATGGAAATGTTGTGGAAGAGATGTTAGATGAAAGATCGTTAATTTGTCTAAACAGTGGTGAAGGTACCAGGGTGGATGTGCATAGGGGCACATTATCATGTATTGACCTGACTCTGGTATCTGATTCTTTAGTGAGCACCTGTGAATGGACGGTTATGAACAGGACAACTATGGGAAGTGATCACTTCCCAATACTTACAGTCATCAAAACTGAAGTATGTATACAAGAGGGAAGATGTTTTACAAGATGGTGTTTTGACAAGGCAGACTGGGGAAAATTTAGGCAATACTGTGTTCAGTCGTGTCATTTGGTAACATTAGAAGGTGGTATAGAAGAGTGTTCAAGTCAGGTAACCAATCATATTCTGAATGCTGCAATAGCAAGTATACCTAAGAAAACAACACAGGGTAGGAGGAAGGTTGTACCCTGGCGGAATGACAAATGTAGTATTGCAGTAAAAGAACGAAACAAGGCATTCAGAGAGCTGTGGAAGAATATGACTAGTGAAAACTTGATAGAGTACAAAAAGAAAAGGGCAGTAGCTCGAAGGATTATTAAAAACAGGAAAAGGTCAACATAGAGAGAATTTTGTTCCACCATTGGTAGGAAAACAGAACTGTCTGGGGTATGTTTTAAAAAAATAAGTGGGAAAAGGGTATCAGTTAAAATTCCAGCTTTAGTGGATGGGGACAAGATGGCTGTATCAGACAAAGAAAAGGCAGAAGTCCTAGGTAGAGCATTTGCAGCAGTGCATAGAGGAGACCATCTTGGTGAGAGTCATAGACAGCAAAAGCAGCATAAACTCAAGAGAAAATGCAAACTTAAAAAATGAACTGAAAGAGGACATGACTGCGTTAGACCTCAAGCTCACAATGTTGGAGCTTAAGAGAGCTTTGCAAGATAGTGGATACACAGCTCCAGGATATGATCAGTTAAGCTATGCTATGTTCCAACAGTTGCCTATGCAATCAATACAACTGGTGCTGAAACTGTTTAACAGAATATGGAAGGAGGAGGGGGTTATCCCAAGTGGGTGGAAAAAAGCTGTAATTTTACCATTTAATAAGCCAGGGAAAGATCCAGCTCATCCAGGCAACTACAGGCCAATAGCATTAACGTCACACTTAGGGAAAAGGATGGAGAAGGTGTTAGTTTACAGACTCTCATATGTACTAGAGCAAAAACGATGAATAAACGACTATCAGAATGGTTTTAGAAGAGGAAGATCCACAGTGGATGCTCTAGTTAGGGTAAGTAATGATACTGAAAAGACTCAAAATGAAAGAAGTAATGGTTATAGTTTATCTGGATATTGAAAAGGCTTATGACTCACTGTGGAGGGATGGACTTCTTATGAAACTGAATAAAATGGGCATTGGTGGTAGTATGTATAATTGGATAATGGATTTTTTAACACAGGACAATTAAGTAGGGTCAGAAGTTTCTAATGACTTTGAAATAGAAAGTGGTGTTCGTCAGGGGAGTGTGATAAGCCCTGTTTTATTCAATATAATGATTAATGACATGTTTGCAGATCAAGAGAGATCCATCAAAACAGCACTATATGCAGATGATGGAGCCATATGGATGAGGAGAAGAAATGAGAAATCTGTGTTCAAAAACATCAGGAAAGCAATAGAGAAAGTGGAAAAGTGGTCATATGACTGGGGATTTAAATTTTCAAACAGTAAAACCTGCTATATGACTTTCACACAAAAACGCAGAACTGGCACAGAACCATTAACATTATATAATCAACCAATAGAGAAAGTCAGTGAGTTCAAATATCTAGAATTGTGATTTGATAGTGCATACACATGGAGAGTTCATGTTGAAAATCTTGAAACAAAGTGCAAAAAATCCATTAATCTCTCAAAAGCTGTAGCTGGACAGGAATGGGGTGCAGATAAACAGGCATTAATTGACATTTACAGAGCACTAATGTGATCGACAATAGACTACGGATGCATGATTTATGGATCAGCGGCAAAGACAACTCTGGAAAAAATAGAATGCAGCATAGAGTGCTTCGACTGTGCATTGGAGCCATCAAAACAACACCAAACAATGCAGTTTTAATAGAAGCAGGAGAAATGCCAATGGATTTGAGAAGAGATAAACTCGCATTATCATACTGGGTCAAGCTGAAAGGAAGTGACAAAGCAAATATTTCAAAAACAATACTACAAGATTGCTGGGAATACTCTAATTTCCAGGGACACGGGTTTGGGTGGACAATTGAAAGAAAAGCATAGCTAACACCAGTCCAGTGAGTAATGTTCCCCCTTGGCTGTTTCTGGGAATAGAAGTAGACGCTAGTCTGCTAATGAGGAAAAAGGATTGGCATATGAGTGAAGTTAGTGTTAAAACAAGCATTTACCTCAGGAACAATTGCTATAACTTCTTTCAGCTCTATACTGATGGTTCAAAGAACAAAGAGGGCCCTGTTGGAGTTGGAGTATACATTCCAGAGTTTAAAGTGACCATCGCAAAAAGATAAGATAAGATAAGAGATAAGATAAACCTTTATTAGTCCCACAACGGGGAAATTCCAGGATTGCAACAGCACAGGGATAGCAACACTCAGAGCAACAATCAGAAGGCAAGAAAAAAAAACAAGCAAGCAAGAGCAGCTAATATACATATGTACATATTACTATAAAATATATATATACACACACACACAGACACAGTGCAGAGCATTGTAGCTGGATGGAATAAATATATGAATATATAAACACAGTGCAGAGCATTGTAGCTAGATGGAATAAATATGTAAATATATAAACACCCACAGTACGGAGCATTGCAGCTAGGTGGAATAAATATGTAAGTGAAGCGGCATGAAAAAATAAGCAGCAGTGCTGTAGTTTTAAGCAGGTTTTATTAATCATGTCGCCTTCACGGGATCCCCTCTCCGGTGCATAGTGGAGCAGCCCGGAGCGGGATCCCTAAGCTCTCAGAGAAGGAGAGGCGGACACAGTGTGTCCACCTGTTGCAGGATCAGAGTGAGAGAGTAAGAGAGAGATTGCGTTACAGAGTTGCACCTTAAATACTTGATCATAACAATACATCAAAAAGACATACCCCACAGTCTAGAATGATCAAAGGGACAACAGAACAGGCAGGAGGTATTTGCATTTGTAAGCCATACATCACAATGGGCAGATTAGCTAGACCTCGCTCTAAGTGCAAGACAAAGAGGCTAACAAGCACATCTACATATTGATCTGAGTCTCTAGGTCACAGTAAGGACAGGACGCATGAGTACAAAGGATGAAAGGCATCGATTAACATCACATAGGTGAGACAGAAGAAACTCGTCTACCTGTAGACATTAATACACCAAAGCACATCTAAGATGCTCAGAAAAAGCACAGTAAGGACAAGCCATATGCACACTATACAGAATGGCGCATTACATCACAACACATGCATGTTTGCATCACAAATACATGAATGGCACATTGCTTCTCAGTAATGCAGCAGAAAAACAGAGAAAAGAGGGCTGAGTGTCCTTAGTCTGTTGTGGGGTTAAAACGAACCGCCACACGCTCCCCCCCAGAGGACGCGGCAGGGGGCCGCGACCTCGATAATCCATCTGTGTGGGCGAGCTGTGGGAGAAGCTCGCTGCAGGCGGAGGGGGAGGGAGGGGAGGGGTGGTAAGTGCCAGCAGGAGCTGTGAAATCGTCCTGAGCCGCGCAAAAATTGCTTGCTGCTCCGTGACGTCGAGGGGTTGTCCCGTTGCACGTGCGGAGATCACAAGAAGAAAAACTAGTCTCTGACTCCTCTCGTGGCCATGAAGAAAAGCAGGGGCGGCTGTAAGAAAAAAAGTAAACAAAACATAGGGACTGTTGGCTTTGGGTGCTGAAGCAACCCCAAAGCTCCCGGGAACAGCTGACGGCTGAAATCCCGTTGTGCCGTGGCTAAGACCATTAAAAAATCCAGTGGCGAGCTGCGTGCTTGCTTCAGGTGAACGAGCAGCCCTGAAGGTTCTGTGGGCAGCGGCGGAGGACGATGGCGGTCTGTGGCGTGGCTGAGACTGTTAACAAATCCTTCCAGTATGCTGCATGCGTGCCTCAGGTGAGCGAGCAGCCCTGAAAGGCAGCGGCGAAGGAGGAAGGCAGTCTGTGGAGCCATTACTTGTCCCATGCATGATGCGCCGTCCTTGTAACTCCCCGATGCGTGCGCGGGGGTTCGTGCTTGGGAGGGGCCGCTGGAGTGGCGAGTCAGGGTGCAGAAACTTGGCGGAGATCAGCGCAGACGGCGCCGATATAATCCGGGTTGAGCTGTTGCTGTAGATTTGGCCATGGTGCGTTGGAGCGGTGAGAGGAAATAGACGATCTTGGTGCCCCGGGCTCGTGCAGCTGCGTTGGAGCGGTGAGAGGGAGGAGACGATCGTTGTCGCTCGTGCGGCCATGAAGAAAAGACGAGGCTGAATGGCGGCTGTGATGAGGGCAGAGGGACTGGCGTGTTGACTTTAGGTTCAGGCGTAACCCTAAAGCCTCGGGAACCGCAAAACCGCTGAATTCCCTATGTGTGCCGTGGCTGAGACCATTAACAAATCCTTCGAGCACGCTGCGTGCGTGCCTCCAGGTGTGAGAGCAGCCCTGAAGGCTCTGTTTGTAGCGGCGAAGGATGATGGGGGTCTGTAGAGCCGTATGCGTCCCGTGCGTGGTGGTGCAGATCTCAGGCGAGGGTCGCGCCATGACGTTTTCTGCAGTTTACCCGGTCGTGGGTGATGTCCGGAGAACGGCTCGCCTGTGTTGGCTCCGCGTCGAAGTCTCCCTGAAGCCGCAGGGAGGGGGAACCAGTAGGCCGCTGCGACGGAGCATTCATGCCCGGGTGTTGCGTTCGCTGGCCGCTCGTTTTCTTCAGCGTCGGTTCGCCAGCGTGGCCATCCAAAACAAGGCTGCGTTGCACAAAGCGTGTGCGTCTTCAAGGGGCCACCAACGCAGCTGTGTGGCTGTCCAGCTCGGAAGGTTGCTTTCGCACAAAACATGTGCGTGTTCAAGGGGTCACCAGTGAAGCGGCATGAAAAAATAAGCAGCAGTGCTGTAGTTTTAAGCAGGTTTTATTAATCATGTCGCCTTCAGGGGATCCCCTCTCCGGTGCATAGTGGAGCAGCCCGGAGCGGGATCCCTAAGCTCTCAGAGAAGGAGAGGCGGACACAGTGTGTCCACCTGTTGCAGGATCAGAGTGAGAGAGTAAGAGAGAGATTGCGTTACAGAGTTGCACCTTAAATACTTGATCATAACAATACATCAAAAAGACATACCCCACAGTCTAGAATGATCAAAGGGACAACAGAACAGGCAGGAGGTATTTGCATTTGTAAGCCATACATCACAATGGGCAGATTAGCTAGACCTCGCTCTAAGTGCAAGACAAAGAGGCTAACAAGCACATCTACATATTGATCTGAGTCTCTAGGTCACAGTAAGGACAGGACGCATGAGTACAAAGGATGAAAGGCATCGATTAACATCACATAGGTGAGACAGAAGAAACTCATCTACCTGTAGACATTAATACACCAAAGCACATCTAAGATGCTCAGAAAAAGCACAGTAAGGACAAGCCATATGCACACTATACAGAATGGCGCATTACATCACAACACATGCATGTTTGCATCACAAATACATGAATGGCACATTGCTTCTCAGTAATGCAGCAGAAAAACAGAGAAAAGAGGGCTGAGTGTCCTTAGTCTGTTGTGGGGTTAAAACGAACCGCCACACTAAGTATATAAACACACACAGTGCGGAGCAATGTAGCTAGATGGAATAATATGTAGATATATAAAAACACAGTGCGGAGCATTGTAGCTAGATGGAATAAATATATAGATATATAAATATAAACACACCCAGTGCTGAGCATTGTAGCTAGATGGAATAAATATGTAAATATACTGTATAAACACACACAGTGCAGAGCATTGTTGCTAGATGGGATGAAACAGCACAACCATCTACTTAATTATCCTACATGGTATGATTATGTGCCCATACATATTCTCACCCTCCATAGCGACCGGTATTTTCCTAGTTGTATGCCGGAGGGGACCATTGTGTAAGTCTATTGCATCTTTTGCATTCAAAAAACTATTAGTTTGGACTTCCGGTCTGGACGCCATGGTGATAGCAACCTAACGGTGAAACTCCCAGACTCAATCCAAGGAAAACCTCCTCAAAATCAGACCTAACGGATTTTTGGAAGATTAAAATTCAAAAGACAATAACACCATGCCTAACCAAAAGCAGAGGAAACTGACATTCCCCAGATCAGGACGCACAGCGGCTGCGGAATCGGAACCAGAGGACCTCCGTTCAGAAGACGAGTGCCTGGGCCTAGCTAACAAAAGGATTAGCTTGAAATCGCTATTTGACGAATTACGACGATTTTGGGCCGAATTTCTTGAATTCAGAGAGGATCTAAAAAGGGCGAACAGCAGAATGGACCAGGCCGAAAACCGAATCTTGGAAGCTGAAGACAGAATAAAAGTGCTTGAAGATTCTGTACTGGATTTACACAGAAAACAGTCAAGGCTGGAGGCTAAGCTAGCCGACCAAGAAGGAAGACAGAGACGAGACAACATCAGAATTCACGGTCTGAAAGAAGGAGCTGAAGATGGTTTCAACACAGTGGCAGAATGCGTGGAATCCTTATTGAGAGAGAAGTTGGATATTCCACAATCCACCGATTTGAAGATAGAAAAGGCACATCGCACATTAGCCGCAAAGCCAGCCCCGGAAGCGCCCCCACGTTCAGTGTTGGTAAGATTCTCCGACTTCAAAATAAAACAAGAAGTTGTAAGACGGGCTTGGCAGAAGAAAGGATTTATGCATCAAGAAAGAAAAGTCTTCGTGGAACACGATTACGCCCCTGAAGTTCTTAAAAAGCGACGGGAATATAACGACGCCAAAAAGGTTTTACGGGAAAAGAATCTACGCTTTCAGACGCCATTTCCGGCGAAGCTAAGGGTCTTTTATGGGGAAGAGTCTGTCTCTACAATTCAGCGGAAGAAGCAACAACTGACATGGCAAGAAGAGGACTCCCGGTAACAGTGTTTAAACCCGCAGCGGATCTGAGCGAGAAAATCAGAGCTCAAACGTGGTCCACTCAGAGACCTTCAAAATCCACGGGCCAGCAGCGGGAACACCCAGCCCCAGAGCTACAAAGATAAGCTTTCCAGTTCCAGAAAGGAATAGCGACCTTTTGGGTTTTTTTTTTTTTTCTTTCTCTCTTCAGTCACTCTGCACTTCCATCCCCCCTCCTACAAGGTAACAAACATTAAAGAAGATGCAGAATCAGCATGTGGTAAAACCTTTCATGGAGCAGTTTTAGCATTAGAAACAAATGTCTTCTTAATTTAAAGGGGGAAAAAAAAAATCATGTTAAAATAGAAATGTAACAATGACCCACATGTTCTCCCCACACTAACAAATACTGTATTAGAGTGAATGTTTGCTGTGATGGGGGTGGGAGGGTGCACACAAGCTCATAGGGTATAGGCATAAAAAAAAAATTAAATAAAAAAAAAATCATTACAAATTCGGATTGGGATCTGAAATTCACGTTAAAAACATGGGACAACTTACAGGGGTAAGAGAGGGCCCTCAACACGTAACAGAGTTTGAGGAATTTCCCTCAGAGCCCACACTCCATCAGGGCTCTTACAGGGTCTTTAAAGAGACCCCAGCTCAGGAAGTTTTTTTGACAGTTTTTTGTTTTAAAGTTTCGTACATTATGTACTTAATGCTTTTTATGTTCTTAATGTTCTTTCA
The DNA here is from genome assembly GCA_020510985.1 of Pholidichthys leucotaenia. NCBI lineage: Eukaryota > Metazoa > Chordata > Actinopteri > Cichliformes > Pholidichthyidae > Pholidichthys > Pholidichthys leucotaenia. The sequence continues at coordinate 252,549,001 of CM035846.1, read as the reverse complement.
GTTTCTGAGTAGCAAAAAAGAGGGCCACCACACTGTTATACTAAATAAGAAAATACAATGGAGAAACAGGGTGTAACCAAAATAGCCTCATATAATGTAAAAGGGATCCTGAATCCAGTTAAAAGATCCAAGATTCTACGCAAAATGAAAAAAGACAAAGCAGAAATAGTATTTTTACAAGAAACCCACCTAACAGACGTGGAACACACTAAACTCAGTAGACAAGGGTTTAAAATGATCTCTTCATCTTCATATAAATCAGGGAGGAGGAGGGGAGTAGCGACATTGATATCAACCAAAATTACATTTGAAAAAAAATCAGAACACAAAGATAAAGAAGGGAGGTACAGTTTGGTAACTGGGCGGCTAGAGGGAGAAGATATCACCCTGCTGAATGTATATGCACCACCAGGGGCTAAATGGAAATTTTATAAAAATGTATTCGACCTAATGATAACTAAAGCCCAAGGTTTAGTGATATGTGGTGGAGACTTCAATCTAAGACTGAATCCATACTGGGATGCAACAGGTAATTCTTCACATCAAAATAACACCCAAAATAGGAATACTCGGATGCTACTAAAAGAAATGGGAATCTGTGACGTATGGAGGGAATTCAACCCCAATGTAAAAGATTATACTTTTTATTCAACGCCACATTCATCTTATTCAAGGATTGATTACTTTTTTATGTTTAATAGAGACATTGGAAGAGTAAAAACATGTAAAATAGGACTGATGGATCTCTCCGACCACAGTCCGATCTATATGGATTTAAACATCCCAAAATACACAAATAATACATTTTCCTGGAGGTTGAATTCAAGTGTCCTGAAAGGGCCACTGAAAGATGAATTGGAATCAGATATTCTCAGATATTTGGAAGAAAACGATAATGGAGAAGTATCCCCTTTAATACTGTGGGATGCGTGCAAAGCTGTAATAAGGGGAAAAATTATTGCAAAACTGGCAACCCAAAAGAAACTGAGACAAGAAAAACTAATCACACTAGAGTCAGAGCTCAAGAACCTAGAAAAAGAACACAAAGATAACACTCATTCTAATGGCTCGCTCAAGATCAAAGAAATTAAAAATCAAATAAATGAGATCTACACAATAGAAATCCAGAAGAAATTTACATTTCTGAAACAAAAACACTATGAAGCAGGCAGTAAATCGGCAAAATTACTAGCCTATAAATTGAGGAAACAACAAACGGAAAGAGCAATCTACAAAATCAGAGACCCAGTATCAAAGGAAATAAAATTCAGAATTCAGGATATTCTTAAAAGCTTCGAGAATTACTACAAGAACTTATACTCCCACAAAAAACATAAAAACGCATCCGAGACATTCCTAAACACATTAAACCTTCCCCAACTTACGGAATCACAAAATAAAACCCTACTGTCAGAAATACAACCTAAAGAATTGGAAAAAGCAATTATGAAACTTAAAGCTAACAAATCCCCAGGAGTAGATGGCTATACAGCAGAATGGTACAAAACCTTTAAACAGCAACTATCTCCTCTCCTCCTGAAAACATTTAACTACGTCCTCCACACAGGGGAAATCCCCCCCTCCTGGAGAGAAGGGGTCATTGCAGTTATACCTAAACCTGAAAAGGATAAACTAGAATGCTCCAACTACAGACCAATCAGTGTATTAAATCAGGACTATAAGCTTTTTACCACTATCCTTGCCAAAAGGTTAGAAAACATACTAACAGACTTAATTCACTTAGACCAAACAGGTTTTATAAGACAAAGACAGACACAAGACAACATTCGACGCACTTTACACATAATTCATCATATAAAAAAATATAACTTAAATGCAGTCATATTGGGATTAGATGCTGAAAAAGCATTCGATTTGGTTGACTGGTCTTTCCTCTATAAAATCTTATCCAGTTTCAATTTTCATAACAACTTCATTAGAACTATACAGGCATTATATAAAAAACCAACAGCTAAAATAAGGATTAACGGTAATTTATCATCATCTTTTGAGCTGGAAAGAGGATGTCGTCAAGGCTGCCCCCTGTCTCCACTGCTCTTTGCAATCTTCATAGAACCTCTGAGCCAATGGATAAGACAAAATCAAGAAATTCAAGGTATTACACTTGGTCAGAAAGAACATAAAATAGCACTCTTTGCTGATGACATTTTAATATACCTAGGGCAGCCAGACACTTCTCTACCAGAACTAATCTCAGTTTTTTCAGACTATGGAGATTTATCAGGGTACAAATTAAACATGCATAAAACCCAAGTTTTAACATTCAACTATGACCCAAATCATTTTTCACTAAATGAACTCAAAACTAACTGGGAGTTGGAATCTATGAAATATCTGGGGGTCAATATCCCGAAACAACTCGACAAAATTATAACACTAAACTATGATCCACTGGTGACAAAAATAAAATCTGACCTAGCAAGATGGAATATGATACCATTCTTAGGTACCGCACAAAGAATTGAAGCAGTCAAAATGAATATACTTCCACGTCTTCTATACCTTTTCCAAACAATACCGGTAGAACCTCCCAAAAAAACATGGCAGGAACTGGACAGAAGGATCTCAAGATTCATATGGCAGGGTAAGAGACCTAGAATCAGATATAGAACCCTACAGCTAAACAAAGACAAAGGTGGGCTCGCACTGCCAAATATCAGGGACTATTTTATAGCTGCACAAATTAAAACTTTTTTTTCCCCACAATATCTTTATTGAACCTTTTTTTTTTTAACAAACATGATACAAACAATCAAACACTAACACTAAAGTACTACAAAAAAAAAAAAGCACTAAAAAACACCAACAACCACCAACAAAATCAAATCTTCAACAATGCTCCTCTGTTTAGTCTAGACAATCCAATACATAAGTATACATATTATGTTCACCAGTTTGGAATTTATAAGGTCCACACACATCATTCACCTTCTTCTTCAAGAATTATGTTTAAATTTTTTACATAATCAATAAAAGGTCTCCATATATTCTCAAACACAATTTCCTTTGATTTCAGTATATATGTTATTCTTTCTAATGGAAGGTTTGTTAACATCTGTCTTAACCACTGAGTCACATCTGGTCTATGAGTCTTTTTCCATAATAGTGCAATACATTTTTTGGCATTAAGCAAACTGAGGTCTATGAATGTTCTTTCACTTTTATTAAAATTATGCTTTTCTGGGTACAAACCCAACAAAAACAGTTTAGGATTCAATATGATTTGTTTTGAGATTATTTTTTCAATTGTTACCCTCACCTCTTCCCAAAACATTCTTATTAATCTACATTCCCATACACAATGAAATAGGGTTCCTTTACTTTCCATGCATTTTGTGCATGTATCTGGTATATTTTTGTTATATCTATTTAACTCCTCCGGTGTAACATACATCCGCATTAACCATTTGAAACAAATTAAAACTTTAGTAGAGATATGTAACCCAGTCTACACTGCACAATGGAAGGAGATGGAATGCCAAATAACAAGTGACATCCCCCTACAGGCGATAATAGGGAACAATGCCTTAACTAAACTCCTGAATAACACTAACCCGTGGATAGAGACTCCGCTAAAAATTTGGTTTAAGATAGTCAGAGAGAATCAAGCTAAAGAGCCCTATCGACTTCTGCAATGGATTGCCTATGATCAAGACTTTACCCCCAATAAAACAGACACTAGATTTAAAGAGTGGAAAGAGAAAGGGCTGATAAAATATTACGATTTTTTTAAGGGGCAAACTTTAAGAAGTTTTGAAGATTTGAAAAAACAAGGTCTAATAAATCAAGATCTTTACAGGTTCTTTCAGCTTAGACACCACATAAACAATATACTTAAAAAGGAGGATTTGGAAAGGGCCCAGTCAGGTGTTCTGAAGGTCTTCTTAATGGCATATAAAGGGATCCCAGGGATCAGATACATTTCTAAAATATACCAAGGTCTTCAAGACTTAAAAGGAGACAACACATCGTATATAAAAGAGAGATGGGAAAAAGAGGGGAATTTCACTTTACAATTGGAAATATGGGAAAAGCTAAATAAACAGCAATGGAAAAGTACCTCATCCCTGCAGTGGAGAGAATTTGGATGGAAAAACTTGGTAAGATTTTTCAGAACACCTGCACAAAACAAATTTACCCATAAGGGGTTGAACTGTTGGCGCTTGTGTGGTGAAAAGACTGCAAATCATTTTCATGCGTTTTGGTCATGCCCAGTTATCCACCAATATTGGTCCAACGTACAGACAATATTGGGGAAAATATTCAAAATAACAGTTCCCTTTTCTTTTGTAACTTTGTATTTGGGTTTATTACCGGACTCACTGGAAAGACGAGGAGATAAATACTTATTCAATGTTTTAATATTGGCAAGTAAAAAAGCCCTAACTAAAAAATGGATGCTGAAGGACTGTCCTACACCTGAAGATTGGATTAACGTGATTCAAGACATTTACTCGATGGAAAAGTTGACATTCGCACTGAGACAGGACATGGATGGGTTCATAAACTTTTGGCAACCCTGGATTGCATATGTGTCTTCCATTAGAACTAATCTTTGACAAATACCATTTCAATAATGGTCCCGCTCTTTGTTCCAACGCTACTCAGTTGCTCTTTTACTTTTAATTACTTAATTTTCTGTTTGTTTGTTTTTTGCTGTTCTGTTTGTTTGTTTATTCATTTGTTTGTTTGTTTTTTATTTAATTCTCCTTAACTTCACTTTTTCTTTCACTTTAAAAAAAAAGGGGGGGTTGTTGTAATAACTATCCTACCAATGTTGTCAAATAGCAAAAAATAAGGGAACATGTGATGAAAATGTAAACAATGCAATGCTGTAATGACCTGTATACCCTTTACAAAAACTTAAAAAAAAAAAAAAAACTATTAGTTTGTTACGTCTTTTTGCTATCTCTGCGAGCAGCCCTGCTTAGGTTGTACAGTCTGACAGCCGTTGGTAGGAAGGACCTACGAAACCTCTCGGTTGTGCACCTGGGATGATGTAGTCTGCTGCTAAATGAGCTCCTCAGTGCATTCAGTATGTCCTGCATAGGGTGGAACTCGGACTCCAGCAGAGATGACAGTTTAGCCACCGTCCTTCTCTCTCCTATCTCCTCCACCGGATCAAGGCGCTGCTCCAGGACAGAGCTAGCTTTCTTAATCAGTTTGTTCAGTCTCTTCCTATCGGCTGCAGTAATGCCACTGCCCCAGCAGACCACTCCAAAAGTGATGGCTGATGCCACCACCGTGTCATAGAATGTCTTCAGCAGCGCCCCTTGTACACCAAAAGACCTGAGTCTCCTCAGCAGGAACAGCCTGCGTTGTCCCTTCTTGTAGAGTGCGTCAGTATTGTGTGACCAGTCTAGTTTATTGTTCAGATGAACACCCAGGTACTTATAGGATGTCACCATCTCGATGTCTGTTCCCTGTATATTTACTGGTGCTGTGAGGGGCTGCCCATGCCTGCGGCAGTCCACCACCAGCTCCTTAGTTTTCCTTGCGTTGATCTGGAGGCAGTTCCGATGGCACCAGTCCACGAAGTCCTGGATAAGCCCTCTGTACTCAGCTTCATCTCCATTGGAGATGAGGCCAACGATCGCAGAGTCATCAGAGAACTTCTGTAGATGGCAGTGTGTTGTGTTGTGTGAGAAGTCCGCAGTATAAAGAGTGAACAGGAAGGGAGCCAGCACCGTTCCCTGGGGGGCCCCCGTGCTACTCATGATCGTGTCGGACACACAGTCCCGGGTTCTCACAAACTGAGGCCAGTTCGTGAGGTAGTCCAGGATCCATGATGACAGGTGCTGGTCCACCCCTGCGCGCAGCAGCTTGTCCTTCAGGATCATCGGTTGGATGGTGTTGAAAGCACTGGAGAAGTCAAAGAACATGATCCTCACCATATTCCCGGGCTTCTCCAGGTGGGACAGAGAACGGTGAAGGAGGAAGATCACCGCATCCTCCACCCCAATGCCATGCTGGTAGGCGAACTGGAGTGGATCCATCGCTGGTTCCACCAGGGGGCGGAGGTGAGCAAGGAGCAGTCTCTCCAGGGTCTTCATCAAGTGGGACGTCAAGGCCACCGGTCTGTAGCTGTTCAGGTCTTTGGGGTGAGAAGTTTTTGGTACAGGTACCACACAAGATGTTTTCCACAGCTGTGGTACCCTCCCCAGCTTCAGGCTCAGGTTGAAGATGTACGTCACAATCCCACACAGCTGGCCTGCACAGGACTTGAGGAGCTTTGCGCTGATGCCGTCCGGTCCCGACGCCTTCCTCGCCTTGATCTTCCTCAGCTCCGTCCTCACCTGGGTCCTGGTCAGGGTCAGGATGGGGGGCTGTGTGTTGGGAGTGGGGGGGTGTTGGTGGAGTGAGGAGTGGGCAGCAGGACTTGATTTCTTTAGAGGCAACAGTGGTTGTTGTGCAGTCAGGGGGGAGGGCGGTTGGTCAAACCTATTGAAAAACAGATTCAGGTTGTTCGCCCACTCCCTGCCCCCCGTGGCCTGGGGGGAGGTATTCTGGAGCCCAGAGATGGTTTTGAGGTTTCTCCAGACCCCGCTGATGTCGCTCTGTTGCAACTTGTCCTCCATCTTCTTCCTGAAGCTGTCCTTGCCTTCTCTGATCTTTCTCCTCAGCTCCCTCTGTACGGGCTTCAACATCTCCCTGTTCCCCGACCTGAAGATCCTCTTCTTCTCTCTCAGAAGTGTTTTAATCTCAGGGTTGATCCAGGGTTTGTTGTTTGAGCAACACCGTATGGTCTTGGTGGGAACGGATTTGTCCACACAGAAGCTGAGGTAGCCCGTGAAGGTGTGAATGAGGCCATCGATGTCCTCACCATGTGGATCGCAGTGCTGCTTCCAGGCGGTAGCTTTAAAACAGCCTTTTAGAGTGTCCACTGTCTCCTCAGACCATAACTCCACTGTGCGCATGGCCGGACGTTGTCTGTGCACTAGGGGTTTGTACACCGGCCGGAGATGAACCAAGTTGTGATCCGATCTCCCGAGTGGGGGGAGTTGTGATGAGGTGTACGCCTCCTTAGTGTTTGCGTAGAATAAGTCCAGTGTTTTATTGTTTCTAGTGTGGCATGTGACATACTGGGTGAACGTGGGTAGAATGGGAGACAGTGAAACATGGTTGAAATCGCCTGAGATGAGGAGAAGAGCATCTGGGTGTTCTGTCTGCAGCCTGCTGGTTACTGAATGGATGACATCACGTGCTGTCCCAGCGTTCACCGTCGGATTTGCATAAACAACAATGCAGATCACGTGTGAGTGTTCTCTCGGGAGATATGTAGGCCTCATGCTAACAGCTAGCAACTCAATGTCTTTGCTGCAGTGTCGTTGTTTAACAGTGATATGTCCCGGTCTGCACCAGTTGTTGTTAACATACATTATCACTCCACCGCCCCTTGCTTTGCCACTGTCTGGTGTTCGGTCTGCCCGTATCATGTGGAAACCCTCCAGCTCAATGTTAGCATCTGCTGCTAGTTCAGTTAGCCACGTCTCAGAAAACAAAAGGAGAGAGCACTCCCTATATGTGCTATCATAACGGCAGATAGCCGCTAGCTCATCTACCTTTCCCCGTATAGAGCGTACATTTCCCATGACAACAGATGGAAGGGAGGGTCTGTACCTTATATTTTTTGTCCTCCGCCTTACTCCAGCCCGGCAGCCGCGGCGTTTTCGCCTCAGTTCTCTTGGTATGTCGAGTTTCCAGGGACACGGGTTTGGGTGGACAATTGAAAGTCCCTGGAAAAAAGACTCTCCAACAATACATCCATGTTTACAGCAGAGATGGTGGCAATAATTATTGCTTTGCAGTGGGTGGAGAAGGTCAGACCGGACCGGGTGGTTGTGTGCACGGACTCACTTGCAGCGTTAAAAACCATACAGACACTAAAATCTACAAGGGAAGACTTGGTGATTGAGCTATATCATAGTTTATTTAGGGTACACAGGGGTGGTGGAGAAGTTCAGTTTTGTTGGGTTCCTGCACATGAAGAGTTGAAAGGGAATGACTGTGCAGACAAATTAGCAAAAGGCGCTCTTGGAAAAGAGATAACTATACCATTTTCTCTTGGAAAAGGTGAGGGGAAAGCAGTAATCAAGAAAAAAGGAACTGAGCTATGGCAAAAAAGATGGGATGACGATTATAAAGGTAGATCATATTACAGAATACAAAAATCTGTTGCAATAAAGAATTGCATAACAACCAAAAGGAGGGAAGACGTTATTATGGCAAGACTCAGACTGGATCACACAGGTTTAAACGGCACTTTATTCACCATGGGGAAAAGCAAAAGTGACAAATGTAGAGAATGTGGAGTAAAAGAAAATGTCGAGCACATCTTATTACACTGCCACAAATATGGAAATGAAAGACAGATAATGGAAAATGAAGTTCAAGAGGCCAGTAGGGAATGGGATTTAACTGGGATTCTGGGAACAGATGGAGATGGAGAGGCACTAAGAATCACTAGAAGGGCTCTTTTCTCTTTTTTAAATAACACAGGATTAAGTCATAGAATTTAGGGGTCGGGCTCAGATGACATAATGTTACACACTCTTGTACAGTAGGTGGTGGTGTGCACCTTTCAGTTGTTTGCTATCCACCAGTAACCAAGAGAAGAAGATGAAGAGTGAAGAGTGATGTTCCTCATCTCCAGGGCATGGGTCCCAGCCCATTTTATTATCGTCATCATCATTATCATTATTGCCTTGGTCTTGTCTCCCCTCTGGTCCCCTGTGTGTGATTATCTGTGCATGCTGTGAATGCTGTTTTCTGTAACCATGCCCTGCTCTCTCTGTTTGCCCCTGCTTGTTACTTCTCCTGCTTGTTACTGTTCTGTGTATGTCTTTTAGCGAGTCCTGCTGTCTGTATGACATCATGTAGACATCCTTCTGAGATCATAGGAACATCAGCCTTACGGTTTATCTGACGTCAAATAGACTATGGTTTATGTGATGTCATATGTCCAGGGTGTACCCTGCCTCTCGCCCAAAGATGCTGGGATAGGCTCCAGCCCCCCCCCCCCCGCAACCCAAAAAGGATTAAGCAGAAGAAGATGGATGGATGGATGGTTATAGACATCATGTAGATGGTGCTATGCTCGCCGACATCATATGAACATCATAGGACATCAAGCAGACGGCCTATGATGTCCTATGATCATGACACACAGACAAACTGACAGATTTCTTGAATTTATCATACAGTCCTGCGATCTGTATGATGTCATATAGACATCCTTCAGAGATCATAAGAACATCAACCTTACGGTTTATCTGACGTCATATAGACAACGGTTTTTCTGGCGTCATATAGACATCATGTACAGTAGATGGTCCTATGATCGCCAGCATCATAGAAACATCATAGGACATCAGGCAGACATCATAGGAACATCATAGGCGGCCTATGATCGTGACAGACAGGGAAAACAGTGTGTGTGGAGGTAATGTACCTGCAAGCTGGTTGCCAACCGCCAATCAAATCTAAAAGAAGAAGAAGCAGAATGAAGTCAGTGGCAGTAATGCACCTTTGAGCTGGTTGCCAACTGCCAATCAAATCTAAGAGAAGAAGAAGACACACACACACACACACACACACACACACACACACACACACACACACACACACTGAGATTTCTTGAATTTATAGAATGATGTGATATATATTTTTGTAATAATTTAATCGTCTTGTTTCTGTCCACTGGTACATGAATGGTATTTTAGCGTATTCTTGGGGAAATTCGGTTTGAGAACTGAAAGCGAAGCGCAGTCAAATCAGTCTGATGTTGCGAATGATCAACGCGCCAAGACGCGATTGGTCAACATCTTTTCAGATGTCAGCGGAAAGCCAATGAGCTGTGACCTCGATGAACCATCGTCCAATCAGGATCGCATTCCCCAGGTCATCGTAAACGGAGAGAATGGAGAATGGGCGTTTGAGGGCGGGGTGACTCAGCCGGAAAACAGCTTTTTTAAACACCTCGTAATCCACGGATCGGAGTTCACTGGTGAGTCTGGATTTCCTTTGCCGTTAAGTTGCAGTGTGCATGGGTTTTACTTTTAGTTGAATTGCGTAAGGTGGCGTGTAACCGCTGAAATGCGAGCGTGTTTCCGTGGATGTTACCCGGAGTCAGTTCATATGTCGGCTGTCAAAGCTCCGTCAAAGTGTTGAGAGGAGGGGAAATTAGCTCTGTGAGTTGACTGCTAACTGAACAGGATGTACTACGGTCTTTGTAAGCAACGTCTGACGTTGTAAATACGTCCTGATGTGGCAATATGTCGATTTTGTACCACGGCGCCGTGTTTGTTGAATGCGGAGCGGAGTTAGCTTAATTCACGTGAATTATTGTAGCTAGCCGCTTCCATGCAAAATAAGACAAATCAGCAGGGCAGTTTTTTTTTCTGGATCAACAATGACGGCTAAATATGTTTCTGTTTTGAGTAGTCACATGGAAGAAAAAGGGGGGGGGGTACCCATGGGGCAAAGTAGTCTCATATTTGGGGTCCAAAAATTGCCCTTTTCACATGGCAAAATGAAAACTTCGCTGTATGGTGGTGACCTAATGGGTTTAAAATGAGAGATGACACAAGCATGTGCACCCCTAAAAACGAACTTCTCTCTTTGACCTACATTTGCCGAGAATATTCAGCACCCTTTAAATCCACACCAGCAGGACATTATAACCTATTCAGCCGGAATCGTGTGGTAGCAGAGTCCCAGGCTGGGGGGGCTTGATGTTCACGATGGAACTGCCGCCCTTCGCCCACCTACAACAAGGAGTAACAATGGTGAGATATGTGACGGGAGAGGCAAGACAGATGCACAACAAGCCAGTGGTGATTCATAACGTACGGCTGTAAAACAGAGGCTGAAGAAGTGAAGCAGCCCAGAGAAGATCCAGAAATTACAGAAGTTTGCATAGCGGATCTAAGATGGTGTTTTAAGTGTGTGTTCATGGAAAAAAAAAATCAACATAAAGACATTATAAAACAGTATGTTTAGTGGTAACAGAGCACTTCTCATTTGGCAAGATGATTCATTCACCTGAGTGCTATATCAAATTGCTGATTGGAAGCTCAAGTATTTGCTGCATCATTTTACCAGGGACTAGTAGGGTAGGGCCTGCATGAAATAGAGGGTCTAACTCATGCCCCCCCTCTACTTCCCCATATGGGACCTTAAATCAGAAAAAAAAAAAACTCTGTTGAAGTGAATGGCAAGAGAGAATTTATCTTTTGATCCTGATCGAATTTTGCTACAATTGAAGGCCTGTACATTGCAAGAACAGAGATTTTTTTTTCTTTTCTTTTTCTTGAGATGGCAAGAACAAAGTTCTTTCTGGCCAGGACTTTTCCTACTTCAGAAGTAAGTCGAGCACAGAACTTCATGGGAACTGACCAACCACAGAATATCTGTCACACCAAACAAGAAAAAGGTTCAGCCCAAATGATGCATTCAAGAACAAGCTGCAAGAACAAAATGACGTCATTTTGTTCTTGCAGCCCTGGGAGAGGGAACAAATTTCTCTGTTCTTACAGGAGTATGTGTAGGCCTTTACACATATGGTGTTTGTCAATTTAAAATATAATTTTCCATGTAAATGATGTCAGTTGTTGTCTGTTAATGTACAAGGTTGTGAAAATGCATAAATTGAAAGACTACAAACACAGACTTGCGTAACTTGCATCATCGTTTTCAAAGCGTGCCAAGAGGGAAGTCCCTAACGGTCCTCTGGATCAGCTGCAGCTCTCAAAATACAGTACATTTGTGTTGTTTTTCTCCTCTTTGGATGTTTCTTGCTGGAGCCTATCCCTGCATCATCTTTGGGCGAGAGGCAGGGTACACCCTGGACAGATCACCCCTTCATCACAGCCAACACAGAGAAACCGACAACCATTCACTCTCACATTCATACTTAAGGACAATTTAGAATCCCCACTTGATGCCAGTTAAGCTAACGTGCATGTCTTTTTCTCCAGAGTACCTGGAGAAAACCCACACAAACACGGGGAGAGCATGCAAACTCCACACAGAAAGGTCACGATGATCAGGGGTGGGAGCGAACCCATGACCTTCCTGCTGTGCTGCCACAGTGCTAACCACTTCTCCGCCGAGCTGCCTATGAAACACTGTGTACACCTATAGCTATCCATAAGTTAGCATTCAAGTGATGGTCATGACAGATATGCATTTAAGCGTAATTTGTCATAAATCCTGTCTAGGTAGGTCACAGTTATTGTTAGCTCATCAAATCGTTCTGCACATTTAGATCATGTAATACCAGTACAGCATTAAAGATGCACTCCAGTGGCTACAAACCCCCTATAAAAACAAACTGACATTGTCGAAAATGGTTTCTTATGCCTTTTTTTGTACAAAAAAACTTTCATTGTCTTAAGATGTGTGTCCACCTAGGCGTGCATTTTCACGCTTCCCGTTCATTGTGTATGTAGCACACCCCACATTCACTCTGGTAGCGGGGTGTTAACAATTACGAGCCGTCGCTAGGAGGTGCCTGCTCCTCCTCCTGAATCCCCGCGCAGATGCATAATGCGCAAATGAGGAGCAGGAGCGTGGAGCTGATCGCTTCCTGGAGCTTTTAAAATGATGATTGCTAGTAGAAAGTAAACACATATTTGGCAACTACACACTTATTTCTCACCTCGACCATTTTCAGAAAAACGGTTCACTTTTTACTTTTGAAGATAGAAGTGAAACTTTTAACATCTGGAAGTGTCGTGAACAGGACTAGAGCAGCCCACCCACCAGGAGTCGCGGCGACCAATCGTGTGCGAGCCCCACAGGTCAGGGAGAGCAGAGCAGGATGGGGTAGGCAGAAAAAGCTCATCAAAGTGCACTTTTGTAGCCGAAAATACTGCTTTTAAACCGGCCGAAGTTCTTTGACCAGACAGTGATACTCTCCGTGCAGTTTGCGGCTACAGAGAATTGGGCTCGTGACTCTCTCCTGATTACGCCCCCTCCACGCTCCTGACGGATCCCGAGGTGGAGGAGGCCTGGGGAACAGGCATCTGTTCCTCACACCTCCTTAGACTTGTGCGTTCATCTTAAAAAGATTTTGACATGAACCTTTACAGTTTCATGTCAAAATCCCCCCCCCCCCCCCCCCGGTGATTACTAGGCCCAATCACATACCACAAGGCTAATACACTACATTATCAGAATAAAGCTTGTGATAAAAAGACTTAAGGTTGAAGGATATGCCCAGTTGTGCATCAGCCCTTAAAAGCAGTTTAATGATAAAACCCATTAGGGAATACTCATTGAGAATCCTAAAATAAGTATGTTATTACCTCTACCAAAAACTGAGAACATAATAACCATGAATATAGTACTTTGTAGCCTTAATTTTGTCTATAAAGAAAAGAAATTGAATTTTTTTCCATTCATTCTGTGCACTCACGTCGAGGCTCTAACTTTCGTACTTGCAGACTAATTTGGGTGACGTCACAAGTTGTACAAACTGAAAGCTCAATGGCTCCAGTGGCTCCAACCCGCACTCTTATGCATCTAAATTGTAGAAATAAACAAATATTGCAGACAATGGACTTTGTGAAGATTTTGATCACTCTGTCACTCGGTGACAAGATCACTATTGTCACTGCTAGCATGTAACTTGCAAGGAGAGGGTGAAAATACGAAGCAAAAATGATGATCAAGACTTGTGTAAAAATCCCGATCAATAAAGCACATATATTTGAAGAATAAGGTCTACCCTTGCTAAAACCATAATTTGGTATTAAAATAAGAAACACTATAGTTTCTTCAAAATCTGATGAATAATTTTGGCTGAGGGACAACTTTTACACATTTTTTTTTATTTAGAGAAAAGACAGTCGCAAAGTGGATTTCTAAATTTTCTATAATATAAAAGTAAGACAAGAAGCATCAGTAAATACATTTACACATACCGGTTCACAGATAGATGGATGGATGGATGTACTTTATTAATCCCAAACTGGGAAATTACAGTGTAAAAGCAGCATGACAGACAACCCAAAACCAACAGAAATACACACAGCATTATAGAAAAAGGAGTTACCCGGGGAATTAAAACAAAATGCTTAAGACTTGTTAAACAGTCTAAGCATTCATTAATCAACGACTCGTCTTCATTTTTCCTTGGTTCATCATCACGGAGGTTCAGCCCAGAGGAGGCACACCGACTGGGGTTGCTCCACTCTGATCCAGTGGCTCACATGGGACCGAACTGACGCCGCTGGGGCTCGGAGGTGAAGGAGAGACCGCCGGTGGACTCGGATTTAGGTTTGGTGGAAGTTTAAAAGCCACTTCAGCCACCGGCAGCGGCGGGACAATGAGGGAGGAGGGCCGGAGCTAACGGCTAACAGGGAACAGCTAGACAGTGGGGAAAAAAACCTCCGGGACAGATTAAAGAGGAACTCACCATCCAGCTGTCTTGGACCCGGTTCATGCAGGTCAGCTGCAGGGACTACAGCATTGGCACTAGCTTGGTTTTCGTCGTCGGCTTCAGGGTCACAATCTCCCAAAAATCCGTCATCGTTATTGCTGTCTGCTAAATCACTCTTTGTTGGTATCCACTTGGAAACTGAGATTGAGAATGCTGTCCTTCCATTTTCCTCAAAATATGAACGCAATCTTGTCGTTTTCAGAGTGTAACAAGAACTGGTAATTGATTCATTGTTCAACTTGTGACGTCACACATTTCAGGCCGACATTCCCAGCGAATTTCAGTCATCTGAAACGTCACTTTCACTGACTTTTTTCTCTCTCCGATCACAGTTTATTCCAAAAAATGGTGATATTCAAGGAAATTATATCATTTCCTGCATAAACATATCAAATTATGCCTAATTAAAAATCATTAAACTTCTCCTTTACTTTGGGTCAAGTTTTCAAAGCAGTTTGTTAAAAAATGCTAACTAGCCTGGAGGATAAAGTTAGTTAGGCCAGAGAGTCCTGATTGGCTCATACACTACCCACGTGCCAGCACCACAAATAGATGCATCACCAAAAACGTTCGGTCGCAACTCATCTTTTTGCAGGGTGTGGGGCTTCAGTGAAACTTTACAACAAAAAAAAGACACATGAGACATTTGAGCAATTTTGCTCTTGATATGTCTTGTAAGTCATAAAAAACATGCTACAGACATAGGACAAGAAAAAAAAACCCCTCAATTTTTGGCGGAGTGTCACTTTAAGGCTGTGCTTTAGAATACATTTAACTAACTTTTAGGCTGTATTTTATGTGCATGGATGCTTTTAAGAGTAATAACAGGCTTATAACTTGCATTAGGGAAATTGCAGTTGTCTGTCGCTCAGGTCTAAATATTCAAAACACCTTTATGCTTATGCTGTGACAGTTGCATCGTCATCCACAGAGTTTCTAGTAGTGGAAACCATGACAATGCTCATGACTTTGTTGCTCAACAACAACAAAGCAAAGCATGGAGGTCGAAGACTTTTTTAATTTAAAATGGGTATTAGTTGTTACTTTGTTGTCATTTCATTTAAAGAGATATAATAAGGTCTCACTTTTAACTTGTGTATACCTGCTAAGTAATATTACATCACTCACTAAAATAAAGTATGACCATGACTGTAGGATACACCAATAACAAGGCAAAGTAGTGGGCACCTTCTTCACAACAAACCATTTCAGGCACTGAGGTCCATGGATGATGGAAAAGCCCTCTATGCTAATGTTAGGTCGTATTCTCACTGGTGCCATTTGCCTTTTTCCATGCTGAGGTGACATGGCACTCTCAGCAGAGGGTCAGCACCAGTTGTACTCACATTGCATTTTTTTAGCACATTTCTCCCTGTTCCTGTCACACGCAGGCAGTGTGTCACGCACGCCAGCAGAGCAGACTTTAAGTGGCTTACGTTTTCATTGCATTGTGTGCTGTCAGTCAGCTCAGCACACAGCATTCATATTAAATGGTCAGTCATTGGCTGATACTGTATTGTTTTATTTTTAAATGCTATGTTCTTGTGTGTCTTATTTTTATGGTGAAACCAAAGATGAATTTCCACATTTATGGGTAATAAAGTTTTCGTAATGAAAATATGTAAAGAATAGATGTTTTGTAGTCTACATTAAATTGAGGAACATAGGTCACCCCCTTCAGGGCTGCATTACATCTTGGCCTCAAGGTAAACAGGTGACCTTCCGCCAGAAAGAAGAATAAAATTGATGAGAAAAAGCCTCAAATTTACCTGAAAAAAGTCTCACATTTACATGAAAAAGTCTATTATAGCTTTAAATGTATAACTGGAAACAGTCCAAAATTTACTAGATTTAAATAAGCTGTAAATTTGTGGAAAATATATTAAATTTATGTGGGGGAGAGGGTCACATTAACAAGAAAAAATGGCATAGATGAGAGCTGCTTAAAAACGGCATGGAGACTATTTTTGTTAGCAGTGGTGAGTTTGATTTCAATTTATTTCTAATATTAAGTTTTTCTGTCACCAGCTTTCTGACAGCCACAGCAGCCTGCCATTGGAGGTATGCATTTTAAAAATTAAAGGTTTGTAGTTAACTGGTGAAAAGTGGCAACAAAATAATTAATAGTTTGGAGAATACCCTCAAATTAGCCTACAATTGAATAGTTGAAACCGCTTACAGTGACAGGGCTCCATGAAGTCAGGGCAGATGCCTCCACTATTCATGCGGCCGCCGGCGCTCATCACCCGGGTTGTCGAGACAGAAACAGCCCGTCTGCAGAGTTCCAGCATGGAGCTCTGTTGTTTTCAACTCTGCCATAGGAAAATATCCTACGTACTGTATATTTAATGAACAGACACAAACAGCCTCAGCAGTGGGAGGTGGAGAGTGGTCGGAAAAAATATCAGCCAACTTTTTTAGTTGAGAATTTATTTGAAATACAGGCACAGAAACTTAACCCAGTCTCATCACCGGCTGAGGCCACCACGTCAGGAACAGCCGGCCAAAGATTTGGAGAAAAAAAATATAGGGAAAAATGCACGTTCACACAAAAAAGAAAAAAATGGAAGAAGCCAGCTGCAACTATTGGGGTTGCTTGGCAACCTCGGGTCGGCTTGCCAGTAGCGAGGTTATAGTGACAGCCCTATACATGTACATGCTCATACACACACATGAACATTTGCATCCATTCTGTTCCACAGACCACCTCTTCCAACCATTCCAAAGTTGGTGGAAGGTGTGATCACACTGACAGAAGTTCCATATTTTAGGGGTCAAACGTCGGTCAGCACAGAACTGCCACTACAGTGAGAGTAGGCACTTAGTTGGTTAGCTCTGTTGTAGTAGTAGTAGATTAGTTTATTTGACAGGGACAGTGCAATAAACATAGACAATTAATCAAAGACAGTCAATCTGATGTTTGAACGTAGCCTGAGCTAACTATACTGTAAATTGGCTTTGGGTAAGAATGTAAAATCCCAAGTAAAGCATAAAGAAGGACAGAGGTGTGTAGTTTGAGTGGTCAGACATATTGGTCCCTGGATAGAATAAGTACAGGAACAAACAACCATGAATGAGCATTTGCTGCTAAGAGCAGCCAATAGTAAAATAAGCTAATATAACATCTAGGAACGAGACACACTATATTGCCAAAAGTATTGGGGAACCACTCCAAATGAATGGACACCAATGCACAAAGCTAGGTCCATAAACTCCCCATGAGCGAGTTTGGTGTGGAGGAACTTGACTGGCCTGCACAGAGCCCTGATCTCAACCTGACAGAACACCTTTAGGGTGAATTGGAGTGGAGACTGTGAGTCAGGCCTTCTCGTCCAACATCAGTATCTGACCTCCCGAATGCACTTCTGGAAGAATGGTCAAAAATTCCCATAAACACACTCCTAAACCATGTGCAAAGCCTTTCCTGAAGAGTTGAAAGTGTTATAGCTGCAAAGCATGGCTTTCCAAAGTGCCCATTCATTTGTAGGTGTGTCCCAATACTTCTGGCAATATAGTATATATGGTCAAGTGTTGGTAGATGATCTGGCTGGGATGATGGATGGAGTGGATGAGTTACTGTATATTAAGGGGAGCCAGAAGCAGTAAATGTCTGTCTGTTCCTTTTGTACACAATCTACCACTACCAATAATAGGAAAAAATTCTGAACATTATCTGAAATAATCAACCAGATTAAAAAAAAAAAGGATTACTCCTAGTTTTGCATTGATATTTTGGACATTTTTGCCTTGCAAAGACTCTCAATTGTTCTCTGCCACTATAACCAGCTTCTACTTATAGTATATGACTTTCGGTAACAATTCAGTTTTATTGCAAGTCTAAGCAAATAAATTTCTACACTGTTACGATGTATGTTTATAGTCATGGAGATATGCATGGAGATTTTTTGTCTGACTGTGCTGTAATTGTTTTCATTTTAAAACATTTTGTAATTTAAAAAAAAAAAAGAATAGACAAGTAAATGGTTGAACTCATCACTATTACATTGAAATGCTGAATCATACAAAACGTCACCTCACAGTACTGTAGCCTCTTAATTTTTGTGTAAAAAAATTAAAACAGTTACTCCTTTGGACAAACAAAAAAGCACTCATTGGCACATATACGCATGTGTGGATGTGCCATATTAATTTAAAAAGACTGGAAACTAACGGAGCTTGTTTCATTGAACGACTTTAAATCCAGATTGAGAACACTTGAGACGGCCTCACTAATTTGTAACTGTTTTATATGATTTGTATGTCATTGTAAGTGTATTTGTGATTTTTTTTTTGCTGCCTCTTGGCCAGGACTGCCTTGAAAAAGAGGTTTTTAATCTCAACGGGTTTTTTTCCTGGTTAAATAAAGGTAAAATAAAAATAAATAAATAAAATAAATAAATGCTGTAATACTCAGAAATTAATCTCTTAGCCACTAAGTGCAGATAATTTACTGACAGATTTCGACTCTCTTCACAGGTACCTGGTCTGAACAGTTATTTTGCTAAATTCACTTTGTTTGGCTGTGGCCTCAGAGTAATTACAGATATCTCTCTGGTTGTTCATTTTGTCATGTGCACCAAGGAGGAGACTCCCTCTGCAGTTGAAGTAAGCAGTAGTGGTCACAGAACATGTGCATATGTATGTTCTATACTATTCTATATTGCTGTTCATCATTTGGCTTCATTTAGAGTCTATTTTTAAAAGCCGTGCATGTGGCACCGTTGTGACACTTAAGGCCCTTCGGAGTGGGAAGTGATAAGTTCATTACAATGACAGCTTTGTGATAATAAAGTCCTTCTCTGGCTATGTGTGACGCAGTGCAACCACATTTTCCAGTTTCTTTGCTGTCTCGAGGATTGATGATGTCCTACTTTCTGTAGAGCAGGCCTCACTGTATTGTGATCAGTACACCACAGTTGTCACTTTCCAATCTGAAAGGGCCTGTGCCATTACTAGAGTGGAAATATAGCTCTGCATGCTTGTGGTTCTGGAACCTTTGCTGCTGTTCTCGCTGTGGTCATTTAATAAGATTAGTTTCTTGACTATGCCTTGTGTTTGGCTCTGCTGGAATTTGTGTAAATATGACTTTTGACCCACTAAAGCAAGTGGGAATGTCCTGAATATATTTCCTTTAAAAACAATCACACAAGCTTGCTAAGCTAGATATGTTCATATTGTTGACTGCCTTGATTTTTATTAAAAAGAATCTAAAGAGTAGATTAGTGGACATTTCACTCACTGTATGCATGAAGTGGTTTTAAGAGCTCTTTGATGCACCAGAATTTATAAAGTACCTCTGAATGGATAAACGGTAAAAGTGTTTCACAGTGCAACACTGTATTGGAATATTGCACTTTCAAACTAAAAATGATTTGCCTTGTAAATGCTAACTTTTTTAGTCTGTGAAAATGCAAATAAAAATTCTGCCATGATGGCAAACATGTGACCTCATCTATGGCCTGATGGTGGCACCAGAGTTTTAGAGTTGTGAAAGCATCACACGCTGCTGGACTAGAGCAGTGGTGGCACAAGTGCACATTCAGGTAGAAGAACAGGTACTTGTGTGAAGTGCTGATTTAACTTATGCCAAATTGCAAATAACCGGGAGGTTGTGGGTTCAAATCCCAGCCGGGTCATACCAAAGACCATATAAAAATGGTGCTTTCCGCCTTCTAGCTTGGTGCTCAGCAGAATAGAATGGGGAAAGGAAAGCTGACGCACAGAGCTACCAGAGGACCGACCCCCCCCCCCCCCCCCCACTGTAGCTTTCATTACTCACAGTAGCCGTGTGGCCTAGGGTCGGTGAAGTGGAGATAGGTGCTGCCCCATACACCATGGTGTCCCACATGCTGTGGAAGGGATTAACTTAAATTGCAAATCAGTTTCCATTGTCTGCATTACATCTAGAAAGGTTGTGACCAGCACAGTCATGTCTAATTAAGCTACAACTTAAGCTATAAATTTACCTAATTTCATCTAGTCCTGCTCCATTGTTGCTTCTCTCATGCATCCCATTCTTTTAGGTTAAAAACAAACTATTTGAAATGTCCAAATTTTATGTTGTATTATTGGTCGGCACAACTGAGGTCTATGACATATTATTTTTCATCAAATGATCTCCCTCACTGGACTGAAATGGAATCATACAATTTACCTTTACCTCTTCCCATATTCATATACTCAGATTCGGCAAAAAAATTACAAAAACAAGTTAAAAATCCATTTGTAAAGCATATGATCAAAATATGGTGTGAAGCTAAAAACTATTTAAAAGAACCACAGTTATTGTCACAATTTAGTCCAATATGGGGTAATCAATATTTTAAACCAGGGAGAGCGGACGCTGTATTTAAAGTATGGAATTTAAAAGGGATACAAAAGATTCAGGATTTATATTTGCCATGTGCAGACAACATAATGTCTTTTGAAGAGCTGAGGATCAAATTTAATCTCAATAGAACACATTTTTTTAAATATCTTCAACTTAGAAACTTTATTCGATCAAATCAAAATAAAGCTCTCACTCGACCTATTTATTCATCCTTGGAAAAAATGTTGATGAAAGATAGTAAAAGAAAGGGTATTATTTCAGAGTTTTATAACTCATTGACACTATCTTCAAGTGAAAATTCACTGAAAAGATTAAACTACTGGAAAGAAGATCTGCAAACTGAAATTTCAGAGGAACAATGGGAATTGGCTTGTACAGAAGCTCAAACCAAATCAATAAATGTACGCCTTAAATTGATACATTTCAAATGGTTAATGCGGATGTATGTTACACCGGAGGAGTTAAATAGATATAACAAAAATATACCAGATACATGCACAAAATGCATGGAAAGTAAAGGAACCCTATTTCATTGTTTATGGGAATGTAGATTAATAAGAATGTTTTGGGAAGAGGTGAGGGTAACAATTGAAAAAATAATCTCAAAACAAATCATATTGAATCCTAAACTGTTTTTGTTGGGTCTGTACCCAGAAAAGCATAATTTTAATAAAAGTGAAAGAACATTCATAGACCTCAGTTTGCTTAATGCCAAAAAATGTATTGCACTATTATGGAAAAAGACTCATAGACCAGATGTGACTCAGTGGTTAAGACAGATGTTAACAAACCTTCCATTAGAAAGAATAACATATATACTGAAATCAAAGGAAATTGTGTTTGAGAATATATGGAGACCTTTTATTGATTATGTAAAAAATTTAAACATAACTCTTGAAGAAGAAGGTGAATGATGTGTGTGGACCTTGTAAATTCCAAACTGGTGAACATAATATGTATACTTATGTATTGGATTGTCTAGACTAAACAGAGGAGCATTGTTGAAGACTTGATTTTGTTGGTGGTTGTTGGTGTTTTTAGTGCATTTTTTTTTTTTGTAGTACTTTAGTGTTAGTGTTTGATTGTATCATGTTTGTTTAAAAAAAAAAAAGGTTTCAATAAAGATAGTGTGGAAAAAAAACAAAAAAACAAACTATTTTGATTTTGTTTAGAGGCACACACAGTCTTGCCTCAAATACATTACAACTAGGGACGCAAGATACTAGATTTTTGTTTTTTTGCCAATGACTAATATGCCACAGACACACACGCACTATCAGCCGCTCCCTATTAGGGGTTGCCACTGCAGATCATGGATCCACATACAGTATTTGATTTGACAAAGATTTTTATTTCGGATCTTTTCCTGATGCAGTCCTCCTCATTTAGTTGGGCTTAGGACTGGCACAAGGAGTGCACTGGTGTTTCCCCCTGTGGCTGGATAACCTTCCTTTCCCAAATCTGTTTATGCTGATCACTAAGCTAGAAGGCGGAAAGTACCATTTTTATGGTCTTTGGTATGACCTGGCCAGGGCGTGAGCCCACAACCTCCAGGCTGTGGGGTGGATGCTCTACCACTAGGCCGCCACTCCAGTTCAATAACAGATGTGCTGATATTTTGAAAATAGTGTTGCAGATGGCGATACCAGTATATGCACATATTTTTGACTGTTTACATCTTTTTTTGTCATATGGTGATAATTAATTGGCATATAAAGATACATTCCCCAAGGAAAATAAGACAACTACCTCAACATGAAAATAAATACTTTTTTGTAACATGTTCAATAGAACTGTGAACTACAGTGGGGCCAAAAAGTATTTAGTCAGCCATCAATTGTGCACGTTCTCCCACTTAAAAGATGAGAGAGGTCTCCAATTTTCATCATAGGTATACCTCAACTATGAGAGACAAAATGAGAAAAAAAATCCAGAAAATCACAGTCTGATTTTAAAGAATTTATTTGCAAATTATGGTGGAAAATAAGTATTTGGTCACCTACAAACAAGCAAGATTTCTGTCTCTCACAGACCTGTAACAACTTCTTTAAGAGGCTCCTCTGTCCTCCACTCGTTACCTGCATTAATGGCACCTGTTTGAACTCGTTATCAGTATAAAAGACACCTGTCCACAACCTCAAACAGTCAGACTCCAAACTCCTCTATGGCCAAGACCAAAGAGCTGTCAAAGGACACCAGCAACAAAATTGTAGACCTGCACCAGGCTGGGAAGACTGAATCTGCAATAAGTAAGCAGCTTGGTGTGAAGAAATCAACTGTGGGAGCAATTATTAGAAAATGGAAGACATACAAGACCACTGATAATCTCCCTCGATCTGGGGCTCCACGCAAGATCTCATCCCGTGGGGTCAAAATGATCACGTGAACGGTGAGCAAAAATCCCAGAACCACACGGGGGGACCTAGTGAATGACCTGCAGAGAGCTGGGACCAAAGTAATAAAGGCTACCATCAGTAACACACTACGCCGCCAGGGACTCAAATCCTGCAGTGCCAGATGTGTCCCCCTGCTTAAGCCAGTACATGTCCAGGCCCGTCTGAAGTTTGCTAGAGAGCATTTGGATGATCCAGAAGAGGATTGGGAGAATGTCATATGGTCAGATGAAACCAAAATAGAACTTTATTGTAAAAACTCAACTTGTCGTGTTTGGAGGAGAAAGAACACCATACCTACTGTGAAGCATGGGGGTGGAAACATCATGCTTTGGGGCTGTTTTTCTGCAAAGGGACCAGGACGACTGATCCATGTAAAAGAAAGAATGAATGGGGCCATGTATCGTGAGATTTTGAGTGAAAACCTCCTTCCATCAGCAAGGGCATTGAAGATGAAACGTGGCTGGGTCTTTCAGCATGACAATGATCCCAAACACACCGCCCAGGCAACGAAGGAGTGGCTTCGTAAGAAGCATTTCAAGGTCCTGGAGTGGCCTAGCCAGCCTCCAGATCTCAACCCCATAGAAAATCTTTGGAGGGAGTTGAAAGTCTGTGTTGCCCAGCGACAGCCCCAAAACATCACTGCTTTAGAGGAGATCTGCATGGAGGAATGGGCCAAAATACCAGCAACAGTGTGTGAAAACCTTGTGAAGACTTACAGAAAACGTTTGACCTCTGTCATTGCCAACAAAGGGTATATAACAAAGTATTGAGATGAACTTTTGTTATTGACCAAATACTTATTTTCCACCATCATTTGCAAATAAATTCGTTAAAAATCAGACAATGTGATTTTCTGGATTTTTTTTTCTCATTTTGTCTCTCATAGTTGAGGTATACCTATGATGAAAATTGGAGACCTCTCTCATCTTTTTAAGTGGGAGAACTTGCACAATTGGTGGTTGACTAAATACTTTTTTGCCCCACTGTACTTCTTTTTAATAGGCTTGGAGGACACTGTTCCTGTATTGATTGATGTCTTATTATTTTTGATTGTTTCAGCTAAAAAGTGTGCGTTATTTTAAAAAAACTTGAACTGAAATGCTTAAAATGGCTCAGTCCCAGATGTTTTCTGATGTTCAACTGTAGTCTACTGTTACCTATTTCAGGGCAAAAATCAATGCTACACAACTGGGACACACCAGAAAAGTAT
Organism: Pholidichthys leucotaenia; assembly: GCA_020510985.1. Taxonomy (NCBI): domain Eukaryota; kingdom Metazoa; phylum Chordata; class Actinopteri; order Cichliformes; family Pholidichthyidae; genus Pholidichthys; species Pholidichthys leucotaenia. Next base: position 252,524,597 of record CM035846.1, on the reverse strand, counting down.
CAGCCGATATCAGTCAATAAGGTAATATCTGCAGATACTGATGTCAGGCCGATATATCGGTGTATTCCTAATTATAACTACTTCTTGTTTGAAAACGTATAAAGTACAGATAATTGTGTCAAAATGTAGGGCAATGTTTTAAAAAAATCATCAGAAAAATGTGCAGCACAAAAATGCAGCAAAAGTACAGTGACAGAGTTATAGTACATCATTACTTCCCAACTTGACTACAGAGGAAAAATGCAGACATCACTTTTCATAAATGTCTGTAATGTTTCTGTTCATAAAATCAGTATGTTGCTGTGATGAGTAGAGAAGGGTTCAACATAAAGAAGTGAATCTGCTCTACTATAGGAACTGCAGACTTTTCACATGAAATCACCTATAATGTTACTTTGAGCCACTATCTGGTCACCTTCACTTTAGCTCTTACTACAGAGCAGAGAAATCATTTCTGACACTGGAACTGTGTGGTAGTGAACATCTGAGATTGAAATAATTATAAGCTGATTCACCTTTAGTTCCTTAATCTTGATCAAAGTATTTCACGTTGTGACCAGGATCATCTGATATTATTCAGAGTTGAAATGGATCAGTAATTAGGTCACTCAACTGATATTTAGAGCCAACGGACACATACAGTACAAATCTTAATGTCAAAATTTATACCAAATTTTTACCATCTGTCGATCTATCTATCTAAAGAGCAAAACCGGCTCAAGATTATACTGATACCAATTGGAAAAATGTAAATCAGCACCATTAATAAGTATCCCTCTCTTGTTAAAACTGTAGGCTCCTTTTCGCTCTCCCTCCAAACCAAAGTGGCTGACTCATGGAAAAAAGTTCAGTCATCTGAGGCATGAAGTTCACCTTTATACACACAGTATAAATTGCGGTATTGATCACAAAATCAGTTCCTACCTTTCCTGCCCCTTCAGTGTATGAGTTTGAGCACAAACCTGAGGATTGTTATTGCTGGCTTTTTGAATAAAGCAGCACAGTGATTTCACACACAATCAGAACTGCTGTTGTATAGATATAACAGAAAAAAAAATCAAGGCAGTGAACTCTAACTAGAACTGGATCAAAGCTGCTTTATCATGTTGTTGGCAGCCAAGCTTGACTTGCATGATATTTTCACTTAAACATCAATGCTGTGTTGCTGTAACTTGTAGTTCACTGCCTTTGTAGAGCTGTGACATTAAGCAGTTTCACATACTGTACATCATACCTGTTAAATGCTGTCATACAGTACCCTCTCATTCTTGATTACTAACCATACTCATTTGGATTTAACTCTGATTTTTTAATGTTCAGAAGGTAATGTTGGGTCGTATTGTTTCGTGTTATCTTCAGCACAAATTAGATGGGTTGAAGAATTTGCCTCATGCATCCTTCCTAAATAATAGCCTTCACCTTTTAGGTTTGATGAAGGTCCCTGTCCCATTCGTAGTTTCTCAGCTGTGACTAAAGCGACACAAAAGAAAAGCGGCTTAAACACCAGATTTGGTCACTTAGCAACCAGTACGAGTTGCTAGGATGGTATTATTCAATCTAAAAACACAACAGCAGCATACTTATTTAAGGAATTCTTCATGGTGTGATACAACCTATTGCACCATTTAAAACATACTATACATATACATTTGTGACTTTATTTTCTCAAATTTGTGATTTTTTTTTTCCCCATGTAATGTTGGAACATCTTGTAAATATGAGTGTCCCCCCATAACTCAGTACCTTTTTCTTGTGAATAAATTGATGAATTAGTCTCTCCATGTATCTGTGCATCCCTAATATTACTGTTAATTGGCAATAAACTTAAGGTGCACTTATCATTTATTATTATTTTAATTATTTTTAGTAATTGGACAGGTGCATGTAGTGAAATTCTTGTACATGTCAATGCATCTTTTGGAAATTTGTGTTTATTTGACTCTCGGAGCTGTTTTTTTTATTTTAAACTCATAGATTAATATGGTTAGTAATCAAGTATTTAATCATGAGTGGTCATGTTTTTCATCAGCATCATCTTTATCGTTTGTTTCATCTTTCATAGTTGTTTCATCTTATTTACTAGTGCATACCTGTGCATGCCCGTGCATACCGGTGCATGCCCGTAGAAAGCAAGTGTAAGCAAGCATTTCTGCATTCCTGCCTTTAATCTTTGACATGGGTACCATGGCAACAGTAACCCTGGTGAAACCTGCCTTTGCTCTTTGACGTCACCACCCGTTCAGTGATGCCTGCCTTTGATCTTTGATGATGTCATAACGAGTCCTATGATCTTTGATGATATCATAGTGAGTCCCATAATCGTGAGTGATGCCTGCTTTTTAGCTTTGACATGGTTACCACGGCAACACAAAGTCCTATGAGCGTCACACACACACACAGATTCTCCTATGATCGTGACACACACACACATTTTCCTATGATCGTGACACACACACACAGAGTTTCTTGAATTATAGAGTGATGACTAGTGCATACGCATCACTCACTATCATAGGACATCAAGATCAAAGGCAGGTATCACTCACGATCATAGGACTCACTATGACATCATCAAAGATCAAAGGCAGGCATCACTGAACGAGTGCTGACGTGCTTGCTTACACCCTTGTTTACACCTGCTTTCTACGCGCATGCAGAAATACTTGCTTATACTTGGTTTCTACAGGCATGCACAGGCATGCACTAGTATTGACAAATTTACAAATCTGCAACCTGTTTCTCATAAATCTGCACCATTTTAGGAAACTTGCCATTTACAGTGGGGCAAAAAAGTATTCAGTCAGCCACCAATTGTGCAAGTTCTCCCACTTAAAAGATGAGAGAGGTCTCCAATTTTCATCATAGGTATACCTCAACTATGAGAGACAAAATGAGAAAAAAAAAAAATCCAGAAAATCACATTGAAGGATTTTTAATGAATTAATTGGTAAATTCCTCAGTAAAATAAGTATTTGGTCACCTACAAACAAGCAAGATTTCTGGCTCTCACAGACCTGTAACTTCTTCTTTAAGAGGCTCCTCTGTCCTCCACTCATTACCTGTATTAATGGCACCTGTTTGAGCTCGTTATCAGTATAAAAGACGTCTGTCCACAACCTCAAACAGTCAGACTCCAGACTCCACTATGGCCAAGACCAAAGAGCTGTCAAAGGACACCAGAAACAAAATTGTAGACCTGCACCAGGCTGGGAAGACTGAATCTGCAATAGATAAGCAGCTTGGTGTGAAGAAATCAACTGTGGGAGCAATTATTAGAAAATGGAAGACATACAAGACCACTGATAATCTCCCTCGATCTGGGGCTCCACGCAAGAGCTCACCCCGTGGGTCAAAATTATCACGAGAACGGTGAGCAAAAATCCCACAACCACATGGGGGGACCTAGTGAATGACCTGCAGAGAGCTGGGACCAAAGTAACAAAGGCTACATCAGAAACGCATACGCCGCCAGGGACTCAAATCCTGCAGTGCCAGATGTGTTCCCCTGCTTAAGCCAGTACATGTCCAGGCCCGTCTGAAGTTTGCTAGAGAGCATTTGGATGATCCAGAAGAGGATTGGGAGAATGTCATGTGGTCAGATGAAACCAAAATAGAACTTTTTGGTAAAAACTCAACTTGTCGTGTTTGGAGGAGAAAGAACACCATACCTACTGTGAAGCATGGGAGTGGAAACATCATACTTTGGGGCTGTTTTTCTGCAAAGGGACCAGGATGACTGATTCGTGTAAAGGAAAGAATGAATGGGGCCACGTATCGTGAGATTTTGAGTGAAAACCTCCTTCCACCAAATAAAGTAACCTGAACCTGAACCTGAACCTGAACCTTCCACCAGCAAGGGCAATGAAGATGAAACGTGGCTGAGTCTTTCAGCATGACAATGATCCCAAACACACCGCCCGGGCAACGAAGGAGTGGCTTCGTAAGAAGCATTTCAAGGTCCTGGAGTGGCCTAGCCAGTCTCCAGATCTCAACCCCATAGAAAATCTTTGGAGGGAGTTGAAAGTCCGTGTTGCCCAGCGACAGCCCCAAAACATCACTGCTCTAGAGGAGATCTGCATGGAAGAATGGGCCAAAATACCAGCAACAGTGTGTGAAAACCTTGTGAAGACTTACAGAAAATGTTTGACCTCTGTCATTGCCAACAAAGGGTATATAACAAAGTATTGAGATGAACTTTTGTTATTGACCAAATACTTATTTTACCGAGGAATTTACCAATTAATTCATTAAAAATCCTTCAATGTGATTTTCTGGATTTTTTTTTTTCTTATTTTGTCTCTCATAGTTGAGGTATACCTATGATGAAAATTGGAGACCTCTCTCATCTTTTAAGGGGGAGAACTTGCACAATTGGTGGCTGACTAAATACTTTTTTACCCCACTGTATACCTCATAAATGTGACATTATTCTTTCATCTTCAACTTTTCTCCTAAATTTGTAACTTTATTGTCCTAGATTTGGGATTTTCTTTAAAAAAGTTGTGACCTTTTTTTTTTTTTTTTTTTTAAAGAAAATTTGTGACTTAGTTATCTGGAAATTTTCTTTTTCCTTAGGAATTTGAATCTTTTTTCTTGAAAGTCTGTATTTTTTTTTTCTCAGAAATTTAAAACGTTAATTCCAGGATTATTTATTTTTGAATAATTTTTTCAATTTTTTTCTCTTAAACATGCAGCTTTTTTGAGTTTTTAAAATGTATTTATATACATATTTCAAAAAAGGTGCAATTTTCTTTCTTTTTTGGGGGGTGTAAATTTGTAAAACATTTAAAAAAAAATTTCTTTCAAATTTGCAACTTTGTTTACTGAAATAACGTGGTGGGTGGTTTGCGTGCCCCAGTGATTCCAGGAACTATGTTGTCTGGGGCAGTTTGCCTCTGGTACGGTCACCCAAGATAAACTGGTCCTGGGTGAAGGGCCAGACTAAGAACGATCCAACAGACTCCCATGATGAATGTAAGAGCAAGGATTCAGTGTACCCCACCCAGTATGGGGTTACCGGGGCCCCACCCTGAAGCCAGGCCTGGGGGAGGGGCTTAATGGCTAGTGCCTGGTGTCCGGGTTTCTGCTCATGCGACCCAGCCAGGCTCACCCCGAAGGAGTTACATGGGTCTGCCCTCAAGTGGGCTCACCACCTACAGGAGGGACCATGGGGGTCCAGTGCTATGTGGATCAGGTGGTGGTCGAAGGCAGAGACTTTTATAGTCTGATCCCAGGCTTCCTAAACTGGCTTTTGGGACATGGAATGTCACCTCTCTGGTGGGAAAGGCGCCTGAGCTGGTACACGAGGTTGAGAGATATCGGCCTCACCTCAACACACAGCTCTGGTTCTGGAACCAGTCTCCTGGAGAGGGGCTGGAGCTTGGCCTACTCTGGAGTTGCCCCGGGCAAGAGGCAGCAAGCAGGGGTGAGTATTCTTGTATCCCCCCCCCCCCCCACACACTTTGCTGCCTATATATATTGGACTTTTCCTCGGTGGAGAAAGGGTTGTTTCCCTGCATCTTCGGGTTGGGAAAGGGGTCCTGACCATCATTTGTGCCTATTCACCAAATGATGGTTCAGAAGACTCACCCTTTTTGGAGTCTCTGACTGGGGTGCTGGAGAGTGCTCCTCTTGGAGACTCCATTGTCCTCCTATTGGGGGACTTCAATGTGCACGTGGGCAACGACAGTGAAACCTGGAGGGGGGTGATTGGGAGGAATGGTCTACCCGATCTGAACAGAGTGGTGTTCAGTTATTGGACTTCTGTGCTAACCATAGTTTGTCCATAACAAGCACCATGTTCAAGCACAAGGGTGTCCATATGTGCACCTGGCACCAGGACACCCTAGGTCGCAGGTCGATGATCGATTTTGTTATCGTGTCATCAGACCTGTGACCGTATGTCTTGGACACTTGGATAAAGAGAGGTGCAGAGCTGTCAGCTGATCACCACCTGGTGGTGAGTTGGATCCAATGGCAGGGGAGGATGCCATTCAGACCTGGTAGACCCAAATGTATAGTGAGGGTGTGCTGGGAACGTCTGGCTGAGGCCCCTGTCCGGGATGTCTTCAGCTCCCACCTCCGGAAGAATTTTGACCACATTCCGAGGGAGTCTGGAGACATGGAGTCTGAATGGGCCATGTTCTCCACCTCCACTGTTGAAACGGTTGCCCAGAGCTGCGGCTGCGGCTGCAAGGTTGTCGGTGCATCTCATGGTGGCAACCTCTGAACAAAGTGGTGGATACCAGTGGTGAGGGAGGCCATCAAGCTGAAGGAGTCCTATCGAGTTTGGTTGGCTTGTGGGACTTCGGAAGCAGCTGAGGTGCACTGGCAGGCCAAGCGGAGTGTAGCTCGGGTGGTTGCTGAAGCAAAAACTCGGATGTGGGAGGAGTCTGGTGAGGTCATGGAACAAGACCTTTGGTCGGCCTCAAAGAGATTCTGGCAAACTGTCCGGCGACTCAGGAGAGGGAAGCAGCTCCCTGTCCACACTGTGTATGGTGCGGATGGGGCACTGCTGACTTCGACTGGGGATATTGTCAGGTGGTGGAAGGAATACTTCGAGGATCTCCTCAATCCCACTGACACACCTTCCACAAAGGAAGCAGGGCTTGTGGATGAGGGGAACGACTCACCCATTACAGGGGCTGCGGTCGCCGAAGTGATTAAAAAAACTCTTTGGTGGCTGGGCCTCGGGAGTGGATGAGATTCGCCCAGACTGCCTCAAGGGCTGTAAGGCTGTCATGGTTGACATACCTCCGCAACATTGTGTGGAGGTTGGGGACAGTGCCCTTGGCATGGCACACCGGGGTGGTGGTTCTGCTCTTCAAAAAAGGGGACTGGAGAGTGTGTTCCAACTTTAGAGGGAACACACTTCTCAGCCTCCCTGGGAAGGTCTATTCCAAGGTACTGGAGAGGAGAGTCCGGTCGTTGGTTGAACCTTGGATTTAGGAGGAGCATTGTGATTTTTGATCTGGCTGTGGCACATCGGACCAGCTCTTTACGCTCTCGAGAATCCTTGAGGGTTTATGGGAGTTTGCTCAACCAGTTTACATGTGTTCTGTGGACTTGAAGAAGGCATTCAACTGCATTCCTCATGGTTTTTTGTGGGGGGTGCTTCGGGATTATGGGGTATCTGGCTTGTTTTTACGAGCTGTCCGGTCTTTATACAACCGTTGTGAGAGTTTAGTTTGTATTGCCAACACTCGGTTGGACTCATTCCCAGTGAGAGTTGTTCTCCACCAGGGCTGCCCTTTGTCACCAATGCTGTTCATTATTTTTATGGACAGGATTTCTCGGTGCAGCCAACGAATGGAGTGTGTCGTGCTTGGTGACCACAGGATCTCATCTCTACTATTTGCAGATGATGTCTTGTTGGCTTCATCCAGCCATGGCCTACTGGTCTTACTGGTATGGTTTGCTGCTGAGTGTGAAGCGACTGGGATGAGAATCAGAACCTCCAAGTCTGAGTCCATGGTCCTCAGCCAGAAAAAGGTGGATTGTCCTCTCTGGGTTGGGGACAAACTCCTGCCCCAAGTGGAGGACTTTAAGTATCTTGGGGTCTTATTCACGAGTGAGGGGAGAATGGAGCGAGAGATTGACAGATGGATTGGAGCAGCATCTGCAGTGATGAGGACATTGTACCGGTCTGTTGTGGTGAAGAGGTTGCTGAGCTCTAAGGCAAAGCTGTTGATTTACCAGTCAATCTATGTTCCTACTCTCACCTATGGTCATGAGCTTTGGGTAATGACCGAAAGAATGAAATCGCGGATAGAAGTGGCTGAAATGAGCTTTCTCCGTAGGATTGTTGGACTCACTCTTAGAGATGGGGTGAGGAGCTCAGTCATCCGGGAGAGGCTCCAGAGTAGAACTGCTGCTCCTCCACATTGAAAGGAGCCAGTTGTGGTGGTTTGGGCATCTAATCAGGATGCCTCCTGGACGCCCCCCACTTGAGGTGTTTGGGCACGTCCCACTGAGAGGAGACCCCGGGGCAGCCGCAGGACTTGCCGGAGAGACTATGTCTGTCAGCTGGTCTGGGAATACCTTGACATCCTCTCTGAAGAGCTGGAGCAGATGGCTGGGGAGAGGGAAGTCTGGGCTTCTCTGCTTGAACTGCTGCCTCCGTGACCCGGACCCCGGAAAAGTGGTAGAAGATGGATGGATGGATGTTCACTTAAATTACACAACATAACAAAAATATTTTTTTGTAAGCTGTCTGTGTTTTTTCAACTGATTTATGACAATTTTGCACCACTGAATCCAAAAATGACATCTGTTTCGCTCGATCAGGTCAGGTTTTTATGTGAAGTTATAAGCAGCTGTACAGTTGTACTGTAAATGGAATAGTAGACATTGATAAAGGTAAGTACGTGTAAATTGAATGTTACGTCATCATTGTTCAAGATTCAGAGGATTTCAAGACATAAAAAAGAATTTTGCATCATATAAAGCGAAAATACCGGTACATGTAAACAAAAATGTAAGAAAACATGTGGGCATAGTTCAAAACGTTGACTTAACTGAGCAAAACCAATGTGATTTTTGGATTCAGCACATCAAAATTGTCCTAAATCAGCTAAAAAAAATAAATAAAAAAACAGACAATAAATATTTGGTGTTGACCAGTGTTATCAATGTTTCTTTTTTGGAAACGTGTTTATTCCATGAATTGTGCACATATATTCTCCTAAATTAACAACTTTACTTTTCTAAATTTGTGAATCTTTTTTTTTCCTTAGGAATTTGCTCCTTTTTTGCTCAAATTTGCAACTGCAATTAAAAAAAATCTGATTATTAGTTCTTATACAGATTTTGTGATATGTTTCTCTGAAACTTTTCAACATTATTGTCTCACAGTTGCAACTTTTTACCACATCTTCCCCCCTTGGAAATTTGTGAATTTTTTTTACTGTAGCTTTATTCTCTGAAAACAAAAATCCTTGAAAATGTATGTGTGTATGGGGGGGGGGGTGTTTCTAAAATTTTTGTAGTTTTTCCTCAGAAATGTGCAGCTTTCATTTTTTTTTAGAGGGGAGGGGGTAGATTTGACTTTTTTTTCTTACAAATATGCAACTCTTTGGTATTGTTTTTGTGGATGCATAAAAAAAGAGCAGCAGGTTGCAGACTCTTGATCTGATTGGTTATTGTTGAGCACTGACGAATGTCGCTACTAAGCTGATCTGCAGCAGCTCACAGGCATCAAACATCGATCAGAGCAGTGGTCCCGGTGCAAATACTCTCAGCAGATGATCGATGTGATTTGGTGTCCAAACTGAAATGGCCCACATCCAGTCACGTGGTACTCAGGCTGCCGCTACGTCACCAGGGCAGAGATTTGTGAGGAATAAGCAGACGGGAAAGAGCCCCGGAGGAGCGGCACTTCTTTCTCAGCGTTTCCATCCTCCCACTTGTCTATTTTACCCAGAGGCATACACAGAGAGAGGGGAACAGAGCTTCTGTTCAACATTTTTTTACGAGACGCAAATGCCCGGTCCCACCCAGCAAGCCCTTTCCCCAAATGGAGAGAATAACAACGACATCGTCCCGGACTACGGAACCAACATCATCCCGTACAGGAAAAACACAGTGCGGGGAGAGCGGGCCTACAGGTAACCCGGTGCACTGTCGCATTTCATTTCATGTTAGCAACCAAAATCATCAAAGACCTTCAGAAAAACCCTGCATTCTGGCCTCTTCCTCCACCACCGCCGCCTCCTCGCGTTTTCCTTTGCACCCATCTGCTATGTCCGCAAATCGCTTCTAAGTTAGATTAAACCCTCCCCCTGCTGCTGTTTTAGCACCCCTGGTTCAGACGAGATGGTCACCGTTTTAGTGCCCATGGGCAAGGCACACTTTGTTTGTAGCGGGAGTGTGTCCTGCTTGTCAAACCACAGAACACAGATAGACGCCCCTGCTGCTGCTAGAATATTCCCATCGTGACACGACACCCCGCAGCTACATTATAATCCCCCCCCCCTTAAAATGTGGCGATTAATGCGTGTTTGGGGGTGACGATTTTATCCGGGGATCGGCCCCACCACTCCCCCCCCTACGACGAACGCTGGTTCCTCCAGTCAGCAGCAGCCCAGCCCCGGTGTCTGTCGGCAGGCTAACAAAGCCAGCTAACAGCGGCTCATACATCCGCTTTGTTGACATGAGAGGGGCTGGCCCAGCTTCCTCACTCCTTCCAGGCGAGGATCCGATCCCGATTTAATGCTGTTTATTTTTGCTGTGCTGCACACCCCGGTGATGGTGGTGGATGGCAATTTAGCCCGATTTAGCACCGTATTAATCACTGTTATAACATGATCAGAGGGCGTTTAGCCATTGCAGCTCGCATGCTGTAACCCATCATTGTAATGGTGATCCTGCAGTATTTTGCCGCCTTCTTTTTTTTTCTTAATAAGTTTATACATTCACCGGCCACTTTAATATGCACATCTGTTAAACTGCTTGTTAATGTATATATCTAATCTGTCGGTCACATGGCAACAACTCAATGCATTTCAATGTGTAGACATGGTAAGATGAACTGCTGAAGCTCTGAGCATCAGAATTGTGAAGAAAGGGGATTTTTAAGTGACTTTGAACATGGCATGGTTGTTGGTGCAAGAAGGGCTGGTCTGGGTATTTCAGTAGCTGCTGATCTACTGGGATTTTCACACACAACCATCTCTAGAGTTTACAGCAAGTGGTCTGAAAAAGAGAAAATATTCATTGAGCAGCAGTTCTCTGGGCTCAGATGCCTTGTTGATGTCAGAGGAGAATGGCCAGACTGGCTCAAACTTATAGAAAGGAAACTCAAATAACCACTAATTACAACAAAGGTATACATAAGAACATCTCTGAAGGAACGACAGATTGGCCTTTGAAGCTGATGTGCTACAGCAGCCGAAGACCTCAACTGGTGCCACTTCTGTCCACTGCGAACAGGAAACTGAGGCGTCAGTTCACACAGGCTCACCAAAAATGGACAATAGAAGATGGGGGAAAACATTGCTGCTACATTCAGATGGTGGGGTCAGAATTTGGGGTAAACGGCATTAAAGAATGGAATGCATATCAGGAGCATCATGGATGTGCAGCACACAAATCTACAGCAACTGTGTGATGCTAACATATCAATATGGACTAATATCTCTGAGGAATGTTTCCAGCACCTGGTTAAAACTATGGCATGAAGAATTAAGGCAGTTGGCTGTTGGCTGCACGGTGGCGCAGTGGTTTAGCACTGTGGCAGCACAGTTTACCCTCGGCCGGGGGATCGCGGGGATCATGAGACCGTGGGCTCGATCCCAGCCCCCGACCAACAGTGAGCTGTGTGGAGTTTGCATGTTCTCCCCGTGTTGCGTGGGTTTACTCCGGGATTTCTCCGGTTTCCTCCCGCATACCAAAAACATCTAGGTTTAGGGCGCTCGCGCACGCAGCGACCAGCAGCCAGTGGCTTGTCACCAGACTGCAAACCCAATCTACCTACGGGTACAAATAAGTAACAAAAAAAAAAAGTTCTGAAGGCAGCAGGGGTCCATGTGGGTCGAACCCAGTTAATAGGAATGTGTACCTATTAAAGTGGCCGGTGATTGTGCAATAAGCTGTTTGACTTTTTTTTTTTTTTACATTTATGTGTTATGGTCTTATGTGAAGACAGGTCATCCACAGAGTTATCTTTATTGTCAGTGTGTATAGTACAGTGAACGTTTGCATGTTCTCTGTTCTTATTAAAATTAGAGCTGTCCCAAATATCAGTTTGGGGGCTCAGAATATTCAGAAGCAATCCAGAATGAAGAACTGAATAATCTGTTGTGTCTTCTTGCTCAGTGGACTGCATCAGCATCACTGTTTTTCAGAAACTTGTTACGGATCCCCCTCTATAAGGAATTAGTCAGTGGTGCAGCTCCTGACACCTTAAGGTACACTGCCAGTATTAGCTCTGTACTAGTAGAGGAATTCCTCTTTGGCTCAGTGGTAAGAGTGGGGGGATTTAGATCATGGTGTCATGGGTTTGAATCCCAGCCTGGGATATAGGTGTTTGTCTGCAATGCTGTGTGCTAAAGAGACTGTGTAGGTGTTAGTCTCCCTTGCCTGTGGGTGAAAATGACTATAACAGGGATGGCAATTTTCCGCCGATCCGCGGATTTCCGCCGATTTATTTTCGAATTGATCATTTCTGTGAATCGTCTAAATCCGTTGAGAAAATTTTAGAGGGGGTAAGGTACCTTATTGTTACTGATTTTAGCGAAAATCCACACGATTACATAAGCGCTCGGCGCTTCCCCAGGTCAAGTCTCCCGCGATAACCCGGATGTACTCAAGCTACTGCTGTATTGTAAACAGCCCTGCGATTGGATAGTTGCAAACGATTGGACCAATCAAATGGCTTGTTGTATGCTTTGTCAAAAATTCATGGCGGAGTGTTCGTCAGGGATGTGATTTTACCGCTAATTCACAGAATTCCGCTTTTTTTTATCTTCCAGGAAGATAAAGTACGTTAAGTACGTTAGCGGCTTGTGGTCCACGAACGCAGTGAAGGTGCGCCCTTTCAGGCAGAACTGGAAGTGGCGTATGGCCAGGTGGAGAGCCATTAACTCTCTGTCGAACACGCTGTATTTACGCTCACTGCCGTGCAAAGACCTGCTAAAAAAGGTGAGCAGCTGCCAAGAACCGGCAACGCATTGCTCCACGACGGCCGCTATGCCCATGTCCGAGGCGTCGGTAGTGAGCGCTATCTGAGCCACTGGGTCTGGGTGCACCAGTAGTGCAGCGTTTGCCAGAGCTGTTTTAACCTCAGAGAGAACGCCTGCTCCCGCTCAGGAGTCCAGTCGACTCTGTCCGCCGGTTTCCGTTTCTTGAGTGCGGCGTACAACGGCTGTATGAGCTGGGCTGCGCAGGGGAGGAAATGGTTATAAAAGTTAACCATCCCCCAAAACTCCCGCAGCACCCTGACATTGATGTTGAGGAGAAAAAAATAGCAAAACAATTTAGTTAGATTACTTTTATGATTCCAAACAGTTTGAAATTGACAGTGCACAGTGGACATTGACTCGTAACTTTTGAATATTTCTAAGACTTGGCTAGATCAGTGATTGTGCAAAATGAACTGCTCAAGACTCAATGGAGATTGAAACTGGTGATCTGAAATGAATGCTGAAATTATAAAAAGTAATGGTATGTTGGAATTTTATTTCTATTATGGAATAGATAAAATTAACTGATTTTGATTTGATCAAGTGTTAAAGCATGTGATGGATAATGCTTGTTGGAATATTTTAGGAATGCTATCTTCTTGGAACATAAGTCAATATTATACAGTAATAAGTGGCATTCAGCTGTTTGTTTTATGTCATTTAAGCACAGTTCTGGTACTTAAAAATCATAAAAACCCAGGAGCTTCGGGGGCTTCGCCCCCCTTGCCCCCCCAGACCCCCTGCTAAATTTTCAGATAATTTCCCCAACCCCAAATCACATCCCTGGTTCGTGTTGGAATTCTGAGCTTTTGGTATCGTTTTCAACGGAATTATGAGATTTTTATCGAAGGATCCGGAATCATCAGTGCTAGAAACAGACAAAAGTGTCAAAAATAAGTTCTGATGGAATTGGCTTGAGAGAAAAGTGACGGTAAAGGTGAAAATTGGCTCAAAGGTCGACGAGGTAACAGAAAAACTCGGACAAACCAGAAAAGGAGATGAAGTTCAAAGTTCAGAGACTGACACAGCTTGCTGCCAAAAGGAAGAAAGTTTCACATTAGAAGTGACTTGGTGACCAGTGTAAATAGTGTAATAAACTTAAATATGTTGGACTAAAGACAGTGAGACAACATTGATGAAAAAGTAAGTTAACTTTTCATTAAATTTAATGATTTAGTAATAATTTATTACTAATATTTCATTTTTTTAATCATTTTTTTCAGTCTAAATTACTTCTGTTTTACTGAAAACCTCTCAGCTTCAGGGGGGCTGCGCCCCCCCGGCCCCCCCATAAGTCAATCGACCAAATTAGATTTCAGCTGAAATCAGAATTTCCTGTTGCCATCCCTGCTATAAATTGGTCCACCTTGATATGAAGTCAAAACAGACTTGGTGATCCCAGGCTGAAATAGGCAGTTTTGGCCTTGGCCCAGAAAGTGGGTCATAACACTTGGCTTTTCTTAAAAAGTTGGGACTTTATCCCGTAAGTCTATACTTTTTTCTTGTATTTTGCCATCTTAAATTTACAGCTTTTCTTGTAGATTTAGAACTTTTTTCTCACAAATTTGCTTTTTTATGCAAATATGATTTTTTTTCCTAATATATTTGCAAATTTATTCATGTAGATTTGTGACCTTTTAGGGAAATTTTCTGAAACTATCATCAAGTTGCTACTTTTTAATTGTGAATTTGTGATTTATTTATTTTTTTTGCACTGAAATTTGCAGAGGATGTTGTGTGATAATTTTGGTAAAGATAAATGTATAATTTACCTTCATTAAAATTCAGCAATTCAGAGGGGAAAAGTGAATATCTGAATGCCAAATCTAAAACTCAAATATCAGTGTAAATAACAAATATTGGAATAATAAAGATTTGGTTCTGCTGTAATTAAAACATAAGTAGAGGGCACTCAGAGAGCGCAGACCTCTGCCAAGTCTCCATCCGTCCATCCCTCTGTTTGTCTGTCTGTCCATACCTTCATCCATTCGTACATTGTGAGAAAGGGCCTTAGCGGAGGTATGTGCTCATGGATCACCTCTGAAATCTAATGGGTTCAGTCATAGCTCAAGGGCCACCCACCTCTTGTGAAAATTTTATCAAAGTCTGTGCAGTAGGTTTTGTGTAATCCTCCTAACACATTGCAAGAATATAGGGCCTTGGCAGAGGTATGCAGTCATGGATCACCCCCAGAATCTAATGGGTCCTTCTGTAGCCCATTAGGCCATTGACCTAGCAAATATATCTCTGCACTGTGGGAGGAAACCCACACAGACATGGAAACAGCATGGAAACTTTACATTTAAAAAAGTGCCTGTACACCCAAGAATCTGAACCAGGCATCTTCTATAGTAGCTGTGAGGGTAGGGTTGTGCGATATGGCAAAAAAATTTCATATCACGATATAAGTCATCTTATATTACGATAACATATACAGTATATATATATACACAGCCGTTGACAAAATTGTTGGTACCCCTCTGTTAATGAAAGAAAAACCCACAATGGTCACAGAAATAACTTGAATCTGACAAAAGTGGTAATAAATAAAAATTCTATAAAAATTAACCAATGGAAATCAGACAATGCCTTTGAATTGTGGTTCAACAGAATTATTTTAAAAAACAAACTCATGAAACAGGCCTGGACAAAAATGATGGTACCCTTAACTTAATATTTTGTTGCACAACCTCTTGAGGCAATCACTGCAATCAAACGATTTCTGTAACTGTCAATGAGACTTGTGCACCTCTCAGCAGGTATTTTGGCCCACTCCTCATGAGCAAACTGCTCCAGTTGTCTCAGGTTTGAAGGGTGCCTTCTCCAGACGGCATGTTTCAGCTCCTTCCACAGATGTTCAATAGGATTTAGATCAGGGCTCATAGAAGCCACTTTAGAATAGTCCAATGTTTCGCTCTTAGCCATTCTTGGGTGTTTTTAGCTGTGTGTTTTGGGTCATTGTCCTGTTGCAAGACCCATGACCTGTGACTTGAGACCAGCCTTACCAAAAAGTTCCAGTTTTGTCTCGTCTGTCTGTAGGACATTCTCCCAGAATCTTTGTGGCTTGTCAACATGCAGTTTGGCAAATTCCAGTCTGGCTTTTCTGGCTTTTTTATGATTTGTTTTCAACAGTGGTGTCCTCCTTGGTCGTCTCCCATGAAGTCCACTTTGGCTCAAACAACGACGGATGGTGCGATCTGACACTGATGTACCTTGACCTTGGAGTTCACCATGAATGTGTTTAGAGGTTGCTCTGGGCTCTTTTGTTACCATTCTTCATCAAGTTTCCTCCTGCGGTCACGTCCGGGGAGGTTGGCTACAGTTCCGTGGATCTTAAATTTCTGAATAATATGTGCAACTGTAGTCACAGGAACATCAAGCTGCTTGGAGATGGTCTTATAGCCTTTACCTTTCACATGCTTGTCTATAATTTTCTTTCTAATCTCCTGAGACAACTCTCTCCTTTGCTTCCTCTGGTCCATGTTTAGCGTGGTACACACCATGTCACCAAACAGCACAGTGACTACTTGTCACCCTTTAAATAGGCCGACTGACTGATTATTACAAGTTTGTAGACACCTGTGATGTTAATTAGAGGACACATCTTGGTTGAACATGTCCCTATGGTCACATTATTTTCAATCTTTTCTAGGGGTACCATCATTTTTGTCCAGGCCTGTTTCATGAGTTTATTTTTTAAAGTAATTCTGTTGAACCACAATTCAAAAGGATTGTCTGATTTTCATTGGTTAATTTTCATAGAATTTTTATTTATTACCACTTTTGTCAGATTCAAGTTATTTCTGTGACCATTGTGGGTTTTTCTTTCATTAACAGAGGGGTACCAACAATTTTGTGTGTGTGTGTGTACGTACACACACACACACACACACACATTTCTGTAAATTCTAATTTAGATAATTACATAAAAGGGCCATCTCTTTTTTTACTTTTTTACATGTACCGTTTTCCCCCTCATGGATCGTCACCTTATCGTGGTGGGGGGGTTTGCGTGCCCCAGTGATCCCAGGAGCTATGTTGTCCGGGGCAATTTGCCTCTGATAGGGTCTCCCAAGACAAACTGGTCCTGGGTGAAGGGCCAGACGAAGAACGATCCAACAGACTCTCATGATAAATTGTATATCAAGGATTCAGTGTACCCCGCCCGGTATGGGGTTACCGGGGCCCCACCCTGGAGCCAGGCCTGGGGGAGGGGCTCGAAGGCTAGTTTTTTACTTTTTTACATGTACCGTTTTCCCCCTCATGGATCGTCACCTTATCGTGGTGGGGGGGTTTGCGTGCCCCAGTGATCCCAGGAGCTATGTTGTCCGGGGCAATTTGCCTCTGATAGGGTCTCCCAAGACAAACTGGTCCTGGGTGAAGGGCCAGACGAAGAACGATCCAACAGACTCTCATGATAAATTGTATATCAAGGATTCAGTGTACCCCGCCCGGTATGGGGTTACCGGGGCCCCACCCTGGAGCCAGGCCTGGGGGAGGGGCTCGAAGGCTAGCGTCTGGTGGCCGGGTTTCCACCCATGGGACCCGGCCGGGCTCAGCCCGAAGGAGTTACATGGGTCCGCCCTCCAGTAGGTTCACCACCTGCAGGAGGGATCATGGAAGTCCGGTGCTATGTGGATTAGGTGGCAGTCAAAGGCGGAGACCTTGGCGGACTGATCCCAAGCTTTCTAAACTGGCTTTTGGTACGTGGAATGTCACCTCTCTGGTGGGGAAGGAGCCTGAGCTGGTGTACGAGATTGAGCGATACCGGCTAGATATAGTCGGCCTCACCTCAACACACAGCTCCGGTTCCGGAACCAGTCTCCTGGAGAGGGGCTGGAGCTTGGCCTTTTCTGGAGTTGCCCCGGGCGAGAGGCGACGAGCAGGGGTAGGTATTCTTGTATCGCCCCACCTTGCTGCCTCTATATTGGAGTTTTCCCCGGTGGACGAAAGGGTTGCTTCCCTGCGCCTTCGGGTTGGGAAACGGGTCCTGACCATCATTTGTGCCTATGCACCAAATGATGTTTCAGAGTACCCACCCTTTTTGGAGTCTGTGACTGGGGTGCTGGAGGGTGCTCCTCCTGGAGACTCCATTGTCCTACTGGGGGACTTCAATGCGCACGTGGGCAACGACAGTGAAACCTGGAGGGGGGTGATTGGGAGGAACGGCCTGCCCGATCTGAACCCGAGTGGTGTTCAGTTATTGGACTTCTGTGCTAACCACAGTCTGTCTATAACGAACACCATGTTCAAGCATAAGGGTGTCCATATGTGCACCTGGCACCAGGACACCCTAGGCCGCAGGTCGATGATCGATTTTGTTATCGTATCATCAGACCTGCGACCGTATGTCTTGGACACCCGAGTAAAGAGAGGTGCAGAGCTGTCAACTGATCACCACCTGGTGGTGAGTTGGATCCGATGGCAGGGGAGGAAGCCATTCAGACCTGGTAGACCCAAACGTATAGTGAGGGTGTGCTGGGAGCGTCTGGCTGAGGCCCCTGTCCGGGAGGTCTTCAACTCCCACCTCCGGAAGAACTTCAACCACATTCCGAGGGAGTCTGGAGACATGGAGTCTGAATGGGCCATGTTCTCCACCTCTGTTGTTGAAGCGGCAGCCCAGAGCTGCGGCCGCAAGGTGGTCGGTGCATCTCGTGGTGGCAACCCCCGAACCAAGTGGTGGACACCAGTGGTGAGGGGGGCCATTAAGCTGAAGAAGGAGTCCTATCAAGCTTGGTTGGCTTGTGGGACTCCCGAAGCAGCTGAGGTGTACCGGCAGGCCAAGCGGAGTGCAGCTCGGGTGGTTGCTGAAGCAAAAACCCGGGTATGGGAGGAGTTCGGTGAGGCCATGGAACAAGACTTTCGGTCGGCTTCAAAGAGATTCTGGCAAACTGTTCGGCGGCTCAGGAGGGGAAAGCAGCTCCCCGTCCACACTGTGTATGGTGCGGATGGGACACTGTTGACTTCAACTGGGGATATCGTCGGGCGGTGGAAGGAATACTTCGAGGATCTCCTCAATCCCACTCATACGCCTTCCACAGAGGAAGCAGGGTTTGGGGACGAGGGGGATGACTCGCCTATCACAGGGGCTGAGGTCGCCAAGGTGGTTAAAAATCTCCTTGGTGGCCGGGCCCCGGGGGTGGACGAGATTCGCCCCGAGTACCTCAAGGCCCTGGATGTTGTTGGGTTGTCATGGTTGACACGCCTCTGCAACATTGCGTGGAGGTCGGGGGCAGTGCCTTTGGCATGGCAAACCGGGGTGGTGGTTCCTCTCTTCAAAAAAGGGGACCGGAGGGTGTGCTCCAACTTTAGAGGGATCACACTCCTCAGCCTCCCTGGGAAGGTCTATGCCAAGGTACTGGAGAGGAGAGTCCGGCCGTTGGTCGAACCTCGGATTCAGGAGGAGCAATGTGGTTTTCGTCCTGGCCGTGGCACATCGGACCAGCTCTTTACCCTCTCGAGAATTCTTGAGGGTTCGTGGGAGTTTGCCCAACCAGTTTACATGTGTTTTGTGGACTTGGAGAAGGCATTTGACCGCGTCCCTCGTGGATTTTTGTGGGGGGTGCTTCGGGAGTATGGGGTATCGGGCTTGTTGTTACGAGCTATTCGGTCTCTGTACGACCGTTGTGAGAGTTTAGTTCGCATTGCCAACACTCGGTCGGAGTCATTCCCAGTGAGAGTTGGACTCCGCCAGGGCTGCCCTTTGTCACCGGTCCTGTTCATAATTTTTATGGACAGGATTTCTAGGCGCAGCCAGGGAATGGAGGGCGTCATGCTTGGTGACCACAGGATCTCATCTCTGTTGTTTGCAGATGATGTTGTCCTGTTGGCTTCATCCAGCAATGACCTACAGCTCTTGCTGGGACGGTTTGCCGCTGAGTGTGAAGCGGCTGGGATGAGAATCAGCACCTCCAAGTCCGAGTCCATGGTCCTCAGCCGGAAAAAGGTGGATTGTCCTCTCCGGGTTGGGGACAGGCTCCTGCCCCAAGTGGAGGAGTTTAAGTATCTTGGGGTCTTGTTCACGAGTGAGGGGAAAATGGAGCGAGAGGTCGACAGACGGATTGGAGCAGCATCTGCAGTGATGCGGACGTTGTACCGGTCTGTTGTGGTGAAGAGGGAGCTTAGTTCTAAGGCAAAGCTGTCGATTTACCAGTCAATCTACGTTCCTACTCTCACCTATGGTCACGAGCTTTGGGTAATGACCGAAAGAACGAGATCGCGGATACAAGCGGCTGAAATGAGCTTTCTCCGTAGGATTGCTGGACTCACCCTCAGAGATAGGGTGAGGAGCTCAGTCATTCGGGAGAGGCTCAGAGTAGAACCGCTGCTCCTCCACATTGAAAGGAGTCAGTTGAGGTGGTATGGGCATCTGATTAGGATGCCTCCTGGACGCCTCCCACTTGAGGTGTTTCAGGCACGTCCCACTGGGAGGAGACCCCGGGGCAGACCCAGGACTCGGTGGAGAGACTATGTCTCCCAGCTAGTCTGGGAACGCCTTGGTATCCCCTCTGAAGAGCTGGAGCAGGTGGCTGGGGAGAGGGAAGTCTGGGCTTCTCTGCTTGAACTGCTGCCTCCGCGACCCGGACCTCCGGAAAAGCGGTAGAAGATGGATGGATGGATGGATGGATGTTATCAACTAGTTTTTAATGTGCATTTGAGACTTGGTTCTCATAAATTTCAGGTTTTTCTTTTAAATCATATGAATAAAAAGTAAACATCAATAAGTTAAATATTTCCTGAGCCAGAGGAGAATAGCAAAAAAAAACCAACCAACAACCCAAAAACATAAAAAATGTCTGAAAATGAGAAAATTACAAATGGCTGTGATCTACAGGTATAAATTAGCTGTTAGTTTAAATCAGTGAAAATTTAACAGTCGTCCTGCAGCCTAAAGACTGCCATTCTGGCCTGATTTAGCCTGTTTGCTTCTTAGTAAAAATATTTCAGATTGGTCATGAACTGAAACTCAAAGACACAAAAGGTAATGTAATAAAATACATGTGATGACTTTAACTTTATTCATTATCGATACTTGACTAATTAAAATGATTAGAAATCAAATAAATTACAGAAAGAGCCAACTTATTCTCTTAATCTGACCTGTTTTAATTTATTACCTCCGCCAAGGAGGTTATGTTTTCATCAGCGTTGGTTTGTCTGTCTGTCTGTTTGTTTGTTTGTTAGCAAGATAACTCAAAAAGTTATGGACGGATTTTCATGAAATTTTCACAGATTGTCAGAAATGGGGTATCCTACAGATGATTAGATTTTGGTAGTGATCCGGATCACCGTCTGGAAAAAAGACAAAACAAAAAACAAGCATCACAGTATAGCTAATATATGCCACTTGCGAATGGCATTTTTTTCATGGTCAAGGAATCTATAAAGTTAGACAAAATAAATGTAGGATTAATATTTATGATGTTAAACACTGTATGGGGGGGAACTGTGGCCCTTGGCGGAGGTCTGCGCTCTCCGAGTGCTTTTCTGGTTAATTATTTATTTTGCGTGTATGTGCCACCATCCTGCACTTTTGCAACTTTAATACATTTTTAAGACTAAACTAAGAAACTCAGCAGTAGGGGGGACTTGACCGGGTACTGAAATGATGGTCTGCTACGGTTTCCAGTTAGCACAACTTAGCATTGTCATTTAGCATTTTATAATTAGACATGGTGTTAACATTACTTACCTCCTATTAAAACGAAGTTAGCGAACTATCCTCTCTGACGTAGCATGATGGAAAACAGTCCTACATTCCTGGCAAACAGGACTAGCAGCTATCTGAACTGGTAGTTTGGAGTTAGCATCCACTGGACTGAAGCCTAGCCAGCCACACACATGTTCTGCTACGTGCAGTTGCGCATTGCGTGGGCGAGACAGGATGCTGACAAGTAGTGGTGAGGAGCTTTACTGAATAAACAGGAGTGTGTGCATTTTAAATCACGGTGTAAATGATGAGAGTATTCTATGGAACGATGGACGTTTTTATATCGTCATCCGATATATATCATCATATCGCACAGCCCTATGTGAGGGTATTGCTAATTTTGTCACCATGTTGCCTAAATATACACACCTATGTAATTTATTTTGATACGATTTTTTTTTTTGGGGGGGGGGGGGATTTTGTATACTTTATTGATCCCCAGAGGGGAAATTGAGGGCATCCACCTGGATGGATGAAGCAGCCACGGTACGGCGCTATCCCTTAACCATTCACACACATATTCACACCTAGGGCCACTTTAGAGGCTCCAGTTAACCTAACCTGCATGTTTTTGGCCTGTGGGAGGAAATCGGAGAAATCCTGCAGTAAACCCACGCAGATACGGGGAGAACATGCAAACTCCACACAGATCACTATTGGTCAGGGGTGGGGATCGAACCAGGGATCCCATGGCATGACAAACAACAAATCAAATCCATGGAAAATCAAAAATGTAGTTTTCATTTGCAGTTTTTTCAGTTTTATGCAGCAAAGACATTATAGCTACATAGGATTGAGGACGCATGATGACTGTGATTATGGTCCTGAGAATTTTTGCTGATATACAAATTTAACTTTGATTTAAAATGATCCTGCTGAAACTTTCAAGGTAAAAGAAAAAACACATTTTAAGCCCCTGAACAGAAAAGGATGTTTGTCCAAAAAGGTTCACCCAGAAACAATTTTTATATCATGTCATTAAGCACCAATCTAGCCATTATCCCTTTATCTTAAGGGTTACTATACAGGACCTGTGAATGTAATTACTAATGGGCCTTTACAGAACGCCTGGTGACCTCCTGAAAGGTTTGGTTCCCATTCACAGATAACAACGCACAAGTTGACAGGAAGAAGAAGAGGAGGAAAACTACAGACAAGGCTCTGTGATTGTTGAACTAAGTGCAAAACAATTGCACTAACATTGCTTGTTTCATATATACAGTAGAAATCATGCCCAGTTGCCAATAAGCCATGCCAAATAACTTTGCAAGCACTGATTGGATATTATTTGTAGTCTTGTTTATGTAAAAGCTTTTCTTGTATCTTAAGAACCAAAGTCGGTGTTTACTCATTTTTGGCACAGTCAATGCTTTTGGTATGCAGGCCTGATATCCCCGGTGCAACTAGGGCAGGAGTCCTGGGGGGCTCCCAAAGACACGGTTTTGTTGCCAGATATAATTTCCACCTTTTTCCTAATCGGGCTTTGCAACAGCTTCTATTTATAGAGCAGGAAAAATCAATTTAGGACAAAGCTATGGGAAACATATACTGTATGTTGCAACTCACTGTTTTGATAGAATTGATCTTTAGATATGTGAAAAGAAGCCTTAAATGTCAAACATGAATACTGTATATACTTGAATATGTTGAGACACTTAAGTGCATCTTGACCCAAATTACAAACGTCTCCTAATCAGGGGATATACAGTATTTTTTTTTTATCTGATACTTTTACTCATGCTGTATGTAAGTGCTATGGGTTATTTGGGGGCTTATTTTAGGTTTATATGAGGTATTTTGGGGTTTATTTCTGCGTCACATGGTTTTCTGGGGGCAGCTACAGAAAGCTGAGATTAGCTTCTGTGTATTTGACGAAAAAATTAGATTGAATTAAAATAGAGGCAATTGTTCTGTGTAGCTTGTTCAGTCGTCTTTTTTAGCTAGATGGGAAACCCCATAATTGTTCAGATTTGTATTCTATGTGTTCAGTACACAGATATTTTCTGCGTGCATCCTTCAACCTGCAACCTGTATATCTCCAAAATGACATTGTGTTCTCTTTGAATGTTGTTCTCTAACAGTGTGTGACAGGGGGGACTCTTTGCTCTCTGTGAGCTCGCCTGAGGAGGATCATGTGTTCAGAGTGGAGATGCTCATTCTGGTGACATGCAACAGCGAGGGGTCGTGAGGTTTTAGGGCTCAGTGTGTTTGTCCCCGTAGGCATTTGGTTAAATGCTAAAGATGTCATTATCAAAATGTAGGTGCAGTCTCACTATGTGACCTCCAGAGACTGAGCAGTTTATTTGCATGAGTAATAAATAGTTAAACTGAGTTTTACTCCAAGCACCTAAAAATTAGTGTCTGTTGCACTGAGTTGCTGAACTTGTCCAGTCTGTATTATTTTAGTGCACCAATATTGGCAGAATATCAGTATCACCATCTAATATTAGTTTTGTGGCAAATAGGATGTCAGTAGCACATTTACTGTATCTGTTGTCCCATCAGTCGTGTATTTAAAAATTATTTGATATAGAGCTAGGTATGGGCAATTTGATTTCAGCATCACAGTTAATTGACACTTTCATGTTGGTTTTCTTCCCACCCTCCTCCCTTCTGGTTACTGACGGGGCTCATAATTAAGCGATGTTACACAGGAGTGTGGTATCATATCATTGCAGAGCAGTAGTAAATGAACACACTATAATAAAGACTAGGCTCATTGTCATTTCACACACAAAAACACATACCTCTTGAAGGTTTGTGGGTCACGTCAGGTGCATGGCGGCTAATTAGAATGGAACTTGCCTATTGTCCATCAAGTGGAAATTTGTCTTCGGTTCACCACATACACATCACAATGCATACTTAAATCATAAAAATTACAACCATCATTAAAAACATACATCTGCAAAACAGGAGATGATGGTTCATAAACATGTTCACATCTCCTTATTCAGTACCTAACTGCATTTGGCACAAAAGAGCCCTCATAAACATTTCTGCTTACTAAAGGAGCTCGGTATCGTCGCCCTGAAGGGAATAACTGAAACTCAGCATAAAGAGGATGGTTATCGTCACTAACAATAGATCGAGCCTATTTGGAAACAGCACCAACATACAGCTGTTCTAATGATGTTTGTGGCCACCCTATTAGTTTTCCAGAGGTTTAAACTGCTCTGTCCAGTTTCCTTTTGTTTGCCACAGTAATATTACCATAGCAAAGTGATATATTAAACACCAAAACACTTTGAATCAGAGCAACATAAACCCTTTGCAGAACATCTGCGCAGACTCCAAAGCCTCTGTTTTCTGATAAAAATAATCTCCGGTTGCATTTTTTATAAAATTATAAATGGAAGCAACATTGTCTGTAAAATTGTGTTTATCAATATATGTTCCCAAATACCTAAAACAAGTTACAGTCTCCACAGGCTGGTTGGAAAGTAACACGTGTTGCTAAATCATTATTACTCAAAATAGGTTCCTTTGTTTTATCAACATTAATTAAAAGAAAACAGGTCTTACACCAGTTCTCTAACTTATGCACCTGAGCAACAGCTTGTTAGCTGCGTTGGGGGAGTGCTTCACGCACCCATGATTGTGTCACCATCACATAGTGATTATGATTATCGGGTTCTTAAATACAGCCTTAGCTTGTCCATTCCCTCTGAGGAGACGGCGAGCCGTCAGAGGCTAACAGCAACTTAGCTTCTGCTCCTTTTAGTGTTGATATCCGTGCACTTTGCTTGTTTTTCTTGGCATCTTCAGATGAAATAGTCAGTCATCACATACTGTGTAGATGGAGACCACATTTGTTTTCATTACAAGCCATCTTTAATTGTTGTGCCCATATTCTGCTCCATCTGATCAGCACTGTAACTACGCTGCTTCCGGAGTTATGTGCCCGTGCCTGTGACTCCATGGGCACGTCTTAAGGGGGCAGTACACGAAAAGCTCTCACATACATGCACACAACGGGGAGAGAGGAAAAACTGACATGGGCAAATTTACATCAGTTCCACACCCCAAACCTCTGTTGCGGTTTTATTTTGGTGAATCGCCTAGCCCTATATAGAGCTGAAAGACAGTATTGTCAAGTATAAATTCCTCATTTATACTTTACTAGTACATACCCATGCATGCCCATAGAAACCAAGTCTAAGCAAGTGTTTCTGTATGTCTGTAGAAAGCAGGTGTAAGCAAGCATGTCATCACTCATTCAGTGATGCCTGCCTTTGATCTTTGATGGTGTCATAGTGAGTCCTATGATCGTAAACACAGAGCCGTTTTTGGTTTAGCAACTCATGACTTTGCCTCACACTAAATATAAATAAGTTTGGGAATGGTTGTCAAGATGGCAACAGAGTAGGTTGTACTTCACCGTGCTCTCTATACCCAAACCTAATAGAACAGCCTAACTGCAAAATTGATGTCCTAAAACAACCCTAAAAGGTGACTTTAACTTTCATCTCTCCAATGGTTCTACTGCTCCTGCCACAATGCCAGAGTCTGCTCAAAAAAGAACCAGTGACGGCAACAACACAAAAGAGCTAGCTTAGCTGCTAATAACGCCCACAACTATGATGGTTTGTGGCAATACAGCTTTCAAACTGACAATGATGAAGAATTCTCCCCCTCTTCCTGTAACACGGAGTAAGCCTCCAATTGCTGAGAAACCAACTTTAACTGTCACCCCAATAATGTTCTACATTCAGACATCGTATAGAGTTTGGCCGCACCTTGGACACATTCCAAAGACGGATAATTTTTTCACACATAAGGAGTTGTTCAGAACTCCTTGTGCAAGGATATAGAGTGATGATGGTCGGGTCGGTGGCAGTGGTGCACCTGTGGGCTTGTTGCCAGTCGCCAATCAAGTCTGGAAGAAGAAGATGATTTCTTGAATTATATATAGAGCGATGTAGGATATCTGATCAAGAAGAAGAAGAGTGATATAAAGTGAAGTATGTGGTGGTAATGCACCTGTAAGCTGGTTGCCAACCACCAGTCAAATCTAAAAGAAGAAGATGATGCTGTCACAACCCTTGCTAACCTCACTAACTCAAGGAGTGATGCCTTAAGAGAAAATGATGGAAAGCGTGCATGAGGAAATTGTGGGCATTAAGAAAAAAAATAAACATCATTGAGAAACGTGTTGAAACCAACAAACAAAATACCACAACCTGTATGCATCATGTAACACCTGTAACATTATGTTTGTTGCTGGAATTTAAAATTTCACGATGTTCCTGAAACTGAAAAGGAGAATGTTCAACAAGAAGTGATCCATGTGTGTCAGGGGCTCTTACCCCAAGAGAAGGAAAAAAAATCACAGATCTTGTCGATGTGCCACACCGTGTCAGGGGGAAGCAAGGTGGTGACTTCAAACCCCAAACTATCATCTTTCATTTTATTGCCAGAAGATTAAGAGATGATGTTTGGAGAGCAGTGAAAAGCAATGGCTTCTTATGAAGAAACGGCCTGCACTTCACGGAGGATCTGTGTAAAGAAGATCGAGGGTCACGATGGAGACTTTGGCCCTCCATCAAAAAAGTACAAGATGAAGGGAAAGCGACCTATTTAATTGGTGGTCAAGGCTTCATTAACAGCGTGGAACTCTCACCACAGACTGCAATGGAAGAGTGATTGACAGAGAGATGAGGGAATAAAAACGCCCAAGTTTCACCATCTTCCACTCACAAAACATGACTCTTATGCCACCTCTTTATATGGGTATGTTCAGTCCACTTCTACAGTTTACAGGTTAAACTAGAAAATGTTGTTCAAATGGGTGAGAATAATGGTAATTAAAGTGATTTAATTCAATTTAAAACTTAATCCCAGGTTATTCTTCCAGTTTGTTCTTATTACCTCTGCCAAGGAGGTTATGTAATCATCGGCGTTGGTTTGTCTGTCTGTCTGTTTGTTTGTTAGCAAGATAACTCAAAAACTTATGGACGGATTTTCATGACATTTTCACAGATTGTCAGAAATTGGGTATCCTGCAGATGATTACATTTTGGTGGTGATCCAGATCACCGTCCAGAAGAAAACCGCCATTACGGAAAATGCCATTTTCGTGAATAACTACTGAACCACTAATCCTATCATTGTCAATCCAATTGCTAGTCATATGTTTTCATGGTCAAGGAATCTGAAAACGTACACACAAACACTGTATGGGGGGAACTGTGGCCGCCATTACGGAAAATGCCATTTTCGTGAATAACTACTGAACCACTGATCCTATCATTGTCAATCCAATTGCTAGTCATATGTTTTCATGGTCAAGGAATCTGAAAACGTACACACAAACACTGTATGGGGGGAACTGTGGTGCTTGGCGGAGGTCTGCGTTCTCCGAGTGCTTTTCTAGTTGTTTAATGTTATCATTTTCTTTAACCTCTCAATGCCAGAGGGTTGTGTGACATGGATAAATACAATGCTGTATTTCTTTCTGCCAAGCAGTTTAGGTCTGATCTTTGTTTTGTTTTTTTTCCAAGAATGTCACTAGATTAGATGATAGCACGTTTTGCAGATCTCAGTGGGGAAACTTCATTTGGTTGTCTCATGGCTCAGAACATTCAGCAGGGGTAGCAATTCTAAAAAAATAGGTTCAATGGTAATATTTTACCGAATTTGATCTGGCTGGACACTTAAAGTGGTGTGAAAAAGTGTTTGCCTCCTTCCTGATTTCTCTTTTTTTTTTTTGTATGTTTGTCACACTTAAATGTTTCAGATAATCAAACAAGATAAGATAAGATAAGCCTTTATTAGTCCCACAATGGGGAAATTCCAGGATTGCAACAGCACAGGGATAGCAACACTCAGAGCAACAATCAGAAGGCAAGAGAAAAAAAAAACAAGAGCAGCAAGTATACATATGTACATATAAATATATATATAGACACACAATGCGGAGCATTGTAGCTGGATGGAATAAATATGAGTATATAAACACACAGTGTGGAGCATTGTAGCTAGATGGAATAAATATGTAGATATATAAACACACAGTACAGAGCATTGTAGCTAGATGGAATAAATATGTAAATATACAGTATAAACACAGTGCGGAGCATTGTAGCTAGATGGAATAATACGTAGATATATAAACACAGTGCGGCGCATTGTAGCTAGATGGAATAAATATGTAAATATATAAACACACACAGTGCAGAGCATTGTTGCTAGATGGGATGAAACAGCACAACCGTCTACTGTACTTAGTTATCCTACATGGTATGATTATGTACCCATTAGGGATGGGCATTCGGTGAAATTTTCTTCACCGATCGTCGGGAGAATTAATGATTAATAATCGGTTAATCATTAACATTTTTAGGTACGTAACAAGGCAGGTAGACTACATTATAACATCAGGTGCACGGAGAGCCCTCTCTCTGTTCTCGTGTTGGCTCGGCTCGGGAATCTCGCAAGGTGATTGGCCGAGACGTTTCACCCCGCAAGCTGATTGGCCGAGACGTTTTACCCACCTTGTCTCCCTGCCGGGGCCACCCAACAAACGAAGACCGCATTCATTGCTCTATCGCTCGTGTTACTTAGTCTAGCCGTGCAGAACTTTTTGCTGTTCTCTTGTGCCATTTTGTGCGAAATAGTCTTCCCGTCGAGCTACTACGCCACCTCCTGCAGCTTCCCTCGACGTGTGTACACCGAATCTTCATGACCTTCTCAATAAAGTTTCTGAAAAAAAAAAAGAATCTTCACGACCGCCATTACTCAGCGCGCAACCACTGTTGGCGGTTTCTTTGCGTAATAAGGGTGTTCCATGGACCCTGTCGATGAGGTATATTTGTATGCTGCATTGCAGTGATTGCAGTACACCTGGTCATTTTTTAAATTGAAATGGTCCCACGCAACACTTCGCCGTAACCGCTTAATGATTTGGCGATTGCCCTACGGAAGCCCGCGTGTATCAACTGAGGCACGTCAGGGTACGGCGATGGTGTAATGTTGCCCCCTGGTGCCCAAATTTTGCCATTGCATTGTTTGAGGACGGCCGTACACTAGGCCTCGGATTGTTTAAAAAAAAAAAACGGTTTGTCGACGAAAATGAACTTCCTCGGTGAAATTCTTAATGATCAATTATCGGTTAATCGGTAAATTATGCCCATCCCTAGTACCCATACATATTCTCACCCTCCATAGCGACCGGTATTTTCCTAGTTGTATGCCGGAGGGGACCATTGTGTAAGTCTATTGCGTCTTTTGCATTCAAAACTATTAGGTTGTCACGTCTTTTTGCTATCTCTGCGAGCAGCCCTGCTTAGGTTGTACAGTCTGACAACCGTAGGTAGGAAGGACCTGCGAAACCTCTCGGTTGTGCACCTAGGATGATGTAGTCTGCTGCTAAATGAGCTCCTCAGTGCATTCAGTATGTCCTGCATAGGGTGGAAGACTGGAGTGGTGGCTCAGTTGGTAGAGCATCCGCCCCACACCCGGGAGGCAGGGGTTCAAATCCCGGCCGGGTCATACCAAAGACCATATAAAAATGGTACTTTCTGCCTTCTAGCGTGGTGCTCCGCATAATGGAACGGGGAAAGTAAAGTTACACACAGAGCTACCAGAGGACTGACCCCCTGCTGTAGCTTTCACTACTAGAAACGGAGATAGGCGCCGCCCCATACACCATCATGGTGTGAAGGGAATTAACTAACTAACTAGCATAGGGTGGAACTCGGACTCCAGCAGAGATGACAGTTTAGCCACCGTCCTTCTCTCTCCTATCTCCTCCACTGGGTCAAGGCGCTGCCCCAGGACAGAGCTAGCTTTCTTGATCAGTTTGTTCAGTCTCTTCCTATCGGCTGCTGTAATGCCAAAATGCCAAAAATGCCAAAACAAATTTAAATATTAGACAAAGATAATACAAGTAAACACAAAATGCAGATTTTAAATGAAGGTGTTTATTGTTAAGGGTAAAAAAAATCCAAACCTACGTGGCCCTGTGTGAAAAAGTGATTGCCCCCTAAACCTAATAACTGGTTGGGCCACCCTTAGCAGCAACAACTGCAATCAAGTGTTTGTTATAACTGGCAATGAGTCTTTTACAGCGCTGTAGAGGAATTTTGGCCCACTCATCTTTGCAGAATTGTTATAATTCAGCCACATTGGAGGGTTTTCGAGCATGAACCGCCTTTTTAAGGTCATGCCACAGCATCTCAATCAGATTAAGGTCAGGACTTTGACTAGGCCACTCCAAAGTCTTCATTTTGTTTTTCTTAAGCCATTCAGAGGTGGACTTGCTGGTGTGTTTTGGATCATTGTCCTGCTGCAGAACCCAAGTGCACTTTGGCTTGAGGTCACAAACAGATGGCCGGACATTCTTCTTCAAGATTTTTTGGTAGACAGCAGAATTCATGGTTCCATTTACCACAGCAAGTCTTCCAGGTCCTGAAGCAGCAAAACAGCCCCAGACCATCACACTACCACCACTATACTGTATCTTACTGTTGGTATGATGTTCCTTTTCTGAAATGCTGTGTTACTTTTATGCCAGATGTAATGGGACACACACCTTCCAAAAAGTTCAACTTTTGTCTCGTCAGTCCACAGAGTATTTTCCCAAAAGTCTTGGAGCTCATCAAGATGTTTTCTGGCAAAACTGAGACGAGCCTTTATGTTCTTTTTGCTCAGCAGTGTTTTTTGTCTTGGAACTCTGCCATGCAGGCCATTTTTGCCCAGTCTCTTTCTTATGATGGAATCATGAACACTGACCTTAACTGAGGCAAGTGAAGCCTGCAATTCTTTGGATGTTGTTGTGGGGTCTTTTGTGGCCTCTTGGATGAGTTGTCTCTTGGGGTAATTTTGGTCAGTCGGCCACTCCTGGGAAGGTTCACCACTGTTCCACGTTTTTGCCATTTGTGTATAATGGCGCTCACTGTGGTTCGCTGGAGTCCCAAAGCTTTAGAAATGGCTTGAAAATTAAGCTCAGCTTCCAAAGATGTGATAAACAACAGTTAATTTATGTTTTAACAGGGGGGCAATCACTTTTTCACACAGGGCCATGTAGGTTTGGATTTTTCTTACCCTTAATAATAAACACTTTCAATTAAAAACTGCATTTTGTGTTTACTTGTGTTATCTTTGTCTAATATTTAAGTGTGTTTGATGATCTGAAACATTTAAGTGTGACAAACATACAAAAAAATTGAAATCAGGAAGGGCGCAAACACTTTCTCACACCACTCTGTGTGTGTGAGTGTGTGTGTGTGCACGCGCGCGCGCACAATGGACAAAATTGACAAAATTGCTCGCAATGGACAAAATTGTTGGTACCCCTCTGTTAATTAAAGAAAAGCCCACAATGGTCACAGAAATAACTTGAATCTGACAAAAATGGTAATAAATAAAATTTCTATGAAAATTAACCAATGAAAATCAGACAATGCTTTTGAATTGTGGTTCAACAGAATTACTTTAAAAAACAAACTCATGAAACAGGCCTGGACAAAAATGATGGTACCCCTAGAAAAGACTGAAAATAATGTGACCATAGGGACATGATCAACCAAGATAAGATAAGCCTTTATTAGTCCCACAATGGGGAAATTCCAGGATTGCAACAGCACAGGGATAGCAACACTCAGAGCAACAATCAGAAGGCAAGAAAAAAAAGCAAGAGTAGCTAATATACATATGTACATATTACTATAAATATATACTGTATATACTGTATACACACAGACACACAGTGCAGAGCATTGTAGCTGGATGGAATAAATATATGAGTATATAAACACACAGTGCGGAGCATTGTAGCTAGATGGAATAAATATGTAGATATATAAACACCCACAGTACAGAGCATTGCAGCTAGATGTGTCCTCTAATTAACATCACAGGTGTCTACAAACTTGTAATCAGTCAGTCAGCCTATTTAAAGAGTGACAAGTAGTCACTGTGCTGTTTGGTGACATGGTGTGTACCACACTAAACATGGACCAGAGGAAGCAAAGGAGAGAGTTGTCTCAGGAGATTAGAAAGAAAATTATAGACAAGCATGTTAAAGGTAAAGGCTAAAAGACCATCTCCAAGCAGCTTGATGTTCCTGTGACTACAGTTGCACATATTATTCAGAAATTTAAGATCCACAGGACTGTAGCCAACCTCCCTGGACGTGGCCGCAGGAGGAGACGGATAATAGGAATGGTAACAAAAGAGCCCAGAACAACCTCTAAACACATTCATGGTGAACTCCAAGGTCAAGGTACATCAGTGTCAGATCGCACCATCCGTCGTCGTATGAGCCGAAGTGGACTTCATGGGAGACGACCAAGGAGGACACCACTGTTGAAAACAAATCATAAAAAAGCCAGACTGGAATTTGCCAAACTGCATGTGGACAAGCCACAAAGCTTCTGGGAGAATGTCCTATGGACAGACGAGACAAAACTGGAACTTTTTGGCAAGGCACATCAGCTCTATGTTCACAGACACAAAAATGAAGCATACCAAGAAAAGAACACTGTCCCTACTGTGAAACATGGAGGAGGTTGTGTTATGTTGTGGGGCTGCTTTGCTGCATCTGGCACAGGGTGTCTTGAATCTGTGCAGGGTACAATGAAATCTCAAGACTATCAAGGTATTCTAGAGAGAAATGTGCTGCCCAGTGTCAGACGGCTTCGTCTCAGTCGCAGGTCATGGGTCTTGCAACAGGATAAAGACCCAAAACACACAGCTAAAAACACCCAAGAATGGCTAAGAGCGAAACATTGGACTATTCTAAAGTGGCCTTCTATGAGCCCTGATCTAAATCCTATTGAACATCTGTAGAAGGAGCTGAAACATGCCGTCTGGAGAAGGCACCCTTCAAACCTGAGACAACTGGAGCAGTTTGCTCATGAGGAGTGGACCAAAATACCTGCTGAGAGGTGCAGAAGTCTCATTGACAGTTACAGAAATCGTTTGATTGCAGTGATTGCCTCAAAAGGTTGTGCAACAAAATATTAAGTTAAGGGTACCATCATTTTTGTCCAGGCCTGTTTCATGAGTTTGTTTTTTAAAATAATTCTGTTGAACCACAATTCAAAAGCATTGTCTGATTTTCATTGGTTAATTTTCATAGACTTTTTATTTATTACGATTTTTGTCAGATTCAAGTTATTTCTGTGACCATTGTGGGTTTTTTTTTTCATTAACAGAGGGGTACCAACAATTCTGTCCACGTGTGTGTGTGTGTGTACTGTATATCAATTAATATCAGGCTTGTGTTGGAGCATAGTGTTATATTTCAGTCTCTTGGCAGATTTTGTTTGGGGTATTATTTTTATTCGGGCATCAAAACAAAAATCATCTGTTCCCCGTGCCATTACACACCTTTCCTGAAAATGTCATCAAAATCCCTTCCTAACTTTTTGAGTTATGTTGGTAACAGACAAACCAACCAACAGATGCCACTGAAAACATTACCTCCTCCCTTGGCAGAGGTAATATATAGGTTGAAAAGATACATTTTTATTAAAACTGTAACACTGAAAATGGGGGAAAAACATGTTTGAACGTCTTTATTTCAATAGGAAAAATTCCTAAATGTAGATGGGAAAATGAACAAGAATGCAACAATCCACTTCCGGTTATGGCTGCCACGTAGGACGGACGTGTCTCGCTCTGCTCTGCTCCTGGAGAAAAAAAATCGGCAAATAACTCTCTCATTTGGGACAGAACGTATCCCAGCATTTGGGCGAGGATATGTCGGCGAAGCCTAAGGCTGGAAAACCAGGAAAAGGAAAAAGCGAGCCGCCGAAACAGTCCAAATTAACGGACTTTCAGGTCTGTGACGCAGCAAACAAAACTCCATATATGGCGGAGGAAGCTGGCGGCGGTGCGATGTTTGCGGGGAATGGCGCAGATGCGCTGATGGCTGCCATGAGTTCAATGAGAGCGGACTTTTCCTCTAGATTTGATGGGATTATGACAGCGTTGGAAGGAATAAGAAAGGAATTGGGTGACTGTGTAGAACGAACGGCGCAGATGGAGCTCCGTCTCGCTAGTGCTGAAGATGACGTCACCCGTCTTCAATTAAAGGTGCGCACTTTGGAAAAAAAAAATAAATCTCTGGAAGATAATATTTTGGATTTGGAATCTCGGTCGAGACAGAATAATTTGAGGCTGGTGGGTCTTCCAGAGGAATCAGAAGGTCGGGACGTATGTTCCTTTCTGGAAAAGTGGATTCCGGAGGTGCTGGGCAGCGAGGAGTTGCAATCAGCAGTGGTTCTGGAAAAAGCACATCGTATTGGCCCACGGAGAGATAAGGGACCGCCGAGGACCTTAATTATGAAGTTTCTTAGCAACAGAGACAGGATGAAGATCTTCAACGCTGCACGTGCTAAAGGAGAGATTAAACACCAGGACCAGCAGGTGCGGTTCTACCCAGATTTGGCTACAGGAATCCAGCAATTGAGGAAGCAGTTTGATCCCGTACGTAAGGAGCTGCGCAACCTTGGGATTCGTCATGGTGTAATCTATCCTGCGAGACTGCTGACCACGTATGAGGGCAGAACCCACATCTTCAAGACCCCAGAGGAGGCGCAGGAGTTCATCAAGAAGATCAAAGAAGAAGAAGAGACTGGTGGGAGCTAAGCATGAGCAAAATATAAGGTAGAATAATTAAGCATTTGCACAGGCATCTGACTGACTTGAAGTAAATAGTAAGTTTACAAAATATAGATTGTATTATATATTAAAAAAACAAAACAAAAACAAAACAAACAAAAAAAAAACTATGATGTACAAAGTTGTTAAAAATTTTGGAGTTAAGTTGGAAAACTACAGAGGAGAGTTAATGTTACGTCATTAAAAGCAGTAGAGTTGGGGTGATTGGGAGGATGAAGAAGGAGTGGCTTAGGCTGTTCCCCGTGGGTGTGGAACAGTCGATGGCTATATCGGGAGACAGAATTTTTCTTTTGATTTTGGGGGGTTTGCCACAAGTGTGGGAAGGGGAAATTTGTTTGTGTGTAGTTTGTAGGATGAATGTTCAACCACTCATGTTTTTGCTTCTCTGTATGAGCATGTTTACACTGCAAGGTAATCCCAAACTCTCTATTGATCATGGACCAAAGTGTTAATCTTAATTTAACTTCATGGAATTGCAGAGGTCTACAAAATTTAAAAAAACTTAAACAAGTTATGAATAAAATAAAGGACATGGGTTCAAGAATTGTGTTTTTACAAGAAACTCATCTGATAGAGGAGGATGTTAAAAGAATTAGGAGTAGATGGCAGGGAAGTGTATTCACCTCTTCATTTTCATCCCGAGCCAGGGGAGTTATGACTCTCATACATAAATCAGTTCCTTTTCAGGTGAAAAATGTAATTGGAGACAAATTTGGAAGATATGTAATCATTCAAGGTTCTTTGCTATTAGAAAATATAAATCTTGTGAACTTATATGGTCCCAATATAGATGATCAGAAGTTCTTTGCTAATTTATTTCTCATCTTATCATCACTTACAGGGCAACATATAATAGCAGGGGATTTTAATTGTACATTGAATCCAGGTGTGGATAGATCAACAGGACTGGATTGTACGCACATTGGATGTAGGATGACTATTAATCATTTTATGAAAGAATTGAGATTGTTAGATATATGGAGAGAAATGAAACCACAAGTTAAAGCCTATTCTTGTTATTCCAGTACCTACAAGACATTCTCACGTATTGATTATTTTTTGATTTCCACAGAATTAAGGTCCAAGATTCAAAACTGCTTTTATGATAACATCGTGATTTCTGATCATGCACCCTGTTGTCTAATATATGTAGATAAAAAATTGACAAAGGAATCAGGTAGATGGCAATTCCAGCATAAATGGCTTCAGGATGAGGAATTTGTCAAGTATATAGAAAAACAGATAGACGAGTTCTTTGACATCAATACTACACAAACATCAGCATGTGTAAAGTGGGAGGCTTTCAAAGCTTTTATTAGGGGACATATTATTAGTTATACAGGATCAAAATCTAAGAAGACTCGAGAGGAGAGAGCTAAATTGGAACATAAAATAAAAAGTCTTCAGGAAAAAGTGTATGCAGGAAGTGACCCAAGGTTGGAGAATGAATTACTGATTTTGAGAGCTGAATACGACAAAAAATCAGCGAATAGAGCTGCCTCGAGTCTTCTAAGATTGAAACAATCTTTTTATGAACAAGGTGAAAAATCAGGAAAATTATTAGCATGGCAGATTAAACAATTGGAAATTAAAACACCAATTACCAGTATTATAAGTAAGGGACAGGTAGTTATAGATCCTTTAGAAATTAATAGAGCCTTTAGAGATTACTATGAAAAATTATATGATACCAAAAATGAACCTGATTTAACAAAACTAAATGGGTTTTTGAACGAACTATCTATACCGTGTATTCCAAATGAAAACAGGGAGATATTGGAGTCTAAAATTAGTCAAGAAGAAGTTGGGCTAGCCATTGATAATATGAAATCAGGAAAAAGTGCAGGACCAGATGGTCTTCCAGTTGACCTTTATAAAAAATTTAAGAATAAATTAATAAAACCTTTTTTGGAAATGGTTTTAGAAGCATTTCAAAATAATAATTTACCATCATACATAAATAATGCCTTAATTATACTGTTGCCAAAACCAGGTAAGCCCTCTAATAAATGTGAAAATATGAGACCAATAAGCCTATTAAACGCCGACCTTAAGATAATCTGTAAAATTTTAGCAAGACGAATACAAGAAATTTTACCAAATATTATTAATCGAGATCAGAATGGCTTTATAAAGGGTAGACAAGGCTTCCATAATGTAAGAAGACTATTTAATATTATTTATTTTAATAAAGAAGCACCGGATACAGCTCTCCTATCATTGGACGCCGAAAAGGCCTTTGATAGAGTTGAATGGCCCTTTCTTTTTGAAGTCCTACAAAGGTTTGGACTTGGAAATAATTTCATAAAATGGGTTCAAATAATATACAATAATGCTACAGCAGAAATCCTAACAAATAACAATATTTCAAAACCAATAAAAATCAATAGAGGATGTCGACAAGGCTGTCCACTTTCACCTTTACTGTTTACTATGGCAATTGAACCTTTAGCGATAGCGATACGTTTACATTCACAAATATATGGAATTAAAGTTGGACCAACAGAACATAAAATCTCCCTGTACGCCGATGATATAATTTTGTTTATGTCGAATCTAAAAAAATCAATTCCAACCTTGTTGAATTTAATAAAGAATTTTGGGGAAATATCAGGATATAAAATAAATAAAACTAAATCTTCAATATTAATGCTAAATGAGACCCAGAGAAATTACCCAGCCCCTGAGGTAAATCAATTCAGTGTTGTAAATCAGTTTAAATATTTAGGAATCCAAATTATGCCTAAGCTAGAATCAGTCGCCAGTGTCAACTATGAAGCCTTAATGTCAGATATCAATGAGTTAACTCAGAGATGGATGTCACTACCAATGTCGATGATCGGGAGAATCAATATACTTAAAAGTAATATTTTACCTAAAATACTTTATTTATTTCAATACATTCCCTTATCACCACCTTTAGATCTATTCTCAAGAATAAAAAAAAAGTTAGTGGAATTTATATGGAACAACAGGAGGGCTAGATTACGTTTGTCTTTATTATATTTACCATTTGATCGTGGAGGTCTGAAATGTCCAAATTTTATGTTGTACTATTGGTCGGCACAACTGAGGTCTATGACATATTATTTTTCATCAAATGATCTCCCTCACTGGACTGAAATGGAATCATACAATTTACCTTTACCTCTTCCCATATTCATATACTCAGATTCGGCAAAAAAATTACAAAAACAAGTTAAAAATCCATTTGTAAAGCATATGATCAAAATATGGTGTGAAGCTAAAAACTATTTAAAAGAACCACAGTTATTGTCACAATTTAGTCCAATATGGGGTAATCAATATTTTAAACCAGGGAGAGCGGACGCTGTATTTAAAGTATGGAATTTAAAAGGGATACAAAAGATTCAGGATTTATATTTGCCATGTGCAGACAACATAATGTCTTTTGAAGAGCTGAGGATCAAATTTAATCTCAATAGAACACATTTTTTTAAATATCTTCAACTTAGAAACTTTATTCGATCAAATCAAAATAAAGCTCTCACTCGACCTATTTATTCATCCTTGGAAAAAATGATGATGAAAGATAGTAAAAGAAAGGGTATTATTTCAGAGTTTTATAACTCATTGACACTATCTTCAAGTGAAAATTCACTGAAAAGATTAAACTACTGGAAAGAAGATCTGCAAATTGAAATTTCAGAGGAACAATGGGAATTGGCTTGTACAGAAGCTCAAACCAAATCAATAAATGCACGCCTTAAATTGATACATTTCAAATGGTTAATGCGGATGTATGTTACACCGGAGGAGTTAAATAGATATAACAAAAATATACCAGATACATGCACAAAATGCATGGAAAGTAAAGGAACCCTATTTCATTGTTTATGGGAATGTAGATTAATAAGAATGTTTTGGGAGGAGGTGAGGGTAACAATTGAAAAAATAATCTCAAAACAAATCATATTGAATCCTAAACTGTTTTTGTTGGGTCTGTACCCAGAAAAGCATAATTTCAATAAAAGTGAAAGAACATTCATAGACCTCAGTTTGCTTAATGCCAAAAAATGTATTGCACTATTATGGAAAAAGACTCATAGACCAGATGTGACTCAGTGGTTAAGACAGATGTTAACAAACCTTCCATTAGAAAGAATAACATATATACTGAAATCAAAGGAAATTGTGTTTGAGAATATATGGAGACCTTTTATTGATTATGTAAAAAATTTAAACATAACTCTTGAAGAAGAAGGTGAATGATGTGTGTGGACCTTGTAAATTCCAAACTGGTGAACATAATATGTATACTAATGTATTGGATTGTCTAGACTAAACAGAGGAGCATTGTTGAAGACTTGATTTTGTTGGTGGTTGTTGGTGTTTTTAGGGTATTTTTTTTTTTTTGTAGTACTTTAGTGTTAGTGTTTGATTGTTTGTATCATGTTTGTTAAAAAAAAAAAAAAGGTTCAATAAAGATATTGTGGAAAAAGAATGCAACAATCAAAACAAAATTGGGATTTTATTCTAAAAAGTTACACAGATTGGACTTCCGGTTATGGCTGCCACGTAGGACGGACGTGTCTCGCTCTGCTCTGCTCCTGGAGAAAAAAAATCGGCAAATAACTCTCTCATTTGGGACAGAACGTATCCCAGCATCTGGGCGAGGATATGTCGGCGAAGCCTAAGGCTGGAAAACCAGGAAAAGGAAAAAGCGAGCCGCCGAAACAGTCCAAATTAACGGACTTTCAGGTCTGTGACGCAGCAAACAAAACTCCATATATGGTGGAGGAGGCTGGCAACGGTGCGATATCTGCGGGGAATGGCGCAGATGCGCTGATGGCTGCCATGAGTTCAATGAGAGCGGACTTTTCCTCTAGATTTGATGGGATTATGACAGCGTTGGAAGGAATAAGAAAGGAATTGGGTGACTGTGTAGAACGAACGGCGCAGATGGAGCTCCGTCTCGCTAGTGCTGAAGATGACGTCACCCGTCTTCAATTAAAGGTGCGCACTTTGGAAAAAAAAAAAAAAATCTCTGGAAGATAATATTTTGGATTTGGAATCTCGGTCGAGACAGAATAATTTGAGGCTGGTGGGTCTTCCAGAGGAATCAGAAGGTCGGGACGTATGTTCCTTTCTGGAAAAGTGGATTCCGGAGGTGCTGGGCAGCGAGGAGTTGCAATCAGCAGTGGTTCTGGAAAAAGCACATCGTATTGGCCCACGGAGAGATAAGGGACCGCCGAGGACCTTAATTATGAAGTTTCTTAGCAACAGAGACAGGATGAAGATCTTCAACGCTGCACGTGCTAAAGGAGAGATTAAACACCAGGACCAGCAGGTGCGGTTCTACCCAGATTTGGCCACAGGAATCCAGCAATTGAGGAAGCAGTTTGATCCCGTACGTAAGGAGCTGCGCAACCTTGGGATTCGTCATGGTGTAATCTATCCTGCGAGACTGCTGACCACGTATGAGGGCAGAACCCACATCTTCAAGACCCCAGAGGAGGCGCAGGAGTTCATCAAGAAGATCAAAGAAGAAGAAGAGACTGGTGGGAGCTAAGCATGAACAAAATATAAGGTAGAATAATTAAGCATTTGCACAGGCATCTGACTGACTTGAAGTAAATAGTAAGTTTACAAAATATAGATTGTATTATATATTAAAAAAACAAAACAAAAACAAAACAAACAAACAAAAAAACTATGATGTACAAAGTTGTTAAAAATTTTGGAGTTAAGTTGGAAAACTACAGAGGAGAGTTAATGTTACGTCATTAAAAGCAGTAGAGTTAGGGTGATTGGGAGGATGAAGAAGGAGTGGCTTAGGCTGTTCCCCGTGGGTGTGGAACGGTCGATGGCTATATCGGGAGACAGAATTTTTCTTTTGATTTTGGGGGGTTTGCCACAAGTGTGGGAAGGGGAAATTTGTTTGTGTGTAGTTTGTAGGATGAATGTTCAACCACTCATGTTTTTGCTTCTCTGTATGAGCATGTTTACACTGCAAGGTAATCCCAAACTCTCTATTGATCATGGACCAAAGTGTTAATCTTAATTTAACTTCATGGAATTGCAGAGGTCTACAAAATTTAAAAAAACTTAAACAAGTTATGAATAAAATAAAGGACATGGGTTCAAGAATTGTGTTTTTACAAGAAACTCATCTGATAGAGGAGGATGTTAAAAGAATTAGGAGTAGATGGCAGGGAAGTGTATTCACCTCTTCATTTTCATCCCGAGCCAGGGGAGTTATGACTCTCATACATAAATCAGTTCCTTTTCAAGTGAAAAATGTAATTGGAGACAAATTTGGAAGATATGTAATCATTCAAGGTTCTTTGCTATTAGAAAATATAAATCTTGTGAACTTATATGGTCCCAATATAGATGATCAGAAGTTCTTTGCTAATTTATTTCTCATCTTATCATCACTTACAGGGCAACATATAATAGCAGGGGATTTTAATTGTACATTGAATCCAGGTGTGGATAGATCAACAGGACTGGATTGTACGCACATTGGATGTAGGATGACTATTAATCATTTTATGAAAGAATTGAGATTGTTAGATATATGGAGAGAAATGAAACCACAAGTTAAAGCCTATTCTTGTTATTCCAGTACCTACAAGACATTCTCACGTATTGATTATTTTTTGATTTCCACAGAATTAAGGTCCAAGATTCAAAACTGCTTTTATGATAACATCGTGATCTCTGATCATGCACCCTGTTGTCTAATATATGTAGATAAAAAAATTGACAAAGGAATCAGGTAGATGGCAATTTCAGCATAAATGGCTTCAGGATGAGGAATTTGTCAAGTATATAGAAAAACAGATAGACGAGTTCTTTGACATCAATACTACACAAACATCAGCATGTGTAAAGTGGGAGGCTTTCAAAGCTTTTATTAGGGGACATATTATTAGTTATACAGGATCAAAATCTAAGAAGACTCGAGAGGAGAGAGCTAAATTGGAACATAAAATAAAAAATCTTCAGGAAAAAGTGTATGCAGGAAGTGACCCAAGGTTGGAGAATGAATTACTGATTTTGAGAGCTGAATACGACAAAAAATCAGCGAATAGAGCTGCCTCGAGTCTTCTAAGATTGAAACAATCTTTTTATGAACAAGGTGAAAAATCAGGAAAATTATTAGCATGGCAGATTAAACAATTGGAAATTAAAACACCAATTACCAGTATTATAAGTAATGGACAGGTAGTTATAGATCCTTTAGAAATTAATAGAGCCTTTAGAGATTACTATGAAAAATTATATGATACCAAAAATGAACCTGATTTAACAAAACTAAATGGGTTTTTGAATGAACTATCTATACCGTGTATACCAAATGAAAACAGGGAGATATTGGAGTCTAAAATTAGTCGAGGAGAAGTTGGGCTAGCCATTGATAATATGAAATCAGGAAAAAGTGCAGGACCAGATGGTCTTCCAGTTGACCTTTATAAAAAATTTAAGAATAAATTAATAAAACCTTTTTTGGAAATGGTTTTAGAAGCATTTCAAAATAATAATTTACCATCATACATAAATAATGCCTTAATTATACTGCTGCCAAAACCAGGTAAGCCCTCTAATAAATGTGAAAATATGAGACCAATAAGCCTATTAAACGCCGACCTTAAGATAATCTGTAAAATTTTAGCAAGACGAATACAAGAAATTTTACCAAATATTATTAATCGAGATCAGAATGGCTTTATAAAGGGTAGACAAGGCTTCCATAATGTAAGAAGACTATTTAATATTATTTATTTTAATAAAGAAGCACCGGATACAGCTTTCCTATCATTGGACGCCGAAAAGGCCTTTGATAGAGTTGAATGGCCCCTTTCTTTTTGAAGTCCTACAAAGGTTTGGACTTGGAAATAATTTCATAAAATGGGTTCAAATAATATACAATAATGCTACAGCAGAAATCCTAACAAATAACAATATTTCAAAACCAATAAAAATCAATAGAGGATGTCGACAAGGCTGTCCACTTTCACCTTTACTGTTTACTATGGCAATTGAACCTTTAGCGATAGCGATACGTTTACATTCACAAATATATGGAATTAAAGTTGGACCAACAGAACATAAAATCTCCCTGTACGCCGATGATATAATTTTGTTTATGTCGAATCTAAAAAAAATCAATTCCAACCTTGTTGAATT
This sequence comes from Pholidichthys leucotaenia, assembly GCA_020510985.1. Taxonomy (NCBI): domain Eukaryota; kingdom Metazoa; phylum Chordata; class Actinopteri; order Cichliformes; family Pholidichthyidae; genus Pholidichthys; species Pholidichthys leucotaenia. Next base: position 252,481,418 of record CM035846.1, on the reverse strand, counting down.
TAATAAAGAATTTTGGGGAAATATCAGGATATAAAATAAATAAAACTAAATCTTCAATATTAATGCTAAATGAGACCCAGAGAAATTACCCAGCCCCTGAGGCAAATCAATTCAATGTTGTAAATCAGTTTAAATATTTAGGAATCCAAATTATGCCTAAGCTAGAATCAGTCGCCAGCGTCAACTATGAAGCCTTAATGTCAGATATCAATGAGTTAACTCAGAGATGGATGTCACTACCAATGTCGATGATCGGGAGAATCAATATACTTAAAAGTAATATTTTACCTAAAATACTTTATTTATTTCAATACATTCCCTTATCACCACCTTTAGATCTATTCTCAAGAATAAAAAAAAAGTTAGTGGAATTTATATGGAACAACAGGAGGGCTAGATTACGTCTGTCTTTATTATATTTACCATTTGATCGTGGAGGTCTGAAATGTCCAAATTTTATGTTGTATTATTGGTCGGCACAACTGAGGTCTATGACATATTATTTTTCATCAAATGATCTCCCTCACTGGACTGAAATGGAATCATACAATTTACCTTTACCTCTTCCCATATTCATATACTCAGATTCGGCAAAAAAATTACAAAAACAAGTTAAAAATCCATTTGTAAAGCATATGATCAAAATATGGTGTGAAGCTAAAAACTATTTAAAAGAACCACAGTTATTGTCACAATTTAGTCCAATATGGGGTAATCAATATTTTAAACCAGGGAGAGCGGACGCTGTATTTAAAGTATGGAATTTAAAAGGGATACAAAAGATTCAGGATTTATATTTGCCATGTGCAGATAACATAATGTCTTTTGAAGAGCTGAGGATCAAATTTAATCTCAATAGAACACATTTTTTTAAATATCTTCAACTTAGAAACTTTATTCGATCAAATCAAAATAAAGCTCTCACTCGACCTATTTATTCATCCTTGGAAAAAATGATGATGAAAGATAGTAAAAGAAAGGGTATTATTTCAGAGTTTTATAACTCATTGACACTATCTTCAAGTGAAAATTCACTGAAAAGATTAAACTACTGGAAAGAAGATCTGCAAATTGAAATTTCGGAGGAACAATGGGAATTGGCTTGTACAGAAGCTCAAACCAAATCAATAAATGCACGCCTTAAATTGATACATTTCAAATGGTTAATGCGGATGTATGTTACACCGGAGGAGTTAAATAGATATAACAAAAATATACCAGATACATGCACAAAATGCATGGAAAGTAAAGGAACCCTATTTCATTGTTTATGGGAATGTAGATTAATAAGAATGTTTTGGGAAGAGGTGAGGGTAACAATTGAAAAAATAATCTCAAAACAAATCATACTGAATCCTAAACTGTTTTTGTTGGGTCTGTACCCAGAAAAGCATAATTTTAATAAAAGTGAAAGAACATTCATAGACCTCAGTTTGCTTAATGCCAAAAAATGTATTGCACTATTATGGAAAAAGACTCATAGACCAGATGTGACTCAGTGGTTAAGACAGATGTTAACAAACCTTCCATTAGAAAGAATAACATATATACTGAAATCAAAGGAAATTGTGTTTGAGAATATATGGAGACCTTTTATTGATTATGTAAAAAATTTAAACATAACTCTTGAAGAAGAAGGTGAATGATGTGTGTGGACCTTGTAAATTCCAAACTGGTGAACATAATATGTATACTTATGTATTGGATTGTCTAGACTAAACAAAGGAGCATTGTTGAAGACTTGATTTTGTTGGTGGTTGTTGGTGTTTTTAGTGCATTTTTTTTTTGTAGTACTTTAGTGTTAGTGTTTGATTGTTTGTATCATGTTTGTTAAAAAAAAAAAAAGGGTTCAATAAAGATATTGTGGAAAAAAAAAAAAAGTTACACAGATTGAAAAGCAAAAAAGTACTCAAGACACTGGTTTCACACAGTGGAACTTTCAGGGTCATTTTTTTTCTTTTACCCTTTAATACACCCCAGTTTGTTTCTGTTTTAGTTTTGTCTTTAATCCATTTTCATTTTGTCAGATTTTTTGTGATGATTTATATATCCACGATTTTTGTTTCCTAATTCTTTCAACAAAGTTCATTTAAAAAAAAAAAACTTCTAGTGTTGCCAAGGTAAAGTGAAGTGTGTCTTCATGCCCTTGCAGACTTGCACACTCGAGCACTACTGATGGCTGCAGCCTGTCTATGAGGGCTCAGGGCTTGAGGGCTTAGGGAAGAGATTGAGATTTGGCCCTAGACTCAGTTACCACCAGCCTCCTGTTCTTACTCCTATACACTCTCCTGTTGCCAAAACATGCTGCGTTCTGGCAGCAACAAGGAAATTGGAGCCCTTTTTCAAAAAGATGTTGTTGCTGTACTACTGTATGTGTCATAGCACATTGGAGTCTTTTTGTGGATGGGAGAAGCTATTTTACATAATAGCATTTATATCATAATTGAGTCATGCTGCAACTACAGGACATGTTTGTACTTTTTTTGTCAATAAAGCTTGGAAGAAGAGAAGTTGGTTGTCATTTGGAACGACAAAAAAAACTGTTGGTATGGTTTTTAATGTTATCAGCGGGTGTGCCATCTTACCAACTTTATACAAATGAGCTCCATCCAGTCCTGTACATGGGCTGCACAGAACTCATGCTAAACATCTAAACTAGCAGCTTTTGATGTCAAATTCATTCATCTTCTTCCGCTTAATCCTGTTCGGGTCGCGGGGGGGCTGGAGCCTATCCCAGCATCTTTGGGCGAGAGGCAGGGTACACCCTGGACAGATCGCCAGTCCATCACAGGGCAACACAGAGAGACAGACAACCTTTCACACTCTCAGTCATACCTAAGGACAATTTAGAATCCCCAGCTTTGATGCCAATTAACCTAACTTGCATGTTTTTGGCATGTGGGAGGAATCCGGAGAAATCCCGGAGTAAACCCACGCAGACACGGGGAGAACATGCAAACTCCACACAGATCACTGTTGGTCGGGGGCTGGGATCGAACCCAGGATCCCCCGGCCAAGGGTGAGTTGCTGTGCTGCCGCAGTGCTAACCACTCCGCCACAAAAAAAAAAAAAAAAAAAAAAAAACAGATTCAGCAGCACAACACTTACATATCACCTTAGATATGTTCAAACACTTCTCGCTGCTTTGTTATCCAAATATCAAAGAAAGGTTACTGCTGACTGAGACAGTTTGGACATTTGTGAACAGCCCACCCACAGTTCTGGGTATCGTCCAGTCAGGACACCTCTGCGTTTGTGGGAGGGCTGTTGGCGGGCTAGAAAAGCTGTCAATCATTTATTGGCGCCTTATTTATTTCTTGTGATCCGATACTGTTTTTTGCTTCTTCGTGCCTTGTCCATTGGAGGGCAGTGGAACTTTGGTTCTGCTGAATTGTGTGTAAAGGTGGGCTCATCTGACACAGAACACCACGGTTCTGGGACTATGAAGCCAGAGCAGCCTGGAGCCTTTCTGGTCTTTCAGAACTAAAAGGGCAATGAAGAGGAAAATGTGAAGGACTTGTACAACAGCCTTGCTCTTTACTGAAACACGAAATGTGAAGGACTTCAGCGTGTTGTTGAGGAGTGGCCGAGCTCTTTAAGTTGCAGAAATTATTTGCACTGTGCTGTCAGATTGAGTAAAAAATAAAATGGATGCCAAAATACATTTTAGCAGCTGTTAATATAACTGAATATTCCTCACAGATGAGGTGTGCATCTGAGAAAGTTGTTGTTAGCGTTTCTTTAAATCTTATGAGTCATGCTGTTCGCTATTAAATTAACTAACTTAAGGCAGGAGGCAATAAGAGATTTTTTTCTACCTTTTTTTTTCTTTAAGTGTGTTTGTTTTCTGTTGCAGTTGGGGGATGGCGGTCAACGTATATTCTACCTCAATAACCCAGGAGACTATGAGCAGGCATGACATCACTGCCTGGGTTAACGATATTCTCTGCCTAAACTATACAAAAGTGGAGCAGCTCTCATCAGGTACGACTAGCCTAACCCTCCCTCTCTTCATCTCGTCCTCATTCTCACATTTTTACTGTGTTTGTCTACATGGCTGTTTGAGATGGGAAGCTCGTTTTGCAGAGATTAAGCGTCTTCCAGAATAATAGTTTTCTTTCAAAGCTGGCAGTTGAGGCAACCTGTGGAAACATGCTCACCTCTCCCAGCCAGAGTGTTGTCTATAAATAAATCTGTAGCTTCCCACGTTCTCCTGCCATGACCAAGTAATCCAATTTCACTCACCCTCTGCCTGCACAGATGCGTGCACAGCCCTGATTTTCCTTGGCTGTTTGATTGAAATAGATTGGGTCTTATGGACTCCTGGTTTTGCTCATGGGAAGTTTATCATGGGTTGAGCTGGTTTCGTCTGAGAGACAAACAAGATTTTAAAAAAACACGACTTAAGATATTTTCAGATTTAATAATTCTGGAAAACTCTATGACAAAAATTGAATCTCAACATTATCAAACCAAAATATAACAATGGATTGATCCCGTGCAAGCATCCCCATTTTCTCTGAAAGTTACCTGAATGTTTAAGTACCTTTTCATTTCAGAGCAATAAATAAACTTAAGTAAGTAAATAAATGCCAGTAAACATGTAATTAATCCTGATGTCTGTACAGGACTTTAACAGTTATTTTATCTGTGTGAAATCCTGTCCAATCATTTACCACATGTTAAACAGTGGTGTCCTGATGTAACTAACATTAATGTTGAAGTGTTGACAAATTGGCTCAATTTCAGAAAATATGAGTTAATATTTGAACACATTAAAAATTAACCTGACAGGCAAAGTGAAAGTAAAATGAAGGCCAGTATTATATCAAGATTTTTGGTCCAGTAGCCTTTTAACATTAAAACCATTGCTTAAAGTACAAAATTTACTGTACTTTTAATGTTCTCCTGCAGTGCGCCACCTTCCTTAAACAGTAGGGTACGTCTCAAAAGCGCTATCCAGTAATAACTTTTATTTATTCCCTTTGGGTGCCACAGATAATTGTATCCCTAGGGGAACATCAGATTTCTTGTCCCACTATGGGAAAAATGTTATATTGAAAAGACTGTATTCATTCAGTATACACCTGTATCAAACTGGGAGGGGCGTTACACCCTTAATTACTGTGCACAAGTCTAGGAGATAACAATATGCTGGCTCCCTGTGACTTAAAAAATACAAGAAAAAAATAAATGCAAATTCATAGTTAAAGTAGTAAATTTAGTAGAAAATTACCAAATTCATGACAGGAAACTTTTCAACTTTTTGTGATGGAAAACTTGTAATTTTATGAGACATGGTAAATTTACATTTAAAAAGTAGTAAATGTATAATTATAACAAGACACAGATTGATGATAAATATCACAAATACACAAGTAAGTAGTCACAATTTACAGGAAAATTTCTGAACTTGTATGATAAGGTTAAAAAGTTCCTTAATAAGGAAACTTACTTGGCTCTGTTTTATTCCCCACTGGAAAGGATGTCTATTATTCTCAGATACTTTTTTTTTTTAACTTGTAGGTGCTGCCTATTGCCAGTTCATGGATCTGCTCTTTCCTGGCTGTATCAATCTTAAAAAGGTCAAGTTTCAAGCTAAATTAGAACATGAGTACATCCACAATTTCAAGCTGTTGCAGGCATCTTTCAAAAGGATGAATGTGGACAAGGTGAGTCATTCATCATTCTGGTCCTGATTGTTGTTGTTGCTCAGCTGTTGCTTATTTTTGTTACCTCTCTTTTTTTCACTTTAATATCTAGATTATTCCTGTGGAGAAACTGGTTAAAGGCAGATTTCAGGACAATCTTGATTTCATCCAGTGGTTTAAGAAGTTCTTTGATGCCAATTATGACGGTAAAGAGTACGACCCGGTTGAAGCCAGGCAGGGTCAGGATGCCATTCCCCCTCCTGACCCTGGCGAGCAAATCTTCAACCTGCCAAAGAAGTCTCACCACGCAGCGAGCTCCCCTACTGCTGGTAATTCTTTAAAATATAATTCAGTTACAGTTTGCTGCTTCACCGACGGCGTACATGTTGTTATTCAGTATCTTTCTGAGCTTTATTAGGCCATCTGTCATGATTCTAATTGGATACAGATGCATAGTGGCTCTCAGTCATAAGCTTTGTCTTGCTGCAGGAGCATCACGGTCAAGCTCTGCCACCCCCAAGTGTTCAACCCCGACATCCAGACCCTCATCAGCCAAAAAGATCCCAACTGCAACTGGAGCAACTCCTGCCAAAGGAGAGAAAGAACTGGAAGCACAGGTTACACATCTAACTGAACAGGTGTGTTTGTGAAACAAACTCTTGTGATGTAGGGGTGTCGCAGGTATTGAAGCTGTTTCTCACATTTTATGCCGGTATTCTTGTCTTCATCCAGTATCCCTTGCCACAATAATGGTGCTGTTAAAAATCCAGTATTGTGACAGCCTGAATGTGATGGCTTTTTTTTTTTTTGTGCTTGTCTGATATGTTTCCCTGTGTGTTGTCACAATTGATCTCTGTTATTGATTAGACATCACATTCCCCTTATTTAAATGAAGATATTTTCCTGGTTTTCAGTACACAAATACATCTAAATTCTGTGTACGTGATGTAGACTATATAGGAGAGATGGACCTGGCTACAGTTGCCACTTTTTTTTTGGACTTTGTCTTAAGATAAGCCAGTCAAACTTGGATAGCAGGTAAATCATTAGACTATGGTTGCATTGGACTGACGCAGATGAGTAACATGCATGTCAAATATTGGGATTTTTTGAGCCAACACTAGAGTATTTAGTTATTGGACAGGTTTTTTTGTACACTCCACTTGTGTGGAAACACTTAAGGATTGACTTGATTTTGGATTGGCCTTTTCTTGTAGGTTGTTTCTGATTTTCTAAGTTTGTTCTTATTGTCCAGCCACGAACTCTACTGCAGCGTATTATCCGACCACATATTTTATGTAGCTGTTAAACTGTTTCTGTGGCTGTGAGATTAACTTACATTTAAACTGCATTGAATGTAAGCCGTCTCTTGAGATGATTTTGTTTTTCTTTCCGCAAGCATTTATAATGTCTCTCTGTTAAAAACATCCACTTCAACACGTAAGTGCTAAAGCCAGATTTTGGATCCACACCATAGTGTCCACCCATAGATACTGACGACCCCCCCCCCCCCCCCCCCCCCCCCCCCCCCCCCCCCCCCCCCCCCGCAATATACACTATGCCCAAAGTTCCATATGTAATTCTCAAGAAAAATTCATGGAAATGTAAAAAAAAAATAAAAAAAAATGCTTCACCTCCCAATGTCAAAGGAGGGGAAAATGGACCCCTTCAGTCTGTTTGGTAGTTGTCTTCAACAAGTTCAGTCCAGAAGTAAAAGTTAAACCAGAGTGGGTTTAATGATAAGAACTTTAAATGCTTTGAGAGCTGAGTTTAATAATGTTTTTAAAGAAAACAGAAAATACCAGCTCATAAATCACTGACTGTGGACAGACCCCAATACCGTCATTTGCACCTTAATCTTGATTCTTTGGCAGTTGCTGCCTCTGAATATCGACTTGCTGAAAGGTTAAAAAATGTTTCCAAATCGAAGTCGGAATCCTTGTGGTCCGATTTTGTGCCGAGACTTGAAACTCAATCAAATCTGCTGTGCCTGAACAGCTTTGCCAAGAAAAAAATGTCTGACATATTTTCTACCCTGTGTAGAAACCCAAGACTGTATAATTCACATTCAAGAAATCCAACTGCTGGCTGACACTTTTTAAAGGTGCTGCACATGGTGCATGAACCACTGAGGGAGTTCAGTGCAGCAGTTTCACTCTGAGACCTGGCGTATTTCTGTACGAGATGCCTGTAGTGCTGGCTGCAGTAATTTGGTGGAGTACTCTAGGAATCTTAGCCAAGGATTAAACTAAAATGAAGCAAGCTTGGACATTCCTTCTGTAGAGTGGCTGCTAGACAGAGAAAATGACTCTCCAGCATTTGAATTTGAGTGTAGTTTTTCCACATTTATTTTGTTAATATTCTACTGTTTTCCCCTCTCCTTTTGTAGTGTATTTTTGAAACTGTCTCAGGAATTTATTTATCAGTTTAACATATTTTCTAAGTGTGCTTGGAATTGTTTCCCTGCTGTGTTCATTTGTCAAGATTTTCCTGTTCAGCGCCGTTACTGTGCACATGACAATAAACCTTGGTTTGATTTGATTTCAAATTATAATAATCAGAACATTTATGAGGAAGCAAGTGGCCAATAACTGATAGTTTCACTGAAGACCGTATTGATCTGGACTTTCTCTAGTTGATGATAAAACATGGATTTTTTTGAAGGAAGATGCAAATGACTAATGTGATTTCTGCTTGTCTTGTGATTTATATTCATTTATAACACAGCATGTATTTGTGTGCCTTTTTTTCTGGTCTCAAGGGGCGCTCAGCGCACTCGTTTGAAAACTAACATGCTGTTGTCCTCTTGCAGGTGAACACACTAAAGCTGGCACTGGAAGGAGTAGAGAAGGAGCGAGATTACTACTTCAGCAAGCTGCGAGAGGTCGAGCTGCTCTGCCAGGAACAGGGTGAAGAAAATGCCCCATTTGTGGACCGGCTCATGGAGGTTCTGTACGCCTCCGACGAACAGGTCAGACTGGGACTAGGATCTAGGATGCCTTGTGTGGGCACTTTCTGAAGAGATCATATGAAGTTATTGTGTGGTGAAAGAGATCAGAATTCAGTCTTTGTGTGTGATCACATGCTTGCATCAAACTACTGCACTTAGTGTCAGTGTGTCTTCTTTTTTCAGGAACGAGGGGAGGTGGCTGAGGGCGATGGACAGGAAGCAGACCAGCAAGCCCACGAGGAGGCGCACGATGATCAGCAGGAGGAACAGGATGAATACTGACTGCCATCTGCCCTCATCGCAGTTACGCCCATTTTTTTTTTTCTGAATATGTGAGAACTGTTAAAGGATTTTAATTTTTCTCGTCCTCTCTGAGACTGAACTTGTGAAGCAGCCTCCTGAATAGAAGCACCCACCATCATGGTTTTTATTTTTTTTTTTTTGTACCCCTCTGCTCCCTGTTTGGTGTTTTTGTGACTTTTGGTGAACTGCTGTGGCTGGTTTGTGGCGATGCCTCTGACGACCAGACAAGCTCAGACCATCAGACAAGTTTCTAAGGGCTGTTGTGGGTGGAAAGTCGATTCAAATCCTACAGCAGTTGTGATAAAATGCTGAAGTTCAGACGGGTGAGTTTTACCCATCACCTGTCAGTGCAAGTGTTAACCCTCCCTGCTTTTGTCCTTTTTTTTTTTCTTTTATGTTTTGCATATCAACAATATTAATCACCAGAATGCAATAAGGATAGCCCTGAAAGGGCTCGTAGTAGCTCTTATTTAATCTCCTTCCACATGTTGCACTGACATTTCACTTTGAACTGGACAATCTGTCCATAGACCCTCACTATATTTATTATTATTATTATTATTAAGCCTTAGGAATAGTGCAAGAATCTGCGTTGCATTTTCGTGAAGGAGGACCGTCAGTGAATTGTGAATAAAATGTAGTAAAATGACAAATGTCGTCAACAAATTACAAGGTCTCTGATAATCAGTTCATGCTCAAATATGTTATTCCCGCCACACAGGGTGGCTTAGTGATGCTTGGTATGCCATAAACATCAGAAAGGAAGACGCATTATTGTGGACTAGTCTTATTATGAAGCAGCAATTTAGCCTCTATTCCAAACCTCGGAAGTTGTTGTCTTTTCAGATTTTAGTGTTTTTTTTAAAAACCACCAGTCTTAGGGAGATGAGTTGGTTCACTGAGCTATTTGCCTCACTATATTCCAGTAAGTACAATGTATACCCATTCTTGATATTGCCATTTACTAATATTGACTGGGCAGTGCACCACAATGCTTTAGTCATATATTACTGTGTAAATGATAAGGAATGTAAACATGTACTGTCAATAATTAATGAATGGTAAATGTTTTTTTTTTAATTATTTCACGTCCCACTCATTATGCATTCCCAAAAAGATGTGTTGCATGTTTGCATTTTATTTGTGAATAACTTGACCTGCTTTTTACATATTTAATAAAAAAAAAAAAAAACATGTTAATTGAGCCTTTGTATGTTTAACCTGTTCTTTGAAAGATGTTGAGATGCGGGTGGATTTGCCATAATAAAATTACATTTTGAGCCCGTGGGAAGTTGTGCTGTTACTCCAAGCTGATCAGGATCTGTGATGTAGTTATTGTGACAACTGGTAAAACAGTATGTTGTTACGTACCATTATAATCATTGATGTATTATGCTGAAATCCATCTATTTTCTTAACCGCTTATTCCTTTGGTGGAGGTGTGGGGTACATGACGGCGTCTGTGGGTGAGACGGTGGGGAACACCCTGGCGTGGACAGATCGTCAACAAGCTGAAATCTGGTTGCTTTTCATTTTCAGAGGAAATGTGAGGTAAATGGGACGAAGTGAACAACAAACTCAGGTAGTACTATAATACCATTTCTGATCTCATTAGGTGGTGTTCGGGGGATTCTTATGCGCAGTATTTTCACCAGACACTGAAGTACTTTTAATCAAGTAAACCATTATTTCTCTCTACAGAGCCCCTGAAGTCCTGAGCGGTGATTTCTTCTATCTCATGATCACAAGTTATTATGAATTGACTTTTTCACAAATTGTACTTTACTAAGTAGTGTTTATCACACAATACTTTTTACTTGTATATAAGGTTTTTCTTTAAAAGTGTATCAGGACTTCTGGAGCTCCATATATATCCCCCTTTTATTGAAGTGATTAATGATATATAAACGCATTTGAAGAAGCCTAACTTTTCAACTGCATACGTCCTGGTTGTGTAGAAGCACTTATTAGTAGCTCTGACCCGAGCAGCAAGTGGGGCAGAAACGTGTGTCGGGACCTGGCTCACCGATTGATGGACAGGTTCTTGACAGACTGCTCGCGCTTCTTGTCCACGCGAGCAGTCGGGGAAACGCATACGTGCCACTGTTGCGCATGCCCGCAGTTAGCCTGTCCTGATCGTAAAGTGCCGAGTTGCAATCGGCAGCGTAAATATGGGTTACGTAAATATGTAGCGTTAAAAGTATTGTCAGGAGTAAGAACTTGACGTAAAGATATCAGGAAACCCGAACTCTGAGCAGTTTTGTCTCCATGTCTTCCAGAAAGGTAAGAAGTCTACTCGGACGTTTTGCTAACACCGTTAACCGCGGCTAGTTAGCTTTGGCTAACTGTGCCCGCCCACAGATGAGTAGACTTTACCTGCTAAAGTCACGCTGTCTGCAGATAGTGGGGGTCTGACCATATGTTTTTAAAGAGCAAATACCAATGTTGATTATTCGTTTTCAAAGCTGACATTTGGAGCTGACTGTTTTAACAATGGAAATTATTGAATAACAAAGCTGTCACTCAACAACAGACAAGACCGGAGATCACTTGATTCCAAACAATGTACTTCACTGCTTACATGACCTCACATGTACTGTCGGATGTGCATATGGTGTCGTTTACTTCTTGATTTGTTTAGTGTGTGCTTTCTTAACCATCAACCTGTTTCTGTCAGTCTTTAAATATGCCTGACTCCACACACACACACACACACACACACACACACACACACAGGAGCCAATGATAGGATATTTAAAAGCTGCACTCAAAATTATTCTCTAATTATTTAGTTATGCTTGTCTTACATTGAATCAGTTGGCAAGAGTAGGTTAAACAAAGTCAGTATTTACTCTTGGGTATACTAATCTGGTTCGTTAGTGTGTAGATCGAATGGAAAATAATACCATTGGCTATCTGTCATTTTGACTGCTCAATGAATATCCGCCACTAGAGCACACACTGTCTTGGGTGCAGTTTATTATTTTCACATATGTGTAGTGAGCTGTAAAAATCACATTTTGTAAATCAGATTGTCCCCAAGAATTTGTATTTTACTCTGAATGAGAAACTTGATGAATGGATGCAGAATACCTGGAATTAACTTTAAAAAAAAAAACAACAACTTGAGAATGCACCAGATTCTCCATGCAGTAGCTCTTGGACTAGTTTTGATGACTTGCAGTGTTGATCGATGAAACGCATAGATAAAGCAGTTACTCGTACTTGCGTACTTGAACACTTTCTGCTTGTCTGGAATGTGTCTAAATAAGTTTGGCTCCCAGTGTACATGTTTTTACTGACTAACATATGATTTTTAATGATACAAAGATTGCATACTGTGGAATAACTGGTCTATCCTCATCTATTATTGGACCTAATGTCATAAGGAGTCCTAATGAAATTATAATAAAAGCCAGAAGCATCACCATGAGAAAAAGGAAGCACATTTTAACAGGTGACCCTGTTGCTTTTTTTGTGTTTTATTAGCGAAAAAGGTATTCCAAGGACCTAAAGTGTGTCTTCTTTCCGGATGATATTAAAAATATTCTCCAAAAAGAGGGGAAGGAGCCATCAGCGCACTCATTGTTGTCTTCAGCTAGGAGCTGGGAAAAATGTGGGGACAGTTTTATAAACACCCGAGTCATAAAGGTTAGGATTCACAACATGATTTTATGATATGAGAGTCACAATACCATTGTTTTGTTCTTACTTTGTTCATGGGGTTGATTCATTTCTCTTGTTGCAGAACCTCCAGTCATCAGGGAGGAAACTGTCTGCTGTTAGGAAGTTGGTACAGGCTCATGCTTCAGGTAATATTTGAATGAGTTAATTGCATGCACACAGTTTTTTTTATTACACAAGCAGTTCGTGGTAAAGAGACTGTGATTTAATTTACAATTTGCACACATAACATATTTTAATTAAAAGGGAAGCCATGACATGTTTTTACAAAGGAGTTCAGTGGCATGAAAAAGTGTTTGTCCCTTTCTTGATTTCTCTTTTTTTTCTATGTCACACTTAAATGTCTCAGATCATCAAACAAATTTAAATATTAGACAAAGAAAACAAGCAAATTCAGCCACATTGGAGGGTTTTCGAGTATGAACCGCCTTTTTAAGGTCATGCCACAGCATCTTAATCAGACTCTGATCAGGACTTTGATTAGGCCACTCCAAAAGTCTTACATTTTGTTTTTCTTAAGCCGTTCAGCACGGTGGACTTGTGTGTGTTTTGGATCATTGTCTGCTGCAGAACCCAAGTGCACCTTCAGCTTGAGGTCACGGACAGATGGCCAGACATTTCTCCTTCAGGATTTTTTGGTAGACAGCTGAATCATGGTTCCATTTACCACAGCAAGTCTTCCAGGTCCTGAAGCAGCAAAACAGTCCCAGACCATCACACTACCACCACCATATTTTACTGTTGGTATGATGTTCCTTTTCTGAAATGCTGTTACTTTTACGCTGAATGTAATGGGACACACACCTTCCAAAAAGTTCAACTTTTGTCTCGTCAGTCCGCAGAAGATTTTCCCAAAAGTCTTGGGGATCACAGGGATGGCAATTTTCCGCCGATCCGCGGATTTCCGCCGATTTATGATTTTAGCAAAAATTAATATGATTACAAAAGCGCTCGGCGCTTCCCTGAGTGACAGTCTCCCGCGATAACCCGGATGTTATGTACTCATGCTACTGCTGTAAACGGCCCTGCGATTGGATAGTTGGAAATGATTGGACCAATCAAATGGCTCGTTGTTGCTTTGTCAAAAAGTCATGGCTGCTGGAGCAGGTGGCTGGGGAGAGGGAAGTCTGGGCTTCTCTGCTTGAACTGCTGCCTCCGCGACCCGGACCTCCGGAAAAGCGGTAGAAGATGGAAGATGGATGGTAAGGTACCTTATTGTTTTTGTTTTTTTTTTTCCACAATATCTTTATTGAACCTTTTTTTTTTTAAACAAACATGACACAAACAATCAAACACTAACACTAAAGTACTACACAAAAAAAAATGCACTAAAAACACCAACAACCACCAACAAAATCAAGTCTTCAACAATGCTCCTCTGTTTAGTCTAGACAATCCATTACATAAGTATACATATTATGTTCACCAGTTTGGAATTTACAAGGTCCACACACATCATTCACCTTCTTCTTCAAGAGTTATGTTTAAATTTTTTACATGATCAATAAAAGGTCTCCATATATTCTCAAACACAATTTCCTTTGATTTCAGTATATATGTTGTTCTTTCTAATGGAAGGTTTGTTAACATCTGTCTTAACCACTGAGTCACATCTGGTCTATGAGTCTTTTTCCACAGTAGTGCAATACATTTTTTGGCATTAAGCAAACTGAGGTCTATGAATGTTCTTTCACTTTTATTAAAATTATGCTTTTCTGGGTACAGACCCAACAAAAACAGTTTAGGATTCAAAATGATTTGTTTTGAGATTATTTTTTCAATTGTTACCCTCACCTCTTCCCAAAACATTCTTATTATTCTACATTCCCATACACAATGAAATAGGGTTCCTTTACTTTCTATGCATTTTGTGCATGTATCTGGTATATTTTTGTTATATCTATTTAACTCCTCCGGTGTAACATACATCCGCATTAACCATTTGAAATGTATCAATTTAAGACGTACATTTATTGATTTGGTTTGGGCTTCTGTACAAGCCAATTCCCATTGTTCCTCTGAAATTTCAATTTGCAGATCTTCTTTCCAGTAGTTTAATCTTTTCTGTGAATTTTCACTTGAGGATAGTGTCAATGAGTTATAAAACTCTGAAATAATACCCTTTCTTTTACTATCTTTCATCAACATTTTTTCCAAGGATGAATAAATAGGTCGAGTGAGAGCTTTATTTTGATTTGATCGAATAAAGTTTCTAAGTTGAAGATATTTAAAAAAAATGTGTTCTATTAAGATTAAATTTGACCCTCAGCTCTTCAAAAGACATTATGTTATCTGCACATGGCAAATATAAATCTTGAATCTTTTGAATCCCTTTTAAATTCCATACTTTAAATACAGCGTCCGCTCTTTTTTTTTTTTTTTTCTTCTTGCCTTGAGAGAGAGCAGTCGCATTTTTCTTCCCTCCTCCCCTGCCTTCCTGACCTATTCCCAGCTTTTGCAATGTTGCGTTTTTGTCTGTGTTTAGTCGCTCTTCTTCTTCTGAATCTTAATCTAAACGGAAATTATGGATTGGAAGCGGCTTAAATGTGCTATTGTCACTATTTTCAACAAGAATTGGGCCAAGGGGGAGCCCAAGAATTGGAACCTACGAGAGACTCATGAACATTGGAATCCATGCGTCTTTGGAAATATTATTGGCTATGATCTCAGGACTTCTATTTTTGGCTGTGGAGTTCCCTGATGCATCAGAAATTGAAGGAAGGTGAGAGAGCGGATCAAGCGGACCCAGCCAGCTCCTTCATCAAATTCGACCAGTTGGGGAGGGCACGAGTAGCGGCAAACGGTGAACTGAATGACAGTGTTTCAGTGAAGGTTTACATCTGAAGCCCTGTGCTCTCTATGGAAAAACAGTTTAAGCCTGCATATATAATGGAAGCACAGAATTACACGGTGCTGATTTGATTTGATTTGACCTTGTTTGCCCCGTGTTTACATTCCTCCTGACTGAGATTAGCGGAAGAACCGGCTCTTATGTCTACCCATACAATCAACAATCAGTTGTTGTCGTCAGCGGATTGGACTCTCAAGGACAATGCCCATGTGCCTTCTGCAAGCAAGAGAAAAAGAGAGATAGACTCTGAACTCTGGACTTGTTTATAAGTCACATGATTATAACATCTATCTACTGCCAGGAGGCGCCCTCTGCTGCTCACTAACAACTGTTACATTTACACTACACAATGACATGCAAATATACACACACTGCTCTCCCTCCCTCTGCTGTGTGATTGTATCTATTGTCTGCTAATGTGCATAGAGGGTTTTTTTCTGTGTAATCAAAATTTGGCTCATTGAGCTTATATGAGCTTATACGAGCATTATTCTGATAACTATGTTTTTTCTCTCTGCCTATTGTGTTTCCCCCCCCCCCCCCTTCCCCTCTTTACCCTCACTGCATGACAGGCGCCTTCAAAGGCTGCCACGTCATTGGATGCGCCTAACGTGCGCGCCCAATGTCAAGTCAAATTCCTTGTGTGTTTACTTGTAAATATACTTGGCAATAAAGCTGATTCTGATTCTGATTCTTCCTGGTTTAAAATATTGATTACCCCATATTGGGCTAAATGGTGACAATAACTGTGGTTCTTTTAAATAATTTTTAGCTTCACACCATATTTTGATCATATGCTTTACAAATGGATTTTTAACTTGTTTTTGTAATTTTTTTGCCGAATCTGAGTATATGAATATGGGAAGAGGTAAAGGTAAATTGTATGATTCCATTTCAGTCCAGTGAGGGAGATCATTTAATGAAAAATAATATGTCATAGACCTCAGTTGTGCCGACCAATAATACAACATAAAATTTGGACATTTCAGACCTCCACGATCAAATGGTAAATATAATAAAGACAGACGTAATCTAGCCCTCCTGTTGTTCCATATAAATTCCACTAACTTTTTTTTAATTCTTGAGAATAAATCTAAAGGTGGTGGTAAGGGAATGTATTGAAATAAATAAAGTATTTTAGGTAAAATATTACTTTTAAGTATATTGATTCTCCCGATCATCGACATTGGTAGTGACATCCATCTCTGAATTGACTCATTGATATCTGTCATTAAGGCTTCATAGTTGACACTGGCGACTGATTCTAGCTTAGGCGCAATTTGGATTCCTAAATATTTAAACTGATTTACAACGTTGAATTGATTTACCTCAGGGTCTGGGTAATTTCTCTGGGTCTCATTTAGCATTAATATTGAAGATTTAGTTTTATTTATTTTATATCCTGATATTTCCCCAAAATTCGTTATTAAATTCAACAAGGTCGGAATTGATTTTTTTAGATTCGACATAAACAAAATTATGTCATCGGCGTACAGGGAGATTTTATGTTCTGTTGGTCCAACTTTAATTCCATATATTTGTGAATGTAAACGTATCGCCATCGCTAAAGGTTCAATTGCCATAGTAAACAGTAAAGGTGAAAGTGGACAGCCTTGTCGACATCCTCTATTGATTTTTATTGATTTTGAAATATTATTTGTTAGGATTTCTGCTGTAGCATTATTGTATATTATCTGAACCCATTTTATGAAATTATTTCCAAGTCCAAACCTTTGTAAGACTTCAAAAAGAAAGGGCCATTCGACTCTATCAAAGGCCTTTTCGGCGTCCAGTGATAGGAGAGCTGTATCCGGTGCTTCTTTATTAAAATAAATAATATTAAATAGTCTTCTTACATTATGGAAGCCTTGTCTTCCCTTTATAAAGCCATTCTGATCTCGATTAATAATATTTGGTAAAATTTCTTGTATTCGTCTTGCTAAAATTTTACAGATTATCTTAAGGTCGGCATTTAATAGGCTTATTGGTCTCATATTTTCACATTTATTAGAGGGCTTACCTGGTTTTGGCAACAGTATAATTAAGGCATTATTCATGTATGATGGTAAATTATTATTTTGAAATGCTTCTAAAACCATTTCCAAAAAAGGTTTTATTAATTTATTCTTAAATTTTTTATAAAGGTCAACTGGAAGACCATCTGGTCCTGCACTTTTTCCTGATTTCATATTATCAATGGCTAGCCCAACTTCTTCTTGACTAACTAACTAACTAACTAACTAACCTGCACTTATATAGCGCTTTTCTAGTCACAAAGACCACTCAAAGCGCTTTCATTAATACTAACCCTCTATTCTAAGGGCCTATAGGAAACGGATATCTAGGGACAATTTTAGAACAGCCAATTAACCTAACATGCATGTTTTTGGCATGTGGGAGGAAACCGGAGAAATCCCGGAGTAAACCCACGCAACACGGGGAGAACATGCAAACTCCACACAGATCACTGTTGGTCGGGGGCTGGGATCGAACCCACGATCCCATGATCCCCACAATCCCCTGGCCAAGGGTAAACTGTGCTGCCGCAGTGCTAACCACTGCGCCACCGTGCAGCCCACTAATTTTAGACTCCCAATATCTCCCTGTTTTCATTTGGAATACACGGTATAGATAGTTTGTTCAAAAACCCATTTAGTTTTGTTAAATCAGATTCATTTTTGGTATCATATAATTTTTCATAGTAATCTCTAAAGGCTCTGTTAATTTCTAAAGGATCTATAACTACCTGTCCCTTACTTATAATACTGGTAATTGGTGTTTTAATTTCTAATTGTTTAATCTGCCATGCCAATAATTTTCCTGATTTTTCACCTTGTTCATAAAAAGATTGTTTCAATCTTAGAAGACTCGAGGCAGCTCTATTCGCTGATTTTTTGTCGTATTCAGCTCTCAAAATCAGTAATTCATTCTCCAACCTTGGATCACTTCCTGCATACACTTTTTCCTGAAGATTTTTTATTTTATGTTCCAATTGGGCTCTCTCCTCTCGAGTCTTCTTAGATTTTGAACCTGTATAACTAATATGTCCCCTAATAAAAGCTTTGAAAGCCTCCCACTTTACACATGCTGATGTTTGTGTAGTATTGATATCAAAGAACTCATCTATCTGTTTTTCTATGTACTTGACAAATTCCTCATCCTGAAGCCATTTATGCTGAAATTGCCATCTACCTGATTCCTTTGTCAATTTCTTATCTACATATACTATACAGCAGGGTGCATGATCAGAGATCACGATGTTATCATAAAAGCAGTTTTGAATCTTGGACCTTAATT
The DNA here is from genome assembly GCA_020510985.1 of Pholidichthys leucotaenia. Lineage (NCBI taxonomy): Eukaryota > Metazoa > Chordata > Actinopteri > Cichliformes > Pholidichthyidae > Pholidichthys > Pholidichthys leucotaenia. The sequence continues at coordinate 252,462,682 of CM035846.1, read as the reverse complement.
CTGTGGAAATCAAAAAATAATCAATACGTGAGAATGTCTTGTAGGTACTGGAATAACAAGAGTAGGCTTTGACTTGTGGTTTCATTTCTCTCCATATATCTAGCAATCTCAATTCTTTCATAAAATGATTAATGGTCATCCTACATCCATTGTGCGTACAGTCCAGTCCTGTTGATCTATCTATACCGGGATTCAATGTACAATTAAAATCCCCTGCTATTATATGTTGCCCTGTAAGTGATGATAAGATAAGAAATAAATTAGCAAAGAACTTTTGATCATCTATATTGGGACCATATAGGTTCACCAAATTTATATTTTCTAATAGCAAAGATTCTTGAATGATTACATATCTTCCAAATTTGTCTCCAATTACATTTTTCACTTGAAAAGGGACTGATTTATGTATGAGAGTCATAACTCCCCTGGCTCGGGATGAAAATGATGAGGTGAAAACACTTCCTTGCCATCTACTCCTAATTCTTTTTACATCCTCCTCTATTAGATGAGTTTCTTGTAAAAACACAATTTTTGAACCCATGTCTTTTATTTTATTCATAACTTGTTTAAGTTTTTTTAAATTTTGTAGACCTCTGCAATTCCATGAAGTTAAATTAAGATTAACGCTTTGGTTTATGATCAATAGGGAGTTTGGGATTACCTTGCAGTGTAAACATGCTCATACAGAGAAGCAAAAAAATGAGTGGTTGAACATTCATCCTACAAACTACACACAAACAAATTCCCCCTTCCCACACTTGTGGCAAACCCCCCAAAATCAAAAGAAAAATTCCGTCTCCCGATATAGCCATCGACTGCTCTACATCCACGAGGATCAGCCTAAGCCACTCCTTCATCCTCCCAATCACCCAAACTCTACTGCTTTTAATGACGTAACATTAACTCTCCTCTGTAGTTTTCCAACTTAACTCCAAAATTTTTAGCAACTTTGTACATCATAGTTTTGTTTTTTTTGTTTGTTTTTTTTAATTATATAATGCAATCTATATTTTGTAAACTTGCTATTTGCTTCAAGTCAGTCAGATGCCTGTGCAAATGCTTAATTATTCTACCTTATATTTTGTTCATGCTTAGCTCCCACCAGTCTCTTCTTCTTGGATCTTCTTGATAAACTCCTGCGCCTCCTCTGGGGTCTTGAAGATGTGGGTTCTGCCCCCATACGTGGTCAGCAGTCTCGCAGGATAGATTACACCATGACGAATCCCAAGGTTGCGCAGCTCCTTATGTACGGGATCATACTGCTTCCTCAATTGTTGGATTCCTGTGGCCCAATCTGGGTAGAACCGCACCTGCTGATCCTGGTGTTTAATCTCTCCTTTAGCTCGTGCTGCGTTGAAGATCTTCATCCTGTCTCTGTTGCTGACAAACTTCATAATTAAGGTCCTCGGTGGTCCCTTATCTCTCCATGGGCCAATACGATGCGCGCCCTCCAAAACCACCGCCGGCCGCAGCTCCGCACTGCCCAGTGCCTCCGGAATCCACTTTTCCAGAAAGGAACACGGGTCCCGACCTTCGGATTCTTCCGGTAGACCCACCAGCCTCAAGTTGTTCTGTTTCGACCAGGATTCCAAATCCAGAATGTCTTCTTCCAGACATTTTTTTTTTTTTCCAAAGTGCGCACCTTTAATTGGAGACAATTGACTTCATCTTCAGCACTGGAAATACGAAGCTCCATCTGCGCCATTCGTTCCACACAGTCACCCAATTCCTTTCTCATTCCTTCCAACGCTGCCATAATCCCATCAAATCTAGAGGAAAAGTCCGCTCTCATTGAACTCATAGCCACCAGCAACGCACCTGTGTCGTTTCCCGCAGCTCCCGCGCCGTTGTTAGCTTCCTTCGCCATATTTGGTGCTTTCTCTGCTGCGTCACAGACCTGAAAGTCCGTTAATTTGGACTGTTTCTGCGGCTCGCTTTTTCCTCTACTTGGTTTTCCAGCCTTAGGCTTCACCGACATATCCTCGCTCAAACGCTGGGATACGTTCTGTCCCAAATGAGAGAGTTATTTGCCGATTTTTTTCTCCAGAAGCAGAGCAGAGTGAGACGTGTCCTTCTTACGTGGCAGCCATAACCGGAAGTCCCAAGGTACCTTATTGTTACCGATTTTAGCGAAAATCAACACAATACATTAGCGCTCGGCGTTTTCCCGGGTGAGTTTCCCGCGATAAACCCGGATGTTATGTGTAAACAGCCCTGCGATTGGATAGTTGCAAATTTGGACCAATGAAATGGCTCGATATATGCTTTGTCATCGGTGTGTTGGCATTGGAATTTTGAGCTTTCGGTAATATTTTCAGCGGAATTATGAAATTTTTATCGAAGGATCAGGAGTCATCAGTGGCAGAAATAGACAGAAGTGTCAAAAAGTTCCGATGGAATTGGCTTGAGAGAAAAGTGACGGTAAAAGTGAAAATTGGCTCAAAGTTTGACGAGGTAACAGAAACACTTGGACAATTTTTGAAGAAACCAGACGTGGCAGGAAAAGCTTTTTGTGTGTATTGTAAAGAGCTGATTAACTATGGATCGCGTGGATGTGTGGCGCTGTCAGACCACGCATCAAAAGTGAAAAAACATGCCCACTACCTTGCCATTCAGCGGCGCAACTATTCTTTGGGATCAGCGTTTTTGAAACAATCTTCCACAGTAGATAAAGCAGTCAAAGATGTTACACACTGGGGGACTTTGGCATAGATAAAATTAACTGATTTTGATTTGATCAAGTGTTAAAGCATGTGATGGATAATGCTTGTTGGAATATTTTAGGAATGCTATCTTCTTGGAACATAAGTCAATATTATACAGTAATAAGTGGCATTCAGCTGTTTGTTTTATGTCATTTAAGCACAGTTCTGGTACTTAAAAATCATAAAAACCCAGGAGCTTCGGGGGGCTTTGCCCCCCTTGCCCCCCCACCGGGGCTCTGCCCCGGACCCGACTGGGGGACTGTGTCCCCCAGACCCCCTGCTAAATTTTCAGATAATTTCCCCAACCCCAAATCACATCACTGGTTCGTGTTGGAATTCTGAGCTTTCGGTATTGTTTTCAGTGGAATTATGAGATTTTTATCAAAGGATCAGGAGTCATCAGTGCTAGAAATAGACAAAAGTGTCAAAAATAAGTTCCGATGGAATTGGCTTGAGAGAAAAGTGACGGTAAAGGTGAAAATTGGCTCAAAGTTCGACGAGGTAACAGAAACACTCTGACAGTTTCTGAAGAAACCAGAAAAGGACATGAAGTTCAAAGTTCAGAGACTGACACAGCTTGCTGCCAAAAGGAAGAAAGTTTCACATTAGAAGTGACTTGGTGACCAGTGTAAATATTGTAATAAACTCTTATAGAACTGTTAAATATGTTGGACTAAAGACGGTGAGATAACATTGAAGAAAAAGTAAGTTAACTTTTCATTAAATTTAATGATTTATCTAAGTCTAGTATTTCATTTATTTAATCATTTTTTTCAGTCTAAATTACTTCTGTTTTACTGAAAACCTCCCAGCTTCAGGGGGGCTGCGCCCCCCCCCCCCGGCCCCCCATAAGTCAATCGACCAAATTAGATTTCAGCTGAAATCAGAATGTCCTGTTGCCATCCCTGGGATCATCAAGATGTTTTCCGGCAAAACTGAGACGAGCCTTTATGTTCTTTTTGCTCAGCAGTGGTTTTCGTCTTGGAACTCTGCCATGTAGGCCATTTTTGCCCAGTCTCTTTCTTATGGTGGAGTCATGAACACTGACCTTAACTGAGGCAAGTGAGGCCTGCAATTCTTTGGATGTTGTTGTGGGGTCTTTTGTGACCTCTTGGATGAGTTGTCGCTGCACTCTTGGGGTAATTTTGGTTAGCCGACCACTCCTGGGAAGGTTCACCTCTGTTCCATGTTTTTGCCATTTGTGGATAATGGCTCTCACTGTGGTTTGCTGGAGTCCCAAAGCTTTAGAAATGGCTTTATAACCTTTTCCAGACTGATGGCTCTCAATTACTTTGTTTCTTATTTGTTCCTGAATTTCTTTGGATCACAGCATGATGTCTAGCTTTTGAGGATCTTTTGGTCTACTTCACTTTGTCAGACAGGGCCTATTGAAGTGATTTCTTGATTGAGAACAGGTGTGGCAGTCATCAGGCCTGGGTGTGGCCAGAGAAATTGAACTCAGTTTTCCAAAGATGTGATATACCACATTTAATTTATGTTTTAACGGGGGGGTGGGGGATCACTTTTTCACACAGGGCCATGTACTGTAGGTTTGGATTTTTTTTTTTTTTTTACCTTTAATAATAAACACCTTCATTTAAAAACTGCATTTTGTGTTTACTTGTGTTATCTTTATCTAATATTTAAATTTGTTTGATGATCTGAAACATTTATGTGTGTCAAACATACAAGAAAATAAGAAATCAGGAAGGGGGCAAACACTTTTTCTACACCACTGTCTATGGGATTTTGGTGTTTCTTAGTAACAATCACCGTTTGGAAAAGAAGAAAAATGCTTTGTGGTCATTGTGTCATTTGAAATATAAATGCAAAAATGGTAACTTTACAAAAGAGAAACTCAGAAGAAAATGCACAGTTTAATGATTTGCAAATCCACTACAATTTTAATGTCAGAACCACTGTGTTCATGACTGTTTTTATTAAACTTGGCATTCTTTTTTATTTGATGCCATCTTAGCACATGCAAAGGTTTCTGTTGGCTACGATTTGAAAAAGTTTTGAGATTTTTGTGTTGAGAGAGACTCACTGTTACGGTGCTAAAATATTTCCACTCTTCTTCATGGCATTGTTTGTGACTATAACTGTCACCAGGAAAATAGAGCCTAAGTCCCGCTCCCTCTATTTCTGCATATGGGCCTTAAATCGGAAGAAAATCTCCATTGAAATGAAGGGCAAGAGCAAAATTATCTTTTGATCCTGATCAAATTTTGCCACGAGTTACACCTATGATGTTTGTCCACTTAAAATGTAATTTTTCACGTCACTGAAGTTGTCGGTTGCCGTATAATAAAAGAGTGTGGTGCACATATGGGGGTTTCATATGCTTCACATGGGTATTACTGTATGCTTATTGTTTGCTTCACGTCTCAGAGGAACAAAAGGTCTGAACCTCCTAGGAGTAACAGGAGGATGTGAAGTCTGGCCTTTTGTATGCAAAGAGATGGCCTTGAAGGATTTCCTGACCACCAGGACTTTAGGTGGAGACGAGAAGACCTGGAGGGGGATGCATTGTGATTTGGGATTAAAAGACAATGGACTGTGTGCTTTGATGTCCTGGGGTATTAAAGGGACAGAGGTTGTGGGATTCCTTTCTCTTTCTGTTTTTGGATGTTGGAGAATGTGAATGTGAATAAAACTGGTCTTGAGAAATAAACTCAGCCTCATCCTTCCACACATCTCCACACTGGTGACCCTAAGACGTATCATGAGCGGAGACGAATCTCCCGAGCCAGACTCATCAGGAGCCAGCCAAATGAATGCAGCCACAGTTCAGCTGCCTGACTTCTGGCCGAACAATCCGCGCTCCTGGTTTAGCGCAGTCGAGGCACAGTTCCACCTCCGGAGGATTTCGGCGGACGCCACAAAGTTCTACCATGTGGTTGCAAAGCTGGACAACCACACAGCCCAGCGGGTGGAGAGCCTGATCAACCACCCGCCGGACAGCGACAAGTACAGCACGTTGAAGGCTGCACTCATCCATTACTTCACCCCCTCGGTGGAGGAGCAAGCAGAGAGGCTCCTAGCGCTGACTGAATTTGAGAGCGACAGACCTGCAGACCTGATGGGGAAGATGTTGAGTTTGAGAGACTCCGAAGATGATAACTTCATCTTCACCCACCTTTTCCTCAGGACCCTACCGTCAGCGGTGAGAGTGACCCTGGCCAGTTCACCACTGTTGGCCCGACGGGACTACCACGAGCTGGGCCAAGAGGCGCAACGACTCGTCAATGCCAATAGACGGCGTGTGGCTACGGCTGCGGCAGCGGAGCCAGGCGCAACGTCCGGAGAAGGCAGGGGGCCAGAGGCTGCAGCATCAGACTCACCGACGACGGCGGCGGCAGGAGCCAGGAAACGTGGAGCAGATGACGTCCTTTGCTTCTACCATCGCCGCTTCGCAGAGAGGGCACGCAATTGCATTCCACCGTGCCATTTTAAGTGCTCGGGAAACGCCAAGACCGGGGGTCGGTAGCAGCTGCGGCCCTCGGAGAGGAGGACAAGCTGCTCTACTTGAAGGATGCGCACTCGGGGAGGCACTTCCTCGTGGACACGGGCTCCCAGCTGAGTTTCATCACACCTTCCTACGCTGACCGGCTGGCACCTTCCAGTGGTCCCCGGGTGTTAGCAGCGAACGGCTCGGCGATTAAGACCTTCGGTGAGAGGACTCTGCTTCTGTCTTTACACGGCCGTACATTCGAGTGGACTTTCGTCATAGCGGCAGTCATTTCAATATGTTAGGGGCTGATTTTTTGTGCTCACATAGTTTGTTGGTCGATCTTGCTAACAGACGCCTGGTTAATGACACTCTCTTTTCATTCTATGTCCCCTTTACAGCTCGAGTGCCCAGCCAACAAGCACAAGCTAACGTCAACAGCTGCAGGTCGGTAAGGTACCCAACACTCCTCACTCAGTTCCCAGCACTCACGGTTCCAACATTTTTCGTCGAGCACCGTGGCTAAACCCGGGGAGTGGAACATTTTCATTACTACCACCGGACCCCGCCCGTTTTTGCAAAAGCTCGGCGCTTGGATTCAGCTAAACTGACCATAGCGCGCGAGGAGTTTGCCAACCTGGAAAGGCTGGGCATCATCAGGCATTCGAAGAGCCCATGGGCCTTCACCGCTTCACACTGGTCCCGAAAGCTGATGGCTCGTGGTGGCTTGCCGGTGATTTCCGCAGGCTGAACAACGCTACCAGCGCACGACCGCTACCGATCCCCGCGATCAAGATATTTCAGTATCATTTGGCGGGAGGCTGGGCGCGGTTTTTCTCTAAATAGACTTGGATACGCGGTTACACCAGGTCCCAGTGCGCGCTGCAGGACATACCCCAAAACAGCGGTAATAACTCCTTTCGGGCTTTTCGAGTTTTTTGCGCCATGCCGTTCTGGGCATTAAAGGCGCGGCGCAGACGTTCCAACGCATGATGGACGCGGTTTTGCGCGATTTCCCCTCTTCGTGTTCGTCTACCTGGACGACATATTGGTAGCCAGCCGCGTCCGAAGACGAACACGAAAACCACCTCACGGCAGTTTTCCGGAGGTTGGCAGAGCACGGGTTAATAATTAACCCAGCGAAGTGTCAGTTCGGGGTTGACGCAAATTGATTTTTTGGGCATCGCATCTTCCCAGAAGGAGCGGTCCCTCTGCCTGACAAAGTAGGCGCGCAGTAACAAAATTTTCCCCAGCCACAAACGGTCAAAGCGTTACAGGAGTTTTTGGGAATGGTGAATTTTTATAACGTTTCCTCCCCTGCGCAGCGCAGCTCATGCCAACCATTGTATGCTGCACACTAAAAAAACAAAAACCCACAAATAAAGTCGAATGGTCTCCGGAGCGGAGGAGCGCGCATTTTCTGAAGTCAAAACAGCCCCTGGCAACGCTGCGTTGTTCGCACATCCAGTCCCAGCGGCCCGCATGGCGCTCACTACTGACGCGTCAGATGTGGCAATAGGGAGTGGTGTGGACACAGTTCGTAGCCGGAGCTTGGCAAACCGCTCGCCTTTTTCAGTAAGCCCTGCGCGACAGCGAACGAAAATACCAGGCATTCGACAGGGAGTTGATTAGCTCTCCACTTGGCCATTCGCCACTTCCAGTTCTGGCTGGAAGGATGCCGTTTCACCGCGTTCGTTGACCACAAGCCGCTGACTTTCGCGATGGCCAAGATTTCAGAACCGTGGGTCGGGCAGCAGCAGAGACAGCTGGGCCGCGATATCGGGAGTTTACTACCGATATCCAGCATGTGGCGGGTAAACTTAATGTAGTGGCGGACTGCCTCCTCGCGCGCCGTGGGGGCTCCAGCCCGCGCAGAGGTGAATCCCTGCAGCCATGGCCGCGGAGCAGGTTAGCGACGCGGAAGTGCGCGCGGCCCCGGTCCGCGTGGGGATAGATTATGCAGCCATGGCCGCGGAGCAGGTTAGCGACGCGGATGTGCGCGTGCTCCAGTCTGGACCCAACAGGGTTAAGGCTGGAGAACAGGGGTGCTGCAAGAGGGTATGCCCCCCCAATCTGCGATGTCTCCACTGGCGCGGCCGCGTCCGGTGGTTCCAGCCGCGTGGCGCCGCCGCGGTTTTGACTCGAATCCATCTCTGGCGCACCCGGGAGTGCGTGCGTCCGGTCAAATGGTGGGACGAGAAATTTGTGTGGCCGAGCCTGCGCAGACAAGTTAGAGAGTGGGCGGCACGAGTGTCGTTAGACACACGAGAGCTCCCTTGGAGCCGTTTCACATCCCAGCTAAAAGGTTTGATCATGTCCACGTGGACCTCGTGGGCCCCCTCCCGCCCTCACGAGGGTGCACGCATCTTCTGACAATGGTTGACCGCACCACGCGCTGGCCGGAAGTGGTTCCGCTGTCGTCAACCACAGCCGAGGAGGTGGCGCGCGCGTTTTTAACAGCATGGGTAGCGCATTTTGGAGTCCAACAGAGGCCCGCAATTTGTTTCCGAACTTTGGTCAGCGATGGCCCGCAGCCTGGGGGCAACGATCCACCGCACGACCGCGTACAACCCGCAGGCTAACGGGTTATGCGAACATTTTCGCAGGTCACTGAAGGCGGCTCTCAGAGCGTCGCTTACAGATGCAAATTGGGTGGACAAGCTACCATGGGTTTTATTGGGGTTGCGTTCTGCACCTAAAGAGGATTTAGAAGCCTCCCCAGCTGAGCTAGTTTTCGCACAGCCACTGCGCTGCCAGGGAATTTCTCCCAGATAATCCAGCGCCAGAGTGCTCCCCGGCTCAGCGGTTACAGAATAGCACGGGCCCGAGCACGCTACCTGGCCCCGTTCACCACAGTTTTCCGCGTGTTTTTGTGCCTAAGGCTTTAAAAAATGCGGAGTTTGTTTTTGTCAGACATGATGCCCATCGTCCGCCTTTATGCCCACCTTATGACGGACCATATAGAGTGCTGGAAACAGGAGATAAGCATTTTTGCTAGATTTGTGGGCAGAAAGAAATGATTGGCATTATCAGGCTCAAACCCGCTTTTGTGGTAGCTGACGAAGTTGTGCAGTTGGCCTAAGGCTCCTCGGCGCGGCAGACCCCCTAGAGAGCATTCCCAGAACACCCCACAGAGGTTGACTAACAGTTCTCATCCCCAGGCAGCAGCTCCACAGCGGGAAGACGCCACGGAAGTGGTACAGCCTGCTTACAGCAAATACGGAAGAAGGTTGAGACCCAAGCGGCACGTGGACTGATATGTAGTGATTTTATTATGACATGTAATCTGCGGTTATATTGTTCCATCTTAGACGTTTGGGGGGGGGGGGTCATGTGGTGCACATATGGGGGTTTCATATGCTTCACATGGGTATTACTGTATGCTTATTGTTTGCTTCACGTCTCAGAGGAACAAAAGGTCTGAACCTCCTAGAAGTAACAGGAGGATGTGAAGTCTGGCCTTTTGTATGCAAAGAGATGGCCTTGAAGGATTTCCTGACCACCAGGACTTTAGGTGGAGACGAGAAGACCTGGAGGGGGATGCATTGTGATTTGGGATTAAAAGACAATGGACTGTGTGCTTTGATGTCCTGGGGTATTAAAGGGACAGAGGTTGTGGGATTCCTTTCTCTTTCTGTTTTTGGATGTTGGAGAATGTGAATGTGAATAAAACTGGTCTTGAGAAATAAACTCAGCCTCGTCCTTCCACACATCTCCACAAGAGTACTATTTAGGTTTTTTTGAAAACGATTAATGGACAGCGTCTCCCCATCATCTCACTTCATCAAACACGATTATGAGCGCGGTCCACTCTCAAAGCTCACCTCTTGTTCTCTGACCGATGAAACAAAGATCCAAACAGGAGGAAAAACATCACAAATATATTTTTTGGTATTTTGAGAGCTGCAACTGATCCAGACGACTGTTGTTACTTCACCCTGGATGCACTTTGAATTACGATGACCAACGTAAGGTAAGTGACTGTGTTTGTCCGTTGATCAGCAGCTCTTTTGTCTTTTTGATGTTTAAGGACTGATTGGTGCCCCATGAACAATCTGTCCTTCAACATCAAAAAGACAAAAGAGCTGCTGATCGACTTCAGGCAGAAATGGGGAGCTCACCCTGCCACTTAAACTGGCAGGAGAGGAGGTCGAACAGGGTCTCCAGCTTCAGATTTTTAGGTTCTCGCATCAGTGAAGACCTGAAATGGACTGTTCATTCCACCGCTGTGGTGAAAAAGGCCCAACAGAGATTGTACTTCCTCAGACTTTTGAGGAGGGCCAGTCTCTCAAAAAGACTGTTGGAATCCTTTTCTCGATGCTCTATTGAAAGTACGTTAACGTATTGCATCACAGCTTGGTATAGAAATTGTTCAGCGGCAGACAAGGCGGCCCTGCAGAAGGTAGTTGACACTGCACAAGAGATTGCTGGTGCTCCCCTGCCCTCCCTGGAAAACATCTACAGGTCCTGCTGTTACAGCAGAGCCCGCAGGATTGTCGGCAACAGCAATCATCCGTTCCATCATCTGTTTGTCCTACTGCCTTCTGGAAGGTGCTACAGGGCCTTGAAATGCCACACCTCCAGATTGAGGAACACTTTTTTTACTATACAGCCATAAGTGAACTAAATAATAACTTTGAATTTCCCCTCCCTCACATTACATCATATAATCTTCCTTAATTATGAAGGAACTGACATATTGTAGAATGTGTCATATCAAGTCCTTATTTGGTCTTTTATTTATTTACTTACTCTTAGTCCCATTATGTCTTATTTAGATATATATTTATGTATATTGTTTTATTGATTGTGTTTTTATATGATTAATTGTGCAGTATGTTTACATAGCTGACTAATTTCATTGTATATTTGCATATAATGACAATAAAGGAATTCAATTCAAATTAATTTATGTATTTTCACAACCTTATACCTTGACAGACAACAATGTACACTGTTATTTACATGGAAAATTATTTTTTGAATTGACAAAACACCATACATGAAACTCGTGGCAAAATTTGATCTTGATCAAAAGATAATTTTGCTCTTGCAATTCATTTCAATGGAGATTTTTTTCTGATTTATGGTCCCATGTGCAGAAGTAGAGGGGGTGTGACTTAGGCTCTCCGTTTGGTTCATGGTGTTGTAGCTGGAGAAATGTTTGGTTAAAAGCAAGGAATGACTTTGTGGAACCAATACCAACAATGAAATAATAATGAATTTATAACAGTACATTTTGTCAACCTTTTTTTTTTTAAAAAAAATTCTGACATGATCCATAGTTGTTTGAATGTGTGTGTTTGTCCAGTAGAGCTCGGCACCTGTGGTAGCAGTGAGGACCCAGTCCATATTGTGTGGGGCTCCAGTGACTCTGAACAGTCTGACAGTGAGACCCATATACAGCATCTGTCCAGGGGTGGTCAGCCCCATCAACGGCAGCAAAAAAGACAGGAAGGCCCAAAGATTCCACTCAGTCTTATAGCAGAGCACCATTCATGCTCAGCTCTGATAAAGGTGAAAAAAGTGGACACAGTTCTGCTTAATGTTGCTAGGTTGAGATTTTTTCATGTTTAGGTTAATTTAATCTTAACTGTAGTGTTCAAGCAGTTTTCAACACAGAAAAGAGAAGAAAAGGTTTTTATGTGTATTAAACATTATCGGTTAATAGTTGAAATTTATGTATGGTCAGGTCAGGCACTGGTTTTCTTGCTACCGGATAACCATGAAAACCGGTACTACCTGTCTCATGGGTCCGGCCGTTGGTGATTCAACCAGCAACTCCGCCCTTCCGAAGGCATGGAGGGTGAAACTGGGCATCCTAGCAGAACTAAAAACAATATCTGTCACAGGTCTGTGGTGGACCACTCCCAATTACACGGGGTGAGACTGGACATCCTGGCAGATAAGCACATCTGTTGCAAGGTCTCTGGTGGACTTTTGCCAGTCGGTGCATCGTGACATGCACTACACAAAGAGCAGAGATAAACAAACCTATCGTCTGGTCAGTCACTGCAACAGATACTGGAGTCAGTTTGTCTTGGCCTGTCCTTGCCACTGATAATACCTCTGTCTGCCAAGAATGTGCCGCTAGTCCAGCAAAAGCTAGCGATACTCAAATATTTTGCAAGCAGTTTCATGAAATGGTCAGTCAGAAAGCAACTCATACCAGCTCAGACGTCGCCCGGGTTAACAAGGTCAGGAGTTTCTGGCAGCAGAACGCAAAGGACAGAGCTGCGTTGAGGAATCTGATCAGACCCAAATGAAACAGTCATTGTCGCCTCCAACAGACTGCTATGATGATGATGATGATGTATTACCGTTGTTATTGGTGAACAGAGCCACTCTTGGCTATAAGTTCATAATCAGTTTAATCATGAAACTCATCGCTTCCTCAGATGAGTTGAGTCATAAACCTTCATCCATCTTCTACTGCCTATCCAGGGGTTCTGGTCATGAGGGCAGCAGTCCAAGGAAAGTAGCCCAGTCTGCTGCCCCATTCACATACAGTTAGGCCCAGAAATATTTGGACAGTGACACAATCTTCATGATTTGGGCTCTGCATGCCACCACATTGGATTTGAAATGAAACAACTAGAACAGAATTGAAGTGCAGACTTTAAGGTTTAATTCAAGGGGTTGTACAAAAATACAGTGGGGAAAATAAGTATTTAGTCAGCCACCAATTGTGCAAGTTCTCCCACTTAGAAGATGAAAGAGGTCTCCAATTTTCATCATAGGTATACCTCAACTATGAGAGACAAAATGAGGGGAAAAAAATCCAGAAAATTACATTGAACGATTTTAAAAGAATTAATTGGTAAATTCCTCGGTAAAATACAGTATTTGGGCAATAACCAAAATGTCATCTCACAGTACTTTGTATATATACCCTTTGTTGGCAATGACAGAGGTCAAACGTTTTCCTTAAGTCTTCACAAGGTTTTCACACCCTGTTGCTGGTATTTTGGCCCATTCCTCCATACAGATCTCCACTAGAGCAGTGATGTTTTGGGGCTGTCACTGGCAACACAGACTTTCAACTCCCTCCAACGATTTTCTATGGGGTTGAGATGTGGAGGACTGGCTAGGCCACTCAGGACCTTGAAACTGCTTCTACGAAGCCACTCCTCCGTTGCCCGGGCAGTGTGTTTGGTATCATTGTCATGCTGAAAGACCCAGCCCACGTTTCATCTTCAATGCCCTTGCTGGTGGAAGGAGGTTTCACTCAAAATCTCCCGATGCATGGCCCCCCATTCATTCTTTCCTTTACAGGGATCAGTTGTCCTGGTCCCTTTGCAGAAAACAGCCCCCAAAGTTATGATGTTTTCCACCTCCATGCTTCACAGTAGGTATGGTGTTCTTTCTCCTCCAAACACGGCAAGTTGAGTTTTTACCAAAAAGTTCTATTTTCATATTCATCTGACCATATGACATTCTCCCAATCCACTTCTGGATCAGCCAAATGCTCTCTAGCAAACTTCAGACAGGCCCTGGACATATACTGGCTTAAGCAGGGGGACACGTCTGACACTGCGGATTTGAGTCCCTTGCGGCGTAGTGTGAAACTGATGTAGCCTTTGTTACTTTGGTCCCAGCTCTGCTGCAGGTCATTCACTAGGTCCCCCCCGTTGTGGTTCTGGATTTTTGCTCACCATTCTCGTGATCATTTTGGACCCCACGGGGTGAGATCTTTTGTGGAGCCCCAGATCGAGGGAGATTAATCAGTGGTCTTGTATGTCTTCCATCTTTCTAATAATCGCTCCACCGTTGATTTCTTCACACCAAGCTGCTTACCTATTGCAGATTCAGTCTTCCCAGCCTGGTGCAGGTCTACAATTTTGTTTCTGGTGTCCTTTGACAGCTCTTTGGTCTTGGCCATTGTGGAGTATGGAGTCTGACTGTTTGGGTAGTGGACAGGTGTCTTTTATACTGATAACGAGTTCAAACAGATGCCATTAATACAGATAATGAGTGGAGGACAGAGGAGCCTCTTAAAGAAGAAGTTATAGGTCTGTGAGAGCCAGAAATCTTGCTTGTTTGTAGGTGATCAAATACTTATTTTACCAAGGAATTACCAATTAATTCATTTAAAAATCCTTCAATGTTATTATCTGGATTTTTTTTTTCTCATTTTGTCTCTCATAGTTGAGGTTCCCTATGATGAAAATTGGAGACCTCTCTCATCTTTTAAGTGGGAGAACTTGCACAATGGTGGCTGCTAAATACTTTTTTGCCCCACTGTATATGATTAAACACTGTAGGAATTGTCGCTCTCTTTAATACAAACACCTCCGCATTTTAGGTGGCTCAAAAGCAATAGGGACAAATAAACATAACCCTAAGTAAAATGTTACTTTTCAATATTTTAGTTGAAATCTTTTGCAGGCACTGGCTGCCTGAAGTCAGGAACCCCATGGACATCACCAACGCTGGGTTTCCTCCTTTGTGATGCTTTGCCAGGCCCTTTACTGCAGCTGTCTTCAGTTGTTGTCTCATATTGTGGGTCTTTCTTCCTTAAGTTTTGTCTTGAGCAAGTGAAATGCAATGCTCGATTGGGTTGTGATCTGGTGACTGACTCGGCCATTGCAGAATATTCCACTTCTTTGCCTTTAAAAAACTCCTGGTGGTTGCTTTTGCAGTATGTATTTGGATCATTTGTCCCATCTGTACTGTGAAGCGCCATCCAATCAACTTTGCTGCATTGGCTGAATCTGAGTAGAAAGTATAGCCCTATACACATCAGAATTCATTCAGCCTGCTCGCTGTCTTTTGTCACATCAATAAACACAAGTGACCAAGTGCCATTGGAAGCCCATGCATGCCCATGCCATCACACTGCCTCCACCATGTTTTACAGAAGATGTGGTGGGCTTTGGATCATGAGCTGTTCCAATTCTTCTCCAAACTTTTCCTTCTTCCCATCATTTCTGGTACAGGTGATCATAGTCCTCATCTGTCCAAAGAAAGCTGTTCCGAACTGAGCTGGCTTCTTCAGGTGTTTTTTGGCAGTCCAATTCTGGCCTTTCTATTTTTGAGACTGATTAATGGTTTGCACCTTGTGGTGAATCCTTTGTATTTACTCTCATGAAGTTTTCTCTTTATGGTAGACTTAGATACTGATACACCTACTTCCTGGAGAGTGTTCTTCACTTGAGTGGATGTTGTGAAGGGGTTGTTCTTCACCATGGAAAGGATTCTGCGATCATCCACCACTGTTGTCTTCCGTGGACGTCCAGGCCTTTTTGAGTTCCCAAGCTCACCAGTGCACTCTTTTTTTTTTTGTTGATTTGGCCACTCCTGCTATCTCTCTGATGGATTTCTTCTTTTTTTTTCAGCCTCAGGATGGTCTGTTTCACCTCCATTGAGAGCTCCTTTGACCGCATGTTGTGTGTTCACAGCAACAGCTTCCAAATGCAAACGCCACACCTGGAATCAACTCCAGACCTTTTAACTGCTTAATTGATGACAGATTAACGAGGGAAGAGCCTATGCAGCCTTGTTTTTTTTTTTTTGCAGCCTTCTGAGTCAATTGTCCAATTACTTTTGGTCCCTTGAAAAAGAGGCGGCTACGTATTAAAGAGCTGTAATTCCTAAACCCTTGCTCCAGTTTGGATGTGAATACTCTCAAATTACAGCTGAGAGTCTGCACTTTAAGCCTATATTAATTATATAATTGTATCCTGAATATGTTTTCGTAAACAGCTAAAATAACAAAACTTGTGTCACTGTCCAAATATTTTTGGGCCTAACTGTAGCACCATGACCCCTCCTGCAGGTGGTGAGCCCACTGGAGGGTGGACCCATGCGGGTCCTTTGGGTACACTGGTATACTCCTAGTCCTTCGGCCAAAGGCCAAATTTTGGGTCATCAGTACCAAACGAGGTGCCTAAGTTTAATAAAGTTTTTTAGAAAGCTAGATTTCTCAGGGTCTCCAGATTAGTTGATGGCAAGTAGGGCTGTCACAATAACCGCAAATATGTAATACCATGCTATGGACGCACCTACCGTGGAGGAAAACGAGCAACCGCAACAACCGCCGTGTTCACTTTTTTGTATGTATGACTATATCTCGTTGTTCACTTATGTGCCCCTATTGATTATTAAATAAATTGTAAATGAAATGTATTTTTATTGCCAACAGCATGTTTGCACCCGATACTCTGGAAGCTTCCAGAGCACCGTTTGGGGCACTCTCTCTCCAGATGGACTCCAGCAGGCAGTTAGTAGTGAAAGCATTTGGACTCCTTGCTAAATACAGCCGTGACAGTAAGCACTGAAAGGGCACAAAGCATGTTATTTCCTTCTGAGCGGAGTGTGTATGATCCTGATTGTGTATGCTCCTGTGTATGAGCTCTGAGAGCCAAACAACTACTGCATAATGCATTGCTTGTTTGAAGGTGATTTTTTGGACAGCGGCAAAAATCACGGAGACAGGAGCCACACAGGGTCCTGTACGGAGGCTGTCCTGCTTAAATAAGCTAAATGTCGCTGCATTTTCCAGTCCACACACCCTGTAGTTACCGCCACTGCTTTATGAAAATTATTGGATTTTTTTAACAGAATCAGCAGTTCTTGCCTGTAGAAAGAGCGGAGCTCCGCACAATTGTCACACATGCACATA
The DNA here is from genome assembly GCA_020510985.1 of Pholidichthys leucotaenia. Taxonomy (NCBI): domain Eukaryota; kingdom Metazoa; phylum Chordata; class Actinopteri; order Cichliformes; family Pholidichthyidae; genus Pholidichthys; species Pholidichthys leucotaenia. The sequence continues at coordinate 252,445,902 of CM035846.1, read as the reverse complement.
AAGTTGAGAGTGAAGCTGCAGCGAGTCTCTCACAGCTTCTATCGTTTGCCACATAAGTTATAAACCCTGTTTAAATTACGAGATCACAGGGTCCTAAAAAGATTTGCAATAATACCACATACTGCAGTGTTGAGCTGTCCACCATCACTGCAGGGGAAATTCCTCAACTGCGGCAGCCCTAATGGCAAGAAAAATTCAGTAGCGTTTCATATTACACTACATATTATTCCATCTAGCTACATTGCTCCGCACTGTGTGTGTTTATATACTTGCATATTTATTCCACCTAGCTGCAATGCTCCGTACTGTGGCTGTTTATATATTTACATATTTATTCCATCTAGCTACAATGCTCTGCACTGTGTGTTCATATATTCATATATTTATTCCATCCAGCTACAATGCTCTGCACTGTGTGTCTGTGTGTGTGTGTGTATATATATATATTTTATAGTAATATGTACATATGTATATTAGCTGCTCTTGCTTGCTTGTTTTTTTTCTTGCCTTCTGATTGTTGCTCTGAGTGTTGCTATCCCTGTGCTGTTGCAATCCTGGAATTTCCCCATTGTGGGACTAATAAAGGCTTATCTTATCTTATCTTATATATATTGATAAGATGTGTGAGTGACCCATTCTAAGCAAATAAGATGCTTCATGGAGGAACTATACATATATTTTATCTTCAAGTCCTTTTACAAATGCAGTCTTATTTATTTTTCATCGATGGAAGCATTAAGATTCTGCAAATAGGTAAACTTTATTTATTTTGAACTGTATTATAACGTCATTTCCATATACTCTGCTTTATTCTGGTTCAAAGCTCAGTATTGTACGCGTGACAAATTTCAGCATTTGGTGAGATAAGCTAGTGAGCAACAATGAGGAGGTGAATGTGGATTCTACCTCCAAAACATGGCAGAAAAAAGAAAGAAAACTTTAAATCTTCATAGTGAACAGGAAGAAGAGTTCTGTTTTACTACAGTGAAAGAAAAATGTGTGCGTCCCATTTGCGGGGCGACTGTGACAACGGCAAAGTGGCACAATGTGGAAAACACTTCAGTATGTGCATGTGGGCAGTGGTGGCCTCATGGATGTGGACTGGTGAGAGGAGGCTTGTGGGTTTGATTCCTGGACTGGCAGGTTCAGATCTGGGTGGGACAGATAACATAGCAGTGTTTGCCCCACCCTCCTCAACCCCACTGTGGTGCCCTTGAGCAAGGCCCTTAAGCCCAACTGCTCCAGTGGAGCTGCTCAGTGGCCACACAGGTCAGTCTGGGGTTGGACTGGGCAGCTTCCTGGTGTGAGTGTGGAACTGTGTGAGTGTGAACAGGGTGTCCTTGAAAAAGAGAGGTTGCCTCTAAATAGAACTGCCCTGTAGAAATAAAGGTTAAATAAAATTTTGAAAAATGAAAGCTGACTTCCAGTTATGGCGGCCACGTAGGAAGATGTGTTTCACACTGCTCTGCTCCTAGAAATAAAAAGTTTACTAAAACTCTCTTAATTGGAACAAAAACCCATCCCAGCGTTTGGGCGCGGATATGGTGAAGACCAAAGCTGGGAAATTGGGTGGAAGAAAGGGCGATTCGACAAAACAACCCAAGCTGACAGACTTCCACGCTCGAGGCGAGGCAGAAAGAGCTCCGGAGGCGATGGCGGAGGATGTGGCCAGCGGCGGAGCGGGAGCTGCTGAGGAGGGGACAAGTGCGGTGCTCGCTGCCATCGGCTCCATGAGAGCAGAGTTTTCATCTTAAATTTGATGGGATTATAGCAGTGATAGAAGGAATGAGAAAGGAAATAAGTGACTGTATGGAACGAGTATCGCAGGCGGAGCTCCGAATTTCAAGCGCTGAAGATGACATCACCAGCCTACAATCAAAGTTGCAAACACTGGAATTAAAATGGAAACGTCTGGAAGATAACGTCCTGGACTTGGAATCCCGCTCGCGACGGAATAATTTGAGGCTGGTGGGCCTCGCGGAGGGACGGGACTCATGTTCCTTTTTGGAAAAGTGGATTCCAGAAGCGCTGAACAACGCGGACCTGCAGTCATTGGTTGTCTTGGAGAGCGCTCACCGAATTGGCCCACCGAGAGATAATAAGACACCACTGAGGATGCTGATTATGAAGTTCCTCAACTACAGGGACAAGATGACGGTCGCCAATGCTGCGCGAGCTAAAGGGGAAATTAAATACTAGGATCAACAGGTGCGGTTCTACCCAGATTTGGCCACAGGAATTCAACAATTAAGGAGGCAGTTCGACCCCGCCCGCAAAGAGCTGCGCAACCTCGGGATTCATCACGAAGTGATTCATCCGGCAAGACTGCTGGTCACATATAAGGGAGAACCCACATCTTCAAGACCCCTCAAGAGGCGCAGGAGCTCATTAAGCAGATCCAGGAGGAGACTGGTGGGAGCTAAGCATGAATATGACAAAGGTAGAACATTTAAGCATTTGTACAGGCATCTGATTGATCTGAAATATATAACATGTCTACAAAATACAGACTGTATTTAAAAAAAAAAAGCTATGATGTACAAAGTTGCTATAAAACTTTGAAGTTATGTTGAAAAAACTACAGAAGAGAGTTAATGTCATTAAAAATAGTAGCAGAGTCAGGGTGATTGAGAGGAGAAAGAGAGAGTGGTTTGACTGATCCTCGCAGGTATGGAACAGTCACTAGCTATAACGGGAGACAGAATTTTTTTTTTTTTGATTTTGGGGGGATTACCACGAATGTGGGGAAAGGGAATTTGTTTTTGTGTAGTTTGTAGGATGAATGTTCAACCATCCATGTTTTTGCTTCTCTGTATGAGCATGTTCATATTGCAGGGTAATCTCAAACTCCTTATTGATCATAGATCAAAGCGTTAATCTTAATTTAACTTCATGGAATTGCAGAGGTCTACAAAATCTAAAAAAACTTAAGTTATGAATAAAATAAAAGACATAGATTCAAAAATTGTATTTTTACAAGAAACTCATCTAATAGAGGAGGATGTAAAAAGAATCAGGAGAAGATGGCAAGGTAATGTGTTCACCTCATCATTTTCATCCCGAGCTAGGGGAGTTATGATTCTCATACACAAAACAGTCCCATTTCAAGTGAAAAATGTAATTGGAGACAAATTTGGAAGATATCTAATCATCCAAGGATCTTTGTTATTAGAAAATGTAAATCTGGTGAACTTATACGGCCCCAATATTGATGATCAAAACTTCTTTGTTAATTTATTCCTTACTTTATCATCACTTACAGAGCAACATATAATAGCAGGGGATTTTAATTGTACATTGAATCCCAGTATAGATAGGTCAGCAGGACTGGACTGTATGCACAATGGATGCAGGATGACCATTAATCATTTTATGAAAGAATTGAGATTGCTAGATATATGGAGAGAAATGAAACCACAAGTCAAAGCCTATTCTTGTTATTCTAATACCTATAAGACATTCTCACGTATTGACTATTTTTTGATCTCTACAGAATTAAGGTCCAAGATTCAAAACTGTTTCTATGATAACACTGTGATCTCTGATCATGCACCCTACTGTCTAATATATGTAGATAAGAAATTGACAAAGGAACCAGGTAGGTGGCATTTTCAACATAAATGGCTTCAGGATGAGGAATTTGTTAAGTACATAGAAAAACAGATACAGTGGGGAAAAAAAATATTTAGTCAGCCACCAGTTGTGCAAGTTCTCCCACTTAACACTAGAAGACCCAGAGAGGGGCCATTTGGCCTTTTTGGCTAGAAAACCCATAGGGGGACCATCAAGTGGCCACAAGAGGGCTAATGTCTGGGTCTTCTAGTGTTAAAAGAGGAGAGAGGTCTCCAATTTTCATCATAGGTATACCTCAACTATGAGAGACAAAATGAGGGAAAAAAAATCCAGAAAATCACATTGAAGGATTTTTAATGAATTAATTGGTAAATTCCTCGGTAAAATAAATATTTGGTCAATAACAAAAGTTCATCTCAATACTTTGTTATATACCCTTTGTTGGCAATGACAGAGGTCAAACGTTTTCTGTAAGTCTTCACAAGGTTTTCACACACTGTTGCTGGTATTTTGGCCCATTCCTCCATGCAGATCTCCTCTAGTGCAGTGATGTTTTGGAGCTGTCGCTGGGCAACACAGACTTTCAACTCCCTCCAAAGATTTTCTATGGGGTTGAGATCTGGAGACTGGCTAGGCCACTCCAGGACCTTGAAATGCTTCTTACGAAGCCACTCCTCCGTTGCCCGGGCAGTGTGTTTGGGATCATTGTCATGCTGAAAGACCCAGCCACGTTTCATCTTCAATGCCCTTGCTGATGGAAGGAGGTTTTCACTGAAAACCTCACGATACATGGCCCCATTCATCCTTTCCTTTACACAGATCAGTGGTCCTGGTCCCTTTGCAGAAAAACAGCCCCAAAGTATGATGTTTTCACCCCCATGCTTCACAGTAGGTATGGTGTTCTTTCTTCTCCAAACACGACAAGTTGAGTTTTTACCAAAAAGTTCTATTTTGGTTTCATCTGACCATATGACATTCTCCCAATCCTCTTCTGGATCATCCAAATGCTCTCTAGCAAACTTCAGACGGGCCTGGACATGTACTGGCTTAAGCTGGGGGATACGTCTGGCACCGCAGGATTTGAGTCCCTTGCGGCGTAGTGTGTTACTGATGTAGCCTTTGTTACTTTGGTCCCAGCTCTCTGCAGGTCATTCACTAGGTCCCCCCGTGTGGTTCTGGGATTTTTGCTCACCGTTCTCATGATCATTTTGACCTCACGGGGTGAGATCTTGTATGGAGCCCCAGATTGAGGGAGATTATCAGTGGTCTTGTATGTCTTCCATTTTCTAATAATTGCTCCCACAGTTGATTTCTTCACACCAAGCTGCTTACCTATTGCAGATTCAGTCTTCCCAGCCTGGTGCAGGTCTACAATTTTGTTTCTGGTGTCCTTTGACAGCTCTTTGGTCTTGGCCATAGTGGAGTTTGGAGTCTGACTGTTTGAGGTTGTGGACAGGTGTCTTTTATACTGATAATGAGTTCAAACAAGTGCCATTAATACAGGTAACGAGTGGAGGACAGAGGAGCCTCTTAAAGAAGAAGTTACAGGTCTGTGAGAGCCAGAAATCTTGCTTGTTTGTAGGTGATCAAATACTTATTTTACCAAGGAATTTACCAATTAATTCATTAAAAATCCTTCAATGTGATTTTCTGGATGTTTTTTTTCTCATTTTGTCTCTCATAGTTGAGGTATACCTATGATGAAAATTGGAGACCTCTCTCATCTTTTAAGTGGGAGAACTTGCACAATTGGTGGCTGACTAAATACTTTTTTCCCCCACTGTAGATGAGTTCTTTGATATTAATACTACACAAACAACGGCATGTATAAAGTGGGAGGCTTTCAAAGCTTTTATTAGGGGGCATATTATTAGCTATACAGGTTCAAAATCTAAGAAGACTCGAGAGGAGAGAGTCCAATTGGAACATAAAATAAAAATTCTTCAAGAAAAGGTGTATGCATGAAGTAACCCACAGTTAGAGAACGAATTACTGATTCTGAGAGCTGAATATGATAAAAAATCAGCGAATAGAGCTGCCTCGAGTCTTCTAAGATTGAAGCAAACTTTTTATGAACAAGGTGAAAAATCGGGAAAATTATTGGCATGGCAGATTAAACAATTAGAATTTAAAACACCAATTACCAGTATTATAAGTAACGGACAGGTAGTTATAGATCCTTTAGAAATTAATAGTGCCTTTAGAGATTATTATGAAAAACTATATGATACAAAAAATGAAACTGACTTAACAAAACTAAATAGGTTTTTGGGTGGATTATCTATACCGTGTATTCCAAATGAAAACAGGGAGATACTGGAGTCTAAAATTAGTCAAGAAGAAGTTGGGCAAGCCATTGATAATATGAAATCAGCAAAAAGAGCAGGACCAGATGGTCTTTCAGTTGATCTCTATAAAAAAAATTTAAGAATAAATTAATAAAACCACTTTTGGAAATGGTTTTAGAAGCATTTCAAAATGGTAATTTACCACCATACATGAATAATGCCTTAATTATACTGTTGCCAAAACCAGGTAAACCCCCTAATAAATGTGAAAACATGAGACCAATAAGCCTATTAAATGCTGATCTTAAGATAATATGTAAAATTTTAGCAAAACGACTACAAGAAATATTACCAAATATTATTAACAGAGATCAGGATGGCTTTATAATAGGAAGACAAGGCTTCCACAATGTAAGAAGACTATTTAATATTATTTATTCCAATAAAGAAGCACCGGATACAGCTCTCCTATCATTGGACGCCGAAAAGGCCTTTGATAGGGTTGAATGGCCCTATGTTTTTGAAGTTCTACAAAGGTTTGGACTTGGAAATAATTTCATAAAATGGGTCCAGATAATATACAATAATGCTACAGCAGAAATCCTAACAAACAGCAATATCTCAAAATCAATAAAAATCAATAGAGGATGTCGACGAGGCTGTCCACTTTCACCCTTATTGTTTACTATGGCAATTGAACCTTTAGCGATGGCAGTACGTTTACATCCATAAATAAATGGAATTAAAGTAGGACCAACAGAACATAAAATCTCCCTGTATGCCAATGACATAATTTTGTTTATGTCGAATTTTAAAAAATCAGTTCCGACCTTGTTAAATTTAATGAAGAACTTTGGGGAAATATCAGGATATAAAATAAATAAAACTAAATCTTCAATATTAATGCTAAATGAGACCCAGAGAAATCACCCAGCTCCTGAGGTAAATCAATTCAGTGTTGTAAATCAGTTTAAATATTTAGGAATTCAAATTTTGCCTAAGCTAGAATCAGTCGCCAGTGCCAACTATGAAGCCTTAATGACAGATATTAATGAGTTACTTCAGAGATGGATGTCACTACCAATGTTGATGATCGGGAGAATTAATATACTTAAAAGTAATATCCTACCAAAAATACTTTATTTCAAAACATTCCTTTACCACCACCTTCAGATCTATTCTCAAGAATTAAAAAAAAGTTAGTGGAATTTATATGGAACAATAGGAAGGCTAGATTACGTTTGTCCTTACTATATTTACCATTTGATCGTGGAGGTCTGAAATGTCCAGACTTTATGTTGTATTACTGGTCAGCACAACTGAGGTCTATGACATATTATTTTTCATCAAATGAGCTTCCTCACTGGACTGAAATGGAATCATACAATTTACCTCTACCTCTTCCCTTATTCATATACTCGGACTCGGCTAAAAAATTACAGAAACAAGTTAAAAATCCAATTGTAAAGCACATGATCAAAATATGGTGTGAAACCAAAAAATATTTAAAAGAACCACACTTACTGTCACAATTTAGCCCAATATGGGGTAATTGTAGAAGAGCTTGGAATAATGAGGCGATGTGACTTATAAACCAAAGTTTGTTATCAGCTTCGCTCCTCTAACAAGTCTCATCTAGTGCAGCAGCAGAAGAAGTAAGAGATCGAACACATTCGGCTCTACATACTTATACTCACACATAACAAAAGACATGCATATCAAAGCTGACATCCCTCATTATCTTAATCCCCCTCCTTTGTCTTCTTACCCCTCCACCTGGCCCTGGGAGGTCAGGGCGACCTATCTGGTCTCCACCACAGCGCCTCGGATGCTCTTTGATCTTCACTGGCGGTTGAGACCTTTTGTCCTGTTCTGAAGTGTGAAGTCGCTTTACATATGTAATCACCAAACTTTCTCACATGCTTATACATATGTAGGTTATGGGATATATGATTAATATAGACCACAGTAATCAATATTTTACACCAGGGAGAGTGGATGCTGCATTTAAAGTATGGAATTTCAAAGGGATTCAAAAGATTCAAGACTTATATTTGTCACGTTCAGATAACATGTCTTTTGAAGAACTGAGGATTAAATTCAATCTTAATAGAACACATTTTTTAAAATATCTTCAGCTTAGAAATTTTATTCGATCAAATCAAAATAATGCTCTCACCCAACCTACTTAATTCATCCTTGGAAAAAATTTTGACGAAAGATAGTAAGAGAAAGGGTATTATTTCAGAGTTTTTTAACTCATTGACACTATTCTCAAGTGAAAACTCACAGAAAAGACTGAATTATTGGAAAGAAGACCTGCAAATTGAAATTTCAGAGGAACAATGGGAAATGGCTTGTGCAGAAGCTCAAACCAAATCAATAAATGTATGTCTTAAACTGATACATTTTAAATGGTTAATGCGGATGTATGTTACACCAGTGGAGTTAAATAGATATAACAAAAACATACCAGATACATGCACAAAATGTATGGAAAGTAAAGGAACCCTATTTCACTGTTTATGGGAATGTAGAAAAATCAGAATGTTTTGGGAAGAGGTAAGGGTAATAATTGAAAAAATAATTTCAAAACAATTCACATTGAACCCTAAACTGTTTTTGTTGGGTCTGTATCCAGAAAAACATAACTTTAATAAGAGTGAAAGAGCATTCATAGACCTCAGTTTGCTTAATGCCAAAAAATGTATTGCACTACTGTGGAAAAAGACTCATAGGCCAGATGTGACTCAGTGGTTAAGACAGATGCTAACAAACCTTCCACTAGAAAGAATAACATATATACTGAAATTAAAGGAAAATGTGTTTGAGAATATATGGAGACCTTTCATTGATTATGTAAAGAAATTAAACATACACTACCGTTCAAAAGTTTGGGGTCACCCAGACAATTATTTTGTGTTTTCCATGAAAAGTCACACTTATTTACCACCATGAGTTGTAAAATGAATAGAAAATATAGTCAAGACATTGACAAGGTTAGAAATAATGATTTGTATTTGAAATAATATTTTTTTCCAGATACTAACCTGCTCAAAGGAAGGTCAGTTTTATAGCTTCTCTAACCAGCTAAACTGTTTTCAGCTGTGCTAACATGGTTGCACAAGGGTTTTCTAATCATCCATTAGCCTTCTGACGCAATGAGCAAACACATTGTACCATTAGAGCACTGGAGTGATAGTTGCTGGAAATGGGCCTCTATACACCTATGTAGATATTGCACCAAAAACCAAACATTTGCAGCTAGAATAGTCATTTACCACATTAGCAATGTATATTAGATATTAGAGTGTATTTCTGATTAGTTTAAAGCTATCTTCATTGAAAAAAACAGTGCTTTTCTTTCAAAAATAAGGAAATTTCTAAATGACCCCAAACTTTTGAACGGTAGTGTAACTTCTGAAGAAGAAGGTGAATGATATGTGTGGACCTTGCAAATTCCAAACTGGTGAATGTACACTACTGTTCAAAAGTTTGGGGTCACTTAGAAATTTCCGTATTTTTGAAAGAAAAGCACTTTTTTTTCAATGAATATAACTTTAATCAGAAATACGCTCTATACATTGCTAATGTGGTAAATGACTATTCTTGCTACAAATGTCTGGTTATTGGTGCAATATCTACATAGGTGTATAGAGGCCCATTTCCAGCAACTATCACTCCAGTGTTCTAATGGTACAATGTGTTTGCTCATTGCGTCAGAAGGCTAATGGATGATTAGAAAACCCTTGTGCAATCATGTTAGGTCTGCAATGCTGTAATTGCTGCAAATGGAGGATTCTTTGACGAAAGCAAAGTTTGAATGAAAAAATTATTATTTCAAATACAAATCATTATTTCTAACCTTGTCAATGTCTTGACTATATTTTCTATTCATTTTCAATTCAATTCAATTCAATTCAACTTTATTTATATAGCGCCATTTCACAACAACAGTCATCTCATAGCGCTATCAACTGTAGGGAGGACCCCCACAGTTGCAGAAAGACCCCAGCAATCAGGCGATCCCCTGTGAGCAAGCACTTGGCGACGGTGGAGAGGAAAAACTCCCTTTTAACAGGAAGAAACCTCCAGCAGAACCAGGCTCAGGGAGGGGCAGTCATCTGCTGCGACTGGCTGGGGGGTGAGGGGACAGAGAAGAAGAAAAGAACAGACATGTAGAGAGCAAACAGCACGATGGGGACTCAATCTATGGGAGAGAACAAACAAATGTTAATGACCAGCAAAAAAAAAATATTTCATAGAGAGTGAGGAAAGGAGTGAGGCCCAGTGCATTACTGGAGGTCCCCCGGCTGACTAAACCTATTAGCAGCATAACTAAGGGAGGGTTCAGAAACACATGATCCCTCCCTAATTGTAGGCTATATCAAAAAGGTAGGTTTTAGCCCTATTCTTAAAAACAGAGATCGAGTCTGACTCCCGAATCCAGATTGGCAGCTGATTCCACAGGAGAGGAGCTTGATAACTGAAGGCTCTGCCTCCCATTGTACTTTTGGAGATTCTAGGTATTACAAGTAAACCTGCATTTTGGGAGCATAGTGCTCTGTTAGGATGATACGGTAGTATCAGATCTTTTAAATAAAAAGGAGCCTGATTGTTTAGAGCTTTGTAAGTAAGAAGAAGGATTTTAAACTTAATTCTAAACTCTATGGGAAGCCAATGAAGGGAGGCCAGAACCGGAGAGATATGATCTCTCTTTCTAGTACCTGTTAAAACTCTTGCTGCAGCATTTTGGATCAGCTGAAGACTTTTTAAAGATGTTTTAGGACAGCCTGATAATAAAGAATTACAATAATCTAATCTCGAGCTAACAAAAGCGTGGATCAGCTTCTCAGCATCACTCTGAGACAAGATGCTCCTAATCTTGGCAATATTACGCAAATGATAGAAGGCAGTCTTAGAAACAAATTTAATATGTGAATTGAAGGACAAATCCTGATCAAAAATAACTCCAAGGTTCCTCACAGAGCTATTAAGAGAAAGAGTAACTGCATCCAAACTGAAAGTTTGATTTGGAAAGGAATTTCTAAGGTTTTTTGGACCAACAAGAATGACTTCAGTCTTATCTGAATTTAATAGCAGGAAATTACAAGTCATCCAAACTTTGATTTCCTTAAGACAGGCTTCTAACTTGGCTAATTGATTAGTATCATCTGGCTTCATTGACAGGTATAATTGTGTGTCATCTGCATAACAGTGAAAATGTATACAGTGCTTTCTAATAATGTTGCCTAACGGAAGCATATATAAACTAAAAAGAGTAGGGCCAAGCACAGATCCCTGTGGAACTCCATGACTAAGCTTTGAGCTGAGAGAAAACTCATCATTTACATGAACAAACTGGAACCTATCAGATAAATAAGATCTAAACCACTGCAACGAAGTTCCATTAAGTCCAACATAGTGTTCTAATCTATCAAGTAGAATATTATGATCAATAGTATCAAAAGCTGCACTAAGATCTAAAAGGACAAGTACAGAAACTAGTCCATTATCAGATGCAATGAGGAGGTCGTTAGTGACCTTCGCTAAGGCTGTTTCAGTGCTATGATGGATTCTAAACCCAGATTGAAACTCCTCAAATAAACCATTTCCCTGCAGGTGGTCAAATAATTGCGTAGCAACAACTCTTTCTAAGATTTTTGAAATGAAAGGGAGATTAGAGATTGGTCTATAGTTAGCTAAAGCTCCTGGATCTAGCGTTGGCTTTTTGAGTAAGGGTTTAATTACAGCCGTTTTAAAAGCCTGCGGTACATGGCCTAAAGTTAATGAAGAATTGATTATATGAAGAATAAAGCTACCAATAAGTGGGAAGACTTCTTTAAATAACTTGGTAGGAATAGGGTCTAAAAGACAAGTTGAAGGTTTGGATGAGGAAACTATTTTGTCTAACTCACAAAGGTCGATTGGAGTAAACTCATCAAGACAGACATCAATAGAAGGAGTTGTAGTAGTTACAGTATTTAAGTTAACTGTGGGAAGAATCTGATTGATTTTATCTCTGATGGATGAAATTTTATTATTGAAAAAGTTCATAAAGTCCTGACTAGTAAGCTCTAAGGGGATGCTAGGATTGACAGAGTCCTGACTCTTTGTCAACCTGGCTACAGTACTGAAAAGAAACCTGGGATTATTCTTGTTCTCTTCTATTAATGCAGAGTAATAACTCGTTCTAGCTTTTCTAAAAGATTTTTTATAAATTAAAAGATGATTTCTCCAAGCTAAATAGATTTCATCTAAATTAGTAGAGCGCCATTTTCTTTCTAATTGACGAGTCTTCTGTTTTAAGCTACGAGTTTCTGTGTTGAACCAAGGAGTTAAAAATCTCTGATTAGACTTTTTCTTTTTTAAGGGGGCCACCAAGTCTAGAGCCTGATGCAGAGAAGCTGAAACACTATCCACCATGTTATCAATTACAGAAGGAGCAAGCTGTCTATAGCTTATTTCCGTTGTGTTGACACATGGCATAGAGGAAACAATCTGCATAAATTTGGAAACAGCATCATCTGAGAGGCATCTACTGTGATAATATTTTTCTTTAGGAGCCAAATAGTCAGAAATAGTAAAATCAAAGGTTAACAGACAATGGTCTGACAGTACAGGGTTATGAGGAGACACTACAAGATTTTCTATTTCTATGCCATATGTCAGAACAAGGTCCAATGTATGGTGGAGGTAATGAGTAGAATTTCCTACTTTCTGAGAAAACCCAATCGAGTCTAATATTGAATTAAAAGCCACATTAAGGCAGTCACTATCTACATCCACATGTATATTAAAGTCCCCTACTATAATTATTCTATCAGATTTCAGCACTAAATCAGCTAAGAAATCAGGAAATTCGGATAAAAATTCTGAATAGGTTGATGGGGGACGATAAACTATGGCAAATAAAATTGGGTTTAACCTGGAATTGCTAAAGTGCCCAACACTGAGGACCAGGCCCTCAAAGGAATTATAACATGTTTTTTGCTTTACATTAACTAGTAATTTGGAATGGTAAATTGTTGCTACTCCTCCTCCACGACCAGAACTTCTGGGATTTTGACAGTTTAAATAACCAGAGGGAGTTGATTCATTTAAACCAACATAATCCTCTTGTCCTAACCAAGTCTCTGTAAGGGAAATTAAATCAATCTGATGATCAATTAACAGATCATGGACTAACAGAGACTTGGGAGTTAGAGACCTAATATTTAATAAACCACATTTAATTTTTAAATTATGAGGAGGAACAGAGGCCAATTCATTCAATTTAGAGGCTTTATGTTTAATTTGAGTTTTACCAATATTTTGCTTTATCACTTTGGGATGCTTATACATTATATTTTTATTTACTTTGGAGGGAGCAGACAATGATTCTCTGATGGGGAAGACAGGGGCTAAGCTGAGGGGTGGCGGATGAAGAGGAGCTGCAGAGAGGCGTGTAAGACTGAGACTCTGCTTCCTGGTCCCAACTCTGAGTAGTCATGGTTTTGGAAATTTGGATAAAAAAGATGCCAGATTGTTAGATAAATGAGAAGCACCATCCAAAGTGGGATGAATGCTGTCTCGTCTCATAAGACCAGGTTTTCCCCAAAAAGAGCTCCAATTGTCAATGTAGCCCACGTCATTTTTAGGACACCACACAGACAGCCAGCGGTTCAAGGATGACGAGCGACTAAACATGTCATCACTGGTCAGATTGGGGAGGGGCCCAGAGAATACTACAGTGGCAGACATCGTTTTTGCAAACTCACACACCGATTCTATATTAAGTTTCGTGACTTCCGACTGCCGGAGACGGATGTCATTAATGGCGGCGTGAATAACAATTGTGGAATATTTACAGTTACTTTTAGCCAGCATTTTCAAATTTGACTCGATGTCGCCTGCTCTGGCCCCAGGAATGCATGTGACTATGGCCGCTGGAGTCTCTAGGTTCACGTTTCTGACTACAGAGTCGCCAATGATCAGAGTTTTTTCCTCAGCGGGTGTGTCGCTGAGCGGGGAAAAACGATTAGAAACGTGAACAGGTTGGTGGTGAACCGGGGCTTTGCGACTAGGCTTCCTTCTCACCGTCACCCACCCAGTCTCCTCGCTGCTGAGGAGAGCCGGGGAACCGGTGACAGGGGGACCTAAGCTAGCTAGCTCCGCTGCAGCTAATGGGCGTCCGTCAAGATTAACTGGCGCAGGCGGTGTTTCAATGCAGCGGAGCCGGGATTCCAAATCAGACAACCTCGCCTCGAGCGCCTCAAAAAGACAACATTTATTACATTTACCGTTATCACTAAAAGAGGCAGAGGTGTAGCTAAACATCTGACAGAGAGAGCACACCAGAGGAGGAGAGGAAGGAGAGCTAGTAGCCATAGCTAGTGGCTAGAGAGCTGGAGAGCAAACCACACAGGCAGACAGCAAAACAGGAAGTGACGATAGGTTACCACATTTTACAACTCATGGTGGTAAATAAGTGTGACTTTTCATGGAAAACACAAAATAATTGTCTGGGTGACCCCAAACTTTTGAACGGTAGTGTATATTATGTATTCTTATGTAATAGATTACCTAGACTAAACAGAGGAGCATTGTTGTTGACTTGCTTTTGTTAATGGTTGTTGTTGTTTTTAGTACATTTTTTTGTTGGTGTTAGTGTTTTTTTTTTATTTTTAAATTACTTTAGTGTTTGACTGTTTGTGCCATGTTTGTGAAAAAAAAAGGTTCAATAAAAAATATTGCGGGAAAAAAAAATGAAAGCTACAATACTAACTACCCACCAGGCAGCGCAGTGCGGGAAAAGAAAATCTTTGGGTTAAAAGCAACTTTGGGCAAACAGCAGTCTTTTTTCAGGAGGCCACTGAAAAATTCCCCAAAACAACCTAAGCCTCATTTAGAGCGCCACAGTTTGTGATTAAAAAAGAAAAAATGTTACTTCATTAGTTCCTGGCTGCATTCTTCAGTCACATTGTTCATTTGTAATATCCAAGAGATTATAAATGAAGTGAAGGATGAACAGGACAATAGAAAGCTGTAAGTCCTGGTTACTGTCTAATTATGACTGAGCACCGTTGCTGATTCTTCAGCAACGGTGATGCCGGCGACTCAACCGGCATCCCCACCCTTCTGAGGGCGTGGAGGGTGAAACAGGGCACCCTGACAGAACTAAAAACAATATCTGCCACAGGTCTGTGGTGGACCACTCCCAGTTACACAGGGTGAGACTGGACATCCTGGCAGATAAACACATCTGTCACAAGGTCTGTGGTGGACTGTGCCAGTCGGTGCATTGTGACATGCAATACACAAAGAGCAGAGATAAACAAACCTATCATCTGGGCAGTCACTGCAACAGGTACTGGAGTCAGTTTGTCTTGGCTTGTCCTTGCCACTGATAATACCTTTATCTGCCAAGAATGTGATGCTAGTCCAGCAAAAGCTAGCAGTACTCAAATACTTTGCAAACAGTTTCATGAAATGGTCAATCGAAAGCAACTCATACCGGCTCGGACGTCGCCTGGGCTTACAAGGTCCGCGCTGATCTGTTCACACTCCGACAAGCAGCGAAAAGTAAGCTAGAAGCAGGAAGACAAAAGAAGAGAAAAACAGCAACCTTGTGTGTAGCAGAATGGAATGTACGCACTCTGTTGGACAGAACAACATCACAACGCCCAGAAAGACAGACCGCGCTTGTGGCTCTGGAAATGAACAGGTACAATGTAGACATAGCTGCACTTAAAGTAGAACTGAACTCACCTTTTTGCCAAAAAAGTAGAATAGCAGATTAATTCCTTATTACCTATTGTATTTTTCAACACATAAAAGAAATTTTTAGGCCGTGCGATGGCCAAGCTATAAGCCGATAAACTTTTGCCTCTGGCTGGCAGTGCCAAACAAACCGGAAGTAGTGCAGACGACGCTGCGTGACGTCACGAGTGTGACCCTTATCAAAACAACAATGGCAGATGATAGCAGTTCCAGCAGTCAAGAACACCAGAGTTTTCAGAGTGAAGAGGCATTCAGGATCGGTGACAAGACAGAGGAGGATGCAGGAGTGTCAAGTGAACAGGAAGAGAGCAAGGGACGCATCGAACTGTACAGATTAGAGCCAGAATTTTCGGGGGATTCCGGCACCGACTCAGACCGCAGCAGTGATGGGGAGGAGAGTCGCTTATTGAATACAGAATGGTGAGTCTTTACTTTGGCATGTTTGGGGTGTCAGGATAAGGAAAATTAACAATAAAAAAGAAAGGGGAAAAAAAAAACCCATCAGCATTTTTCCAACTTATTACAGTTATCCCTCACTTATCGCGTTTAATGCGGTCTTCCTTCGCTGGGTATAGGCGCTCGGCAGGGAGCGAAGCTGGGTAAAATGTCTCCGCCAATCAGCTTGCGAGATAAAACGTCTCGGCCAATCAGCTTGCGAGGTAAAACGTCTCGGCCAATCAGCTTGCGAGATTCCCGAGCGGGCTGGGGAGCCGGGGAGAGCGGGCTCTCCGTGTTGATATCTGATGTTCTAATGTAGTCTCCCTGCCTTCTCATTAGAACATCAGGTATCAACACGGAGAGCCCGCACAGCTCAAAATCTACCTCTCTGACCACCGCTCCACTCCTCTCCGCCCACCTCTTCACCACTCGGGAATCTCGCAAGCTGATTGGCCGAGACGTTTCACCTCGCAAGCTGATTGGCCGAGACGTTTTACCCAGCTTCTCTCCCTGCAGTGCGCCTTCTTTATCGCTCGTGTTGCTTAGTGGCACTTTTCGCTGTTCTGTTGTGCCTTTTTGTGCAAAATAGTGCTTGTGACGCCCTGGGGGGGGGGGGGGGGTGATGCTACTTCGCGGTTTTTCACTTTTCGCGGTCGGTTCTGGTCCCCATTAAACGCGATAAGTGATGGATCACTGTATATCTAGAAACGCATCGCTTCCCGGTCGCTTTTCCTCCCTCTTTCTTTTCTTTCGTCGCCATGACAGCTTTCCTTGGCCACTGAACAGATCTTCCCAGGTGTTGGAAGTGTTTTGTAGTCGACTATCACGACAAAATGCACCAAAAACAACCAGTGTCGACGTGCTCGCAATGGTAAATATGAGGACTGGGTCACACTCGTGACGTCACGCGGAACTCCGGCTGCGCTTCGGCGGATTTGTCTGATTTTTCAGGGCAGGAAATTCTAAATCGCGATTTTCTCCAAGATTCCGGGATTTGTGGAGGGGGTGCCAATGATAAACTAGAAAAGCACTCGGAGAGCGCAGACCTCCGCCAAGCGGCACAGTTCCCCCCATACAGTGTTTGTGTGTACGTTTTCAGATTCCCTGAGCATGAAAAGATATGAGTAGCAATTGGATTCACAATGATTATTTGTTTATTTGACATGGACAGTGCAATAAACAGACAATTAATGAATGACAATCAATGTGATAGTGATAGGATTAGTGGTTCAGTAGTGTAAAATGGGGCTATAAGGGACGGCGGGTTAATAAGGGACACTTTTGTGGGAAATGTTTTAAATGTAATTCTGCTTTTTTTATTTTGAGCAGGATGCTGAGTTGTGTTGTTATTGTCAAATATCCATAAATCCTTCATCAAATCTAGGCGGAAGCAAAATTAAAAAAGCAGAATTACATTTAGAAAAGTGTCCCATATTACCCCGCCGTCC
This sequence comes from Pholidichthys leucotaenia, assembly GCA_020510985.1. NCBI lineage: Eukaryota > Metazoa > Chordata > Actinopteri > Cichliformes > Pholidichthyidae > Pholidichthys > Pholidichthys leucotaenia. The sequence continues at coordinate 252,428,393 of CM035846.1, read as the reverse complement.
CTTATAGCCCCGTTTTACGGTTGTAAAAGCATTGCCTCCTTGGCGGAGGTAATAAACTGAAGTGTTGGTGTGTGCATCTCCTCCACTGACGGATGCAGATTGGTTAGACAGGTTGCCGTGGGTTTTATATTATATTGGGGTTGCGCTCCGCGGCAAAACAGAATTTAGAGTCTTCCCCGGCAGAGAGGTCGTTTTTACGCAGCGCCTATAGCTGGGTGGGGAATTTGTGGCAAATAATGGGGCGGCGGACAGGTGTCCGTGTCAGGTTTTGCAGCGTGGCGCAAAAGCAGGCACGCTGGCGGGCCCAGGGCAGCAGTGTTTTCCGCATGCTTTTGTGCCTAAAACGTTGAAGAACGCAGAGTTTGTGTTGGTCAGACACGACGACCAGCGCAATGTGCGCAGCGCCTATGGCTGGCACAGGCACGCTGGGGGTCCGAGGCCAGCAGTGTTTTCCGCATGCTTTTGTGGCTAAAACGTTGAAGAAGGCGGAGTTTGTGTTGGTCAGACACGACGCCCAGCGGCCTCCATTGCGCCTGCGCACATGTTGAAAATGGCCCTATGTCAGTGTTGAAAAATGCTTTAAAAAAATTCCTGTATCCAGACGGTGAACCGGATCACCCCCAAAATTTAATCAGTTCTTCCTTGTACCATTTCCAACAACGCCTGAAAGTTTCATGCAAATCCGTCCAAGACTTTTTCAGTTATCTTGCTAACCAACAGACAAACAGACAGACAGACAGACAAACACACAAACCCTGGCAAAAACATAACCTCCTCCTGGCCTTTTCGGCCTGGCGGAGGTAATTATCTTTATAATTGTATGTACTATCACCCAGTGCCGTTCAATGCTGTTCAGTTCAGTTCTACTTTCATGAAACAAGATTGCCTGGATATGACAGCTTGGAAGACCACGGGTACATCTTCTTTTGGAGTGGGAGATCAACTCGAGAAAGGAGAGAAGCAGGAGTGGGCTTTGCAGTTAGAAAGGAGATAGCAGCAATGCTTGATGAGGAACCGGTGCCAATCAACGACAGGATAATGACTATGGAACTCCCACTACAGCGGAAGATGTATGCCACACTCATCAGTGTATATGCCCCAACAATGACCAACACAGAGGAGGTGAAGGAAAAGTTCTACAGTGATTTACGTGAGACTATCAGGCGTGTACTGACTGATGACAGGCTGATACTCGTTGGAGATTTTAATGCCAGAGTTGGTTTGGACACCGAGAAATGGAAAGGAGTGCTAGGCAGTCATGGAGTAGGCAAGTGCAATGCTAATGGAGAACTTCTACTTGCACTATGTTCAGAGTACAACCTTGTGATAACCAACACTCTATTTAAGCACAAGGACACACACAAGAAGACATGGATGCACCCAAGATCCAAGCACTGGCACTTATTAGACTACATCATAGTCAGGCAGAGAGACAGAAGGGATGTATTGGACACCAAAGCAATGAGAGGAACGGACTGTGGCAGTGATCATGTTATGCTGAGATCTAGATTAAGGATTTGGAGACGAAAACAGCACTGCAGGACGGGTGCGAAGCCACCACGGAAGCTAAACACTAGTGCACTGAAAGGCCAAAAGAAGCAGGAAGAACTTGCACAGGAAATGGATGAAAACTTGAAAGACTGGGACAGCAACAACTCTGAGAATAACATAGAAGAGAAATGGGCAACACTGAAGGATACGGTGTCTCAGACTGCGAGTGATGTATTAGGCTACCCTGAGAGGAAACATCAAGATTGGTTTGATGAGCATGATGAACACCTGAAGAGACTACTAGAAGCGAGCAATACAGCTAGGCAGGGAAACCTACAGTGTAACACAAGGTCGAAGAAGAAATACTCAAAGGCTCAGAGTGAGCTACAGAAGTACACCAGAGAGATGAAGTCCAACTGGTGGGATGAAAAAGCGGAGAAACTTCAAACTGCAGCAGACAGGAAGGACATGAAAACATTCTTCACAGGCTTGAGAGAAATCTACGGCCCTAAACCAAGAGGATTGATCCAACTAAAGGCTATGAATGGTGAAATGGTTTTGCAGGAGAAATACAAGATCCTGGACAGATTTGCAGACCACTTTGACCAACTACTAAACAACCCTGAAGATCTCACTGAAGAGGCTAAAGAAGCTCTAGTGCAGCGACCAGCTGTATCAAGTCTGGATGAACCATCAAATTTTGATGAACTAATGGCAGCTATCAGGACAACACAGGATGGTAAAGCTCCAGGAAGGGATGAGATTCCAGCAGAAGTGTGGAAATTTGGTAGTATTCAGCTGACCAACTGCCTGCACAAGCTCATCCAAGAGATATGGGATGCCCAGAAGGTACCTCAAGACTGGAAGGATGCAAGTATTGTGCCTTTGTTCAAGAAAGGTGACAGGAAGGATTGTGGAAATTACGGAGGTATATCACTGCTAGCCACTGTTGGTAAGATTCTCTCACATGTACTACTTAACAGACTCAGTCAACACATCTCACAAAGTGTACTACCGGAAACCCAGTGCGGCTTTAGAAGTGGAAGAAGCACAATGGACATGATTTTCTGCTTGAAACAGGTTCAAGAGAAGTGTATTGAACAGAACATGCCGCTTTATGTAGTCTTCATAGACTTCAGTAAAGCCTTCGATACTGTTTTGCGACAAGGACTTTGGCAGGTACTCAAGAAATATGGTTGTACAGAGAAGTTTGTCAGCCTGATCGAGGCACTCCATACAGGTATGCAAGCAAACGTGGCAATGAGTGGTTCAGTATCTAAAGACTTTTCAGTAAGCAATGGGGTGAAACAAGGGTGTGTGCTGGCACCTACACTCTTCTCGCTATATCTGGCAGCCATGCTTGAGGTGGCCTTCAAAGACACTTCAGAAGGAGTATAGATAGATAGATCGATATTTTATTTCGAACAAAAAAGTATACATTCAAACAAGGAAAGAAGCAGACTTGTTCAATGTGGTACAGTTTAAAGCCAAGAGTAAGACATCGATAAAGGTAGTAAGAGAAATGCTCTTTGCCGACGACAGTGCTCTAGTTTCACACACCGTGGAAGATATGCAATCTTTAGTGGAGAAATGTGCAAGAGCAGCTAGCCAATTCAGCCTCCAAATCAACATCAAGAAGACAGAGTGCCTTTCTCAACCACCAAAGTTCCAATTGTCAACATCACTACCAGAAGAGATCAGCGTTGGTACAGAGCCACTAGTCAAGTGCAAGACTTTCAAGTACCTAGGGAGTACCGTTTCAGATAATGCTAGGCTGGAGGATGAACTATCTCTCAGAATGGGAAGAGCAAGCGCTGTGTTTGGAAACTTGAGGGAGAGACTGTGGAACAATCGACATGTGTCTATCCGTGTGAAACGCAAAGTGTACAGAGCGACAGTACTGGCTACTCTATTGTACGGTGCTTAAACTTGGACTGTCTACAGAGTGCAGGTGAAGAAACTCCACGCGTACGTGATGAGACACCTTCGAGCCATAATGAACATCTCATGGAAAGACAAGATAACCAACATAGAAGTGTTGAAACAAGCTGGTCTACCATCAGTGGAGGACATGCTAATACAGATGAACCTGAGATGGCTCGGACATGTTGAGAGGATGGACCACCAGCGTCTCCCTCGACAGTTACTCTACTCACAGTTATGCGGGGGCAAACGCAATCAGGGCAGACCAAGGCTCAGATTTAAAGACACTGAAAAAAGAAACTTGATGAAGTTGGACATAGACAGGAGTTCCTGGCAGTGGACGGCTAAGGACAGAGCTGTGTGGAGGAATCTGATAAGACCTACTGTAAATGAAACAGTCATTGTCGCCCACGACAGACTGCTATGATGATGATGATAACGTCATTTAACAAAATTTGTGAACACATTGTATAATTAATGCTAGTCGCACTTTTGCTCTGTGATAGCAGTTATTTCAGTTTCTTCTACACTGGGGCAATAGTGGATCAGGAGGTAGAGTGGGTCATCCATTAACCGGAAGGTTTGAATCCTGCTCCCACCAGCCTGCCATTCTGTCTTTAGGCAAGACACTTTATCCATCTTGCCTCCAGTGTCTTTGACACTAGTGTGTGAATAAATGTTTGGTGGTGGTCGGAGAGACCGTTGGCGCAGATTGGCAGTCATGTTTCCATCTGTCTGCTCCAGGGCAGCTGTGGCAACAGAAGTAGCTTACCACTATCATTGTCTATGGAGTGAATTAATTCTCATTGTAAAGTGTCTTTGGGTGCCATGAAAAGATGCCAGCTTCACTGATGTGAAGCTAGCCATAAAATGGTAAAATGCAACTCTCAGTAAACAACAGTAAAACAAGTGGGTCAGTGGTCGCCTAATGGTTAGGGATGTGGACTGGTGACTGGATCAGATCTGGGTGGGACAGATGGCATAGCAGTGTTTGCCCCACCCTTCTTAACCCCACTGTGGTGCCCTTGAGCAAGCTGCAGTGGAGATGCTCAGTGGCCACAGGTCAGACTGTGGTTGTCCCAGGCAGCTTGCAGGTGTGAATGGGTAACTGTGGGAGTGTGAACAGGGCATCCTTGGAAAAGAGAGGTTGCGTCCTTATAAATAAAATGTTAAATAAATAAAAATAAAAAAGACCTTCATAATACACACAGATGAATAACTCTAACAAATAAGAAACAATAATGATAATAGTTTCGTTTTATATAGCGCCTTTCAAGAAACCCAAGGTTGCTTTACAAACAAACGAATAATAAACACAAACATAAAAGAAGTTAGCCAGGAAAAGCTTGCAGGAACAAGTGTCTTTTCAGCCTAGATTTAAAAGACTGCAAGGTTGGTGCCTGTCAAACTGTCAGAGGGAGCAAGTTCCATGGGGTAGGAGCTGCCACACCGAAGGCCCTGTTCCCAAAGGTTCTCCTGCAAGTACAGGGAATGGAGAGGAGACCTAGGTCAGCAGGCCGAAGGTTCTGAGAGGGGTGGTGAACATGGAGGAGATCAGATAGGTACTGTGGAGCAAATGCATGAAGGGACTTGTAGGTGAGGAGGAGAAGTTTGAAAATGATCCGGAATTTAATGGGGAGCAATTGTTTCAGAGTAGGGTGGTGATGTGCTGCCATGGTTTGGTCTGAGTCAGAACTCTGGCAGCTGAATTTTGTACATGTTGCCATCTGTCCAGAGTTTTATTGGTGACCCCGTGAAGGATGGCGTTACAGTAGTCCAGGCGTGAGGTTACGAAGGCATGTATTAGAGTCTCTGCAACAAAATTGGGGAGTGATGGTTGGAGTGATGGTTGGAGTCTGGAGATATTTTTCAGGTGGAAGAAGGCAGCTTTAGTGACAGATTAAATGTGTGTGTTGAAAGACAGAGTGGAGTCCATAATGACACCCAGGTTGCAAACCTTGACGGACGATGAGGTGGAGAAGCCATCAACATTGAGGACAAGATTCCCGACCTTGTGGAGGACAGTTTTGGAGCAACAGCAATCTCAGTTTTCCGACTGTTGGTTTGGAGCACGTTGGTGGTCATCCAGATTTTGATGTCGTGCAAACAGTTTGTAAGAGATTGTGGAGGGAGCTGGGTAGATGATGAAGTGCTAAGATAGAGCTGGGTATCATCGGCATAGTAATCAAAATTTAAACCATGGCGGCAGATGATCTGGCCGAGCGGGAGCATGTATATTATGAAAAGGAGGGGACCAAGGACAGAGCCTTGTGGCACACCATGGTTAACTGAGGCAGGATGAGAGCTGGATCCATTTATGGTGACAAACTGTTTCCTGTCAGAAAGGTAGGAGTGTAACCAGGATAGAGCAGCATCAGTGAGACCAAGGTGGGTGGAAAGAGTATTGAGAAGAATGGGGTGGTAAATGGTGTCGAAGGCTGCAGTGAGGTCAAGTAGAACCAGGATGCTAATGCAACTAGAGTCAGCGGCTATCAGGAGATCATTTGGGATCTTAACCAGGGTGGTTTCAGTTCTGTGGTGGACCCTGTAGGCAGATTGAAATGTTTCATATAGCTCATTGGTGGACAGGTGGTGATGGAGCTGGGCAGCAACTACTCTCTCAAGGATCTTGCTAATAAAAGGGAGGTTGGAGATAGACCGATAGTTGTTGAAGTCGGCAGGGTCCAGACCAACCTTTTTTAGGATGGGAGTGACAGAGGCAGTTTTGAGGCTGATGGGTGCAAAGTCAGACTGACGTGATACATTAACAATGTTTAAAATGCGTGAACTGACGGAAGGAAGGCAAGCCTTGACCAGAACTGTGGGCATAGGGTCAAGGGAGCATGTGGAGGCCTTAGCCTTTGTTACCAACTCATTAATCAGAGTAGCATCAACTGGGGTAAAAGAGAAAAGGGGGGGCATATGGCAGGGTAGGCAACATCCAGTGACAAATGCCAGAGGGATGGCGAAAGTTGAGAGAAGCTGCTGATGAACAGAGTTGATCTTTGCTTGGAAAAAGTTGTGAAATTTAGTGCAGAGATCAGAGTCAGCAGAGGGGTGGGGGGTTGCGGGGGGGAGTTTAACTGTGGAGAACAATGCCCTGAGGTGTTTTCATTGGGAGCCAGTAAGAGTGGAGTAGTACTGGGTCCTGGCCTGGGAGAGTGCATCCTTGTATGACTTAACATGTTCTTTAAAAGCCAACTGGTGGAGGTTTCTTTTTGTAGAGCCTCTCCAGCTTCCGACCAGTGGCTTTCATGGTGCAAAGTTCATTGGTAAACCAGGGAACAGGACGAGTGGATGGGACAGTCCGGGTCTTTAGAGGGGTAAGAGAGTCTAGACTGAGGGATAGGTCAGTATTGTAGCAGGCTACCATGTCCTCAGGTGTCAAGATGGAAGACTCTGTAAACAAGCGGCCAGAGATTAGAGTGAACAAAGCTGGTCCACTCACAGTCTTAATATTTCTGAACGTGATGGTCTGCAAAGGTCGCTGCCTGGGCAAAGGAGCCGGAGCACTGAAGGTGATTGCACGGTGGCCAGAAAAAGCTAGGTCTATACACTGTAGGTTGGTGAGAGGGATGTCAGTGGAACACATCAGGTCTAAGGTATGGCCTTTACTGTGGGTGGAGCCCTGTACATGTTGCCTGAAGTGAAAACATTCCAATAGTGACAGGAAGTCAGAAGCGAATTTGCAGTGTGGATGTTAAAATCCCCAAGCAGAAGTGTGGAAGGAGACAGAGCACAGATAGGGGTGAGGAGCTCAGATAGCTCAGACAGAAACCAGCAGGAACCTTAGGAGGGTGGTAAATGAGGACAGACTGAAGCTGAGAACTCCCAGCCAGTGTAAACACAACTCCCTCAAATGTGGTGGTAGTAGGTATGGGGACCTGTTTAATCCTGATCTCGGCACGGTGGATGACAGCCAGTCTTGCGCCGCCGTCACCCTCAGTGCGAGGCTTCTATAAATAAACATAGCCTGATGTTGTGGCTTGATTTAACTACTTGAGGTTTTAGGCCACAGATCCACACCATCTACATGCACCCGCTGGTAGTGAAGATTTTTTTCAAGAAAATATTCAGTTAAGATATCACAAATTCCAAAGTCTGTAACTTGAAATTGGTAAGAGATAATGGCTTACTGTCAACAAGAAAGCTGTAGAATATGATCCAAAGTTTATGATAGGAGTAAATTTATGCATCTAGTTTGCATAATGTGACGGCAGCCACATCAGATTACATAACTTTCGGTCAAAGTGGACTTTGGACATATTTACACAAAGGAGGATTTTGTTTTTTTGTCTTTGTTTTTTTATTTTTATCTTGTCTTCAAAATATATGAACCAGAAAATCAGTAGAATGTAAACAAACTGATAAAAACATGATCAGACCTACTGCTCGTCATGTGTTGCCTTGCGTCCGTGTGCTCACCCCGGTCCTTATTTGTCTTCTGTCGGTCATTTTCACTTTCTCTCCCACATCCAGAAACAATCACATTTATCTTCTGATTTATTCCACCTCAATTTTGGTTAGTTCACTCCGCGGAACCAGCAGTATTGTCCTCTCTCCCTCCCGTGCATCTTCGTCAGTGGTGGACAAAGTGTTTTGCTCCAGTCCATCTTGTGCCGTTCAGAAGGTAAGTATTTCCTTTCAGAAGCTAAATAATCCCTTTTAGAATCATAGTTGGCAAAATTTGGAGCAAATGTTTCCTTCCTGTGGAATATTTTTTTTTTTTGACTTATTTTGTACCCGTAGGTAGATTTGTTCTGCAGTCCGGTGACAAGCCACCAGCTGCCGGTCACTGCGTGCGCAAGCGCCCCTTAACTCCCTAACCTGCATGTTTTTGGCATGTGGGAGGAAACCGGAGAAATCCCAGAGTAAACCCACGCAGACACGGGGAGAACATGCAAACTCCACACAGATCACTGTTGGCCGGGTGCAGGGATCGAACCCATGATCTCATGATCCCCGCAATCCCCCGGCCGAGGGTAAACTGTGCTGCCGCGGTGCTAACCACTGCGCCACCATGCAGCACCATGCAGAATATATGTGGCACAATTGTTTATACATCCTCTTTTTCTGCGCCCCGGAAGTGATATCAGATTCGATGTGGTTCTGGTTTTCGCCTGAACTCAGTCCTCCAGTGCAGACCAGTAAAGCCTATTTGTGTCTGCCATCTAGTGATGTGAAATGCTTGGTACATCTGGGTTTATTTGGGGGGGGGCGGGGTTTCCATACCTTTTGACCAATCACATGACAGGCACAGATCTGCGACACCAGCCACAGGAGAGGCAGATCATGTAATCTAATGTAATCCTTAAGGAGTTAATGCAAAAAAGTCCTGCTTTTTCTGCCAAGTCTCCATTAAGCAGAGGATGTCAATCTTGTGTTCCAAAATGATGTCATAAATAAGTAGAGGTTTATTGTTGAGGGAGCACATATTGAGCAACATAATGTTCGTAAATTGCCCCCATAGCGTCGCCCCCGTAATATAGCGGGCAGCGCAGGAGTTGAAGAGATTTAATAACAGCAACGGAGTCCGGTTTGAAGTCAGTAATGAGGCTGCGGAACTTTGCAGAAGTGTGTTGGATCCTCCCCATAATCTGGAAGGAGCAGCAGCAACCAATGGCTAATGCTATTGCCGGACGGCAGACCACAGAAGTAGTCCAAACTTCCCCAAAAACACAACAGGCCCAGTAGCCAGGATCACTTAGATACCATGAACGGAGTAACCTCACTGGAAATCCAGCACACATAACAACCGCAAAGATGACCACCACTGCAGCTAGCTGGATGACAGCTGCTGGTGATGAGTGTGCCAGCACAGCGGCCAGGATTGATAAAAACATAGCAGCCACCATGGATCGGCTAGCAGGTCAGTACATGAACAGTTTTCAAACAGTAGCAACTATCCAAATGCAAAGTGGTAGTAGACAAGATAAACGAGTGAATTCAGATTGAGAAGCAGCAACATACACGGCAGCGTCCTCCCAAACCGGAAGTGGATGAAAACATAGCCTCATATGAAACCTAAACATCCAATGGATGGTAAATACATGCATAAGTACATACAGTGGGGCAAAAAAAGTATTTAGTCAGCCACCAATTGTGCAAGTTCTCCCACTTAAAAGATGAGAGAGGTCTCCAATTTCCATCATAGGTATACCTCAACTGTGAGAGACAAAATGAGAAAAAAAAAATCCAGAAAATCACATTGAAGGCTTTTTAATGAATTAATTGGTAAATTCCTTGGTAAAATAAGTATTTGGTCAATAACAAAAGTTCATCTCAATACTTTGTTATATACCCTTTGTTGGCAATGACAGAGGTCAAACGTTTTCTGTAAGTCTTCACAAGGTTTTCACACACTGTTGCTGGTATTTTGGCCCATTCCTCCATGCAGATCTCCTCTAAAGCAGTGATGTTTTGGGGCTGTCGCTGGGCAACACAGACTTTCAACTCCCTCCAAAGTTGGGGTTGAGATCTGGAGACTGGCTAGGCCACTCCAGGACCTTGAAATGCTTCTTACGAAGGCACTCCTTCCTTCCCTGGGTGGTGTGTTTGAGATCATTGTCATGCTGAAAGACCCAGCCACGTTTCATCTTCAATGCCCTTGCTGATGGAAGGAGGTTTTCTCTCAAAATCTCACGATACATGGCCCCATTCATTCTTTCCTTTACACGGATCAGTGGTCCTGGTCCCTTTGCAGAAAAACAGCCCCAAAGCATGTTTCCACCCCCATGCTTCACAGTAGGTATGGTGTTCTTTCTCCTCCAAACACGACAAGTTGAGATTTTACAATAAAGTTCTATTTTGGTTTCATCTGACCATATGATATTCTCCCAATCCTCTTCTGGATCATCCAAATGCTCTCTAGCAAACTTCAGACGGGCCTGGACATGTACTGGCTTAAGCAGGGGGGACACGTCTGGCACTGCAGGATTTGAGTCCCTGGTGGCGTAGTGTGTTACTGATGGTAGCCTTTGTTACTTTGGTCCCAGCTCTCTGCAGGCCATTCACTAGGTCCCCCCGTGTGGTTCTGGGATTTTTGCTCACCGTTCTCGTGATCATTTTGACCCCACGGGGTGAGATCTTGCATGGAGCCCCAGATCGAGGGAGATTATCAGTGGTCTTGTATGTCTTCCATTTTCTAATAATTGCTCCCACAGTTGATTTCTTCACACCAAGCTGCTTACCTATTGCAGATTCCGTCTTCTCAGCCTGGTGCAGGTCTACAATTTTGTTTCTGGTGTCCTTTGACAGCTCTTTGGTCTTGGCCATAGTGGAGTTTGGAGTCTGACTGTTTGAGGTTGTGGACAGGTGTCTTTTATACTGATAACGAGTTCAAACAGGTGCCATTAATACAGGTAACGAGTGGAGGACAGAGGAACCTCTTAAAGAAGAAGTTACAGGTCTGTGAGAGCCAGAAATCTTGCTTGTTTGTAGGTGACCAAATACTTATTTTACCGAGGAATTTATCAATTAATTCATTAAAAATCCTTCAGTGTGGACTTCCGGTTATGGCTGCCACGTAGGACGGACGTGTCTCGCTCTGCTCTGCTCCTGGAAAAAAAAAAATCGGCAAATAACTCTCTCATTTGGGACAGAACATATCCCAGCATTTGGGCGAGGATATGTCGGCGAAGCCTAAGGCTGGAAAACCAGGCAGAGGAAAAAGCGAGCCGCCGAAACAGTCCAAATTAACGGACTTTCAGGTCTGTGACGCAGTAAACAAAACTCCATATATGGCGGAGGAGGCTGGCAACGGTGCGATGTCTGCGCGGGGAGGCGCAGATGCGCTGATGGCTGCATGAGTTCAATGAGAGCGGACTTTTCCTCTAGATTTGATGGATTATGACAGCGTTGGAAGGAATAAGAAAGGAATTGGGTGACTGTGTAAGAACGAACGGCGCAGATGGAGCTCCGTCTCGCTAGTGCTGAAGATGACGTCACCCGTCTTCAATTAAGGTGCCGCACTTTGGAAAAAAAATAAATCTCTGGAAGATAATATTTTGGATTTGGAATCTCGGTCGAGACAGAATAATTTGAGGCTGGTGGGTCTTCCAGAGGAATCAGAAGGTCGGGACGTATGTTCCTTTCTGGAAAAGTGGATTCCGGAGGTGCTGGGCAGCGAGGAGTTGCAATCAGCAGTGGTTCTGGAAAAAGCACATCGTATTGGCCCACGGAGAGATAAGGGACCGCCGAGGACCTTAATTATGAAGTTTCTTAGCAACAGAGACAGATGAAGATCTTCAACGCTGCACGAGCTAAAAAGGAGAGATTAAACACCAGACCAGCAGGTGCGGTTCTACCCAGATTTGGCCACAGGAATCCAGCAATTGAGGAAGCAGTTTGATCCCGTACGTAAGGAGCTGCGCAACCTTGGGATTCGTTCATGGTGTAATCTATCCTGCGAGACTGCTGACCACGTATGAGGGCAGAACCCACATCTTCAAGACCCAGAGGAGGCGCAGGAGTTTCATCAAGAAGATCAAAGAAGAAGAAGAGGACTGGTGGGAGCTAAGCATGAACAAAATATAAGGTAGAATAATTAAGCATTTGCACAGGCATCTGACTGACTTGAAGTAAATAGTAAGTTTACAAAATATAGATTGTATTATATATTAAAAAAACAAAACAAAAACAAAACAAATAAAAAAAAAAAAAACTATGATGTACAAAGTTGTTAAAATTTTGGAGTTAAGTTGGAAAACTACAGAGGAGAGTTAATGTTACGTCATTAAAAGCAGTAGAGTTAGGGTGATTGGGAGGATGAGAAGGAGTGGCTTAGGCTGTTCCCCGTGGGTGTGGAACGGTCGATGGCTATATCGGGAGACAGAATTTTTCTTTTGATTTTGGGGGGTTTGCCACAAGTGTGGGAAGGGGAAATTTGTTTGTGTGTAGTTTGTAGGATGAATGTTCAACCACTCATGTTTTTGCTTCTCTGTATGAGCATGTTTACACTGCCTAGGTAATCCCAAAACTCTTATTGATCATGGACCAAAGTGTTAATCTTAATTTAACTTCATGGTAATTGCAGAGGTCTACAAAATTTAAAAAAACTTAAACAAGTTATGAATAAAATAAAGGACATGGGTTCAAGAATTGTGTTTTTACAAGAAACTCATCTGATAGAGGAGGATGTTTAAAGAATTAGGAAGTAGATGGCAGGGAAGTGTATTCACCTCTTCATTTTCATCCCCGAGCCAGGGGAGTTATGACTCTCATACATAAATCAGTTCCTTTTCAGTGAAAAATGTAATTGGAGACAAATTTGGAAGATATGTAATCATTCAAGGTTCTTTGCTATTAGAAAATATAAATCTTGTGAACTTATATGGTCCCAATATAGATGATCAGAAGTTCTTTGCTAATTTATTTCTCATCTTATCATCACTTACAGGGCAACATATAATAGCAGGGGATTTTAATTGTACATTGAATCCAGGTGTGGATAGATCAACAGGACTGGATTGTACGCACATTGGATGTAGGATGACTATTAATCATTTTATGAAAGAATTGAGATTGTTAGATATATGGAGAGAAATGAAACCACAAGTTAAAGCCTATTCTTGTTATTCCAGTACCTACAAGACATTCTCACGTATTGATTATTTTTTGATTTCCACAGAATTAAGGTCCAAGATTCAAAACTGCTTTTATGATAACATCGTGATCTCTGATCATGCACCCTGTTGTCTAATATATGTAGATAAAAAATTGACAAAGGAATCAGGTAGATGGCAATTTCAGCATAAATGGCTTCAGGATGAGGAATTTGTCAAGTATATAGAAAAACAGATAGACGAGTTCTTTGACATCAATACTACACAAACATCAGCATGTGTAAAGTGGGAGGCTTTCAAAGCTTTTATTAGGGGACATATTATTAGTTATACAGGATCAAAATCTAAGAAGACTCGAGAGGAGAGAGCTAAATTGGAACATAAAATAAAAAGTCTTCAGGAAAAAGTGTATGCAGGAAGTGACCCAAGGTTGGAGAATGAATTACTGATTTTGAGAGCTGAATACGACAAAAAATCAGCGAATAGAGCTGCCTCGAGTCTTCTAAGATTGAAACAATCTTTTTATGAACAAGGTGAAAAATCAGGAAAATTATTAGCATGGCAGATTAAACAATTGGAAATTAAAACACCAATTACCAGTATTATAAGTAATGGACAGGTAGTTATAGATCCTTTAGAAATTAATAGAGCCTTTAGAGATTACTATGAAAAATTATATACCAAAAATGAACCTGATTTAACAAAACTAAATGGGTTTTTGAACGAACTATCTATACCGTGTATACCAAATGAAAACAGGGAGATATTGGAGTCTAAAATTAGTCAAGAAGAAGTTGGGCTAGCCATTGATAATATGAAATCAGGAAAAAGTGCAGGACCAGATGGTCTTCCAGTTGACCTTTATAAAAAATTTAAGAATAAATTAATAAAACCTTTTTTGGAAATGGTTTTAGAAGCATTTCAAAATAATAATTTACCATCATACATAAATAATGCCTTAATTATACTGCTGCCAAAACCAGGTAAGCCCTCTAATAAATGTGAAAATATGAGACCAATAAGCCTATTAAACGCCGACCTTAAGATAATCTGTAAAATTTTAGCAAGACGAATACAAGAAATTTTACCAAATATTATTAATCGAGATCAGAATGGCTTTATAAAGGGTAGACAAGGCTTCCATAATGTAAGAAGACTATTTAATATTATTTATTTTAATAAAGAAGCACCGGATACAGCTCTCCTATCATTGGACGCCGAAAAGGCCTTTGATAGAGTTGAATGGCCCTTTCTTTTTGAAGTCCTACAAAGGTTTGGACTTGGAAATAATTTCATAAAATGGGTTCAAATAATATACAATAATGCTACAGCAGAAATCCTAACAAATAACAATATTTCAAAACCAATAAAAATCAATAGAGGATGTCGACAAGGCTGTCCACTTTCACCTTTACTGTTTACTATGGCAATTGAACCTTTAGCGATAGCGATACGTTTACATTCACAAATATATGGAATTAAAGTTGGGCCAACAGAACATAAAATCTCCCTGTACGCCGATGATATAATTTTGTTTATGTCGAATCTAAAAAAATCAATTCCAACCTTGTTGAATTTAATAAAGAATTTTGGGGAAATATCAGGATATAAAATAAATAAAACTAAATCTTCAATATTAATGCTAAATGAGACCCAGAGAAATTACCCAGCCCCTGAGGCAAATCAATTCAATGTTGTAAATCAGTTTAAATATTTAGGAATCCAAATTATGCCTAAGCTAGAATCAGTCGCCAGCGTCAACTATGAAGCCTTAATGTCAGATATCAATGAGTTAACTCAGAGATGGATGTCACTACCAATGTCGATGATCGGGAGAATCAATATACTTAAAAGTAATATTTTACCTAAAATACTTTATTTATTTCAATACATTCCCTTATCACCACCTTTAGATCTATTCTCAAGAATAAAAAAAAAGTTAGTGGAATTTATATGGAACAACAGGAGGGCTAGATTACGTCTGTCTTTATTATATTTACCATTTGATCGTGGAGGTCTGAAATGTCCAAATTTTATGTTGTATTATTGGTCGGCACGACTGAGGTCTATGACATATTATTTTTCATCAAATGATCTCCCTCACTGGACTGAAATGGAATCATACAATTTACCTTTACCTCTTCCCATATTCATATACTCAGATTCGGCAAAAAAATTACAAAAACAAGTTAAAAATCCATTTGTAAAGCATATGATCAAAATATGGTGTGAAGCTAAAAACTATTTAAAAGAACCACAGTTATTGTCACAATTTAGTCCAATATGGGGTAATCAATATTTTAAACCAGGGAGAGCGGACGCTGTATTTAAAGTATGGAATTTAAAAGGGATACAAAAGATTCAGGATTTATATTTGCCATGTGCAGACAACATAATGTCTTTTGAAGAGCTGAGGATCAAATTTAATCTCAATGGAACACATTTTTTTAAATATCTTCAACTTAGAAACTTCATTCGATCAAATCAAAATAAAGCTCTCACTCGACCTATTTATTCATCCTTGGAAAAAATGATGATGAAAGATAGTAAAAGAAAGGGTATTATTTCAGAGTTTTATAACTCATTGACACTATCTTCAAGTGAAAATTCACTGAAAAGATTAAACTACTGGAAAGAAGATCTGCAAATTGAAATTTCGGAGGAACAATGGGAATTGGCTTGTACAGAAGCTCAAACCAAATCAATAAATGCACGCCTTAAATTGATACATTTCAAATGGTTAATGCGGATGTATGTAACACCTGAGGAGTTAAATAGATATAACAAAAATATACCAGATACATGCACAAAATGCATGGAAAGTAAAGGAACCCTATTTCATTGTTTATGGGAATGTAGATTAATAAGAATGTTTTGGGAAGAGGTGAGGGTAACAATTGAAAAAATAATCTCAAAACAAATCATACTGAATCCTAAACTGTTTTTGTTGGGTCTGTACCCAGAAAAGCATAATTTTAATAAAAGTGAAAGAACATTCATAGACCTCAGTTTGCTTAATGCCAAAAAATGTATTGCACTATTATGGAAAAAGACTCATAGACCAGATGTGACTCAGTGGTTAAGACAGATGTTAACAAACCTTCCATTAGAAAGAATAACATATATACTGAAATCAAAGGAAATTGTGTTTGAGAATATATGGAGACCTTTTATTGATTATGTAAAAAATTTAAACATAACTCTTGAAGAAGAAGGTGAATGATGTGTGTGGACCTTGTAAATTCCAAACTGGTGAACATAATATGTATACTTATGTATTGGATTGTCTAGACTAAACAGAGGAGCATTGTTGAAGACTTGATTTTGTTGGTGGTTGTTGGTGTTTTTAGTGCATTTTTTTTTTTTTGTAGTACTTTAGCGTTAGTGTTTGATTGTTTGTATCATGTTTGTTAAAAAAAAAAAAGGTTCAATAAAGATATTGTGGAAAAAAAAAATCCTTCAGTGTGATTTTCTGGATTTTTTTTTTCTCGTTTTGTCTCTCATAGTTGAGGTATACCTATGATGAAAATTGGAGACCTCTCTCATCTTTTAAGTGGGAGAACTTGCACAATTGGTGGCTGACTAAATACTTTTTGCCCCACTGTACAAAGGAGGGACTGAAAAGTTCATAGTGGTCAAATTTGGCCAAATGTGGTTTATTTTTCAACCTGGAACCAGCTGCCAATCTGGATTTGGGAGTCAGACTTGATTTCTGTTTTTTTTTTTTGTAACTTAGATTTTTATTCATTTTTCATCATATATAATGCATTCAGATCACATTCTACATTTAAAAAACAAAGGGGTTAGGGTAGGGAAAAAGAAAAAAAAAGAAAAAGAAAAAAAAAGGGGGGGGGGACAAATGTTGGAGCATCAAGTTTTTAGTTTCCATCTCTTAATTCTTCTGGTTTTTTCAGTGTCTTTGGTTATTCTTTCAATTTCTGTCTCGTTGTTGCACTTTGTAGTGTGTCCATTTCCGCCATTTTTTTTCCCATAGTCCTTCTTGCATTCTTTGTCGATATGTTAGTTTTTCCATCATACGTATGTCCTCAACAATGTCAGTCCATTGTTCTTGGTCAGGAAGAACTTCTGATCGCCATTTTTTTGTGATAGTTTTTTTACATGCAATCAAGATTTTAACTAGATATCTGTCCTCAGCCTGTATTACATTGTCTCTTTTAAGATCACATAAGTACATCAGGTTACAGTTCATTGGTATATTATATCCTAATATCCTCTGTATTGTCACATGTATAGATTTCCAGAATGGTGATATTTTGCAGCATTTCCAAAACATATGTGAGTGGTCTGCAGTTTTGAGCCCCACATCCCCTCCAGCATAAAGATTGGGTATTTGTATATTTTCCTTGAATCTGTGGTGTAATGAAAAAGCGAATCAGGTTTTTCCATCCAAATTCCCTCCATGTCCTTGAATTTGTTGATGTGTGTTGTGTTTTCCGTATTTCCTGCCAGCTTTCTTCTGTTATGTTTAAATTGAGCTCTTTCTCCCATTTCTCCTTTATATAGTTACTTGTATGATTGTCATAAGTTTCTGATATAGCTTTGAGATAATTCTTATTTTATTTCCTGTATATGAGCTTAAAATGAGTTGTATAATCTCGCTCACATCTGTTTGGAGGTTATGCCTAATCTTCTTCATGTAATAATCTCTCATCTGCAGATATCTGAAAAATTCCGATCTTTCTAGTTTAAATTTTCTGCTGATGTTTACAAAGCTCCCGAGATCTTTTTTTCCGATATTGCCCCATGCTGTGATTCCCTTGTTCACCAGATTTTTGTATCCCCTATCTTGTTTTGCCGGTTCAAACTGACTGTCAAATGCTACCCATTTCAATAGTTTTATGTCTTCCTTTATATTATATTTTTGTACTATTTTATACCACAGTTCTAAAGTAAGTTTAGTGATTGGGTCTATTTGTTTGATTTGCTTATATGCATCTTTATCTCCTATTATGCTTTGTACTGGGAGTCCCTCAATTTCCTTTTCCATTTCTTTCCATTTTGCTTCATATCCCTCGTCGCACCAACATATGATATATCTTATTTGTGCTGAGTAGTAATATTCCTTTAGACTCGGTAGGCCCATGCCTCCTTTCTCTTTTGGTAATTGGAGAGTTTTATATTTCACTCTTGGTTTTTTACCTCCCCAAACAAATCTTGATATCATCCTGTCCCACTTTGAGAATTGGGCATCTGGAATCTCTGTTGGTATAGCCTGGAAGAGGTAAAGTAATCTAGGTTGTATGCTGATTTTGACTGTCTCAATTTTTGAATTCAGATCCATATTTAAGATTGACCATCTATCAATATCTTTTTTTATTTCTTGTTCCAACCTATCATAGTTGGCTTTATATATTTTGCTTAGGTCTTTAGGTATGTTCACTCCAAAGTATTTTATTTCTTTTTGTTTCCAGTTTAGTTTGATCTTATCAGTTATCTGGTTTAGAGGGTTATAGTGGAATGTCAGTATTTGTGTTTTTGTTATGTTTATCTTGTATCCTGATAATTTTCCAAAATTTTCTATCAAGTTCATCATTTCCATTATTGATTCATCTGGTTGTTCAAGGTAAACTATAATATCGTCCGCAAATAGCCCAATCTTGTGTTCCGCCCCCTTTATTGTTACACCTTTTAATTTCTTATTTTGTCGTATCGCTTGAGCCAATGGTTCTATGAACAGAGCAAACAAGGTGGGCGATAAGCAGCATCTCTGCCTAGTTGATCTTTGTATATTTACTTTGTCTGTTAAGCTACCGTTTATCTTGATTCTTGCCACAGGTTCTTGATATAGCGTCCTTATGCATTGTACTGATTTTTCGTTAAATCCAAAGCGCTCCAGTACACTATATAGGAATTTCCAGTTAACCCTGTCAAATGCTTTTTCTGCGTCTAAACTCATTATTACTGCGTTTTTCTTTTCTTTATGTATTTGGTTAATTATATGTATTGTTCTCCTGATATTGTCATGTGTTTGGCGTCCCTCTATGAAACCAGTTTGATCATCTTCTATCAATTCCGTCAAGAATGTCTTTATTCGTTTACATATAATTGTTGTATATATTTTATAATCCACATTTAATAAAGAGATTGGTCTATAGTTTCCGCATTGTTTTTTATCTTTCCCTGGCTTTAAAATAACTGAAATGATAGCTTCGTTCCATGATGGAGGTATTTTGTTGTTGTTCAACGTCCAATTAAATGACTTTAGGAGCTGTGGCATGAGTTCTTCTATAAACAGTTTATAAAACTCAGATGGGTATCCATCACTACCTGGTGATTTACCGTTTTTAAGTGACTTAATCACATCTCTGATCTCTTGTGTTGTTATTTCTGCTGTTAGCTTTTCATTTTGTTGATTTCCTATTGATGGCAAGTCCAATGTGCCTAGAAATTTTTTAATATCTTTAGTATTTGTTTCTTCAGGTTGCAAGTATAGTTCTTGGTAGAAATTATGGAATATTTCTTCGATGTTTTCTGGGTTAACTGTGATTTTATTTGTGGTGGGGTCTTTAATCTTGTATACATTATTCATTGTTTGTTGTTTTCTTAACCGTTTTGCCAGCAGTTTTGTGGCTTTAGGTCCCGTTTCATAATATTTTTGCTTTAGATATCTATTTTTCCTTTCAATTTTCATCCATTTGTGTTTCTTTTATCTTTGTTTTTTCTTCTTTAATTTCTTGATATATTTTGGATCACTTGTGCTTTGATGTTTACGTTCTATTCCCTCAGTCCTTCTCACATCTTTGTTCATACGCTTCCAGTTTAGTCTTATTTGCTTTTCCTGTTTCACAAATATTAATTTTCCCTTTAACACGGCTTTATAGTGCGTCCCATAGTATTGTTGGGGTCCACTTCTTCATTGTCATTCTCTTAGGATATATTCGTTTGTTTATTTTTATTCTTTCTTTCATTTTCTCATCATTTAACAGTCCTACGTTAAGTTTCCATGTTGTTTGTCGATTTTCTATTGTTTTAAATATATTTCCCATGTATATAGGATTATGATCTGATATTTCTGCCCCTCCAATCCCAACAATTTCTCACCCTGTATCTGTCACCTTGCATTCATAAGGAAGTAATCTATTCTAGAGTGTACTTTATGGACTGCTAAATAATGTGTATAGTCTTTTCGAGTGGGTGTAGGTCCCTCCATATGTCTACCATACCCATTTCTGCCAGTGAGGTTCTTATGAACTTTGTTACATGTTTTTTGTCTTCTTAACACTTGTTGTAATCAATTTCATGATCCATGACAGCATTTAAGTCTCCTCCACAAATTAGGGACTCCTTCACTGTGTGTTGGCTATGAGATCAAACAGATGTTGAAAAAAACCCTTGTCACTTTCTGGTGGGGCATAGATGTTCACTAATGTGATCTGCATACCATCTATTCTTCCCTTTATTATTACATACCTGCCTTCTTTATCCTGGATTTCCTGTTCACTTTCAAATTGTATTTTGTTTGAAATTAGTATCATAACCCCCCTTTTAGCTCCTCCCTTAAATGAACTGTAGTAGGAGTTCTTATAGCCAAATCTCTTTAGTTTCACATGTTCTGTCTTGCTCAAATGTGTCTCTTGCATAAATATAATTTCAGCTTTTTCCTTTTTGAATTTTCTTATTATTCTTTCCCTTTTAACAGGTGAGTTCAGACCATTCACGTTTAGTGTCATTATCTTAAGATTTTTACCCATATTCATGTTTTTCCATTTTTTTAACTTGTGCTCCTAGCCCCTTTAACAACAAAAATAACACATATTTATATAAAAACACATTAAAAAATCTCGACCTCCGTACTTTGGGCCTTTCTTCTGCCCACTGGTCCCTGTTGGTGGGTGGGGGGTTTGTCTTCACAGAGTGAAGGGCCCTCCCTAGACCTATATTTACTATGTAAGTAATAGTCATTAGTCTAGAAATGTCCAACAAATATCACTTAAACCTCTCCTAGCCGTCTGTTTCTCTTTTACCTTGTCTTCTTGGCCTTCATTTCTTCTGTGCCTTTCTTAATCTTTGTTATGATCTAGGCTTTCAGTTGAAAGCCTTGTAGCTTGTCCTGGGCCCGCTGCGCCACGTCTCTCCTCCTTCTTCCGCCGCTCACTCGTCTCCACTCCGGCTGTCGTGATGCTTTCAGGGCCGCTGCTGCTCCAGCCGTTTCCTCCGGCACGCTCACCTCAAGGCCCCGCTCCATCATATCCCGCGCTGCCTCTCTGGCCGTGTTGTAGGTTCTTACGCCGTCCTCCCAATAATCCTCATTTTCGTTAGCGGCGTTTGGAATCTAATTTTTTCTCTTTCAGCGTTTTTTTAATGTTGGCATATTTCTTCCGCTGCTGCACAATTTCTGTCGGGTAGTCATGGTCGAAGAACACCTGTTTGTTGCCGATTTGTATCTTTTTTTTTCCATGCTTGCGTCAGGATTCTTTTCCTTTATGTCATATTTCACAAAGTTGACCACTACTGACCTGGGTGTAGCGTTTGGTTTCGGGTTCTGTGCCGGGTTCTGTGCGCTCGTTGAATCTGCCAGATCCGTTTCTTCTGGCAGTTCCAGCTCTTTTTTTAAGAACTGATCCATGAATTTCGTCATCGAGTTGCCTTCAATACCCTCCGGAATTCCAAAGATGCGCATATTGCTTCGTCTGGATCTGCTCTCCAAGTCGTTTATTTTCTCCTGCATCCTCTGCGTTTGCGTCGTCAGGGTCTGTAGTTGTTCGTTTGCCTCGCTTTTCCAATCTTCCAGCTCCGATATTCGGGCCTGCGCTTCTGTTATACACGCCCGCTGGGAGCGCAGCTCCTCCATGTTTTCTGTTAGCTTGCGCTCCATTTCTCTTCGGAGGCCCATAATTTCCTCCTTAATCTCTTTTTTCAGCTCCTCCTTAAGAGCCGCTAAATCCTGCTGTAGCTGCCGCTTGAATTCTCTTAATTCTTTACCCAAACTGGCGATGCCTGTGTTCATGTTTTCGAGTCTGGCGTCCTCCATTTTCTCTGCTGTAGACACCTCGTTTTTTTGGGCTTCGCGTTCAGCGGTTTTTCCTGCGTTGTTGGAGAGGAATTCTTCAATTTTACCCTGCTTTTGTCCTTGTGCCCGGCTCCTTCGTGTTTTCATCCCTTAGTTTATTGATCCGCTTATGTCGAGTTGGCCATTTACCGATGATTTTTAATCCGTGCTAGGGAGAGCTCTCAGTTTAAGGCGTTATGTCTCTCCGCCATCTTCCCGGAAGTCGATTTCTGTTTTTAAGAGTAGGGTTAAAACCATCCTTTTTGATAAGCCTATAATTAGGGGAGGGATAATGTGCCTCTGAACCCTCCCTTAGTTATGCTGCTAATAGGTTTAGACAGCTGGGGGACCTCCAACAGTGCACTGGGCTTCACACCTTTCTTCACTCTCAATGAAATTTTTTTGCTGGTCATTAAGCATCTGTTTGTTCTCTCCCATAGATTGAGTCCCCGTTGTGCTGGTTTTGCTCGCTACATGTCTGTTCTTTTCGTCTTCTCTATCCCCTTACCCCCCAGCCAGTCGCAGCTGATGACTGCCCCTCCCTGAGCCTGGTTCTGCAGGAGGTTTCTTCCTGTTAAAAGGGAGTTTTTCTTCTCCACCGTCGCCAAGTGCTTGCTTACAGGGGATCGCCTGATTGCTGGGGTCTTTCTGCAATTGTGGGGATTTCCCCGCTACAGTTGAAAGATGCTATGAGATGACTATTGTTGTGAATGGCACTATAATAAAATTAAATAAATAGATAAGCTTCTGAAGTCAACGGCGAATGGCAAAGCACTGGGACTGGGTGGCATTTCTCAGATATCCTGAAAAATGGTGGGCGAAACGTTGTGCGAAGCTCTACTAGACCTTTTCAACAGATGTCTACTCTCTGGTACTGTGCCGCAGACTTTCTAGATGCTTTTGTCACTATCTACAAGAGAAAGGGCGGCCATGGCAGAGTGTGGAAACCATCGGGAGATATCACTACTGGCCATAGCTGGCAAAGTCCTTGCTAAAATAGTGTTGAATAGACTGAAAATCATTTCGGAAGAAGTTCTCCCCAGAATGTCAGTGTAGGATTTTGAGGTGGCTGTTCCACTGTTGACATGATATTCACTCTACGGCAACTCCAAGAGAAGGCAGCAGAGCAGCACCAGCCATTGTATGTTGTCTTTGTTGACTTCAAAAGACATTTGACACTGTGGACCGCACAACCTTCTGGAAGGTCCTCGAAACTTATGGATGCCCTGACAAGCTTGTTAACATCATCAAGCAGTTCCACTATGGAATGAAGGCACAAGTCTCAGTCGGTGGTGAACCCAGTGGATGCCTTTGTCGTCAACCACGGTGTGAAGCAGGGGTGTGTGCTAGCACCAACTCTTTTCTCCTTCTACCTCACAGCTGTGCCGACACTATGAACGAAGGGCTTAACAGGGGCGTGTTTCTCCGCACAAGGACAGATGGCAAATTGTTCAACCTTGCCCGGCTTCGTGCCCTTACAAAAAACATAGGAGATGTGCATCAGAGAACTGCTTTATGCTGATGACTCTGCTCCTTGTGACCAGTAACACAGCTGATATGGCAGCAGATTGTGGATCGTTTCTCTTTGCTGCTGATATGTTTGGCCTAAAGATCAACATATCTAAGACCGAGCTGCTCTACCAGCCTCCTCCAATGTCCACCTGAGCTGCCAAAAACAATGACGGTCCATGATGAACCACTGAAAACAACCAAGTCTTTCACTTACTTGGGCAGTACTGTCACAAACACCACCTCTGTAGATTTGGGAGGTGAAAGGAGGATCCAGTCTGCCACAAAGGTTTATGGTGCGCTATACAAGAGACTTTGGAGTTGTCATGACATCAGTCAAAAACCAAAGTGAAGGTTTATGCAGCTGCAGTTCTTCCTTGCTGCTTCTATTCCATCGAGTTGCGCCACTCTTTACGCACAGACATCATCAGGGCTCTGACAAGACTCCAGCTTTGGCCACCTACGTTCCATCCTCAACATCAAGGGGAAAGACCATATCCTAGACATTAGGGTACTGCATTGTGGCACCCACACAGTCAGTGTTGAAGCCCTAATAACAGTGTCAGCAGCTTCGATTGGGCAGGGTCAGGTTCAGGTTACTTTATTTGTACCCGTAGGTAGATTTGGTTTCGCAGTCTGGTGACATCCATGTTTACAAGCCACAAAATTTACATTCAACATAGACACAAACACAGGCACACATGAAGCTGATTATAAACATGATAAAAAATACTCAAGGCTCCATCAATCAGGGTATAAAAAAGACAAAGAGATGGGAGAAAAACCAGAGGTAAAGAGAGGAGGGTCAGTATTAAAAGTTAAAAAACTAGTCAAAGAGGTTAAAAACCTCAAGGGTCTAAAAACCCAATAAAATATTTAGAACCCAAGTAACATTCCTACAAAAATAAGGTAATATAAAATGGAGTTAATAAATAGGTACCTAAATTATGTGCAATGCAGCGGCATGAAAAAAATAAGCAGCTATGCTGTGGGTTTTAAGCAGGTTTTATTAATCATACCGCCGTCACGGGAACTCGGCTCCAGCCCATAGCGTGAGCAGGGCTGAAGCCGAATTCCTCAGGCTCTCAGTGAAGAAGAAGAGTGGCGGACACGTGTGTGTCTACCAGTTGCAGGAGCAGAGTGAGAGAGAGAGATTGCGTTACAGAGTAGCACCTTAAATACTTGACCATAACAAATACATCAAAGGGACATACAATCAAACCGCTACACTGCTCCCCCCCCAAGAGGGAAACGGTAGGGGACCGTGACCTCGATGTTGCAGTCTGGGCAGCGAGCAGGGAAAAGCTCTGTGCAGGAGGAGGGAGGGGGTAGTCATCGACCAAAAGTGTTTGCTGCTCCGCGATGGTCCCGTCTGAACATGCAGAGATCAGAAGAAGAAAAAATAGTCTCTGACTCCTCTCGTGGCCATGAAGAAAAGCAGGAGCGGCTGTAAAGAAAAACATAAAAGCAGAGGGACTGGCATGTTGGTTTAGGTGCAGAAGCAACCCCAAAAACTCCCGGGAACAGCTGACGGGCTGAAATCCCTTTGTGCGTGGCTGAGACCGTTAATAAAAAAAAAAAAAAAAAATCCAGTGGCGAGCTGCGTGCTTGCTTCAGGTGAACGAGCAGCCCTGAAGGTCCTGTGAGCAGCGGCGGGGGACGATGGCGGTCTCTGGACCCCTGTTACTTGTCCCGTGCGTGATGCGCCGTCCTCGTAACTCCCCGATGCGTGCGCGGGGGTTTCAGTGCGTGGGTGGGCCGCTTGGTGTGGCGAGTCAGGTGCCGGAACTACTTGGTGGAGATCGACGCAGACGGCGCCACGATAAAATCCAGTTGAACTGTGGCTGTAGAATGGTCATGGTGCGTTGGGAGCGGGGAGAAGGAACTAGCCGATCTTAGTTCCCTCAGGCCCGTTGCAGATGCGTTGGAGCGTCGGGAGGGAATAGACGATCTTTTGTTCCTCAGGCTCATGCAGCTGCGTTGGGGTGGTGAGAGGGAGGAGACGCGTTGGAGCGGCGCAAGGCAATAGGCGATCTTGTGCCCCGGGCTCGTGCAGGTGCGTTCAGTTCCACCCGCGCTGCGCTCTCCGTCGGCCCTGGAGGTTGCCGTCGTGGAGAGGAGGACGAGGTGCTGTGCCGCTCTCTGTGAGAGCGGCCGGTCCAGCCGTGGATGTGTAGATCTCAGGCGTGCAGATCTCACCGTGAAGCGTGAAGCGGTCACCAGTCGCGGTCCGGGACCAGAAGTTTGCTTCGCACAAAGCGTGGTGCGTGTCCGGGTGTTGCTTTCGCTGGCCGCTCGTTTTTTTTCAGCGTCGGTTCGCCAGCGTGGCCGTCCAAATCAGAAGGCCTGCGTCGCACAAAGCCGTGTGCGTCTTCAAGGGGTCACCAACGCAGCTGTGCGGCTGTCCAGCTCGGAAGGTTGCTTTCGCACAAAACCGTGTGCGTGTCCGAGGGGCACCAGTGCGGCGGCATGAAAAAATAAGCAGCTATGCTGTGGTTTTAAGCAGGTTATATTAATCATACCGCCGTCACGGAACTCGGCTCCAGCCCATAGCATGAGCAGGCTGAAGCCGAATTCCTCAGCGCTCTCAGTGAAGAAGAATAGAGGCGGACACGTGTGTGTCTACCAGTTGCAGGATTCAGAGTGAGAGAGAGAGATTTGCGTTACAGAGTTGCACCTTAAATACTTGACCATAACAATACATCAAAGGGACATACCCCACAGTTAGAATGATCAAAGCAATAACCGAACAGGCAGGAGGTATTTGCATTTGTAAGACATACATCACAATGGGGCAGATTAGCTAGACCTCGCTCCAAGTGTCAGACAAAGAGGCTAACAAGCCACATCTACATATTGATCTGAGTCTCTAGGTCACAGTAAGGGCAAAATGCATGAACACTTTAACTTCAAGGCTGTAAACTCAGCATGCAGCGGAACAAACCCCAGGAGTGCGAGCTGACTGTCTCTGTGTTCTGTTTGTGTGTTGTGGGGGGTTTAATCAAACCGCTACAGCAATATATTTTTACAGCTTGTTCAACTCTTTGACAGCAGCAGGAACAAAGCTGTTTTTGCAGCGCTGGGTTTTACTTTTTGGGACAGCAAACCTCCGTCTTGAGGGAAGAAGCTGAAAGTTGCAGTGCAAAGGGTGGGAGTCATCATTTAAAATGGAGGTAGCCATCCTCTGTACTTGTCTGGTGTACAGGGATGTCAGGCTCAGCTGGTGACTCACCAAGCAAACGACTGGACCATCTAACTACCTGATCCAAGGATTTCCTCTGTTTCAGTTTTATCTGACCAAACCATGACACTAAAGAAAAGGATAAAACAGATTCAATAAAAGCCCGATTAAACATTGTCATTATGGTTCGGTCAATTTGGAAGCATGCAAGTTTTCTCAAGCAATGCAAATGTTGCTGACCCTTTTTGCACACCCTTTCACAGTTCTCTTCAAAGTTTAGGGCAGGGCATGTATGCCGGATGGCCAACAGTAGACTGCCAAAAGCTGTGTTCTACTCTGAACTGAGCCAAGGAAAAAGGAGCCATGGAGGACAAAAATTGTGTTTCAGAGATGTCCTAAAGTGGCATATGAAGAGAACTGGCATCCCCTATGATACCTGGGAGGAAGAGGCACTCCAGAAAGTCAGTTGGCGAGGACTGTTGAGGAAAGCAACATCAGCCGTAGAAGAGCAACACCAGCAAAAATATCAGCGTGCACACGACCGACGACATTCAGCAGCTACTTCAAGCATTTTCCTTTCTCTTGTCAGCGTTTCTGCAGATCCCGAGTGGGTCTGATTGCCCACACAAGAGCCTGTTTGAGATAGACCTCAACTCAAACACAAGACGGTCACCTTTGGCAACGAAGGACAGCCATACTCCTATAAATAAAGTTGAATTGAATTGAATTGAATAGTCTCCCTTTCGGTCCACACACTTCTTCCATCAGTGTTGCAGCGCTTGGATCCCTGCAGTTGGAAAAATAAACCATATTGTGTCAAATTTGACCACTATGAACTTTTTAACCTATGAACTCCCCCCTCCCCCATATTTAGTCATGTTTGCCACACATTTTCATACCTTAACCCCTTGCACTCCAGTTAATTTCCCTAAAAACGCCAAAAAATAACGTGCCCAAAGTAAACCGAAAGCTGTTCTTCAACCCTTCGCAGCATTTTCATGGGGTTGGTCTCATTTAAAAGAAAACACTTTGAATTTTTTGGCAAAACAGTCATAATCTCTCTAAGTGCTCCAGCCACTGAGCTACAGTCATCTAAACATACTGAACTTGAAGAAAATAAATTTGGCCTGGATGTTTTTTTGGATACAAATGCTTGCAAATAACACACAGCTTCAGATCCGGGCTGGAAAATGCAACAGAAATGTAGAACCAAGTGTTATCCAGCTGAGGTCAAAATTTGTAACAATACCACAAAAAATGAATATATTACACAGCTTTTTTCTCAGGTAGTTCCCAGCGTTTTTGAACTGTGCCAAATTGTGCCAAATGGCACAGTTTGGAAAAACGTCTGTTACTTTTGAATGATTCAATATAGAAGCCTTCATCTTGGGGCTCTAATGAAAGGTGACACTCAGGGCTGTGTGTGTGTGTGTATGTGGGACGATGTCCGTCCTCGCTACATGACGGAATAGACGCATGTGGCTATGTGGCGACCGCGGCGCAGTCACCGCGGCTTCCCCCCCACACTACAGAAGAGTAGCGGGGGGTGGGGGCGTTCACGGTCCGGGACCGCGGCGAACGAACACGTGTACCGCGGCGCACGCACTTCGGACTTCGTGCACCACACAGTTGTAATTTACCGATCGGTCAAAAGTCATTTTTTGATTACAATTTTCAGGGATAAAGAATAATTTAGCTTATAACACTTACCTCTTCACAGCATCATTGTCCTGGCGAACTTCTCTTCCTCATTGTCAGACGAACGCGACACTGGTCCGCTCGTGGTTCCCAGTCAAAACATAATTCCATTATTGCGGTTTTGGCGAAGGATTTACGACCTTTGTCGTCGGCCTCCGTCGGTCTATGATGACCATGGAAGAGAATCCTAAACGTCTATTCTGCTGGAATGAGTGCAGGTCGCACTTGTGGGTGGTCTCCGTGCTGCTGGGTCTGTAGCAGGTTCTTCCTGTGGGTCCTTTTTTTCATCTGCTGCAGCAGTCAGTCTCTCTTCACCCAGCCCAAACTTCTGTGCTTCAGTTGGCTGGCTGCATTCACAGCGTTGGTAGGCGGGTCCTTCTTGCTAGGTTTTCAGTCATTGGTTCTTCAAGGTTTCAGAAACCCAATTCAAGGCTCTTATTAGTCGAATGAGAGGTCAATCATATCTGATCTGTTCACGGCTGTGTCTGTAGTGGAAGAACTTTTATTTTTTTTTCAGTGCGCGCTTGGAGGCAGCGCCCTCGTGCGTCCTAGAGCGCACGAGAGCGCCCTTGTGCGCTCTGGGACGCAGAGACGTGCCCTCCCGCGGTACAACGGAGTGCAAGAGGTTAATGTATATACAGTAGCACCATTATTGACCTTTACAGAAGCAAATGCATATATGAACCAAAATGACTTTTTTTGACACCATTCTTATAAATATATAATGCAATAAAATTCTTAAGCTACTCAATTTTACTTGCTATCACCCTTTTTCTTACTACTTAGGTCACTAGCTTTCCAATGGCACCAAACAAACCCGGGCACCTTTTTGGTACTGATAGTGTTTGGCTCATGGACTGTCTTTGGTGTAACTTTTTTCGTGGGGATTTGCTAGACTGCTCTTGGTCTGGCCCTTCACCCAGGACCAGTTTGTCTTGGGAGACCGTACCAGGGAAAGTTGCCCCTGACATCATAGATTCTGGGATCACTGGGACACTTAAACCCCTCCACCACTATAAGGTGGTGATCCACAGAGGGGGTAATAAAACTGTTATATAATAACTGCTGAGTGTAAAGCTTTTGCTGGTAACTGTGAAAGAGTTTGAGCTTTAGAAATAGTTTTGACCTCTTTTTGTTCTCTTTTGTTTCTTTAGATGACCTTCCTGTCATAGACACAGACAGTGATGTGGAGGAGCATTCTCAGGAAGATGTTGACAAAGACGGCGGCCAACAAATCTCAGACTGTGAGTCAGATTCTGCCGATGAGAAGCCAGAAGTCTTGCCTCCTAAATCTGATGATGATGTGAGTGAATTCTGGTAATTTCTGTGAACTCCCATTAAAAGCAGCAGCAGCAGGGCCACAGCACAGTTTGCATTCATTCATTGAATCCAGTGTCTTACAGTAGTTGAGGAAAAGTGTTTTCTGGCTGTATTGATGGTCATTAGGTGGGGCTGTAAGCCTGCTAAACCTCCACTGAGATAATGAAGTCCAATGCATGGATAGCAGTATTTTTAATTACTGCTAACTGCTGGTGCATGAGGGGTTTATAAAAATAATTCAGTAGGAAGTGTTATTAGTTTTTCAGGATTTCAGACACACTTAAGTAAT
The DNA here is from genome assembly GCA_020510985.1 of Pholidichthys leucotaenia. Lineage (NCBI taxonomy): Eukaryota > Metazoa > Chordata > Actinopteri > Cichliformes > Pholidichthyidae > Pholidichthys > Pholidichthys leucotaenia. The sequence goes on along the minus strand of CM035846.1, from coordinate 252,398,409 downwards.
TAGTGTTAACAGTTTTGTCAGCTTAGATGGGTATAAAAAATTTCTTGCTGGCGCTTACACTGCAGGGAAATGGGGGAATTAGTGTAAAAATAGTATTGATGGTATTGTTTGATTTTAGAGTATTCATCTCATTTTTTTTTACTTAGCTTTGACTTGTTTGAGTTGTTGTGGTTGTGGTTTTTCACCACTAGGTGGAGTATGTTTCAGTGTCTGATTAATGACCTGAGAAGGCCTGACTGGCTCAAACCAGCACTGCACTGAACACATTTTGGACTGAGGTTATGTTCTGTCGAAGTTCACAAGCTGAGGCAGCATAAAACATGTGACAGTCCAAGCTGGCGTGGATATTGTCCAGAGAGAGACTGATTCTTAGACATAAGATAGTTTTGTATACTCTGAGCTTGACAAGCAAACGCATTGACCCCTCACAAACCCATTTTGCAAATAATTATGTGAATTTCTGTAGTAGTGTTAAATAAGTCAAAAATGTTTTAGAGCTGCTAGATATAGAAAATCCACAAAATATAAATTCTTGTTTAGATTGCAGATAGTTTTTTAAAAGGTATTAAAGACAATACAAATCTGAGGTGGTTTTCAATAGATCAATCATTTCAGTGTTGTAAATGCTTGTTACTCTTTTCTCTGAGTATTTTGTCTTGCTCTTCCATCGATGGCGGTGTTATCAGGGGGGGACTTGTGGCTTTTTGTCCTCGAGAGATATAGATTGACCACTACCCTCATAAGCCATTCAGTGTTTGTTAAAGGCAGGGTTGGCATGGACAGAATGCAAAAGGAGAGGTGAAGGTGCTCAGCTCAGGGCCATTAGTATCTGCAGCAGCAGATACTACTACTATATACAGTGGCCATCCAACAAGTATTTGGCCCCTTTCTGATTCTTGTATTTTTGCATATTTGTCACACTTAAATGTTTTGGACCATCAAATCAAAATTTATAAGACAAAGATAACCTGAGTAGATACAAAATGCCAGTTTTTAAATGATGATTTCATCTATTAAAGGAAAAAAAAAAGGCTATCCAGACCTACCTGGGCCCTATGTGAAAAAAGTGATTGCCCCTAAACCTAATTACTGGTTGTGCCACCCTTGGTAACAACAACTGCAATCGAGCGTTTGTGATAACTGGCAGTGAGTCTTTTACCTCGCTGTTACGGAGTTTTGGCCCACTCTTCTTTGTAGAATTGTTTTAATTCGGCCACATTGGAGGGCTTGAGGTCACAAACTGATGACCAGGCATTTTCCTTCCAAGATTTTCTGGTAGAGAGCAGAATTCATGGTTCCATCAATTATGACAAGTCATCCAGGTCCTGAAGCAGCAAAATAGCCCCAGACCATCACAGTACCACCACCATGTTTGACTGTTGGTATGATGTTCTTTTTATGAAATGCTGTTACTTTTATGCCAGATGCAACAGGATGCACTATTTCCAAAAAATTCAACTTCTGTCTCGTCAGGCCACAAAATATTTTCCCAAAAATCTTGGGAATCATCAAGATGGTTTTTTTTTTTGGCAAATATGAGATGAGCATTTGTGTTCTTTTTTGGTCAGCAGTGATTTTTGCTTTGGAACACTCCCATGGATGCCATTTTTGTCCATTCTCTTTCTTGTTGAATCATGGCCCAGTGTCCAAACTGAAGCAAGTGAGGTCTGCAGTTCTTTAGGTGTTCTTCTGTTTTTGTTTCTCATCTGTTCTTGAATGTCTTTATTATCGTGGCATGATGTGTTGCTTTTTGAGATCTTTTAGCCTACTTTGTCAGACAGATTCTATTTAAGTGATTTTTTTGATTCAACAGGTCTGGCAGTAATCAGGCCTGGGTGTAGCTAGTGAAATTGAACTTGGCTTTCCAAAAAATGTGGTTAATCACATTTAATTCATGATGTAACAAGAGGAGTAATTACTTTTTCACATAGGGCCAGTTAGGTTTGGATAGTTTTTTTCCCTTAATAAATCAAATCATTTAATGATAATAATAATAATAATAATAATAATAATAATGCATCAGATTTATATAGTGCTTTTCATAGGCTGCATTCACACCAGGATAGTCCGGGGGTCTCTGTTCAGTTGGGTGGGGAAATGCTGAAAGTTTTCACACTTTCGTTTGGTTTGGTTTACATTCACACTGCAGTGGACCAAACTGCCTGGACAATGTCACGCAGTTACAACTGCTCGTTTGGGGCGCTGTAGCCAAAATCACCACTGACCAGGAAGAAAAAATTTCGGCGAAGAAAAAAATTCAGCTCATCGATTGGCCAGGATCGAAAACGGAAATCCATTCCCTTCAGCTGGGTTGTTTGTCCTCCACAAACAAGACATTTTTTTAACTTTTCTCCTCGGCTTTCTCCAGTAAAAGGATTTTTTGGATCTGCACGCTTGTCTTCAGTGTTATTTCCTACCCCAAATGTACTACGGTAAATGCCCCTTCCTCTTCTCAGACTACGTGTTGCTATGGTTACACAAACGCCGAGGGGCACTTCCGCCCTTTGGTCCACTGGATAGTCCGTTTGCATTCACACTGCAAGCAAAGCGCACCAGACTTTGTTTGCAAATGAACAAAGACCCCTGTTTTCAGGCGGACCAGACTTTGCTTGTTTTTTGCGCACCAGAGTTTGAACGCGCGTTCAGACAGCACCAAACGAACTGAACTATCCGCGGAAGTGGAGCACAGTTCCTTTGGTCCGGACCAAACAGTGGCTGTGTGAATACGCCCATAGACACTCAAAGACGCTTTACAATGGATACATTATTCATTCACTCCACAGACAATGGTAGTGGTAAGCTTAGCTACTACTGTGGCCATAGCTGCCCTGGGGCAGACTGACAGAAACATGGTTGCCAATCCGCGCCGATGGCCTCTTCGACCACTACCAAACATTTATACACATTCATACCCAGTGTCATGGACACTGGAGGCAAGGTGGGTAAAGTGTCTTGCCCAGGAACACAATGACAGGATGTCTGGGGAGAGTGGGATTCAAACTGCCAACCCTCCGATAATTAGACGACCCACTCTAAAAAACTGTATTTTGTATTTACTCTGGTTATCTTTGTCTAATATTAAAATTTGTTTGATTTAAGTGTGACAGATATGCAAAAATATAAGAAACCAGGAAGGGGGCAAGTACTTTTTCACGCCACTGTCATACATGATTGATCAGATAGATTTGGCCCCATTACCAAGTTAATGTGTTTGTCTTGGTTATGGTTGATTAAAAACATCCTTGAATAGGATTTGCATCATTGCCTTACAATATTATTAATGTGCATACTAATTAGACTTATATCATGGTGCAAAATACTAAATGCATTTTGGTTACTTGTCATGTTCAGAGGAAGCCTCTTGACAGATAAGTATCAGTCCCGCAGACCCCAGCTACTTCCTCTTGTCACATTTTAATTTGCTGTTATCAGCTCTCTGGGTTGAAACCAAAAATAAAATCGCCAAACAGGAGGCTTGTGGTCTGTGTGTGGAGGTGGGGGTGGGGGGCAGTTTTACAGAGTCCTACTTTAAAATATATGAGCCACTGAAAATTGAATAGCAATCTAGCATTCAGATTTAAGCTTTTATTATTGTTATATTTTAATTTATCATCTGCGCACTAAATATTAATGTAGCTGAATGAGCGGAATGTACAAACCAAGATGGACATTTTATTTGCTGCCCGGAAAACTTAATTACGTGCAGCCAGTTGTAATCTAACCGGATCTAACAGGATAAAGAGGAGTAGATCCCATTCCAAGACAAAGTTTATTACTCGAGATAAATGGGTGGCTGACTCATGGTGTTGGTCTGCCAGATTTGTGTGTTATTGTACTAGCCGCTGAAAGTAGACAGGCGGAGCTCTTCATGCGACGTTGTATTTCAAGACCAAAGAAGACGCCCTCTTTGCAGATGGAGTGGTGCTGCTCGAGCTGCCATCCCTGACTTGAGGCACTTAAGGGGTTCAACCACCTCCACCACATCAGAGTTTGAGCAGGGCTAATATAAACAACTTCTTACTACTGTTTGTTCAGGAAAACTTGCAAGTGGATGAGGCCGTGCAGAGCCGTGTACTTGCAGTGCTCTCCGTGCTGGGGTGAAAACATTTTTGAGCTGCAGCCAAGAACATAGTGTTCCTTTTTTTTGTGTGGCGGGTTCGGAGTGTGTACGTCTGCTGGCATGTCGGCCCCAGCAGGGCTCAAGTTGATTCAAAGAAGAGAGCACATTGGCTGGACAGAGCCTGGTATGCTGGTCTTGTTCTGCCGACATGACAGGAACTCAGTTTCTTATGGATTTTTCCATGAGAACAGATACCTTCAGGTGTAGTGAGCAGCAATACAGCAAGAACGTGTGTTTTTGTCGACTAATTTAGGGATTAATCATCTTGGCAATGTATCAGTGTACATTATGTGCTCACTCTTTTATGAGGGATTATTTTTTGATGAATCAGTAATTTGCATTTAACAGTTTATGGATAAAGCCACCTTTGTAAAATATTAATAATCCCCTAATATAAAGATATTTTAAAATTTAAACATGCATTCATCTTTTACCACTTAATCCTTTTTGGGTTGTGGTGGTGGGGGGTAGAGCCTATCCCAGCATCTTTTTGTGGAGAGGCAGGGTACACCATGGACAGATTGCCAGTCCATTGCAGGACCCACACAGAGGGACAGACAACCATTTACTCTCATATTCATACCTGAGGACACTTTAGAATTCCCAGCTGATGGCAGTTAACTTAACCTGCATGTCTTTGGTCTGTGGGAGGAAACCGGAGTACTCGGAGTAAACCCACACAGACACGGGAAGAACATGCAAACTTCACACAGAAGGGTCACAGATAGGGCTGTGCGATATGACAAAAAATTTCATATCATGATGCAAGTCATCATGTCATGATAATGATATATAACACAATATACACTTTTCTGTAAATTCTACAGTTTAGATAATCAAATAAAAAGGACCATCTTTTTTTTAACTTTTTTTTTTACATGTACCTTTTTCCCCTCATAATTTTGCAGTGTTATAAAATTGTTTTTAATATGTATTTGAGACTTGATTCTCATAAATTTCAGGTTTTTCTTCTAAATCATATCATACTAGTACATACCCGTGCATACCCGTTCATGCCCGTAGAAACCAAGTATAAGCAAGTATTTCTGCATGCCCATTGCAGAAGAGTCTCCTCCTGTCTCAGATGGCTGTATTGTTCACAATCATGCCTGCGGCGTACTGGTGGAACCTGAGGTGTTTCGTCTTCACGGCATCCTTTCTGATGTGCAGCAGTTCTCCTCTTTCTATTGCTGTCCATCTGGTGGTCTTCTTCTTCTTGGTTCAGACCACTGGTTGAGGGATAGGTGCGTTATAATTCCAGTTCATGGGCACAATCTTGAAAAAGTGGCTTTCGACCCTGTTCAGGAAGGCCCGTGCATGCCCGTAGAAACCAAAAAACCGGAGCACCCGGGGGAATTCAGCGCTTTGCTTGGCATTTTACACATTTGTAGTGTAGACTGGCATTCGTCAAGGTTACACATTTGTTGTCATGTAGACATAACGAGTCGTCCTATGATGCCTGAGTTCATAAGACGCTCTGTGATGATGAGGCGGAGATCATAGGCCGTCCTGTGATTTCCTAGAAACATGCTTTAAAGTCTGTCGCTGGTGAAGGGTGTCCTCCTGTCTCAGACAGGTGCGATGTACTGCTGGAACCTGAGGTGTTTCATCTTCATGGCATCTTTTCTGACATGCAGCAGTTGTTGTCATTCTATTGCTCTCCATCTGGTGGGTCTTCTTCTTCTTCATTGAGACCGCTGGTTGAGGGATAGGTGCATCTAATTCCAGTTCATGGACAGGATCATGAAAATAGATCTGAGCAAAAAGAGGCTTTCCGGCATGGACTCACTGTATATGACATCAAGACATGAAGGCAGCCTTGATGTATATGACATCATAAAGACATGTTGCCTGATGTCTGTCACTGTATATAACATCATAAAGACATGAAGGCAGGCTTGATGTATATGACATCAAGACATGAAGGCAGCCTTGATGTATATGACATCATAAAGACATGTTGCCTGATGTCTGTCACTGTATATAACATCATAAAGACATGAAGGCAGGCTTGATGTATATGACATCATAAAGACACATTTGTCTATGTGCCATCATATAGGCATCGCGAGTCGTCCTATGATGCCTGAGTTTATAGGACGTCCTATGATGTTCAGGCAGAGATCATAGGCCGTCCTATGATATCCTATGAACGTGACAGGCACACAGAGATTTCTTGCTTTTATAGAGTGATGATAGTGATGTATAAAAAGTAAAGATCAATAAGTTAAATATTTCCTGAGCCAGAGGAGAATAGCAAACAAAAACCCAGATAACATAAAAAAATGTTTGAAAATGAGAAACTTACCTATCGCTGCCATCTACAGATATACTGTAAATTAGCTGTTAGTTTAAATCAATGAAAATTTAAGTGTCGATCCCCAGCCTGATGACTGCTATTCTGACCTGATTTAACCTGTTTGCTTCTTAGTAGGGCTGTCACGGTAGAGGAATTTTCCCTGCGGTGACGGTGGACAGCTCAACACCGCGATATGTAGTATTATTGCAAATGTTTTTAGGACCCTGTGGTCTCGTAATTTAAACAGGGTTCATAACTTATGTGGTCAACGATGGAAGCTGTGAGAAACTTGCTGCAGCTCCTCTCTCAACTTTATGTGCATGTTGTGACAATTGTGCGAGAGCTCCACGCTTTCTCGACGTGAACTGCTGATTCTGTTTTAAAAAAGAAAAAACTATAATTTCCATAAAGCTCGTGCATGAACTCCAGTATTTCAACTACAGTGTGTGTGCGCACTGGAGGACTGCAGTGAGATTCAGCTTACAGGACGGCCTCCCGCTACAGGATCTTGCCTGGCTCTTGTCTCCGTGATTTTTGGGATTTTTGCCGCTGTCTGAAAAATCACGTTTCAAACAAGCAATGCACTATGCAATAGTTGTTTCGTTCTCGGAGCTCACACTCTGCTCAGAAGGAAATAACACACCTTTGTGCCCTTTCAGTGCTTACTGTCACAGCTGTATTTAGCAAGGACTCCAAAGGCTTCCTACCATTGACTGCCTGTGGAGTTCGTCTGGAGAGAGAGTGCCCCCACACATTACTGACGCCGCTAGCACCCCGTGCTATGGCAGCTTCTGCCAGCACCGGGTGCTGCCGTTGGCAATAAAACACACTTAACATTTAACAATTTATTTATTAATCAATAGGGGCACATAAGTGAACAAGGAGACTTAGCCACACACACCAAAAACGTGAACACCGCTGTTGTTGCGGTTGCTCGTTTTCCCTCCGCAGTAGGCTTGTCCATAGCGCAGTATTACATAAGTGCGGTTATCGTGACAGCCCTACTTCTTAGTAAAAAATATTTCAGATTGGTGAAAAAATATTTCAGATTGGTGATCTGAAAATCAAAGACACAAAAGGTAATGTAATAAAATACATCTGATGACTTTATTCATTATTGCTACTTGACTAATTGAAATTATTAGAAATCAGATAAATTACATGAAGAGTCAACTTGCTCCTCCTACCCATTTTAATTTACTTATTTTGCGTGTATGTGCCACCATCATGCTATTTTGCAGTTTTAATAATTTTTTTCAGACAAAACTAGGAAACTCGGCTGTAATTTAAACCATAGAAACAATGGTCTGATACACTATAATGTTTCCAGTTAGCACAACTTATCATTGTTATTTAGCATTTGCCATTTTATAGTTAGACATGGTGTTAACATTGCTTACCTGCTATTAAAACGAGGTTAGCGGACTAGCCTCTCTGATGCAGCACAATGGAAAACAGGAGTAGCAGCTATCTGACCAAACTGGAAGTTCAGAATTAGCAGCCACCGGAGAGCCTAGCCACATACCACACACGCTGCATGCACTGCGGGGGAGAGGTGGGGCGCTGACGAGTAGTGTGAGGAGCTTTGCTCAAGAAACGGCAATATGTGCCATTTTAAATAATGATATAAACGATAGAGTATTCTATGAAACGATGAGACGCTTTTATATTGTCATCCGACATATATCGTCATATCGCGCAGTCCTAGTCACTGATGGTTGGGGTGGGATCGAACCCTCAATGGTCAGGTAAGGAATCAAACCCATGACTTTCTTGCTGTGCTGCCACAGTGCCAACCACTGTTCCACCAACTTGCCCATATTTAAATATGTTAATTATTTAAAAAAATAAACAGCTTTTTCATAATCTGCTCTTTTTACATTTTAATCTTAGGTGAAAGAGCTTGAGATCTCAGGTTACGTGTCTGATGGAGAAGACATCAGCGGCACACTGACCTCAGGCAGACTAGGCTCTGAGGTCCTTCCTCTCCAGACTAGTGAGAACAGCAAAAGGTCAATCAGCAACTGGGTGAGATCTGCTCAAGTGATGCTGCAGACACCTCAAAAATCCATCAACAGGGAACTCAAGACTCCTGAAGACTCAGCCAAAAAGAGGAGGAAGTTCCAAAGGTGTGGATTTTTTTTATAAACCCAAATATTCACTGTCTGTGTTTGCCGCCATTTGCTCTGTACAGATCATCACTCCAAAAACCTTAATCTAAGGCTGGGTGATACTGAGCGAAATTTGCATCCCAAGATTTTTTGCAAAAGAGACATCACAAACACTTTAAGAGACTTGTCGACAGAAAATTTACCCCCCCCCCCCAAAAAAAAAAAAAAAAAAAAAATCATAGGTCACATCACACACCACATTGTTCACATTCAGTTTTTTGGTCACATTGGATTTGCCTGTCAAGACAGTTACTGACTGTGATGTGAAAGCATCTCTCCTATGAAATGACACACATGAACACATCAGTACAAAGTAGCACACGCTGATATGTTCTCATGTCATCAATAACAAAAGACATGTCAGATTTGTAGGACCACTCATTCACTTTCAGTGCTTTAGACAGAGAAATGGGCACATTTTTATTAAAGATATGCTTGGGACTTTGCTGCGGAGGACTGCTGACAGCTAGTCAGCTGTATGTGATGAGGTCTAGAAGAAAGAATAAAGCCAGACGTTGTACTGTAGCTGTTTTAGCAGCACTGATACTATCAATGATGCTGTCCTGTGCATGCAAAAAGGCAGCACATTTCAGGTATAATGTGAATGTTACATTATAGAATAGAACACCTTTGTCATACCACTGTATAACTATAAATTGCAAAAAAATGAATTTGTTCCAGATGTGCAGCAAATGGGGACCATACCAGGCAGTTACTGAGTAGCATGTAACCTACATCCACAATTTTTTACACCGTAATCATAGAGTGATCTAAAACTTCAGCGGAAGGTAGCAGAGATAATATGCACTTATCAAGAGTGATATCAAAAGAGTGATGTCAACCTTAACAAATGCAGCTATTGCAAATAATACACTGCAGAAGAGATATATACAGTGTGGTGTATAGTATTGCACATAGTGATTAAAATAATTGGAGCTATAACATATGCAAATACTGCTCTTAGATATTCCATATCAGGATAAATGCAGATAAATTATATGAAGAAAACAGCAGCTTTTTATAGGTCTTCTTTGGGAATTTTGGAGACACCAATTTTAATGGTGCCTTGTGGTTGCAAAGTGAACTGCATTCATACATGCCACCACCTCAGCTGCTTTGCCAGGAAATGTGACTCACAGATTTCAGAAGTGAATGGAGTGACCAGGGTATGGTTCACTTAAGTCAAGTAAATTTTAATGTGGTCTTGTAAACAAATAACATTTCTTGGTTGCACTGTTTTTACCCAGGTGTCCATAGTTCAGTTTCTTTAAAGTGGGCTTGTGAGACACTCAGGTCCAGAGTAAGTTCACCTGCAGTAGAAATAAGATAAGTAGACGGCCCAAAACTAAAGTCATGCACTGCTGTTAACACTCAGGAGGAAAATTAAACTATTTTATCTACCTAAAATAACTATATTTGCTTAGTTGTATGTTATGTTCAGAACACTTTCACCACTTTACATGCTGCCAGATGAAGTGGCCACACTGAACCAAAAATACAGGAGTTGTTTGTCTAATGATGACTCTTAAAAAACACTTTATTGTGTGGTTTTGGTGTTTTAACAAGATGGTTTGGCTCTGTACTAATGCACAAAACATATAAGTAACACAAAATGAGTAGCTTTCTCCAGTTTACTATGAAGTTAATATTGAAATTGGTTTTGTTTTGAAAGCTTTGACAAGTACTGCTAACCTCTCAACCTGTTGTTTCCACAACTGAATATCTGCTGTCAGCTGTTGTCATCCATGTAACTTTAACATTAAGTGACAGCATAGCTCTACCTTTACCTTTGTGTTATTGTGTAGCTAGAGCTGTGCTGTTAAAAATATTTTAGCTGCACACTAAGAACAGGGAAGGATGTGCAGCTTTGCACATTTCAGAGGGAGATAAGTACAAACACAGACACAGTTATGATGAACACAAAATACAACTATATCAATATAAACAGTACAGTCAAACTGTATATTTTTTATAAATCATATTCGTGTTCCCTTTAAACTGTATTTTATAGATTGGATTTAATAGCATGCGCTTACCCTTTTGATCGGAAGTTTGTGATTGTAGCAGTGCGGCACTTTTTTAGGACCGTGAAGTCACTCCCATTCTGTTCTATTGTATCCCTGAAAAAGCACACACTTCTATAACGGATATCTGCAAAACTGGACAACTCACACAGGAACAAGCTAGATTAATAAAAAGCACAACAAGCCAATAGATGAGTATGAAATTTTGATTTTGGGGTGAATTGCTCTTTTGAGGTTAAACATCCGTAGAGCTTGTTGAAATGATGAATTTAGATCATTACATCTCTGGAAAATATCACTGATCTTTAAAGCAACACTGTGTAAGATTTTTAACTTAACGTTTCCAAAATTATTTTGACATCGTCTGACCAGGTGAATGTCACTTCCCCCATAGTCTGAGTGGGCCTGCATTGCCTGCAACAGCTCTTTGCTTGGTAGGAACACTGAAAGGACTACAACTGTGACTATGACCTCAGTCCCAACAGGCAGTCAAAGGGGACAACTTTAGCCACCAACAGCTAAGCATCCTGTGATTGGTTGTTGGGACTGAAGTCATAGCCGCCATAGCAGTGCTCCTACCTGGAACAGTGTTATATAGTGCTGCTTTAAATTATCAGGGAAGAGTTTCTGCCAAATTATATTCATTTTAACAGCTGTACTACTACTACTACTGCTAATAATAATAATAATGTATGAGCTGTAGCAGGGTGCTGCCAAGCTTTTTGAACCTGAGGGCTATTTTTAGGAAATTCACATGGCCCAGGGATACGTGGAGTTTACATTTATTCACATATTCAAAATAAATCTCAATTCAAATCTGGTAAAGAAAACAACTTTTTAGCATGAATGTTTGTGAAAGGGACATTTCCAAATACAAATGACATTGGAAATTCTGGACAAAACATGAATTTGAAAACATGTTAACACTAAAACTGAACTGTTGATAAATGAAGTGGAAAAAAAAAATTTACAGAACAAGTCAATATTTTTGAAAGATGCCATTTAAATCAGTGACATGGTCATAAAAATGTATTTATTGCAGAACTTGACAAAGAGAACATCTCAAAACCAAACCAGCTAAATGCAATTTTTTTATTGCACAAGCACAACACGCTTAAACAAAAATTTCATATATACATGAGGAGCTTCAGGATTTAGAGTCTCAAACAAAGCAACAAGACTAATTGTTTGCTGTTGGGTGACAGTCAGCCTTCGGAGGCAATGTTTCCACAGCAGAATCGATGATGAAAGGGACACCTGTTGTCACCATGTGGGTGTTAAATGTCATTTGCCATCTCCTAGCCGCCAAAATCTGACAGATGCCTATCTGTACCTTCAACAGTGGGCTGTGTGCATCAGAAAATCTTCGATTTCTTTTTGAAATAGACATTTCTGCACGTGTGCTGGTTAGGCTGTGTGCACTGCAAGTTAATCTCATTACATCATCTACCTCTGTGTATGTGTGGGTGTTTTACAGTGGAGGTCTGGCAGAGAGGCTAAACCGACTCCAATGTAGGCAGAGGTCAGCTGTCAGCTTCTGGAAGCACCAGTCGGTCTCTGACTCTTCAGAAGCAACAGGTGATGCCCGTCAAACAAACCGTCTGCAAATGACATCATAGCCAACACAGACACACCTTTGACTCATTGTTTAAGTCTGATAAATGATCAGCTTTGATTTGTGAGGGGGACAAAGCCTGTCTTGCATGATTTTTTTTTTTTTTTTTAAACTTTGTGTGATTGTGTGTAGGGGCCACACTGAGGAAGGCTGATCACTGGGGCTTTAAACTTTGAACTTGATCTATAGGTGACAGGAAACTGCTTACCTAGTTCTTTTTTTCCTTTCCGTGGTGTGCCAAACCACTTGTGTTGTCTTGCTGTTAAGTATCTCCTCGTAATAGGACACAAGCAGTTACTTAAAGGTGACAGTTGATTGTGGAAAAATACACCCACCTGATCTAACTTTTGTAACTTTGTGGTCAGTCAATAGGTTGTCATGTATGAAAAAAGTGAAACTGTGATGTGACCTCATTTCTAACTCTAACTAGTAATACAGTCGTGAAAAAATTTGGACACCCCTTTAAGTATACAGTTCTTTATTAAAAATGTTTAAGCATCTATGTCTAACCTTGTTTTTGTTTTGATTTGCATTTTTTAACATTTATTTTAGCCATTGTAAGTGAGAATGAATGTGGGAGTGTCCTAAAAAAGGTGGGGGGTGTCCTAATTTATTCCTCACTATTTGTTTAGAATTACATTTTACAGAAAATCTGAAGAAAGTCTTTAATTCATTTTTAATTATTTAGTTGTATTACATGAATCTCCCAGTATTTTTAACATTGATATTCAATATCCATATGTCTAAATATGTAAAAAAAACAAAACAAAACAAAAAACAAACACAGGCTTATACAGGGTGTCCTAATTGTTTCCACGACTGTATATCTGAACCATTTTTTTGTTTCTGAAATAGCCTTCAAACCACCTAAGAGTCCATGGCTTGTTTCCAGTTTGTGATTATGAAAACTAAATTTCCTCAAAAGTTAAATTTTCATTGTTACATTTTATTTAGATAATACCACAATAGTCTTCTCTAGGCTGACTTTTTGCTGATCTTTTTGCTAATATTTGGGACATTAGATTAAGCATACAAGCACAAAGCAGTAACTGACATTTGTTATGCAGCAGTAAATCCACGTCAGGTTGGTGGGACTCATCGTCATCATCATTATTATAGCAGTCTGTCGTGGGCGACAATGACTGTTTCATTTAGGTCTGATCAGATTCCTCCACACAGCTCTGTCCTTAGCCTTCCGCTGCCAGGAACTCCTGTCTATGTCCAACTTCTTCAAGTTTCTTTTTACAGTGTCTTTAAATCTGAGCCTTGGTCTACCCTGATTGCGTTTGCCCCCGCATAACTGTGAGTAGAGTAACTGCCGAGCGAGACGCTGGTGGTCCATCCTCTCAACATGTCTGAGCCATCTCAGGTTCATCTGTATTAGCATGTCCTCCATTGATGGTAGACCAGCTCGTTTCAACACTTCTATGTTGGTTATCTTGTCTTTCCGTGAGATGTTCATTATGGCTCGAAGGTGTCTCATCATGTACGCGTGGAGTTTCTTCACCTGCACTCTGTAGACAGTCCAAGTTTCAGCACCGTACAATAGAGTAGCCAGTACTGTCACTCTGTACACTTTGCATTTCACATGGATAGACACATGTCGATTGTTCCACAGTCTCTCCCTCAAGTTTCCAAACACAGTGCTCGCTCTTCCCATTCTGAGAGATAGTTCATCCTCCAGCCTAGCATTCTCTGAAACAGTACTCCCTAGATACTTGAAAGTCTTGCACTTGACTAGTGGCTCTGTACCAATGCTGATCTCTTCTGGTAGTGATGTTGATAACTGGAACATTGGTGGTTGATAAAGGCACATTCTGTCTTCTTGATGTTGATTTGGAGGCTGAATTGGCTAGCTGCTCTTGCACATTTCTCCACTAAAGAATGCATGTTTTCCACGCTGTGTGCAACTAGAGCACTGTCGTTGGCAAAGAGCATTTCTCTTACTACCTTTATCGATGTCTTACTCTTGGCTTTAAACTGTACCACATTGAACAAGTCTGCTTCTTTCCTTGTTTGAATGTATACTCCTTCTGAAGTGTCTTTGAAGGCCACCTCAAGCATGGCTGCCAGATATAGCGAGAAGAGTGTAGGTGCCAGCACACACCCTTGTTTCACCCCGTTGCTTACTGAAAAGTCTTTAGATACTGAACCACTCATTGCCACGTTTGCTTGCATACCTGTATGGAGTGCCTCGATCAGGCTGACAAACTTCTCTGTACAACCATATTTCTTGAGTACCTGCCAAAGTCCTTGTCGCGAAACAGTATCGAAGGCTTTACTGAAGTCTATGAAGACTACATAAAGCGGCATGTTCTGTTCAATACACTTCTCTTGAACCTGTTTCAGGCAGAAAATCATGTCCATTGTGCTTCTTCCACTTCTAAAGCCGCACTGGGTTTCCGGTAGTACACTCTGTGAGATGTGTTGACTGAGTCTGTTAAGTAGTACACGTGAGAGAATCTTACCAACAGTGGCTAGCAGTGATATACCTCCGTAATTTCCACAATCCTTCCTGTCACCTTTCTTGAACAAAGGCACAATACTTGCATCCTTCCAGTCTTGAGGTACCTTCTGGGCATCCCATATCTCTTGGATGAGCTTGTGCAGGCAGTTGGTCAGCTGAATACCACCAAATTTCCACACTTCTGCTGGAATCTCATCCCTTCCTGGAGCTTTACCATCCTGTGTTGTCCTGATAGCTGCCATTAGTTCATCAAAATTTGATGGTTCATCCAGACTTGATACAGCTGGTTGCTGCACTCGAGCTTCTTTAGCCTCTTCAGTGAGATCTCCAGGGTTGTTTAGTAGTTGGTCAAAGTGGTCTGCAAATCTGTCCAGGATCTTGTATTTCTCCTGCAAAACCATTTCACCATTCATAGCCTTTAGTTGGATCAATCCTCTTGGTTTAGGGCCGTAGATTTCTCTCAAGCCTGTGAAGAATGTTTTCATGTCCTTCCTGTCTGCTGCAGTTTAAAGTTTCTCCGCTTTTTCATCCCACCAGTTGGACTTCATCTCTCTGGTGTACTTCTGTAGCTCACTCTGAGCCTTTGAGTATTTCTTCTTCGACCTTGTGTTACACTGTAGGTTTCCCTGCCTAGCTGTATTGCTCGCTTCTAGTAGTCTCTTCAGGTGTTCATCATGCTCATCAAACCAATCTTGATGTTTCCTCTCAGGGTAGCCTAATACATCACTCGCAGTCTGAGACACCGTATCCTTCAGTGTTGCCCATTTCTCTTCTATGTTATTCTCAGAGTTGTTGCTGTCCCAGTCTTTCAAGTTTTCATCCATTTCCTGTGCAAGTTCTTCCTGCTTCTTTTGGCCTTTCAGTGCACTAGTGTTTAGCTTCCGTGGTGGCTTCGCACCCGTCCTGCAGTGCTGTTTTCGTCTCCAAATCCTTAATCTAGATCTCAGCATAACATGATCACTGCCACAGTCCGTTCCTCTCATTGCTTTGGTGTCCAATACATCCCTTCTGTCTCTCTGCCTGACTATGATGTAGTCTAATAAGTGCCAGTGCTTGGATCTTGGGTGCATCCATGTCTTCTTGTGTGTGTCCTTGTGCTTAAATAGAGTGTTGGTTATCACAAGGTTGTACTCTGAACATAGTGCAAGTAGAAGTTCTCCTTTAGCATTGCACTTGCCTACTCCATGACTGTCTAGCACTCCTTTCCATTTCTCGGTGTCCGAACCAACTCTGGCATTAAAATCTCCAACAAGTATCAGCCTGTCATCAGTCAGTACACGCCTGATAGTCTCACGTAAATCACTGTAGAACTTTTCCTTCACCTCCTCTGTGTAGGTCATTGTTGGGGCATATACACTGATGAGTGTGGCATACATCTTCCGCTGTAGTGGGAGTCTCATAGTCATTATCCTGTCGTTGATTGGCGCTGGTTCCTCATCAAGCATTGCTGCTATCTCCTTTCTAACTGCAAAGCCCACTCCTGCTTCTCTCCTTTCTCGAGTTGATCTCCAACTCCAAAAGAAGATGTACCCACAATCTTCCAAGCTGTCATATCCAGGCAATCTTGTTTCACTAAGTGCAGCTATGTCTACATTGTACCTGTTCATTTCCAGGGCCACAAGCGTGGTCTGTCTTTCTGGGCGTTGTGATGTTGTTCTGTCCAACAGAGTGCGTACATTCCATTCTGCTACACACAAGGCTACTGTTTTCCTCTTCTTTTGTCTTCCTGCTCCTAGCTTACTTTTTGCTGCCTGTCGGAGTGTGAACAGATCAGTGCAGACCTTGTAAGCCTGGGCGACGTCCGAGCCGGTATGAGTTGCTTTCTGATTGACCATTTCATGAAACTGCTTGCAAAGTATTTGAGTACTGCTAGCTTTTGCTAGACTAGCAGCACATTTTTGGCAGATAAAGGTGTTATCAGTGGCAAGGACAAGCCAAGACAAACTGACTCCAGTATCTGTTGCAGTAACTGACCAGATGATAGGTTTGTTTATCTCTGCTCTTTGTGTAGTGCAGGGGTGTCCAATCATGTGCCATAGAGGGCCAAGACCTGCAGGTTTTCTCTTCTTCCCAGTCTCTTGAGCAGGTGTTTTCACTGATCAGCAATCAGTGGGAAGAAATTCAGTGAAATCTGCTGCTGAAGTGACTGGTTGGAGGTAAAACCTGCAGGGTCTTGGCCCTCCATGGCACATGATTGGACACTCCTGGTGTAGTGCATGTCACAATGCACCGACTGGCACAGTCCACCACAGACCTTGTGACAGATGTGTTTATCTGCCAGGATGTCCAGTCTCACCCTGTGTAACTGGGAGTGGTCCACCACAGACCTGTGGCAGATATTGTTTTTAGTTCTGCCAGGGTGCCCTGTTTCACCCTCCACGCCCTCGGAAGGGCGAGGATGCCGGTTGAGTCGCCGACGGCCCGACCCATGAGACAGGTAGTACCGGTTTTCATGGTTATCTGGTAGCAAGCAAGCCAATGCCTGACCTGACAAAAGAAAAAAAAGGGGATGTAAGTCTCAGTTAAAAGCTGCCAATTTCTGACCAAAAAAAGTGGAATTTTATGGGTAAGAAGCTGCAGCTTTAGCAAAAAGACAAAAAAGGTGTAAATTTCCAACTGTTTACAACCTAAAACGCTGCAGATATAAGATTTGAGTAAAATGCTGCAAGTTGAAGCTTTTTTTTTAAACTGCAAATTCAAGAGTAAGAAAAGTTCTAAATTCATGAGGAAAAAGCTGCAAAATTATGAATAATAAAAAGCTGCAAATAAGAAGCTGCACATTTCTGAGTAAAATGGCTCTAACTCTGCAGGAAAATCCTGCAAATTTATGAGAAAAAATCCTCACATTTTCAAAAGAATGTTTCTAATTTACATGAAAAAAGATGTGATAAATTGGCCTGTGGTGGGCTTTGTTTTTTTTTTTTTTTTTTTTTTTAAAGACAGCCGTGAGGAGGAACTAAGCGGTGGTGTTCGGAGGTGTTAAATCCTGCAGATCTACATTAATCAGCAGGGAAAAGGAGAAGAAGAGGAATCGGTGATCCCCAGCAGCAGAAATAATCCAGTTAACCCAGGAAGAGTAAACACATGACACCCAACAGATCACCCCCGCCCCCCTCCCATGACATCAGTGGGAACAGCTGGGCCAAACTTCACACCTCTGTCGATTTACATGTTCCCTTCTGAGGACAATTCAAACAGAGCTGATGCTGAGATGGAAACCAAAGGGTTAAAGGGTGACGTGGCTTTATCAGCAGCACTGACCCCCCCCCAAAAAAAACAAACAAAACAAAACTGACCTGCTGGACAGGAACTAACAACTCCTCAGGCCTGTTAACACAATTTTAACAACAAAAGGGCATGCAAAAGAATGAAGATTCCCTTTGATTTAACAGGATAACAGTGTGAATTTTCTGGTCTGTGAATGAACAGAGCAGCCATGAGTGTTTCATGGAGTCACTTATTGAATTATAATGTTAATCTAAGTCACAATTTCAGGAAACATAAACTTCAGGGGAAACTTAAACCCATGACACATTGTTTTAAATTTTGCTGATTTTTTCTTTTTTTCCGCTTCTCTTCCAGTCCTTATGGCCACTTTCTGATTGCTTTGAGTTTTTAAAACATCATTTTAAGAATAGTGTTAACTGACTTAAAGTACATTTCTAACTACACTATATCATACAATATGCCATTTAACATACAATTTCATTTGCTCGTATTTAGCTCTTAATTTAAACAAGCAGAGTATTTGCAATTAACTTAATTGGACAGTCGGCCTCCGTCGGTCTATGATGACCATGGAAGAGAATCCTAAACGTCTACTCTGCTGGAACAGCACCGCCTGTGGCTGAACAGGCCGATGCACGAATGACAGTCCCTGTCACACAGGTCGCACTTGTGGGTGGTCTCCGTGCTGCTGGGTCTGTCGCGGTTCTTCCTGCGGGTCCTTTTTTCATCTGCTGCAGCAGTCAGTCTCTCTTCACGCGCCTTGAGCTGTCTGGTCAGGGTGCCTCTCCATTTGGAGCGGTCCGTTGCAAGGTCCTCCCAGCGCTCTGTGTTGATATCCAGGGCCTTCATGTCTCTCTTGCAGACGTCTCTAAAGCGCAGCTGTGGGTGGCCAACGTCTCCTGCCAGTTGCAAGTTCTCCGTAGAGGACGTCTTTGGGGATTCTGCCATCCTCCATACGGTGAACGTGGCCTAGCCAGCGGAGCCTGCGCTGCCTGAGTAGAGTGAACATGGAGGGAACGCCAGCGCGGGACAGAACTTCTGTGTTGGGCACTTTGTCCTGCCAGGATATGTCCAGGATGTGGCAAATGCAGCGCAAGTGGAAGGAGTTCAGTCTCTTTTCCTGCCGGGCGTATGTTGTCCACGTCTCACTCCCATAGAGCAGTGTGCTGATGACGCAGGCGTTGTACACTGCCATCTTCGTCTTGACAGAGAGTTTGGGATTCTCCCACACTCGTGTGGTGAGGCGAGCGAGTGTGAAGGCTGATTTTCCAATCCTCTTGTTGATCTCTGTATCAAGGGAGAGGTTGTTGCTGATCGTGGACCCCAGGTACGTGAACTGATTCACGACCTCCAGCTTGTAGTCGTCGATGGTGATGGTTGGTGGTGCTTCCGTGCCTTGCGCCAAGACGTTAGTCTTCTTCAGGCTGATGGTAAGCCCGAAGTCCTTGCATGCCTGGGAGAAGCGGTCCATCAGGGTCTGAAGCTCCTGCTGTGTGTGGGTTGCGACTGCAGCGTCGTCTGCGAACAGCATGTCTCTGATTAGAGCCTCGCGTACTTTGGTTCTGGCTTTCAGGCGGGCGAGGTTGAAAAGCCTGCCGTAAGATCTTGTGTGCAGGTAGATTCCCTCTGTTGCTGTGCTGAAGGCATGCCTCAGGAGCATAGCAAAGAAAATCCCAAAGAGGGCTGGCGCAAGTACACAGCCCTGTTTCACTCCGCTGCGTATGTTGAATGGCTCTGAGACGTTGCCATCATGCTGCACTATCCCCTGCATGTTGGTGTGAAACGATTCGATGAGGCTTTGCAACTTTGGTGGGCATCCCATCTTTGGCAGGATCTTGAAAAGGCACTCTCTGCTGACCAGATCGAACGCTTTGGTGAGGTCAATGACGGCGACGTACAGAGGCATGTTCTGCTCTCTGCATTTCTCCTGGAGTTGGCGGATGGAGAATATCATGTCTACCGTCGATCGCTCGGCGCGGAAGCCACACTGAGACTCGGGGTAGACACGTTCGGCAAGCTTCTGTAGACGAACGAGAACAACTCGTGCGTAGACTTTGCCAACAACGCTGAGGAGGGAGATGCCCCTGTAGTTGTTGCAGTCGCTTCTCTCCCCTTTGTTTTTGTAGAGGGTGATGATCTTGGCGTCCCTCATGTCCTGTGGTACGGCACCTTCCTTCCAGCACTGGCAGAGGACATCATGCAATGGCAGCAGTAGGGCGGACTTGCAGTGCTTGATCAGGTCAGGGGGTATGCCGTCGTTGCCGGGTGCTTTGCCAGTGGCCAAGCTATCAATGGCCTTGCTGAGTTCGTCGATGGTTGGCTCGGCGTCAAGTTCGTCCATGGATGGCAGGCAGTCGATGGCATCAAGGGCTGACGGTGTCACGGTGTTCTGTCTAGAGTAGAGGTCGGAGTAGTGTTCCACCCATCTCTCCATCAGCTTGTTCTTTTCTGTGATCATCTCCCCAGTGGAAGATTTGAGGGGGGCCGTCTTGCTCTGAGCCGGACCAAGTGCTTTCTTGATGCCATCGTACATACCACGGATGTTCCCTGTTATGGCAGCGGTTTGAATGTCTTGGCTGAGCTGAGTCCAGTACTCGTTGGCACAGCGCCGAGCAGTCTGCTGAACTTTGCTTCTCGCAGCCCTGAGAATCTGGAGATTCTTCTCGTTTAGGTACTTCTTGTACTCAGCAAGTGCTGAGTACTTGGCTTCAATGACAGGGGTCATCTAGGTCAACTTGGCATCAAACCAGTCCTGTGACTTCGAGGTCTTCCTCCCAAAGGTAGCCAGGGCTGTGCGGTGGATGGTGTTTCACAGCTCTTCCCACTTTTGCTTTGCAGATTCTCCTTCTTGTGGTACACCAAGTTCCTTCTCAAAGGTGGAGGCAAACTGCTCAAGTTCTGGCTGGGCCATCTTGCTGGTGTCAATCCGTGCCTTTCCAGGTTGTCTAGCACGATGGAATTTCTTCAGCTGCAGCTTGACCTTGCAACACACCAATGAATGGTCTGTGTCGCAATCTGCACTCTGGAACGAACGGGTGATTAGCACGTTCTTCAGTGAGGTGCGCCTGGTCAGGATCAAGTCCAGCTGGTGCCAGCGCTTTGAGCGCGGATGTTGCCAGGAAACCTTGTGTTGGGGCTTGGTCTTGAAGAATGAGTTTGTGATGCACAGATCATGATATGTGCAGAACTCGAGCAGCCGCTGTCCATTGTCGTTCATTCTGCCCACGCCAAAAGGTCCAAGACAGGAGGGCCAGGAGTCGTGGTCAGCACCCACTCTGGCATTGAAGTCTCCAAGGAGAATGAGTTGTTCAGAGTTGGGGATGATCCTGACAGTTGTTGCGAGATTCTCGTAGAACTCGTCTTTTGCCTCTGGTGTGGCTGTCAGTGTCGGGGCATACACACTGACAAGGGTGACTGGGCCTTGAGTGGTGTTCAGGCGGAGGGTGAGGAGTCGTGCAGAGCCAGTGCTGCCCGGTTCCACCATCTTCAGCAAGGTGTTCTTCACTGCGAAGCCCACTCCGTGTTCCCTGTGTTCGTCACTGCCCTTTCCCTGCCAGTAGAGCGTGTAGTCCTTCTCTCTCAGTGTGCCTGCGTCAGCCAACCGTGTTTCCTGGAGAGTGGCGATATCCACTCCCAGTCTCTTCAGCTCATTATTGATGATGGCAGTCTTCCTGGTGTCGTTGATGTCCTTGAGGTTAGCAGCGAGTCCTGTCATCATAGTGCAGATGTTCCAAGTTCCCAGTTTTAGAGTTGGTCTCTTTTGTTTTATTGTCTTGCCTAGTGCGAAGGTTCTCAGCCTGCTGTTCGGACTTCTCCTTATCCCCATGCACCCAATGAGGAAAGCAAGCTGTGGCGGGACAACACCTTATTGGCTGGGGGCTGCCCAGCTTGAGGCGGGCGGTAGCTGTCCAGTGAGATCTGATGATCCCTCCCACCGTCGGGAACAACCCCTGGCGTCGCGCTCTACACCAATTGAGCAGTGGCTTATAACCGGTAACTGTCATTCCCCGTGTTTTGTCTACGCCAAAGGCAAAGCTGGAGTGTCCTCTCCAGTGATCCGGTGTTCTACCTTCCAGTGTTGGGCGTTGGTAGGATTCAAGCCTGGGCAGGAAGATATGGAGGACAAGATGTTGCCCATGCAGCATGTCCCCCCTCTCCACGTCACTGATGAATCCAAGGGAACAGCAGGGCTGCTACAGTTTGGAACCAGCGCCGTTGCAGGAGCTGCCAGAACGATGTTGAGCACAACATAGAACTGCCTTAGGAGCTCCGACTCCGGATTTTTCCTCAGGGTTGACTCCCGAAGCCTTTCCCGTGACCGGGTATGCCGCAAGACAGCAGAGGTTTGAATTCAGGGTTTACCTTCCCCTAGATGGGCTACCTTCCCAGGTTGACGAGCCACCATCTACCCGAAGCATCTGGTTTTAAGGCGCCAGAGATCCACCCTCGCCCCTTCTCCTATTAGTAAAAGCAGTTCCGCCGGGCTTAGAGACTAAATCACATGGGCAGGCTAGGAGTTGGACTTAGTTGTCAGAGGCTTTTCGAGACGCACACCATAAGGAGCATTTTATGAGTACTGGGAGCTTAACCCCAGTGCCGCTCCTGGCTATGACAACCTTGGAACCTAACTTAATTAAGACTTGAACAAAAACAATCAATCTGAATACAACTGGGAGCGTTTAAGAATTAAAATCTTTTGATTCCTTAACGAAGTTCTGCCTGCAGATCAGTAAGATAAAATATCCTAAATCAAGACTTGATGCTTGTTTTTCTCTCACAAGATAATTTTGACAAGAGTTTATTTTTGTTGTGCAGTTTTCTCTAAGATTTTACTTGCTTTAAGATAGTTTTTACTTGTTTGAAGCAATTTAATCATATCTTGTTGGCAGATTTTTTTTCTAATTTTAACTAAAATTATATATTGCCAGATTTGTTTTTGTTTATTTTAAGTAAAATTATCTGCCAACAGAGCAAGAAAATTTGACTTATCAAACTGCGTAAAACAAGTTAAAACTATATGAAAGCATGTAAAATGTCCTTCCACATAAATGGCACAGCAAGAATAAATATCTTGTCACTTAAAAAAACAAGCATAAACAGCCTTAATTTATTTCATTTTACATATATTTACCTGTTTGCAGTGGACTTGTGTTTTCTAGCTCACAGTTGCAGTTGCGTTTTGTTTTTCCAAGAGATACAAAAATAGGGCCATAGTAGCTCAGGAGGTAGAGCAGGTTGCCCAGTAACCTGAGGGTTGATGGTTAGAATCCTACTCTCTCCACCTTGCTGTTGTATCCTTGGCCAAGACACTTTACCCACTTTGCCTCCAGTGTGTTCATGGTTCATGATACTTGTAGTTTTTTTGTTAAGGTTGGTGGGACTAGTGAATGTAAATCAAGAAAAGCGTAGCTCTGGAGATGGTGAATCCTGCAGAATAATCCAGGGATCAAAACAGAGAGAATCGACAAAGTGCAAACAACAGTAAAGAGGCCCACAAGGTCATGGAGAAGCAACATTACTATACAAGAATGCTACAGTGGAAGTGAGAGCTGAACACATTAGTTTTACCCTGGGTTTACACTGACTCCGGATCTGGTCTGTGACTGCTACAATCTGGTCTCTGCAGCAAATAGCTCCCATTCTCTTCAATTTTCTAATCCCCACCTGGTCCAGATGACTGCGGAACAAATCCAGCTTGTCCAATTCGGTTCGCTAGTGAAATGCAACAAGTCTATTTTTGACGGATGCCGGATCCAATCTGCAAGGAAATACCGCAGTATCTTGAGTTACTTAATAGCTGTTTGTTCATTAAAAATTATTTAAGGATCGTCCATTATTTTCTGAGGTCTACTCCTCCATCACTGTGTCAGAGAAGGTAAAAACTTTGACAGAACATACAAACACTTCATAGAATTAAAATTAACAGTCTACTTACATATTAGAGCACAAAAATCCAGGTGGACAGCCAGTACATCACACTTCCTTGTTGTTATCACGTGATCGGGATAAGTTTATCTTGGTCTCATTCGGGGCTTTCTCGAGAGCTGAAGTTATTTTGTATAATTCTCACGTGATCTTGTATTTCAAAGTCTGTTCTTATCCATGCCACTGCAAAACACAAACGGAGCTGGTAGGAACGGACACAAGGCCCCGTCGGCACTGCATCTGCAACGGACTGCATCTGGAGTCAGTGAAAATCCAGGGTTAGACTCTAATTCATGTTTTGTACTGGGTCTTGGTGCAGGCCCTTGCTTCATCTTTTGTGTGAAGTAAGTAATTTTAGCTCCTTACCCTTTAAATCCACCTTCCTGTCATGTTTCACCTGATTAGCTGCTGCTTGCAAACACAAGGTTTAAGCAGTAAATGTGCAGGGCTGCTCAGCCAGAGCAGTTTGAGATTTCCATGCTGACATGTTATAGCTGTAATTATGGAGGCCCTGAAAGCTCAAATGTGCTGCAAGTTATGTAAACAACTGCAAATAGACAAAAGAAAATCAAAATATGAAAACGCACAGGTGCTGCAAGTACTCACAACACTTGCAAAAAAAAAAAAAAAACACACACTTTCAGCTGCTCCCTCTTATTGTTCTCCATAGTGGATCATGTGTCTGTATACAGACATGGACAAAATTGTTGGTACCCCTCTGTTAATGAAAGAAAAACCCACAGTGGTCACAGAAATAACTTGAATCTGACAAAAGTGGTAATAAATAAAAATTCTATGAAAATTAACCAATGAAAATCAGACCATGCTTTTGAATTGTGGTTCAACAGAATTATTTTAAAAAACAAACTCATGAAACAGGCCTGGACAAAAATGATGGTACCCTTAACTTAATATTTTGTTGCACAACCTTTTGAAGCAGTCACTGCAATCAAATGATTTCTGTAACTGTCAGTGGGACTTGTGCACCTCTCAGCAGGTATTTTGGCCCACTCCTCATGAGCAAACTGCTCCAGTTGTCTCAGGTTTGAAGGGTGCCTTCTCCAGACGGCATGTTTCAGCTCCTTCCACAGATGTTCAATAGGATTTAGATCAGGGCTCATAGAAGGCCACTTTAGAATAGTCCAATGTTTCGCTCTTAGCCATTCTTGGGTGTTTTTAGCTGTGTGTTTTGGGTCATTATCCTGTTGCAAGACCCATGACCTACGACTAAGACCAAGCTGTCAGACACTGGGCAGCACATTTCTCTCTAGAATACCTTGATAGTCTTGAAATTTCATTGTACCCTGCACAGATTCAAGACACCCTGTGCCAGATGCAGCAAAGCAGCCCCAGAACATAAGATAAGATAAGATAAGCCTTTATTAGTCCCACAATGGGGAAATTCCAGGATTGCAACAGCACAGGGACAGCAACACTCAGAGCAACAATCAAGAAGACAAGAAAAACAAGAGCAGTGAATATACATACTGTATGAACACAAAAATATATAAATAAATATATGCATAACAGAACCTCCTCCATGTTTCACAGTAGGGACAGTGTTCTTTTCTTGGTATGCTTCATTTTTGCGTCTTTGAACATAGAGCTGATGTGCCGTGCCAGAAAGTTCCAGTTTTGTCTCGTCTGTCCATAGGACATTCTCCCAGAAGCTTTGTGGCTTGTCAACATGCAGTTTGGCAAATTCCAGTCTGGCTTTTTTATGATTTGTTTTCAACAGTGGTGTCCTCCTTGGTCATCTCCCATGAAGTCCACTTTGGCTCAAACAACGACGGATGGTGTGATCTGACACTGATGTATCTTGACCATGGAGTTCACCATGACTGTGTTTAGAGGTTGTTCGGGGCTCTTTTGTTACCATTTGTATTATCCATCTCCTCCTGCGGCCACGTCCAGGGAGGTTGGCTACAGTCCCGTAGATCTTAAATTTCTGAATAATATGTGCAACTGTAGACACAGGAACATCAAGCTGCTTGGAGATGGTCTTATAGCCTTTACCTGTAACATGCTTGTCTATAATTTTCTTTCTAATCTCCTGAGACAATTCTCTCCTTTGCTTCCTCTGGTCCATGTAACACCACTAACACCTACTTACTTTAGATGTAGTACCCTTGTGGTAGTATTGGGTTATGGCAGTGTAGTTACCTTGAACTCTACTACCTGGATGGAAGGGACAATTGGGCCAGATCAGACAGACTCCAGGTTCATAGGAGCCTGGAGGGTGTAACAACAGATGACACAACACAGAAGGTGTATGGAACTTGCAACTATATATATTTTTTTTACAAATGTGTATTATTTAAAGATGTGTACACTTAATAAAAAAACCCACAGCACTTGTCACAATAATGAAAGGGAAAAAAAGAAAAATAAACTACCCCAAAATATATTTACAAGATGTTCAGTCTTTTTGTATCTGTCCCAGGTGACCAATTGGATCACCTTTACCAGTCAGTCGGGTTCGGGCTGCGGCTCGCCATCTAGATCTGGAGAATCTACGTTCTGGTCAAACCAGTCCAAAGAAAAAACCTGACCTACAGAATAGGCCAGACACAACAAATAAGCTATGGTCTAAAGCTTATCACATGGGTTTCAAATATAACTAGAAAAGCACTCGGGGAGCGCAGACCTCCGCCAAGCGCCACAGTTCCCCCCCATACAGTGTTTGTGTGTAGGTTTTCAGATTCTTTGACCATGAAAACATATGACTAGCAATTGGATTCACAATGGTAGGATTAGTGGTTCAGTAGTAAAAGCATTACCTCCTTGGCGGAGGTAATAAACTGAAGTGTTGCTGTTGTGTCCATCTCCTGCATCTGCAAAGTGCCAGGCTGCGACCTGTCAAGGCATGCCTCATGCCTCCCTTATTTGGGGGGGGGGGGGGCTTTCACACCTGTACTGACCTCATGCCTCCCTTATTGGGGGGGGGGGCTTTCACACCTGTACTGAGTACTTAAAAACTGTATTTATCGGCAGATAAAAGAAAACTGAAGCAAAAACAAACAAACAAACAAACCAAAACTAAGCAAACAGCAACTGCAACATGAACTATTTCAAACATATTTATTCAAATGTACACTTATATGGACACAATCTTGAGCCATAACTTTTTGGTAATGTGAAAATAATAAGCCAAGTAGCACAAAAAAATTGAGTGCTCTTGCTGTCAGGAAACAATGTTGGCACCAAATCACTGAAGTGATCTGCCACCAATGGGCGTAGATTGTGCTCTGCCACAAAATGACAAACCATCACTTCTGCTAGTAATGCATTGGATTTGGAAGGCGTCGGTTCTCTCACTGGCTGAAAATGTTCATCCATCGATTGAATTTGGCTACACAGTTTTTGTGGCGCTGTGTAGCAAAGTGCGACTTCAGGTGGAAAATCCCTGATGCAGTCACTTTTAGCATTAGAGTCACACATATCAGGAGCAGCATTACTGGCGCCGGGATTCCTCTCTGTTCCGGAGGCGCAGGACAAAAGAAGGTGCGATAATGGTTGCCGTGGGTTTTATTGGGTTTGCGCTCGGCGGAAAAAAGAGGATTTGGAAGCCTCCCCCGGCAGAGAGCTGGTTTTTGCGCAGCCCCTATGGCTGGCCGGGGAATTTCTGCCAAATAATCCGGCGCCGGACAGCTGCCCGTGTCAGCTTTTGCAGCGTAGCGCAAACACAGGCACTCTGGTGAGCCCTGCCCACCACAGTTTTCTGCGTGCTTTTGTGCCTAAAACTTTGAAGAAGGCGGAGTTTGTGTTCATCAGACACGACGACCAGCGCCCTCTATTGCCCCTGCACACATGTTGAAAATGGCCGTATCTCACAATGTTAAAGAATCATTTAAAAAATTCTTGTATCCAGACGGTGATCCGGATCATCCCCAAAATTTAATCAGTTCTTCCTTGTACCATTTCCAACAAGGCCTGAAAGTTTCATCGAAATCCGTCCAAAACTTTTTGAGTTATCTTGCTAACCAACAGACAAACAAACAGACAGACAGACAGACAGACAAACGCTGGCAAAAACATAACCTCCTCCTGGCCTTCGGCCTGGCGGAGGTAAATATTCTAAGTTGTATAACAATAATTTTTTTTTTTCAAAACACCTTTAAACCACAGATGTAACATTCACCATCAAGTAGCAATCAATGGCCAGGGAATTGGGACCTTTGCTAACCATTACAGCCTTGAAAAATGCCTTTTTCTGATGAAAAAACTAGCCGAAATTAGCATCGGCGGAGAGCATTTCGAGCTAGCGATTAGCATTTCCTATACACACTAAATGGATAGCACTCACCATGCTAATCGACACTTGCATCATGGGGTTCCCGCGCTCAACGTGCGTTTACAGCCTTTGGATCCAAGTCTTAAAATTTAACAAACGGGGCATTAGAACTTGATAATACAGCAATGTCTCATTGCAAGTGTTTGTTCAGGCTTACCAATCTCAAGTTTTATCTGAGACAAAGACTGCTATTAGCACGTTAGCGTCGCCATATCATCAAGGACCATCTCTCTCTCTTGGTCGGAGTCTTTCGGCATCTGGCGTGACTGAGCCTAAAAATGCAAGTCATACCCAGACCCGGAGAGAGAGCGCTTAACCCATTAGCTGGCGCTGCCAAACAACAGCGCAGCCATTGGTTGCTCAAAATACCAAATAAAAACATTTGGAACTTTATCAAAACTCCCCAGAAAATGTTCCCTACTGTTTTATGAATATATATTTATTTAAATATTCATCTTTAAATTATTTACTCCCGTTGTGAAATGGGTGTTTTTCTCTTCAAAAGCGGCATCAGTATTCATATTTCTATTCGCGTTTTTAACACTGGGTTACATCCATGTTTAGTGTGGTACACACCATGTCACCAAACAGCACAGCGACTGCTTGTCACCCTTTAAATAGGCCGACTGACTGGTTACAAGTTTGTAGACACCTGTGATTTTAATTAGAGGACACATCTTGGTTGAACATGTCCCTGTGGTCACATTATTTTCAATCTTTTCTAGAGGTACCATCATTTTTGTCCAGGCCTGTTTCATGAGTTTGTTTTTTAAAATAATTCTGTTGAACCACAATTCAAAAGCATTGTCTGATTTTCATTGGTTAATTTTCGTAGAATTTTTATTTATTACCACTTTTGTCAGATTCAAGTTATTTCTGTGACCATTGTGGGTTTTTCTTTCATTAACAGAGGGGTACCAACAATTTTGTCCACATCTGTATTTGATTTGGCAAGGATTTTATGCCAGATGCCCCTCTGGATGCAACCCTCCCCATTTCCCCAAGCTTGGGACTGGCACAAGGAGGACACTGGTTTTATGCTTTCCTCCGTGGTCACCAACTTTTCTTTCCCCATTGTATTTATGCTGAGCACCAAACTAGAAGGTGGAAAGTACCATTTTAATGATCTTTTGTATGACCCGGCTGGGGCTTAAACCCTCAACCTTCCTTCTGTGGGGCAGATGCTCTACCACTGGTCCACCACTCGAATCCTTTGCAAATATTCACAAGCAACTGCAAATTTAGAAATGTTCTGCAAATAGAGAAATATATAGAATAATAAAAATTGTGATAGATCTCTTTAAATACAACTTTTCAGACTTATTTTTGCATATGTTGGGTGTTGGACATCTCTTATAATTGTAGTACGTTGTATAGTGTGCATGCATCTGCAGTGGGGAAAATAAGTATTGAACATGTCAACATTTTTCTCTTTAAACATATTTCTGATGGAGCCAATGACCTGAGATTTTCACCAGATATCAATAAGAACACAAGTAATTCATACATACAAAGAAATCAAGGCAACTGTGTTTACAAACAAGTTATATTTAATAAAGTGGACTGACACAGGAAATAAGTATTGAACACATGAAGAAAAAGAGGTGCAAAAAGGCATAGAAAGCCAAGACACCAGCTGAAATCCATTGGAATTTAGGAATCCATCCCATCCCCCATTAGTGTAAATTAATTTTAGTTGGTTAAGTCCTGACTGATAGCCTTTAAAAAGGTCTGTGAATATCAGATTGTCAAACCACAAAGAATTCATGATGGGTAGAAGCAAAGCGCTCTTTCTAGACCTTCACAACCTTATTGTTGCAAAACATAATGATAGCATTGGTTACATTTCTAAACTGCTGAATGTTCCATTGAGCACTGTTGGAGCCATCATTCGGAAGTGGAAAGAACATCATTTTACCATAAACCGGCCATAACCAGGAGCTCCTCGAAAGATTTCTGACAGAGAAGTCAAAAGAATTATCAGAAGAGTTATCCAAGAGCCAAAGACCACTTATGGAGAGCTACAGAAAGACCTGGAGTGAGCAGGTATTGCTGTTTCAAAGAAAACAATAAGTAATGCACTCAGTTGACATGGGCTTTATGCCCACTCATCTTGCAAGACTCTATTGCTGAAGAAAAAGCATGTTGAAGCTTGTTTAAAGTTTGTTACACAACATTTGGGCAAGCCAGTAAAATAGTGGGAGAATATAGTCTGGTCAGATGAGACCAAAGTTGAACTTTTTGGATGCCAGAACACTCAGCATGGTTGGAGGAGAAATGGCACTGTACATCCCATCGTGGTGTGGGGGTGCCATCAGCCAAGATGCTGAAGATGAAATGAGAGTGGACATTTCGGCAAGACAATGATCCCAAACACACAGCCAAGGAAACTCTCAACTGCCTCCAGAGAAGGAAAATAAAGCTGCTGGAATGGCCCAGTCAGTCACCTGACCTGAATCCAATTGAAAATCAATGGAACGAACTGAAGATCAGAGTTCATAGAAGACACCCACGGAACCTTCAAGATTTGAAGACAGTTTGTGTGAAAGAATGGGCTAAAATCACTCCTGAGCAATGCCTGCACCTAGTTTCTCCATACAGGAGGCATCTGGAAGCTGTTGTTACCAACAAAGGCTTCTCTACTAAATATTAAATGGATTTCACCAAGTGTGTTCAATACTCATTCCCTGTGTCAGTCCACTTTATTAAATATAACTTGTTTTGTGAACACAGTTGCCTTGATTTATTTGCATGTATGGATTACTTGGGTTGTTACTGATATCTGGTGAAAATTTCGGGTCAATGGCTCCATCAGAAATATGTTTGAGAAAAATGTTGATGTGTTCAATACTTACTTTCCCCGCTTTACAGTGGTGCAAAAAAGTATTTAGTCAGCCACCAATTGTGCAAGTTCTCCCACTTAAAAGATGAGAGAGGTCTCCAATTTTCATCATAGGTATACCTCAACTATGAGAGACAAAATGAGGAAAAAAAAAATCCAGAAAATCACATTGTCTGATTTTTAAAGAATTTATTTGCAAATTATGGTGGAAAATAAGTATTTGGTCAACAACAAAAGTTCATCTCAGTGCTTTATCATTGCCAACAAAGGGTATATAACAGAGGTCAAACGTTTTCTGTAAGTCTTCACAAGGTTTTCACACACTGTTGCTGGTATTTTGACCCATTCCTCCATGCAGATCTCCTCTAGAGCAGTGATGTTTTGAGGCTGTCACTGGGCAACACGGACTTTCAACTCCCTCCAAAGATTTTCTATGGGGTTGAGATCTGGAGACTGGCTAGGCCACTCCAGGACCTTGAAATGCTTATTACAAAGCCACTCCTTTGTTGCCCGGGCGGTGTGTTTGGGATCATTGTCATGCTGAAAGACCCAGCCACGTTTCATCTTCAATGCCCTTGCTGATGGAAGGAGGTTTTCACTCAAAATCTCATGATACATGGCCCCATTCATTCTTTCCTTTACACGGATCAGTGGTCCTGGTCCCTTTGCAGAAAAACAGCCTCAAAGCATGATGTTTCCACCCCCATGCTTCACAGTAGGTATGGTGTTCTTTGGATGCAACTCAGCATTCTTTCTCCTCCAAACACAAGTTGAGTTTTCATCAAAAAGTTCTATTTTGGTTTCATCTGACCATATGACATTCTCCCAGTCCTCTTCTGGATCATCCAAATGCTCTCTAGCAAACTTCAGACGGGCCTGGACATGTACTGGCTTAAGCAGGGGGACACGTCTGGCACTGCAGGATTTGAGTCCCTGGCGGCGTAGTGTGTTAATGATGGTAGCCTTTGTTACTTTGGTCCCAGGTCTCTGCAGGTCATTCACTAGGTCCCCCCGCGTGGTTCTGGGATTTTTGCTCACCGTTCTCATGATCATTTTGACCCCACGGGGTGAGATCTTGCGTGGAGCCCCAGATCGAGGGAGATTATCAGTGGTCTTGTATGTCTTCCATTTTCTAATAATTGCTCCCACAGTTGATTTCTTCACACCAAGCTGCTTACTTATTACAGATTCAATCTTCCCAGCCTGGTGCAGGTCTACAATTTTGTTTCTGGTGTCCTTTGACAGCTCTTTGGTTGTGGCCATAGTGGCGTTTGGAGTCTAACTGTTTGAGGTTGTGGACAGGTGTCTTTTATACTGATAACGAGTTCAAACAGGTGCCATTAAAATACAGGTAACGAGTGGAGGACAGAGGAACCTCTTAAAGAAGTTGTTACAGGTCTGTGAGAGCCAGAAATCTTGCTTGTTTGTAGGTGACCAAATACTTATTTTACTGAGGAATTTACCAATTAATTCATTAAAAATCCTTCAATGTGATTTTCTGGATTTTTTTTCCCTCATTTTGTCTCTCATAGTTGAGGTATACCTATGATGAAAATTGGAAACCTCTCTCATCTTTTAAGTGGGAGAACTTGCACAATTGGTGGCTGACTAAATACTTTTTTGCCCCACTGTATGTACCTGGAGAAAATCAGTCAGTGGTTTCTGACTTACTGCACTTTTGAAATCTCACCATTATAGGTCAAGAAGAAGAATCAAACAATTTTGGTTTGCTGCCCAAATTTATTGTGCTGATATGGCTGTTTTGTTGAATGGAGCGCATGCAAACAGCATAACCTATGTATGTATGGAAATGCACATTGAATGGCTCTCCAGTGGTCTTGATGGAATGTACTTTTTTTATGATCAGATTTCTCCCTCTGGTCATTTTCATGCACAGGCCGTAAACTGCACTGACTGTCATTCATTGTAATTAAGTCAAAATGTGTGTGTACTTATATCAGCCTCTTATCTCACTTTGATTTATAGCTGTCTGGTGTTACCATGATTTGTTCTGCTTAACAATGTTTTTACACTTAATTCTTTGGGCTAAATCAGCAGGCGTCATTGTAAAATTCCAAACATTTGTACCCGGTGGGATTTACGTGTTTCATTTCCAGCTCAGTCATGAGTCAGTAAAAGCTTTACAGTTATGCAGTGTAAATTGTTCTGAGGCTAAAACTGAATGACGCTCATAATGCATAATATGTTCCCCAGAGAACACAAGTGCACTCTGGACACACACTCACTAAACATCTGTGTTGTTGTTGCTCTGCTCTCCAGTGGACAGGCCTGGCGTGCTGGTGCTGGAGGTGCTGGATGTTCACGAGGAGTGCAGCATGCAGCTGGCACACTGCGAGCACCACCAGCCCCACGGGGATGGCCACCAGCATAGTAACCGGGTCTCTGAGGAGAGCGCTCATGTGTTGGTGTTATTCAACAAAGAGACGGCAGCACAGCTGACTCCTGCACCCAAAGACATCATCCACATATGCCCACCATGGTGAGAGGATACAGTGCATACTTCAGTCTCTCTCTCACTTCACTCAAACATGGCTGTAGTTATTTTTTGTGCCTCAGTGTGCAGGGTTTGATGTGGAGTTT
Organism: Pholidichthys leucotaenia; assembly: GCA_020510985.1. Taxonomy (NCBI): domain Eukaryota; kingdom Metazoa; phylum Chordata; class Actinopteri; order Cichliformes; family Pholidichthyidae; genus Pholidichthys; species Pholidichthys leucotaenia. The sequence goes on along the minus strand of CM035846.1, from coordinate 252,364,823 downwards.
GATCTGTGTCAGGGTGAGGTGTCTAGTATATGCTTGGATTAATTGTGCAGCCACTCTGCACCACTGTGATACAGTAGTTCCAAGTCACTGTTGCCATAAAAGATTTTCTAATTTTTCTAGTGAGAAACTTTGAGTGTTTACAACAGTGCAGATTTAACAGCTGTCATGCAGATAAAGTGTTGAATAAGGATGAAATGTTCATGTTCATAATCTCAAAATCACTAACTTTGCTTTTGTTATAGTCTGAATTATGAGAAACCATGAAAAACTTGACAAATAGTGTAATTACGCTTTGGTTTAAATTCTGTGGTATATAGCCAGTTTAGTAAGCTGGGGATTGGACCGCCAAGGTCTCTGCCTTAGACTGCCACACAATCCACAGAGCACTGGATCCCCATGATCCCTAATGCAAGTGGGGAGACCACTGGAGGGTGGACCCATGTGGCTCGTTCCAGCTGAACCTGGCCATGTACCATGGGCAGAAACCTCTCCACAAGGGGCTTGCAGTCAAGCCCCTCCCCCAGGCCTGGCTCCAGGGTGGAGCCCTGGTAACCCCATTCACGAGTGATGGGAAAATGGAATGGGAGCTTGACAGACAAATCAGAGCAGCATCTGCAGTGATGCAGACATTGTACTTGTCTGTCGTGGTGAAGAGGGAGCTGAGCTCTAAAACAAAGCTGTCAATTTACCGCTCAATCTACGTTCCTACCCTCACCTATGGTCATGAACTTTGGGTAATGACTGAAAGAATGAGAACATGGGTACAGGTGGCTGAAATGAGCTTTCTCCGTGAGATTGCTGGACTCACCCTTAGAGACAGGATGAGCAGCTCAGTCAACCGGGAGATGCTCAGAGTAGGGCCGCTGCTCCTCCACATCGAAGGGAGCCAGTCAAGGTGGTTTGGGAATCTAATTAGGATGCCTCCTGGATACCCCCCCCCCCCCCCACGAAAGATGTTTTGGGCACGTCACACTGGGAGGAGAGCCCCAGACTCTTTTTTTGCATTTTTTTTTCTACAATAATCAGACACTGAAAGTGTCAGTGAGTGCTGTGTATAATATTCAACTTCTTGCATCAGAATGAAGAAAGTGCAGTACATTGCCTATGTGGCACAATCATTTTTGTGTTTCTTTACCTGGTCAATATGGCGGCTGCCCTTGACCACGTTTGAGTAGCCCAGGGGTCTGCAACCTTTGCCAACCAAAGAGCCATTTTGCCCATCTCTGACTACAATAGAAGTGGCTGAGGGCCGCAATGACAATTTGACCTTTAAAATAAAGATTATGCTGCTTATGAAGTTTTTGTTATATACATACCACTGAATATTATGTGGCATTAATGAATTCATGCTACCACAGTGGAAAAAACTGTCACATTATATATATAGCTTCACTGATGAAATAAAAGTATTAGAAATATATTACAACTTTTGTGCTGAAAAATAAATTTCTGAATATCTGACCATTTTTTGTATAGTTTTTTTTTAAATTATCAGCACAAATTGTTTAAATCTGAAAAATATCATCCATCTCCTACTTTCAACAGTGATCACACAGCTTTAGTTCCTGATATTTTAATAAATTAGAGATGAAAGTTTTATTTAGAAGAAGCTGCTTTTCATCCTTTTTGTTTCCTCATAATGCTCCTTATTCAAATGTATTAATATAATATAAATCTTTATCTTTCGCCTGTTCTCCAGACTCTCAATTTGACAACTAGCGGACTGGTTGTCTGATATTCTTCATTATTTTGGAATAAAAGAAAAAAAATTCTAAACAACTTTCTAAATAATATAACTTTAAAAATCATTTGGTGCAAATTAAGCCACTTAGAAATAATTAACAGAATGGAAAAACATGTAAAAAAAAAAAAAAAAATCTTCTTCCGCTGAGCTAAATATTGGTTATAATTTTTTAAAAAATGCGTGGCACTAATAGACAATCTGCACATACGAAGGGGGGCACACTGAAAAGTTCATAGGTTGCCTGAGGAGTTATGCTACAGCAACAAAACTAGTCATGCATTAAATTCAACCTTTTCTTATACTAACTGCATTGTTTCTTTTCAGATACACTGACATTGGCGACTATGTTGAAAAATTAACCACATTTGGTCAAATTTGATCACTGTATCATGGTCAGCCTATGAACTTTTCAGTCTCTCCTTGCAAAATTCACTGTTCAAAACCCCACAGGTAACAAATTAGCAGTTATCCTGCAGAGAAAAAGCTGAAAACGTTCTTAAAGTAAAAGGCTTATCTTTACATCACTGTCACAGAATCTTCTCTCTTCTTTTTCACTCATTTGAACTCCTTTTACTATTTTTTTCCTTTTTTACTTACAGATTCTGAGGAAAAACCGTCGGCTGTATGTTACTGATTTCAGACAAGTACTGTATATCCAGTTGACAGCGTTTAATAATAAAAACACATAACAGACAACCATTCTGAAAACTGAATTGCTGTAGAGGGCTTTTATTTTTACATAACTCAGGAAGTATTGAGCTGTGACAGTAAAAATAAATTTACACTAATTCAGACTTCGGTCATGTCTGGTGAATCCAGCATTTATAGTGCAGGCAACAAAGTTATTGAGCAAGCATTCAAGGACTGTTTTTCATTTATAAGGTTAATTAAGGTGCTGATTTTAGATAAGCACATTTAAAGGTGCACTCTGGCAGCTCTAAAACCATCTCAAAAACAAATGTGTATTGCCCAAAATAGTATGTTGTATGCTTTTTACACACAAGAAAAACTTTCATTGCCTTAGAATTGCTTGGAAAGAGATTTTAAATATTTCACCTACTTAAATATGCGTAGATTGCAGGGCTTGCACGTGATTGGTCATCGTGCTCCCAACCTGCAGGGCTTGCACGTGATTGGTCGCCGCGACTCCTGGTGGGTAGGCTGCTAGTCTGTTGAAGACGCTTCCGGACGTTGAAGTAAAAAGCAAAACATTTTTCTCCAAACGGTCAAGGCAAGAAATAAATGTGTAGTTGCCAAATATGTTTTTTTTTTCCCACAATATTTTTTATTGAACCTTTTTTTTTATACAAACATGGCACAAACAATCAGACACTAACACAAAAGTAATTTAAAAATTAAAAAGAACAATAACAAAAAAAAATAAAAAAATGTGTAATAAAAACAACAACATCCATTAACAAACAAATCAACAACAATGCTCCTCTGTTTAGTCTAGGTAATCTGTTATATAAGAATACATAATATGCATTCAACAGCTTGGAATTTGCAAGGTCCACACATATCATTCACCTTCTTCTTCAGACGTTATGTTTAAATTCTTTACATAATCAATGATAGGTCTCCATATATTCTCAAACACATTTTCCTTTGATTTCAGAATATATGTTAATCTTTCTAGTGGAAGGTTTGTTAACATTTGTCTTAACCACTGAGTCACATCTGGTCTATGAATCTTTTTCCACAGTAGTGCAATACATTTTTTGGCATTAAGCAAACTGAGGTCTATGAATGCTTTTTCACTGTTATTAAAGTTATGTTTTTCTGGATACAGACCCAACAAAAACAGTTTAGGGTTCAATATGATTCGTTTTGAAATTAGTTTTTCAATTGTTACCCTCACCTCTTCCCAAAACATTCTGATTTTTCTACATTTCCATAAACAGTGAAATAGGGTTCCTTTACTTTCCATACATTTTGTGCATGTATCTGGTATGTTTTTGTTATATCTATTTAACTCCACTGGTGTAACATACATCCGCATTAACCATTTAAAATGTATCAGTTTAAGACGTACATTTATTGATTTGGTTTGAGCTCCTGCACAAGCCATTTCCCATTGTTCCTCTGAAATTTCAACTTGCAGGTCCTCTTTCCAGTAATTCAGTCTTTTCTGTGAGTTTTCACTTGAGTATAGTGTCAATGAGTTGTAAAACTCTGAAATAATACCCTTTCTCTTACTATCTTTCATCAAAATTTTTTCCAAAAATTAATAAGTAGGTCGGGTGAGAGCATTATTTTGATTTGATCGAATAAAATTTCTAAGCTGAAGATATTTAAAAAAGTGTGTTCTATTAAGATTGAATTTAATCCTCAGTTCTTCAAAAGACATTATAGGGCCTTTTCCACTAGCACGCTTTAGCGCGACACGGGACGGCTCAGCACGCTTTGTACGCTTTTCCACAAGCCCCAACACGGTTTAACAGCCGTGATTCTCAGCCCCGCTGCAGGGCAGGGTACAGCAGTGCTGAGCTGTGCCGTGTTGTGACGTTAACAGACTGGTCGCCGCTGATTGGTCAGGTCGTAACCGGCGCTGATTGGTCAGGTTGTACCCACCCCTCTCCTCCTCCTCTTCTACCAAATCTTCACGACCTTCTCAATAAAGTTTTTGAAAAAAAAAGAAAAAAAGAATCTTCACGACCTACTCAGCACGCAACCACTGTTGGCGGTTCCTTTTCAGTGTATTGCTGTGCTATTTTTCATTTATTCTCTATCAAAAATGGCTTCGCATAATAAGGGTGTTCCATGGACCAATAAGGAGCTGCAGTGTCTGCTCACTGCATTGTCAGACGAACGTATTCAGCGCGAGTTAGACGGAGCCGCCCGGAATGAAAAAATATACCGGGAGGTCTCGACATCGGAGTCCTTTAACGGTGAGTTTTAATTTTTTTTTATTGTGCGTTTTTTCGCAAATATATTCGGTAAGACGCTCAGTTTATTTATGCAATAAAAAAGCTGTTCATTTGTGGATGGATCGCTGCTTTATTGCAGCACAATGCGGACTAAAGCTTTTATTGTAATTATTCATGTGAACAATACGCTGAAATAAGCTTATGTATTCTTGTTAAAAACTATTGTCTTTTCTGTATATATTTCGTGCTGTATTTTATTGTGTGCATTTTCCTTGTAGAATCATCCCACGCGTCCGCCGCGACAGCCCGCACGGATTATTCAACCGAGCCTTCCTGACCCACAGCTGGCAGAGACGGATTAATTCTACCGAGCCTCAGCACTCAGTGGTCGGCGTGTATAAAATGTCGATTAACCTTCATGTTGTGTTGCAAAGTTTTTTTTAATTTTAATATTTTGTATATAATAAAATGGAATTGTTTTGGAAAGTGTGGTTTGTCTGTTATAACACTGAATTATAAAACAGTATAATTACATAGAAATTCCATTGCCTAGTCTGATCAAAATGATGCTGAGGGTCAACCATTGTAAAGGTAATGTAATTTTTAACTAGACCAAAAAAGAAATCTTTTTGTACGCTTTCTGTTCTTTTTATTGAAATATCATAAAAAATTAGCACCAAGTCAAAGGTACAAGTATATGTAAATTGAATGTTCTATCGGCATTCCAAATTCAGAGATTTACAATACTTTAGGAGTGTAGCATCATCTAAACGGAAAATAATAATACTGTTGTTCCAAACGTTGACCTGAAGGTGAAAAACATGAATTTTTTTAATTCAGTACATCCAAAATGCCCTAGGATGTGGTGTAGTCCAGTGTGCCACCGTCTCATTATTTAATACGAATAAAAACAAGTTTCAGCTCATTATTTCTAGGTCATTTGGCAGTTAATTCAAAACAAAAGTGACTTGTGTTGTTGCAGCTTAATTACCTCCGCCAGGCCGAAAAGGCCAGGAGGAGGTTATGTTTTTGCCAGGGTTTGTGTGTTTGTGTGTTTGTCTGTCTGTCTGTTTGTCTGTCTGTCTGTTTGTCTGTTGGTTAGCAAGATAACTCAAAAAGTCTTGGACGGATTTGCATGAAACTTTCAGGCGTTGTTGGAAATGGTACAAGGAAGAACTGATTAAATTTTGGGGGTGATCCGGTTCACCGTCTGGATACAGGAATTTTTTTAAAGCATTTTTCAACACTGTGACATAGGGCCATTTTCAACATGTGCGCAGGCGCAATGGAGGGCGCTGGTCGTCGTGTCTGCAACACAAACTCTGCGTTCTTCAACGTTTTAGGCACAAAAGCACGCGGAAAACACTGCTGGCCTGGGCCCACCAGCGTGCTTGTGTTTGCGCGCAACTGCAAAACCTCACACGGGCAGCTGTCCGCCGACGGATTCTTTGGCAGAAATTCCCCGGCCAGCCATAGGAGCTGCGCATTTGGCAGAAATTCCCCGGCCAGCCATAGGCGCTGCGCATTTGGCAGAAATTCACCGGCCAGCCATAGGCGCTGCGCATTTGGCAGAAATTCCCCGGCCACCCATAGGCGCTGCGCATTTGGCAGAAATTCACCGGCCAGCCATAGGCGCTGCGCATTTGGCAGAAATTCACCGGCCAGCCATAGGCGCTGTGCATTTGGCAGAAATTCCCCGGCCAGCCATACGCGCTGCGCAATAACGAGCTCTCTGCCGGCAAAGCTTCTAAATTCTCGTTTGCCGCGGAGCGAAACCCCCAAATAATATAATATAAAACCCACGGCAACCTGTCTACCCAATTTGCATCCGTCAGTGGAGGAGATGGACACAACAGCAACACTTCAGTTTATTACCTCCCAAAGGAGGCAATGCTTTTACTACTGAACCACTAATCCTATCACTATCAGATTGATTGTCATTGATTAATTGTGTGTTTATTGCACTGTCCCTGTCAAATAAACAAATAATCATTGTGAATCCAATTGCTAGTCATATGTTTACATGCTCAAGGAATCTGAAAACGTACACACAAACACTGTATGGGGGGAATTGTGGCGCTTGGCGGAGGTCTGCGCTCTCCGAGTGCTTTTCTAGTTATGAGATAAAATTAATTGTGAGATAAAACCACAAAGCATGCAAGGCAATAATCCTTGGATCCTCCATTTTTTGTCTGGTGTAAATAAGGACTCAGTCCGGTGCATAACATCACGGGAGTGTGGCCCCGCCTCGCTGAGAATCTGCTGCTGCCCCGCAACACTGTGCTAATGGAGACAGAAGCATTCCGAGCCGTACTGAAGTGAATCGAGCCGTACCGAGGTGTGCTGGGCTAGTGGAAAACAGGCTTATGTTATCTGAGCATGACAAATATAAGTCTTGAATCTTTTGAATCCCTTTTATATTCCATATTTTAAATACAGTATCCGCTCGCCCTGGTGTAAAATATTGATTACCCCATATTGGGCTAAATTGTGACAGTGAGTGTGGCTCTTTTAAATATTTTTTGGTTTCACACCATATTTTGATCATGTGCTTTACAATTGGATTTTTAACTTGTTTCTGTAATTTTTTTGCCGAGTCTGAGTATATGAATAAGGGAAGCGGTAAAGGTAAATTGTATGATTCCATTTCAGTCCAGTGAGGAAGGTCATTTGATGAAAAATAATATGTCATAGACCTCAGTTGTGCTGACCAGTAATACAACATAAAGTTTGGACATTTCAGACCTCCACAATCAAATGGTAAATATAGTCAGGACAAACGTAATCTAGCCTTCCTATTGTTCCATATAAATTCCACTAACTTTTTTTTAATTCTTGAAAATAGATCTGAAGGCGGCGGTAAAGGAATGTTTTGAAATAAAGTATTTTTGGTAAGATATTACTTTTAAGTATATTAATTCTCCCGATCATCGACATTGGTAGTGGCATCCATCTCTGAAGTAACTCATTAATATCTGTCATTAAGGCTTCATAGTTGGCACTGGCGACTAATTCTAGCTTAGGCAAAATTTGAATTCCTAAATATTTAAACTGATTTACAACATTGAATTGGTTTACCTCAGGAGCTGGGTGATTTCTCTGGGTCTCATTTAGCATTAATATTGAAGATTTTGTTTTGTTTATTTTATATCCTGATATATCCCCAAAGTTCTTTATTAAATTTATCAAGGTCGGAATTGATTTTTTAAAATTCGACATAAACAAAATTATGTGATCGGCATACAGGGAGATTTTATGTTCTGTTGGTCCTACTTTAATTCCATATATTTGTGGATGTAAACGTACTGCCATCGCTAAAGGTTCAATTGCCATAGTAAACAATAAAGGTGAAAGTGGACAGCCTTGTCGACATCCTCTATTGATTTTTATTGATTTTGAGATATTGCTGTTTGTTAGGATTTCTGCTGTAGCATTATTGTATATTATCTGGACCCATTTTATGAAATTATTTCCAAGTCCAAACCTTTGTAGAACTTCAGAAAGATAGGGCCATTCGACCTTATCAAAGGCCTTTTCGGCGTCCAATGATAAGAGAGCTGTATCTGGTGCTTCTTTATTGGAATAAATAATATTAAATAGTCTTCTTACATTATGGAAGCCTTGTCTTCCCATTATAAAGCCATTCTGATCTCGGTTAATAATATTTGGTAATATTTCTTGTAGTCGTTTTGCTAAAATTTTACAGATTATTTTAAGATTAGCATTTAATAGGCTTATTGGTCTCATGTTTTCACATTTATTAGGGGGTTTACCTGGTTTTGGTAACAGTATAATTAAGGCATTATTCATGTATGGTGGTAAATTACCATTTTGAAATGCTTCTAAAACCATTACCAACAGTGGTTTTATTTTTTTTTCCACAATATTTTTTATTGAACCTTTTTTAACAAACATGACACAAACAATCAAACCCTAACACTAAAGTAAATTAAAAATAAATGTTCTAAAAACACCAACAACCATTAACAAAAACAAGTCAAACAATGCTCCTCTGTTTAGCCTAGGTAATCCATTACATAAGTATGCATGTTATACATTCACCAATTTGGAATTTACAAGGTCCACACATATCATTCACCTTCTTCTTCAGAAGTTATGTTTAGTTTCTTTACATAATCAATGAAAGGTCTCCATATATTCTCAAACACATTTTCCTTTGATTTCAATATGTATGTTATTCTTTCTAGTGGAAGGTTTGTTAGCATCTGTCTTAACCACTGAGTCACATCTGGTCTATGAGTCTTTTTCCACAGTAGTGCAATACATTTTTTGGCGTTAAGCAAACTGAGGTCTATGAATGTTCTTTCACTCTTATTAAAATTATGCTTTTCTGGATACAGACCCAACAAAAACAATTTAGGATTCAATATGAATTGTTTTGAAATTATTTTTTCAATTGTTACCCTCACCTCTTCCCAAAACATTCTAATTTTTCTACATTCCTATAAACAATGAAATAGAGTTCCTTTACTTTCCATACATTTTGTGCATGTATCTGGTATGTTTTTGTTATATCTATTTAACTCCACCGGTGTAACATACATCCGCATTAACCATTTAAAATGTATCAATTTAAGACGTACATTTATTGATTTGGTTTGAGCTTCTGTGCAAGCCAATTCCCATTGTTCCTCTGAAATATCAATTTGCAGGTCTTCTTTCCAATAATTCATTCTTTTCTGTGAGTTTTCACTTGAGGATAGTATCAGTGAGTTATAGAACTCTGAAATAATGCCCTTTCTCTTACTATTTTTCGTCAAAATTTTTTCCAAGGATGAATAGGTAGGTCGGGTGAGAGCATTATTTTGATTTGATCGAATAAAATTCCTAAGCTGAAGATATTTTAAAAAATGTGTTCTATTAAGATTAAATTTGGCCCTCAGTTCTTCAAAAGACATTATATTATCTGAACGTGCCAAATATAAGTCTTGAATCTTTTGAATCCCTTTTAAATTCCATAATTTAAATACAGCATCCGCTCTCCCTGGTGTAAAATATTGATTACCCCATATTGGGCTAAATTGTGACAATAAGTGTGGTTCATTTAAATATTTTTTGATCAGAATCAGCTTTATTGGCCAAGTATGCACAACACATACAAGGAATTTGACTTTGGCTAAAAACTTGCTCTCGTTGTTCAGGTGGAGGATTTAAATAAGGATTCAATGACAACAGAGTATGTACAGTAAATTACAGTCTGTCCACGTTTCTATAAAAGGATGCAAATATATACAGGAATATATGCAGTTATTTACTCAGACTAACCACACTTGCAGAAATAGTGTGAGAGTTATGTGCAATGTAATAATGGATGAAAAGTCATGAGTACAGCAACAGGTAGGACTAGGTGAATGTTAGGAGTTCATCAGAGTGATGGCTTGAGGAAAGAAACTGTTCCTGTGACGGGTGGTTTTGACCTTCAGTGATCTGTAACGACGACCAGAAGATAGAAGTTCAAACAGTTTGTGGCCGGGGTGTGATGGGTCAGCACAGATGTTTCCTGCCCGTTTCCTGGTTATGGACTGATATAAGTTCTCAATGGAGGGTAGGTCGGTACCAATGATCCTCTCCGCAGACTTAACAATTCGCTGCAGTCTGGTCTTGTCCTGTTTAGTGGCAGATCCAAACCAGACAGTGATGGAAAAGCAGAGGACAGATTGGATGATGGCGGTGTAGAAGACAACCAGCAGCTCCTGAGGCAAATCAAACTTCTTGAGCTGACGCAGAAACCCCCCCCCCCCCAAAAAAAAACAACCTCTGCTGGGCCTTTTTTCATTTCATACCATATTTTGATCATATGCTTTACAATAGGATTTTTAACTTGTTTCTGTAATTTTTTAGCCGAGTCTGAGTATATGAATAAGGGAAGAGGTAAAGGTAAATTGTATGATTCCATCTCCGTCCAGTGAGGGAGATCATTTGATGAAAAATAATATGTCATAGACCTCAGTTGTGCTGACCAGTAATACAACATAAAGTTTGGACATTTCAGACCTCCACGATCAAATAGTAAATATAGTAAGGACAGACGTAATCTAGCCTTCCTATTGTTCCATATAAATTCCACTAACTTTTTTTTAATTCTTAAGAATAGACTGAAGGTGGTGAAAGGAATGTATTGAAATAAATATAGTATTTTGGGTAAGATATTACTTTTAAGTATATTAATTCTCCCGATCATCGACATTGGTAGTGACATCCATCTCTGAAGTAACTCATTAATGTCTGTCATTAAGGCTTCATAGTTGATACTGGCGGCTGATTCTAACTTTGGCACAATTTGAATTCCTAAGTATTTAAACTGATTTACAACATTGAATTGATTTACCTCAGGAGCTGGGTGATTTCTCTGGGTCTCATTTAGCATTAATATTGAAGATTTAGTTTTATTTATTTTATATCCTGATATTTCCCCAAAGTTCTTTATTAAATTTAACAAGGTCGGAATTGATTTTTTAAGATTCGACATAAACAAAATTATGTCATCAGCATACAGGGAGATTTTATGTTCTGTTGGTCCTACTTTAATTCCATATATTTGTGGATGTAAACGTACTGCCATCGCTAAAGGTTCAATTGCCATAGTAAACAGTAGGGGTGAAAGTGGACAACCTTGTCGACAACCTCTATTAATTTTTATTGATTTTGAGATATTGCTATTTGTTAGGATTTCTGCTGTAGCATTATTATATATTATCTGAACCCATTTTATGAAATTCTTTCCAAGTCCAAACCTTTGAAGATCTTTAAAAAGAAAGGGCCATTCGACCCTATCAAAGGCCTTTTCAGCGTCCAATGATAGGAGAGCTGTATCCGGCGCTTCTTTATTAGAATAAATAATATTAAATAGTCTTCTTACATTATGGAGGCCTTGTCTTCCCATTATAAAGCCATTCTGATCTCGGTTAATAATATTTGGTAATATTTCTTGTAGTTGTCTTGCTAAAATTTTACAGATTATCTTAAGGTCAGCATTTAATAGGCTTATTGGTCTCATGTTTTCACATTTATTAGAGGGTTTACCTGGTTTGGCAACAGTATAATTAAGGCATTATTTATATATGGCGGTAATTTACTATTTTGAAATGCTTCTAAAACCATTTCCAAAAATGGTTTTATTAATTTATTCTTAAATTTTTTATAGAGGTCAACTGGAAGACCGTCAGGTCCCGCACTTTTTCCTGATTTCATATTATCAATGGCTAGCCCAACTTCTTCTTGACTAATTTTTGACTCCAGTATCTCCCTATTTTCATTTGGGATACACGGTATAGATAATCCGTCCAAAAACCCATTTAGTTTTGTTAAATCAGTTTCATTTTTTGTATCATATAGTTTTTCATAATAATCTCTAAAGGCACTGTTAATTTCTCTAAAGGCACTGTTAATTTCTTCTTCTTCCGGCTTGAGAGCAGACGCATTTCTCCTCTCCTCCTCCTCTCCTCCCTTGACTGATCCCGCTTGCTGTGTCCTGTCTGTGTCTCGCTCTTCTTCTCGCTGATGAGATCCAAACGGAAAATTATGGAATTGGTGAGCTGGGCTTTAAATGCAATTGACACCACTTTTTCAAACAGAAATTTGGGCCCGGGGGAGCCCAAGTATGTGAGAGACTCATGGGACAATTGGATTGAAGATGTGGAAGACATCTACCTGTTTGGCTTCATGATCACAGGATTTCTGCTGTTTGGCTTTGGAGTTTTCCTGGTGTATCGGAAATTAAAGAAGTTAGAAAGAGCTAATCAAAATGCGGACCCGGCGAAGCTCCTTCAACAATTCGACCAGCTGGGGAGGGCACTGATAGCGGCAAATGGCGAACTGAATCGGAAGGTGGGAAACATCTTGGAGTCGCTGGGTGCTCTCCAGGGAATGATTTTAAAGCCTGTGAATGTTAATGTAAACTGTGATGCACAGAATCGCATGAGAGATGAAAATTCTATGCTCTAAGTGAACTGTGCTCATCAGGCCTTGATTCAGCGTCCTTGGGAGAACTCATTCCTCCAGGAGAAAAGATAAGGCAGAAGGGAGTTTTGGCTTCTCTCTAACCCAAACATTCTGATGTGCAGCAATCTGAACTCTCCAAGGACAGCGTCATCATGTGACTAACATGGAATTTTACCATCTGACATGCACTGAAGAGAGATGAACTCGGTGGACATGTTATCTGTTTTAGAACACCATGGTCATAACATCTAGCCGTTGCCTAGGAGAGGATTTTTGTTGTCCACCAGTAACTGATATTTCACACACTGCATTCACACTGATACCACATGACTGACATACACACACTGGTCTCTCTGTTGCTTTGTTAATGTGTGGATCTGTATCTTGTCTGCAAAGTGTGCAATTAGAAGGTTTTTTTCTATGTGATCACAATCTTGCTCACTTGAGCTCTATTTTGATAACTATGTTTTTTCTCTCTGCCCAATGTGTCACCCCCTCTCCCTCCCCCTCTTTACCCCCCACTGTATGAGGCGCCTGTAAGTGGCTGCCGTGTCATTAGGGAGTGCTTAACACGAGCGCACCTTAGTGATAAGTAAAATTCCTTGTATGTGTGAGCATACTTGGCAATAAAGTTGATTCTGATTCTGATTCTAAAGGATCTACAACTGCCTGTCCGTTACTTATAATACTGGTAATTGGTGTTTTAAATTCTAATTGTTTAATCTGCCATGCCAATAATTTTCCTGATTTTTCACCTTGTTCATAAAAGGTTTGCTTCAATCTTAGAAGACTCGAGGCAGCTCTATTCGCTGATTTTTTGTCATATTCAGCTCTCAGAATCAGTAATTCATTCTCTAATTTTGGATTACTTCCTGCATACATTTTTTCTTGAAGAATTTTTATTTTACGTTCCAATTGGACACTCTCCTCTCGAGTCTTCCTACATTTTGAACCTGTGTAACTAATAATATGCCCCCTAATAAAAGCTTTGAAAGCTTCCCACTTTATACATGCTGATGTTTGTGTAGTATTGATATCAAAGAACTCATCTATCTGTTTTTCTATGTACTTAACAAATTCCTCATCCTGAAGCCATTTATGCTGAAATTGCCACCTACCAGGAACCTTTGTCAATTTCTTATCTACATATATTAGACAGCAGGGTGCGTGATCAGAGATCACATTGTTATCATAGAAACAATTTTGAATCTTGGACCTTAATTCTGTGGAGATCAAAAAATAGTCAATACGTGAAAATGTCTTGTAGGTATTAGAATAACAAGAATAGGCTTTGACTTGTGGTTTCATTTCTCTCCATATGTCTAGCAATCTCAATTCTTTCATAAAATGATTAATGGTCATCCTACATCCATTGAGCGTACAGTCCTGTCCTGTTGATCTGTCTATACTGGGATTCAATGTACAATTAAAATCCCCTGCTATTATATGTTGCCCTGTGAGTGATGCTAAAGTAAGAAATAAATTAACGAAGAAGTTTTGATCATCTATATTGGGACCATATAAGTTCACCAGATTTATATTTTCTAATAACAAAGATCCTTGGATGATTAGATATCTTCCCAATTTATCTCCAATTACATTTTTCACTTGAAATGGGACTGATTTATGTATGAGAGTCATAACTCCCCTGGCTCGGGATGAAAATGATGAGGTGAAAACACTTCCTTGCCATCCATGTCTTTTATTTTATTCATGACTTGTTTAAGTTTTTTTAGATTTTGTAGACCTCTGCAATTCCATGATGTTAAATTAAGCTTAACGCTTTGGTCTATGATCAATAAAGAGTTTGAGATTACCTTGCAAAATAAGCATGCTCATACAGAGAAGCAAAAACATGGATGGTTGAACATTCATCCCACAAACTACACACAAACAAATTCCCCCTTCCCACATTCGTGGTAATCCCCCCAAAATCAAAAAAAAAAATTCCGTCTCCCGTTATAGCCAGTGACTGCTCCTCACTCGCGAGGATCAGTCAAACCTCTCTCTCTTTCTCCTCTCAATCACCCTGACTCTGCTACTTTTAATGACATGACAATAACTCTCTTCTGTAGTTTTTCCAACTTAACTCCAAAATTTTATAGCAACTTTGTACATCATATCTTTTTTTTTATATAATACAATCTATATTTTGTAGACATGCAATATGTTTCAAATCAGTCAGATACTTGTACACATGCTTAAATATTCTACCTTTTATATCTTGTTCTTGCTTCATGCTTGGCTCCTGCCAGTCTCTCCTTGGATCTGCTTAATGAGTTCCTGTGCCTCCTGAGGGGTCTTGAAGACTTGGGTTCTCCCTTTATACGTGACCAGCAGTCTTGCTGGATGGATCACTCCGTGACGAATCCCAAGGCTGCGCAGCTCTTTACGGGCGGGGTCAAACTGTTTCCTTATTTGTTGGATTCCTGCGGCCAAATCTGAGTAAAACCGCACCTGTTGATCCTGGTATTTAATTTCTCCTTTAGTACGCGCTGCGTTGGAGACCGTCATCTTGTCCCTGTAGTTGAGGAACTTCATAATCGGCGTCCTCGGTGTTGTCTTCTTATCTCTCGGTGGGCCTTTTCGGTGTGCGCTCTCCAAGACGACTGATGACGGCAGCTCTGCGTTGTTCAGCGCTTCTGGAATCCACTTTTCCAAAAAGGAACACGCATCCTGTCCCTCTGAACCCTCCGGAAGGCCCACAGGCCGTAAATTATTCCGTCTCGACTGGGATTCTAAGTCCACGACGTTATCTTCCAGACGTTTATTTTTTAATTCCAATGTTTGGACCTTTAATTGCAGGCTGGTGACGTCATCTTCAGCGTTGGAGATCCGGAGCTCTGCCTGCAATACTCGCTCCATACAGTCACTTATTTCTTTTCTCATGGCTTCTATCGCTGCTATAATCCCATCAAACTTAGACGAAAAGTCTGCTCTCATAGCACTGATAGCAGCAAGGACCGCATTCGTTCCTTCGGCAGTCACCGTCCCGCCAGTAGCTCCCTCCTCAGCCATGGTCACTGGCGATTTATCTGCTGCGTCATGAGCGTGGAAATCTGTTAACTTGGATTGTCTCGGCGAATCAGTTTTTCCTCCGCCTGATTTCACAGCCTTGGTTTTTACCATATCTGCCCCCAAACGCTAGAATAGGTTTATGTTCCAATTGGGAGAGTTTTAGCCTACTTTTTTATCATTAGGAGCAGAGCAGAGTGAAACACGCCCTCCTACGCGGCCGCCATAACCGGAAGTCCAACAGTGGTTTTATTAATTTATTCTTAAATTTTTTATAGAGGTCAACTGGAAGACCATCTGGTCCTGCTCTTTTTCCTGATTTCATATTATCAATGGCTTGCCCAACTTCTTGACTAATTTTAGACTCCAGTATCTCCCTGTTTTCATTTGGAATACATGGTATAGATAATCCACCCAAAAACCCATTTAATTTTGTTAAGTCAGTTTCATTTTTTGTATCATATAGTTTTCCATAATAATCTCTAAAGGCACTATTAATTTCTAAAGGATCTATAACTACCTGTCCGTTACTTATAATACTGGTAATTGGTGTTTTAGATTCTAATTGTTTAATCTGCCATCTCAATAATTTTCCTGATTTTTCACCTTGTTCGTAAAAAGTTTGCTTCAATCTTAGAAGACTCGAGGCAGCTCTATTGGCTGATTTTTTGTCATATTCAGCTCTCAGAGTCAGTAATTCGTTCTCTAACTGTGGGTTACTTCCTGCATACACCTTTTCTTGAAGGATTTTTATTTTACGTTCCAATTGGACTCTCTCCTCTCGGGTCTTCTTAGATTTTGAACCTGTATAACTAATAATATGCCCCCTAATAAAAGCTTTGAAAGCCTCCCACTTTATACATGCTGATGTCTGTGTAGTATTGATATCAAAGAACTCATCTATCTGTTTTTCTATGTACTTAACAAATTCCTCATCCTGAAGCCATTTATGTTGAAAATGTCACCTAACTGGGTCCTTTGTCGATTTCTTATCTACATATATTAAACAGCAGGGTGCATGATCAGAGATCACAATATTATCATAGAAACAGTTTTGAATCTTGGACCTTAATTCTGTAGAGATCAAAAAATAGTCAATACGTGAGAATGTCTTATAGGTATTAGAATAACAAGAATAAGCTTTGACTTGTGGTTTCATTTCTCTCCATATATCTAGCAATCTCAGTTCTTTCATAAAATGATTAATGGTCATCCTACATCCATTGTGCGTACAGTCCAGTCCTGTTGACCTATCTATACTGGGATTCAATGTACAATTAAAATCCCCTGCTATTATATGTTGCCCTGTAAGTGATGATAAAGTGAGGAATAAATTAACAAAGAAGTTTTGATCATCAATATTGGGGCCGTATAAGTTCACCAGATTTATATTTTCTAATAACAAAGATCCTTGGATGATTAGATATCTTCCAACTTTGTCTCTAATTACATTTTTCATTTGAAATGGGACTGTTTTATGTATGAGAGTCATAACTCCCCTAGCTCGGGATGAAAATGATGAGGTGAACACATTACCTTGCCATCTTCTCCTAATTGTTTTTACATCCTCCTCTAATAGATGAGTTTCTTGTAAAAATACAATTTTTGAATCTATGTCTTTTATTTTATTCATAACTTGTTTAAGTTTTTTTTTTAATTTTGTAGACCTCTGCAATTTCATGAAGTTAAATTAAGATTAACGCTTTGATCTATGGTCAATAAGGAGTTTGAGATTACCTTGCAATGTGAACATAGCAAAAACGTGGATGATGGAACATTCATCCTACAAACCAAACAAAAACTAAAACAAATTCCCCTTCTCCACATTTGTGGTAATCCCCCCAAAATCAAAAAAATTCCATCTCCCGTTATAGCTAGTGACTGTTCCACACCATCAAGGATCAGTCCAACCACTCTCTCTTTCTCCTCTCAATCACCCTGACTCTACTATTTTTATGACTTTAACTCTCTTCTGTAGTTTTTTCAACATAACTTCAAAGTTTTATAGCAACTTTGTACATCATAGCTTTTTTTTTTTAATACAGTCTGTATTTTGTAGACATATATTTCAGATCAGATGTCTGTACAGATGCTTAAATGTTCTACCTTTGTCATGTTCATGCTTAGCTCCCACCAGTCTCCTTTTGGATCTGCTTAATGAGCTCCTGCGCCTCTTGAGGGGTCTTGAAGGTGTGGGTTCTCCCTTTATATGTGACCAGCAGTCTTGCTGGATGAATCACTCCGTGACGAATCCCGAGGTTGCGCAGCTGTTTGCAGGCGGGGTCAAACTGCCTCCTTAATTGTTGAATTCCTGTGGCCAAATCTGGGTAGAACCGCACCGGTTGATCCTGGTATTTGATTTCCGCTTTAGCTCGCGCCGCGTTGGTGACCGTCATCTTGTCCCTGTAGTTGAGGAACTTCATAATCAGCGTCCTCGGTGGTGTCTTATTATCTCTCGGTGGGCCAATTCGGTGAGCGCTCTCTAAGACGACAGATGACTGCAGATCTGTGTTGTTCAGCGCTTCTGGAATCCACTTTTCCAAAAAGGAACATGAGTCCCGTCCCTCCGCTCCCTCCGGTGGGCCTCAAATTATTCCGTCGCGAGCGGGATTCCAAGTCCAGGACATTATCTTCCAGACGTTTCCATTTTAATTCCAGTGTTTGCAACTTTGATTGTAGGCTGGTGACGTCATCTTCAGCGCTTGAAATTCGGAGCTCCGCCTGCGATAGGGATGTAACGATATCAAAATCTCGCGGTACGATACGATTTCGATATTGATCTCACGGTACGATATTTGTTGCGATATTGTGGAGAGGCTCACGGTATTGTAAAATAGCTCATAATATTGTGTTTGTGATGATAATAACCAAAAACTGTTTTTGCCAGTCACCAGGCCATTTATTTTTATATTTATGGATCATGACAACATAAAATGCTGATCCCTTAGTGCTTTTTTTTGTAACTTAGATTTTTATTCATTTTTCATCATATATAATGCATTCAGATCACATTCTACATTTAAAAAACAAAGGGGTTAGGGTAGGGAAAAAGAAAAAAAAAAGAAAAAAAAGGGGGGGGGACAAATGTTGGAGCATCAAGTTTTTAGTTTCCATCTCTTAATTTTTCTGGTTTTTTCAGTGTCTTTGGTTATTCTTTCAATTTCTGCCTCGTTGTTGCACTTTGTAGTGTGTCCATTTCCGCCATTTTTTTTCCCATAGTCCTTCTTGCATTCTTTGTCGATATGTTAGTTTTTCCATCATACGTATGTCCTCAACAATGTCAGTCCATTGTTCTTGGTCAGGAAGAACTTCTGATCGCCATTTTTTTGTGATAGTTTTTTTACATGCAATCAACAAGATTTTAACTAGATATCTGTCCTCAGCCTGTATAACATTGTCTCTTTTAAGATCACATAAGTATATCAGGTTACAGTTCATTGGTATATTATATCCTAATATCCTCTGTATTGTCACATGTATAGATTTCCACAATGATGATATTTTGCAGCATTTCCAAAACATATGTGAGTGGTCTGCATTTTGAACCCCACATCCCCTCCAGCATAGAGATTGGTTATTTGTATATTTTCCTTGAATCTGTGGTGTAATGAAAAAGCGAATCAGGTTTTTCCATCCAAATTCCCTCCATGTCCTTGAATTTGTTGATGTGTGTTGTGTTTTCCATATTTCCTGCCAGCTTTCTTCTGTTATGTTTAAATTGAGCTCTTTCTCCCATTTCTCCTTTATATAGTTACTTGTATGATTGTTTGTCATAAGTTTCTGATATAGCTTTGAAATAATTCTTATTTTATTTCCTGTATATGAGCTTAAAATGAGTTGTATAATCTCGCTCACATCTGTTTGGAGGTTATGCCTAATCTTCTTCATATAATAATCTCTCATCTGCAGATATCTGAAAAATTCCGATCTTTCTAGTTTAAATTTTCTCCTGATGTTTACAAAGCTCCCGAGATCTTTTTTTCCGATATTGCCCCATGCTGTGATTCCCTTGTTCACCAGATTTTTGTATCCCCTATCTTGTTTTGCCGGTTCAAACTGACTGTCAAATGCTACCCATTTCAATAGTTTTATGTCTTCCTTTATATTATATTTTTGTACTATTTTATACCACAGTTCTAAAGTAAATTTAGTGATTGGGTCTATTTGTTTGATTTGCTTATATGCATCTTTATCTCCTATTATGCTTTGTACTGGGAGTCCCTCAATTTCCTTTTCCATTTCTTTCCATTTTGCCTCATATCCCTCGTCGCACCAACATATGATATATCTTATTTGTGCTGAGTAGTAATATTCCTTTAGACTCGGTAGGCCCATGCCTCCTTTCTCTTTTGGTAATTGGAGAGTTTTATATTTCACTCTTGGTTTTTTACCTCCCCAAACAAATCTCGATATCATCCTGTCCCACTTTGAGAACTGGGCATCTGGAATCTCTGTTGGTATAGCCTGGAAGAGGTAAAGTAATCTAGGTTTTATGCTGATTTTGACTGTCTCAATTTTTGAATTCAGATCCATATTTAAGATTGACCATCTATCAATATCTTTTTTTATTTCTTGTTCCAACCTATCATAGTTTGCTTTATATATTTTGCTTAGGTCTTTAGGTATGTTCACTCCAAGGTATTTTATTTCTTTTTGTTTCCAGTTTAGTTTGATCTTATCAGTTATCTGGTTTAGAGGGTTATAGTGGAATGTCAGTATTTGTGTTTTTGTTATGTTTATCTTGTATCCTGATAATTTTCCAAAATTTTCTATCAAGTTCATCATTTCTATTATTGATTCATCTGGTTGTTCAAGGTAAACTATAATATCCCAATCTTGTGTTCCGCCCCCTTTATTGTTACACCTTTTAATTTCTTATTTTGTCGTATTGCTTGAGCCAATGGTTCTATGAACAGAGCAAACAAGGTGGGCGATAAGCAGCATCCCTGCCTAGTTGATCTTTGTATATTTACTTTGTCTGTTAAGCTACCGTTTATCTTGATTCTTGCCACAGGTTCTTGATATAGCGTCCTTATGCATTGTACTGATTTTTCGTTAAATCCAAAGCGCTCCAGTACACTATATAGGAATTTCCAGTTAACCCTGTCAAATGCTTTTTCTGCGTCTAAACTCATTATTACTGCGCTTTTCTTTTCTTTATGTATTTGGTTAATTATATGTATTGTTCTCCTGATATTGTCATGTGTTTGGCGTCCCTCTATGAAACCAGTTTGATCATCTTCTATCAATTCCGTCAAGAATGTCTTTATTCGTTTACATATAATTGTTGTATATATTTTATAATTCACATTTAATAAAGAGATTGGTCTATAGTTTCCGCATTGTTCTTCATCTTTCCCTGGCTTTAAAATAACTGAAATGATAGCTTCGTTCCATGATGGAGGTATTTTGTTGTTGTTCAACGTCCAGTTAAATGACTTTAGGAGCTGTGGCATGAGTTCTTCTATAAACAGTTTATAAAACTCAGATGGGTATCCATCACTACCTGGTGATTTACCCTTTTTAAGTGACTTAATCACATCTCTAATCTCTTGTGTTGTTATTTCTGCTGTTAGCTTTTCATTTTGTTGATTTCCTATTGATGGCAAGTCCAATGTGCCTAGAAATTTTTTATTATCTTTAGTATTTGTTTCTTCAGGTTGCGAGTATAGTTCTTGGTAGAAATTATGGAATATTTCTTCGATGTTTTCTGGGTTAACTGTGGTTTTATTTGTGGTAGGGTCTTTAATCTTGTATACATTATTCATTGTTTGTTGTTTTCTTAACCGTTTTGCCAGCAGTTTTGTGGCTTTTGGTCCCGTTTCATAATATTTTTGCTTTAGATATCTATTTTTCCTTTCAATTTCATCCATTTGTGTTTCTTTTATCTTTGTTTTTTCTTCTTTAATTTCTTGATATATTTGTGGATCATTTGTGCTTTGATGTTTACGTTCTAATTCCCTCAGTCTCTCACATCTTTGTTCATACGCTTCCAGTTTAGTCTTATTTGCTTTTCCTGTTTCAACAATTAATTTTCCTCTTAACACGGCTTTTAGTGCGTCCCATAGTATTGTTGAGTCCACTTCTTCATTGTCATTCTCTTGGATATATTCGTTTATGTTTATTTTTATTCTTTCTTTCATTTTCTCATCATTTAACAGTCCTACGTTAAGTTTCCATGTTGTTTGTCGTTTTCTATTGTTTAAATATATTTCCATGTATATAGGATTATGATCTGATATTTCTGCCCCTCCAATCCAACAATTTCTCACCCTGTGTCTGTCACCTTCATTCATAAGGAAGTAATCTATTCTAGAGTGTACTTTATGGACTGCTGAATAATGTGTATAGTCTTTTTCGAGTGGGTGTAGGTCCCTCCATATGTCTACCATACCCATTTCTGCCAGTGAGGTTCTTATGAACTTTGTTACATGTTTTTTTGTTTTCTTAACACTTGTATCAACTTCATGATCCATGACAGCATTTAAGTCTCCTCCACAAATTAGGACTCCTTCACTGTGTGTTGCTATGAGATCAAACAGATGTTGAAAAAAACCCTTGTCACTTTCTGGTGGGGCATAGATGTTCACTAATGTAATCTGCATACCATCTATTCTTCCCTTTATTATTACATACCTGCCTTCTTTATCCTGGATTTCCTGTTCACTTTCAAATTGTATTTTGTTTGAAATTAGTATCATAACCCCCCTTTTAGTTCCTCCCTTAAATGAACTGTAGTAGGAGTTCTTATAGCCAAATCTCTTTAGTTTCACATGTTCTGTCTTGCTCAAATGTGTCTCTTGCATAAATATAATTTCGGCTTTTTCCTTCTTGAATTTTCTTATTATTCTTTCCCTTTTAACAGGTGAGTT
Source organism: Pholidichthys leucotaenia (assembly GCA_020510985.1). Classification (NCBI taxonomy): domain Eukaryota; kingdom Metazoa; phylum Chordata; class Actinopteri; order Cichliformes; family Pholidichthyidae; genus Pholidichthys; species Pholidichthys leucotaenia. Next base: position 252,342,360 of record CM035846.1, on the reverse strand, counting down.
CAGACCATTCACGTTTAGTGTCATTATCTTAAGATTTTTACCCATATTCATGTTTTTCCATTTTTTTTAACTTGTGCTCCTAGCCCCTTTAACAACAAAAATAACACATATTTATATAAAAACACATTAAAAAATCTCGACCTCCATACTTTGGGCCTTTCTTCTGCCCACTGGTCCCTGTTGGTGGGTGGAGGGAATGTCCTCACCGAGTGAGGGGCCCTCCCTAGACCTGTATTTATTATCCAAGTAATAATCATTAGTCTAGAAATGTCCAACAAATATCACTTAAACCTCTCCTAGCCGTCTGTTTCTCTTTTACCTTGTCTTCTTGGCCTTCATTTCTTCTGTGCCTTTCTTAATCTTTGTTATGATCTAGGCTTTCAGTTGAAAGCCTTGTAGCTTGTCCTGGGCCCGCTGCGCCACGTCTCTCCCCCTTCTTCCGCCGTTCACTCGTCTCCACTCCGGCTGTCGTGATGCGTTCAGGGCCGCCGCTGCTCCAGCCGTTTCCTCCGGCACGCTCACCTCAAGGCCCCGCTCCATCATATCCCGCGCTGCCTCTCTGGCCGTGTTGTAGGTTCTTACGCCGTCCTCCCAATGAATCCTCATTTTCGTTAGCGGCATTTGGAATCTAATTTTTTTCTCTTTCAGCGTTTTTTTTAATGTTGGCATATTTCTTCCACTGCTGCACAATTTCTGTCGGGTAGTCATGGTCGAAGAATACCTGTTTGTCGCCGATTCGTATCTTTTTTTTCCATGCTTGCGTCAGGATTCTTTCCTTTATGTCATATTTCACAAAGTTTACCACAACTGACCTGGGTGTAGCGTTTGGTTTCGGGTTCTGTGCCGGGGTTCTGTGCGCTCGTTGAATCTGCAGATCCGTTTCTTCGGGCAGTTCCAGCTCTTTTTTTAAGAAATGATCCATGAATTTCGTCATCGAGTTGCCTTCAATGCCCTCCGGAATTCCAAAGATGCGCATATTGCTTCGTCTGGATCTGCTCTCCAAGTCGTTTATTTTCTCCTGCATCCTCTGCGTTTGCGTCGTCAGGGTCTGTAGTTGTTTGTTTGCCTCGCTTTTCCAATCTTCCAGCTCCGATATTCGGGCCTGCGCTTCTGTCATACACGCCCGCTGGGAGCGCAGCTCCTCCATGTTTTCTGTTAGCTTGCGCTCCATTTCTCTTCGGAGGCCCATAATTTCCTCCTTAATCTCTTTTTTCAGCTCCTCCTTAAGAGCCGCTAAATCCTGCTGTAGCTGCCGCTTGAATTCTCTCAACTCTTTACCCAAACTGGCGATGCCAGTGTTCATGTTTTCGAGTCTGGCGTCCTCCATTTTCTCTGCTGTAGACACCTCGTTTTTTTGGGCTTCGCGTTCAGCGGTTTTTCCTGCGTTGTTGGAGAGGAATTCTTCAATTTTACCCTGCTTTTGTCCTTGTGCCCGGCTCCTTCGTGTTTTCATCCCTTAGTTTATTGATCCGCTTATGTCGAGTTGGCCATTTACTGATGATTTTTAATCCGGCTAGGGAGAGCTCTCTGTTTAAGCGTTATGTCTTTCCGCCATCTTCCCGGAAGTCCCCGATCCCTTAGTGCTTTTAAAGTGCAAGTTCAAGTCAGGAACATCAATATACCATTTGGTAATATTTGGTCACATAACTGATTCTTATGTGCAAGGATCATACTAAGCAGCAACTAGAACAACTGTAAACAACAGTAGGGAATTCCCTTTAAGAGCAAACGAAGATCAAGTTAAGCCAGGTTCAATGTGCAAAGTAAAATTAATCATAAATGTGCTAGGCAAATAAAAACAGCCTGTTGAAACAATTAAGTCAGGCAAAAAGCCTACTGGAAAACACTGACCTATCCTTTAGCTTATGTTCAAGTTTTTCTTCAGAAAGATCAAAAGATCTACATTGCAAGGGAGAAGAAGAGACCTCTGGGCATTTACAATATCCCCTGCTGTAGAAAATACTCTCTCACTGGGCACTGAGGTAGTGGGTATACATAGGTAGGTCAGAATCAGAATAAAGTTTATTGCCAAGTACATTTACAGGTAAACATACGAGGAATTTGACTTGACATTGGAAAGCGCCTGATAGGCGGATCCCAATGACGCGGCAAGCCATGAAGGCGCCTGTCATGTCAGGTCTTTGCTAATGAGGATATTATCTTTGCTAATGAGGCCATTGTCTGTCCGCCACCCTCTCTCCTTTAGTGTTTTTTAGACACGGCAAAACCAAAATGCCTCCACACATCTGATTTAAAAGTTGCTGGGGCTTGTACAAGCTCAACTTCGGGGGTGTTTTCTTCAGTATTTACGTGAGCTGAACTTTGTCCGCCGCCATGTTTGTTGTGTGGACAGCGTGCAGCATGCACTCCTATTGGCTCAACAACATTTCTTGTGACGACGACGCGCAAAGGATCATGGTCTGTGTAGTTTACAATGCTTTGTTGCGCCGGAGCCTGCTTATTTCTTGTTGTTTTTTGACAGATACCTGCTCTCTTAATACCGTAACACGACCATGACGGTATCGAGACACTTCTACTACCGCGATATCGCGATAACGTCAATATCGTTACATCCCTAGCCTGCGATACTCGTTCCAAACAGTCATTTATTTCCTTTCTCATTCCTTCTATTGCTGCAATAATCCCATCAAATTTAGACGAAAACTCTGCTCTCATGGAGTTGATGGCAGCGAGCACCGCGCTTGTCCCCTCCTCAGCAGTTCCCACTCCGCCGCTGGCTACATCCTCCGCCATTGTCCCTGGAGTTTTTTCTGTTTCGCCTCGAGCGTGGAAGTCTGTTAGCTTGGGTTGTTTTGTTGAATTGCTTTTTCCTCCACCTAATTTCCCAGCCGTAGTCTTTACCATATCCGCGCCTAAACGCTGGGATGGGTTTTTGTTCCAGTTAAGAGAGTTTTATTAAACTTTTTATTTTTAGGAGCAGAGCAGTGTGAAACACGTCTTCCTACGTGGCCGCCATAACCGGAAGTCAGTTGCCAAATATGTTTACTTTTTACGAACAACCAGTCCCCCGTCTGCCTGCAACTGAGCGGGGGTGGGGGGGGGATTTGGATGTGGCTGCTCTTAGCTCACAGTGTGGTGCCCGTCCGCTGAGACCGTGGTCTGGAATAGCCACATTCAAATCCACCCCCCACCCCCCGCCTCTCTCCACTCTCTCGCTGCTGCTACCCCACTACCCCTGCACATAATTGGTTGCCTCCTCCTCCACTGCTTTGCTGTGCAGAACGGACACCTTCATCCCCCTCTGCTCCTCCCTCTTCCCCTTAGGTAGCCAGGAGTATCCGTCTGATTGGTTAATGTTATAAACAATCAGGCTAAGCAGGAATACTGACGTAGCTAGAAACGCTCTGTCCAAATCTGCCTTTTTTTGGGGGGGGGGGGTCTTAAGTGGACATTAACAGTAGAAAAACACATACTTGGGAATTTGGAATGATTTTGCTCTTGATATGTCTTGGAAGTCACAAGAAAAATGTTACAGATATGTTAGCAACATAAAAAAAATTGATTTTTTTGGCAGAGTGTCACTTTAAGACTTTTTATGGACCTGTCGACTCTAATGAGGTGGCTGTATTTTCTTGTGTTCTCGTGGAGAAATTTTCTCCACAACAACCTACATGAACACAAATTAATCTGTCTACATAGAATCAGACTCTGTATTTTCCTCTGTGATTTTACTTTCTCTGGATTTGTTCATATCTTACTGAGAGTGGAAGCTGCTGCTGCTGTCCGTGGTTCTCCACATGCACTGAGGAGAGGCTGAGCGGCTCTCTGTGCAGCCACTGTCAGATGTGACACAGTCGCACATGGTTAACAACATTATAAATAATTTAAAAAAAATAGATATTTTTCATTCATAACAGTATGCATTTCCATTGAGAAATGTATCCAATTGCAATAAACAATAATTAAAACAATAAAATAATAAAATGACCTTCATTAATTTCCATGTGTTTTGAGATATAACTACAGGGAGCCACAGCATGGGGGCTGAAAGGCCACAGGTTGCCGACCCCTGGACTAGCCTGTCGGCTGGCCATGTTCCATTTAGTGTTTATGTATGCAGTATCTCACAAAAGTGAGTACACCCCTCATATTTTTGTAAATATTTTATTATTACTGTATATCTTTTTCATGTGACAACACTGAAGATATGACACTTTGATACAATGTAGTCAGTGTACAGCTTGTATAACAGTGTAAATTTGCTGTCCCCTCAAAATAACTCAACACACAGCCATTGTCTAAACTGCTGGCAACAAAAGTGAGTAAACCTTCAGTGAAAATGTTCAAATCGTGCCCAATTAGCCATTTTCCCTCTCCGGTGTCATGTGACTCGTTAGTGTTACAAGGTCTCAGGTGTGAACGGGGAGCAAGTGTGTTAAATTTAGTGTTTTGCTCTCACACTCTATCATATCATACTGGTCACTGGAACTTCAACATGGCACCTCATGGGAACTCTCTGAGGAGCTGAAAAAAAGAATTGTTGCTTTACATAAAGATGGCCTAGACCAGGGGTCCTCAAACTTTTTCCTGTGAGGGCCACATAACTTTTGCCTTCTCTGATGGGGGCCGGGGTCAGTTTGTAACAGAAAAGTTGAGACGATCGCAGGGGTGCCTAAACGTAAACATTTATTGTTTTCCAGAAAGCCACACATAACCAAATATTAATAACCCTTTCTGGGATCTTCACAGGAAAAAAAAGTCAGAAAATAAATAATAACACTATTAATGAATGAATGAATGAATGAATTAATTAAATTAATTAAATCACCCTTTATTGTCATTCAACTGTACAACCAATCATGTACAGTAGAACGAGATTGTGTTTTACCTATCTACAGTGTTAATCACACACACCCCAAGTGTAGAATCAGAGGGCCGCTGCCATGCAAGGCGCCAAAATAAATAACCCTATTTATGAAATAAATAATAACCAAATAACCCTCTCTGGTTCTTCTCAGAAAAAAAGTCCATGGAACATTAACTTTCTGTTGTGCCGTGCGCGATCTTAACAGGTAAAAGTTCAGCTTAGTTGTCAGAGCAGAATCTCTTACTTAAACTCTTACCTATACTTTGCTGAAAATATCCTCCCCCGTCGTAGTCCCTTTGAGACTTTGGAGGGCTGCCAGCTCCTCCCACATTTCAAAGTTTGCGCTAACTCCACGAATAAAAATGAGCAGCTGCGCTGTGTCCTGCACGTCTGTGCTCTCATCCAGTGCTAATGAAAAAAAGTCAAGTGAGTGGGTGCGCGCAGCCGAGGCACGCCCCCGTGTGAATGGAGCGGAGCGGACGGTGTGTGTGAAGTGTGCAGGTGAGTAGAGAGAGAGGCGACCGGAGCAGGTAGCGAACTAGAATTGCTGTTGAAGGGTGGAATAGAAGGGTGGACTAGAATGTCACGTTCTATGCGTGTATTAGTCTCGATCGCGTTGTCAGACTGAAAAAAAAAAAAATCATAATGCGTCTCTGGTATTGTTCAGGGGGCTGGGCCAAATGTGGAGGCGGGCCGTATGCGGCCCGCGGGCCGTAGTTTGGGGACCACTGGCCTAGACTATAAGAAGATTGCCAACACCCTGAAACTGAGCTGCAGCATGGTGGCCAAGACCATACAGCGGTTTAACTGGACAGGTTCCACTCAGAACAGGCCTCGCCATGGTCAACCAAAGAAGTTGAGTGCACATGCTCAGCGTCATATCCAGAGGTTGTCTTTTGAAAATAGACGTAAGAGTGCTGCCAGCATTGCTGCAGAGGTTGAAGGGGTGGGGGTCAGCCTGTCAGTGGTCAGACCATATGCCGCACACTGCGTTAAATTGGTCTGCATGGCTGTCGTCCCAGAAGGAAGCCCCTTTTAAAGATGATGCACAAGAAAGCCCACAAACAGTTTGCTGAAGACAAGCAGACTAAGGACATGGATTACTGGAACCATGTCCTATGGTCTGATGAGACCAAGATAAACTTATTTGATTCAGATGGTGTCAAGCGTGTGTGGCGGCAACCAGGTGAGGAGTACAGAGACAAGTGTGTCTTGCCTACAGTCAATCATGGTGGTGGGAGTGTCATGGTTTGGGACTGCATGATTGCTGCTGGCACCAGGGAGCTACAGTTCATTGAGGGAACCATGAATGCCAACATGTACTGTGACATATACTGTGCTCTTCTCCCTCTACTCCAACGACTGCACCTCAGAGGACCCTTCGGTGAAGCTCCTGAAGTTTGCGGACGACACCACAGTCATCGGTTTGATCCAGGATGATGATGAGTCTGCATACAGGCGGGAGGTGGAGCAGCTGATCCTCTGGTGCAGCCAGAACCATCTTGAACTTAACCCAGCCAAAACGGTGGAGATGACTGTGGATTTCAGGCGACACCCCCCTTCATTCCCCCCACTCACCATCCTTAACAGCACAGTGTCCACCGTGGACTCCTTCAAGTTTCTAGGTACCACAATCTCCCGGAACCTGAAGTGGTCCTCCCATATAGACACTGTCCGGAAAAAGGCCCAGCAGAGGTTGTTTTTTCTGCGTCAGCTCAAGAAGTTTGATTTGCCTCAGGAGCTGCTGGTTGTCTTCTACACCGCCATCATCCAATCTGTCCTCAGCTTTTCCATCACTGTCTGGTTTGGATCTGCCACTAAACAGGACAAGACCAGACTGCAGCGGATCATTAAGTCTGCGGAGAGGATCATTGGTACCGACCTACCCTCCATTGAGAACTTATATCGGTCCATAACCAGGAAACGGGCGGGAAACATCTGTGCTGACCCATCACACCCCGGCCACAAACTGTTTGAACTTCTATCTTCTGGTCGACGTTACAGATCACTGAAGGTCAAAACCACCCGTCACAGGAACAGTTTCTTTCCTCAAGCCATCACTCTGATGAACTCCTAACATTCACCTAGTCCTACCTGTTGCTGTACTCATGACTTTTCATCCATTATTACATTGCACATAACTCTCACACTGCTTTTTACTTCATTCACATTATATCACTGAATCTGAGTTCACATTGAAATACTGTGCGACTGTATATTTTTTCATGTATTTCTGCAAAGTGTGGTTAGTCTGAGTAAATAACTGCATATATTCCTGTATATATTTGCATCCTTTTATAGAAACGTGGACAGACTGTAATTTACTGTACATACTCTGTTGTCATTGAATCCTTATTTAAATCCTCCACCTGAACAACAAGAGCAATTTTTTAGCCAAAGTCAAATTCCTTGTATGTGTTGTGCATACTTGGCCAATTAAGCTGATTCTGATTCTGATTCTGACATATTGAAGCAGAGCATGATCCCCTACCTTGGGAAACTGGGCTGCAGGGCAGTATTCCAACATGATAACGAGCCCAGACACACCTCCAAGACGACCACTGCCTTGCTAAAGAAACTGAGGGTAAAGGTGATGGACTGGCCAAGCATGTCTCCAGACCTAAACCCTATTGAGCATCTGTGAGGTATCCTTAAATGGAAGGTGGAGGAGCACAAGGTCTCTTAACATCCACCAGCTCCGTGATGTCATTATGGAGGAGTGGAAGAGGATTCCACTGGCAACCTGTGAAGTTCTAGTGAACTCCATGCCCAAGAGAGTTGAGACGGTGCTGGAAAATAATGGTGGCCACACAAAACATTGACACTTTGGGCACAATTTAGACATTTTCACTTAGGGGTGTACTCACTTTTGTTGCCAGTGGTTTAGACATTAATGGCTGTGTGTTGAGTTATTTTGAGGGGACAGCAAAATTACTCTGTTATACAAGCTGTACACTGACTACATTGTATCAAAGTGTCATATCTTCAGTGTTGACCCATGAAAAGATTTAATAAAATATTTACAAAAATGTGAGGGGTGTACTCACCTTTGTGAGATACTGTATCTATGCCCAGAACAAGAAAGTTACATAGTTCTCCTTTAAGAAATGGTAATGTATTTACAGTGATGCTTGAAAGTTTGTGAACCCTTTAGATTTTTCTACATTTCTGCATAAATATGAGCTAAAACATAAACAGATTTTCACACAAGTCCTCAAAGTAGACCCAGTTTAATAAATGAGACAAAACATTTTTACTTTTTCATTTATTTATTGAGGAAAATGATCCAATATTGCATATCTGTGAGTGGCAAAAGTTTGTGAACCTTTGATTTCACTATCTGGTGTGACCTCTTTTGCAGCAATAATTGCAACTTAACATTTCCAGTAACTGTTGATCAGTCCTGCACATCAACTTGGAGGAATTTTTGGCCATTCCTCTGTACAGAACAACTTCAATGCTGGGATGTTGATGGGTTTCCTCAGATGAACTGCTTACTTCAAGTCCTTCCACAACATCTCAGTTGGATTAAGGTCAGAACATTGACTCGGCCATTCCAAAACATTAACTTCATTTTTCTTTAACCATTGTTTGGTAGAACGATTTAGGATCGTTGTCTTGTTTCATGACCCACTTTCTCTTGAGATTCAGTTAATGGACAGATGTTGTGACATTTTCCTTTAGTATTTACTGGTATGATTCAATATTCATTGTTCCATCAATGATGGCAAGTCATCCTGGCCCAGATGCAACAAAACAGGCCCAAGCCATGATATTACTACCACCATGTTTCACAGATGGGATAAGGCTCTTATGCTGGAATTCAGTGTCTTCCTTTCTCCAAATATAGTGCTTCTCATTCAAAGCAAAAAGTTCTATTTTTATCTCATCCGTCCACAAGACATTCTTCCAATAGCCTTCAGGCTTGTGCACGTGATTTTTAGCAAACTGCAGATGAGCAGCAGTATTCTTTTTGGAGAGTAGTGGATTTCTCCTTGCAACCCTGCCATGCACACCATTGTTGTTCAGTGTTTCCCTGATGGTGATACTCATGAACATTAACATTAGCCAATGCCAGGGAGGCCTTCAGCTGCTTAGAAGTTGTCCTGGGGTCCTTTGTGACCTCGCTGACTATTGCATGCCTTGCTCTTGGAGTGATCTTAGTTGGTCGACCACTCCTAGGGATGGTAACAATGGTCTTAAATTTCCTCCATTTGTGCACAATCTGTCTTACTGTGGAGTGGTGAAGTCCAAACTCTTTGGAGATGGTTTTGTAACTATTTTCAGCCTGATGAGCATCAACAACCCTTTTTCTGAGGTCCTCAGAAATCTCCTTTGTTTGTGCCATGATACACTTCCACAAACATGTGTTGACACTTTGATAGATCTTTAACCTGTTGAACTCCAGGATTCCGCGGGCGGTCACGTCTCTGCGTCATAGTGCATCTCAGTGCGCACTGAAAAAAAAAAGCTGCATTTCCATTCTTCCAGTACAGACACAGCCGCGAACAGAAAGCCAAAGGAGTATTTGATTGGTTTAGATTTGATTGACCTCTCATTCGACTAATAAGAGCCTTGAATTGGGTTTCTGAAACCTTGAAGAACCAATGACTGAAAACCTAGCAAGAAGGACCTGCCTACCAACGACCGCGAATACAACGAGCCAATTGAAGCAGAGAAGTTCGACGATTGAAACGCGCCGTCGCTGTGCGTAAAATCTTCTTTTGTCTAAGCCGCTGGGTGACACACATTGAGACCTGTGTGTAACGGTAGCGTTAGCCACTCTCAGCCGTTAGCCAGTCTTTTTTTATTACTACTGTTCTTATTTGTTTTGAAAAATGGTTTGCAAAAACCGCAGTCATGGAAGCGGAGATGGTTTGACCGGGTCGGGTGACCAGAACCATGAGTCCGTAACAACCGGATCAGCTTCATGTTCGTCTGACAATGAGGAACAGATGTTCGCCAACGATGCTGCTGTTGTGGACAGGTAAGTGTTATAAGCTAAATTATTCTTTATCAATGAAAATAGTAATAAAAATGACTTTTGACCGATCGGTAATTACAACGGTCCGTCATGGCCACAAGTTTTTTTGTGCGCCGAGCTCCTCTGTAGCGGGGGGCGGGGGGGTGTTATCCTCTACATTGCAGATATTTTAGTATAATTTTTATTGCACTATAGGTTATTTTTTCTTGTAAAAAAAAAAAAAAAGGCCACACATTTTTTATGTGGCATGTTTCTTTGTGTGTGGGGGGCTTGTTTGTTCATTCATTCATGAATGAACAAACAACCCCCCCACACACACACACACATAGCCCTGAGTGTCACCTTTCATTAGAGCCCAAGATGAAGCTTCTATCTTGAAGCATTCAAAAGTTATAGACGTTTTTCCAAACTGTGCCATTTGGCACAGTTCAAAAACGCCTGGGAACAACCTGAGAAAAAAGCTGTGTAATATATTCATTTTTTGTGGTATTGTTACAAAATTTTGACCTCAGCTTGATAACACTTGGTTCTACATTTCTGTTGCATTTTCCAGCCAGTATCTGACAGCTGTGTGTTATTTGCAAGCATTTGTATCTAAAAAAACACCCAGGCGAACTTTATTTTCTTCAAGTTCAGTATGTTTAGATGACTGTTACTCAGTGGCAGGAGCACTTAGAGAGATTATGACTGTTTTGCCAAAAAATTCAAAGTGTTTTCTTTTAAATGAGACCAACCCCATGAAGATGCTGCAAAGGGTTGAAGAACAGCTTTTGATTTACTTTGGGTATGTTATTTTAGGCGTTTTTAGGGAAATTGACCAGAGTTCAAGGGGTTAAATAAAACAGGGCGTCCACTCACACCTGATTGTCATCCCATTGTTTGAAAACAGCTGATTCTAATTTCACCTTTAAATTACCTGCTAATCCTAGAGGTTCACAAACTTTTGCCACTCATAGATATGTAATATTGGATAATTTTCCTCAATAAATAAATGAAAAGTAACTTTTTTTGTCTCCTTTATTTAACTTGGTTCTCTTCATCTACTTCGAGGACTTGTGTGAAAATCTGATAATGTTTTAGGTTATATTTATGCAGAAATGTAGAAAATTCTAAAGGGTTCACAAACTTTCAAGCACCACTGTACTTAAAAGCTGAGACCAATAAGTACAGTATTAGTCAAGCTCCCATACTGTCAACCACACATCAACCGACCCATTTTGAGAATTATTTGCTCCAATTACTTGCCTCATAGAGCCCTAAAACATGTTTGAGCCTTAATATGAAGGTATAACATTCAGATTATTATAGTACTAGTGCATACCTGTATACCAAATCTACCTACGGGTACAAATAAGTAACAAAAAAAAAAAAAAATACCTGTGCAGGCCCGTAGAAACCAAGTATAAGCAAGTATTTCTGTATGCCTGTAGAAAGCAGGTGTAAGCAAGCATTCCATGTCCTATTGTTAATCAGGTGATGAGTATCTCTTCTTTCCTGTTTCTGCCAACTCCCATTCCAGAGTTTATCTGCTTTTGACTTGCCTTCTGCCTTACTGAGATTTCTAGATGTACTGCTTCGAATTTTGATGATGTCAAAGTGCTATGATGCCTGCATTGATCTTTGACGATGTCATAGCGAGTCCTATGATCGTGAGTGATGGTCTCTGACACCATATACAGGGATGGCAATTTTCCGCCGATCTGCAGATTTCCGCCGATTTATTTTCAAATTGATCATTTCTGTGAATCGTCTAATTCCGTTGAGAAAATTTTAGGGGGGGTAAGGTACCTTATTGTTTCCAATTTTAGCGAAAATCAACACGATTACATAAGCGCTCGGCGCTTCCCCGGGTCAAGTCTCCCGCGATAACCCGGATGTGTTGTGTTCAAGCTACTGCTGTATTGTAAACAGCCCTGCGATTGGATAGTTGCAAACGATTGGACCAATCAAATGGCTCGTTGTATGCTTTGTCAAAAATTCATGGCGGCGTGTTCTCAGGGATGTGATTTTCCTCTAATTCGCCGAATTCCGCTTTATTTTATCTTCCAGGAAGATAAAGTACGTTAAGTACGTTAGCGGCTTGTGGTCCACGAACGCAGTGAAGGTACGCCCTTTCAGCCAGAACTGGAAGTGGTGTATGGCCAGGTGGAGAGCCATTAACTCTCTGTCGAACACGCTGTATTTACGCTCACTGTCGTGCAAAGACCTGCTAAAAAAGGTGAGCGACTGCCAAGAACCGGCAGCGCATTGCTCCATGACGGCTGCTATACCCATGTCCGAGGCGTCGGTAGTGAGCGCTATCCGAGCCGCAAGTAGTGCAGCGTTTGCCAGAGCTGTTTTAACCGCAGAATGCCTGCTCCCGCTCAGGAGTCCAGTCGACTCTGTCCGCCGGTTTCCATTTCTTGAGTGCGGCGTACAACAGCTGTATGAGCTGGGCTGCATGGGGGAGGAAACGGTAATAAAAGTTAACCATCCCCCAAAAACTCCTGCAGCGCCCTGACATTGATGTTGAGGAGGAAAAAATAGCAAAACAATTTAGTTAGATTACTTTTATGATTCCAAACAGTTTGAAATTGACAGTGCACAGTGGACAATGACTCATAACTTTTGAATATTTCTAAGACTTGGCTACATCAGTGATTGTGCAAAAAGAGCTGCTCAAGACTCAGTGGAGATTGAAACTGGTGATCTGAAATGAATGCTGAAATTATAAAAAGTAATGGTATGTTGGAATTTTATTTCTGTTATGGAATAGATAAAATTAACTGAATTTGATTTGAAGTGTTAAAGCATGTGATGGATAATGCTTGTTGGAATATTTTAGGAATGCTATCTTCTTGGAACTTAAGTCAATATTATACAGTAATAAGTGGCATTCAGCTGTTTGTTTTATGTCATTTAAGCACAGTTCTGGTACTTAAAAATCATAAAAACCCAGGAGCTTCGGGGGGCTTTGCCCCCCCACCAGGGCTCTACCCTGGACCCCGCTGGGGGAATGCGTCCCCCAGACCCCCTGCTAACTTTTCAGATAATTTCTCCAACCCCAAATCACATCCCTGGTTCGTGTTGGAATTCTGAGCTTTTGGTATTGTTTTCAGCGAAATTATGAGATTTTTATCGAAGGATCGGGAGTCATCAGTGCTAGAAATAGACAAAAGTGTCAAAAATAAGTTCCGATGGAACTGGCTTGAGAGAAAAGTGACGGTAAAGGTGAAAATTGGCTCAAAGTTCGACGAGGTAACAGAAACACTCGGACAGTTTCTGAAGAAACCAGGAAAGGAGATGAAGTTCAAAGTTCAGAGACTGACACAGCTTGCTGCCAAAAGGAAGAAAATTTCACATTAGAAGTGACTTGGTGACCAGTGTAAATAGTGTAATAAACTCTTATAGAACTGTTAAATATGTTGGACTAAAGACAGTGAGACAACATTGAAGAAAAAGTAAGTTAACTTTTCATTAAATTTAATGATTTATCTAAGTCTAGTATTTCATTTATTTTTTTTTTATCATTTTTTTCAGTCTAAATTACTTCTGTTTTACTGAAAACCTCTCAGCTTCAGGAGGGCTGCACCCCCCGGCCCCCCCATAAGTCAATTGACCAAATTAGATTTCAGCTGAAATCAGAATTTCCTGTTGCCATCCCTGCATATAGACGTCATGTAGACTTCATAGGCACATCTTCGGACAGTATGTAGACATCATAGGACATCGTAGGCGATCGTATGATGTCTATCTGGTGTCATATAGACGTCATGTAGACATCATAGGAACATCAGAGGCGACTTTATAATTTGCTGTCTATATGACGTCAAATAGACATCATGTAGACGTCATAGGAACATTGTAGGCAACCCTATGATCTTGTAGCCAGTCCTATTGTCTATATGACAGCATCGCTAGTCCTATGTTGCCTGATATCATAGGATCATAATCATGCAGACATGTCTATATGACGTCGAACATCGTAGGCAATCCTATGACGTCTATATGATGGCATCACGAGTCTTATGTGTCTATATATGACGGCATTGTGAATCCTGTGTTGCCTGATATCATAGGATCATCATAGGACATCATGGAGACATCATAGGACCATCATAGGTGTCCTATGATCGTGACACAGACACACACACTGACAGTATTTGGACAGCATGTAGACATCATAGGACATCGTAAGTGGTCGTATGATGTCTATCAGACATCATGTAGACATCATAGGACATCGTAGGTGGTCGTATGATGTCTATCAGACATCATGTAGACATCATAGGAACATCAGAGGTGACTCTATACTATGCTGTCTATATGATGTCAAATAGACATCATGCAGACATCATAGGAACATCGTAGGCAATCCTATGATCTTGTAGCCAGTCCTATCACGAGTCCTATGTTGCCTGATATCATAGGATCATCATAAGACATCATGCAGACATGTCTATATGACGTCGAACATGGTAGGCAATCCTATGACGTCTATATGATGGCATCGCGAGTCCTATGTGTCTGTATGACGGCATTGCGAATCCTATGTTGCCTGATATCATAGGATCATCATAGGACATCATGCAGCTATCATAGGCATCCAATGTCGTGACACACAGACACACACACTGACAAACTGACAAAAGATTTCTTGAATTTATAGAGTGATTCTGTCTTGCATATTTATTTCTTCATTGGTCTTCCTCTTAGTTTTTTATCAGCATTATTATTATTATTATTATTGCCTTGTCTCCCCTCTGGTCCCCTGTGTGTGAGATTATCTGTGCAGGCCCGCCCATCCCATTTTCTGTGACCATGCCCTGCCGTCTCTGTTTGCCCTTGCTTGTTCGTTCTTCTCCTGCTTGTTACTGTTCTGCTGTGTTGATTACCTGCTTACTGCTTCGAATGAGTGTGCTTTAAAGTGCTGTGTCCTATTGTGTATATGATGGCATCGTCCTTTTGTCTATGTGACGGCATCGCAAGTCCTGATGGTCTATATGACATCATAAAGACATCAAGGCATAGGGACATCATAGGAACATCATAGGCTGTCCTATGATGTCGACACACAGACAGACAGACATACACACACACACACACAGATTTCTTGAATTTATAGAGTGATGACTGCAAACATTTAAAAAATTAGTAAAGCTAGAGGGTTTTTTTCACTTGCTGACATTTGGACCCTTGTAGTTTTTTTCTTTCTGGAATCTGAAACATTTTCTTGTAAATTTGCAACTTTTTTTCTTGTTAATCTAGTATTTTTTTTATTTGTGAATTTTTTTTTCTTCCATTTGTTGCTTTTTTGTGTAAATTTCATAAATTTTTCTTTTAGATTTTCAACTTTCATAAATTTGTCTTTTGTCAAAGCTATAAGGGGCCACTGATCATGAGCAAAAGAGCTACATGTGCCTCTGGAGTCGGAGGTTTCAGATCTGTGGTTCCTATAAAGATTGGCCTTGACCTGTCCCAGTATGTAGTCTTAACACCACACCTCAGCATAGCCATAAAACTTTTAACAGCTTTACAACTGTGCATATAATATTTGTGACATCATGTCCATTTTGAAGCCGGTAGTGGATATGACCTGAGCTAATTACACACAATGACATCAGAAGAAAGTTAAGAGAATAGGATAGTTTTTTCTTTCCGAAAGTGGTTCGCATAACCATCACTGCTGGAAATATTCAATTTGGCTTAAGGTGTGGGAGCTTCCTGGATGGAGCATGCTGGACGCAGGACAACCACTCACTAGCTGTTCATTAACAGATGTGTCAGCTGCACATCTATCTGCACATCAGCATGGTCAAACATCACACAGACTTTGTACTATGTAGGAGCTGGCAGTTTAAAGACCATTTAATGTTCAATCCGACTGTGCCAGACGTTTATCTTCCCACAGAAAAAAAGTCTGTAAAAGTTCACAGCTGCAGGACACGAATTTAATTGTTTTTCAGAAATGTGATTTGAAATTTTAGAAATTCGCGTGTACAGAGAAGTAAAATTGTGGAGTTGCAGATGGCATTGTTGTCCTGCTTCATTTTCATTGAGGGGAACTGAGGGGGGTACAGGTGGAGTGCATGTGGATAGGCACAGTACACAGTCATTCATTCATTGGCTCCATCGATCTCGAAAGATCATGGGGGGGTTTTGTGCCTTGGGTCATCATTCAGGGAGCTGCACTGTCGGGCGGGGCTGTAGAGGCCGATACGGGATCTGCAGGTCCTGCCGCAGCTGCTGCAGATAAATTCTTCACAGTGTAGTGGGGGTCTCGACAGTCTCCTCTGTCTGCGGAGTCTCTTCTCCCCCCAGCGAGTGTCTCTTCTCTCCTCTGCTGTTCGGATGACATCCTGGGTGGTGGTCCGCCAGTTGGAGCGGACGGAGGCGGCCGACTCCAGGTCGGAGGGGTTAAAGCCTCCAGCCTTGAGGTCGCGCTTGCAAACATCCTTGAATCTGAGATTGGGCGTCCCTTTGACCTAGTTCCAGTAGCCAGCTCCCCATACAGTAAGTCTTTGGGGATGCGGCCATCCTCTATTCGGTTGACGTGGCCAAGCCATTGCAAGCATCTCTTTGTCAGGATGGCAAACATACTGGGCACATCTGCTCTGGCCAGGACGTCGATGTTGGAGACACGGTCCTGCCAAGTGATGCGCAGTAGTCTGGGAGGCAGCGTTGGTGGAAGGCATTCAGCTGGCATTCCTGGCAGGAGTAGAGGGTCCATGCTTCACTGCCGTATAGGAGAGTACTCAGTACTCAGGCCATGTAGACTCTTATCTTGGTGTTGGTGGTTAGCATAGAGTTGTCCCAGACTCGCTTCGCCAGACGGGCCATCACCGTCGATGCCTTGCCGATACGGGCGTTCAGTTCGGCGTCTAGGGAGAGATTGCTGGAGATGATCGACCTGAGGTAGGTGAACTTGTCCACCACCGCAAGTGTGTGGTCGCCGATGTTGATACTGGGAGCACTGCTGACATCCTGGCCCATGACCTCGGTCTTTTTAAGGCTGATGGTGAGGCCAAACTCAGAGCAGGCACGAGCAAAGCAGTTGATGAGACGCTGGAGCGCTTCCACGGTGTGGGCAACAAGACCAGCATCATCAGCAAAGAGCAGCTCCCTGATTAGAACGCTCCGCACCTTGGTCTTTGATCTGAGGCGTGCCATGTTGAAGAGGCCTCCGTCGCTCCTGGTGTGGAGGAAGACACCGTCTTCAGAGTCCCAGAAGGCGTAGCACAGAAGCAGGGAGAAAAAGATGCCAAATAGGGTAGGAGCCAGAACACAACCCTGCTTCACACCGTTCTTGATCGGGAAAGGGTCTGAGGATAATCTATCAAACTGGACAATGCCGTTCACGTCCTGGTAGAACGACTTGATCATGCTCAAAAGCTTGAGGGGACATCCAATTCGTTGGAGGAGGGCAAACAGTCCATCCTTGCTGACCAAGTCAAAAGCCTTGGTCAGATCGATGAAGGCCAAAAAGAGGGGTTGTTTCTGCTCCCGGCACTTTTCTTGCAGCTGCCTCATAGAGAAGACCATATCTATGGTTGACCTGGTTGCTCTGAATCCACACTGCACCTCTGGATACACACGTTCGGCAAGTAGTTGCAGTCTGTTGAGGACGACACGGGCAAAGGCTTTGCCAACTATGCTTAGGAGTGAGATACCACGATAGTTGTTACAATCGCTCCGCTCCCCCTTGTTCTTGTAGAGAATGATGATTTTGGCATCACGCATATCTTGGGGCACAGCCCTTCCTCCCAGCACTGCAGCAGGAGCTCATGGAGATGTTTCAAGAACGAGCTCTCCTTTGCGGTTTTGACAATTTCAGGGGGGATGTTGTCACTGCCTGGAGCCTTGCCGTTTGAGATGGAGTCTATCGCCTTGCTGAGCTCCTCGATGGTGGGTGGAGCGTCAAGCTCATCCATGACTGACAGTAGAGGGGTGTTCTCAAGGGCTGTGTTCGAGATGGTGGTTACTCTCGAGTAGAGCTCTTGGTAGTGCTCAGCCCATCTCTCTATTTGTTTACCGC
Organism: Pholidichthys leucotaenia; assembly: GCA_020510985.1. Classification (NCBI taxonomy): domain Eukaryota; kingdom Metazoa; phylum Chordata; class Actinopteri; order Cichliformes; family Pholidichthyidae; genus Pholidichthys; species Pholidichthys leucotaenia. Next base: position 252,324,534 of record CM035846.1, on the reverse strand, counting down.
GATCCTTGATGACATCTCCTGCAGCTGATTTAAGTGGGGCGGTCTTGATGACACTGGGACTGAAAGCCTTCTTCATGCCTTCATACATTTTGCGCACGTTTCCGTGATCTGCAGAAAGCTGTATGTCCTGGCAGAGGTTAAGCCAGTAGTCGTTGGCACATCGCCTTGCAATCTTTTGTGCATTGTTCCTCGCAGCGCGCAGTGTAGCAAGCGTCCGCACAGAGGGCTCCTTCTTGTGGGCAATTAGGGCTGCACGTTTGGCGGCGATTGCAGGTTCCATCTCAGCGGCTCCAGCTTCAAACCAATCCGCACTCTTCCCCACCTTTTTCCCAAAGGTACCTATGGCGGTCTCAAATACAGCCTCACGGATGTGGTTCCACCTTGCAGAAGCACAGTCGGTGGGACAGTCCGCCAGGGCTTCATTTATGACTTTAGCATAGCGTTCCCGCAGTTCAGGTACCGTAATCATAGCTGTGTTGATGCGGGGTCGGGGTTTCTGCTTGGAGCGGTTGACACGTCTGAGGCAGAGACGTACCTTAGTGGCGACCAGGGAATGATCGGTGTCACAGTCAGCGCTGTGGAAACTGCGCGTGACCAGCACTCAGTTCAGCAGGGATCTCGTGGTGATGACGAAGTCCAGCTGATGCCAGTGGCGAGACCTTGGATGTCTCCAGGACACTCGGTGACAAGGCTTGGTGGAGAAGAATGTGTTGGTCAGACAGAGGTCATGAAAGGAGCAGAGTTCAAGAAGGCGTTGACCGTTCTCGTTGAGTTTGCCGATGCCGAAGCGGCCAATGCAGCGGGGCCAGGAGTCATGATCTGCCCCTATCCGTGCGTTAAAGTCACCGAGCAGAAACAGGTGCTCCTTGGCAGGGATCTGCTGGATCCTAGTTTCGAGCGCCTCATAGAATGCATCTTTCACCTCAGTTGAAGAGCAGAGCGTCGGAGCATAGGCGCTAAGGATATTAGCTGGTCCAGACGAGGTTATGAGACGGAGAGAGAGGACTCATGGAGTGCCTGAAGACGGCGGTTCAATAGAGGACAGAAGGGCGTTTCGAACAGCGAATCCAACACCGTACAGGCGATGCTCGTCAGGCTCCTGTCCCTGCCAGAAAAACGTATAGTTCTTCTCCTTCAAGCTGCCGCTGCCCGGGAGTCGCGTCTCTTGCAGTGCTGCAATGTCAGTATTGAGCCCCTTCAGCTCGCGGTCGATGATAGCAGTTTTCCTGGCGTCGTTAATTTGCTGGAGGTTGTCAGAGAGGCCAGGACACATTGTTCTGACGTTCCAGGTTGCCAGACTCAGCGCTGGCGGCTTTGGTTTCTTGATATTAGCTGGTGCAGTGATTACAGTCCGTGATTCAGCTTTTGGCCTACACTTCAAGCACCCTTTGAAGTAAGCGGACTGTGACGGGCCAGCACCTTACTGACTGGGGGCTGCCCAGCTAAAGGCGGGCGGTAGCTGGCCAGTGGGACACGACAATCCCTCCCACCGTCGGGAGACAGCCCTAGGTGCCCGAGCTTACGCCAATTTGCTCTGGAATTTTAACCAGTAACTGCGTCTCCCCGTTTTGAGCTGCCGCAGAAGGCGGCACTGGAGTGACATCTCCAGGGCACAGGCCAGGGCAAAGTTGTGGAGAAACTGAGATGCCCAGTTGACAGATCCTCCTTCTCGGCCTTGCTGGTATTGTCCAATGGAAGGGACTAGCCGATACAGTTCGTACCAACTTGGCTACAGGAGTTGCTGGGAGGTCCCGCTACGCGAAGACCAACCGCCTTCGGGGCTCCACTCTGGATTTTCTGTAGGGGTTGTCTCCCTTAGCCTTTGTCACTCCCGTGACGACCACAAGGCAGTGGTGCTATTTGCCCATAGCTGGGGGTTGTTTTGTGTGGCACCAGGGCGTGTCCACATGCCAGTGGGCCTGCGTGCCACACATTTGGGCCCAGCCCAAGGGGGACACACCTCCTCCCTTAATGCGACAGGTTGTACTGGGCTACATCTTACCAGTAGAGGAGAGAGAAAACTTCCTCTCCCACCTGACCTGACAGTACACAGTAACACATACAATACACAGTAACGCATACAATACACAGTAACAGTTACTTTTTTTTCCAACACATACTTCTTTACCTCAGAATCAGTTTCATTACATGTTCAGTCTGCTTGTCATGGCAATCAGCCTTTCACCATACCTTGACAGCACTGCCTTTAGAGCTCATATTGTGTAAAAATCTGAAGGGAGTCAACGTGATATTGGCAGTATTTTCCTTATTTTGGGGTGAATATAAGGTTTGTGGTGTGAGACAGAGGGTAAAAGAGTGAGACTCACTCCCAAAGCGTGACAGTTGGCAACACTGATGTAATGTTGCTAACTGTACACAGTATCTTCGTTAACTGTACACAGTGTTTTAGTGTAATACAGTGGTGTGAAAGTGTTTGCCCCCTTCCTGATTTCTCCTTTTTTTGTATGTTTGTCACACTTAAAGGTTTCAGATCATCAAACAAATTTAAATATTAGACAAAGATAACACAAGTAAACACAAAATGCAGTGTTTAAATGAAGGTGTTTATTATTAAGGGTAAAAAAAAATCCAAACCTACATGGTCTTGTGTGGAAAAAAGTGATTGCCCCTCCTGTTAAAACATAAATTAACTGCGGTTTATCACATCTTTGGAAAGCTGAGTTCAATTTCTCTAGCCACACCCAGGCCTAATTACTGCCACACCTGTTCTCAATCAAGAAATCACTTCAATAGGACCTGCCTGACAAAGTGAAGTAGACCAAAAGATCCTCAAAAGCTAGACATCATGCTGCGAGCCAAAGAAATTCAGGGACAAATGAGAAACAAAGTAATTGAGATCTATCAGTCTGGAAAAGGTTATAAAGCCATTTCCAAAGCTTTGGGACTCCAGCAAACCACAGTGAGAGCCATTATCCACAAATGGCAAAAACATGGAACAGTGGTGAACCTTCCCAGGAGTGCCCTGTCGACCAAAATTACTCCAAGAGCACAGCGATGATTCATCCAAGAAGTCACAAAAGACTCCACAACAACATCCAAAGAACTGCAGGCCTCACTTGCCTCAGTTAAGGTGAGTGTTCATGACTCCACCATAAGAAAGAGACTGGGCAAAAATGGCCTGCATGGCAGAGTTCCAAGACGAAAACCACTGCTGAGCAAAAAGAACAAAAAGGCTCGTCGCAGTTTTGCCAGAAAACATCTTGATGATTCCCAAGACTTTTGGGAAAATACTGTGTGGACTGACGAGACAAAAGTTGAACTTTTTGGAAGGTGTGTGTCCCATTACATCCTGTGTAAATGTAACACAGCATTTCAGAAAAGGAACATCATACCAACAGCAAAATATGGTTGTGATAGTGTGATGGTCTGGGGCTGTTTTGCTGCTTCAGGACCTGGAAGACTTGCTGTGGTAAATGGAACCATGAATTCTGCTGTCTACCAAAAAATCCTTAAGGAGAATGTCCGGCCATCTGTTCGTGACCTCAAGCTGAAGCACACTTGGGTTCCGCAGCAGGACAGTGAGCCAAAACACACCAGCAAGTCAGCCTCTGAATGGCTTAAGAAAACAAAATGAAGACTTTGGAGTGGCCTAGTCAAAGTCCTGACCTGAATCCGATTGAGATGCTGTGGCAGCACCTTAAAAAGGCGGTTCATGCTCAAAAACCCTCTAATGTGGCTGAATTACAATTCTGCAAAGATGAGTGGGCCAAAATTCCTCCACAGCGCTATAAAAGACTCATTGCCAGTTATAGCAAATGCTTGATTGCTGTTGTTGCTGCTAAGGGTGGCCCAACCAGCTACACACGTGGACAAAATTGTTGGTACCCCTCTGTTAATGAAAGAAAAACCCACAATGGTCACAGAAATAACTTGAATCTGACAAAAGTGGTAATAAATAAAAATTCTATGAAAATTAACCAATGAAAATCAGACAATGCTTTTGAATTGTGGTTCAACAGAATTATTTAAAAAAAACAAACTCATGAAACAGGCCTGGACAAAAATGATGGTACCCTTAACTTAAATATTTTGTTGCACAACCTTTTGAGGCAATCACTGCAATCAAACAATTTCTGTAACTGTCAGTGAGACTTGTGCACCTCTCAGCAGGTATTTTGGCCCACTCCTCATGCGCAAACTGCTCCAGTTGTCTCAGGTTTGAAGGGTGCCTTCTCCAGACGGCATGTTTCAGCTGCTTCCACAGATGTTCAATAGGATTTAGATCAGGGCTCATAGAAGGCCACTTTAGAATAGTCCAATGTTTCGCTCTTAGCCATTCTTAGGTGTTTTTAGCTGTGTGTATTGGGTCATTATCCTGTTGCAAGACCCATGACCTGCGACTGAGACGAAGCTGTCTGACACTGGGCAGCACATTTAAGATAAGCCTTTATTAGTCCCACAACGGGGAAATTCCAGGATTGCAACAGCACAGGGATAGCAACACTCAGAGCAACAATCAGAAGGCAAGAAAAAAAAAAACAACAAAAAAAAAACAAGCAAGCAAGAGCAGCTAATATACATATGTACATATTACTATAAAATATATATATACACACACACACACACACACACACAGACACACAGTGCAGAGCATTGTAGCTGGATGGAATAAATATATGAATATATGAACACACAGTGCAGAGCATTGTAGCTAGATGGAATAAATATGTAAATATATAAACACCCACAGTACGGAGCATTGCAGCTAGGTGGAATAAATATGCAAGTATATAAACACACACAGTGCGGAGCAATGTAGCTAGATGGAATAATATGTAGATATATAAAAACACAGTGCGGAGCATTGTAGCTAGATGGAATAAATATATAGATATATAAATATAAACACACCCAGTGCTGAGCATTGTAGCTAGATGGAATAAATATATAGATATATAAATATAAACACACCCAGTGCAGAGCATTGTAGCTAGATGGAATAAATATGTAAATATATAAACACACACAGTGCAGAGCATTGTTGCTAGGTGGGATGAAACAGCATAACCGTCTATTTAGTTATCCTACATGGTATGATTATGTGCCCATACATATTCTCACCCTCCATAGCGACCGGTATGTTCCTAGTTGTATGCCGGAGAGGACCATTGTGTAAGTCTATTGCATCTTTTGCATTAAAAAAAAAACTATTAGTTTGTTACGTCTTTTTGCTATCTCTGCGAGCAGCCCTGCTTAGGTTGTACAGTCTGACAGCCGTTGGTAGGAAGGACCTACGAAACCTCTCGGTTGTGCACCTGGGATGATGTAGTCTGCTGCTAAATGAGCTCCTCAGTGCATCCAGTATGTCCTCTAGAATACCTTGATAGTCTTGAGATTTCGTTGTACCCTGCACAGATTCAAGACATCCTGTGCCAGATGCAGCAAAGCAGCCCAGAACATAACAGAACCTCCTTCATGTTTCACAGTAGGGACAGTGTTCTTTTCTTGGTATGCTTCATTTTCGCGTCTGTGAACATAGAGCTGATGTGCCTTACCAGAAAGTTGCAGTTTTGTCTCGTCTGTCCATAGGACATTCTCCCAGAAGCTTTGTGGCTTGTCAACATGCAGTTTGGCAAATTCCAGTCTGGCTTTTTTATGATTTGTTTTCAACAGTGCTGTCCTCCTTGGTCGTCTCCCATGAAGTCCACTTTGGCTCAAACAACGATGGATAGTGCGATCTGACACTGATGTACCTTGACCTTGGAGTGCACCATGAATGTGTTTAGAGGTTGTTCTGGGCTCTTTTGTTACCATTTGTATTATCCGTCTCCTCCTGCGGCCACGTCCAGGGAGGTTGGCTACAGTCCTGTGGATCTTAAATTTCTGAATAATATGTGCAACTGTAGTCACAGGAACATCAAGCTGCTTGGAGATGGTCTTATAGCCTTTACCTTTAACATGCTTGTCTATAATTTTCTTTCTAATCTCCTGAGACAACTCTATCCTTTGCTTCCTCTGGTCCATGTTTAGTGTGGTACACACCATGTCACCAAACAGCACAGTGACTACTTGTCACCCTTTAAATAGGCCAACTGACTGATTACAAGTTTGTAGACACCTGTGATGTTAATTAGAGGACACATCTTGGTTGAACATGTCCCTATGGTCACATTATTTTCAATCTTTTCTAGGGGTACCATCATTTTTGTCCAGGCCTGTTTCATGAGTTTGTTTTTTAAAGTAATTCTTTTGAACCACGATTCAAAAGCATTGTCTGATTTTCATTGGTTAATTTTTTATAGAATTTTTATTTATTACCACTTTTGTCAGATTCAAGTTATTTCTGTGACCATTGTGGGTTTTTCTTTCATTAACAGAGGGGTACCAACAATTTTGTCCACGTCTGTATCAGGTTTAGGGGGCAATCAGTTTTTCACACGGGGCCATGTAGGTTTGGATTTTTGTTTCCCTTAATAATAAACACCTTCATTTAAAAACTGCATTTTGTGTTTACTTGTGTTATCTTTGTCTAATATTTAAATTTGTTTGTTCTGAAACATTTAAATGTGACAAACAGAGAAAAAATGAGAAATCAGGAAGGGGGCAAACGCTTTTTCACACCACTGTATTTTTTTTTCCACAATATCTTTATTGAACCTTTTTTTTTTTTTTAACAAACATGATACAAACAATCAAACACTAACACTAAAGTACTACAAAAAAAAAAAATGCACTAAAAACACCAACAACCACCAACAAAATCAAGTCTTCAACAATGCTCCTCTGTTTAGTCTAGACAATCCAATACATAAGTATACATATTATGTTCACCAGTTTGGAATTTACAAGGTCCACACACATCATTCACCTTCTTCTTCAAGAGTTATGTTTAAATTTTTTACATAATCAATAAAAGGTCTCCATATATTCTCAAACACAATTTCCTTTGATTTCAGTATATATGTTATTCTTTCTAATGGAAGGTTTGTTAACATCTGTCTTAACCACTGAGTCACATCTGGTCTATGAGTCTTTTTCCATAATAGTGCAATACATTTTTTGGCATTAAGCAAACTGAGGTCTATGAATGTTCTTTCACTTTTATTAAAATTATGCTTTTCTGGGTACAGACCCAACAAAAACAGTTTAGGATTCAATATGATTTGTTTTGAGATTATTTTTTCAATTGTTACCCTCACCTCTTCCCAAAACATTCTTATTAATTTACATTCCCATAAACAATGAAATAGGGTTCCTTTACTTTCCATGCATTTTGTGCATGTATCTGGTATATTTTTGTTGTATCTATTTAACTCCTCCGGTGTAACATACATCCGCATTAACCATTTGAAATGTATCAATTTAAGGCGTGCATTTATTGATTTGGTTTGAGCTTCTGTACAAGCCAATTCCCATTGTTCCTCTGAAATTTCAATTTGCAGATCTTCTTTCCAGTAGTTTAATCTTTTCAGTGAATTTTCACTTGAAGATAGTGTCAATGAGTTATAAAACTCTGAAATAATACCCTTTCTTTTACTATCTTTCATCATCATTTTTTCCAAGGATGAATAAATAGGTCGAGTGAGAGCTTTATTTTGATTTGATCGAATAAAGTTTCTAAGTTGAAGATATTTAAAAAAATGTGTTCTATTGAGATTAAATTTGATCCTCAGCTCTTCAAAAGACATTATGTTGTCTGCACATGGCAAATATAAATCCTGAATCTTTTGTATCCCTTTTAAATTCCATACTTTAAATACAGCGTCCGCTCTCCCTGGTTTAAAATATTGATTACCCCATATTGGACTAAATTGTGACAATAACTGTGGTTCTTTTAAATAGTTTTTAGCTTCACACCATATTTTGATCATATGCTTTACAAATGGATTTTTAACTTGTTTTTGTAATTTTTTTGCCGAATCTGAGTATATGAATATGGGAAGAGGTAAAGGTAAATTGTATGATTCCATTTCAGTCCAGTGAGGGAGATCATTTGATGAAAAATAATATGTCATAGACCTCAGTTGTGCCGACCAATAATACAACATAAAATTTGGACATTTCAGACCTCCACGATCAAATGGTAAATATAATAAAGACAAACGTAATCTAGCCCTCCTGTTGTTCCATATAAATTCCACTAACTTTTTTTTTATTCTTGAGAATAGATCTAAAGGTGGTGATAAGGGAATGTATTGAAATAAATAAAGTATTTTAGGTAAAATATTACTTTTAAGTATATTGATTCTCCCGATCATCGACATTGGTAGTGACATCCATCTCTGAGTTAACTCATTGATATCTGACATTAAGGCTTCATAGTTGACACTGGCGACTGATTCTAGCTTAGGCATAATTTGGATTCCTAAATATTTAAACTGATTTACAACATTGAATTGATTTACCTCAGGGGCTGGGTAATTTCTCTGGGTCTCATTTAGCATTAATATTGAAGATTTAGTTTTATTTATTTTATATCCTGATATTTCCCCAAAATTCTTTATTAAATTCAACAAGGTTGGAATTGATTTTTTTAGATTCGACATAAACAAAATTATATCATCGGCGTACAGGGAGATTTTATGTTCTGTTGGTCCAACTTTAATTCCATTTATTTGTGAATGTAAACGTATCGCTATCGCTAAAGGTTCAATTGCCATAGTAAACAGTAAAGGTGAAAGTGGACAGCCTTGTCGACATCCTCTATTGATTTTTATTGGTTTTGAGATATTGTTATTTGTTAGGATTTCTGCTGTAGCATTATTGTATATTATTTGAACCCATTTTATGAAATTATTTCCAAGTCCAAACCTTTGTAGGACTTCAAAAAGAAAGGGCCATTCAACTCTATCAAAGGCCTTTTCGGCGTCCAATGATAGGAGAGCTGTATCCGGTGCTTCTTTATTAAAATAAATAATATTAAATAGTCTTCTTACATTATGGAAGCCTTGTCTACCCTTTATAAAGCCATTCTGATCTCGATTAATAATATTTGGTAAAATTTCTTGTATTCGTCTTGCTAAAATTTTACAGATTATCTTAAGGTCGGCGTTTAATAGGCTTATTGGTCTCATATTTTCACATTTATTAGAGGGCTTACCTGGTTTTGGCAGCAGTATAATTAAGGCATTATTTATGTATGATGGTAAATTATTATTTTGAAATGCTTCTAAAACCATTTCCAAAAAAGGTTTTATTAATTTATTCTTAAATTTTTTATAAAGGTCAACTGGAAACCATCTGGTCCTGCACTTTTTCCTGATTTCATATTATCAATGGCTAGCCCAACTTCTTCTTGACTAATTTTAGACTCCAATATCTCCCTGTTTTCATTTGGAATACACAGTATAGATAGTTTGTTCAAAAACCCATTTAGTTTTGTTAAATCAGGTTCATTTTTGGTATCATGTAATTTTTCATAGTAATCTCTAAAGGCTCTATTAATTTCTAAAGGATCTATAACTACCTGTCCATTACTTATAATACTGGTTATTGGTGTTTTAATTTCCAATTGTTTAATCTGCCATGCTAATAATTTTCCTGATTTTTCACCTTGTTCATAAAAAGATTGTTTCAATCTTAGAAGACTCGAGGCAGCTCTATTCGCTGATTTTTTGTCGTATTCAGCTCTCAAAATCAGTAATTCATTCTCCAACCTTGGATCTCTTCCTGCATACACTTTTTCCTGAAGACTTTTTATTTTATGTTCCAATTTAGCTCTCTCCTCTCGAGTCTTCTTAGATTTTGATCCTGTATAACTAATAATATGTCCCCTAATAAAAGCTTTGAAAGCCTCCCACTTTACACATGCTGATGTTTGTGTAGTATTGATGTCAAAGAACTCGTCTATCTGTTTTTCTATATACTTGACAAATTCCTCATCCTGAAGCCATTTATGCTGAAATTGCCATCTGCCTGATTCCTTTGTCAATTTTTTATCTACATATATTAGACAACAGGGTGCATGATCAGAGATCACAATGTTATCATAAAAGCAGTTTTGAATCTTGGACCTTAATTCTGTGGAAATCAAAAAATAATCAATACGTGAGAATGTCTTGTAGGTACTGGAATAACAAGAATAGGCTTTAACTTGTGGTTTCATTTCTCTCCATATATCTAACAATCTCAATTCTTTCATAAAATGATTAATAGTCATCCTACATCCAATGTGCGTACAATCCAGTCCTGTTGATCTATCCACACCTGGATTCAATGTACAATTAAAATCCCCTGCTATTATATGTTGCCCTGTAAGTGATGATAAGATGAGAAATAAATTAGCAAAGAACTTCTGATCATCTATATTGGGACCATATAAGTTCACAAGATTTATATTTTCTAATAGCAAAGAACCTTGAATGATTACATATCTTCCAAATTTGTCTCCAATTACATTTTTCACTTGAAAAGGAACTGATTTATGTATGAGAGTCATAACTCCCCTGGCTCGGGATGAAAATGAAGAGGTGAATACACTTCCCTGCCATCTACTCCTAATTCTTTTAACATCCTCCTCTATCAGATGAGTTTCTTGTAAAAACACAATTCTTGAACCCATGTCCTTTATTTTATTCATAACTTGTTTAAGTTTTTTTAAATTTTGTAGACCTCTGCAATTCCATGAAGTTAAATTAAGATTAACACTTTGGTCCATGATCAATAGAGAGTTTGGGATTACCTTGCAGTGTAAACATGCTCATACAGAGAAGCAAAAACATGAGTGGTTGAACATTCATCCTACAAACTACACACAAACAAATTTCCCCTTCCCACACTTGTGGCAAACCCCCCAAAATCAAAAGAAAAATTCTGTCTCCCGATATAGCCATCGACCGTTCCACACCCACGGGGAACAGCCTAAGCCACTCCTTCTTCATCCTCCCAATCACCCTAACTCTACTGCTTTTAATGACGTAACATTAACTCTCCTCTGTAGTTTTCCAACTTAACTCCAAAATTTTTAACAACTTTGTACATCATAGTTTTTTTTTTTGTTTTGTTTTGTTTTTGTTTTGTTTTTTTAATATATAATACAATCTATATTTTGTAAACTTACTATTTACTTCAAGTCAGTCAGATGCCTGTGCAAATGCTTAATTATTCTACCTTATATTTTGTTCATGCTTAGCTCCCACCAGTCTCTTCTTCTTCTTTGATCTTTTTGATGAACTCCTGCGCCTCCTCTGGGGTCTTGAAGATGTGGGTTCTGCCCTCATACGTGGTCAGCAGTCTCGCAGGATAGATTACACCATGACGAATCCCAAGGTTGCGCAGCTCCTTACGTACGGGATCAAACTGCTTCCTCAATTGCTGGATTCCTGTGGCCAAATCTGGGTAGAACCGCACCTGCTGGTCCTGGTGTTTAATCTCTCCTTTAGCACGTGCAGCGTTGAAGATCTTCATCCTGTCTCTGTTGCTAAGAAACTTCATAATTAAGGTCCTCGGCGGTCCCTTATCTCTCCGTGGGCCAATGCGATGTGCTTTTTCCAGAACCACTGCTGATTGCAACTCCTCGCTGCCCAGCACCTCCGGAATCCACTTTTCCAGAAAGGAACATACGTCCCGACCTTCTGATTCCTCTGGAAGACCCACCAGCCTCAAATTATTCTGTCTCGACCGAGATTCCAAATCCAAAATATTATCTTCCAGAGATTTATTTTTTTTTTCCAAAGTGCGCACCTTTAATTGAAGACGGGTGACGTCATCTTCAGCACTAGCGAGACGGAGCTCCATCTGCGCCGTTCGTTCTACACAGTCACCCAATTCCTTTCTTATTCCTTCCAACGCTGTCATAATCCCATCAAATCTAGAGGAAAAGTCCGCTCTCATTGAACTCATGGCAGCCATCAGCGCATCTGCGCCTCCCCGCGCAGACATCGCACCGTTGCCAGCCTCCTCCGCCATATATGGAGTTTTGTTTGCTGCGTCACAGACCTGAAAGTCCGTTAATTTGGACTGTTTCGGCGGCTCGCTTTTTCCTTTTCCTGGTTTTCCAGCCTTAGGCTTCGCCGACATATCCTCGCCCAAATGCTGAGATACGTTCTGTCCCAAATGAGAGAGTTATTTGCCGATTTTTTTTTCTCCAGGAGCAGAGCAGAGCGAGACACGTCCGTCCTACGTGGCAGCCATAACCGGAAGTCCACACCACTGTATTTAGTAAATATAATTTACTAATCCAGTGGGAAATATTAAAAAAAGACCTACTAAATCCCTCACGCCCATTTGATTTTGATGGCTCGATCATATAAAATCATAAACTTTAGAAGTAGCCCAGAAAACTGTGGATTGTATTGTGAACTCAAAATAACAATAAAAAATTTAGCTTTTGGACACTGCTTTGCTTTTTTTCTCAGCACCGTTAATGATGTCATCGTAATGAGACAGTAAGACGTAACAGAATAACAGTGTTAATAAGTGAATACCCGCATATATTTTGTAGTAAATATAAAATCAAGTCTATTTTGCTGTATTAATAAATAAAACACCTTAAGGTAGTTTATGTTGTGATGTGAAGCTCTCTTCTGACTGCTTCTTTGGGTGCGCATTGCATTATGGGATATGTAGGCTAATGTAGCATCCATTGGTTGTACTTTTCACAATACATTGTGGGATTTTTTGAGTGCACTAAATAGGTTCCGCCGGACCGGCGGCGCCACACGAGTTGGCTGCCTGTTGCAACTGCCCTTTTCTTATCTTCCTTCTTCTTTCTACACCTTTCACTCTATATATATATCACGATCACACAGATCGCCCCAAGGGTCTCCCGAGTCGGCGGACGGAGCCACTGTTTGCAGCGGGAGACGATACAGCAGGGAAGAGTTAGCTAGCTCCAACCGCCACCCGGTGCTAGCGGAGAAGCTCGACATGCCGAGGAACTGTGGCGAAAACGACGCGGGTGCCGGGCTGGAGTTTAGGCGGCGTGCAAGAAATATAAGACAGAATAATAAAGACCGATGGCAAGAACCAAGCAGACCGCCCGTAAATCTACTGGAGGAAAAAGCCCCCCAGGAAGCAGCTAGCCACCAAGGCTGCTCGAAAAAAGCGCTCTGGCTACCGGCGGAGTGAAGAAGCCTCACCGTTACAGGCCCGGTACCGTGGCTCTGAGAGAGATCCGTCGCTACCAGAAATCCACGGAGCTGCTCATCCGTAGGCTGCCCATCCAGCGCCTGGTGAGGGAGATCGCTCAGGACTTCAAGACCGACCTGCGCTCCAGAGCTCCGCCGTCACGGCTCTGCAGGAGGCCAGCGAGGCCTACCTGGTGGGTCTCTTCGTGGACAGCAACCTGTGCGCCATCCACGCCAAGAGGGTCACCACCATCATGCCCAAAGACATCCAGCTGGCCCGCCGCACCCGCGGAGGGAGAGAGAGCTTAGACTTACCGCTGCACATTCACCAACCACAATGCTCGGCACTGTGTGTCTATATATATATACAGTATATATATATATTTATAGTAATATGTACATATGTATACTAGCTGCTCTTGTTTTTTTCTTGCCTTCTGAGTGTTGCTATCCCTGTGCTGTTGCAATCCTGGAATTTCCCCATTGTGGGACTAATAAAGGCTTATCTTATCTTATCTTATAGTGAACGAAATTATCATTTAAGATTTCAAACAGGATTACAAAATGGCTTATTCACAATATAGGGTGCTATGTAGGGAACAAGTTAACATTTCCAACACAGCGAGGAAGTTAGCTGTTAGCTGACGCTAGCTGAAGAGACGAATTCAAAATAGTTGCTTAATGTAATCTACATTTCAAATGTACACATTTTATTACATTGTATTACAGCAATTTTTTTGTATTACAGCAGTACTCCAGCAAATTGATTTGAACATCCAGAATTAAATAAAATGACGAGATTGATCATGTGATTAAGATGGGTGTATTGATACTCAAATATCGATACTTCGATACATGATACCACCATGTTAATACAAAACGTGCAAAAAAAAAAAAAAAAAAAAAAATTGTTTTCACGTCTAAGAGTTTTAAGCATTAAATTTATGCGTGAAAATGGTGAAAAAACAGCCCAGCCATATTTTAAAGATGGTCTGCCATGTTACATGATTATGGCAGTCTATCAGATGCTAGAGCCGAAGACTCACTGTGCAGCCAAGCACTGACTCCCGCGCAGAGTGAGCTTAGCAGCGTTGCGGGCAGCAGAAGAAGTATTACTTCTGAAATGTTACACCATCCAAATTCTATGGTGATACCAAGCAGCATAATATTGAAAAATAAACAAAATAAGCACTATTTACTGGAGTGGTGGCCTAGTGGCAGAGGTCATGGGTTCAAGGCCCGGCCAGGTCATACCAAAGAGCATAAAAAAATGGTACTTTGCGCCCTGTAGCTTGGTGCTCAGCATAATAGAATGGGGGAAAGAAAAATTGTAACCCAAGGACAACAGATGGAAATTAGCCACTGGCAGGTGGAATTACAAGAAGGCCAACTGGGTGCGCTTCTCAACACTGGTGGACTGGTACTCTGCTGAGATCTGTCACAAGCAGCAGAACCTCAACGAGAAAGTCAGGGTGCTGAACCATGCTATTCTGAAGGCTGCAAATGAATCTATACCTCGGGGAGCCAGAAAGAACTATAGGCCTTACTGGACAGAGGAGCTCCAGCAGCTTGAAGACAGTGTGGCAGAGGCAAGGGAAAAAGTAGAAGCAGATCCTATAGTAGAAAACAACATTGCCCAGAAGGCAGCCACTGCAAAACACAGGCAGACCTTTATACAGGAAGCTCGAAAGAGATGGCAAGAAAAGACAGAGCAGCTCAACTTGGACAAGGATGGCAACAAGCTTTGGAAACTGGCTCAAGCCCTCAACGACGAGAACAGCAAAAGCTCGCCGATCACAGTACAGGCAGATCAAGATCAGAAGATCAGATATATCAGAACTGCTGACTGGCAAGAAAGCAGCAGACCATTTCATCAACCAGTATGCAAAGACGAGCCACCTTCAGATTCCACCAGAGAGAAGAAAGGATGTCAGAGGAGCCCAGCGAGTTCATCAGAACGCACAGATAGAACCAGTGATGAACTCGCCATTCATTCTGAAGGAGCTGGAGGATGCAGTGTCAACACTGAAGCTGAAAAAAGCCCCTGGATCTGACAAGATCACAAATGAAATGTTGCTGAACCTTGGCCCCAAAACCAAGAAGAAACTTCTGCAGTTGTTCAACGACAGTTGGAGATCAGGGACTGTGCCTCAGATCTGGAGAGAAGCCATGATGATTCCAGTGCACAAAAAAGGCAAAGATAAGTTGAAGGCTGAAAGCTATCGCCCCATAAGCCTTACAAGCTGCATAGGAAAGCTGCTAGAGCGTCTCATCAACACCAGACTCATGTGGCACTTGGAAGGAAAACAACACATCGGCCCAGAGCAAGCAGCCTTCAGGCAGAACCGGTCTACAGAGGATCAAATAACATACATCTCTCAAGCCATAGAAGATGCTTTCCAAGAAAAAAAGCACACCCTCGCTGTGTGGATTGACCTAGAAAAGACGTTTGACAAGGTATGGAAAGACGGCCTCAAGCTGAAACTGCGCCAGTGCAGTGTCGCTGGGCGCATGTACAAGTGGGTCGCCCAATACCTGCACAACAGAAGAGCCAGAGTCCAGGTCAGACAGTACTCCAGCAAGAAGATGGTGTTGAGGGAAGGAGTCCCACAAGTTGGAGTGCTCTCCCCAACACTCTTCCTTGTATTTATCAAGGACATCATCCAGAGTTTGCCAAGGAACGTACAAGGTGCCGTCTACGCTGATGACCTAGCCCTCTGGTGCAGTGAGGAAAGCATCGCGACAGCAAACTACAGACTGCAGCAAGTTCTCCGGCTGATAGAGGCATGGACCAAGTCATGGCTTTTGAGCTTAAATGAGAGGAAGACTACATACACCGTCTTCACCCTGTCCACCCAACCCTAGAATGTGAAACTGCAGATCAACTCCCATGAGCTCCAGGCTGAATATGCACCCACATACCTCGGGATCACCATGGATCGCAGACTGACTTGGAAGAACCAGCTGCACAAGAACCAGGCAAGAGCAAAGATCAGGATGGACCTAATGAAGAAACTGTCAGGAACAGACTGGGGTGCAGACCAGGGTGTCCTGAAGAAGCTCTATGTGGGGAGGATTTGGCCTGTTCTGGAGTATGGCATGGCAGCAACCTCAACGGCTGCCAAAAGCAACACTGAGAAGCTGGACAGACTCCAAAACCAAGCCATGCGAATGAGGACAGGAGCCATGTGCAGTACCCCTATCAAAGCGCTGGAGACAACAACAGGCCTTGCACCACTGGAAGACAGAAGAAACGTCAAGGTACTGACCTAGGCCGCCAAATTCAAAAGACTGGAAAACCATCCCATGAAGGACAGACTGAGCAAGCCAACAAAAGGGAGACTTAAGAGATCAAGCTTCATCCACCAGAGCAGTACACTTGAAAGGAGAGACCCAGAACTGATGGACCACATACCCACACCAATACCACCCATAGCATCTGTTCCCTCCTGGAACCGACAGAACTTCCCAGCCATACGCACAGACATATCGGGCATTGGGAAGAAAGGAACACAGTCAGACCAAGAGAGGAAGTCGCTGGTCCTGGAGTTCATTCGGTCTGCCTACCCTGAAGAGCAGTGGACTCACATCTACACAGATGGCTCTGCCATGGAAGCAACCAGGAATGGAGGAGGCGACGTGTACATCAGGTACGCTGACGAGGAGACCCACATTCCCATTGCAACTGGAAAGTACTCCACCAATTTCAGGGCTGAGGCAGAGGCCCTGAGAACAGCAGTGGCCCACGTCAGGGAACATCAAGACAAGGCACACAAGCGGGTCGTCATCTTCACTGATGCCCTCTCTGTCTTGGATGCACTTCAGGACCCCCAACGCAAAGAACTGAATGAACTCGCCCTCACTCTGTCTCAACTAGCAACACAGGCAAACGTATCACTCCAGTGGATTCCTGCCCACTGTGGAGTCTATGGAAATGAGACGGCTGACAGACTTGCTAAGGAAGGTGGGCAGCAAGACCAGGAAGACAGGCAGGTCTCTTACAGCGAGGAGAAAACCATTATTAAGGCCCTGTCTCACAAGAAGTGGCAGCAGCAACACCCAAACTTCTGCAAGGATGACAACTACTACAGTCTGAGCAGGGCTGACCAAGTCGTTCTGTTCAGACTCCGAACTGGACATAACAGAATGCATGCTCACATGCACCAGAAACCAGAAAGTTGGACAGTCGGACAGATGCCCATGTGGTACTGCCCAAATGACCAGCGAACACCTCCTCCAAGACCACGCTGCACTCAGACAAGCTCCGTGGCCTGACCCCACATTGCTGAACCAAAAGCTGCACAGGGACCTCCGCAGGACGGCAGCATTCGTCAGGGCAGCTGGTGTGACCATCTAGCATTCGACGAAGAAGAAGAAGAAGCCACTGGCTACAATCTGGCAAGTTTGCATTGGATGATGTCATTGTTCGTCAACTTGCACTGTCCTTTACAAACAGCAATTTAAAAAAAAAAACTTTCAGTTTGTAAAATGATAGTGTAAAAATAAAATGAATAAATACATAATAAAATAAACTAAACATTGCATTGTGAAAAAATTACACATACAGTGTATACTGCTTGGTATTACTGTAGAATTTTGGCTGAATAGTGAAACGTATAGGCTGTGTGTCCACCAAACATGTTTTTCTGCTGTGGGAGACTATTTTCTGTTCATTCTCTATGTAGTCCAGCGTTTACCGCGCTGAGCACCCTCGGTGCTGAAACGCTTTTGACGGTGGCCATTTTTTGTCGCGGCACTCGGTGTTGAAAAAATTTCAACTTTTCAGACTGCAGCTGAGCTCGTCAATGTCAGACCTTTCTAAGCAGCCAATCAGAATTAAGGAAGGGCGGGAAATAGGACACCGGTACAGTCTGTACTCAGACTCCTGTTTTCTGTGTCATCATATTTTGCACCTAGAGCTGCTACCAGTGCTAAAACATGTTTCCTGTCCATTGTATTTAGAGACTACTATTAAAAAACAAGTAGAAAGTCTGACCACAGGAAAAGCGGAAGTGCTGAGCTGTGAGTGACAAGCTGTTGCTGCGATACAGGGCACAGACTTTTTTTTCCAGAGCGCAACTCACAAACGCTTAAAAAAAAAAAAGACATTCAGGGCAGTCGGGTGACAAAAAACGCATTTGGTGGACACGCAGCCATAAGAAGTAAAAAATACTTGATTCCAGTTGACTTGACTCAGCTTTCATGCAGCTTACTTACCTGCCAGGATGACTGAGAATCTTCATCAAATTAAGAAATTTAATTAATTTTGCATTCATTTTAAGTCTTAATTATTTTTATTATCATTGAAAAAAGGTCATTTTATTTTTATTTACTTTAGAAAATGAGAGAACGTTATCACTTACAAATGGGTACTTAAAAACACACTGGTACAAACTCAAAAACACACACAGCTCAACTACCATTTTGCTCTCCTTTTCATTACTCCGCATAAAGTGAAGGCATTTAAAGATTTTTTTTAATTTGTTTTTTATTTTTATTTACTTTACGCAGAGCTACCAGAGAACTGATCCCCCACTGTAGCTTTCACTAGCTACAGTAGCTGTGTGACCTAGGGTCCCGAAATGGAGATAGGCACTGCCTTACGCCAAAACGTCATTGGCATGGAAATAACTTAATTAACTTTATTTACTTTGCTCATTTTTCTATTTTATTATCATTTTATAAGCATTTCTTTCAGGTATTTATTTTCATGAGTTTTATTCGTATTTCATATTGCCCTTGCAATAAAGTTGTTAATGAAACTGCAATGATGTGATTTTCCTTTAAGGGGCAAAAAGTATTTGTATCTTATTGAAGGAAAAGTCCCATAAATTAATGGTGTCGCATCAAAAGGAAAAATGCTGGTATCATCCTTCCCTCACATGATGTGCTAAAAATCATCCGAGCGGAATTGTTATTACACACTTTAAGTTCCGCTATAACCAGAAGTGTTGTTGGGGAAGGGGTTAATTAACATTAATATTGTTTAATCCGTTAATAGAAGTACTGTAATTAATTGTGTTAATATTCCCAGCACTAAAAAAATACAGATATACTTTTTTATATCTTCAATCATGGACTGTAGAACGCAGTGACTTTTGATCGAACCATAAAATTCTCCACCACCAGGCTGTCACAGCATTGCATTGAGACATTAATTTCTTAATACAAATAAATTTTAAAGAATTCAAACACTGTGTCTCTTTAAGGGCTGCTGAAAAACCATCTCTGTCTGTCATTGGGTTTGATGAAATCCTTTGCAATGCCCAGCAAATCCACTGTTGCCAAGATGTAGATTCACATCTACTGTCTTAAAAAATTTCACTTGAGCTCTAGTTTGTTTTCTCCTTCATAGTGCAGTTTATTTTGTCTAGTGAGATCACAGTATTTGCACTTTGGTGCGTACCAAATAAACCAGACCGAGACCCACAAAATGAGGTGGTCTTGATCTGACTCAACTAGTGAACTCTCGTGGGGCCTCCAGGTGAAACAGGAAACCAAACTGAAACAAGACCCATAGCTATGAACTCCATTACTGATGGATCTATGTTGTCTCGATATAAGTCTTTGGTGACTCCAGTGTATTGACACATTGTTTTGAAACTGTTGCTTTGCTTCATTTTTACCCCTCAGCCTCTCAAGCCTGAAGGGGTATCGTCGTCACCCCATTGGGTGGATGGGCTGGAGCAGCAACGGTTGCGTCAACACCTGCCATGTGAACATGATAATTGGAGAAAGAAATGATGTGGGCTTTAATTGATACCATGGGTGTATCTATGAAAAATCTCAGATGAGTTTGAATTTGGGTGACCTCTGACCTTCAGATCGAGGTCAGAAATTAACTTTTCCAAAATCTTGTGAATGTGATAACTAGACAAAGAAATAATATGGCCTTTTCAAATTAATATTGTAACTAAGCGTGTTTTCACAATTGAAAATCTATATCAAAGTCCAGACTAAAGTTTTTATTTTGTAACAGTTTATATGTAACACCCACTTGTGTGTAACACCTCTTTGCAGCACTTAAGGTGTGTAATACTACTTTAGGTGTACAATCTTGTACCCTTGTGGTAGTGTTGGGTTATGGCAGTGTAGTTACCTTTAACTCTACTACCTGGATGGAAGGGACAATTGGGCCAGATCAGACAGACCCCAGGTTCGTAGGAGCCCGGAAGACACAACAATAGAAAACTCACACACATGGTGTATGGAACTTGCAACTATATACAGTGGGGCAAAAAAGTATTTAGTCAGCCACCAATTGTGCAATTTTTCCCACTTAAAAGATGAGAGAGGTCTCCAATTTTCATCATAGGTATACCTCAACTATGAGAGACAAAATGAGAAAAAAAAAATCCAGAAAATCACATTGAAGGATTTTTAATGAATTAATTGGTAAATTCCTCTGTAAAATAAGTATTTGGTCAATCCCAAAAGTTCATCTCAATACTTTGTTATATACCCTTTGTTGACAATGACAGAGGTCAAACGTTTTCTGTAAGTCTTCATAAGGTTTTCACACACTGTTGCTGGTATTTTGGCCCATTCCTTCATGCAGATCTCCTCTAGAGCAGTGATGTTTTGGGGCTGTCGCTGGGCAACACAGACTTTCAACTCTCTCCAAAGATTTTCTATGCGGTTGAGATCTGGAGACCGGCTAGGCCACTCCAGGACCTTGAAATGCTTCTTACGAAGCCAGTTCTTCGTTGCCCGGGCGGTGTGTTTGGGATCATTGTCATGCTGAAAGACCCAGCCACGTTTCATCTTCAATGCCCTTACTGATGGAAGGAGGTTTTCACTCAAAATCTCATGATACATGGCCCCATTCATTCTTTCCTTTACACTGATCAGTCGTCCTGGTCCCTTTGCAGAAAAACAGCCCCAATGTATGATGTTTCCACCCCCATGCTTCACAGTAGGTATGGTGTTCTTTCTCCTCCAAACACGACAAGTTGAGTTTTCATCAAAAAGTTCTATTTTGGTTTCATCTGACCATATGACATTCTCTCAATCCTCTTCTGGATCATCCAAATGCTCTCTAGCAAACTTCAGACGGGCCTGGACATGTACTGGCTTAAGCAGGGGGACACGTCTGGCACTGCAGAATTTGAGTCCCTGGCGGCGTAGTGTGTTACTGATGTAGCCTTTGTTACTTTGGTCCCAGTTCTCTGCAGGTCATTCACTAGGTCCCCCCGTGTGGTTCTGGGATTTTTGCTCACTGTTCTCATGATAATTTTGACCCCACGGGGTGAGATCTTGTGTGGAGCCCCAGATCGAGGGAGATTATCAGTGGTCTTGTATGTCTTCCATTTTCTAATAATTGCTCCCACAGGTGATTTCTTCACACCAAGCTGCTTACCTATTGCAGATTCAGTCTTCCCAGCCTGGTGCAGGTCTACACTTTTGTTTCTGGTGTCCTTTGACAGCTTTTTGGTCTTGGCCATAGTGGAGTTTGGAGTCTGACTGTTTGAGATTGTGGACAGGTGTCTTTTATACTGATAACGAGTTCAAACAGGTGCCATTAATACAGGTACCGAGTGGCGGACAGAGGAGCCTCTCAAAGAAGAAGTTACAGGTCTGTGAGAGCCAGAAATCTTGCTTGTTAGTAGGTGACCAAATACTTACTTTACTGAGGAATTTACCAATTAATTCATTAAAAATCCTTCAATGTGATTTTCTGGATTTATTTTTTTTCCCTCATTTTGTCTCTCATAGTTGAGATATACCTATGATGAAAATTGAAGACCTCTCTCATCTTTTAAGTGGGAGAACTGGCACAATTGGTGGCTGACTAAATACTTTTTTGCCCCACTGTATATTTCAAAGTTATGTACACATAAACACAGGTAGAGCGCTGATCACAATAATAATTCAATAATAAAAGAACATACAATCCATCCAAAATATATTCACAATATGTACAGTTCTTTGGTATCAGTTCCAGGTGACCAGTTGGGTCACTTTTACCAGTCAGTTAGGTTCGGGCAAGGCTCGCCATCCAGATCTGGAGTTCACGGTTTCTTGGTCCAGGAATCAGGAAACCAAAAAAAAAAAAACCTGACCTATAAAATAGGTCAGAACAAGAATTAAGCTATAATTTATAGCTTGTTACATCAATGTCAAATAGTTCTACATAGTACAACAATAGTTCAAATTCCTTAAATCACCAAATGTGCATAAAATAAACACATTCTACTATCTCCATTTATCAATATGGTACCATAACGATGAGTAAAGTGCATTTGGAACACTTGACATCACAGTAATAATTGTGCAGTGTGCTGCACCAAGTTAGTATATCAGCTAGCACAACAATTTATCACAAATTTGCACTTTAAAACACATATAAACCACAGGTTCAACATTCACCATTAAGTAGCAATCAATGGCCAGGGAACTGGGACCTTTGCTAACCGTTACAGCTTTGAAAAATGCCTTTTTCTGATGAAAAAACTAGCCGAAATTAGAATCGGCGGTTAGCATTTCAAGCTAGTGATTAGCATTTCCCATACACACTAAATGGCACTTACCAAGCTAAGTGACACGTGCGTCATGGGGTTCCCGTGCTCAACGTGCATTTACAGCCTTTGGATCCAAATCTTAAAATTTAACAAATGGGGCATTAGAATTTGATAATACAGCAATGTCTCATTGCAGATGTTTGTTCAGACTTACGAATCTCAAGTTTTATCCGAGACAAAGACTGCTATTAGCACGTTAACGTCGCCATATCATCAAGGACCGTCTCTCTCTCTCTCTTGGTCGGTGTCTTTCGGCGTCTGGCGTGACTGAGCCAAAAAATGCAAGTCATACCCAGACTCGGAGAGAGAGCGCTTAACCCATTGGCTGGCGCTGCCAAACAACAGCGCAGCCATTGGTTGCTCAAAATACCAAATAAAAACATTTGGAACTTTATCAAAACTCCCCAGAAAATGTTCCCTACTGTTTTATGAATATATATTTATTTAAATATTCATCTTTAAATTATTTACTCCCATTGTGAAATGGGTGTTTTTCTTTTTAAAAGCGGTATAGACGCTGCTGTTAGCAAGTGTGCTACTCATTGTCGGAGGTGTTTAGGTGTTTCTGTAGCTCTGGACACATTGATAACCACACTTTAAGTGGAAACTGGTTCAGGCTCCATCATATTAGTTGGTCAACTAGTTTAACGAGGCTAGAATATTATTCAGGTATTATATTTGCCCTTCTCATCAGCCGTGATGATTTGCAGCTGGCATTGCTCCTCCAATCTTTCAATACTGTGCATCACATCCCCTCCGAAAATATCTGGTAAGTTTCCACATTTTTAATGTTTTTATTTTAATTCACTATGTCGCAAACAGACCATATTAAATTAGTTAAAATCTGGATCTCTTCTTCTCTCCAAGTCATACCACGGCTCATCTTCCCGCTTATCAGCTGCCTTCACTTACTGTATTTGGTCCGAAAGTCCGAACCTTTCTGAAAATTGCTTTCACACTCTATAAGAACCAGACCAAGGTCAATTTGATCCAGACTGAGACTGCCTCTTCTTACCAAACTAAACTTTGGTATGGACCGTTGTTCGGGGGAGCTTTCACACCTAAAATTTTGGTTCGACACAAACTGAAAAGTCCAAAAGTCAACAGGTTAGGTGCGAAAGCCCCCTAAGACGAGTCTTAGCCAGCTTACACCCTGCCTTCTGACTGTGGGTTTAGGGTCAGAAGGTCAAAGGTCAACATTAACATTCCTTTTGCGCTATTATGATAGAACGAGTAAAACTACGGTCATCAAAATTGGTGCACATGTTCACCCTGACCTCTGACTATGAGTTTGGGGTTAAAAGTCACATTTAGAAGAACAAGAAACAGAAGCCAACTCTATTGTCATTCAGTCCAAACAGCCAATCATGTACATTAGAACAAAATTATGTTCCTCCTGTCTACAATCTTAATCACATCTAGAATCGGAGGGGTCGCTGCCATGCAAGGTGCCGCCACAAACAACTTCTCCTTTCTCCATTCTGTTACGCTGAGTGCCAAGCTAGAAGGCGGGAAGTACCATTTTTTTTAATATGGTCTTTGGTATGACCCGGCCGGGACTTGAACCCCCAACCTCCCGGTTGTGGGGCAGATGCTCTATCAACTAGGCCACCACTCTGGTGGTAGCTTTACCTCTGCGCTGTTACTATAGAACAAGGGTAGGGTCACCAAAGTTTGTACTTGGGTTCACCCTGTGACTGACCTCTAACTTTGGGTTTGGGATTACAAGGTCAAAGGTCAAGGTCAAATGGGTATTTAAACTATATCTCAACAACAAAGAAAGCTAGGATCATCAAACTTGGTACACAGGTTCATCTTGGGACCGTGACCCACAACTATGGCTTTAGGGTCAAAAGGTCAAGCTCAAAATGACATATATACTATATATCAACAACAATGAAACCTAGGATCACTAGACTTCATACACACGTTCACCCTGTGACCCTGACCTCTGACTATGGTTTTGGGATTGCAAGGGCAGAGGTCAAAGTCATAATGTCATACAGTATATATAAAAATTCTGCACACTCCTGTTCAAATGTCAGGTTTTTGTGATGTGAAAAAATGACACCAAGATAAATCATTTCAATCCACCGTTAATGTGACCTATAACCTGTCTAACCCAATTTGAAAAACAAACTTAAATCTTTTAAGGGGAAAAATAAAAAACTTACAATAACCTGGTTGCGTAAATATGCACACCCTGTGATAACTGGGGATGCAGCTGTGTTCAGAATTAACTAATCACATTTAAACTCATGTTAAATGGAAGTCAGCACACACCTACCACCATTTAAAATGTCTCTGATTAACCCCAAATAAAGTTCAGCTCTTCTAGTAGGCTCTTCCTGACATTTTTGTAGTCGCATCTTACAGCACAAGCCATGGTCCACAGAGAGCTTCCAAAGCATCAGAGGGATCTCATTGTTCAACGGTACTGGTCAAGAGAAGGTTACAAAAGAATTTCCAAGGCATTAATATACCATGGAACACAGAGAAGACAATCATCATCAAGTGGAGAAAATATGGCACAATGGTGACATTACCAAGAAGTGGACGTCCCTTCAAAATTGATGAAAAGACGAGAAGAAAACTGGTCAGGGAGGCTGCCAAGAGGCCAAGAGCAACATTGAAGCAGCTGCAGGAATTTCTGGCAAGCACTGGCTGTTTAGTACATGTGACAACAATCTCCTGTCTTCTTCACATGTCTAGGCTGTGGAGTAGGGTGACAAGACGGAAGCCTTGTCTTAAGAAGAAAAATATCCAAGCCCGGCTACATTTTGCAAAAACACATTTGAAATCTTCCAAACACAGATGTGGTCTGATGAAACCAAGGTTGAACTTGTTGGCCATAATTCCAAAGGGTATATTTGGCGCAAACACAACACTGCTCATCACCAAAAGAACACCATACCTACAGTGAAGCATGGTGGTGGCAGTATCATGCTTTAGGACTGTGCAGTATGACCAGAATTTCATATCACGATATAAGTAATCTTATGTGACAAAAACGATATACAGTATCTCACACAAAAGTGAGTACACCCCTCACTTTTTTGTAAATATCTTATTATATCTTTTCATGGGACAACACTGAAGATATGACACTTTGATACAACGTAAAGTAGTCAGTGTACAGCTTGTATAACAGTGTAAATTTGCTGTCTCCTCAAAGTAACTCAACACACAGCCATTAATGTCCAAACTGCTGGCAACAAAAGTGAGTACAACCCTAGTGAAAATGTCCAAATTGTGCCCAAAGTGTCAATGTTTTGTGTTGCCACCATTATTTTCCAGCACTGCCTTAACTCTCTTGGGCATGGAGTTCACTAGAGCTTCACAGGTTGCCACTGGAATCCTCTTCCACTCCTCTATGACATCACGGAGCTGGTGGATGTTAGAGATCTTGCGTTCCTCCACCTTCCGTTTGAGCATGCCCGCAGATGCCCAATAGGGTTTAAGTCTAGAGACATTTATGCTTGGCCAGTCCATCACCTTTACCCTCAGTTTCTTTAACAAGGCAGTGGTCATCTTGGAGGTGTGTTTGGGGTTATTATCATGTTGGACTACTGCCCTGCGACCCAGTTTTTGCTTCAGTATGTCACAGTACATGTTGGCATTCATGGTTCCCTCATTGAACTGTAGCTCCCCAGTGCCGGCAGCACTCATGCAGCCCCAAACCTTGACACTCCTACCATCATGCTTGACTGTAGGCAAGACACACTTGTCTTTGTACTCCCCACCTGGTTGCCGCCACACACGCTTGACACCATCTGAACCAAATAAGTTTATCTTGGTCTCATCAGACCACAGGACATGATTCCAGTAATCCATGTCCTTAGTCTGCTTGTCTTCAGCAAACTGTTTGCGGGCTTTCTTGTGTATCATCTTTAAAAGGGGCTTCCTTCTGGGACGACAGCCACGCAGACCCAATTTGATGCAGTGTGTGACGTATGGTCTGAGCACTGACAGGCTGGACCCCCCCCCCCCCCCACGCCTTCAAACTCTGTAGCAATGCTGGCAGCACTCGTACGTCTATTTTCAAAAGACAACCTCTGGCTATGACACTGAGCACGAGCACTCAACTTCTTTGGTCAACCATGGGGAGGCCTGTTCTGAGTGGAACCTGTCCAGTTAAACTGCTGTATAGTGTTGGCCACCATGCTGCAGCTCAGTTTCAGGGTGTTGGTAATCTTCTTATAGCCTAGGCCATCTTTATGTAGAGCAACAATTCTTTTTTTCAGATCTTCAGAGAGTTCGTTGCCATGAGGTGCCATGTTGAACTTCCAGTGACCAGTATGATAGAGTGTGAGAGTGATAATACCAAATTTAACACACCTGCTCCCCATTCACACCTGAGACCTTGTAATACTGAGTCACATGACACTGGGGAGGGAAAATGGCTAATTGGGCACAATTTGGACATTTTCACTTCGGCGTTTAATCACTTTTGTTGCCAGCGGTTTAGACATTCATGGCTGTGTGAGTTATTTTGAGGGGACAGTAAATTTACAGTTATACAAGCTGTACACTGACTACTTTACATTGTATCAAAGTGTCATTTATTTATTTATATGTTTATTTGTCAGGGACAGTGCAATAAACATAGACAAAAAAAAATCTGATGTGTTGCACAGAGTGTATAGCATTAAGCTAATTTGCAACTCTTGTCCCTGGATGGGCTTTAGAGAAAAGAAACAGATAAAAAGAGAAAAAGATGAGGAAAAAACAAAATGAAAACAGTATAAACAATATCCACATACATCAATGCAAACAAAATTATAAATACACAATATAAAAACCTGATTCACATTTGCCTGTTACAGTAAAATGCCTGTTACACATTTGCCTTCCCTTCTTCAGTCAAACCCTGCAGACAATCACTTCATACATGGGTACATTCTTATTTATTTTTCAGCCAGTTTTTAACCTTTGTAGTAAATGTTTTAAAATCCGTTATTATTTTGATTTCATTTGGCATTGTGTTCCAGATATAACTGCCCTTTATAGAGAAAACTGTTTGTCCAAATGTGGTTCTGCGGTGGGATATTTTACAGTTGTTGTTAACAGAACTCCTGGTGGCTCTGCTTCTGTCCTGTCTTTGGATGAATCCAACAAGTGGCTCTGGCGCTGATTTATGGAAACATTTGAGAATTAATGTCAGAAAACAGAGGTCAATGAAACTCTCAAAACTCAGTAGATTATATTTTTTTTTTAGAATATAACAATGATTCCACCTAATGGGCTTTTTATCCAAGATTTTTAGAGTTTGATTATATAAAGAACCTACAGTGGGGCAAAAAAGTATTTAGTCATCCACCAATTGTGCAAGTTCTCCCACTTAAAAGATGAGAGAGGTCTCCAATTTACATCATAGGTATACCTCAACTATGAGAGACAAAATGAGAAAAAAAAAATCCAGAAAATCACATTGAAGGATTTTTAATGAATTAATTGGTAAATTCCTCAGTAAAAGAAGTATTTGGTCACCTACAAACAAGCAAGATTTCTGGCTCTCACAGACCTGTAACAACTTCTTTAAGAGGCTCCTCTGTCCTCCACTCGTTACCTGTATTAATGGCACCTGTTTGAACTCGTTATCAGTATAAAAGACACCTATCCACAACCTCAAACAGTCAGACTCCAAACTCCACTATGGCCAAGACCAAAGAGCTGTCAAAGGACACCAGAAACAAAATTGTAGACCTGCACCAGGCTGGAAAGACTGAATCTGCAATAGGTAAGCAGCTTGGTGTGAAGAAATCACCTGTGGGAGCAATTATTAGAAAATGGAAGACATACAAGACCACTGATAATCTCCCTCGATCTGGGGCTCCACGCAAGATCTCACCCTGTGGGGTCAAAATGATCATGAGAACGGTGAGCAAAAATCCCAGAACCACACGGGGGGACCTAGTGAATGACGTGCAGAGAGCTGGGACCAAAGTAACAAAGGCTACCATCAGTAACACACTACGCCGCCATGGACTCAAATTCTGCAGTGCCAGACGTGTCCCCCTGCTTAAGCCAGTACATGTCCAGGCCCGTCTGAAGTTTGCTAGAGAGCATTTGGATGATCCAGAAGAGGATTGGGAGAATGTCATATGGTCAGATGAAACCAAAATAGAACTTTATTGTAAAAACTCAACTTATCTTGTTTGGAGGAGAGTTAACACCATACCTACTGTGAAGCATGAGGGTGGAAACATCATGCTTTGGGGCTGTTTTTCTGCAAAGGGACCAGGACGACTGATCCGTGTAAAGGAAAGAATGAATGGGGCCATGTATCGTGAGATTTTGAATGAAAACCTCCTTCCATCAGCAAGGGCATTGAAGA
Source organism: Pholidichthys leucotaenia (assembly GCA_020510985.1). Taxonomy (NCBI): domain Eukaryota; kingdom Metazoa; phylum Chordata; class Actinopteri; order Cichliformes; family Pholidichthyidae; genus Pholidichthys; species Pholidichthys leucotaenia. Next base: position 252,295,648 of record CM035846.1, on the reverse strand, counting down.
TGAAACGTGGCTGGGTCTTTCAGCATGACAGTGATCCCAAACACACCACCCGGGCAACGAAGGAGTTGCTTCGTAAGAAGCATTTCAAGGTCCTGGAGTGGCCTAGCCAGTCTCCAGATCTCAATCCCATAGAAAATCTTTGGAGGGAGTTGAAAGTCCGTGTTTCCCAGCGACAGCCCCAAAACATCACTGCTCTAGAGGAGATCTGCATGGAGGAATGGGCCAAAAGACCAGCAACAGTGTGTGAAAACCTTGTGAAGACTTACAGAAAACGTTTGACCTCTGTCATTGCCAACAAAGGGTATATAACAAAGTATTGAGATGAACTTTTGTTATTGACCAAATACTTATTTCACCGAGGAATTTACCAATTAATTCATTAAAAATCCTTCAATGTGATTTTCTGGATTTTTTTTTTCTCATTTTGTCTCTCACAGTTGAGGTATACCTATGATGAAAATTGGAGACCTCTCATCTTTTAAGTGGGAGAACTTGCACAATTGGTGGCTGACTAAATACTTTTTTGCCCCACTGTATATGTTTTATTGTAGAAGGAACTGCTTGAGCCCAGACTGTCAGACAGTATGATATATGCGAAAAAACCATAGAATGCATATACAGTACGGCTGCTTGGTGTGGTATGTAATGTCTAATTAATTTAAAGCAATTCAGTTTTTTTTTTTTTTTACTGTTTTAGAAATCTTCTTTATGTGAAGATTAAATTTGAGTTGAGGATCTAGTACAATGCCAAGGTATTTAAATTCTGTAACTGAACTGATATCTTGATCATGTATATTAACTTTAAAATGTTGCAAGTTACCTTTTTTAATTGAAAAGCACATTGAAACCGTTTTCTGAAGGTTCAGCAGTAGATGGTTCTGAATGAGCCACTCTTGGACATCAACCATGCTTGAAGACAGGACGTCTGCAGCCTGTGCTGGAGTCTTAGCAGCTATGTAAATAACTGCATCATCTGCATAAAGTTGACATGTTGCAGCTGAGCAGTGTAATGGCAGGTCATTAATAAAAATGCTGAAAAGTAAAGGACCAAGAATGGACCCTTGTGGACTACCCATACGATTATTTAAAAGGAAGGATTTATCCTGGTGAACTTTTACACACTGTTCTCTGTTCTGAAGATAAGATGCAAACCATTCTATTGTATTGGGAGAAAAGTTAAAAGATACCATTTTGGATAAAAGCAAGCTGTGGTTTACAGTGTCGAAAACCTTTTTAAGATCCAGAAAAACAGCTCCCACCACATTACCTTTGTCCAAGGACTGTTTGACGTTTTCAGTAAGGCAGCAGTTTGCTGTTTCTGTTGAGTGTCCTCGTCTAAAACCAAATTGGTGTGGATGAAGAAGTTGACCGTCTTGTAGATAGTCTATCAGCTGTGTAGCTACAACTTTTTCAAGAACCTTAGACAGGACTGGTAAAATAGAGATTGGGTGGTAATCACATATATCGTCTTTACTACCCGATTTAAAAACTGGTATGACAACAGCTTTTTTCCAGCCAAATGGAAATGTACAAGACCTAATGGAAAGATTAATGAGATGAGTCAGTGGTTTGATTAATATTTTGCTGTGCGTTTTGAGAAAGGAAGTGCTCATATTGTAGATATTATTAGTTTTAGAGTTTGACAATGTTTTAACAATGCCAGCAATTAATTCTTTATTTACCTCATTAATGTGAAAAGGAACTGTTGAAAGTATTGATTTTGTATTGTTGAGCACACTTGGCAGCACAAAGTTTTTTGATAATTCTTCCACTGACTCCACAAAATATGAATTAAATTTATTTGCCAATGTAGCATTGTCACTGATGGTCTTGCCATTAATTCTAAGTTCCTTTACCCCCTTCTGATCATTTTTTTTATTGGTTAAGTTATTTAAATGCCTCCATAGGGAACTGTTGTTACCCTTTGCATGTTCTATCAATTTATTATAATAAGATGCTTTTGATTTACGCAGCTCTTGTACCACTTTATTTCTTAAACTTTTGTAAATGAGGTGATCATTTTGTAGTTTAGAGGTTAATGATGTTTTCATTGCAGAGTCTCGCCTCTTCATAAGTTTTCTTGTTTCATTATTTAACCATGGTAGGTTAATCTTCTGTTGTCTACTTTTAATTTGCTTTGTAATTTTTTCTATAGACTTTGTGATTGTTGCAGTTATAAAATTACAACAATCATCTACTTCATATATTGACATGAGCTGCTCCCAATTTTGATTCTCTAAGTGATGTTCAAACTCCGCAGTTTTTGATTTGGGAATAATAAAATTTACTTTGTCAATATCAACTCCCCCAAAACACTGTAGTCGCTTTTTAGTAAGTTTTCTGACAGCAAGAACCATGTTATGATCTGAGAGACCGATTACAAGATTATAGGTTCTGGTTATTCGTTCTGGTTTATTAGCAAATGCCATGTCAATAAGTGTATTAGATTGTTTGGTTATCCTGGTGGGTCCTTTGATCATTTGTTGGTAATTAAATTTAGTCATGAGGCTTTTCAGTTTCTGTTTGTTCTTTTTATCAGACCAGTTAATATTAAAGTCACCATAAAATATTGTTTCTCTGCACCTCTCAAGTTGTTTAACCAGATCACTTAATTCATTATAGAAAGAAGAATTGTATGACGGTGGGTTGTACAATACTGCAATGTTGAAATTCATTACCGGTGAGAGACATACATTAACAGCTAAACATTCAAGTGAAGTATTCAAATCAACCAGTTCACATTTAAATTTCTCTTTGATGTAAATTAAGACACCTCCTCCCCTCCCTACCTCCCTGTCTTTTCTAAAACACTGATAACCCACAATATTGTTCATATTAGTGTCTATGTTCCTGTGTAGCCAGCTTTCTGAAAGACAAAGATAGTCCAGATTTGAGTCCTAACAACAACGCCGAAATCTCATCTCTTTTGGGGATTATGCTCCGTATGTTTAAATGTCCGCCGAGGATCCCCTTTGGTTTAGCCTTTGTGTCCCAAAGAACTCGTGCATGATTAACAGTTTGGAAGAATAAATGTTGTTTTTGCTTCTGTACAGCTTGGTTTTGTACAGCTCGGTTCATATCTTCAGTGTTGTCCCATGAAAAGATATAATAAAATATTTACAAAAATGTGAGGGGTGTACTCACTTTTGTGAGATACTGTATATCACAATATACATTTCCAGTAAATTCTATAGTTTATATACAATAACCAATAAAAAAGACCATCTCTTTTTCTACATTTTAAATTTAATTTAATTTAAATTTAAATTCAGGGATGAGAATTTTCCGCGGAATTCCGCGGATTTGATCATGTCTAGGGTCATTCTCGTGAATCGTCTAAATTCAAGGAGAAAATTTTAGGGGGGGCGGTGAGGTATGTTATGACCGACGAGTCGTATTTTCGATCGCCTGCTAAAATCCACCGCGCAGAACGCGCTACCCAGCGAGATCAGTAATGTAATGTAACAAGGCCGCTGATTGGCTGATACTTATTGAAGCAACCAGTCGGCGATTTGTGAGTTCCTTTGTCATATCCAACACATGGAGCGAAATGTAAATGGCGGACAGTTCAAAATAATCAACCCAGTTTTCCCGATTTCGTGAAAATGGTGAACCTAAAACTCACGAAAGACAACGAAGCAAGAATTTTAGAAATCGACAAAGGGAGAAGGAACAAGTTTCGTTGGGAATGGCTCGAAAAAACTGTGTCAGTGACTGTAAAGATCGGTAAAAATACCGAAGTTGTGGTTGAAAAGTTCATCACAATCGGCCCCGATTACAGCAATTAGTGATCTGAAGACACATTCCGAGGTAAGATTTTTTTCTCATTATAAGTAATGTACTTGAGAATTTTTGCGTAATGAATTTGTTATGAAATAGCATGTGTCCTGTTTTGAAACACTAATTGCATTTGAATGCTGATTATCGATTGTTAATAGATAAATGTTATTACATATTTTCTCACAATTTGAAATGCAATCTAAGAATTTTTTTTTTTTTAATTTAAGTTTTTGTAAAGGGTATACAGGTCGTTACAGCAATGCAGTGTTTACATTTTCATCACATGTTCCCTTATTTTCTGATATCTGACAACATTGGAAGATTAATTCTTACAACACCCCTTTTTTTTTTTTTTTTAAAGTGAAAGAAAAAGTGAAATTAAAGAGAAAAAAAAACAAAAAACAAATAACAAAAAAAAACAAACAAACCAGTAAAAAACAAACAAAAAGAAAAAGTAAGTAAATAAAGATAAAAGAGCATCTGAGTAGTGTTGGAACAAAGAGAGGAACCATTATTGAAATGGTATTTGTCAAAGATTAGATCTAATGGAAGACACATATGCGGTCCAGGGTTGCCAAAAGTTCATGAACCCATCCATGTCCTGTCTCAGTGCGAATGTCAACTTTTCCATCGAGTAAATGTCTTGGATCACGTTAGTCCAATCTTCAGGTGTAGGACAGTCCTTCAACATCCATTTTTTAGTTAGAGCTTTTTTGCTTGCCAATATTAAAACATTGAATAAGTATTTTTCTCCTCGTCTTTCCAGTGAGTCCGGGTAAATTTGTTTTGTGCAGGTGTTCTGAAAAATCTTGCCAAGTTTTTCCATCCAAATTCTCTCCACTGCAGGGATGAGGTACTTTTCCATTGCTGTTTATTTAGCTTTTCCCATATTTCCAGTTGTAAAGTGAAATTCCCCTCTTTTTCCCATCTCTCTTTTATATAAGATGTGTTGTCTCCTTTTAAGTCTTGAAGACCTTGGTATATTTTAGAAATGTATCTGATCCCTGGGATCCCTTTATATGCCATTAAGAAGACCTTCAGAACACCTGACTGGGCCCTATCCAAAACCTCCTTTTTAAGTATATTGTTTATGTGGTGTCTAAGCTGGAAGAACCTGTAAAGGTCTTGATTTATTAGGCCTTGTTTTTTCAAATCTTCAAAACTTCTTAAGATTTGCCCTTTAAAAAAATCGTAATATTTTATCAGCCCTTTCTCCTTCCACTTTTTAAATCTGGTGTCTGTTTTATTAGGAGTAAAGTCCTGATCATAGGCGATCCATTGCAGAAGTCGATAGGGCTCTTTAGTTTGATTCTCTCTGACTATCTTAAACCAAATTTTTAGCGGGGTCTCTATCCACGGGTTAGTGTTATTCAAAAGCTTAGGTAAGGCATTGTTCCCTATTATCGCCTGTAGGGGGATGTCACTTGTTATTTGGCATTCGATCTCCTTCCATTGTGCAGTGTAGACTGGGTTACATATCTCTACTAAAGTTTTAATTTGTGCGGCTTTAAAGTAGTCCCTGATATTTGGCAGCGCGAGCCCACCTTTGTCTTTGTTTAGCTGTAGGGTTCTATATCTGATTCTAGGTCTCTTGCCCTGCCATATGAATCTTGAGATCCTTCTGTCCAGCTCCTGCCATGTTTTTTTGGGAGGTTCTACCGGTATTGTTTGGAAAAGGTATAGAAGACGTGGAAGTATATTCATTTTGACTGCTTCAATTCTTTGTGCAGTACCCAAGAATGGTATCATATTCCATCTTGCTAGGTCAGATTTTATTTTTGTCACCAGTGGATCATAGTTTAGTGATATAATTTTGTTGAGTTGTTTCGGGATATTGACCCCCAGATATTTCATAGATTCCGACTCCCAGTTAGTTTTGAGTTTGCTTAGTGAATAATGATTTGGGTCATAGTTGAATGTTAAAACTTGGGTTTTATGCATATTTAATTTGTACCCCGATAAATCTCCATACTCTGAAAAAACTGAGGTTAGTTCTGGTAAAGAAGTGTCCGGCTGCCCTAGGTATATTAAAATGTCATCAGCAAAGAGTGCTATTTTATGTTCCTTCTGACCAAGTGTAATACCTTGAATTTTTTGGTTTTGTCTTATCCATTGGCTCAGAGGTTCTATGAAGATTGCAAAGAGCAGTGGAGACAGGGGGCAGCCCTGACGACATCCTCTTTCCAGTTCAAAAGATGATGATAAATTACCGTTAATCCTTATTTTAGCTGTTGGTTTTTTATATAATGCCTGTATAGTTCTAATGAAGTTGTTATGAAAATTGAAACTGGATAAGATTCTATATAGAAAAGACCAGTCAACCGAATCGAATGCTTTTTCAGCATCTAATCCCAATATGACTGCATTTAAGTTATATTTTTTTATATGATGAATTATGTGTAAAGTGCGTCGAATGTTGTCTTGTGTCTGTCTTTGTCTTATAAAACCTGTTTGGTCTAAATGAATTAGGTCTGTCAGTATATTTTCTAACCTTTTGGCAAGGATAATGGTAAAAAGCTTATAGTCCTGATTTAGTACACTGATTGGCCTGTAGTTGGAGCACTCTAGTTTATCCTTTTCAGGTTTAGGTATAACTGCAATGACCCCTTCTCTCCAGGAGGGGGGATTTCCCCTGTGTGGAGGACATAATTAAATGTTTTCAGGAGGAGAGGAGATAGTTGCTGTTTAAAGGTTTTGTACCACTCTGCTGTATAGCCATCAGCTCCTGGGGATTTGTTAGCTTTAAGTTTCATAATTGCTTTTTCCAATTCTTTAGGATGTATTTCTGACAGCAGTGTTTTATTTTGTGACTCCGTAAGTTGGGGAAGGTTTAATGTGTTTAGGAATGCCTCGGATGCGTTTTTATGTTTTTTGTGGGAGTATAAGTTCTTATAGTAATTCTCGAAGTTTTTAAGAATATCCTGAATTCTGAATTTTATTTCCTTTGATACTGGGTCTCTGATTTTGTAGATTGCTCTTTCTGTTTGATGTTTCCTCAATTTATAGGCTAGCAATTTTGCCGATTTACTGCCTGCTTCATAGTATTTTTGTTTCAGAAATGTAAGTTTCTTCTGGATTTCTATTGTGTAGATCTCATTTATTTGGTTTTTAATTTCCTTAATCTTGAGCGAGTCAGTAGAATGAGTGTTGACTTTGTGTTCTTTTTCTAGGTTCCTAAGTTCTGACTCTAATGTGGATAGTTTTTCTTGTCTTAGTTTCTTTTGGGTTGCCAGTTTTGCAATAATCTTTCCTCTTATTACAGCTTTACATGCATCCCACAGTATTAAAGGGGATACTTCTCCATTATCGTTATCTTCCAAATATCTGAGAATATCTGATTCCAATTCATCTTTCAATGGTCCTTTCAGGACATTTGAATTTAACCTCCAAGAAAATGTATTATTTGTGTATTTTTGGATATTTAAGTCCATGTAGATCGGACTGTGGTCGGAGAGATCCATCAGTCCTATTTTACATGTTTTTACTCTTCCAATGTCTCTATTAAACATAAAAAAATAGTCAATCCTTGAGTAAGATGAATGTGGAGTTGAGTAAAATGTATAGTCTTTTACACTGGGGTTGAGTTCCCTCCACACGTCACAGATTCCCAATTCTTTTAGTAGCATCCAAGTCTTCCTGTTTTGGGTGTTATTTTGATGTGGGGAATTACCAGAAGCATCCCAGTATGGATTCAGTCTAAGATTGAAGTCCCCACCACATATCACTAAACCTTGAGCTTTAGTTATCATTAGGTCGAATACATTTTTATAAAATTTCCAGTTAGCCCCTGGGGAAGCATACACATTCAGCAGGGTGATATCTTCTCCCTCTAGCCGCCCAGTTACCAAACTGTATCTCCCTTCTTTATCTTTGTGTTCTGATTTTTTTTCAAATGTAATTTTGGTTGATATCAATGTCGCTACTCCCCTCCTCCTCCCTGATTTATATGAAGATGAAGAGATCATTTTAAACCCTTGTCTACTGAGTTTATTGTGTTCCACGTCTGTTAGGTGGGTTTCTTGTAAAAGTATTATTCCTGCTTTGTCTTTTTTCATTTTGCCTAGAATCTTGGATCTTTTAACTGGATTCAGGATTCCTTTTACATTATATGAAATTATTTTGGTTACACCCTGTTTCTCCATTGTGTTGTTTTGTTTAGTATAACTGTGTGGTGGCCCTCTTTTGTGCTACTCAGAAACTGAAAGAACATTAAAAACAAGAAAAACATTAAGAACATAGTGTAAAAAACTTTAAAACAAAAAGCTGTCATAAGAACTTCCTGAGCTGAGGTCTTTTTAAAGACCCTGTAAGAGCCTTGATGGAGTGAAGGCTCTGAGGGAAATTCCTCAAACTCTGTTACGTGTTGAGGGCCCTCTCTTACCACTGAAAGTAGTCCCATGCTTTTAACGTGAGTTTCAGAACCCAATCCAAACTTGTAATGATTTTTTTTTTTTCCTTTTATGCCTAAACCCTGTGAAATTGTGTGCACCCTCCCACCCCCATCACATCAAACATTCACGCAAAAACAGTATTTGTTAGTATGAGGAGAACATGTGGATTATTGTCACATTTCTATTTTAACAAGTTTTTTTTTTTTTTTTTTATTACAAAGACTTATTTGTTTCAAATAATATGATTGTTCCATGAAATGTTTTACCACATGCTGAATATGCATCTCCTTTAATGTTTGTTACCTTGTATGAGGGGGGTTGGATGTGCGGATTGATTCAAGAGAAAAGGAAAAAAAAAAAAAAAAAAAGGTCGCTATTCCAACCTGAAAACGGATAGTTTATCCGCGACGCTCTGGTGCTGGGTTTCCCGCTGCTGGTCCGTGGATTTTGAGGGTCTTTGTGTTGTCCATGTTTGCGCTTTGATCTTCTCACTCGGGTCTGCTGCGGGTTTAAATACCGTTACCGGGAGCCCTCTTTTCGCCATGTCAGCTGTTGCTTCTTCCGCCGAATTATAGAGACACGTTTCATCGCCGTAGAAGACCCTTAACTTCGCAGGAAATGGTGTCTGAAAGCGCAATTTCTTCTCTCTTAACACCTTTTTCGCGTCATTGTATTCCCTGCGCTTTTTAAGGACCTCCGGGGCGTAATCGTGTTCCACGTAGACTTTTCTCTCCTGGTGCATAAATCCTTTTTTCTGCCAGGCCAGTCTTACAACCTCTTGTTTTATTTTGAAATTGGAAAATCTTACCAACACCGAACGTGGGGGCGCTTCTGCCGCCGGCCTAGCGGCTAATGAACGATGTGCCTTTTCTATCTTCAAGTCGGTGGTTTGTGGAATATCCAATTTCTCTCTTAGTAAGGATTCCACGCATTCTGCCATTGAGTTAAAACCATTTTCGGTTCCTTCTATCAGACCATGAATTCTTATGTTGTCTCTTCTTTGTTTTCCTTCTTGGTCGGTTAGCTTAGCCTCTATAGCTGCTTGTCTTTTGCGTAGGTCTAGCACAGAATCTTCGAGCACTTTTATTCGATCTTCTGTTTCCAAGATTCGGTTCTCGGCCTGGTCCACTCTGCTGTTTGTCCTTTTCAATTCTTCTCTGAATTCCCGAAATTCGGCCGTAACATCTCGGCGAAATCGTCGTAGCTCCTCAAATAGTGATTTCAGGCTAACCCTTTTGTTAGCTATCACCAGTTCCTCGTCTTCTGAACGGAGATCTTCCAGTTCAGATTCTCCGGCCGATACGTGTCCTGGCCTGGAGAATTTCAGTTTCTTCTGTTTTCCTTTAGACATGATGATTTTGTCTTTTGATTTTCACTCCTCCAAAAATCCGTTAAGTTTGATTTTCAAGGTGTTATCCTGGATTGGGTCTGAGAGCTTCAGTGTTAAGCTGCAGTCGCCATGGCGTCCAGACTGGAAGTCACGCAATCTAAGAATTTTGAATATAATTTATCATTTTTTGTTTCACTAGGAGGAGTTACATAATGTATGTGCAAGTTTTTTTGTCATGTGGTGATGGGTTGCCTTTCCTAAGATATCTTTGCTTTTATTAGTAAACATAATTTCTTTATGGTCATTGCATAAAAATATTAAACATCTTTTAGGTTTTACTTACTTTCTTAGATTATCTTTCAAATATTAAAATATACTAATATGCAACTTTTTTTATATTCCTAGTAACACTAACAAATGCACACATTAACACTGACTTGTACATAAGTTCATAGAGTAGTAGCACAGGCATGTAAATATGGAAGTGACATTTTCTATTTCTCAATCAAGTGTGACACTGAATCAAAACAGTATTGAAAATGATTACACATGTGATGCAGCAGCAGATTAAAAAGGTAAACTATAAATGCATTTGTCCTTACTTCTAACTTTAAATATAAGACCACATTTGAGCATTCTAAAACACCAGATTTCGTTAGCTTCTGGGGGGCGTTGCCCCCCTAGACCCCCCACCAAGGCTCCGCCTTGGATCCGGCTTGGGGCCTGCGTCCCCCAAGACCCCCGGCTTAGTTTCCTCTTTTTTTCCCAAACCCCATTCTCATCCCTGTAAATTACATACTGAAAAAAAAAAATCAATTGTACAAATTTGTCTGTCATTAACTTCATGCACTTTTTTCCCCTCTTGATTTTGTAGTGTTGTTATAAAATCATTTTTTAATGTGCATTTGAGATTACTTCAACTTTATTCATTATCACTGCTTGACTAATTAAAAATTATTAGAAATCAAGTTACATTAAGAACCAGTTTGTTGCTACGACACAGTTTATTTATTTAGTGTGTATGCGGCCGCTGTCGTGCACTTTTGCAGCTTTAGTAATATTTTTTCAGACAAAAGTAAGAAACTTGGCAGTGATTTAAACCAGCACGATGGTCTGATACACGTTTCCTATTAGCAACAAGTTAGCATCGTCATTTGCCGTTTTATAATTAGAGAGAGATGATGTTAATGTTACTTGCCTCCAATTAAAACAAGGTTAGAGGACTATCCTCTCTGACACAGCACGGTGAGGAAAAAGTCCCACATCCGTGGCACAGAAGTAGTGGCTCCATGGAAGTAGCAACAAAACATTAGCTTGCTGTTTTAGCTGCTGTTGTGCTAACCACCGGAACCCATCTGGCGCGCTGCGAGGGAGAGGCGGTGCAGTGACAAGTAGAAACGGGGTATGTGTCCCGATTTAAACGATAAAGTTTCATATGAAACAGTAGACGTTTTTTATTGTGTCACTGATATATATTGTCATATCGCATAGCCCTATCATGCTTTGGGGCTGTTTTTCTTCAGCTGCAACTGGGGCCTTAGTCAAGGTGGAGGGGATTATGAAGAGTTCCAAATACTGGTTAGTGTTGGCACAAAACCTTCAGGCTTCTGCTAGAAAGCTGAAGATGAAGCAGAACTTCATCTTTCGGCACGACAGTGACCCAAAGTACACATCCAAATCAACAAAAGAATGGCTTCACCAGAAGAAGATTAAGGTTTTGGAATGGTCCAGCCAGAGTCTATACCTGAATCCAATCGAACATAGGTGGGGTGATCTGACGAGGGCTGTGCACAGAAGATGCCCACGCAGTCCAAATGACAGATTTGGAGTGTTTTTGCACAGAAGAGTGGGCAAATATTGCCACATCAAGATGTGCCACGTTGATAGACTCCTACCCAAAAAGACTGAATGCTCTAATAAAAGCGGAAGGTGCTGCAGCAAAGTATTAGTTTAAGGGTGTGCATATTTATGCAACCAGGTTATTGTAAGTTTTTTGTTTTTCCCCTTAAAAGATTTCAGTTTGCTTTTGAATTGGGTTGGACAGGTTATAGGTCACATTAATGGTTTAAAAAGTTTTGAAATTATTTATCTTGGTCTCATTTTTTTACATCACAAAAACCTGGCACTTGAACAGGGGTGTGTAGACTTTTTATATCCACTGTATAAACTACATCTCAACAACAAACAAAGAGGCTGAGGGGTACCACTGGCAGCCACCATTATTTTTCAGACTGTTTTTTAACTGACTAGTGCATGCCCGTAGAACATACAGTGGGGCAAAAAAGTATTTAGTCAGCCACCAATTGTGCAAGTTCTCCCACTTAAAAGACGAGAGAGGTCTCCAATTTTCATTATAGGTATACCTCAACTATGAGAGACAAAATGAGGGAAAAAAAATCCAGAAAATCACACTGAAGGATTTTTAATGAATTAATTGGTAAATTCCTCAGTAAAATAAGTATTTGGGGACTTCCGGTTATGGCTGCCACGTAGGACGGACGTGTCTCGCTCTGCTCTGCTCCTGGAAAAAAAAAATCGGCAAATAACTCTCTCATTTGGGACAGAACGTATCCCAGCATTTGGGCGAAGATATGTCGGCGAAGCCTAAGGCTGGAAAACCAGGAAAAGGAAAAAGCGAGCCGCCGAAACAGTCCAAATTAACGGACTTTCAGGTCTGTGACGCAGTAAACAAAACTCCATATATGGCGGAGGAGGCTGGCAACGCTGCGATATCTGCGGGGAATGGCGCAGATGCGCTGATGGCTGCCATGAGTTCAATGAGAGCGGACTTTTCCTCTAGATTTGATGGGATTATGACAGCGTTGGAAGGAATAAGAAAGGAATTGGGTGACTGTGTAGAACGAACGGCGCAGATGGAGCTCCGTCTCGCTAGTGCTGAAGATGACGTCACCCGTCTTCAATTAAAGGTGCGCACTTTGGAAAAAAAAAATAAATCTCTGGAAGATAATATTTTGGATTTGGAATCTCGGTCGAGACAGAATAATTTGAGGCTGGTGGGTCTTCCAGAGGAATCAGAAGGTCGGGACGTATGTTCCTTTCTGGAAAAGTGGATTCCGGAGGTGCTGGGCAGCGAGGAGTTGCAATCAGCAGTGGTTCTGGAAAAAGCACATCGTATTGGCCCACGGAGAGATAAGGGACCGCCGAGGACCTTAATTATGAAGTTTCTTAGCAACAGAGACAGGATGAAGATCTTCAACGCTGCACGAGCTAAAAAAGGAGAGATTAAACACCAGGACCAGCAGGTGCGGTTCTACCTAGATTTGGCCACAGGAATCCAGCAATTGAGGAAGCAGTTTGATCCCGTACGTAAGGAGCTGCGCAACCTTGGGATTCGTCATGGTGTAATCTATCCTGCGAGACTGCTGACCACGTATGAGGGCAGAACCCACATCTTCAAGACCCCAGAGGAGGCGCAGGAGTTCATCAAGAAGATCAAAGAAGAAGAAGAGACTGGTGGGAGCTAAGCATGAACAAAATATAAGGTAGAATAATTAAGCATTTGCACAGGCATCTGACTGACTTGAAGTAAATAGTAAGTTTACAAAATATAGATTGTATTATATATTAAAAAAACAAAACAAAAACAAAACAAACAAAAAAAAACAACTATGATGTACAAAGTTGTTAAAAATTTTGGAGTTAAGTTGGAAAACTACAGAGGAGAGTTAATGTTACGTCATTAAAAGCAGTAGAGTTAGGGTGATTGGGAGGATGAAGAAGGAGTGGCTTAGGCTGTTCCCCGTGGGTGTGGAACGGTCGATGGCTATATCGGGAGACAGAATTTTTCTTTTGATTTTGGGGGGTTTGCCACAAGTGTGGGAAGGGGAAATTTGTTTGTGTGTAGTTTGTAGGATGAATGTTCAACCACTCATGTTTTTGCTTCTCTGTATGAGCATGTTTACACTGCAAGGTAATCCCAAACTCTCTATTGATCATGGACCAAAGTGTTAATCTTAATTTAACTTCATGGAATTGCAGAGGTCTACAAAATTTAAAAAAACTTAAACAAGTTATGAATAAAATAAAGGACATGGGTTCAAGAATTGTGTTTTTACAAGAAACTCATCTGATAGAGGAGGATGTTAAAAGAATTAGGAGTAGATGCAGGGAAGTGTATTCACCTCTTCATTTTCATCCCGAGCCAGGGGAGTTATGACTCTCATACATAAATCAGTTCCTTTTCAAGTGAAAAATGTAATTGGAGACAAATTTGGAAGATATGTAATCATTCAGGGTTCTTTGCTATTAGAAAATATAAATCTTGTGAACTTATATGGTCCCAATATAGATGATCAGAAGTTCTTTGCTAATTTATTTCTCATCTTATCATCACTTACAGGGCAACATATAATAGCAGGGGATTTTAATTGTACATTGAATCCAGGTGTGGATAGATCAACAGGACTGGATTGTACGCACATTGGATGTAGGATGACTATTAATCATTTTATGAAAGAATTGAGATTGTTAGATATATGGAGAGAAATGAAACCACAAGTTAAAGCCTATTCTTGTTATTCCAGTACCTACAAGACATTCTCACGTATTGATTATTTTTTGATTTCCACAGAATTAAGGTCCAAGATTCAAAACTGGTTTTATGATAACATCGTGATCTCTGATCATGCACCCTGTTGTCTAATATATGTAGATAAAAAATTGACAAAGGAATCAGGTAGATGGCAATTTCAGCATAAATGGCTTCAGGATGAGGAATTTGTCAAGTATATAGAAAAACAGATAGACGAGTTCTTTGACATCAATACTACACAAACATCAGCATGTGTAAAGTGGGAGGCTTTCAAAGCTTTTATTAGGGGACATATTATTAGTTATACAGGATCAAAATCTAAGAAGACTCGAGAGGAGAGAGCTAAATTGGAACATAAAATAAAAAGTCTTCAGGAAAAAGTGTATGCAGGAAGTGACCCAAGGTTGGAGAATGAATTACTGATTTTGAGAGCTGAATACGACAAAAAATCAGCGAATAGAGCTGCCTCGAGTCTTCTAAGATTGAAACAATCTTTTTATGAACAAGGTGAAAAATCAGGAAAATTATTAGCATGGCAGATTAAACAATTGGAAATTAAAACACCAATTACCAGTATTATAAGTAATGGACAGGTAGTTATAGATCCTTTAGAAATTAATAGAGCCTTTAGAGATTACTATGAAAAATTATATGATACCAAAAATGAACCTGATTTAACAAAACTAAATGGGTTTTTGAACGAACTATCTATACCGTGTATACCAAATGAAAACAGGGAGATATTGGAGTCTAAAATTAGTCAAGAAGAAGTTGGGCTAGCCATTGATAATATGAAATCAGGAAAAAGTGCAGGACCAGATGGTCTTCCAGTTGACCTTTATAAAAAATTTAAGAATAAATTAATAAAACCTTTTTTGGAAATGGTTTTAGAAGCATTTCAAAATAATAATTTACCATCATACATAAATAATGCCTTAATTATACTGCTGCCAAAACCAGGTAAGCCCTCTAATAAATGTGAAAATATGAGACCAATAAGCCTATTAAACGCCGACCTTAAGATAATCTGTAAAATTTTAGCAAGACGAATACAAGAAATTTTACCAAATATTATTAATCGAGATCAGAATGGCTTTATAAAGGGTAGACAAGGCTTCCATAATGTAAGAAGACTATTTAATATTATTTATTTTAATAAAGAAGCACCGGATACAGCTCTCCTATCATTGGACGCCGAAAAGGCCTTTGATAGAGTTGAATGGCCCTTTCTTTTTGAAGTCCTACAAAGGTTTGGACTTGGAAATAATTTCATAAAATGGGTTCAAATAATATACAATAATGCTACAGCAGAAATCCTAACAAATAACAATATTTCAAAACCAATAAAAATCAATAGAGGATGTCGACAAGGCTGTCCACTTTCACCTTTACTGTTTACTATGGCAATTGAACCTTTAGCGATAGCGATACGTTTACATTCACAAATATATGGAATTAAAGTTGGACCAACAGAACATAAAATCTCCCTGTACGCCGATGATATAATTTTGTTTATGTCGAATCTAAAAAAATCAATTCCAACCTTGTTGAATTTAATAAAGAATTTTGGGGAAATATCAGGATATAAAATAAATAAAACTAAATCTTCAATATTAATGCTAAATGAGACCCAGAGAAATTACCCAGCCCCTGAGGCAAATCAATTCAATGTTGTAAATCAGTTTAAATATTTAGGAATCCAAATTATGCCTAAGCTAGAATCAGTCGCCAGCGTCAACTATGAAGCCTTAATGTCAGATATCAATGAGTTAACTCAGAGATGGATGTCACTACCAATGTCGATGATCGGGAGAATCAATATACTTAAAAGTAATATTTTACCTAAAATACTTTATTTATTTCAATACATTCCCTTATCACCACCTTTAGATCTATTCTCAAGAATAAAAAAAAAGTTAGTGGAATTTATATGGAACAACAGGAGGGCTAGATTACGTCTGTCTTTATTATATTTACCATTTGATCGTGGAGGTCTGAAATGTCCAAATTTTATGTTGTATTATTGGTCGGCACAACTGAGGTCTATGACATATTATTTTTCATCAAATGATCTCCCTCACTGGACTGAAATGGAATCATACAATTTACCTTTACCTCTTCCCATATTCATATACTCAGATTCGGCAAAAAAATTACAAAAACAAGTTAAAAATCCATTTGTAAAGCATATGATCAAAATATGGTGTGAAGCTAAAAACTATTTAAAAGAACCACAGTTATTGTCACAATTTAGTCCAATATGGGGTAATCAATATTTTAAACCAGGGAGAGCGGACGCTGTATTTAAAGTATGGAATTTAAAAGGGATACAAAAGATTCAGGATTTATATTTGCCATGTGCAGACAACATAATGTCTTTTGAAGAGCTGAGGATCAAATTTAATCTCAATAGAACACATTTTTTTAAATATCTTCAACTTAGAAACTTTATTCGATCAAATCAAAATAAAGCTCTCACTCGACCTATTTATTCATCCTTGGAAAAAATGATGATGAAAGATAGTAAAAGAAAGGGTATTATTTCAGAGTTTTATAACTCATTGACACTATCTTCAAGTGAAAGTTCACTGAAAAGATTAAACTACTGGAAAGAAGATCTGCAAATTGAAATTTCGGAGGAACAATGGGAATTGGCTTGTACAGAAGCTCAAACCAAATCAATAAATGCACGCCTTAAATTGATACATTTCAAATGGTTAATGCGGATGTATGTTACACCGGAGGAGTTAAATAGATATAACAAAAATATACCAGATACATGCACAAAATGCATGGAAAGTAAAGGAACCCTATTTCATTGTTTATGGGAATGTAGATTAATAAGAATGTTTTGGGAAGAGGTGAGGGTAACAATTGAAAAAATAATCTCAAAACAAATCATACTGAATCCTAAACTGTTTTTGTTGGGTCTGTACCCAGAAAAGCATAATTTTAATAAAAGTGAAAGAACATTCATAGACCTCAGTTTGCTTAATGCCAAAAAATGTATTGCACTATTATGGAAAAAGACTTATAGACCAGATGTGACTCAGTGGTTAAGACAGATGTTAACAAACCTTCCATTAGAAAGAATAACATATATACTGAAATCAAAGGAAATTGTGTTTGAGAATATATGGAGACCTTTTATTGATTATGTAAAAAATTTAAACACAACTCTTGAAGAAGAAGGTGAATGATGTGTGTGGACCTTGTAAATTCCAAACTGGTGAACATAATATGTATACTTATGTATTGGATTGTCTAGACTAAACAGAGGAGCATTGTTGAAGACTTGATTTTGTTGGTGGTTGTTGGTGTTTTTAGTGCATTTTTTTTTTTTTGTAGTACTTTAGCGTTAGTGTTTGATTGTTTGTATCATGTTTGTTAAAAAAAAAAAAAAAGGTTCAATAAAGATATTGTGGAAAAAAAAATAAGTATTTGGTCACCTACAAACAAGCAAGATTTCTGGCTCTCACAGACCTGTAACTTCTTCTTTAAGAGGCTCCTCTGTCCTCCACTCGTTACCTGTATTAATGGCACCTGTTTGAACTCGTTATCAGTATAAAAGACACCTGTCCACAACCTCAAACAGTCAGACTCCAAACTCCACTATGGCCAAGACCAAAGAGCTGTCAAAGGACACCAGAAACAAAATTGTAGACCTGCACCAGGCTGGGAAGACTGAATCTGCAATAGGTAAGCAGCTTGGTGTGAAGAAATCAACTGTGGGAGCAATTATTAGAAAATGGAAGACATACAAGACCACTGATAATCTCCCTCGATCTGGGGCTCCACGCAAGATCTCACCCCGTGGGGTCAAAATGATCATGAGAACGGTGAGCAAAAATCCCAGAACCACATGGGGGGACCTAGTGAATGACGTGCAGAGAGCTGGGACCAAAGTAACAAAGGCTACATCAGAAGCACACTACGCCGCCAGGGACTCAAATCCCGCAGTGCCAGACGTGTCCCCCTGCTTAAGCCAGTACATGTCCAGGCCCGTCTGAAGTTTGCTAGAGAGCATTTGGATGATCCAGAAGAGGATTGGGAGAATGTCATATGGTCAGATGAAACCAAAATAGAACTTCTTGGTAAAAACTCAACTTGTCGTGTTTGGAGAAGAAAGAACACCATACCTACTGTGAAGCATGGGGGTGGAAACATCATACTTTGGGGCTGTTTTTCTGCAAAGGGACCAGGACGACTGATCCGTGTAAAGGAAAGAATGAATGGGGCCATGTATCGTGAGATTTTGAGTGAAAACCTCCTTCCACCAGCAAGGGCATTGAAGATGAAACGTGGCTGGGTCTTTCAGCATGACAATGATCCCAAACACACCGCCCGGGCAATGAAGGAGTGGCTTCGTAAGAAGCATTTCAAGGTCCTGGAGTGGCCTAGCCAGTCTCCAGATCTCAACCCCATAGAAAATCTTTGGAGGGAGTTGAAAGTCTGTGTTGCCCAGCGACAGCCCCAAAACATCACTGCTCTAGAGGAGATCTGCATGGAGGAATGGGCCAAAATACCAGCAACAGTGTGTGAAAACTTACAGAAAACGTTTGACCTCTGTCATTGCCAACAAAGGGTATATAACAAAGTATTGAGATGAACTTTTGTTATTGACCAAATACTTATTTTACCGAGGAATTTACCAATTAATTCTTTAAAAATCCTTCAATGTGATTTTCTGGATTTTTTTTTTTCTTATTTTTTCTCTCATAGTTGAGGTATACCTATGATGAAAATTGGAGACCTCTCTCATCTTTTAAGTGGGAGAACTTGCACAATTGGTAGCTGACCAAATACTTTTTTACCCCACTGTAAGTATTCCTGTATGTAGGCAATCACATGTTCGACTTTGACAAATATAAAAGGGATTAAATGGCACTAAGATTTATTTGATTGTGTGAATATTAATTACAGAACAGCTAAATATTGAAAATGAATGGGACATCCAATATTAGCGACTGTTTCAGATCCGTTGTTTATTTGTTTGTCAGATCACTGATCTGTCTGATCTTTTATCACTTATATTCATAATAGTGAATCTTCACTTTGGGGAATGGGAATTCGTCATCATGAAAATTATTTTAGTTTATATGACTGTTCAGTGATGGAGTTCAGTGTAATATTGAATTTCTACTGTGTATGGTCAAACTCATGCAGTACTATAACAGGACATGTTTACAAATATTTCAGACCCATTGCAGTGCATCAGTTTATATTTTAGCAATATTTTGTAATTAAAAGGTCTTTTAAAACTTAATGCTAAGATTGAGGCGGTGCTTATATTGTCATGCTGGGGCGATACTGAGGCCAAATAATGATCTGAACCTTGAGGGCGTGACTGGCAAACACTGAGTGCCACAGCTGTAAGCATTTGTTTTTTTATTCATGCCAGAAGATTATTTATTATATTATTATTCCTCCTAAACTGTCACATTTTTGACCCTCTAAATGTTAATCAAAACGCATTTTTTTTTCTACACACACCTCAGACCCAGTGAAAAAGGTGGATCCAATCAGCTGATCGCTGGAACCACAGAGCTCAGCTGTTTTCCATGATAAATCAGCCTCAGGGAAAAAGCACACACCATACATTATCTTTTTTCACTTTAATGAAAATAACTTTTTCTTTTTAATCGCCATCAGTTAGCGTGCCTTTTGAGCCAGGTCATGTCTGGCTGCATAAGCTGTGTTTGAAAGTGTAATACAGGGCTATATGTAGGCAATTACATGTTAGACTTTGACAAATATGAAAAGGACTGAACTGAGATTTATTTGATTGTGTGAATATTAATTACAGAATAATTGAAAATGAATGGGACATCCAATATTAGCCACTGTTTAAGAACCACTTGTTTATTTTTTTTGTCAGATCACTTATTTGTGTTATCTTTTATGAGTTGTTGAGCGTTTTTGCGTCCAGTTTGGTGACGGTCGTCGTTTAGTCAAACCATGCATGTGGCCGCATATGATATGCAGTTGATCTGGGTGCACCACTGCACAATTATTAACTTTTAATAATGAACTTTTAATAATTGTGCAAGCACACCAAGAGGAGCGCCATCGGCGACGGCAAGTCGTGGTCCTGCAAAGGGATTCCCATCTACTGCTGACTGGGGCAGGCTGGGCGTGCCTTCCCGCAAACAATCATGGAGCGCCTGGTCGGACACTGGTGGGAGAAGCAGCAGCTGAACCAGTGGATCACAGTCCTTTGCAGGGAGCCAAGCTCAGTCTGCAAGGTTAACAGGAGTCTCGGCTGTTGCTTTAGCCTGGTGCCAGTAGTTCAGTTGCTGCTCCATCCCCCCTTCCCCCTAATTTATTACTCACTATTTGATTAGAGTTACATTTTACAGAAAATTTGAAAAAAGTCTTTAATTCATTTTTAATTGTCTAGTTGTATTACTTGAATCTCCCAGTATTTTAAACCTTGATATTTCATATCCATATGTCCAAATATGTTTAAAAAAAAACAAAACAAAAAACACAGGCTTATACAGGGTGTCCTAATTTTTTTCACATGATTGTAAGGGATTTCTTGATTGAGAACAGGTGTGGCAGCAATCAGGCCTGGGTGTGGCTAGAGAAATTGAACTCAGCTTTTCAAAGATGTGATAACCCACAGTTAATTTACGTTTTAACAGGGGAAGGGGATCACTTTTTCCACACAGGGCCATGTAGGTTTGGGTTTTTTCCCCTTAATAATAAACCTTCATTTAAAAATTGCATTTTGTGTTTACTTGTGTTAGCTTTGTCTAATATTTCCATTTGTTTTATGATCTAAAACATTTAAGTGTGACAAACATACAAAAAAAAAGAGAAATCAAGAAGGGACCAAACACTTTTTCACACCACTGTAAATGTTACAACTTAACGTCCTGCATTATTTTTAATAATACAGATAAAGGTGACTTTATATGCTTAATAAGTAAATAACATGTATGTACAGTGGCTATAAAAAGTCTACACACCCCTGTACAAATGCCAGTTTTTTGTGATGTAAAAAAATAAGACCGAGATAAATCCTTTCAAAACTTTTTCCACCATTAATGTGATCTATAGCCTGTACAACCCAACTGAAAAACAAACTGAAATCTTTTAAAAGGGAAAATTAAAAAAAACTTACAATAACCTGGTTGCATAAATATGCACACCCTGTTATAACTGGGGATATGGCTGTGTTCAGAACTAACCAGTCACATTCAAACTCATGTTAAATGGGCTTCAGCACACACCTGCCACCATTTAAAGTACCTCTGATTAACCTCAAATAAAGTTCAGTTGTTCTCATAGGCTTTTCCTGACATTTTTGTAGTTGCATCTTAGAGCACAAGCCATGGTCCGCAAAGAGCTTCCAAAGGATCAGAGGGATCTCATTGTTCAAAGGTATCAGTCAGGAGAAAGATACAAAGAATTTCCAAGGCATTAAATATACCATGGAACACAGTGAAGACCGTCATCATCAAGTGGCGAAAATATGACACAACAGTGACATTACCAAGAACTAGATGTCCTTCCAAAATTGATGAAAAGACGAGAAGAAAACTGGTCAGGTGAGCTGCCAAGAGGCCGACAGCAGCATTGAAGGAGTGGGAAAATGTGTTATGGTCCGATGAAACCGAGATTGAACTTTTTGGCCATAATTCCAAAAGGTATATTTGGCACAAACACAACACTGCTCATCACCAAAAGAACACCATACCTACAGTGAAGCATGGTGGTTGCAGCATCATGCCTTGGGGCTGTTTTTCTTCAGCTGGAACTGGGGCCTTAAGGTGCCTTCACACCAAACGCGAGCGGGCGACGCAAATCCATACAAAGTCGATGGAAAGAGGCGAGCACACACGAAGTCACGCATTCACGAATTCACGTCTGAGGGATAGTGCCGTCATCTGAGAAGAAGTATCAGTATTGGAGAGTAAACTAGTTTGAAAATGAGGCTGAGACTCACCTGGAGAAAGAAGGACCGGGAGCTCTTCAGTTGAATTGGGATGTCAGAGTTATTTACTCACGAATTTCTGCCACGGACATGCTAACAAGGCTAGCAAGCTAGCAACGGAAACACCCATCTTGTGAAGTTTTTGAGGTAGGGAAAACTTTTTCAGGTGAGCCCCCCGTCGGATAATGTAAACCTAAGCATGATGTTATTTGGGGGATTTTCACAGCAGGTTGAACACTGCTGCAGAAGTTCTCAAGGCAACTTCACCTGTCTGCATCTGACTCAGACAGTGAATTCATGTCATGTGTTTATATTGAGTTATAATGTGTTTATGCTGCACGAAAAATTCGCCCATTCGCGTTTGGTGTGAAGGCATCTTTAGTCAAGGTGGAGGGAATTATCAACTGTTACAAATACCAGTCAGTGTTGGCACAAAAACTTCAGGCTTCTGCTGGAATGCTGAAGATCAATCAATCAAAACTTTATTTATATAGCACTTTTCTTACAAAAAATTGTAGCACGAAGTGCTTTACAAATTAAAAAACACAATTACATCCCTTCCCACTCCACACCTTCACCCACCCAACCTTGTACAAGTAGTCAGAAACACACGCACACACTCATCAATGTGAGACATGGCCGATGAGTGAAGAGGAACTTCATCTTTCAGCACGACAATGACCCAAAGCACACATCCAAATCAACAACAACAAAAAAAAAAATGGCTTCTCCAGAAGAAGATTAAGGTTTTGGAATGGCCCAGCCAGTATCCGATCGAACATAGGTGGGGTGATCTGAAGAGGGCTGTGCACAGGAGATGTCCTTGTAATCTGACAGATTTGGAGCATTTTTGCAAAGAAGAGTGGGCAAATATTGCCACATCAAGATGTGCCACGCTGATGGACTCCTACCAAAAAAGATTGAGTGCTGTAATAAAACAGGGATGGCAATTTTCCACCGATCCGCGGATTTCCGCCGATTTATTTTCAAATTGATCATTTCTGTGAATCATCTAAATCCGTTGAGAAAATTTTAGGGGGGGTAAGGTACCTTATTGTTACCGATTTTAGCGAAAATCAACACGATTACATAAGCGCTCGGCGCTTCCCCGGGTCAAGTCTCCCGCGATAACCCGGATGTTATGTACTCAAGCTACTTCTGTATTGTAAACAGCCCTGCAGTTGGATAGTTGCAAACGATTGGACCAATCAAATGGCTCGTTGTATGCTTTGTCAAAAATTCATGGCGGCATGTTCTCAGGGATGTGATTTTTCCGCTAATTTGCCGAATTCCGCTTTTTTTTATCTTCCAGGAAGATAAAGTACGTTAAGTACGTTAGCGGCTTGTGGTCCACGAACGCAGTGAAGGTGCGCCCCTTCAGCCAGAACTGGAAGTGGCGTATGGCCAGGTGGAGAGCCATTAACTCTCTGTTACTGGCGGCGTACAACGGCTGTATGAGCTGGGCTGCGCGGGGGAGGAAACGGTAATAAAAATTAACCATCCCCCAAAACTCCTGCAGCGCCCTGACATTGATGTTGAGGAGAAAAAAAATAGCAAAACAATTTAGTTAGATTACTTTTATGATTCCAAACAATTTGAAATTGACAGTGCACAGTGGACATTGACTCATAACTTTTGAATATTTCTAAGACTTGGCTACATCAGTGATTGTGCAAAATGAACTGCTCAAGACTCAATGGAGATTGAAACTGGTGATCTGAAATTAATGCTGAAATTATAAAAAGTAATGGTATGAATGAATTTTATTTCTATTGTGGAATAGATAAAATTAACTGATTTTGATTTGATCAAGTGTTAAAGCATATGATGGATAATGCTTGTTGGAATATTTTAGGAATGCTATCTTCTTGGAACATAAGTCAATATTATACAGTAATAAGTGGCATTCAGCTGTTTGTTTAATGTCATTTAAGCACAGTTCTGGTACTTAAAAATCATAAAAACCCAGGAGCTTCAGGGGGCTTTGCCCCCCTTGCCCCCCCACCGGGGCTCTGCCCCGGACCTCGCTGGAAGACTGCGTCCCCCAGACCTCCTGCTAAATTTTCAGATAATTTCCCCAACCCCAAATCACATCCCTGGTTCGTGTTGGAATTCTGAGCTTTCGGTATTGTTTTCAGTGGAATTATGAGATTTTTATTGAAGGATCAGGAGTCATCAGTGCTAGAAATAGACAAAAGTGTCAAAAATAAGTTCCGATGGAATTGGCTTGAGAGAAAAGTGACGGTAAAGGTGAAAATTGGCTCAAAGTTCGACGAGGTAACAGAAACACTTGGACAGTTTCTGAAGAAACCAGAAAAGGAGATGAAGTTCAAAGTTCAGAGACTGACACAGCTTGCTGCCAAAAGGAAGAAAGTTTCACATTAGAACTGACTTGGTGACCAGTGTAAATAGTGTAATAAACTCTTATAGAACTGTTAAATATGTTGGACTAAAGACAGTGAGACAACGTTGAAGAAAAAGTAAGTTAACTTTTCATTAAATTCAATGATTTATCTAAGTCTAGTATTTCATTTTTTTTATCATTTTTTTCAGTCTTAAATTACTTCTGTTTTACTGAAAACCTCTCAGCTTCAGGGGGGCTGTGCCCCCCCAGCCCCCCCATAAGTCAATCGACAAATTAGATTTCAGCTGAAATCAGAATTTCCTGTTGCCATCCCTGATAAAAGCCAAAGGTGTTGCAACAAAGTATTAGTTTAAGGGTGTGCATATTTATGCCACCAGGTTATTGTAAGTTTTTTTTATTTTTCCCCTCAAAGGATTTCAATTTGTTTTTTTAATTGGGTTGTACAGGTTATAGGTCACATTAAGGGTGGAAAAAGTTTTGAAATGATTTATCTTGGTCTCATTTTTTTACATCACAAAAACCTGACAATTGAACAGGGGTGTGTAGACTTTTTATATCCACTGTATATATAAAAACGCGTAAAATTGCAGTTTTAAGCGTGTTGTTTTACAACTTTAACATCTCCATCCTTAAACACTTACAGAAATACTGTGGAATGGAGTACACTGAATTTATTTAGGCCACAAGCACCATGTCAGGTTTGTATCGGTATCAGCAGACATTCAAATTTTAAATATCAAATTGGATCGGGCATTAATAAAGCTATATCGCTCCATTTGTAATTGTCTTGCATGTCTAATATGACCCTTTCAAAAAACTTTTGCCCAACAAACTTACAAAAATTAAAATAATTTTCACAATTAAAGCTTTTGCCAACGCATGAGGAAAAATTCAAAATCTGTCTTTTTAATCTGTCACCTAACTGGTTATAACTAAAGTGAATATGAGTCAGAACACAATCTGAGTACTATACCTATGGCGTCAGATATGGAAAAGGTGACACATTTTGTGACATTGGTCACTGAACATTTGGTTCCTTGTATTCCTTTTCTGAACTGTAACTGGGAAAACTACATCAAAAGACACTTACCAGCAGTTTGACAATTTAAAAGTAATACAGTGTGTACAAGACAATGACTAATAAGTGCATGTAATAACAATAATGCAATGAAAGGTAATATTCTGAAAAGTGTAACTGTTTAAGTATATGTGACTGCATGTAAAACATTGATGTTCTCTGCTCACAATAATAAGGACTTACACCCAGATGTGAAGAACAATTCTGCTCATGGTGGGGTCTGGGATGGGGTGGTTTTTTGGGATTGTTTTGGAGTTGGAGCGAAGCAGCGGTTGACTCCAGCTGTTGGGAGTTTGGGTCTGTGTGCTCTGGAATATCCAAGCTGGCGGAAGCTCAGGGGCCTCCTCAGCGCTCTGACGTCACGAACAGCTCCAGGGAATGCTTCACATTCCTCTTCCTGGCAGCAGTTAGGTCATTTCCAGCAATCCGGGGAAAAAAACATACTAGGATTATTTTCTGGAGCATTTGGGAGTAGAGTGTGGAGGGAAGCCAGAGTGCTGAGATTGAAAACACATGGTGGTTTGGAGGATCTCTGACTTTAGCACTTTTCCTTTCCTGTTTTATTCTATTTCTGAAACCACAAGAAAGAGTGGGCTGAATATATTTCATGTGAACATGTGTACTAAAGTATTCTGTAGTGTATATACTGTATTATTTTGAATAGTTTATTTTACATTTAAATATTTTGTTCTTTTTTAGCTCATAACAAAGCTGCCAAAATCAGTAAAATCTTATTCAAACCTGAGTATTCTCTATTTGAACATTCAGAGCTCATGATGGGCCAAAGTGGAAAAACAGACTTCAGAGCCTCAGCTGCTCTAGTAAAATTCCTCTTTATCAGTTTCCGGTTCGGCTCTTGAAGGGTTAACCTCCCCTATAATTCCTGCACTGTGTAGGTTGGCTCCTCCCACCTCCCACGCCTTGTTGTGAGTGGTCTGAGGCCCTGGCGGAAATGCCTGCAGGGATTATTCACACACGGACTGTGACGACAGCAGCAGGGCCACTCCTTAACCTGGCTACCTGTCTGATGACAGCTACCCACTCACCTGCTGCCAACGGGGTCTTACTTCCTGTACAGGCGTTAGAATTGTTTTCATGAATGGCTCATTTTACTCTACTAACACTGTAAAAGGTCGTTGCTCAATAAAGTGCATGCAGATGTTGGTCCAATAATGATCTCTGCAAGGTTTAAGTCGTGCAGAGTTGCTTATTTTTGGTTTCATTATTGATAAAAAATTCAAATGTACTTTCTATACTATTTAAATTGCTTACTGTCACACTGTGAAAATATTTAAGAAATTGCACTTAAGGAATTTAAAAGTGTAAAATATTTAAAGCCTCAACCCTGGCATTAATGCAATTAACGGTCAGACCACAAACGGTTGTTTTGGTATCAGAACAACAAAATGAATAATCTAAAGTTAAGTTAAATATGGGATTGTGTTGAATCGGTAATGCATTGACATTTAAGTAATATTTAAATATTAGGGAAAGTGAAGGGTAGAATTCCTTCATTTCCTGTTTTGCTATTGCATCATATTGCAGTGTACTTAAGTAATGTCCATTCCATTTCATGTAGTTTGTGTTGTGAAATAAAAGGATCTACAGCCAACACTGAGGAGGGTTAATTATCTCCTATCATGTATAATTGTTACATTTAATGTGTTAGTTTTCTATTATAACTAAATAGAACAAAAAAGTGCATGCTTATGCTGACAACCATTTCATTGCAATGGAATTTCTCCAGTTTCCTCCCACATGCCAAAAACATGCAAGTTAGGTTAATCAGCAGGCATCAAACTGGGGATTCTAAATTGTCCTTAGCTATGACTGTGAAAGTGAATTGTTTTCTGTCTCTCTGTGTTGGCCCTGCGATGGACTGGCGATCTGTCCAGGGTGTACCCTGCCTCTCGCCCAAAGATGCTGGGATAGGCTCCAGCCCCCCCGCGACCTGAAAAGGATTAAGCGGAAGAAGATGGATGGATGGTTTTTAAAGTGGGAAACTGGGATTTACAGTTTCAAAAGTTTCACTGTATAATTTAAACATGCATTTATGCAGGCCAATAATGTGTCCGCTACTTCCTTGTAAATTATTTTTGTTCCATCAAAACCTGATATGTTTATAACTTGTCCAATTAGTATGCCAGGAATTCACTCACCTCATTCTGGGCACAGCAGACCATTCCTCTGGAAGTAGATTATACGGACAAATGTATTGGGCAGTCTACTCATTATTTATTTATTTTTACATACCATTCTAAATCCATAGGCATTAATATGGAGCTATAACTGTTCCCACTTGCCTAGGAAAACTTTCTACAAGTTTTTGGCGTGTGTCTGAATTTTAGTCCATGCATCCAGAACACTGATGTTGGACCAGAGAGCCTTGTTTTCCGTCTCCATTCTGGTTCTTCCCAAAGGTGTTTGTTGGGGTTGAAGTCAGGGCTTCTTGTTGGGCCAATCAAGTTCTTCAACACCAAACATCTAACCATGTCTTTTTGAGCCTTTCTTCATCTGGGGCAGCAGTGGCTCAGGAGATAGAGCAGGTCGTCCAATAATCGGAGGGTTGGCAGTTCGAGTCCCGCTCTCCCCAGCCATCCTGCTGTTGTGTCCCTGGGTAAGACACTATCCACCTTGCCTCCAGTGTCATGACACTGGGTATGAATGTGTATAAATGTTCGTTAGTGGTTGGAGAGGCTGCTGGCGTGGATTGGGAGCCACATTTCTGTCGGTCTGCCCCAGGGCAGCTGTGGCTACAGAGGTAGCTTAGCACTATCAATGTCTGTTTGGAGTGGATGAATAATGGACTCACTGTAAGCGGTTTGAGATGTCACTTGACAAGTACAGCGCTGTATAAAACTAATCCATTATTATTATTGTTTCTTTGTGCACTGGGACACGGTCATGGTAGAACAGAGAAGAGCCATCTCCAACCTGTTCCTACAAAGTTGGAAGCATAGAGTTGTTTAAGCTTTAAAGGTGTCATTGAGTGTCTTTTCCTTGGATTAATTTCAAATTCTAACATCATCATGAACATACGTGTATCTGTGTTTTGATGAGCAAAAAATTGTTTCTGTATTGTTTTACCTGAGATCTAGAAAGCCACTTTGTGGGCTTTCCCAGAAAACACTGTTTCAGGCCTCCTCAGTGTTGTTCATGAGCCTCTAACCTGATTGGGTGAAAGCTTTGCGATTGACACGTTGCAAAGCCAATCACATGTGAGAAGGCGTAACCTACAGAAGGGCCAGAAGTTTTTAAGATCTTGGGCTGCGTGTCCACCAAACACGTTTTTTTGTCGCCCGACTGCCATGAGTGTCTTTTTTTCAGCGTTTGTGCGCTGCGCTCTGGGAAAAAAAAAGTCCATGCCCTGTATCCCAGCAACAGCTTGTCACTCACAGCTCAGCACTTCCGCTTTTCCTATGGTCAGACTTTCTACTTATTTTTTAATAGCAGTCTCTAAATAACAATGGACAGGAAACGTATTCTTTGGTACGAATACGTACCAAAGATGCTAGCATTGGTAGCAGCTTTGGATGCAAAATATGATGACACGGAAGACAGGAGTCTGAGTACAGACTGTACCGGCGTCCTATGTCCCCCTCTTCCATATTATGATTGGCTGCTTAGAAAGGTCTGACATTGACGAGCTCAGCTGCAGTCTGAAAAGTTGAAATTTTTTCAACTCTGAGCACCACAACAATAAGCAGTCACCACTGAGAGCGTCGCAGCACCAAGGGTGCTGAGCTACATAGAGAATGAATAGATAAGTCGCCCACAGCTGAAAAAACGCGTTTGGTGGACACGCAGCCTAATGCCTGTAAAAAATAAATTCTAATGCTGCCGTGGTTGTGGAGCACCTGAATGATAATTTGTCATATATAACCATGTAGCAGAAGCGTCAGGAGGGCACACAAGCAGAGCAGCACCCGGCTTCCAGGCTGGCTGATGGTGTGGGAGCTTGGACCCCTTTTGCTGTGATTGCGTGTCCTCCCAACACTTGTGCTACAGGACTGTGTATGCCAAATTATCTTTCAGACCCTTCATAATCACGGCGGCATTAGATTTTAAATGTATAGACATTTTACAACATCGCTGCATGTGGTACAGTGGTATCCTTAAGAATAAGCTTTTTGACAAAACTGAAGTTATACTTTACAAGGTTTTGCTTATGAATCTGTAGTGACATGATGAGAACAGAGTTAAAGGTTTGGACTAAAATCCTCCGGAACATCCGTTAAAAGTAAATTTTAGCCACTTTTCTCTTATCGATGCATCGTTTGGGAGTGCACAATGTCTCCTCTACATGTTTATTGACAGACAGCTCCGGCAGGACACTGGATTGAAGGCTAGCCAATAATAGAGCAATGGGCTGGTATTAAGGCTAGGGATATTTACCTTTTAGTGATTATTTCAAATTTCTTGACGTACAGGAAAATACCCAGAAGAGTTATAAAGTCTCCTTGGAGAGAAAAAGGAGAAATGAGCTGTGCTTTTTTTTTTTTTTTTCAATAAAGAGAAGTGAATGTTTTGATATTTTTCTATAATCACATGACCATTAGACGGGTTTCGGAAGGGTAGAACTTACAAAAGCACAATTTTTCAGTCAGTGACCCCTTTAAGGTTTCTCTGGAATAAACAACACCAGAATTCAATGATAAAGTATTGGGCCATATTTCTTTCATCTATGTAGTGCATTTAAGCTCATCTATGTCCTCAAATGATATTAAACCTAAATCAGTGAGTGGGTTATCAGGCTGTTATTTCCCTTGTCAGTGTTCTCTGAAAACCTCCTTTGTTTTTGTTTGTTTGTTTTAAGTCATGTTTAATTGATGCATGATTGTCTGACTAGCAGCTGATTGATGTTCAGTGAATGAGTCATCAAGCACCCTAAACTGGTTGCTGAAAGCAGTTTTATTCCTGGTACTAATCTTGTTTGACTAAAGGACCTACAGGGAGTGGAAACATTACCAAGAACACTATGTACAATGTATTGCAATCAGGGACTTTCCCTGGGAGTAAATAATACTTGCATGAAGCACATTTTATTTTTTTAAAAACTAAAACAAATTGTATTTAATACTTTTTAAATTTATGTTTGCACTGATGTATGTGTGCGTCAGATGTCTTATCGAGGTGCATGTGGGATTTTATTTTTCATCTGAATATAGGAGAGATGTCTAAATATTAGTAACACTCATCAGTGAGTACATTAACTACAGTGTGATCTGAAACTTAAATCACAGTCTCCCTGATCAGTTTTGCAAAATTCTTAATTCATTATCCTCACATTAGTCAGTGTTATGATAATTCGGTGTACTTAATGTGGTGGCTGTGTGTATGCCATCATTTGGCTTGTAAATACTTTCCCACACTGTCGTCATTATTTTCCCAAACAAATTGTTTTGTCCCACTTATCTGTGTGTTTAAGCATCACCACATGTCTGAGACATGCTGTGGCACGTACTGCATTTCCAGTCACAAAGTGTACTTGGCTCCCAGTCAGTGACAGGCCATTGTCACGTCTATTATCCTTGTTACATGTAGAAGAAATTAAGTCATAAGTCAAACATAATGCAAACTGTGGGCTGTGTAATTATCTGGCCGTTATTCCACAGCTTTTTATTTTCAGGTTCAGTGCCCATTAGGTGTGTGTTATTTACCTCATGAAGGTAAAATACCAGATAAGAGATGGTTTAAAGTTTTTAAGGTGGGGCTCAACATCTTGTAAAACCTTTTCTTATTATGTTTAAAGATTTTAATTTCAGGTCACACTCCTTGCATTTTCTTTGGCATTTTCATCAACAAACTCTAGTATTTTTTCCCCCACAGTCAGATGACATTACATGTGGAAAGTGTTTTTAGTGAAGCTGTGTGACTTGTTGACTTTTGAGAATGTCATTTACATGGACATTTTATATAACACATACATCCGTTGTTTTTCTTTTTGTTTTTTTTTTGTTTGTTTTTTTTTTAAACTTGCCTCAGAGGAGGTATTTGAAGTTGTACTGTGTGCTGGGTGGTACGGCGCTGTGCAGACCTGTGGAGGTGGATGGCACCTTATCTTAGTTTGACATTCAACCAACCTAGAGTTGTCATCCCCCCTACATTTATGCAATAGTGGATGCCATTTTATTTAAAATCTGCATCTGTTCTTAAAGTAATGACAACCAAAGTTCTTAATCATTGCACAATATCTTATAAATGTTTGCATTTATAGTGAACTGAATTTCCAAAATGTTCTTGTGTAATTGTGCAAAGTGATGGTGTTGATTGCAGTTAAACCATTCGAACAGCTACCAAATACAGTATAAAAAAACATTGATTTTAAACCTACTCAACGGTTCTCCTTTTTTGCAGGCAAAGCCTCTCTGTCGAAGGCTTCAGCTGTCCCATTATTCTGAACACACACTTCAGCCAGAAAGTCTCATCAGCACACAAACCTGCTAACGTTTCCGCTGTACCAGGCCAACTGTATACAGAAAGGCACGTGCCATATTATTTGGGTGAAATATTTGGGCTGCTAGAGGAATCAAAGACCACAGACGAGACCAGAGGCAAGCAGGTGTGTATGCTTCAGTATCATTAAAATTAAGTCCTATAAGATGTAAACAACCTTTAATACACTCCTTAAAGTCACTTGTGTTTGAGAAATTAAAATGTTGGTTCAACAAATCTGCAGAATCACATCTGCTCCAGTCTGTCACATGCACAGTAGTTTGGCTCCTGGCCTGAAGGTTCAGCTCAACCTTTTTTTTAACTGAATTGAAAACAATACATTAGAGGGTTTGTGTCAGTATTTATGAGTTCATATTTATGAAATCACAGGTATAGATATGTAGATGGTACTGTCTGCCACAAGGTTTAACATGTCCCCTTAAGGCAGGGGTGTCCAATCATGTGCCATGGAGGGCCAAGACCCTGCAGGCTTTACATCCTACCAGTGTCTTCAACAGCAGATTCCACTGAATTTCTTTCCACTGATTGCTGATAAATGAAAAACCTGCTGAAGAGAGTGGGTAGAAGAGAGGCAGGTTTTTATTTTATATTTTTTTCAGCTGTATTTACTCAGTGCAAGTTACAACATACAAAAAGATATAACAGCATAATAAGCTAATCACTGTTTCAGTCAAAAGAGCTCCAGAATAAAGTTATAGACAGCCACAAGGGTGGAGATGGATAAAAAATCAAAGGCTTTATTAATCAATAGAAGCAGAGTGAAGTCTGTTATTAAGAAGTGGAGGGTGTTCAAACAGCTGAGACCCTCCCTGGATCAGGATATCCCTCCAAACTGGAGGAATGTTCTGTGAAACTGGTTTGAGAATCTACCAAGAGGCTTACAGCAACTTTGAAGTTGTTGCAGGAATTTATGGTAAATGGCAGTCATTATGTACATGTAACAACAATAACTCAAATTTTCCACAAATCTGATTTTTTATGGGTGAGCTGCAAAAAAATTCTACTACTCAAAAAAGGCTGCATGGACCTTTCCCAAAATACACCTTGAAGATCCTGAGGCCAGCTGGAAAAAGGTGTTAAGATCAGATGAGGCTCAAATCAAACTATTTGGCCACACCACCAAACAATAAGTTTGGGGGGAAACCAATATAGCTCATCATCCAAATTACACCATTCCTCCAGGTAAGCATGGAAGTGGTAATATCCTGTTGTGTAGGTATTTTTCCTGCACCAGAGACTGGAGCATTTATCAGGAAAAATGGATGGGTCAAAGTATCACCAAATTCTTGAGGAAAACTTGCTGCCTTGTGGCAGGAAGTTGTCAATAAGAAGGTTCTCCATCCAACATGACAGTGACGCAAAATGAATGTCCTTGCATGGTCTAGTCAGAGCCCAAACTTAAACCTCATTGAATATCTGTGGAATGACTTGAAGACTGTCATCCACCAATGGTCACCATCAAATTTAACTGAACTCAAGCAGTTCTGCAAAGAAGAATGGGCAAATATTGCAAAGTCTGAATGTGCAAAGTTAGTAGAGACCTATCCCAACAGACTGAAGGCTGTAATTAAAGCAAAAGGGGATTCAACAAAATACTGACACAAGGGAGGGATTCCTTTGTCCAACTCAGGGATTCTGGTTTTTATTTTTCTAGTTTTTCCTTTCAATTTGCTGTTATATCTTTCAGTTGGACACTATAAGTTGCCCTGAGTAAATACAGTATGGATGAAAATGCCTATCTTCCTTTCAGGCTGAAAAGCAACAACATATGATTATTTTCTACAGTGGAGATCAAAATCCCCTCTTTTCTTTTCTTTAGTGGAGATCAAAATCCCCTCATGTATCATCACCTTATCGTGGTAGGGGGTTTGCGTGCCCGAGTGATCCCAGGAGCTATGTTGTCCGGGGCAATTTGCCTCTGGTAGGGTCACCCAAGATAAACTGGTCCTGGGTGAAGGGCCAGACTAAGAATGATCCAACAGACTCTCATGATGAATGTTAGAACAAGGATTCAGTGTACCCCACCCAGTATGGGGTTACCAGGGCCCCACCCTAGAGCCAGGCTTGGGGGAGGGGCTCGATGGCTAGCGCCTGGTTGCTGGGTTTCTGCCCATGGGACTCGGCCGGGCTTAGCCTGTAGGAGTTACATGGGTCCGTCCTCCAGTGGGCTCACCACCTACAGGAGGGACCACAGGGGTCCGGTACTATGTGGATCAGATGGCGGTCGAAGGCAGAGACCTTGGTGGTCTGATCCCAGGCTTTCGAAATTGGCTTTTGAGACATGGAATGTCACCTCTCTGGTGGGGAAGGAACCTGAGCTGGTGCATGAGGTTGAGAGATACTGGCTAGATATAGTCGACCTCACCTCAACCCACAGCTCTGGTTCTGGAACTAGTCTTCTTCTAGTATTCTTGTATCCCCCCACCTTGCTGCCTCTATATTGGAGTTTTCCCCGCTGGATGAAAGGATTGTTTCCCTGTGCCTTCGGGTTGGGAAACAAGTCCTGACCATTATTTGTGCCTGTGCACCAAATGATGGTTCAGAGCACCCACCCTTTTTGGAGTCTCTGACTGGGGTGCTGGAGGGTGCTCCTCTTGGAGACTCCATTGTCCTACTGGGGGACTTCAATGAGCATGTGGGCAGTGACAGTGAAACCTGGAGGGGGGTGATTGGAAGGAACAGCCTGCCCAAACTGAACCCGAGTGGTGTACAGTTATTGGACTTCTGTGCTAA
The DNA here is from genome assembly GCA_020510985.1 of Pholidichthys leucotaenia. Classification (NCBI taxonomy): domain Eukaryota; kingdom Metazoa; phylum Chordata; class Actinopteri; order Cichliformes; family Pholidichthyidae; genus Pholidichthys; species Pholidichthys leucotaenia. Next base: position 252,261,021 of record CM035846.1, on the reverse strand, counting down.
CCACAGTTTGTCCATAACGAACACCATGTTCAAGCGTAAGGGTGTCCATATGTGCACCTGGCTGGGTTTCTGCCCATGGGACCCAGCCGGACTCAGCCCGAAGGAGTTACATGGATCTGTCCTTCAGTGAGCTCACTCACCTGCAGGAGGGACCATGGGGGTCCAGTGCTATGTGGATCAGGTGGCGGTCGAAGGCAGAGCCCTTGGCGGTCTGATCCCAGGCTTCCTAAACTGACTTTTGGGACATCAAATATCACCTCTCTGGTGGGGCAGGAGCCTGAGCTGGTGCATGAGGTTGAGAGATACCAGCTAGATATAGTCTATCTCACTTCAACACACAGCTCTGGTTCTGGAACCAGTCTCCTGGAGAGGGGCTGGAGCTTGGCCTACTCTGGAGTTGCTCCGGGCGAGAGGTGATGAGCAGGGGTGGATTTTCTTGTATTCCCCCACCTTGCTGCCTCTATATTGGAGTTTGTCCCGGCGGATGAAAGGGTTGTTTCCCTGTGCCTTCGGGTTGTGCCTATGCACCAAATGATGGTTTAGAGTACCCGCCCTTTTTGGAGTCTCTGACTGGGGTGCTGGAGGGTGCTCCTTTTGGAGACTCCATTGTCCAACTGGGGGACTTCAATGAGCACGTGGGCAACAACAGTGAAACCTGGAAGGAGGTGATTGGGAGGAACAGCCTGCCCGATCTGGACCCGAGTGGTGTTCAGTTATTGGACTTCTGTGCTAACCATAGGTTGTCCATAATGAACACCATGTTTAAGCACATAGACCAATCTCTAATCTCCCTTTCATTTCAAAAATCTTAGAAAGAGTTGTTGCTACGCAATTATTTGACCACCTGCAGGGAAATGGTTTATTTGAGGAGTTTCAATCTGGGTTTAGAATCCATCATAGCACTGAAACAGCCTTAGCGAAGGTCACTAACGACCTCCTCATTGCATCTGATAATGGACTAGTTTCTGTACTTGTCCTTTTAGATCTTAGTGCAGCTTTTGATACTATTGATCATAATATTCTACTTGATAGATTAGAACACTATGTTGGACTTAATGGAACTTCGTTGCAGTGGTTTAGATCTTATTTATCTGATAGGTTCCAGTTTGTTCATGTAAATGATGAGTTTTCTCTCAGCTCAAAGCTTAGTCATGGAGTTCCACAGGGATCTGTGCTTGGCCCTACTCTTTTTAGTTTATATATGCTTCCGTTAGGCAACATTATTAGAAAGCACTGTATACATTTTCACTGTTATGCAGATGACACACAATTATACCTGTCAATGAAGCCAGATGATACTAATCAATTAGCCAAGTTAGAAGCCTGTCTTAAGGAAATCAAAGTTTGGATGACTTGTAATTTCCTGCTATTAAATTCAGATAAGACTGAAGTCATTCTTGTTGGTCCAAAAAACCTTAGAAATTCCTTTCCAAATCAAACTTTCAGTTTGGATGCAGTTACTCTTTCTCTTAATAGCTCTGTGAGGAACCTTGGAGTTATTTTTGATCAGGATTTGTCCTTCAATTCACATATTAAATTTGTTTCTAAGACTGCCTTCTATCATTTGCGTAATATTGCCAAGATTAGGAGCATCTTGTCTCAGAGTGATGCTGAGAAGCTGATCCACGCTTTTGTTAGCTCGAGATTAGATTGTTGTAATTCTTTATTATCAGGCTGTCCTAAAACATCTTTAAAAAGTCTTCAGCTGATCCAAAATGCTGCAGCAAGAGTTTTAACAGGTACTAGAAAGAGAGATCATATCTCTCCGGTTCTGGCCTCCCTTCATTGGCTTCCCATAGAGTTTAGAATTAAGTTTAAAATCCTTCTTCTTACTTACAAAGCTCTAAACAATCAGGCTCCTTTTTATTTAAAAGATCTGATACTACCGTATCATCCTAACAGAGCACTACGCTCCCAAAATGCAGGTTTACTTGTAATACCTAGAATCTCCAAAAGTACAATGGGAGGCAGAGCCTTCAGTTATCAAGCTCCTGTCCTGTGGAATCAGCTGCCAATCTGGATTCGGGAGTCAGACTCGATCTCTGTTTTTAAGAATAGGGCTAAAACCTACCTTTTTGATATAGCCTACAATTAGGGAGGGATCATGTGTTTCTGAACCCTCCCTTAGTTATGCTGCTAATAGGTTTAGTCAGCCAGGGGACCTCCAGTAATGCACTGGGCCTCACTCCTTTCCTCACTCTCTATGAAATATTTTTTTTTTGCTGGTCATTAACATTTGTTTGTTCTCTCCCATAGATTGAGTCCCCATCGTGCTGTTTGCTCTCTACATGTTTGTTCTTTTCTTCTTCTCTGTCCCCTCACCCCCCAGCCAGTCGCAGCAGATGACTGCCCCTCCCTGAGCCTGGTTCTGCTGGAGGTTTCTTCCTGTTAAAAGGGAGTTTTTCCTCTCCACCGTCGCCAAGTGCTTGCTCACAGGGGATCGCCTGATTGCTGGGGTCTTTCTGCAACTGTGGGGGTCCTCCCTACAGTTGATAGTGCTATGAGATGACTGTTGTTGTGAAATGGCGCTATATAAATAAAGTTGAATTGAATTGAATTATCCATATGTGCACCTGGCACCAGGACACCCTAGGTCACAGGTCGATGATCGATTTTGTTATCGTATCATCAGACCTGCGACCGTATGTCTTGGACACTCGGGTAAAGAGAGGTGCAGAGCTGTCAACTGATCACCACCTGGTGGTGAGTTGGATCCAATGGCAGGGGAGGATGCCATTCAGACATGGCAGACCCAAACATATAGTGAGGGTGTGCTGGGAACGTCTGGCTGAGGCCTCTGTCTGGGAGGTTTTCAATTCCCACCTCCGGAAGAACTTCAGCCACATTTCGGGGGAATTTGGAGACATGGAGTCTGAATGTGCCATGTTCTCCACCTCCATTGTTGAAGCGGCTGCCCAGAGCTGCGGCCGCAAGGTCATCAGTGCATCTCGTGGTGGCAATCCCCGAACCAAGTGGTGGACACCAGTGGCGAGTGAGGCCATTAAGCTGAAGAAGGATTCCTACCGAGCTTGGTTGGCTTGTGGGACTCCCGAAACAGCTGAGGTGTACCGGCAGGCCAAGTGGAGTGCAGCTCGGGTGGTTGCTGAAGCCAAAACTCGGGTGTGGGAGGAGTTTAGTGAGGCCATGGAACAAGACTTTTGGTCAGCCTCAAAGAGATTCAGGTAAACTGTCCAGTGGCTCAGGAGGGAGAAGCAGATCCCTGTCCACACTGTGTGTGGTGCGGCTGAGGCGCTGCTGACTTCAACTGGGGATATCGTCAGGCAGTGGAGGGAATACTTTGAGGATCTCCTCAGTCCCACTGACACAGCTTCCACAGAGGAAGCAGGGCTTGTGGATGAGGGGGACAACTCGCCCATCACTGGGGCTGAGGTTGCTAAGGTGGTTAAAAAGTTCCTTGGTGGCCGGGCCCCGGGGGTGGACAAGATTCGCTCTGAGTACCTCAAGGCCCTGGATGTTGTAGGGCTGTCATGGTTGACACGCCTCTGCAACATTGCATGGGGGTCGAGGACAGTGCCTTTGGCATGGCAAACCCGGGTGGTGGTTCCTCTCTTCAAGAAAGGGGACCGGAGGGTGTGCTCCAACTTTAAGGTGGATTCACATTACAATGTTTCGACCGACTTTTACTGACGTTTTGTCAAACGTCTGGCTCTGCTGGAAAAAGTTAATGATTGCTGGTGTTTGTTGGCAAACGCTGGCGAAAGTTGTATTCTTTGAAAATATTTAGTCTGCTGAAAATTTAGCGACGTTTGGAAATGCACGTTGGTGAATGTTGTGCTCATTTTGTAAAAGTTTGTGAGCGCTGAGCTAAGTTATGCAGAGTTTACCTCAGTCAGCCTACGTTAAAGCTGGGTTCACACTATAGCATTTGGACCGACTTTTACAGACGTTTTGAAAAACCAGAGAAATACTCAGCGCAGTTCAGCTGACATCAGCATCAGGTGACGCTCATATAAAGATCGGTGTTTGTGGAGACTTCCTGTCATCCTGGACCTACTTCTGGAGTGAACACATCTCTCTTAGGCATATGTTTCAGCAGTTATTAGGGCCCGAGCCACTGATAAAGTCAGTGGGCGAGAACCCTATTACAATTAGGGCCTGAGCCACTGACAAAGTCAGTGGGCGAGAGCCCTATTGTAATTGTTGGAATTTTTTTTTTTCTCTCTTGTTCTCCATCTAAGATCTCATTTTTGGGGTAATGAACGTGCATGAAAACTCACCATTTTCTGCAGGGACCTGAAGACTGGCAAAAAATTGAATATTTTGGAGGAAATATGAATGACCCCACAAAAATGGCTTTCCATTGCCACCTAACATGTGAAGTCAGTGGGGAGTGGCACACGCTTACTTTCGCATAAAAAGATGAAAATCGGGTGACAGGTTGATCATGCAAAAAACTACATAGAAGTGATGGTCTACACCCAACAGGAAGTTGGCCATTTTGGCAGGAAATGGCAGTAACCTGATTTCCACCTCACGCAGTTTTTTTTTTTTTTTTTTTTTTTTTTTAGTTATTTGTACCCGTAGGTAGACTTGGTTTGCAGTCTGGTGACAAGCCACCGGCTGCTGGTGGCTGCGTGCACGAGCGCCCTAAACCTACATGTTTTTGGTGTGCGGGAGGAAACCGGAGAAATCCTGGAGTAAACCCGCGCAACACGGGGAGAACATGCAAACTCCACACAGCTCACTGTTGGTCGGGGGCTGGGATCGAACCCACGATCTCATGATCCCCGCGATCCCCCGGCCGAGGGTAAAACTGTGCTGTCACAGTTGACGCACACCATGATGTCACACTTGTTACCATGGACACGCCCTTCTCGCCATTCAATGTGTGATCTTGTGGGGAGGGTTGGGAAGGTCCTGGAGTCATGAAATTTGGAGCATAGGTAGAGATGACTGTCATCTGTAGTCCTTTATGGGTCAGTAACACATACAGTGGGGCAAAAAAGTATTTAGTCAGCCACCAATTGTGCAAGTTCTCCCACTTAAAAGATGAGAGAGGTCTCCAATTTTCATCATCGGTATACCTCAACTATGAGAGACAAAATGAGAAAAAAAATCCAGAAAATCACATTGAAGGATTTTTAATGAATTAATTGGTAAATTCCTCAGTAAAATAAGTATTTGGTCACCTACAAACAAGCAAGATTTCTGGCTCTCACAGACCTGTAACAACTTCTTTAAGAGGCTCCTCTGTCCTCCACTCGTTACCTGTATTAATGGCACCTGTTTGAACTCGTTATCAGTATAAAAGTCACCTGTCCACAACCTCAGTCAGACTCCAAACTCCACTATGGCCAAGACCAAAAAGCTGTCAAAGGACACCAGAAACAAAATTGTAGACCTGCACCAGGCTGGGAAAACTGAATCTGCAATAGGTAAGCAGCTTGGTGTGAAGAAATCAACTGTGGGAGCAATTATTAGAAAATGTAAGACATACAAGACCACTGATAATCTCCCTCAATCTGGGGCTCCATGCAAGATCTCACCCCGTGGGGTCAAAATTATCACGAGAACGGTAAGCAAAAATCCCAGAACCACACGGGGGGGACCTAGTGAATGACCTGCAGAGAGCTGGGACCAAAGTAACAAAGGCTACCATCAGAAACACACTACGCCGCCAGGGACTCAAATCCTGCAGTGCCAGACGTGTCCCCCTGCTTAAGCCAGTACATGTCCAGGCCCGTCTGAAGTTTGCTAGAGAGCATTTGGATGATCCAGAAGAGGACTGGGAGAATGTCATATGGTCAGATGAAACCAAAATAGAACTTTATTGTAAAATCTCAACTTGTCGTGTTTGGAGGCGAAAGAACACCATACCTACTGTGAAGCATGAGGATGGAAACATCATGCTTTGGGGCTGTTTTTTCTGCAAAGGGACCAGGACCACTGATCCGTGTAAAGGAAAGAATGAATAGGGCCATGTATGGTGAGATTTTGAGTGAAAGCCTCCTTCCATCAGCAAGGGCACTGAAGATGAAACGTGGCTAGGTCTTTCAGCATGACAATGATCACAAACACACCGCCCAGGGAACGAACCCTGTAGAAAATCTTTGGAGGGAGTTGAAAGTCCTTGTTGCCTAGCGACAGCCCCAAAACATCACTGCTCTAGAGGAGATCTGCATGAAGGAATGGGCCAAAATACCAGCAACAGTGTGTGAAAACCTTGTGAAGACTTACAGAAAACGTTTGACCTCTGTCATTGCCAACGAAGGGTACGTAACAAAGTATTGAGATGAACTTTTGTTATTGACCAAATACTTATTTTACAGAAGAATTTACCAATTAATTCATTAAAAATCCTTCAATGTGACTCTCTGGATTTTTTTTTTTCTCATTTTGTCTCTCATAGTTGAGGTATACCTATGATGAAAATTGGAGACCTCTCTCATCTTTTAAGTGGGAGAACTCGCACAATTGGTGGCTGACTAAATACTTTTTTGCCCCAATGTAACTGATAGGTAAGTGTTACCATGGCGACATGGCGAAGGTTGACTCCTCGCCATGGAACGTGGAAAAGTTGCAACTTGGGCAAATGTCATCCAGTTTTCACCAAATTTTCTACGGTGGATATTAGTCTGACCCCGCACACTCCTACGTAAAAATGGTTGACAAAACTTATAGCACCACCTGCTGCTCACGGGAAGTACTGTGCCACTCGCATTTGAACAAACTCCTCCTGGGGGCCTGCTCCCATTCAACTCATTTTCACATGGTGGCATCTACAAGCACTGGCCATTAAAAGTTATCAAATGTGAGTAGCAATTTCAAACGGCGTGACCACGACACCATGGCAAAGTTTGACTCCTCCCCTTACAACATCAAATAGCTGTAACTCAAGCAAAACTTGTCCGATGTCCATCAAAGTTTCCATGATAGAAAATAGTCCCGCCCCGAACGCATCTACATAAAAATACCTTACAAAAGATATAGTGCCACCTAGTGGTTAAAGAAAGAATTACTGAAAACTGCTTTATTTATTAGTCGCGTGCCACTTGCCAGAATGATGTGAAATTTTCTGAGCTTTATCAGGCAACATGGTTGATCATAACTGTACATCAGCTTTAGCATGGCGCCACTGCTGTTGCCATGGACATGCCCTCCTCACCATTCAATCTGTGATCTTGTTGGGATGGTTGGGAACGACCTGGAGTCATGAAATCTGGAACATGGGTGAGGTGACTGTCATATGTAGTCCTATATGGATCAGCAACACATAACTGACAGGGAAGTGTTGCCATGGCGACATGCTGAAGGTTGACTTCTCACCATGGAACATCGGAAAGCTGTAATTTGGACAAACTTTGTCTGATTTTTACCAAATTTTCTATGATGGATATTAGTCCCGCCCCACATGCTCCTACGTAAAAATGATTGACAAAAGTTATAGCGCCACCTACTGCTCAAAGGAAGTACTGTGCCAAACTGTTTACTTTATGATTCACGCAGCGCTTGCCACAGCAACGGGAAATTTTCTGAGCCAGCTAGGTACAACGGGCGCTGATGCCTCGCCATGCCTTGCCATGATCATTCTGTGACCATTCTGATGGCACTAACTCTGGTGTGCATTGTCTGATTTCAACCAAATTCAGTATTATGGACATCAGTCCAATTCCAAACAGTTCGATAGAACAATAGTCAAAGAAATCTACAACGCCACCTAGTGATTAAAGGAAAAATTGCTGAAAAGTGTTTTATTACTCACACGCCCCTTGCCAGAATGATGTGAAATTTTCTGAGATTCATCAGACCCCAGGGATGATCATAATTGCAAATCAACTTTAGCACGACATCACACTTGTTACCATGGACACGCCATTTTCGCCATTCAATCCGTGATCTTGTGGGGAGGGTTGGGAAGGTCCTGGAGTCATGAAATGTGGAGCATAGGTAGAGGTGACTGTCATCTGTAGTCCTATATGGGTCAGCAACACATAACATAGGTAAGTGTTTCCATGGCGACATGGCGAAGGTTGACTCCTCGCCATGGAACTAGGAAAAGTTGCAACTTGGACAAACCATCCAATTTTCACCAAATTTTCTATGACGGATATTAGTCCGACCTCGCATGCTCCTACGTAAAAATGGTTGACAAAACTTATAGCACCACCTATTGCTCACGGGAAGTACTGCGCTACTCGCATTTGAACGAACTCCTCCTGGGGGCCTTCTCCCATTGAACTCATTTTCACATGGCAGCATCTATAGGCATTGGCCATTAAAAGTTATCAAATGTGAGTAGCAATCTCAAAAGGTGTGGTCACGACACCATGGCGAAGTTTGACTCCTCCTCTTACAACATCAAACAGCTGTAACTCGAGCAAAACTTGTCCGATGTCTACCAAAGTTTCCATGATGGAAAATAGTCCCGCCCTGAACGCATCTACATAGAAATACCTTACAAAAGATATAGCACCACCTAGTGGTTAAAGGAAGAATTGCTGAAAACTGTTTTATTTATTAGTCATGTGCCACTTGCCAGAATGACGTGAAATTTTCTAATGTTTATTAGACCACCTGGTTGATCATAACTGCACATCAGCTTTAGCATGGCATCACTGCTGTTACCATGGACACGCCCCCCTCGCCATTCACTCCGTGATCTCTTTGGGAGGCTTGGGAAGCACTTGGAGTCACGAAATCTGGAACATGGGTGAGGTGACTGTTATATGTAATCCTATATGGGTCAGCAACGCACAACTGACAGGGAAGTGTTGCCATGGTGAAGGTTGACTCTTTGCCATGGAACATCGGAAAGTTGTAACTTGTAGAAACTTTATCCGATTTTCACCAAATTTTCTATGATGGATAGTCCAACCCTGCACGCTACTACTTAAAAATGGTTGGCAAAACTTATAGCACCACCTGCTGCTCACAGGAAGTACTGCGGAAAATGTTTTTCTTTATTATTCACACAGCACATGCCGTGACAACAGGAAATTTTACGTGCAGGCTGGGTCCGACGGGCGCCAGGTTCCACAGGAACTGGCAAAAGACACGTTTGCACAACAGCACAGCCTAGTGGTAGAAAAGTAACACTCCATAGACAAAAAAACACCCACCAAACCACACCCATCACCTGCAAACAAACCCACAAATATCTGTAATAAATATATATATATATATATATATATATATATATATATATATATATATATCATACATTAAAAAATAAAAAAAACATGTCATACACACCATGTTATCACCAAACAAATACTCAACATTGTCCTCTTACATATATATATTTTCTTTTTTTTTTTAAACTCCCCCTTCTCTCCATTTCTCTTTTGTTCCTGCATGACTGAACTTAGTTTTGATCTAAAAGCATCTGTTTTCACCAGCATTTTAGTCAGCATTTGCCAATGGAGCTTAACTTAGGCTGACTTAGATGAACTCTGCGTAACTTAGTCCAGCGGTCAGGAACTATTACAAATTGAGCACAACTTTCACCAACGTTTATTTCCAAACGTCAGCATATTTTCAGTATGCTGAAAATTCTCAAGGAATACAACTTTTGCCAGTGTTTGCCAACAAACACCAACTTTTATCAACTTTTGCCAGCAGAGCCAGACGTTTGCCAAAACGTTAGTAAAACTTAGTCCAAACGATGTAGTGTGAATCCACCTAAAAAAGCAGGATGTCAGCTCAACTGTGCTGAGTATTCCTTTGCTTAAGTTAACCTAAGTTGACAACTGCTACACATATGTTAGCCTAAGTTGGCAAAAGTTTGACAACACTGAATGCAACGCTGGGAAATGCCAGCAAAAGTTCATAAAAGTTTATAAAAGTTCATAAAAGTTGGTATATGTTCATGAATCTAATTTCACTAATGTTTGGACTGATTTCTCTGATTTTTCAAAACGTCAGTAAAAGTTGGTCCAAACGTTATAGTGTGAACCCAGCTTTTGAGGGATCACGCTCCTCAGCCTCCCTGGGAAGGTCTATGCCAAGGTACTGGAGAGGAGAGTCCAGCTGTTGGTTGAACCTCGGATGCAGGAGGAGCAATGTGGTTTTTGTCCTGGCCATGCCACATCGGACCAACTCTTTACCCTCTCTAGAATCCTCGAGGGTTCATGGAAGTTGGCCCAACTAGTTTACATGTGTTTTGTGGACTTGGAGAAGGCATTCGGCTGCGTTCCTCGTGGGTTTTTTGTGGGGGGTGCTTTGGGAATATGGAGTATCGGGCTTGTTGTTATGAGCTATCTGGTCTCCATACGACCGTTGTGAGAGTTTGGTTTGTATTGCCAACACTCGGTCAGACTCATTCCCAGTGAGAGTTGGACTCCGCCGGCGTTGCCCTTTGTCACCAATCCTGTTCATAATTTTTATGGACAGGATTTCTAGACACAGCCAAGCAACAGAGGGTGTCATGCTTGGTGACCACAGGATCTCATCTCTGTCATTTGCAGATGATGTTGTCCTGTTTGCTTCATCCTGCAATGACCTACAGGTCTTACTGGGATGGTTTGCTGCTGAGTGTGAAGTGGCTGGAATGAGAATCAGCACCTCCAAGTCTGAGTCCATGGTCCTCAGCCAGAAAAAAGTGGATTGTCCTCTCTGGGTTGGGGATAAGCTCCTGCCCCAAGTGGATGAATTTAAGTATCTCGGGGTCTTATTCATGAAGTGAGGGGAGAATGGAGTTGGAGATTGACAGACTGCTCAGAGCAGCATCTGCAGTGATGTGGACCTTGTACAGATCTGTCGTGGTGAAGAGAGAGCTGAGCTCTAAAGCAACGCTGTTGGTTTACCGTTCAGTCTACATTCCTACCCTCACCTATAGTCATGAGCTTTGGATAATGACCGAAAGAATGACATTGCGGATACAAGTGGCTGAAATGAGATTTCTCCTTTGGATTGCTGGACTCACCCTTAGAGATGGGGTGAAGAGCTTCTACCGCAAAAAAGCGGTAGAAGATGGATGGATAGATGGTTGGCGATTAAAATTAGAGAACAGTATATTCATACTTGATTTATTCTGACATATGTTATTTGTCATTGTTCAGAATTTGACAGAATATCAGCAGTGGCTATACCACTGCTGTACTAGCATGTATTTTTAAAATAACCAAGGCACTTCAACACGAACATTTTTTTTTGTTAAATAAAAAAAAACTAAGAAAAATTAGAGAACAGTGACCACTGTGTCAGAAGAGAAAATTTAAACAATGTTTTTTTGTGGGGCTTTTGCATTCAAAAATTAATAGGAAGTGTAGAGGCTTGCTTTGAATGACTTCAGCACATCTGGGCCACCAGGACATCACTAGTTTCTCACACTGCTCTGGTTTGATCATGGTCAGTTCTTCTTGCAGTCTCTTCCACAATTCAGTGGGTTTCTTGAGCCATTACTTTGTCACCAAGGATTTTCCAGAGATTCTCTATGGGGTTTAGATCTGGATTCTGGGCTGGCCATTTCATTGTTTCAATATCGTTAAATTCAAGGAACTGTTGAACCCATTTTGCAGCGTGACAGGAGGCATTGTCTTGCATGAAAATTGCGGGCTGATTGGGAGACAATTGCAGTGAAGAAATTGCATGTTGCCAAAAGAGGTTCGCATCTACTTTTACATTCACCCTGCTACAGTATGTAGCTGTACAAGAGGCCCAACTCCTGCTGCAGAAAACATCCCCCAAACTATGTCACTTCCTCCTCCAAATTTAACTAACTTCTTTACACACTTTGGGTTCAGTCTTTCCCCAGTTTGACATATTGTTTCCTATCAGACCCAAATGAATTGAACTTGCTCTCATCACTGAAGTGGCCTCTGGATCAGTTCTCTGTCAACACAGCACGCTCTTCAACAAAAGCAAGTCTAGCCTTTTTATTCTTTCTGCTGATGAGAGGTTCGGTCACTGCAAAGTGAGCTTTTGAGTCCAAATTGTCTTCAACAGAGAGACACTTTGTGCCGAGACAGATCCTTGCCCTGTTCAGCGGTGAACTGGTGAGCAATTCCAGCTGCAGTGTTGAACCGATTCCCCATTGAGAGTCTTTGCATAATCCTGTCCCCCAAACCAGAGCAGTGTGAGAAACTAGTGATGTCCTGTGGGTGCAGATGTGCTGAAGTCATTTTGTATATATACAGACCTCAGGGATCAAAGCAAGGGCCTCTACACTTCCTGTTCATTTTTCAGTCCTAAAGCCCTAAAAAAATTGTTTAAATCTTCTCTTCTGACACAGTGATCACTGTTCTCTAATTTTGCTCACTGTTTTTTTTACAAAATAAATGTTTGTGTTGAAGTGCCTTTGTTATTTAAAAAAAAAACATGCTAGTACAGCAGTGGTATAGCCACAGTTGATATTCTGTTAAATTCTGAGCAATGAAGAATAATATACACTACCGTTGAAAAGTTTGGGGTCACTTAGAAATTTCCTTATTTTTGAAAGAAAAGCACTTTTTTTCAATGAAGATAACTTTAAACTAATCAGAAATACACTCTATACATTGCTAATGTGGTAACTGACTATTCTAGCTGCAAATGTCTGGTTTTTGGTGCAATATCTAGATAGGTGTATAGAGGCCCATTTCCAGCAACTATCACTCCAGTGTTCTAATGGTACAGTGTGTTTGCCCATTGCTTCAGAAGGCTAATGGATGATGAGAAAACCCTTGTGTAATCATGTTAGGTCTGCAATGCTGTAATTGCTGCAAATGGAGGATTCTTTGATGAAAGCAAAGTTTGAAGGAAAAAATTATTATTTCAAATACAAATCATTATTTCTAACCTTGTCAATGTCTTGACTATATTTTCTATTCATTTTACAACTCATGGTGGTAAATAAGTGTGACTTTTAATGGAAAACACAAAATAATTGTCTGGGTGACCCCAAACTTTTGAACGGTAGTGTATGTGAGAATAAATCAAGTATTAATACATTGTTCTCTAATTTTGATCTCCACTGTATACCCACTGTTTATATTTCTCATGAAACTTTGTTTCATAAAATTGCAGACTGTACAAGTAAATACTTAAAAATAATTTTGTAACCAAAGATGGTTTCACATTTTTGAGTTTTTGTACTTAAAGAAAAACTGCTTACAGTAATCATTTCCTTGTCTATAGACTGATTTATCATCATGTTTCAGCTCTGAAGGCCAAGTCACAGTCTCATTTTCTTGTCTTTATCACTCACAGCTCAATGCCTCGGATGCTCTTTGGAGTTTGGGTGGTTCAGCAGTTTTGACGAGACACTGCGTCTCGCTCTTGGAAGCAATTGAAGGACTTGGCCAGGCTGGATCTATGGAGCAGGACGTGGAGGTGGTAGTTCAGAGAGTTTGGCTGACTATGGCTGACTGCTCTCCTGTTCCCATCGTCAAACCTAGAGTTCCCCTCAGGCCCTCCACAGCTCCTCCTCCTCCAGGGAAAGGCAAAACCAGGTATTGTTGGACAGGCTGATAATTGGTAGCCCAGTGAGAGCTTTGGTCCTGTTTCTTGATGCCAGAAGAGACATGAAAAATAAATCTGGTTTTATCTACTGTTCGTGCTCAACCACAGTATAGATTGTTGTTTTTATGAAAATTGCATGCTGTTCTCTTTGCTCTCAGGCTTCTCAGTGGTTGAGCTATTGTTCACAGCACAGCAGGCCCCACTAAGTGCTCACACTGTCTCCAGCCATATGGCATTGCTTGACAAAGGACACAAACATTTCTAATTGAATCCAGCCCGTCTCTGAGTGATTCGGGCCAATTCTCAAGAAAGACAGCATGATATTTTCAAAATTTTGTGCTCTAGCTGGCCAGTGTTGAATTAGTGCCCACTTGTACTATACTCAGTGGAGCAGGTTTGTTGCAGCTTTTTTTTACTTGAATTCCCTAATGAAGGACTGAAAACCATCAATTGTTTTTACATTATACAGAATGCATGGCTATATTGAATGAGAGCAGAGTTTTATTACCACTGATTTGATCTGCAGCTAGGGCTGGGCATTTGACCTTAAATCAGCATCATGGTTAATTGACCCTTTCATGTTGATGTTCGATTTTTCTTTTTTTTTTCTTTTTTTTTCTTTTTTTTTGTCAATTATTTTTTCCCTCCCTTCTTCTTCATGACAGGGCTCACAATTAAGCAGTATTACACAAGAGTGTGGTATCATATCACTGTGGTGCAGTAGTAAATGAGCATAATATAATCATGGGAATATTGTAATTTCACACACAAACAGTGGCTATATTTACATGGACACAAGTAACTGGATTAAAAGCCTGATCGGAATAAAAATGCTTCATGTAAACATGCCAGTTTGAGTATTCTGACCCGATCACGCTCATTTGGATCAAAATTTCATTCCGATTGAGACGGGTGGGTTATGCCAATTGTTAATCGGATTGGTGTACATGAAAACAGTTATTCCAAAGGTTGTGCAGAAAATATGTTTACTGCGCATGTCTGTACGTCAGCCACACGTCAACGTGACATATTTCTGCCTTTGTAGCAACTAGCGAAAGACATGGCAGCACTGGGAGTTAAACAAAACTGGTCTGTACCTGACACAAATACACTACTAGAAATATTAAAAGAACTTGGAATTGTTGAACGACTTGATGGTAGAAAGGCTAGAAATACTGAGTTGTTCATTCAAGTTTATGAGCAGTTGAAGGAAGCCGGAATTAACTGAAGCACCGAGAAGATAAAAAAACCACTGGAAAAGTTTGAAGAGCGCCTGTTATAAAGCCAAGAATCACAACGGCAAAAGCGGTTCTGGCCCTGCGAGCTTTACCGTTGTCAAATGTGCCTTGCAATGGCGTGGATATTGGGTTCGAGGAGGATAGATTCAGCACACCTGTGGACCAAAGCCCTTGTGGTATAGAAGATAGCATTACTGGTAAGTTTGCAAAATTTACATTACTTACACTTCTTAATTCAATACTATTACTTGTTTCTGAGGGGAAAAAAACCCCAAACAAAACTGAATATTAGACTTGTGATTGTTTTTGTCATTCAGATGAACCCAGCATTGACGGAGCAGAAAACAGCACTGAAAAGATCCCCACAGAGACGGGAGACAGTTCTCATCTGACAGGAGACAGTTCTCATCTGTCTACAGAGACTACCAAGAAGAGTAAGTTACACACGTGGACAAAATTGTTGGTACCCCTCTGTTAATGAAAGAAAAACCCACAATGGTCACAGAAATAACTTGAATCTGACAAAAGTGGTAATAAATAAAAATTCTATGAAAATTAACCAGTGAAAATCAGACAGTGCTTTTGAATTGTGGTTCAACAGAATTACTTTAAAAAACAAACTCATGAAACAGGCCTGGACAAAAATGATGGTACCCCTAGAAAAGATTGAAAATAATGTGACCATAGGGACATGTTCAACCAAGATGTGTCCTCTAATTAACATCACAGGTGTCTACAAACTTGTAATCAGTCAGTTGGTCTGTTTAAAGGGTGACAAGTAGTCACTGTGCTGTTTGGTGATATGGTGTGTAGCACACTAAACATGGACCAGAGGAAGCAAAGGAGAGAGTTGTCTCAGGAGATTAGAAAGAAAATTATAGACATGCATGTTAAAGGTAAAGGCTGTAAGACCATCTCCAAGCAGCTTGATGTTCCTGTGACTACAGTTGCACATATTGTTCAGAAATTTAAGATCCACAGGACTGTAGCCAACCTCCCTGGACGTGGCCGCAGGAGGAAACTTGATGAAAAATGGAAGAGACGGATAATACGAATGGTAACAAAAGAGCCCAGAACAACCTCTAAATACATTCATGGTGAACTTCAAGGTCAAGGTACATCAGCGTCAGATCGCACTATCCGTCGTTATTTGAGCCAAAGTGGACTTCATGGGAGACGACCAAGGAGGACACCACTGTTGAAAACAAATCATAAAAAAGCCAGACTGGAATTTGCCAAACTGCATGTTGACAAGCCACAAAGCTTCTG
Source organism: Pholidichthys leucotaenia (assembly GCA_020510985.1). NCBI lineage: Eukaryota > Metazoa > Chordata > Actinopteri > Cichliformes > Pholidichthyidae > Pholidichthys > Pholidichthys leucotaenia. Next base: position 252,245,113 of record CM035846.1, on the reverse strand, counting down.
GGAGAATGTCCTATGGACAGACGAGACAAAACTTGAACTTTTTGGCAAGACATAACAGCTCTATGTTCACAGACGCAAAAATGAAGCATACCAAGAAAAGAACACTGTCCCTACTGTGAAACATGGAGGAGGTTCTGTTATGTTGTGGGGCTGCTTTGCTGCATCTGGCACAGGGTGTCTTGAATCTGTGCAGGGTACAATGAAATCTCAAGACTATCAAGGTCAGCTTGGTCTCAGTCACAGATCATGGGTCTTGCAACAGGATAATGACCCAAAACACAGCTAAAAACACCCCAAGAATGGCTAAGAGCGAAACACTGGACTATTCTAAAGTGACCTTCTATGAGCCCTGATCTAAATCCTATTGAACATCTGTGGAAGGAGCTGAAACATGCCGTCTGGAGAAGGCACCCTTCAAACCTGAGACAACTGGAGCAGTTTGCTCATGAGGAGTGGGCCAAAATACCTGCTGAGAGGTGCACAAGTCTCATTGACAGTTACAGAAATCGTTTGATTGCAGTGATTGCCTCAAAAGGTTGTGTAACAAAATATTAAGTTAAGGGTACCATCATTTTTGTCCAGGCCTGTTTCATGAGTTTGTTTTTTAAAACAATTCTGTTGAACCACAATTCAAAAGCATTGTCTGATTTTCATTGGTTAATTTTCATAGAATTTATATTTATTACCACTTTTGTCAGATTCAAGTTATTTCTGTGACCATTGTGGGTTTTTCTTTCATTAACAGAGGGGTACCAACAATTTTGTCCACATGCGTGTCTATTAAGAGACAAGAAAAAAATCTAACTTCTTTGAGGGGTTTGGTGAAGATGGTAGCACTTTAGAATGGTTTCTTTTGGTTAGATGTCACAAGTGTTTATTTGTTAAACTGTTAAATGAGACTGTTATTATTGTAACTTTTTTTTAGTTTGCCTTAATTATTATTGATTTGTTTTTTATCTGGGTGAAATGCTAATTATTTTTGCTATATTCAATTTGTGGAAACAGTTATTCTGTTATCTATATTTCAAACTCATTATTTGTAACTTTGTAGGAAAAAGACCCAACTCATCTGGTTATGCCAAAGCTCTGAGCATTTGGTCAGCTGAACAACAAGCAAGAGTCCCAAAACAGGTGGCTTTTAGAACAGCAGGAATGATGTCTGCAAAGTGAAGAGTGTCTTCTCTCACAATTCATAGAAGAGAGTTCCCGGTCAAATGAGCAACTCATTGGCCACCTTTTGGATGGTGTAAGGGCCATCGCCCCTCCACCTCCCCCACCTCCAATGCCATCATCTTCTCAGTGTCCTTACTGCAGCTACAGTGGGTCTGCTAACTTTGCCCAGCACAACCAAAACTACAGTGAAAAGTACAGCTTTGACTATACCCTCCAAGATCTGAGCTAAATATGTTTCAGATGTTAATGTAACAGTAAACATATTCAGTTGTTCATTGAAGATGTTCACAATCTTAAATTTTGTTCTGCTAATTGTTTGATGCAAGTGTTCTAAAATGTTTTATGTTTAGCATAATTCAGGGAAATTGTGATTTCAGGTAAGAACTTTTTTTTTTACTTAAACTTCCTATGTAAGGGGCAGTGTATTTGCCAACCTTTTTGTTTTTTACAGAATAGAGAAGTTCTGTAGACTTTATTTTTGCACAAGGTTTATTTGCACAGCACAAGAAATTAAGTGCCAACTTTTGTTCTCAGTATTCTAAAAGAATGACTCAGGAAAAAATGCTGTTAAGGCCAGAACACTTGTTTAGTTCAATTTCCAATATTTTATAAAAGGCAGTGTATTTGCAAAGTCTTTACACTTTAAAAGTCCTAGAAAATAGTGAATTTCTAGAGCCTTTTTTTGTTACAAGAATGGGTGTCATCATCATCATCATCATAGCAGTCTGTCGTGGGCAACAATGACTGTTTCATTTAGGTCTGATCAAATTCCTCCACACAGCTCTGTCCTTAGCCTTCTGCTGCTAGGAACTCCCGTCTATGTCCAACTTCTTCAAGTTTCTTTTTACAGTGTCTTTAAATCTGAGCCTTGGTCTACCCTGATTGCGTTTGCCCTTGCATAACTGTGAGTAGAGTAACTGCCGAGGGAGACGCTGGTGGTCCATCCTCTCAACATGTACGAGCCATCTCAGGTTCATCTGTATTAGCATGTCCTCCATTGATGGTAGACCAGCTCGTTTCAACACTTCTATGTTGGTTATCTTGTCTTTCCATGAGATGTTCATTATGGCTCGAAGGTGTCTCATCATGTACGCGTGGAGTTTCTTCACCTGCACTCTGTAGACAGTCCAAGTTTCAGCACCGTACAACAGAGTAGCCAGTACTGTCGCTCTGTACACTTTGCATTTCACACAGATTGACACATGTTGATTGTTCCACAGTCTTTCCCTCAAGTTTCCAAACACAGCGCTCGCTCTTCCCATTCTGAGAGATAGTTCATCCTCCAGCCTAGCATTCTCTGAAACAGTACTCCCTAGATACTTGAAAGTCTTGCACTTGACTAGTGGCTCTGAACCAATGCTGATCTCTTCTGGTAGTGATGTTGATAATTGGAACTTTGGTGGTTGATAAAGGCACTCTGTCTTCTTGATGTTGATTTGGAGGCTGAATTGGCTAGCTGCTTTTGCAAATTTCTCCACTAAAGATTGCATATCTTCCACGCTGTGTGCAACTAGAGCACTGTCGTCGGCAAAGAGCATTTCTCTTACTACCTTTATCGATGTCTTACTCTTGGCTTTAAACTGTGCCACATTGAACAAGTCTGCTTCTTTCCTTGTTTGAATGTATACTCCTTCTGAAGTGTCTTTGAAGGCCACCTCAAGCATGGCTGCCAGATATAGCGAGAAGAGTGCAGGTGCCAGCACACACCCTTGTTTCACCCCGTTGCTTACTGAAAAGTCTTTAGATACTGAACCACTCATTGCCACGTTTGCTTGCATACCTGTATGGAGTGCCTCGATCAGGCTGACAAACTTCTCTGTACAACCATATTTCTTGAGTACCTGCCAAAGTCCTTGTCGCGAAACAGTATCGAAGGCTTTACTGAAGTCTATGAAGACTATATAAAGCGGCATGTTCTGTTCGACACACTTTTCTTGAACCTGTTTCAAGCAGAAAATCATGTCCGTTGTGCTTCTTCCACTTCTAAAGCCGCACTGGGTTTCCGGTAGTACATTCTGTGAGATGTGTTCACTGAGTCTGTTAAGTAGTACACGTGAGAGAATCTTACCAACAGTGGCTAGTAGTGATATACCTCGGTAATTTCCATAATCCTTCCTGTCACCTTTCTTGAACAAAGGCACAATGCTTGCATCCTTCCAGTCTTGAGGTACTTTCTGGGCATCCTATATCTCTTGGATGATCTTGTGCAGGCAGTTGGTCAGCTGAACACCACCAAATTTCCACACTTCTGCTGGAATTCCATCCCTTCCTGAAGCTTTACCATCATGTGTTGTCCTGATAGCTGCCATTAGTTCATCAAAATTTGGTGGTTCATCCAGACTTGATACAGCTGGTCGCTGCATTAGAGCTTCTTTAGCCTCTTCAGTGAGATCTCCAGGGTTGTTTAATAGTTGGTCAAAGTGGTCTGCAAATCTGTCCAGGATCTTGTCTTTCTCCTGCAAAACTGTTTCACCATCCATAGCCTTTAGTTGGATCAATCCTCTTGGTTTAGGGCCGTAGAGTTCTCTCAAACCTGTGAAGAATGTTTTCATGTCCTTCCTGTCTGCTGCAGTTTGAAGTTTCTCCGCTTTTTCATCCCACCAGTTGGACTTCATCTCTCTGGTGTACTTCTGTAGCTCACTCTGAGCCTTTGAGTATTTCTTCTTCTTCGACCTTGTGTTACACTGTAGGTTTTCCTGCCTAGCTGTATTCCTCGCTTCTAGTAGTTTCTTCAGGTGTTCATCATGCTCATCAAACCAATCTTGATGTTTCCTCTCAGGGTAGCCTAATACATCACTTGCAGTCTGATACACCGTATCCTTCAGTGTTGCCCATTTCTCTTCTATGTCATTCTCTGAGTTGTTGCTGTCCCAGTCGTTCAAGTTTTCATCCATTTCCTGTGTAAGTTCTTCCTGCTTCTTTTGGCCTTTCAGTGCACTAGTGTTTAGCTTCCGTGGTGGCTTCGCACCCGTCCTGCAGTGCTGTTTTCGTTTCCAAATCCTTAATCTAGATCTCAGCATAACATGATCAGTGCCACAGTCCGCGCCTCTCATTGCTCAGGTGTCCAATACATCCCTTCTGTCTCTCTGCCTGACTATGATGTAGTCTAATAAGTGCTGGTGCTTGGATCTTGGGTGCATCCATGTCTTCTTGTGTGTGTCCTTGTGCTTAAATAGAGTGTTGGTTATCACAGGGTTGTACTCTGAACATAGTGCAAGTAGAAGTTCTCCATTAGCATTGCAATTGCCTACTCCATGACTGCCTAGCACTCCTTTCCATTTCTCGGTGTCTGAACCAACTCTGGCATTAAAATCTCCAACGAGTATCAGCCTGTCATCAGTCGGTACACGCCTGATAGTCTCACGTAAATCACTGTAGAACTTTTCCTTCACCTCCTCTGTGTTGGTCATTGTTGGGGCATATACACTGATGAGTGTGGCATACATCTTCCGCTGTAGTGGAAGTCTCATAGTCATTATCCTGTCGTTGATTGGCACTGGTTCCTCATCAAGCATTGCTGCTATCTCCTTTCTAACTGCAAAGCCCACTCCTGCTTCTCTCCTTTCTTGAGTTGATCTCCCACTCCAAAAGAAGATGTACCCATGGTCTTCCAAGCTGTCATATCCAGGCAGTCTTGTTTCACTAAGTGCAGCTATGTCTACATTGTACCTGTTCATTTCCAGGGCCGCAAGCGCGGTCTGTCTTTCTGGGTGCTGTAATGTTGTTCTGTCCAACAGAGTGCGTACATTCCATTCTGCTACACACAAAGTTACTGTTTTCCTCTTCTTTTGTCTTCCTGCTCCTAGCTTACTTTTCACTGCCTGTCGGAGTGTGAACAGATCAGCGCGGACCTTGTAAGCCCGGGCGGCGTCCGAGCCGGTATGAGTTGCTTTCTGATTGACCATTTCATGAAACTGCTTGCAAAGTATTTGAGTACTGCTAGCTTTTGCTGGACTAGCAGCACATTCTTGGCAGATAAAGGTAATATCAGTGGCAAGGACAAGCCAAGACAAACTGACTTCAGTATCTGTTGCAGTGACTGACCAGGTGATAGGTTTGGTTGTCTCTGCTGTTTGTGTAGTGCATGTTACAATGCACCGACTGGCACAGTCCACCACAGACCTTGTGACAGATGTGTTTATCTGCCAGGATGTCCAGTCTCACCCTGTGTAACTGGGAGTGGTCCACCACAGACCTGTGAATGGGTCTGTGGGTCTGCAATGCATATTGTACAAGAATGGGTGTAATAAAGAACATTCAGTTACTTTAATGGCTTTTTTTAAAAAATACTATATTTTCCTAGTGCTATACAATATACACGCCTAAATAATGTAAACAATACTTCAAACGGTCTTTGTGAAAAACAATTTAAAACAAACCATTGTGGAGGAAAAATAAGTTCAGGCGAGATGCGGTGAGCTGGAAGGTGGCAGAGTTTTATTTTCCTCCATCATAATGAGACGCACTTGTAGCGTTGTGTGCTACTGTGCTGTACAGTGCTGTGCTGTGTTGTGCTCTTGAAGCATGTATAGCAAGCTCTTTTATACATGTTGTACACACAGAGAATGCATGGCACATTTGCATATTGATATACATATCAGTCAATACATATCATTCGCGTGACCAACTGGCGCTCGGACGTCCTCTCCTTAATCCGGGGATGTATAACAATAGTCCATTGTTCTGATTGTCTCCCAGGGGCTCTCTGTCTGTATGCAAATTGTCCTCTGCTTCCTGCAGGCTAGCTGAGTGTGAGGATTGAATGTCCATGTAGATTGTGGTGGGTCACCACAGGGCTCCCCCCAGAACACTCAGCAGGGGTTGTGACGCCCCCCCCCCCCATCGTTTGGCTCCAGCTCCGGTAGAACTGTTGGAGGGCATGTCAGTCCGTGAGGGGGATGGGGGAGGGGTGGAAAAAAACACTGTGCTCCGCTCCAGGTTCCAGCACATTGAACGGCCGTGGATCGTGAGCGCACGGGCCGGTGTGTTTCATGCGTAATGGAACAAGATTGCGATTGGCCGGCTTTAGGGAGTGAGGTGCGGGAAAAGCGCTGTGCAGGAGGAGAGGGAGGGGGGTGGGAGTAAGTGAGTGCCGGCCCGGGACGTCAAAGGTGTCTGGGCTGTGCAAAAATTGCGTGTGGATCCGCGATGGTGAGGGACTTTCCTGGTAAACCTGGCGGAGATTCACAGCGGCTGTGGAAAAAAAAAAAAAATTATCTCTGACTCCTCTCGCGGCTCAATCCAGCAAGGATGAGGGGAAGGCGAGCAGCCAACTTCCCCGAGGATGCGTAGCGACTGTGAAACAACTGCAGCTGTGTGAGAGTGTGAGGCGGTTTGGCTTTTAGGTGCAGAAGCAGCCCTAAAGCCATTGGGGACAGCCATCGGCGAAATTCCCCTTGTGCGCCATGGCTGAGAAACCCATACAAAGTCCTGTGTGCGGGCTGCACGTCTGCTTCAGGTGCGTGAGCAGCCCTGAAGGTTCCAAGGGTGGCGATCGGCCGTTTTTCTCGGACATGTGCAGCGGTGGAGGACGATGTATCAGTCTGTGGAGCCGGTTCGTCTCTGTGCGTGGTGCGCACTTGGCACCGTGACCACATAACTGGCAGTTGCGCTGTCCTCGTAATCCTGCGGTGTGCATGTGGTGGTTCTGTGCGCGGGAGGTCCGCTGTCATGTGAGTCAGGGTCGGGGAGCTTGGTGGAAATCAACGCAGTCGGTGTCGATGATTTCCCCATTCAGGCTGCTTCCTTCGTTTCGCTCGTGTCGTGGTTCATGGTGCGTGTCGGTCCCAGCGCTGCCCGCTCCGGGGCGCATGCTCCGGTAAGGATGAAGAGGTTGCAGGCGTTCTCTGGTCCTCTGCTGTCCACAGTGCGGTGAGAGGGAGCAGACGGTCATTCTCTCTCGTCAGGTCACCAGTGTGGAGGGATAAGATCAGGCGAGGGGCACACCATGACACGTGCTGGGGCTTCCTGACCGGGTCATCTCTGGGGTGTTCGCCTCGTGTTCCATTCTTGTCAAGGGTCACCAGTGTGAAGGAAAAATAAGTTCAGGCGAGATGCGACGAGCTGGAAGGTTGCAGAGTTTTATTTTCCTCCATCATAATGAGACGCATTTGTAGCGCTACTGTGCTGTGCTGTGTTGTGCTCTTGAGGCATGTATAGCAAGATCTTTTATACATGTTATACACACAGAGAGAATGCATGGCACATTTGCATATTGATATACATATCAGTCAATACATATCATTCACGTTATCAACTGGCGCCCCCGGACGTCCTCTCCTTAATCCAGGGATGTATAACAATAGTCCATTGTTCTGATTGTCTCCCAGGGGCTCTCTGTCCGTATGCAAATTATCCTCTGCTTCCTGCAGGCTAGCTGAGTGTGAGGATTGAATGTCCATGTAGATTGTGGTGGGTCACCACACCATCAACATTAAACATTTTTTGTTAAACTGCACCCAAGAAACGACTAACATAGGCGCCCTTTGCGTAATGGGAAATTTTTGTCCATATATGTTGTCAACACCTCCCTTACACTGCTTCCACCACTACTGTTCTGAAGATTAACTGGCTGGTTGGGTTGAAGGAAACAATTTGTCTCATCACAACCCTCTTCTAACCAGCTGCTGTTGGCGTGATCTAGTTCCTTCTGACAGAAGTTATGGAGTGCACAGCAGGTGGCAATCATGGTTGGTGCAAAAGTGAAATGAAAGTCACTTCTTTTTAGAAGAACTCTCCACCTTGGCTTTAGCAATCCAAAGGTCATTTCTACTCCCACCCTGACTGAGCTGAGGTAGGTGTTAAAGGACTCCTGCTCAGGAGTCAGGCGAGGTGAGTTTGAGTATCCCTTCATCAGCCAGTCAAGAAGTGGGTCGGCAGGGTCTCCAACAATTAGGAAGTTGGTGTCTTTTCTATCAATGGTTTTCACACTCTGTTGAAGAAAAGGAAAATTCAGTTATTTTTGGTTCAATTTTTAGCTTGCAAGCACATTTTGACACCTACAATTTGTTTTTGAAATGCATGTAATAATGCACACATTGCAGGTATTTTCCTCTCAACCAAAAAAAAAAATAAAACATACTTACCTTGGGCAACAGATGAGCCCTTTGGAAGAGGTCTGACTGGCAGAGGGCATTTGCATCATGTGCACTGCCTGGCATTTTACAGCTGATGTGCCAAAAACTGGATGGGAGGGAGAATTATAAAATAAACTATGAAAAAAAATACAGTATATTTGCACATGGCTTCTTGCCAACACTAGTGATATTTTGATTTTATGTAGAAATGACCCGAAAAGGATTAAGCGGAAGAAGATGAATGAATGAATGAATTTAATGTTACTTTACCAGAATCATCAACAACAGTTGTTGTCATCAACAACAGCCTGTAGTATGTAGAATGGCCATCCTATACGGTTAACAAAGTCCTTATAGCCATCTGAGGGAGGAAGGATGGGAATGTGCGTTCCATCAATGAGCCCCATAATCTGAGGGATATGATGTGATGCCTCAAAATTTCTGGCAATCTCCCCTGCCTCCTCATCAGTTGGTGCACGGATCAGTTGTTTAATTAGCCCTTGTACCATGCTTTTACAAAACTTATAAACAAACTTTTTGACGCTGCTCTTGCTAATTCCAAATTGGTTTGCCACAACTCGATATTCTGCACAGCTGCCCAGTTTGTACAGTACGACTGCGATACACATGATGAGTGGAACAGGAGCTCTCATGGTAACATCTTCTGGGGCCATATGACTCCATTAACGTGCAAAGTTTCATGAATGACGGTCGTGTCGTGAAAATTTTGCTTCCACTCTTGATCAGTAAACTCCAAGAGAACAATCCCCTCCCACCAGTCTTTACTTCTCACCTTCATCCAGTGACTCCTTGTCCGTGCAGGAGGAGGGGGGATTAGATTTAATGCAGTGAAACGAGTATCGTCCTGCTGTCTCCCACTGTTCGTCATATTCAGCAGTATGTACTGCTGGGCTTGTAGCTTCATGATGGAGACCAGCAGAAGCAAAAGTACAGTTTGAAGAACACAGAATGGGTCCATTTTAAAAAGGGAGACACAAAGTGGGCTTTTTTTTTTTTTTTTTTTTTTTTTTTTACAGTGGAAGTTGCTTCTTCTTCTATTTCCGAAATGTCAGACAATTCTGCGGATGTCAAAATGATTTAGTCCGTTCAAACATGTGACACATGGAAACGCACGTCCTAATCAGATCAACTTTTTCAGGATCCATGTAAACAGTAAAGTTCTAATCGGAATTGCAATCAGATTGAAGAAATTTTGCCCATGTAACCATGGCTATTGTCCAGTGTTTACACCTCATACCTCTTGGGGGGGTTGTGGGTTACGTCAGGTGTGTGGCAGTTATTTTGCTTATTAGCTGCGTTGGGGGAGTCCTTTACGCACCCATGATTGTTACCACCACATAGTGATTATGAGTCTCTTACTGTGTTCTTAAATATAGCCTTAGCTTGGCTATTCTCTCTGTAAAACAGCTGAAAGGCTAACAGCGATTTAGCTTCTACCCTTTTTAATGTTAGTATCCGTGCACTTCGCTCGATTTTTCTTGGCATCTTCAGATGAAATAGAGTCAATCATCACATACTATGTAGATGGAGACCATATTTGTTTTCCTTACAAGCTCCCTTTAATTGTTCCACCCATGTTCTGATGTGTCTGAACAGTGCTGATTGCACTGCTTCTGGAGTTATGTGCCAGCACCTATGACTCTGCGGGCACGTCTTAAAGGGGCAGTACATGAAAAACTCTCTCTCTCTCTCTCTCTCTCTCTCTCTTTCTCACACACACACACACACACACACACACACACACACACACAAAAAAAAACAGGGAGAGGGGGAAAACCAATATGAGCAAGATTACGTCTGTTCTACACCCCAAACATCAGTTCCAGTTTTATTCCAGTTTGTTGCAGCTCTATATGCAACTATTCTCAGGATTATTCTTCTTTAGTAGATTGATTTTATATATACATATATAGTGCCTACCTGTACACCTGCTTTCTATGGGCATGCACAGGTAGGCACTAGTCACTCTACCATGGCAACAGTAACCATGGTGAAACCTGCCTTTGATCTTTGACGTCACCACTCGTTCAGTGATGCCTGCCTTTGATGATGTCATAGTGACTGCTATGATCATGAATGATGCCTGCCTTTGATCTTTGATGATGTCATAGCAAGTCCTTTGATCATGAGTGAAGCCTGCCTTTGATCTGTGATGTCATAGTGAGTCCTATGATCTTTTCGCGAGTCCTGTGATCGGGAGTGATGCCTGCCTTTGATCTCATAGTGAGTCCTATAATATTTTTGCGAGTCCTATGATTGTGACATTGTGACAAAGACCTGCCTTAGATCTTTGACGTCACCACTCGTTCAGTGATGCCTGCCTTTGATCTGTGATGCCTGCCTTTGATCTTTGATGATGTCATAGCGAGTCCTATGATCTTTTAGCGAGTCCGATGGTTGTGACATCGTCACATCGTCAGATTTCTTGAGTTATGTATTGAGTGATGAGTGATGTGTGCCTTTGATCTTTGATGACATAGGGAGTCCTATGATTGCGAGTGAAGCTTGCCTTTGATCTTTGATGATGTCATAGCGAGTCCTATGACCTTTTAGCGAGTCTATGATGCCTGCCTTTGATCTCATATATCACTCTGTAAATTCAAGAAATCTCTGCGTCTGTGTGCCAGTGTGTGTCACGACCTAAAAATCATAGGACCGCCTATGATGTTCCTATGATGTCTGCATGATGTCCTATGATGTTCCTATGTATAACGTACTCCTTATGTGTGTGAAATGTCCTGTGATGTTCCTATGTATAACGTACTCCTTATCACTTTATTAAAGCAAGAAATCTCACACACACACACACACACACACAGGTGTGTGTGTGTGTGTGTGTACGACCCACCAGATGGAGAGCAATAGAATGAAGAGAACTGCTGCACGTCAGAAAAGATGCCATGAAGATGAAACACCTGAGGTTCCAGCAGTACATCGCACTCGTCTGAGACAGGAGACCCTTCACCAGCATAGGGTACGACAGACAAGGGATGCACAAACAGACAGGAAACATGTGGCAGTGCGCCATGCACGGGCTGAGTCACTTGAAGCCCGAAATGCCCGCAAAGCAAGCACTGCTGCACGCCAGGCAAGGCACAGACAAGCTGGGACCGAGGAGATGCAGAATAGTCGGCTGGCCAGGGACAGTGAATTCCATGCAAGGCACAGAGAAGTTGAGACTGAGGAGATGCGGAATAGTCGGCTAGCCGCCAACGCTTCAAACCAGGCGACGCACAGAGAAGCTGAGACCGAGGAGATGCGGAATAGTCAGCTGGCCGCCAATGCTGGAATTACAACGCACCTATCACTCAACCAGTGGTCTGAACGAAGAAGAAGACCCACTAGATGGAGAGCAATAGAATGAGGAGAACTGCTGCACGTCAGAAAAGATGTCGTGAACATGAAACACCTCAGGTTGCAGCAGTACACCCGCAGTGATGACTGTGAAAAACACAGCCATCTGAGACGGGAGGAGACCCTTGATCCACGGTCATGCACAAATACTTGCTTATACTTGGTTTCTACGGGCATGGACGGGTATGCGTGGGTATGTACTATCCATCCATCCATCCATCTTCTTCCGCTTAATCCTTTTCGGGTCGCGGGGGTATGTACTAGTGTGTGAAAATATCCATCCTTGGACTGCATCACACAATCATAGGACTCGCTATGACATCATCAAAGATCAAAGGCAGGCATCACTCACGATCATAGGACTTGCTATGACAAAGTTCATAGGACTCGGTATGACACCATCAAAGATCAAAGGCATCACTGAATGAGTGCTGACGTGCTTGCTTACACCCTTGCTTACACCTGCTTTCTACGGGCATGCACAGGTAGGCACTAGTCACTATAAATTCAAGAAATCTGTGTGTGTGTGTGTTTGTGTGTCTGTCACATTTATAGGACATCATAGGACAGCCTATGATGCATTGCCTGATGTCCTATTATGCCAGGCATCATAGGACTCGCGATACCGTCATAAAGATATTTGCGATACCGTCATAAAGATATGTCTATATGACGGTACATAGACAGATAGGCATCATAGGCACATCCTTCGATGTCCTATGATGCATCATAGGCCATCCTATGATCTCAGGCATCGTAGGACTCATGATACCATCATAAAGATATTTGTGATGCCATCATAAAGATATGATGTCTATATGACGGCACATAGACAGATAGGCACATAGACAGGCGTCATAGGACTGTCTATATGACAGCAGAGCACATCATAGGATGGCCTTCTGTTCTGTAGTGATCCTATGGTCTCAGGCATCATAGGACTCGCGATGACCCTAAAAGATATGATGTCATATAGACATAGCACATCATGGCAACATGTCTTTATGATGTCATATACATCAAGCCTGCCTTCATGTCTTTATGATGTCATATACAGTGAGCCCTATGATGTCCTAAGACTCATAGGATCATAGGAGAGCCTATGGCAGAGAGATACAGTGGGGCAAAAAAGTATTTTAGTCAGCCGCCAATTGTGCAAGTTCTCCCACTTAAAAAGATGAGAGAGGTCTCCAATTTTCATCATAGGTATACCTCAACTATGAGAGACAAAATGAGAAAAAAAAAATCCAGAAAATCACATTGAAGGATTTTTAATGAATTAATTGGTAAATTCCTCAGTAAAATAAGTATTTGGTCAATAACAAAAGTTCATCTCAGTACTTTCTTATATACCCTTTGTTGGCAATGACAGAAGTCAAAACGTTTTCTGTAAGTCTTCACAAGGTTTTCACACACTGTTGCTGGTATTTTGGCCCATTCCTCCATGCAGATCTCCTCTAGAGCAGTGATGTTTTGCGGCTGTCACTGGGCAACACGGATTTTCAACTCCCTCCAAAGATTTTCTATGGGGTTGAGATCTGGAGACTGGCTAGGCCACTCCAGGACCTTGAAATGCTTCTTACGAAGCCACTCCTTGGTTGCCCGGGCGGTGTGTTTGGGATCATTGTCATGCTGAAAGACCCAGCCACGTTTCATCTTCAATGCCCTTGCTGATGGAAGGAGGTTTTCACTCAAAATCTCACCATACATGGCCCCATTCATTCTTTCCTTTACACGGATCAGTGGTCCTGGTCCCTTTGCAGAAAAACAGCCCCAAAGCATGATTTTTCCACCCCCATGCTTCACAGTAGGTATGGTGTTCTTTCTCCTCCAAACACGACAAGGTGAGTTTTTACCAAAAATTTCTATTTTGATTTCATCTGACCATATGACACTCTCCCAATCCTCTTCTGGATCATCCAAATGCTCTCTAGCAAACTTCAGATGGGCCTGGACATGTACTGCGGTGGTCTGCTGATTGTTCGCTCAGATGGCCACTGGGGGGTGGGGGTCTGCTTTTGTGGCCTGCGCCGGTGGCCTCCCTGGTCACTGCCGGGCACTGGTGCATGTTCAGGCTCGCTGCATCTGCTTCACAGCCGCCTTTTGAAATAAAGGTGAATGAGGAGTGAATTTGAGTGGGTACTGGAGTGAGAGAGAATGGGTCGGTCTAGGTGAGTGAGAGGGGTGTGCATGGGGAACATGTGGGTGTGAAGGTATGGGGAAGGGTGTGCCTGCGAGTCGGGAGGTGCTGGATTAAGGGGGGGTAGTGCCTCAGCAACGTGGGCTCCCCTGGGCGAGGGGACTTCTTTGGACGTGGGGGTCCCCGGGGTGTGCGATGGAGGTGCTGGGGCGGGGGTGCTTGGGGGGGCTCGCGCGGGGGGGCGCGGGCTGGTCTCTGTCCTGGGGGGGGGGGGGGGGTCGCTGGCCTCCTGGTGCCTGGGGCCCGGGGGCGGAGTGCCAGGACATGCCACGACATGTACTGGCTTAAGCAGGGGGACACGTCTGGCACCATTTTTTCCGAGACTTTACATATATCATTTATATACATATTGAATAACAACAGCCCCAGAACTGAACCCTGTGGGACTCCACAATTAACCTTTAGTAACTGTGAGTTTTTGTTACCAACACATACATACTGATATCTATTCTTTAAGTAACTACTTAACCAGGACAGTGCTACCCCCCTAATACCACAATTTTTGTAGTTTCTTTAATAATAAATTATGATCCACTGTATCAAATGCTTTTTTAAGATCCAGGAATACCCCAACTGAATACTCTTTATTTTCAACGGCAGTTGATATTTTTTCTCTAAATTCCATTAGAGCAAATGCAGTTGTCCTCTTGTGTCTGAACCCATATTGCTGCTCACACAATAAATTATTCTTCATTATGAAGTTGTCAATTCTCTCACAGAATATTTTTTCAATATCTTTGAAAATTGCGGCAATAGTGAAATTGGTCTATAGTTTGAAAGTTCCCCTCTGTCACCCGTCTTGTATATCGGAATTACTTTAGCTATTTTCATTGCATTGGGAAATATACCTGTTTGGAGAGACAGGTTACAAATATACGTCAGTGGTTTCACGAAGCATTCAATAATAGTTTTGACTAAGAGCATGTCAATACCATCACAGTCCGTAGATGTTTTACTTTTAAACGATTTAACAATTTCGATGACCTCTCTCTCATCTGTGTTCTCTATGAAAATGGAGTCTTTTATAGCAGTGTTTTTGCTTATTGTATCACCCGTAGGTGCTGTAATGGGTATTTCTCGAGCCAAATTAGGACCAGTGTTTTTTTTTTCCACAATATTTTTTATTGAACCTTTTTTAATAAACATGACACAAACAATCAAGCACTAACACTAAAGTATTTAAAAAGAAAAGAAAAGAAAAAAAAATGTACTAAAAACACCAACAACCATTAACAAAAGCAAGTCATCAACAATGCTCCTCTGTTTAGCCTAGGTAATCCATTACATAAGTATACATATTATACATTCACCAATTTGGAATTTACAAGGTCCACACACATCATTCACCTTCTTCTTCAGAAGTTAGGTTTAATTTCTTTACATAATCAATGTAAAGAATATGTATCAATATGGTATGATACAATGAATCAATGTATCAATATGGTCTCCATATATTCTCAAACACATTTCCCTTTGATTTCAGTATGTATGTTATTCTTTCTAGTGGAAGGTTTGTTAACATCTGTCTTAACCGCCGAGTCACATCTGGCCTATGAGTCTTTTTCCACAGTAGTGCAATACATTTTTTGGCATTAAGCAAACTGAGGTCTATGAATGCTCTTTCACTCTTATTAAAGTTATGCTTTTCTGGATTTTGTGGCCTCGGCGCCACACCAGTCGGCTGCCTTTTGCAACAGCGGCTCGATTCCGAGTCTTTTTCCCTTCCTCTCTCTTTTGATCCGTCTTTTTTTTTCACCCCACTTATATCACGGACACACAGATCGTCCTAAATGTCTCCTGAGCCGGTGGACGGAGCCACTGTTTATAGCAGGATACGATACAGCAGAGAACAGCTGCTAGCATTCAACCGCCACCCGGTCCCATTGGAAAAACTCGACATACCGAGAGAACTGAGGCGAAAACGCCGCGGCTGCCGGGCTGGAGTAAGGCGGAGGACAAAAAATATAAGGTACAGACCCTCCCTTCCATCTGTTGTCATGGGAAATGTACGGTCGATACTGGGAAAGTTAGATGAGCTAGCGGCTATCTCCCGTTATGATAGCACATACCGGGAGTGCTCTCTCCTTTTGTTTACTGAGACGTGGCTAACTGAACTAGCAGCAGATGCTAACATTGAGCTGGAGGGTTTTCACATGATACGAGCTGACCGAACACCAGACAGTGGCAAGGCTAGGGGCGGTGGAGTGATAATGTATGTTAACAACAACTGGTGCAGACCGGGACATATCACTGTTAAACAACGACACTGCAGCAAAGACATTGAGTTGCTAGCTGTTAGCATGAGGCCTACATATCTCCCGAGAGAACACTCACACGTGATCTGCATTGTTGTTTATGCAAATCCGACGGCGAACGCTGGGACAGCACGTGACGTCATCCATTCAGTAACCAGCAGGCTGCAGACAGAACACCCAGATGCTCTTCTCCTCATCTCAGGCGATTTCAACCATGTTTCACTGTCTCCCATTCTACCCACGTTCACCCAGTATGTCACATGCCACACTAGAGACAATAAAACACTGGATTTATTCTACGCAACCACTAAGGAGGCGTACACCTCATCACAACTCCCCCCACTCGGGAGATCGGATCACAACTTGGTTCATCTCCGGCCGGTGTACAAACCCCTAGTGCACAGACAACCTCCGGCCATGCACACTGTGGAGTTATGGTCTGAGGAGACAATGGACACCCTAAAGGGCTGTTTTGAAGCCACCGCCTGGAAGCAGCTCTGCGATCCACATGGTGAGGACATCGATGGCCTCATTCACACCTTCACGGGCTACCTCAGCTTCTGTGTGGACAAATCCGTTCCCACCAAGACCATACGGCGTCACTCAAACAACAAACCCTGGATCAACCCTGAGATAAAAACACTTCTGAGAGAGAAGAAGAGGATCTTCAGGTCAGGGAACAGGGAGATGCTGAAGTCCGTACAGAGGGAGCTGAGGAGAAAGATCAGAGAAGGCAAGGACAGCTTCAGGAAGAAGATGGAGGACAAGCTGCAACAGAGCGACATCAGCGGGGTCTGGAGAAACCTCAAAACCATCTCGGGGCTCCAGAATACCTCCCCCCAGGCCACAGGGGGCAGGGAGTGGGCGAACAACCTGAATCTGTTTTTCAATAGATTTGACCAACCGCCCTCCCCCCTGACTGCACAACAACCACTGCTGCCTCTAAAGAAATCAAGTCCTGCTGCCCACTCCCCACTCCACCAACACCCCCCCACTCCCAACACACAGCCCCCCATCCTGACCCTGACCAGGACCCAGGTGAGGACGGAGCTGAGGAAGATCAAGGCGAGGAAGGCGCCGGGACCGGACGGCATCAGCGCAAAGCTCCTCAAGTCCTGTGCAGACCAGCTGTGTGGGATTGTGACGTATATCTTCAACATGAGCCTGAAACTGGGGAGGGTACCACAGCTGTGGAAAACATCTTGTGTGGTACCTGTACCAAAAACTTCCCACCCCAAAGACCTGAACAGCTACAGACCAGTGGCCTTGACGTCCCACTTGATGAAGACCCTGGAGAGACTGCTCCTTGCTCACCTCCGCCCCCTGGTGGAACCAGCGATGGATCCACTCCAGTTCGCCTACCAGCATGGCATTGGGGTGGAGGATGCGGTGATCTTCCTCCTTCACCGTTCTCTGTCCCACCTGGAGAAGCCCGGGAATATGGTGAGGATCATGTTCTTTGACTTCTCCAGTGCTTTCAACACCATCCAACCGATGATCCTGAAGGACAAGCTGCTGCGCGCAGGGGTGGACCAGCACCTGTCATCATGGATCCTGGACTACCTCACGAACCGGCCTCAGTTTGTGAGAACCCGGGACTGTGTGTCCGACACGATCATCAGTAGCACGGGGGCCCCCCAGGGAACGGTGCTGGCTCCCTTCCTGTTCACTCTTTATACTGCGGACTTCTCACACAACACAACACACTGCCATCTACAGAAGTTCTCTGATGACTCTGCGATCGTTGGCCTCATCTCCAATGGAGATGAAGCTGAGTACAGAGGGCTTATCCAGGACTTCGTGGACTGGTGCCATCGAAACTGCCTCCAGATCAACGCGAGGAAAACTAAGGAGCTGGTGGTGGACTGCCGCAGGCATGGGCAGCCCCTCACAGTACCAGTAAATATACAGGGAACAGACATCGAGATGGTGACATCCTATAAGTACCTGGGTATTCATCTGAACAATAAACTAGACTGGTCACACAATACTGATGCACTCTACAAGAAGGGACAGCGCAGGCTGTTCCTGCTGAGGAGACTCAGGTCTTTTGGTGTACAAGGGGCGCTGCTGAAGTCATTCTATGACACGGTGGTGGCATCAGCCATCACTTTTGGAGTGGTCTGCTGGGGCAGTGGCATTACTGCAGCCGATAGGAAGAGACTGAACAAACTGATTAAGAAAGCTAGCTCTGTCCTGGGGCAGCGCCTTGATCCGATGGAGGAGATAGGAGAGAGAAGGACGGTGGCTAAACTGTCATCTCTGCTGGAGTCCGAGTTCCACCCTATGCAGGACATACTGAATGCACTGAGGAGCTCATTTAGCAGCAGACTACATCATCCCAGGTGCACAACCGAGAGGTTTCGTAGGTCCTTCCTACCAACGGCTGTCAGACTGTACAACCTAAGCAGGGCTGCTCGCAGAGATAGCAAAAAGACGTAACAAACTAATAGTTTTTTGAATGCAAAAGATGCAATAGACTTACACAATGGTCCCCTCCGGCATACAACTAGGAACTTACCGGTCGCTATGGAGGGTGAGAATATGTATGGGCACATAATCATACCATGTAGGATAACTAAGTAGACGGTTATGCTGTTTCATTCCATCTAGCAACAATGCTCTGCACTGTGTGTGTTTATATATTTACATATTTATTCCATCTAGCTACAATGCTCAGCACTGGGTGTGTTTATATATTTATATATCTACATATTATTCCATCTAGCTACATTGCTCCGCACTGTGTGTGTTTATATACTTGCATATTTATTCCACCTAGCTGCAATGCTCCGTACTGTGGGTGTTTATATATTTACATATTTATTCCATCTAGCTACAATGCTCTGCACTGTGTGTTCATATATTC
Source organism: Pholidichthys leucotaenia (assembly GCA_020510985.1). NCBI lineage: Eukaryota > Metazoa > Chordata > Actinopteri > Cichliformes > Pholidichthyidae > Pholidichthys > Pholidichthys leucotaenia. The sequence goes on along the minus strand of CM035846.1, from coordinate 252,226,165 downwards.
ATATATTTATTCCATCCAGCTACAATGCTCTGCACTGTGTGTCTGTGTGTGTGTGTATATATATATATTTTATAGTAATACGTACATATGTATATTAGCTGCTCTTGCTTGCTTGTTTTTTTTTTTTTTTTTTTTCTTGCCTTCTGATTGTTGCTCTGAGTGTTGCTATCCCTGTGCTGTTGCAATCCTGGAATTTCCCAGTTGTGGGACTAATAAAGGCTTATCTTATCTTATCTTATCTTATACAGACCCAACAAAAACAGTTTAGAGTTCAATATGACTTGTTTTGAAATTATTTTTTCTATTGTTACCCTCACCTCTTCTCAAAACATTCTAATTTTTCTACATTCCCATAAACAATGAAATAGGGTTCCTTTACTTTCCATACATTTTGTGCACGTATCTGGTATGTTTTTGTTATATCTATTTAACTCCACTGGTGTAACATACATCCACATTAACCATTTAAAATGTATCAATTTAAGATGTACATTTATTGATTTGGTTTGAGCTTCTGTGCAAGCCAGTTCCCATTGTTCCTCTGGAATTTCAGTTTGCAGGTCTTCTTTCCAATAATTCATTCTTTTCTGTGAGTTTTCACTTGAGGATAGTGTCAGTGAGTTATAAAACTCTGAAATAATACCCTTTATCTTACTATCTTTCGTCAAAATTTTTTCCAAGGATGAATAAGTAGGTCGGGTGAGAGCATTATTTTGATTTGATCGGATAAAATTCCTAAGCTGAAGATATTTAAAAAAATGTGTTCTATTAAGATTAAATTTGATCCTCAGTTCTTCAAAAGACATTATGTTATCTGAACGTGACAAATATAAGTCTTGAATCTTTTGAATCCCTTTTAAATTCCATACTTTAAATACAGCATCCGCTCTCCCTGGTGTAAAATATTGATTACCCCATATTGGGCTAAATTGTGACAATAAGTGTGGTTCTTTTAAATATTTTTTGGTTTCACACCATATTTTGATCATATGCTTTACAATAGGATTTTTAACTTGTTTCTGTAATTTTTTAGCCGAGTCTGAGTATATGAATAAGGGAAGAGGTAAAGGTAAATTGTATGATTCCATTTCAGTCCAGTGAGGGGGATCATTTGATGAAAAATAATATGTCATAGACCTCAGTTGTGCTGACCAGTAATACAACATAAAGTTTGGACATTTCAGACCTCCACGATCAAATGGTAAATATAGTAAGGACAGACGTAATCTAGCCCTCCTATTGTTCCATATAAATTCCACTAACTTTTTTTTAATTCTTGAGAATAGATCTGAAGGTGGTGGTAAAGGAATGTATTGAAATAAATAAAGTATTTTGGGTAAGATATTACTTTTAAGTATATTAATTCTCCCTATCATCAACATTGGTAGTGACATCCATCTCTGAAGCAACTCATTAATATCTGTCATTAAGACTTCATAGTTGGCACTGGCGACTGATTCTAGCTTAGGCACAATTTGAATTCCTAAATATTTAAACTGATTTACAACATTGAATTGATTTACCTCAGGAGCTGGGTGATTTCTCTGGGTCTCATTTAGCATTAATATTGAAGATTTAGTTTTATTTATTTTATATCCTGATATTTCCCCAAAGTTCTTTATTAAATTTAACAAGGTCGGAATTGATTTTTTTAAGATTCGACATAAACAAAATTATGTCATTGGCATACAGGGAGATTTTATGTTCTGTTGGTCCTACTTTAATTCCATATATTTGTGGCTGTAAACGTACTGCCATCGCTAAAGGTTCAATTGCCATAGTAAACAGTAAAGGTGAAAGTGGACAGCCTTGTCGACATCCTCTATTGATTTTTATTGATTTTGAGATATTGTTATTTGTTAGGATTTCTGCTGTAGCATTATTGTATATTATCTGAACCCATTTTATGAAATTATTTCCAAGTCCAAACCTTTTTAGGACTTCAAAAAGAAAGGGCCATTCGACCCTATCAAAGGCCTTTTCAGCGTCCAATGATAGGAGAGCTGTATCCGGTGCTTCTTTATTAGAATAAATAATATTAGTCTTCTTACATTATGGAAGCCTTGTCTTCCCATTATAAAGCCATTCTGATTTCTGTTAATAATATTTGGTAATATTTCTTGTAGTCGTCTTGCTAAAATTTTACAGATTATCTTAAGGTCAGCATTTAATAGGCTTATTGGTCTCATGTTTTCACATTTATTAGAGGGTTTACCTGGTTTTGGCAACAGTATAATTAAGGCATTATTCATGTATGGTGGTAAATTACTATTTTGAAATGCTTCTAAAACCATTTCCAAAAAAGGTTTTATTAATTTATTCTTAAATTTTTTATAGACGTCAACTGGAAGACCATCTGGTCCCGCACTTTTTCCTGATTTCATATTATCAATGGCTAGCCCAACTTCTTCTTGACTAATTTTTGACTCCAGTATCTCCCTATTTTCATTTGGAATACACGGTATAGATAATCCGTCCAAAAACCTATTTAGTTTTGTTAAGTCAGTTTCGTTTTTAGTATCATATAGTTTTTCATAATAATCTCTAAAGGCACTGTTAATTTCTTAAGGTTCTACAACTGCCTGTCTGTTACTTATAATACTGGTAATTGGTGTTTTAAATTCTAATTGTTTAATCTGCCATGCCAATAATTTCCCTGATTTTTCACCTTGCTCATAAAAGGTTTGCTTCAATCTTAGAAGACTCGAGGCAGCTCTATTCGCTGATTTTTTTGTCATATTCAGCTCTCAGAATCAGTTATTCATTCTCTAATTTTGGATTACTTCCTGCATACACTTTTTCTTGAAGAATTTTTATTTTACGTTCCAATTGGACTCTCTCCTCTCGAGTCTTCTTAGATTTTGAACCTGTATAACTAATAATATGCCCCCTAATAAAAGCTTTGAAAGCTTCCCACTTTATACATGCTGATGTTTGTGTAGTATTGATATCAAAAAACTCATCTATCTGTTTTTCTATGTACTTAACAAATTCCTCATCCTGAAGCCATTTATGCTGAAATTGCCACCTACCTGGAACCTTTGTCAATTTCTTATCTACATATATTAGACAGCAGGGTGCGTGATCAGATATCACGATATTATCATAGAAACAGTTTTGAATCTTGGACCTTAATTCTGTGGAGATCAAAAAATAGTCAATACGTGAGAATGTCTTGTAGGTATTAGAATAACAAGAATAGACTTTGACTTGTGGTTTCATTTCTCTCCATATATCTAGCAATCTCAATTCTTTCATAAAATGATTAATGGTCATCCTGCATACATTGTGCGTACAGTCCAGTCCTGTTGATCTATCTATACTGGGATTCAATGTACAATTAAAATCCCCTGCTATTATATGTTGCCCTGTGAGTGATACTAAAGTAAGAAATAAATTAACGAAGAAGTTTTGATCATCTATATTGGGACCGTATAAGTTCACCAGATTTATATTTTCTAATAACAAGGATCCTTGGATGATTAGATATCTTCCTAATTTATCTCCAATTACATTTTTCACTTGAAATGAGACTGTTTTATGTATGAGAGTCATAACTCCCCTGGCTCGGGATGAAAATGATGAGGTGAACACACTTCCCTGCCATCTTCTCCTAATTCTTTTTACATCCGCCTCTATTAGATGAGTTTCTTGTAAAAACACAATTTTTGAACCTATGTCTTTTATTTTATTCATAACTTAAGTTTTTTTAAATTTTGTAGACCTCTGCAATTCCATGAAGTTAAATTAAGATTAACGCTTTGATCTATGATCAATAAAGAGTTTGAGATTACCTTGCAAAATAAACATGCTCATACAGAGAAGCAAAAACATGGATGGTTGAACATTCATCCCACAAACTACACAAAAACAAATTCCCCCTCCCCACATTTGTGGTAATCCCCCCCAGAATCAAAAAAAAATTCCGTCTCCCGCTATAGCCAGTGACTGCTCCACACCCGCGAGGTTCAGACAAACCACTCACTCTTTTCTCCTCTCACTCACCCTGACTCTGCTACTTTTAATGACATGACATTAACTCTCTTCTGTAGTTTTTCCAACTTAACCCTAAAATTTTATAGCAACTTTGTACATCATAGCTTTTTTTTTTTTTAATATATGATACAATCTATATTTTGTAGACATGCTACATGTTTCAGATCAGTCAGATACTTGTACAAATGCTTAAATATTCTACCTTTATATCTTGTTCTTGCTTCATGCTTAGCTCCCGCCAGTCTCTCTTGGATCTGCTTGATAAGCTCCTGCGCCTCCTGAGGGGTCTTGAAGATATGGGTTCTCCCTTTATATGTGACCAGCAGTCTTGCCGGATGAATCACTCCCTGACGAATCCCGAGGTTGCGCAGCTCTTTACGGGCGGGGTCAAACTGTTTCCTTAATTGTTGAATTCCTGTGGCCAAATCTGGGTAGATCCGCACCTGTTGATCCTGGTATTTGATTTCTCCTTTAGCTCGGGCCACGTTGGTGACCGTCATCTTGTCTCTGTAGCTTAGGAACTTCATAATCAGCGTCCTCGGTGGTGTCTTATTATCTCTCGGTGGGCCGATTCGGTGAGCGCTCTCTAAGACGACCGATGACTGCAGATCCGCGTTGTTCAGCGCTTCTGGAATCCACTTTTCCAAAAAGGAACATGTATCCCGTCCCTCCGTACCCTCCGGGAGGCCCACCAGCCTTAAATTATTCCGTCGCAACCGGGATTCTAAGTCCAAGACGTTATCTTCCAGACGTTTATTTTTTAATTCCAATGTTTGGACCTTTAATTGTAGGCTGGTGACGTCATCTTCAGCGCTGGAAATTTGGAGCTCCGCCTGCCATACTCGTTCCATACAGTCGCTTATTTCTTTTCTCATTCCTTCTATCGCTGCTATAATCCCATCAAATTTAGACGAAAAGTCTGCCCTCATAGAGCTGATGGCAGCAAGTACCGCATTGGTACCCTCCTCGGCAGTCACCACTCCGCCGCTAGCTCTCTCCTCCGCCGTTGTCCCTGGAGATTTTTCTGCTTTGTCACGAGCGTGGAAGTCTGTTAGCTTGGATTGTCTCGACGAATCAGTTTTTCCTCCGCCTGATTTCCCAGCCTTGGTTTTTATCATATCCGCGCCTAAACGCTAGGATCGGTTTTTGTTCCAATTGAGAGAGTTTTAGCCTACTTTTTATTTTTAGGAGCAGAGCAGAGTGAAACACGTCTTCCAACGTGGCCGCCATAACCAGAAGTCCAAATTAGGACCAATGTTAACAAAAAAGTTATTAAATTCATCTGCAGGTGGACTTCCGGGAAGATGGCGGAGAGACATAACGCTTAAACAGAGAGCTCTCCCTAGCCGGATTAAAAATCATCGGTAAATGGCCAACTCGACATAAGCGGATCAATAAACTAAGGGATGAAAACACGAAGGAGCCGGGCACAAGGACAAAAGCAGAGTAAAATTAAAGAATTCCTCTTCAACAACGCAGGAGAAACCGCTGAACACGGGGCCCAAAAAAACGAGGTGACCGCAGCAGAGAAAATGGAAGACACAAAACTCGATACCATGAACACTGGCATCGCCAGTTTGGGTAAAGAGTTGAGAGACTTCAAACGGCAGCTACAACAGGATTTAGCGGCTCTTAAGGAGGAGCTGAAAAAAGAGATTAAGGAAGAAATTATGGGCCTCCGAAGAGAAATGGAGCGCAAGCTAGCAGAAAACATGGAGGAGCTGCGCTCCCAGCGGGCGTGTATGACAGAAGCGCAGGCCCGAATATCAGAGCTGGAAGATTGGAATAGCGAGGCAAGCGAACAGCTGCAGACCCTGACGGCACAAATGCAGAGGATGCAGGAGAAAGTAACCGACTTGGAGAGCAGGTCCAGACGGGGCAATATACGCATCTTCGGGATCCCGGAGGGCATTGAAGGCAACTCGATGACGAAATTCATGGATCAGTTCTTAAAAAAAGAGCTGGAACTGCCCAGCGAAGCGGATCTGCAGATTCAACGAGCGCACAGAGCCTCGGCACAGAACCCGAACCCACGCTCTACACCCAGGTCAGTTGTGGTAAACTTTCTGAAATATGATGTAAAGGAAAGAATCCTGACACGAGCGTGGAAAAAAAAGATACGAATCGGCGACAAGCAGATATTCTTTGATCATGACTACCCGGCGGAAATTGTGCAGCAGCGGAAGAAATATGCCAACATTAAAAAAACGCTGAAAGAAAAAAAAATTAGATTCCAAACGCCGCTAACGAAGATGAGGATTCATTGGGAGAACGGCGTAAGAACCTACAACACAGCCAGAGAGGCAGCGCAGGACATGATGGAGCGGGGCCTTGAGGTGTACGTGCCGGAGGAAACGGTAGGAGCAGCGGAGGCCCTGAACGCATCACGACAGACGGAGTGGAGGCGAGTGAACGGCAAAAGACGGGGGGAGACGTGGCGCAGCGGGCCCAGGAAAGACTACAAGGCTTTCAACTGAAAGCCTAGATTATAACAAAGATTAAGAAAGACACAGAAGAAATGAAGGCCAAGAAGACAAGGTAAAAGAGAAACAGACGGCTAGGAGAGGTTTAAGTGATATTTGTTGGACATTTCTAGACTAATGACTATTTCTTGGATAGTAAATACAGGTCTAGGGAGGGCCCTACACTCGGTGAGGACAATCCCTCCACCCACCAACAGGGACCAGTGGGCAGAAGAAAGGCCCAAAGTACGGAGGTCGAGATTTTTTAATGTGTTTTTATATAAATATGTGTTATTTTTGTTGTTAAAGGGGCTAGGAGCACAAGTTAAAAAAATGGAAAAACATGATTATGGGTAAAAATCTTAAGATAATAACACTAAACGTGAATGGTCTGAACTCACCTGTTAAAAGGGAAAGAATAATAAGAAAATTCAAGAAAGAAAAAGCCGAAATTATATTTATGCAAGAGACACATTTGAGCAAGACAGAACATGTGAAACTAAAGAGATTTGGCTATAAGAACTCCTACTACAGTTCATTTAAGGGAGGAACTAAAAGGGGGGTTATGATACTAATCTCAAATAAAATACAATTTGAATGTGAACAGGAAATCCAGGATAAAGAAGGCAGGTATGTAATAATAAAGGGTAGCATAGATGGAATGCAGATCACATTAGTGAGCATCTATGCCCCACCAGAAAGTGACAAGGGTTTTTTTCAACATCTGTTTGATCTCATAGCAACACACAGTGAAGGAGTCCTAATTTGTGGAGGAGACTTAAATGCTGTCATGGATCATGAAATTGATACAACAAGTGTTAAGAAGACAAAAAAACATGTAACAAAATTCATAAGAACCTCACTGGCAGAAATGGGTATGGTAGACATTTGGAGGGACCTGCACCCACTCGAAAAAGACTATACACATTATTCAGCAGTCCATAAAGTACACTCTAGAATAGATTACTTCCTTATGAATGAAGGTGACAGACACAGGGTGAGAAATTGTTGGATTGGAGGGGCAGAAATATCAGATCATAATCCTATATACATGGAAATAAATTTAAACAATAGAAAACGACAAACAACATGGAAACTTAATGTAGGACTGTTAAATGATGATAAAATGAAAGAAAGAATAAAAGTAAACATAAATGAATATATCCAAGAGAATGACAATGAAGAAGTGGACCCAACAATACTATGGGATGCACTAAAAGCCGTGTTAAGAGGTAAATTAATTGTTGAAACAGGAAAAGCAAATAAGACTAAACTGGAAGCATATGAACAAAGATGTGAGAGACTGAGGGAATTAGAACATAAACATCAAAGCACAAATGACCCAAAAATATATCAAGAAATTAAAGAAGAAAAAATAAAGATAAAAGAAACACAAATGGATGAAATTGAAAGGAAAAATAGATATCTAAAGCAAAAATATTATGAAACGGGACCAAAAGCCACAAAACTGCTGGCAAAACGGTTAAGAAAACAACAAACAATGAATAATGTATATAAGATTAAAGACCCCACCACAAATAAAACCACAGTTAACCCAGAAAACATCGAAGAAATATTCCATAATTTCTACCAAGAACTATACTCGCAACCTGAAGAAACAAATACTAAAGATATTAAAAAATTTCTATGCACATTGGACTTGCCATCAATAGGAAATCAACAAAATGAAAAGCTAACAGCAGAAATAACAACACAAGAGATTAGAGATGTGATTAAGTCACTTAAAAACGGTAAATCACCAGGTAGTGATGGATACCCCTCTGAGTTTTATAAACTGTTTATAGAAGAACTCACGCCACAGCTTCTAAAGTCATTTAATTGGACGTTGAACAACAACAAAATACCTCCATCATGGAACGAAGCCATTATTTCAGTCATTTTAAAGCCAGGGAAAGATAGAGAACAATGCGGAAACTATAGGCCAATCTCTTTATTAAATGTGGATTATAAAATATATACAACAATTATATGTAAACGAATAAAGACATTCTTGACGGAATTGATAGAAGATGATCAAACTGGTTTCATAGAGGGACGCCAAACACATGACAATATCAGGAGAACAATACATATAATTAATCAAATACATAAAGAAAAGAAAAGCGCAGTAATAATGAGTTTAGACGCAGAAAAAGCATTTGACAGGGTTAACTGGAAATTCCTATATAGTGTGCTGGAACGCTTTGGATTTAACGAAAAATCAGTACAATGCATAAGGACGCTGTATCAAGAACCTGTGGCAAGAATCAAGATAAACGGTAGCTTAACAGACAAAGTAAATATACAAAGATCAACTAGGCAGGGATGCTGCTTATCGCCCACCTTGTTTGCTCTGTTCATAGAGCCACTGGCTCAAGCGATACGACAAAATAAGAAATTAAAAGGTGTAACAATAAAGGGGGCGGAACACAAGATTGGGCTATTTGCAGACGATATTATAGTTTACCTTGAACAACCAGATGAATCAATAATGGAAATGATGAACTTGATAGAAAATTTTGGAAAATTATCAGGATACAAGATAAACATAACAAAAACACAAATACTGACATTCCACTATAACCCTCTAAACCAGATAACTGATAAGATCAAACTAAACTGGAAACAAAAAGAAATAAAATACCTTGGAGTGAACATACCTAAAGATCTAAGCAAAATCTATAAAGCAAACTATGATAGGTTGGAACAAGAAATAAAAAAAGATATTGATAGATGGTCAATCTTAAATATGGATCTGAATTCAAAAATTGAGACCGTCAAAATCAGCATACAACCTAGATTACTTTACCTCTTCCAGGCTATACCAACAGAGATTCCAGATGCCCAATTCTCAAAGTGGGACAGGATGATATCGAGATTTGTTTGGGGAGGTAAAAAACCAAGAGTGAAATATAAAACTCTCCAGTTACCAAAAGAGAAAGGAGGCATGGGCCTACCGAGTCTAAAGGAATATTACTACTCAGCACAAATAAGATATATCATATGTTGGTGCGACGAGGGATATGAGGCAAAATGGAAAGAAATGGAAAAGGAAATTGAGGGACTCCCAGTACAAAGCATAATAGGAGATAAAGATGCATATAAGCAAATCAAACAAATAGACCCAATCACTAAATTTACTTTAGAACTGTGGTATAAAATAGTACAAAAGTATAATATAAAGGAAGACATAAAACTATTGAAATGGGTAGCATTTGACAGTCAGTTTGAACCGGCAAAACAAGATAGGGGATACAAAAATCTGGTGAACAAGGGAATCACAGCATGGGGCAATATCGGAAAAAAAGATCTCGGGAGCTTTGTAAACATCAGGAGAAAATTTAAACTAGAAAGATCGGAATTCTTCAGATATCTGCAGATGAGAGACTATTATATGAAGAAGATTAGGCATAACCTCCAAACAGATGTGAGCGAGATTATACAATTCATTTTAAGCTCATATACAGGAAATAAAACAAGAATTATTTCAAAGCTATATCAGAAACTTATGGCAAACAATCATTCAAGTAACTATATAAAGGAGAAATGGGAGAAAGAGCTCAATTTAAACATAACAGAAGAAAGCTGGCAGGAAATATGGAAAACACAACACACGTCAACAAATTCAAGAACATGGAGGGAATTTGGATGGAAAAACCTGATTCGCTTTTTCATTACACCACAGATTCAAGGAAAGTATACAAATACCCAATCTATATGCTGGAGGGGATGTGGGGCTCAAAATGCAGACCACTCGCATATGTTTTGGAAATGCTGCAAAATCTCATCATTCTGGAAATCTATACATGTGACAATACAGAGGATATTAGGATATAATATACCAATGAACTGTAACTTGATGTACCTATGTGATCTTAAAAGAGACAATGTTATACAGGCTGAGGACAGATATCTAGTTAAAATCTTGTTGATTGCATGTAAAAAAACAATCACAAAAAAATGGCGATCAGAAGTTCTTCCTGACCAAGAGCAATGGACTGACATTATTGAGGACATACGTATGATGGAAAAACTAACATATCGACAAAGAATGCAAGAAGGACTATGGGAAAAAAAATGGCGGAAATGGACACACTACAAAGTGCAACAACGAGACAGATATTGAAAGAATAACCAAAGACGCTGGAAAAACCAGAAGAATTAAGAGATGGAAACTAAAAACTTGATGCTCCAACATTTGTCCCCCCCCCTTTTTTTTTTTTTCTCCTTTTTCTTTTTTACTCTAGCCCCTTTGTTTTTTTTAAATGTAGACTGTGATCTGAATGCAATATATATAATGAAAAATGAATAAAAATCTTAAGTTACAAAAAAAAAAAAAAAAAATTCATCTGCAGGTGAAACTGCATTCACACTCTGGGTTGTATTATTTTTTGAAAAATTGGTTGGGTAGCTTGTATTTCTGTTTTTATTTCCAAGAATATTGTTAAGTATTGTCTATGTATTTTTAATATTGTCTCTGTTTTTCTCCAGTTCTTTACTGTAATAGTCTCTTTTACTACATCTCATTATATATGTTAACTTATTTTTGTATGTTTTATACCACTGTTCTGCTTCTTTTGTCCTTTTCTTTAGAAAAGCTTTATATAATAAATTTTTCTTTTTACACGCCTTTTGTAGTCCTTTGGTTAACAAATTTATTTTTAAACTTTTTCTTTACTAATGGACAATTTTTTTTCATAAAGAGTGGTTACAATGTTCATAAATGTTTCATAGGCTTCATTTACATCTGATATATAGACTTTTGTCCAGTCCTGCTTCAGCAAGCCTTCTTTAAAAGAACTGATTGCATTTTGTGGTTTGCATCTGAATGATTTTAAAACTTTTTCTGTATTGGCCCCCATGTGGCCATGGATAAGTGCAAAGGTTGGCAAATGGTCACTTATATCATTTATCAATAATCCACTTTCTATTTTCTTATCAATAATATTAACAAACAGGTTGTCAATAAGTGTAGCAGTGTGAACTGTGATTCTACTGGGATTTGTTATTGTGGGATACAGACTCATACTGTACATAGAATTCATGAACTCTGTAATTACATTTTGTTGATATGGATTTAGTAAATCAATATTGAAATTTCCACAAATACTACCATTTTCTTACTAGTAATATTATTGTGCAGCTCGACTAATTTATCTCTGAATGTCTCAATGCAAGTTCCCCGCGTTCTATATATACAACTTATAATTAGATTTTTTGTTTTATCTTGGTTAATCTCAACAGTAACACATTGTAAAATCCCTGGTAGTGCAAAGGACATTCCATTTACAAGTTTACACCTATACAGGTCATCAATATACAGTGCAACACCACCACCCTTTTTTTGAGATCTGTTGATATGAAACATCTGATATCCCTCTATTGCCATCAGGGGAGCCTGTTCTTCATTAAGCCAAGTTTCAGAGACTACGATAGCTGTAAATTTTCTGTCTAGCTGTTTTAAATAGTCTTGAATCTGTGGAAAGTTTTTGTTAAGACTTCTGCTGTTGAAATGTATTATTGATAGTTTACCATCTAGTTGCACTTGTCTTTTGAATTGCTTTTCAGTGTAATATTCACAATGATTATGAATATTATTGAAAAAATGGTTATCAGGATCAATATCATTCTCCATCTCTTGTAGTTTATGTTCAGCATAATGGCATATTTTCAGAGTTTGAATTTCCTCACTCTGTGTCAAATGACTTCCTCCAACTGGGGATGATTGATGTCTACTCAAGTCAGTCATAAGTTTTTTTGTTTGTTTGTTTTTTTTTTTTAAAGTACATTGACATGGTATGTCAAAAGAACTATTCTTGCCGTGTGTGTGGATATGGATTATCATAGTCTCTTAATTTTCTTAATCGGTGTTCATCTATATTTATTTAAGTCAGTAATCTTTCTGATTATTATACTCTTTGCTTGCTCAGGTGTTCCATTTAGTTTGATCCAAACTCTACAATTTCTTGTCCATGTTGCCTGTATCTTATTTTGTCTTTTCAGCATCCGTGCTTGCCGTGCTATTTCAGCATTAGTTTTTGTTAGATGTTCATTTAGGTAAACTTCTGTTCCCCGTAGCCTCAGTATGTCATTCTTTACCCTTCTGTTCACAAAGCGCATCACAATTGATTTCTTTGTTTTATTATCCTTTCTGGGTAAAGCATGACAGGCTGAAATTGCATTTGCTTCAACCTTTATATTTCTCCTATCAAGGAACTGAAGCACCTGGTTTTCCAGGGAGACTGATTCGCCCAAGGGAGCCTCCTCACCTTTCATTCCTGCTGTAGCATGAGCATATGATTGATATTTAATGTCTAGTCCACTTATATTAGATCATCCATACAAGAATATTGTTCAAGATCCTCGACGCGTCGCTCCAAGTCTGCATTTTTTTTGTCTTTTTCCTTAATTGTTAATTTTAATTCTCGGACTTCTTCCATTAGCCCTAATATTTTAGCCTGCTGACTAGCCACTTTGGTCAGTTCTTCTGACAAGAAGTTCAGAGATTTTTTGTTCTCTTCCATTTCCTCCTTCTTTGGTGGCATTTTTACTGACCTGTGGATAGTACAACAATCTCTGCTGGTGTCGCCGGTATCCGATCCAACCAACCTTGCATCCAGCTGGGCCTCAGCTAGCCCCCTCCGCTGCTAGTCCCGCTGCTTACCACCGCCGCAACCGAGCTCCTGTCCAGCCGGGGTACTGGGAGCTCCTCCACCGAGTCCCGCTGCCCACCGCCGCTGTAGCCGAGCTCCGATCCTGCTCCTGTCCAGCTGGGGTCCGGGTAGCTCCTCCGCCGAGCCCCGCCGCTGCAACTGGGCTCCGACTCCGGCTCTTATATGGCTGGGGCCCCGGTGGTCCTCCACTGGTCCCCATCTCCCACCACTGCTGCACTTGAACTCCGATCCGGCTCCCGTCCAACTGCTGCCTCGGCTAGTTCCTCCGGCAAGCCCCAATCACCGGGGAGAGAGTCGCTTCTCCGTGTCGGTGTTGGGTGCTACGACTAGCTATGGCGTTAGCTATAGCGATAGCGTTAGCTTAGCAAACGCTTCAAGTAAGCATAGCAGCCAACCACGAAAAGAAACGCTAATCAGTTTACTCACGAATGAGAGCAGTCCCAAAAGTCCACTTCTCACAGCGAGCGCAAAATAATTCTTAAAAACAGAGATCGAATTATTTGTTCAGTTTTTTTGTACTGTGGCCTGTTGGTTTGTAATTTTTGTTTATGACAAAACTTTTTTGTGTATATATATATATATATATATATATACTGTATATACTGTATACAGTATATACATACACTAGTGCATACCTGTGCATGCCCATAGAGAGGATGCATTGGAACAGAATTCTTGCCAGTTACAGGATAGTTGGTATAGCAACACAGCACTAAGTGGCAATCACATGTGATGGCTTTTGTATGCAGCAAAACATAAAAATCACACAAAATATGCCCTGCCATCTGGGGCTGTTTGCCCCTGCTTGTTACTTCTTCTCCTGCCTGTCACTGTTCTGTGTTATGTTGCTTGCCTGTGTCTATATACTGTATATGTCTTGTACGGAGTCATGTGCTCTGTCTATGTGCCGTCATATAGACATCATCTGGTGGGTATTCTTCTTCATTCAGACTACTGAAGGTCTCCTCCTGTCTCAGACAGCTGTGTTGTTCACAGTCATGCCTGCGGCATACTGGTGGAACCTGAGGTGTTTCATGTTCACGGCATCCTTTCTGATCCTGAAAAAGTGGCTTTCGACCCTGTTCAGGAAGGCCTGTGCATGCCTGTAGAAACCAAAAAACTGGAGCACCTGGAGAAAATCAGCACTTTGCTTGACATTTTACACATTTGTAGTGTAGACTGGTATTCGTCAACGTTACACATTTGCTGTCATGTAGGCATGACGAGTCGTCCTGTGATGCCGGAGTTCATAGGACGCGCTATGATGATGAGGCAGAGATCATACGCTGTCATATGATGTCCTAGAAACGTGCTTTAAAGTCTGTCGTACCCTATGCTGGTGAACGGTGTCCTCCTGTCTCAGACGGGTGCGATGTACTGCTGGAACCTCAGGTATTTCATCTTCATGGCATCTTTTCTGACGTGCAGCACTTGTCGTCATTCTATTGCTCTCCATCTGGTGGATCTTCTTCTTCTTCTTCTTCGTTGAGACCACTGGTTGAGGGATAGGTGCATGATAATTCTAGTTCATGGACAGGATCATGAAAATAGATCTGAGCAAAAAGAGGCTTTCCGGCATGGACTCACTGTATATGACATCATAAAGATATGAAGGCAGCCTTGATGTACACTACCGTTCAAAAGTTTGGGGTCACCCAGACAATTATTTTGTGTTTTCCATGAAAAGTCACACTTATTTACCACCATGAGTTGTAAAATTAGAAAATATAGTCAAGACATTGACAAGGTTAGAAATAATGATTTGTATTTGAAATAATATTTTTTTCCAGATATTCAACCTGCTCAAAGGAAGGTCAGTTTTATAGCTTTTCTAACCAGCTAAACTGTTTTCAGCTGTGCTAACATGATTGCACAAGGGTTTTCTAATCATCCATTAGCCTTCTGACACAATGAGCAAACACATTGTACCATTAGAACACTGGAGTGATAGTTGCTTGAAATGGGCCTCTATACACCTATGTAGATATTGCACCAAAAACCAGACATTTGCAGCTAGAATAGTCATTTACCACATTAGCAATGTACAGTATATTAGATATTAGAGTGTATTTCTGATTAGTTTAAAGTTATCTTCATTGAAAAAAAACAGTGCTTTTCTTTCAAAAATAAGGAAATTTCTAAGTGACCCCAAACTTTTGAACAGTAGTGTATATGACATCATAAAGACACATTTGTCTTCTTCTTCTTTTAGATTTGATTGGCGGTTGGCAACCAGCTTACAGGTGCATTGCCGCCACTGACTAGATTATCATCACTCTATATCTTTGTATAAGGAGTTCTGGACAACTCCTTATGTGTGAATAAATTAACCGTCTTTGTCTATGTGCCGTGGGCTTGATGTGTATGACATCATAAAGACACATTTGTCTATGTGCCATCATATAGGCATTGCGAGTCGTCCTGTGATGCCTGAGTTCATGGTCTATATGACATCATAAAGACACATTTGTCTATGTGTCCTATGATACCTGAGTTTAAAGACACATGGTCTCTATAGCATCATAAAGACACATTTGTCTATGTCCTATGATGCCCTATGAACGTGACAGATACACACAGACACAGATTTCTTGCTTTTATAGAGTGATATATCATCACTGTATAATTTAAGAAATCTCTGTGTGTCTGTCACAACCATTGGGCTCTCTAAAAGATCATAGTGTGGGCGGTTCGGTTAACCCCCACAACAGATTAAGGATCAGTCCGCCAAGGTCTCCGCCTTTGACTGCCACCTAATCCACATAGCACCGGACTTCCATGATCCCTCCTGCAGGTGGTGAACCTACTGGAGGGCGGACCCATGTAACTCCTTCGGGCTGAGCCCGGCCGGGTCCCATGGGTGGAAACCCGGCCACCAGACGCTAGCCTTCGAGCCCCTCCCCCAGGCCTGGCTCCAGGGTGGGGCCCCGGTAACCCCATACCGGGCGGGGTACACTGAATCCTTGATATACAATTTATCATGAGAGTCTGTTGGATCGTTCTTCGTCTGGCCCTTCACCCAGGACCAGTTTGTCTTGGGAGACCCTATCAGAGGCAAATTGCCCCGGACAACATAGCTCCTGGGATCACTGGGGCACGCAAACCCCCCCACCACGATAAGGTGACGATCCATGAGGGGGAGTTTACATGTGTTTTGTGGACTTGGAGAAGGCATTTGACCGCGTCCCTCGTGGATTTTTGTGGGGGGTGCTTCGGGAGTATGGGGTATCGGGCTTGTTGTTACGAGCTATTCGGTCTCTGTACGACCGTTGTGAGAGTTTAGTTCGCATTGCCAACACTCGGTCGGAGTCATTCCCAGTGAGAGTTGGACTCCGCCAGGGCTGCCCTTTGTCACCGGTCCTGTTCATAATTTTTATGGACAGGATTTCTAGGCGCAGCCAGGGAATGGAGGGTGTCATGCTTGGTGACCACAGGATCTCATCTCTGTTGTTTGCAGATGATGTTGTCCTGTTGGCTTCATCCAGCAATGACCTACAGCTCTTGCTGGGACGGTTTGCCGCTGAGTGTGAAGCGGCTGGGATGAGAATCAGCACCTCCAAGTCCGAGTCCATGGTCCTCAGCCGGAAAAAGGTGGATTGTCCTCTCCGGGTTGGGGACAGGCTCCTGCCCCAAGTGGAGGAGTTTAAGTATCTTGGGGTCTTGTTCACGAGTGAGGGGAAAATGGAGCGAGAGATCGACAGACGGATTGGAGCAGCATCTGCAGTGATGCGGACGTTGTACCGGTCTGTTGTGGTGAAGAGGGAGCTTAGTTCTAAGGCAAAGCTGTCGATTTACCAGTCAATCTACGTTCCTACTCTCACCTATGGTCACGAGCTTTGGGTAATGACCGAAAGAACGAGATCGCGGATACAAGCGGCTGAAATGAGCTTTCTCCGTAGGATTGCTGGACTCACCCTCAGAGATAGGGTGAGGAGCTCAGTCATCCGGGAGAGGCTCAGAGTAGAACCGCTGCTCCTCCACATTGAAAGGAGTCAGTTGAGGTGGTATGGGCATCTAATTAGGATGCCTCCTGGACGCCTCCCACTTGAGGTGTTTCAGGCACGTCCCACTGGGAGGAGACCCCGGGGCAGACCCAGGACTCGGTGGAGAGACTATGTCTCCCAGCTAGTCTGGGAACGCCTTGGTATCCCCTCTGAAGAGCTGGAGCAGGTGGCTGGGGAGAGGGAAGTCTGGGCTTCTCTGCTTGAACTGCTGCCTCCGCGACCCGGACCTCCGGAAAAGCGGTAGAAGATGGATGGATGGATGGATGGAACAGATTAAGGACAGTCAGCTCTCTTCTCTCGGTTTTTCCCGCTTTACTACTGAGATGTAATGTGCCATTCATGTATTGTGATGCAATGTGCCATGCATGTATTGTGATGCAATGTGCCATGCATGTATTGTGATGCAATGTGCCATTCATGTATTGTGATGTAATGTGCCATTCATGTATAGTGTTCATGTGTCCTGTCCTTACTGTGACCTGGAGACAGATCAATATGTAGATGTGCCTTGTAACCTCTTTGTCCTGCAAGCTGGAGCAGAGGACTGCATCTGCCTATTGTTATGTAGGTCTTACAAATGCAAATGTCTTATGCCTGTTCTGCAGTCCCTTTGATC
The DNA here is from genome assembly GCA_020510985.1 of Pholidichthys leucotaenia. Lineage (NCBI taxonomy): Eukaryota > Metazoa > Chordata > Actinopteri > Cichliformes > Pholidichthyidae > Pholidichthys > Pholidichthys leucotaenia. The sequence continues at coordinate 252,208,413 of CM035846.1, read as the reverse complement.
GTACCAACTGCTGTGAATCTGCTTTGATGTATTGTCTGAGTTGGGTATAAATACTGCACAGGTTCTGTAACTCGCTCTCTCAATCTCACTTCTGCAACTGCTGCTGCTGGACACAGACATTGTGTCCTCCTTCTCTGAGAGCCGTGGGCTTGCTCCCGGTGCCGGGAGCGGAGCTCGTGACAGCGGTATGATTTAATAAAACCAACTTAAAACCACAGCATCGCTGCTTATTTTATCATCCGCTGCAATAGGATCATAGGATAGCCTATGGTGTACGTCATATAGACACCATAGTATAAAGTGATTCAAGAAAATCTGTGTGTGTGTCTGTGTGTGATGAAAGGCAGACATCACTCAAGATCATAGGACTCGCCATGACATCATCAAAGGTCAAAGGCAGGCATCACTGAACGAGTGGAGACATCAAAGATCAAAGGCAGGCATCACTGAATGGTGACAGCAAAGATCAAAGGCAGGTTTCAACATGGTTACTGTTGCCATGGTAACCACATCAAAGATCAAAGGCAGGCATGCAGAAATGGTTGCTTACACTTGCTTTCTACGGGCATGCAGAAATACTTGCTTACACTTGATTTCTATGGGCATGCAGAAATACTAGCTTATACTTGGTTTCTACGGGCATGCACGAGTATGCACTAGTATATGTATATTAGTCATGTGAAAAAATTAGGACACCCCATTAAATATTCAGTTCTTTATTAAGAAATATTCACATATTGATGTCTAATCTTGTTTTTATCTCTGGTAAAGAAGGTGATTTATTGCAGGTAAAGAAAAACTAACCTTGTTTTACTCATTAAACAAAAAATATCAACAAAAATGCATATTCTGAGGAAAAAGTTAGGACACTCTACCGCCTAATAGCTAGTGTTGCCCCCTTTTGGCTGAAATAACTTCGGTGAGACGCTTCTTGTAGCCATCTACCAGTCTCTGACATTGGCCTGTGGAAAGTTTGCCCCACTCCTCAATGCAGAATTCTTTCAGCTGTGAGATTTTTGAGAGGTTTCTTGCATGTACAACCCGTTTCAAGTTGCCCCATAGTATCTCAATGGGATTAAGATCTGGGCTTTGACTCAACCATTCCAGGAATCTCCATTTCTTAGTTTTTAGCCAGTCCTTGGTGGATTTACTGGTATGTTTTGGGTCATTGTCATGTTTCAAGGTCCAATTCTGCTTCAGCTTTAATTTTTTTACATATAGTCTCATGTGGTCCTCAAGCACCCTCTGATACACGGTGCATTCTGTGATGGTGAGCTGGCCATGTCCTGCTGCAGCAAAGCATCCCCAACCCATGACACTTCCACCTCCATGCTTCACAGTTGGTTTAAGGTTCTTTTCCTGGAATGCTGTATTTGGTCTCTGCCAAGCATGTCCTCTGTTCTGGTGTCCAGATAATTTAATTTTAGACTCATTTGTCCAAAGAATATTATTCCAGAAGTCCTGGTCTTTGGTTACATTCCCGCTAGCAAACTTCAGTCTGGCCATCATGTTTCTCTTAGGAACTATTTTGTGTAGATGGGTAACTACAAATGTGAGTGAACAAAAATAACCTGTGGAGTTCCCCAAGGTTCCCTTTTGGGACCTTTGATTTTCAATATCTATATGCTTCCACTAGCTCAAATCATAAAAACCAACAAAATATATTACCATAATTATGCAGATGATACACAAATCTACCCAACCTTCTCACCAGGAGACGATGGGCCAATTAAAACCCTGATCAAATGCATTGGTCAAATTAAAGAGTGGGATATGTCAGAATTTTCTTCAGTTAAACGAAGACAAAACCGAAATAATAGTTTTTGGAGCCAACGAAGAAAGACTCAAAATTAGTACACAGCTTCAATCAGTGATGCGAAAAACCAACAGCCAAGCCAGAAATCTGAGTGTGGTTCTGGACTCAGACCTGAATTTCAACAGCCACATTAAGACAGTAGTAAAGTCAGAATATTATCACTTAAAGAACATAGTGAGGGTTAAAGGTCTGATGTCTCAGCAGGATCTAGAAAAATTTGTCCATGCATTTATCTTGAGTAAACTGGACTACTGTAATGCTGTCCTCACAGGTCTCCCTAAAAAGTCCTTCAGACAGCTGTAGTTAGTTCAGAACGCTGCAGCTTGAGTCCTCACTAAGACCAAGAAAGTAGATCGTATAACTCCAGTTCTCAGATTGTTACACCAGCTTCCTGTCTGTCAAAGAATAGATTTCAAAATACTGCTATTAGTTTATAAAGCACTGAATGGTTTAGGGCCAAAATACATCTCGGATCTGCTGGTCCATTACGAACCACCCAGAACCCTCAGGTCGTCAGGGTCAGGCCTACTATCTGTGCCCAGAGTTAGAACCAAACATGGTGAGGCAGCGTTCAGTTTTTATGCTCCTCACATGTGGAACAAACTCCCAGAAAGCATTTGGGCTGCTGAAACTCTGTTGCTTTAAATCCAGGTTAAAAACTTTATTTGCTGCAGCCTTTCAGTAGAACAATTGTTAATTTCTCACAATGTACTGTAGCTTTTACTTCTTACACATTTTCTGTCCTATTTTATTTTAATTTGTTTTTGTTTCTCTTTAATTTACTTTTTAGTTTGCTTTTAAATTCTTATATATTCCTTTTGCAACTTCCTGTAATGCTTTAATGTTTTTATGTAAAGCACTTTGAATTGTCTTGTATACAAAATGTGTTATACAAATAAATTTGCCTTGCCTTACAGAGCAAAGGTTTCCTCCTTGCATGCCTCCCATGTGCGAAAAGACCATAGGATTGCCTATGATGTCTGTATGTCATATAGACACAATGTGTCTGTCTGTCATGACCATCGGACTCTCTAAAACAGGGGTGTCAAACTCATTCCATGGAGGGCCAAGACCCTGCAGGTTTTACCTCCAACCAGTGTCTTCAACAGCAGATTTCTGTGAACTTCTTCCCACTGATTGCTGATAAGTGAAAACACCTGCTGAAGAGACTGGGTAGAAGAGAAAACCTGCAGGGTCTTGGCTGTCCATGGCACATGGTTGGACACCCCTGCTCCATGGAATGAGTTTGACACCTGTGCTCTAAAAGATCATAGGACTCACTATGACATCATCAAAGATCATAGGCAGGCATCACTCACGATCATGACTCACTATGACATCGTCAGCGATTATAGGACTCGGTATTACATCTTCAAAGATCAAAGGCAGGTGTCACTCACAATCATAGGACTCACTATGACATCAAAGATCAAAGGCAGGCATCATAGGCAGGCATCACTCACGATCATGACTCGCTATGACATCAAAGATTATAGGACTCGGTATTACATCTTCAAAGATCAAAGGCAGGTGTCACGATCATAAGACTCACTATGACATCATCAAAGATCATAGAACTCGCTATGACATCATCAAAGAACGAGTGGTGGCGTGCTTGCTTACACCTGCTTTCAAGTATTTCTTTGCAGAAATACTTGCTTATACTTGGTTTCTATGGGCATTAGTATCATCATCACTCTACAGTATATATAATTCAAGAAATCTGTGTGTCTCATGACCATAGGGCTCATTAAAAAGATCATAGGCTCGCCTATGATGTGCCTATGATGTCTTTATGATGTCATATAGACACCAAAAGATCAAAAGCAGCCTTCACTCATGATCATAGGACTCGCTATGACATCATCAAAGATCATAGGACTTGCTATGTCACGATCATGAGTCCTATGATTGTGAGTGATGCCTGAGACACCATAGGCTGATGGCACAGCGAGTCCTATGATGCCTGCATTTGAACTTTGATGATGTCATAGTAAGTCCTGCCTTTGATGTCCTATGATCGTGAGTGATGCCTGCCTTTGATCTTTGATAATGTCATAGCGAGTCCTATGATTGTGAGTGATGCCTGCCTTTGATCTTTGACACAGAGAGATTTCTTGAATTATATACCCTGCCTCTCGCCCAAAGATGCTGGGATAGGCTCCAACCTCTTCCCCCACCCCCACCCCCCCACGACCAAAAAAGGATTAAGCGGAAGAAGATGGATGGATGGATGGATGGATGGATATACGTATAGTGATGATATATAGAGTGATATAATTCAAATCTCTGTCTGTCACAACCATGGGACTCGCTAAAAGATTATAGGACTGTGTGTGTCTGCCACAATCATAGGACTCGCTACAACATCAAAGATCAAAGGCAATCATCACTCACGATCATAGGACTCGCTATGACATCATCAAAGATCATAGGACTTGCTATGACATCATCAAAGATCAAAGACAGGCATCATTGAACGGGTGGTGACGTCCTTGTTTACACCTGCTTTCTACGGGCATGCATGGGTATGCACTAGTAACTCAAGAAATCTCTGTCTGTCACGACCATAGGACTTGCTAAAAGATCATAGGATCACCTATGTGTGCCTGATGTCTACATGATGTCTATTTGAAGTCATATAGACACCATAGTATAGAGTGATTCCAAGAAAATCTGTGTGATGCCTTTACTCACGATCATAGGACATCAAAGATCAAAGGCGGGCATCACTCATGCTCCCTCATGATCATAGGACATCAAAGATCAAAGGCAGGCATCACTCACGTTCATAGGACTCGCTGTGACATCAAAGATCAAATGCAGGCATCATAGGACTCCCTATGCCATCATCAAAGATCATATGACTCACTATGACATCTTCAAAGATCAAAGGCAGTCATCACTCACGATGAATGGGCTTGCTATGATAACATCAAAGATCAAAGGCAGGCATCACTGAATGAGTGGTGACGTGCTTGCTTACACCCTTGCTTACACCTACTTTCTAGTATAAATTAAGTATGCTGCACTAGTGCATACCCGTGCATGCCCGTAGAAACCAAGTATAAGCAAGTATTTCTGCATGCCCGTAGAAACCAAGTATAAGCAAGTATTTCTGCATGCCCGTAGAAAGCAAGTGTAAGCAAGCACGTCACCACTCGTTCTTTGATGATGTCATAGTGAGTGCTATGATGTTTGATGTTATAGCGAGTCCTATGATTGTGAGTGATGCCTGCCTTTGATCTTTGAAGATGTCATAACGAGTCCTATGGTCTTTTAGCGAGTCCTATGATCATGACATTGTGACATAGATTTCTTGAATTATAGATATAAAAGTGATGAGTGATGCCTGTCTTTGATCTTTGATGATGTCATAGCGAATCCTATGATCTCTGATGATGTCATAGCAAGTCCTATGATCGTGAGTGATGGCTTCCTTTGATCTTTGATGATGGCATCGCAAGTCCTATGATGCCTGCATTTGATCTTTGATGATGTCATAGTGAGTCATATGATCTTTGAAGATGTCATAGCAAGTCCTATGATCATGAGTGATACCTATATAGACCTCATGCAGCGATCATAGGAACATCATAGGCAGTCCTATGATCGTGACAGCCAGCCACAGAGATTTCTTGTATAGAGTGAGCTGCACGGTGGCGCAGTGGTTAGCACTGCGGCAGCACAGTTTACCCTTGGCCGGGGGATTGTGGGGATCGTGGGATCGTGGGTTCGATCCCAGCCCCCGACCAACAGTGATCTGTGTGGAGTTTGCATGTTCTCCCCGTGTTGCGTGGGTTTACTCCGGGATTTCTCCGGTTTCCTCCCACATGCCAAAAACATGCATGTTAGGTTAATTGGCTGTTCTAAATTGTCCCTAGATATCTGTTTCCTATAGGCCCTTAGAATAGAGGGTTAGTATTAATGAAAGCGCTTTGAGTGGTCTTTGTGACTAGAAAAGCGCTATATAAGTGCAGGTTAGTTAGTTAGTTAGTTAGTGATGAAACTCCTGGCACAGACAGACTTCTTGAATTTATAGAGTGATGAGTGATGCCTATATAGACATCATGTAGAGATCATAGGAACATCTTCGGCGATCATGTAGAGATCATAGAAACATCATAGGCAGTCCTATGATCGTGACAGACAGCCACACAGAGATTTCTTGAATTATAGAGTGGCCATTATATTAGCTTTACAGTGGTTGGAGATAAATTATAGGAGTAATGCAGTCATTGCTTCAGAGACCTGGAGTCCAAGGACGGGAACCACAGCATGAAGAGGCGGCAGCTCTCTGCTGAAGAAGAAGAAGGCGATTCGATCAGGACACAAATTCAACTAGGTGGAATGGAGGTGGTAATGAGGAAGAGGAAGTTTGGAGCACAGTGGAGTCTAAAAGAAACAAACATAGACGTCAAGAAACTCAATCAAGACCGTTGTCAAGTGCTGAGGAATCAGAGGATGAATGATCCCAGAATGAACAGAAGGAGTGGAAAGTAATCATTAAACTTACTCAGGAAGGGGCATCGTTTCTTGAGTGAAACCCAATTAAGCTCACAAATGCAATTAATGGGTTACTTGGAGAAGTTTTAAATGCAAGGGTTCTTTGTAGTGGTTCATTGCTGGTTGCATGTAAAGACGGTGTTCAACAAGGAAAAGCAATCAGAGTCACTCAGCTGGAGGGGAAAAATGCAGTGTTCAGTATTGGAAGGAAATAAAGCAATGAAAGGAGTGATATCGGGCATCTCAACGGCTGTCTCAACTGATGAAATAATGAGGAACTTAACTGGAGCAAAAGTGACAGAGGTACAGAGATTGAAAGCTAATTGAAATGGCGAAAAATGTGATTGTCACTAATGTTAAAATTTGATGAAACAAGACTGCCAATTAAGGTGTATATTGGCTACATGAGCTGTGAAGTCAGACTTTACCTTCCTCCTCCGCTCAGATGTTTCAAATGTCAAAAGTTTGGTTATGTAGCTGGGATATGCAAAGGTAGACAACGATGTGCCAGATGCTCCAGTGAACATGAATATAACAAGTGTGGAAGAGGAGCCAAATGAAAGTGCTGTAACTGCGGTGGGGAACATAGCTCTGCATATTGAGGTTGTGAAGCCAGCAAAAGAGCCCCAGAAATTCAGCAGATAAGTCTCCCAGGGACTAACATATGCCAGAAGCTGCGAAAAAGGTGCCAGCTAAAAAAGTGGGAGTGGACTCGAACAGGGAAAATGTGCAGACTTGCAGTGCATGCCGTAGAATTAAGGAAGATACTCTGGTTTTGAAGGAAAATAATTTTGTCCTATTTATGGTAGATGTGATAAACTGCACTGCACAGACTTCCAAGAAAACAGAAAAAATCAAAATCATTGTGAGAGCAGCAGAAAAATATCTTGGCATTAAGGGGCTACATTGGGAAGCAGTTGAGGATTTGTTAAGTGGGGGACCTTTAAGTTCAAAGGCATCATGGGCTGGTGATTAGCTATGAGGAAAACGTCACAAAGTTAAGAGAAAAATGTCACAAAGCTATGAGGAAAACGTCACAACGCTCTGAGGAAAACATCGCAACGCTCTGAGGAAATGTCACAAAGCAATGAGGAAAATGTCATAAAGCGATGAGGAAAACGTCATAAAGCGATGAGGAGCACGTCAGAAATTTATGAGGAAAAACAAAGTCACAAAGCTATGAGGAAAACATAATCAAGTCAGTGGCGGTAATGCACCTTTGAACTGGTTGCCAACCGCCAATCAAATCTAACAAGAAGAAGAAGAAGACAGGCATATATAAAGTGTGTGGCGGTGAGGCTGGCACAGCTTTTGACGCCATCGAGGACACAGTCCAAGGATGAATAATTTTTTCACACGAGTTGTTCGGGGCTCCTTATACAGAGATATAGAGTGATGATAATCAAGTCAGTGGTGGTAATGCACCTGTAAGCTGGTTGCCAACCGCCAATCAAATCTAAAAGAAGTAGGTGTAGAAACATCACAACATCACAAAGCTATGAGGAAAAGCGAACACACAGAAAGACAGACATATGTGGAGTGTGTGGCGGTAATGCATCTCTTAAGTTGGTTGCCAACCGCCAATCAAATCTAAAAGAAGTCGTCATTGCTTCAGATAGTTGGGCAGCTCTCAAGAGTATTCAGTCACTGCAGTTGTGTAGGCAAGACCTAATTGTAGAAATCCATTCCTTAATTTACAACCTCTACAGTAAAGGTGTCATTAAACTTTCTTTTGGTTCCAGCCCACATTGGAATAGAGGGTAATGACGATGTGGATTTCTTAGCAAAACAATCATTAAAATTAGAAGTAAGATATAGAGTGATGATGTAGAGTGAAATACGTGGCGATAATGCACCTGTAAGCTGGTTGCCAACTGCCAATCAAATCTAGAAGAAGAATAAATTCCATTGCAAAATCGTGATTACCATTATGACCCACTAGCCCGTGATGTCTGTGAACTTAAAGATCCCCCACTTAACAAGTCCTCAGCTGCTTCCCAGTGTAGCCCCTTAAAGTGCTGATGACACATTTTTGACATTTTTTAGCATTTTGTGTAAACCCAAAAGTCATTGTCTATGATCAATATAATATTTACAACAGCGCCTGCATAAACTAGTTATCATCAAAAAACCGCAGCCGCTGACTGGACTGTGGTGCCACCCACCAAATTAAGGGCAGCACCCCAATGATGTAATCGACAGAACGGACTCCGGTGTTGTTAACTAGAATGACAGCAGCTTTGTAGTTCACAGTTTCTCTGGTTTCTTGTTTTAATTTTACGGCTATGCCTTCACGTTGTGTCACAGGCTTAGATAAACAGCAAGGCCACATCACACGCTTCAGCTCCAACTTTCATAAGTCTCCTGATGCACTTCTCCTGCGCCTTTATGCAGGAGGAGCACACGGAGGAGGGGAAGGATTAATGGATTTACGTGCAGCTTTGACCTACTTTCTGTGATCGCATGCTTACAGCTCACTGGTCCAGACACATCTCCTCTCTCATTATCAACAGCTGATTCAAACTCCCGCTGATCATGTTTCCCAGTCCTCGCCCAGGTGCTTCTCATCACAAAATCACCAGCAGTGCATGTGCATTTTGGCGGCCGTTTGCCATTAACGCACTGCTGGTCAATAGTATTGTCATCTGTGCTGTTAGTCTGCCAGTAGTTTCAGCACTTTCACGACATGTTAGTCACCCCATGTTTGCCATGGTTCTCGTGCGTCCTTGAAGTGATGTTGGCTCTGGGGCGCACCTGTGGTTAATACATCTCTCCATGCTCGCTGGGCGATGTCGGCCCCGAACGCTTACTGTTTGTGTTTTTGTGTATTTTTTGTAAGTCTTCACCTTTTTGGAAATTGTCTGTCGTTCTATATTAAATGTGCTTTGGTGAACCCTGCACGCAAATCCTAATTATTTTATGCGCCCTCTCCCTGCCCTGCTGTAAGAGCGCACGGAGAGGGAGGATTTACGTGTAAATAACTAACGAGGATTTACACAAGGATTTAAGCGCAGGATTCACCACAGCACATTTACTGTAATATAGAACGACAGACAATTCCCAAAAAGGTGAAGACTTACAAAAAATACACAGAAACACAAACAGTAGGCGTTCGGAGCCGACATCGCCCAGCAGAACATGGAGAGGAGACGTATTAACCACGGTTGCGCACCAGAGCCGACATTGCTACAAGGGGTGCAACAGAACCACGGTTGTGTGGAGTGGCTAACACGTCGTGATAGTGTTGGCAGTATTGGCTGGCTGACAACACGGCAGATGATGCTCACAAAACATGAACAGCTGACTGACACTGAGTCTGACTCACTAGGCACAGTGCCCACTTGGCACGGCTCAAACCTATACGATTTGATGCCCCCAGATTCTTCATTGTCATCCCATTTTCTGGAACTATAATTGTCTGAAGATTGGACAACACAAACCAATTCCAGACTACATGTGCTGGAACTATGGTTGATGTTTTCAACCGCTTCCATTCTGTGTGTACAAAGGGCAGCCAAGCGCTATTTTCCGTCGATGACATTACAGCATGGCCGGGGGGGGGTTCGAGCCATTGATGCAATGGATGACATTGCGCTCATGAAAACGTCGGATGTTTGCGTGAAAAAAAGCCTGTTTGACTTAGAACTGCATAGACCAACATAATTTGTAATATTGTATTATGTGTTGAAAAATTAGAGGAAGTCAAGAACGTGTCATCAGCACTTTAATGCCAAGATATTTTTCTGCTGCTTTTACAATGATTTTGATTTTTTTCTGTTTTCTTGGAAGTCTGCGCAGTGCAGTTTATCACATCTACCACAAATAAGACAAAATTATTTTCCTTCATAACCAGAGTATTTTCCTTAATTCTACTGCATGCACTGCAAGCCTGCACACTTGCCCTGTTAGTCCACTTCCACTTTTTTTAGCTGGCACCTTTTTTGCAGCTTCTGCATATGTTCATCCCTGGAAGACTTTTACAGTCAAGCCTTGGTTCTTCTCCTTCTTCTTTTAGATTTGACTGGCGGTTGGCTACCAGCTTACAGGTGTATTACTGCCACTGACTTGATTATCATCACTCTATATCTTTGTATAAGGAGTTCTTATAAAGAGTTCTGAACAACTCCCCATGTGCGAACAAAACATCCATCCCTGAACTGCAGCCATTATCATCTTCTTTTAGATTTGATTGGCGGTTGGCAACCAGCTTATAAGTGCATTACCGCCACTGACTTGATTCTTCTTCTTTTAGATTTGATTGCCAGTTGGCAACCAGCTCACAGATGCACCACCGCCACGTACCTCACTCTACACCAGGGGTGTCAAACTCATTCCATGGAGGGCCAAGACCCTGCATATTTTACCTTCACCCAGTGGCTTCAGCAGGTGTTTTCAATGATCAGCAATCAGTGGGAAGAAATTCAGTGAATTTACCTGTTGGAGACACTAGGTGGAGGTAAAACATGCAGGGTCTTGGCCCTCCATGGAATAAGTTTGACATCTCTGCTCTACACCATCACTCCATCTGGTCAGGAGCTGTGAACTTCCTCTTCTTCTTCTTCTAGACTTGATTGGCAGCTGGGAACTAGCCCACAGGTGCACCGCCGCCACCAGCTTTATATATCACTCTATATATCTTAACTTCTTCTTCTTCTTCTTCCTTTAGATTTGATTGCCAGTTGGCAACCAGCCCACAGGCGCATCACCACCACGCACCTCACTCCACATCGTCACTCTATCTGGTCAGGAGCTGTAGTCCATATCTGCGTCTCATCTCATTCTTCTTCTTCATTTAGATTTGATTGGTGGCTGATCCACCAGCCCATGATGTCTGTGAACTTAAAGAACCCCCACTTAACAAGTCCTCAACATCTTCCCAATGTAGCCCCTTAAAGACAAGATGTTTTTCCACTGCTTTCACAATGATTTTGATTTTTTTCTCTTTTCTTGGAAGTTTGTGCAGTGCAGTTTATCACATCTACCACAAATAGGACAAAATTATTTTCCTTCAAAACCAGAGTATCTTCCTTAATTCTGCTGCATGCACTGCAAGCCTGCACACTTTCCCTGTTAGAGTCCACTCCCACTTTTTTAGCTGGCACCTTTTTTGCAGCTTCTGCATATGTTAATCCCTGGAAGACTTTTACCTGCTGAATTTCTGCTGCTCTTTTGCTGGCTTCACAACCTCGATATGCAGAGCTATGTTCCCCACCGCAGTTACAGCACTTTAATTTGGCTCCTCTTTCACACTTTCCATATTCATGTCCACTGGAACATCTGGCACATCGTTGTCTACCTTTGCATATTGCTGCTACATGACCAAACTTTTGACATTTGAAACATCTGAGTGGAGGAGGAACATAAAGTCTGACTTCATAGCTCATGTAGCCAATATACATCTTACTTGGCAGTCTTGTTTCATCAAATTTTAACATTACCTACAAACTATCACATTTTTCACCATTTCTATTAGTTTTCAATCTTTGTACCTCTGTCTCTCTTGCTCCAGTTAAGTTTTTCATTATTTCATCAGTTGAGACAGCCATCGAAATGCCCGATATCACTCCTCTCATTGCCTTATTTCCTTCCAATACTGAACACTGTGCAGAGGCTCCTCTGATCTGTTTGGCATCCAGGGATGGATGATTTTTTCTCAAGTGGGGAGTTGTTCAGAACTTCTTATACAAAGACATCGAGTGATGATTACCAAGTCAGTGGCGGTAATGCATACGTATATAATAAGCTGGTTGCCAACCGCCAATCAGATTTAAAAGAAGAAGAAGAATACTGAACACTGCACATTTTTCCCTTCCATCTTATTGACTTTGCTTGCTTTTCCTTGTTGAACACTATCTTTACATGTAACTAGTAACGAAGCACTACAAAGAATTCTTGCAGTTCAGGACAAACAGATACAAATATAATTTTTTCATTCCTCCCTTTTTCATCAAAAATAAATCCACAAAGAAAAATTTTATCAACACATTTTCAAACAACTTGATGACATCACTCTGTATATAATTCAAGAAATCTGTGTGTGTGTGTGTGTGTGTGTGTGTCTGTCTGTCTGTCTGTCTGTCACTACCATAAGACCCGCTATGACATCATCAAAGATCATAGGACTTGATATGGCATCTTCAAAGATCAAAGGCAGGCATCACTTATGATCATAGGATGCGCTGTGACATCATCAAAGATCATAGGGCACGCTATGACATCTTCAAAGATCATAGGACTCGCTATGACATCATCAAAGAACGAGTGGTGACTTACTTTCTTGTACCTGCTTTCTATGAGCATACAGAAATAGAGGATTGGCAGTCGGACCAGTCCAGGACACAGTCCAAGGATGGATAATTTTTTCACACACGAGTTGTTGAGAACTCCTTATACAAAGATATACACACGTGCTTTTTGGCAATGCTTTTGAATTGTGGTTCAACAGAATTATTTTAAAAAACAAACTCATGAAACAGGCCCGGACAACAATGATGGTACCCTTAACTTAATATTTTGTTGCACAACCTTTTAAGGCAATCACTGCAATCAAACGATTTCTGTAACTGTCAATGAGACTTGTGCACCTCTCAGCAGGTATTTTGGCCCACTCCTCATGAGCAAACTGCTCCAGTTGTCTCAGGTTTGAAGGGTGCCTTCTCTAGACGGCATGTTTCAGCTCCTTCCACAGATGTTCAATAGGATTTAGATCAGGGCTCATAGAAGGCCACTTTAGAATAGTCCAATGTTTCGCTCTTAGCCATTCTTGGGTGTTTTTAGCTGTGTGTTTTGGGTCATTATCCTGTTGCAAGACCCATGACCTGCAACCGAGACCAAGCTGTCAGACACTGGGCAGCACATTTCTCTCTAGAATACCTTAATAGTCTTGAGATTTCATTGTACCCTGCACAGATTCAAGACACCCTGTGCCAGATGCAGCAAAGCAGCCCCAGAACATAACAGAACCTCCTCCACGTTTCACAGTAGGGACAGTGTTCTTTTCTTGGTATGCTTCATTTTTGCATCTGTGAACATAGAGCTGATGTGCCTTGACAAAAAGTTCCAGTTTTGTTTCGTCTGTCCATAGGACATTCTCCCAGAAGCTTTGTGGCTTGTCAACATGCAGTTTGGCAAATTCCAGTCTGGCTTTTTTATGATTTGTTTTCAACAGTGGTGTCCTCCTTGGTCGTCTCCCATGAAGTCCACTTTGGCTCAAACGACGGATGGTGCAATCTGACACTGATGTACCTTGACCTCGGAGTTCACCATGAATGTGTTTAGAGGTTGTTCTGGGCTCTTTTGTTACCATTCGTATTATCCGTCTCTTCCATTTTTCATCAAGTTTCCTCCTGCGGCCACGTCCAGGGAGGTTGGCTACAGTCCCGTGGATCTTAAATTTCTGAATATGTGCAACTGTAGTCACAGGAACATCAAGTTGCTTGGAGATGGTCTTATAGCCTTTACCTTTAACATGTTTGTCTGTAATTTTCTTTCTAATCTCCTGAGACAACTCTCTCCTTTGCTTTCTCTGGTCCATGTTTAGTGTGGTACACACCATGTCACCAAACAGCACAGTGACTACTTGTCACTCTTTAAATAGGCCGACTGACTGATTACAAGTTTGTAGACACCTATGATGTTAATTAGAGGACACATCTTGGTTGAACATGTCCCTATGGTCACATTATTTTCGATCTTTTCTAGGGGTACCATCATTTTTGTCCAGGACTGTTTCATGAGTTTGTTTGTTAAAGTAATTCTGTTGAACCACAATTCAAAAGCATTGTCTGATTTTCCTTGGTTAATTTTCATAGACTTTTTATTTATTACCACTTTTGTCAGATTCAAGTTATTTCTGTGACCATTGTGGGTTTTTCTTTCATTAACAGAGGGGTACCAACAATTTTGTCCACGTTGATGATATTCAAGTCAGTGCCAGTCATGCACCTGTAAGCTGGTTGCCAACCGCCAGTCAAATCTAAAAGAAGACGACTTGCTTATACTTGGTTTCTACGGGCATGCATAGGTATGCACTCGTTACTGTACAACAAGTAAAGTTAGGGTCACCAAGCTTGCTACACAGGTTCACTCTATGACCATGAAGTGTGACTATGGTTTTGGGATCCCAAGGTCAAAGGTCAACATCAAAATGGCTTATTAACTATATCTCAACAACAAAGAAAGCTAGGGACACAGGTTCACCTTGGGATCCTTCCCTACAACTATGGGTTGTATACTTCTTCTTCTTTTAGATTTGATTGGCGGTTGGCAACCAGAAATACTTGCTTATATTTGGTTTCTACGGGTATGCACAGGTATGCACTAGTATTTCAAATGGTAAGTTCCATTATGCATTGTTACTGTGCAAAATTATTTAAAAAGTAATAGTGCTTACATATTCCGGTTACAATCATGTCATGTGTTTTCTGACCCTCCGCTTCCCCCCCAAAAAAATATGTTGCCACCGCGCCAAGGTCTTTAAGCTGGAGGAAACACTGAATATGTGTACCAAGTCTGGGGGTCGACCCTAGCTACCTTAATTTTTGAGTTAAACTGGGGATGACTTTTGTGACTTGTATCTTTATTTCATTCCTATTTCAATTCCTTCCCACTGACTGCCAATTAGTGAAAAAACTTGCTTTAGTGACTGGCCGGAAGAAAATCTGAAGGGTCTTGGCTCTCCATGGCACATGGCTTGAGAACCCTGCCATAGACCAAAACAGGTTTTGAGCTTTTATCACCCTGTAGTTTGGACCTTTAACCCTCACACATAAGCACTGATGCTAGTCCAAAGGTCAACGTATGGACAAAGTTAGGTAACCCTGGGTTTAGAGTGTATACAGACAGCCGGATGGAGAAAAAAAACACTCTTCTCCTGCATAAAATTGGATTTATCTTCTAGTGCACAGCGGGATTGCTTACAAAGTGAACAGAAAGACATAAACACACACAAATTCACATCCTCACAAGTTGGATTTGGTTCCACTTATGCAAAAAAATGTAGTCAATCAGTGTTGATTCACCCGTTACTGGGAGTGAGTATCAACTGTGGAGAACAAATTAATTTGAAAATGAGACCGTCACTAGCCAGAGACAAATGAACCAGAGCTCCATAGCTGAGAAAGAAAGTCTGTAATTTGTATCCACATCCACAACATCCTGCTAGGCTGCTACCGATAAACTAACAAGCACTAGCAGCTTATGAAACTGGGCATTGGCTGCATTGTTTAGTGCTGAAAACAGCCAACATCATCTTCTTCTTCTTCTTTTAGATTTGATTGGCGGTTGGCAACCAGCTTGCAGGTGCACTACTGCCACGTACTTCACTCTATATCAAAACTCTATTTGGTCAGGAGCTAACAGCCGACATCGAGTTGAGGTTTCTGGAGGAGGCAGTGACATTTTCCCAACTTTGTGCCCCTTCAAATAACGTGAACTTGAGCATGAAGCTTTTTTTTCCTGATTTCCACATCAGGACCAAAGTGGTTACAGAAGTAATGAAGGTAACACCTCCTCTCTGCAGGGGAATTTTCCATCAAAAACTGCAAAGAAGAAGAAATGGATTGCATTCATACTGCCACCCACTGGCATGGAAGAACCACTACATTTCAGGCACAAGGCCACAATGGCATTTTTTTTGCAACAACTAAATAGTAATTTTTTTGGCCCAATTAAGTGGAATTAGACAATTTCCTGTGGCACACTGGATGAAAACAACAAGCTAAATATTACTGAGTCACATAACTGAGGTAAACTTTGATTCTACTTTGTGAGCTTACTGCTTCAGACATTGCAAATGAGTAGTGAGGCCAAACCAAAAAGAAAACAATTAATTGAATGACCGTTAAACACAAATCGAGCTGTGGATTTGTCTGAGGTATTTACTGCAAAAAAGGTACATATTAATGTTGATGGATTAATGTTATAAGAAGTACGTAGTGACTGGCCAGCTGGTCAACGGCGCCGAGGACACAGTCCAAGGACGGATGATTTGTTCGCACGAGTTGTTGTTCAGAACTCTGTATACAAAGATATAGAATGATGGTAATCAAGTCAGTGGCGGTAATGTGCCTGTAAGCTGGTTGCCAACTGCCAGTCAAATCTAAAAGAAGAATAATTTTTACATTTTTTTACACCTTAAAAAGCTTAATGTGTCAAATGAATATGACGTATGTTTGAGAAGCCTTTTTGTAGTTAATGAGTAAGTATATGTGGTATTTGAACCAGCGAGTATGACCTTCAGTTGCCTGGCCCAGCCCAGGCTTGTTGTTTTTGGTCTTTGCTGAGGAATAAAAGTATTAGTTTCTCTGGTGGAGGGGCCTGAGGAGGTGCTCCACAGCTTAAAAGGAGGGGGGAGTCCAGTCAGCTGACAAATTAACTGACTTCATGAGCAACAGTTGTAATATGACACTCACTCCTGCCATGCCACTTCTGAGGCTGGTAAACACAAGTGCCGCCCTCTGACCGGAAACACTCCTGCCCTTTCCTCCATTTCTCTGTAACTTAGCCAGATTCAGCACGGCGGGTTTGTAGTGAAAGGGTGGAGGTGGGACGGAGGTTCAGTGGTGGCCACACTTAAGATTAACTGGATCATGTTTCATGCTTATTGTGACAGATTGGAGCATTTCTCTCAAAGTTAATTATTCAGTTTTTCTAAAAATGAATCAAAAATATGATTAAATGTGTACATTTGCATTAAATGTGTGAGAGGTTTTGGTCTGAGTTGCTGCACAGAAATAGCAACAATTTGGTGTATTGTGTAGCCTGTAGTACTTTTCCAGGGTGCACGTCTGCTCTGTGGAGAGCAAAGTAGTTTACTCTGCAGCCCATTGGCCTCATTCTGTAAAAAGACAAGCACAGTGTGTACCTCTCATGTTGTGTCCCCAGCCTCTATGACTCACTCCCCTGGTCAGCTTGCTTATTTCATCCTTTTGTTGTGAAGCGTCTGTGTTAACACACAAGCAGAGACAGGCCAGCATTATATTTATGCCTGAAGAAGATGATGTTGGGTTCCCGTAAATTTGGAATGAATAAACAAGAAGATTAACTGTTTGCAGGAAGTTAGGAGAGGTTAGTTATTTTTTTTTTCGTGGTGGAGAAGGAACACAATGTGCTGCAGAGATCCTGTTACAACCGTGTTTATCACGCTGCCTGCAGTGATTGGTGGACAACACATTGGAAGGAATCCCGCCTGTCTGCCCCCCACCAATGAGACCTCACTGCAGTATTCTGAATGTGTGGGTTGCTTACTTAGTGTGTTGCCAAGTGATGTGCATGTGCACTGGCATACATGTGTTCCCAGTGTGACTTAGTGTGTGTTTGTGAAGGAGTGTATGGTGTGATGGAGCACAGTACTTCCTGGAAGAAAACCTTAGCTACTGAGAATTCTGTGATCACTCACAATAACAGATTCTTGAAAACAGCCTGTCACTGAAACTGGAAAAGGATTTTTTTTTTTTTTTTTTTGCTGGAGGGGGTGGGGGTCGAACTGTGAACGACTAAAAATGAGGGACATGGGCGGGGGTGTTTATGTCAAGCCACTTCTACAACCAGCATCATCACACTTTTCTTTTCTGTCAAGTGTCCTATCAGATTTCAGGCTGTGGTCTTGGCAAGTTTAAACATGCTGCACTTGAAGTGAAAGTTTATAAATATGCTCACTGAATGAGACTAATAACAGCTGTATTTATATTTTAGGAAAATGCAAATGATCAAGTGTGATTAAATATTCTGTATTGTTTCTTCTTAACACATCACTCGTTTTGTGTTACCAATATTTTGTGAAGTACAGTGTAAATTATTAATAATTATTGAATATTTTATTCAAAAGCAACATTGATGCATAAGTCTACAAATACACTTTTAGAAGGAAGTAGTTCCTACACAATACAGGAAGAGAGATCCTTTCTGAGTGACAAAAAAGTATAGTAAAACAGTCATAAGTCAGTTTTTGTCAGTTGCTTATTAAAGAGTTCATAATTGCACAGCAGCCTCACATTTCAGCTGTTTTAAGTATAATTTTGAAGGATGTGAAATACTTATCTTTTAGAGATTAAAATTTTCTTGATGCATTTCCTTGATTTGGCAAAGTGTGAAATGTGAGACTTTTTTTTTCCTGTTTGAAAAAAATCTAAGTGAAATAACCTCAAAGTCAAAGATGTTCCAGATTAACAACCTGGAAAACCAATATCATTATTGGTGGTTTCAAGCAACTTTACCCAAAATCTTAGCAACATTTAGCTGGTCTAACCCAGTGGGGGAAAAAATGATTTGAATTCTTTGACTTTTAATTGTATAATTTGCATTTCAAATAATTTTTTTCTATTTTCATCGTACAAGGCAGGGGACTTGGTCTGCTTTAGCCAGTTAGCCAATAGCCACTGCAAGCAATGCCTCTGAAGACAATCTAGGCCATGGGCCAGATATGGTCACCATGCACACCTCCACACCCACCCATCAACAAATTATTTTTTCTGACACGTACTGATAAACTGAACAGAATAAATGTTAACATTGAAAATTGTGGGACGCAATGCCAATTTTAACCACTTGAATATGGGCACCCAGTTTTTTGCACGAACTGCGTCAAAACTGACTGTCAGAAACGCAAGTGCCTGTTTAGTCCCCAAATCATATATGATATATACATTGATGTGAAAACTGTTTGCCCCCTTCCTGATTTCTCATTTTTTTGTATGTTTTTCACACTTACAGTGGGGCAAAAAAATATTTAGTCAGCCACCAATTGTGCAAGTTCTCCCACTTAAAAGATGAGAGAGGTCTCCAATTTTCATCATAGGTACACCTCAACTATGAGAGACAAAATGAGAAAAAAAAATCCAGAAAATCACAATGAAGGATTTTTAATGAATTAATTGGTAAATTCCTCGGTAAAATAAGTATTTGGTCACCTACAAACAAGCAAGATTTCTGGCTCTCACAGACCTGTAACTTCTTCTTTAAGAGGCTCCTCTGTCCTCCACTCGTTACCTGTATTAATGGCACCTGTTTGAACTCGTTATCAGTATAAAAGACACCGGTCCACAACCTCAAACAGTCAGACTCCAAACTCCACTATGGCAAAGACCAAAGAGCTGTCAAAGGACACCAGAAACAAAATTGTAGACCTGCACCAGGCTGGGAAGACTGAATCTGCAATAGGTAAGCAGCTTGGTGTGAAGAAATCAACTGTGGGAGCAACCAACCAACCATCTTCTACCGCTTAATCCTTTTGGGTCGCGGGGGGGCTGGAGCCTATCCCAGCATCTTTGGGCGAGAGGCAGGGTACACCCTGGACAGATCGCCAGTCCATCACAGGGCCAACACAGAGAGACAGACAACCATTCACTCTCACATCCATACCTAAGGACAATTTAGAATCCCCAGTTTTGATGCCAATTAACCTAACTTGCATGTTTTTGGGATGTGGGAGGAAACCGAAGTGCCCGGAGTAAACCCACGCAGACACGGGGAGAACATGCAAACTCCACACAGAAGGGTCACCGATGGTCTGGGGGTGGGATCGAACCCACGATGGTCAAGGGTGGAATCGATCCCATGACCTTCTTGCTGTGCTGCCACTGTGCTAACCACTGCGCCACTGTGGGAGCAATTATTAGAAAATAGAAGACATACAAGACCACTGATAATCTCCCTCGATCTGGGGCTCCACGCAAGATCTCACCCCGTGGGGTCAAAATGATCACGAGAACGGTGAGCAAAAATCCCAGAACCACACGGGGGGACCTAGTGAATGACCTGCAGGGAGCTGGGACCAAAGTAACAAAGGCTACATCAGTAACACACTACACCGCCAGGGACTCAAATCCTGCGGTGCCAGACGTGTCCCCCTGCTTAAGCCAGTACATGTCCAGGCCCGTCTGAAGTTTGCTAGAGAGCATTTGGATGATCCAGAAGAGGATTGGGAGAATGCCATATGGTCAGATGAAACCAAAATAGAACTTTTTGGTAAAAACTCAACTTGTCGTGTTTGGAGGAGAAAGAACACCATACCTACTGTGAAGCATGGGGGTGGAAACATCATGCTTTGGGGCTGTTTTTCTACAAAGGGACCAGGACGACTGATCCATGTAAAGGAAAGAATGAATGGGGCCATGTATCGTGAGATTTTGAGTGAAAACCTCCTTCCACCAGCAAGGGCATTGAAGATGAAACGTGGCTGGGTCTTTCAGCATGACAATGATCCCAAACACACCGCCCGGGCAACGAAGGAGTGGCTTCGTAAGAAGCATTTCAAGGTCCTGGAGTTGGCCTAGCCAGTCTCCAGATCTCAACCCCATAGAAAATCTTTGGAGGGAGTTGAGTTGAGTTGAACTTTTGTTATTGACCAAATACTTATTTTACTGAGGAATTTACCAATTAATTCATTAAAAATCCTTCAATGTGATTTTCTGGATTTTTTTTTTCTTATTTTGTCTCTCATAGTTGAGGTATACCTATGATGAAAATTGGAGACCTCTCTCACCTTTTAAGTGGGAGAACTTGCACAATTGGTGGCTGACTAAATACTTTTTTACCCCACTGTAAATGTTTCAGACCATCAAACAAATTTAGATATTAGACAAAGATAACACAAGTAAATACAAAATGCAGTTTTTAAATGACGGTGTTTATTATTAGGGGAAAAAAATCCAAACTTACATAACTGGTTGGACCACCCTTAGCAGCAACAACTGCAATCAAGCAATAACTGGCAAATGAGTCTTTTACAGCACCGTGGAGGAATTTTGGCCCACTTATCTTTGCAGAATTGTTGTAATTCAGCCACATTGGAGGGTTTTCAAGCATGAACTGCCTTTTTAAGATCATGCCACAGCATCTCACTCAGATTCAGGTCAGGACTTTGACTAGGCCATTCCAAAGTCTTCATTTTGTTTTTCTTAAGCCATTCAGAGGTGGACTTGCTGGTGTGTTTTGGATCATTGTCCTGCTGCAGAACCCAAGTGCACTTCAGCTTGAGGTCACGAACAGATGGCCGGACATTCTTCTTCAGGATTTTTTGGTAGACAGCAGAATTCATGGTTCCATTTATCACAGCAAGTCTTCCAGGTCCTGAAGCAACAAAACAGCCCCAGACCATCACACTACAGTGTTTCCTCTGGCTTAAAGACCTTGGTGCGGTGGCAACATATTTTTCCAGGGGGGTCAGAAAACACATGACACTATTGTCACTGGAATATGTTAATTTTATACTTTTTATTTCTTTATTATTTTTATTATTATTTTTATTTCTTTATTATTTATTATTTTCTTTGCATATGGAACTTACAGTTTGAAGTTTTGTACAGGCTTGAGTGTTGGAATATTGGGTCAGTTGGGGTCCCACACAGACATCCTGTGTTTAAACTTTTTAGTGGTGTTGTGGGAAGCCACTCAGTAGTTTTCCCTCAGACTGAAGGGCATGACAGATCAAAGGTGCTGGGGGACAAGGGGAATTGTCATGGAGGGTTGATATGTCAATACAGCACCTCAGGTAGCGGAGGAGTGTTAATATAAAACAGAGTGCCTGCAACCTGTGCTTTTTAATGTTTTGGATTCTGGTGGATGTAAGAGAATAAAGTTCCATCTGCTCTGAACGCTCGGCCTGATTATTCCTCTCTCCACACTGGTGACCCTTGACGCACAATGGAACACGAGGCGAACACCCCGGAGACGACCTGGACAGGAAGTGCCAGCAACACGTGCGCCATTTCGGTCAAACTCCCAGACTTTTGGCTACACGACCCGAAGTCTTGGTTCCTTCACACCACAGCCCAGTTCACACTTAGGGGAATAACTGCAGATGACACCAGATACTACTACATGGTTGCAGCACTGGACACATGCACAACCCAGCAGGTGGCGAGCCTGCTCCAACAGCCCCCAGCCCGTGACAAATTCGGTGCTCTCAAAACCGCGCTGACCTGGCGATACACACTCTCGGACTGTGAGAGAGCGGAGAGGCTCCTGACGCGCTCCAACTAGGGAGACGGGTCGGCAGTCGAATTGATGGAGAAGATGTTGGCGTTGATGGGCACAGATGACGGGCATTTCCTCTTTACCCACCTTTCCCTCCGGAACCTCCCGACAGTGGCCAGGGCAGTCCTTGCCAACTCGCCGCTGCTGGCCGTGCGCAACTATCAGGCTCTAGCCATCCTCACCACCAGAGCCCTCACAGTGAACGCAGCGGCGTCGGAACCCAGCGAGACGGCCAGTGGAAGTGAGGAGCCAGCAACGGTGGCTGCAGCGGAAGCCAAGAAGCACTGGAGAGACACGCTCTGTTTCTACCACCGCCGTTTTGGAGAGGACGCACACTGATGCGTGCCACCGTGCCAGTTCAAGCGCTCGGGAAAAGCCAGGGCCGGCAGTCGGTAGCAGCTGTGACCGCCAGTGAAGCAAGCAAGCTGCTCTATGTGACAGACTCCCACTCGGGAGACGGCTCCTCGTGGACTCCGGCTCCCAAAAGAGCCTCATCCTGCCGTCCTACGCCGACCGGCTGGCGGGAACTAGCGGGCCCCAAACTGACGGCCGCAAACGGCTCAGACATTAAGACTTTTGGTGAGAGGACACTGACTGTATCCTTGCACAGCCGTACATACCAATGGACATTTGTCATAGCGGCATGCAGCTTCCCCATTTTAGGTGCTAATTTTTTGTGTGCACACGGACTACTAGTCGATGTTGCTAACAGACGCCTGATTAATGCATTGTCTTTTGATTCTCTCCCCTGTACAGCTCAAGGAGCCGGGCCCACAACACTAGCCAACGTCACAGTGCCAGGGGGTAAGTTCCACACACTACTCACCCAGTTCCCAGCACTCACGGTCCCAACGTTTTCGGCGACCGTCACTAAACACGGGGTGGAGCACTTCATTACCACCACGGGGGCCGCCCGTTTTCGCACGACCTCAGCGCCAGGACGCAGCTAAACTGGCCATAGCGCGCGAGGAGTTTGCCAACTTGGAAAAGTTGGGCATCATCAGACTCTCAAACAGCCCATGGGCATCCCTGCTACATGTGGTTCCTAAAGCCGAGGGATCGTGGCGACCATGCGGAGATTTCCACAGATTAAATAACGCCACAGCGCACGACCGCTACCCCATCCCACATATTCAGGATTTTCTGTTCACCTCACCAGGGCGCGCATTTTTTCCAAGATAGACCTGGTCCGCGGTTGCCACCAGGTCCCGGTGCGCGCTGAGGACATACCTAAAATGGCAGTAATAACCCCGTTTGGTCTGTTTGAGTTTTTACGCATGCCTTCGGGTTAAAGGGTGCAGCGCAGACATTCCAACGCATGATGGATGTGGTGTTGCGCGATCTGCCGTTTGTGCTCGTCTACCTGGATGACATCCTGGTGGCCAGCGCGTCCGAGGACAAACACGTAGTCCACCTCAGGACAGTTTTCCAGAGGTTGGAGGAGCATGGGTTAATAATCAACCCGGCGAAGTGCTAGTTCGGGGTGACAAGAATCGATTTTTTGGGCCACCGCATCTCACTGGAGGGCGCGATACCTTTGCCGGACAAGGTGCACGCAGTGACGTATTTTCCCCGGCCTCAGACAGTCAGGGCGCTGCAGGAGTTTTTGGGGCTGGTTATCTTTTACAACCGTTTCCTCCCCCGTGCAGCCCAGCTCATGCAGCCGTTGTACGCCGCGCTTAAGAAACGAAAACCAGCGGACAGAGTCGACTGGACTCCTGAGCGAGAGCAGGCGTTTTCCAAGGTTAAAACAGCCCTGGTGAACACCGCACTGCTGGTGTACCCAGACCTGGTGGCTCGGATAGCACTCACTACCAATGCCTCGCACGTGGCCATAGGGGCTGTCGTGGAGCAGCACGTCGCCGGTTCTTGGCAGCCGCTCGCCATTTTTAGCAGGTCTTTGCACGACAGTGAGCGTAAATACAGTGCGTTCAACAGAGAGTTACTGGCTCTCCACCTGGCCATACGCCACTTCCAGTTCTGGCTGGAAGGGCGCACCTTCACTGCATTCGTGTACCACAAGCTGCTAATGTATGCGATGGCCAAGGTTTTGGAACCATGGTCGGGCCGGCAGCAGAGACAGCTGGCCGCGATCTCGGAGTTTACGACCGACATTCAGCATGTGGCCGGTAAACTCAATGTGGTGGCGGACTGCCTCTTGCGTGCATTAGTGGCCCCAGTCTACATGGGGATAGATTACAAGGCCATGGCCGCTGAGCAGATCGGCAATGCGGATGTGTGCGCACTCCAGTCTGGACCAACAGGGTTAAGGCTGGAGAGCAGAGTACTGCAGGACGGGGGGCGCCCCCTATTCTGTGACGTCTCCACGGGCCGCCCGCACCTGGTGGTCCCATGCGCTTGGCGCTGCCGCATTTTTGAGTCAGTTCACTGCCTGGGGCACTCAGGAGTGCGCGCATCAGTCAAAATGGTGGGAGCGAAGTTCGTCTGGACGAGCCTGCACAAACAGGTGAAAGAGTGGGCTGCAGCCTGCGTAGCGTGCCAACGAGCCAAAATGCACAGGCACACAAAGGCCCCCTTGGAGCCATTCCATATCCCGGCTAAGCGGTTCGACCACGTTCACGTGAACCTTGTGGGCCCCCTCCCGCCATCGCAGGGGTTCACGCACCTCCTGACAGTGGTGGACCGCACCACGCGCTGGCCCGAAGCTGTCCCGCTAGCTCCCACCACGTCCGCAGAAGTTGTACACGCTTTTTTGACAACATGGGTGGCACGTTTCGCCGCCCCTTCGGACATCACGTCCGATTGGGGCCCGCAGTTTGTTTCCAACCTCTGGTCCACCATGGCCCGGAGCCTGGGCGTCACAATTCATCGCACGACCGAGTACAACCCCCAGGCCAATGGGTTATGCGAGCGTTTCCATAGATCGTTTAAAGCAGCGCTCAGGGCTTCGCTTACGGATGCAAATTTGGTAGACCGCTTGCCATGGGTTCTATTAGGGTTGCGTTCAGCACCGAAGGAGGATTTGGCAGCCTCCCCAGCAGAGCTGTTTTTTTCCCAGCCGTTGCGGCTCCCCGGAGAATTTTTGCCGAATAACCCCGCGCTGAACACCGTTCCGTCCCTGCGTTCACGGCATAGCACAGGGGCAGGGACACTGCCCGACCCGGCCCACCACTGTTTTCCCTGCGCTTTTGTGCCAAAGACCTTGAAGGATGTGTCGTTCGTATTTGTCAGGCACGATGCCCACTGGACCCCATTGCGCCCGCCCTACAATGGCCCGTTCAGAGTGCTGGAACCCGGGGACAAACATTTTGTGTTAGACTTTGGGGGATCGCCGGGAGACAATCTGTATCGACAGGCTTAAGCCCGCCTTTGTTTTAGCAGACGAACAGGTGGTGTTGGCCCGAGCTCCTCGGCGCGGAAGACCCCCACTGAGAACTCTCTAGGTAAATGACTCGTCAGATCAGTCACACGAGCATGCTGAAGGTATTCCCCCCCCCCCATTGTCCCCCCACAGATGGATGTACCCCCAGGAACCCCCCACCGGCACAGCAGTGCCTCGGAGCTGAAGATCCCCCGTTACACCAGCTATGGACGGAGGCTGAAGCCCAAAGGACATGAGGGTTAAGGCTCAGTCTGAGACTCGGGGGGGGGGGGGGGGCTGCGGTGTGTGAAGCCACACAGTAGTTTTCCCTCAGACTGAAGGGCATGACAAATCAAAGGTGCTGGGGACAAGGGGAATTGTCATGGGGGGTTGATATGTCAGTACAGCATCTCAGGTAGCGGAGGAGTGTTAATATAAAAGAGACTGCCTACAGCCTGTGCTTTTTAATGTTTTGGATTCTGGTGGATGTAAGAGAATAAAGTTCCATCTGCTCTGAACGCTCAGCCTGATTATTCCTCTCTCCACAGTGTCATCTTTCTCTCCTTCCTCTGCTCTTGCCTCTCCTGGACACTCTGCCTGAACACTTTCCTCTCCTTGGCTGCTCTGTTCTGTCTCATCTTGCCCTCTCTGAGCTCTGTCTATGGTGGTATACAAACAGGTTAGAAAATATCTAGTGTCATGTTTTGTCCTGCGGGATTTTTTGTCATGGTTTACATCAAAAATGTGTATTTTTTTGTATTTTTATTCTTGTTTCTTTTTTGTTTCCACTGAGAGAGTAGGGAAGGGAAAAAACATTCGTAATAGTAATTTACTCATGCATACTTAAATTATATGATCATAGGTGAGTATAGTAGCCAGAAACTATACTCATGTAAAAGCAGTGCTTTGAAATTAATAATTAAAAGTAGACAGCCAAAGATTTCTAGTTGAGTTAAGGGTACAAAGAGCACCCACTTAAAAACTTGAGTAATGACTTCAGTCTTGAAGGTTTGAGGTTTTTCTCCAAAATTTATAACAATTTTCTTATAGTTTTCTACTTTTCCCTGTAAATGTATCTAAATTTGAAACCATTTTCCTCAAATTTGCAATTTCCTCTTGTAAAATTGACTTTTCTTGTACATTTGAGACTTCACTCTATAAATTCAAGAAATCTGTGTGTCTGTCTGTGTCATGATCATAGGACTCGCTAAAAGATCATAGGACCGCCTATGATGTTCCTATGATCTCTACATGATCGCCTATGACTTTCCTATGATCTCTACGTGATGTCTATATAGGCATCATTCACGATCATAGGACTCGCTATGACATCATCAAAGATCATAGGACTCACTATGACATCATCAAAGATCAAAGGCAGGCATCACTCATCAATATATAATTCAAGAAATCTGTCTGTCATGATGCCACAATCACAGGACTCGATGAAAGATCATAGGACTCGCAATGACATCATCAAAGTTCAAAGACAGGCATCACTCACGATCATAGGACTCGCAATGACACCATCAAAGGTCAAAGGCAGGCATCACTGAACGAGTGCTGACGTGCTTGCTTACACCCTTTCCTACACCTGCTTTCTACAGGCATGCAGAAATACATGCTTATATTTGGTTTCTACAGGCATGCACGAGTATGCACTTCTTCTTCTTTTAAATTTGATTGGCAGTTGGCAACCAGCTTACTGGTGCATTACCGCCATGTACTTCACTCTAAATCCACGGGTATGGACTAGTTATTATAAGTTTGTGGATTATTTTATGGCTAATTTTTGTCTATTTTTTTTAAATAAAATTCCTGTTGTTGTTTTTTTTTTTATAAATTTGCTTTAATTTGCCATAATTTTGCAGACCCAGAACAGAACAATAATTTAACTCTGATTTCAAAGAAAAAAAATTAATGAAATTGTACTTAATGAAATAAATTAACTTAAATGACCAAAGATAGTTATTTCTGTTATAGTATTTCTACATATTTACAGGGTTTTTTAGAAATCTCACCACCCAGACAGCAGGAAAAACTTCCCTTATTTTGAAATCCAAATGTTGGCACGTTTAGTCTGAAGGCTGCTGACGGATTAAAGTCATTGACTTTGTGAATTTCAGTCATCTTAACTTTCCAGGTACATAATAGTGAACATAAATTAGTTAATTAATATTAACTCAGGTAAAGGTAAGAACAGCTCCTTCTCATTCTTGTCTGAAATAAAAAAAACGAAAAACTAATGATTAAAAAGAAGACAAAATGAACCAACTCAAGCTCTTAACCACACCTGTTAGCTAAGCGACTCTTCCATTATTGCTCCCATTACCAGTGGGCTAAAACCATGATAAATGCCTCCAGTGCTTATGTACCTCTTCTGATTTTTTTCCGTGTTTAAAGTAATTTAATAAACTCATGCTTCTCTCGGACAGTCACACTGGCGAGACACTGCCTGGCAACTGAAGCAGTCATGCAGCCGTAGCGCTTCTGAACTCCGCATGGATGACGGTCACGCGCGTTGTTCGTGTGTGTGCTTGCGGACCGTAATTCCTTCATATTTTTTTTCTTAAATTTATATTTCCTTATAGGAGCGGCGGGAAATTTACAGGCGTGGTGGGCTGCCACCGGGAAATGTTACCAGAGGAAACCCTGTCGTACCACCACCATATTTTACTGTTGGTATGATGTTCCTTTTCTGAAATGCTGTGTTACTTTTACGCCAGATGTAACTTTTGTCTCATCAGTCCACAGAGTATTTTCTCAAAAGTCTTGGGGATCATTAAGATGTTTTCTGGCAAAACTGAGATGAGCCTTTATGTTCTTTTTGCTCAGCAGTGGTTTTTGTCTTGGAATTCTGTCATGCAAACCATTTTTGCCTAGTTCTTTCTTATGGTGGAGTCATGAACACTCACCTTAACTGAAGCAAGTGAAGCCTGCAGTTCTTTGGATGTTGTTGTGGGGTCTTTTGTGACCTCTTGGATGAGTCGTCACTGTGCTCTTGGGGTAATTTTGGTCAGCAGGCCACTCCTGGGGAGGTTCACCACTGCTTCATGTTTTCAGCATTTGTGGATAATGGCTCTCACTGTGGTTTGCTGGAGTCCCAAAGCTTTAGAAATGGCTTTATAACCTTTTCCAGACTGATAATCTCAGTTACTTTGTTTCTCATTTGTTCCTGAATTTCTTTTGATTGCAGCATGATGTCTAGCTTTTGAGGATCTTTTGGTCTACTTCACTTTGTCAGGCAGGTCCTATTGAAGTGATTTCTTGATTGAGAACAGGTGTGGCAGTAATCAGGCCTGGGTGTGGCTAGAGAAATTGAACTCAGCTTTCCAAAGATGTGATAAACCACAGTTAATTTCTGTTTTAACGGGGGGTGGGGGGCAGCAATCACTTTTTCACACAGGGCTATGTCGGTTTGGATTTTTTTTCCCTCGATAAATAAACACCTTGTGGAGAGTTGTGAAGGACGAAACTGAGTGTATTCCTCAGGTTCAGCTTTATTCACAATGACATTCTCCAACATTCAAAAGCAGAAAAAGAGGATGAATCTTCTCACATCTGTCCTTTTATACCAGGACATCAAACATACAATCACATGGTGCTTAATCAAACATACAGTCACATGGTACTTAATCCCAGTCACAATGTAACTTCCCCCGATCTTAACACCATCCACCTCCTAGTCTCCGGTGGTCAGGAAATCTCTCAAGGCCATCTCCTTGAAACAAAAGGCCAGATCTCACACCCTCCCGTTACCTCTGGAAGGCTCAGTCCCTTTGTTCCCCTGAGACGTGAAGTATACAATAAGCATACAGTGATATATCTGTGGAGCATCTGAAACCAACATATGTGCATATACTGTATGTGCCACATGATCCCCCCGCCAAAACGTCTAAGATGGAACAAATGTAATACAGTTTGCAAGTCATGGTCACATTATTACACATCAGTCCAAATGTTGCTTGGGCCTCAGTCGCCTCCCATATCTGCTGTAAGCGGGCTTTACCACCCCCGCGGCGTCTTCCCGCTGTGGAGCTGCTGTTTGAGGATTAGAACTGTTAGTCAATCTCTGTGGGTGTTCTGGGGAATGCTCTCTAGGGGGTCTGCCGCGCCGAGGAGCCCTCGCCAACTGCACCACTTTGTCAGCCAGCACAAAAGCAGGTTTGAGCCTGTTTATACAAATCATTTCTTTCCTGCCCCCCAAATCTAGCAAAAAATGCTTGTCCCCTGTTTCCAGCACTCTGTATGGTCCGTCATAAGGTGGGCGTAAGGGTGGGCAGTGTGCATCATGTCTGACAAAAACAAACTCCACATTTTTTAAAGCTTTAGGCACAAAAACGCGCGGGAAGCTGTGATGAACTGGGCCAGGAAGCGTGCTCGCTCCCGTGTCGCTCTGCAACTGCTGAGCGGGGGGGCACTCTGGCGCAGGATCATCCGGGAGAAACTCCCCGGGCAGCCGGAGTGGCTGCGCAAAAACCAACTCAGCTGGGGAGGCTTTTAAATCCTCTTTAGGTTGAGAACGCAACCCCAATAAAACCCAAGGTAGCCTGTCCATCCAATTTGCATCCGTAAGCGACGCTCTGAGGGCTGCTTTCAATGACCTATGGAAACGTTCGCATAAACCATTAGCCTGCGGGTTGTATGCGGTAGTGCGGTGGATCGTTATCCCCAGGCTGCGGGCCATCGCTGACCAGAGCTCGGAAACAAATTGAGGACCTCTATCAGACGTAATGTCTGATGGAACTCCGAAACGCGCTACCCATGCTGTTAGAAACGCGCGCGCCACCTCCTCGGCTGTGGTTGATGCCAGTGGGACCACTTCCGGCCAACGCGTGGTGCGATCCACCATTGTCAAAAGGTGTGTGCACCCCTGTGACGGCGGGAGGGGGCCTACGAGGTCGACATGCACGTGATCGAATCGCTTAGCCGGGATGTGAAAAGGCTCCAAGGGAGCTCTAGTGTGTTTGTGTATTTTGGCTCACTGACAAGCCACGCAGGCTGTTGCCCACTCCTTGACTTGCTTGCGCAGGCACAGCCATACAAATTTCTCTCCTACCATCTTGACCGACGCGCGCACCCCCGGGTGCGCCAGAGAATGAATCGAGTCAAAAACGCGGTGGCACCACGTGGTCGGCACCACCAGGCGCGGTCGTCCCGTGGAGACATCGCAGATTAGGGGGGGCATACCATCTTGTAGCGCCCTGTTCTCCAGCCTTAACCCTGTTGGTCCAGACTGGAGCGCACACATGTCCGCGTCGGCAACTTGATCCGTGGCCATGGCTGCATAATCTATCCCTACGCGGACTGGGGCTGCGCGCACTTCCACGTCGCTAACCTGGTCCGCGGCCATGGCTGCAAAATCTACCTCTGCGCGGGCTGGAGCCGCCACGGCGCACGAGAGGCAGTCCGCCACTACATTAAGTTTACCCGCTACATGCTGGATATCGGTAGTAAACTCCGAGATGGCGGCCAGCTGTCTCTGCTGCCTGCCCGACCACGGTTCTGTAATCTTGGCCATCGCGAAAGTCAGCGGCTTGTGCTCCACGAACGCGGTGAAACTGCGTCCCTCCAGCCAAAACTGGAAATGGCGAATGGCCAAGTGGAGAGCTAACAACTCCCTGTCGAATTCGCTGTATTTTCGTTCACTATCGCGCAAGGTCCTGCTGAAAAAGGCGAGCGGTTGCCAAGCTCCTGCTACATACTGTTTCACGACCGCTCCTATGGCCACGTCTGACGCGTCAGTAGTGAGCGCTATGCGGGCCATTAGGTCTGGATGTGCCAACAACGCAGCGTTTGCCAGGGCTATTTTGACTTCAGCGAATGCGCGCTCCCGCTCCGGAGACCATTCGATTTTGTTTGTGGGTTTTTGTTTTTTTAGTGCAGCATACAATGGTTGCATGAGCTGTGCTGCGTGAGGGAGGAAACGGTTATAAAAATTCACCATTCCCAAAAACTCCTGTAGCGCTTTGACCGTTTGTGGTTGGGGAAAATTTGTTTTGCGTGCACTTTGTCGGGCAGAGGAACCGCTCCTTCTGAAGAGACGCGATGCCCCAAAAAATCAATCTGCGCCACCCCGAACTGACACTTTGCTGGGTTGATTATTAACCCGTGCTCCGCCAACCTCCGGAAAACTGCTGTGAGGTGGTTTTCGTGTTCGTCTTCGGACGCGCTGGCTACCAATATGTCGTCCAAGTAGACGAACACGAAGGGGAGGTCACGCAGAACCGCGTCCATCATGCGTTGGAACGTCTGCGCTGCGCCTTTAAGCCCAAACGGCATGCGCAAAAACTCAAAAAGCCCGAAAGGAGTTATTACCGCTGTTTTGGGTATGTCCTCAGCGCGCACTGGAACCTGGTGGTAACCGTGTACCAAATCTATTTTAGAAAAAATGCGGGCCCCCGCCAAATGCACCGAAAAATCTTGGATGTGCGGGATCGGATAGCGGTCGTGCACTGTAGCGTTATTCAACCTGCGGAAATCACCGCAAGGTCGCCACGAGCCATCAGCCTTTGGGACCATATGGAGCGGCGAAGCCCAGGGGCTCTTCGACCTCCTGATGATGCCCAGTCTTTCCAAGTTGGCGAACTCCTCGCGCTATGGTCAGTTTAGCTGAGTCCAAGCTCCGAGCTTTTGCAAAAACGGGTGGGCCGGTGGTAGTAATAAAATGTTCCACCCCATGTTTAGCCACTGTCGCCGAAAACGTTGGGACCGTGAGTGCTGGGAACTGAGTGAGGAGTGTGTGGAACTTACCACCCGCAGCTGTGACGTTGGCTTGTGCAGTTGGCGGGGCCACTCGAGCTGTGCAGGGAATAGAATAAAAGGAGAGTGCATTAACCAGGCGTCTGTTAGCAAGATCAACCAATAAACCATGTGAGCACAAAAAATCAGCCCCTAACATGTTGAAATTGACTGCCGCTACAACAAAAGTCCACTCGAATGTACGGCCCCGCAAAGACAGAAGCAGAGTCCTCTCACCGAAGGTCTTAATCGCCGAGCCGTTTGCTGCTGTCACCCGGGGACCACTGGAAGGCGCCAGCCGGTCCGCGTAGGAAGGCGTGATGAAGCTCAGCTCGGAGCTGAGGCAATTCCGGGGAGGCAATTCCTCGTGGAATTGCCTCCCCGAGCGTGCATCCTTCAGGTAGAGCAGCTTGTTCTCTTCTCTGAGGGCCGCAGCTGCTACCAACCCCCGGCCTTGCCGTTTCCCGAGCGCTTGAAGTGGCACGGTGGGATGCACTTGCGTGCCCTCTCTGCGAAACGGCGATGGTAGAAGCAAAGGACGTCGTCCGCTCCGTGTCGCCTGGCCCTTGCTGCTGCCGTCGTCAGTGAGTCTGGTGCTGCAGCTTCTGGCCCCATGCCGTCTCCGGACGTCGCGCCTAGCTCTGCTGCTGCGGCCGAAGCTGCGCTCCGTTTGTGGGCGTCGACGAGTCGCTGTGCCTCCTGGCTCAGCTCGTGGTAGTCTCGTCAGGCCAACAGCGGTGAACCGGCCAGGGTCACTCTCACCGCTGACGGTAGGGTCCTGAGGAAAAGGTGGGTGAAGATAAAGCTGTCATCATCGGAGTCTCTCAACCTCAGCATCTTCCCCATCAGGTCTGCGGGTCTGTCGTTCTCAAACTCCGTCAACGCCAGGAGCCCCTCTGCTTGCTGTTGCACCGAGGGGGTGAAGTGGCTGATAAGCGCAGCCTTCAATGTGCCGTACTTGTCACTGTCCGGTGGGTGGTTGACCAGACTCTCCACCCTCTGGACTGTGTGGTTGTCCAGCTTTGCCACCACATGGTAGAATTTTGTGTCGTCTCTCGAAATTTTCCGGAGGTTGAACTGCGCCTCGACCGCGCTAAACCAGGAGCGCGGACTGTTCTGCCAGAAGTCCGGCAGCTGGAACGTGGCGGCATTCGTCAGGCTGGCTTCTGACAAGTCCGGCTCAGGAGAATTACTTCTGCTCATGCTTCGTCGTAAGGTCACCAGTGTGGAGAGTTGTGAAGGACGAGACTGAGTGTATTCCTCAGGTTCAGCTTTATTCACAATGACATTCTCCAACATTCAAAAGCAGAAAAAGAGGATGAATCTTCTCACATCTGTCCTTTTATACCAGGACATCAAACATACAATCACATGGTGCTTAATCAAACATACAGTCACATGGTACTTAATCCCAGTCACAATGTAACTTCCCCCGATCTTAACACCATCCACCTCCTAGTCTCCGGTGGTCAGGAAATCTCTCAAGGCCATCTCCTTGAAACAAAAGGCCAGATCTCACACCCTCCCGTTACCTCTGGAAGGCTCAGTCCCTTTGTTCCCCTGAGACGTGAAGTATACAATAAGCATACAGTGATATATCTGTGGAGCATCTGAAACCAACATATGTGCATATATGTGTGCCACAACCTTCATTTAAAAACTGCATTTTGTGTTTAGTTGTATTATCTTTATCTAATTGGGCAGTGCGGTGGTGCAGTGGTTAGCACTGTGGCAACACAGCAACTCACCCTTGGCCATGGGAACCTGGGTTCGATCCCAGCCCCTGACCAACAGTGATCTGTGTGGAGTTTGCATGTTCTCCCCGTGTCTGCGTGGGTTTACTCCGGGATTTCTCCGGTTTCCTCCCACAGGCCAAAAACATGCAGGTTAGGTTAATTGGAGACTCTAAAGTGGCCTGAGGTGTGAATGTTTGTGTGAATGGTAAAGGGATAGCGCCATACTGTGGCTGCTTCATCCATCCGGGTGGATGCCCTGAATTTCCCCTCTGGGGATCAATAAATTATACAAAATAAAAAAATAATAATATTTAAATTTGTTTGATGATCTGAAACATTTAAGTGTGACAAATATACAAAAAATGAGAAATCAGGAAGGGGGCAAACACTTTTTCACACCACTGTATATGATATGTTCTTATATGATGTATTGTTATTAAATTTTTATAACATGGTGACATAATATAGAATTGCTGGATAATATGTACTTTTTTTTCCACAATATTTTTTATTGAAGCTTGGGATCAGTCCGCCAAGGTCTCCGCCTTTGACCGCCACCTAATCCACATAGCACCGGACCCCCATGATCCCTCCTGCAGGTGGTGAACCCACTGGAGGGCGGACCCATGTAACTCCTTCAGGCTGAGCCCGGCCGGGTCCCATGGGTGGAAACCCGGCCACCAGACGCTAGCCTTCGAGCCCCTCCCCCAGGCCTGGCTCCAGGGTGGGGCCCCGGTAACCCCATACCGGGCGGGGTACACTGAATCCTTGATATACAATTTATCATGAGAGTCTGTTGGATCGTTCTTAGTCTGGCCCTTCACCCAGAACCAGTTTGTCTTGGGAGACCCTATCAGAGGCAAATTGCCCCCGGACAACATAGCTCCTGGGATCACTGGGGCACGCAAACCCCCCCACCACGATAAGGTGACGATCCATGAGGAGGGCCTCCCACTTGAGGTGTTTCAGGTACGTCCCACTGGGAGGAGACCCCGGGGCAGACCCAGGACTTGGTGGAGAGACTATGTCTCCCAGCTGGTCTGGGAACGCCTTGGTATCCCCTCTGAAGAGCTGGAACAGGTGGCTGGGGAGAGGGAAGTCTGGGCTTCTCTGCTTGAACTGCTGCCTCCGCGACCCGGACCTCCGGAAAAGCGGTAGAAGATGGATGGATGGATGGATGGATTTTTTATTGAACCTTTTTTTTTTTACAAACATGGCACAAACAGTCTGACACTAACACTAAAGTAATTTAAAAATTAAAAAAACTCTAGCAACAACAACAAAAAAAAAAATGTACTAAAAACAACAACAACCATTAACAAAAGCAAGTCAACAACAATGCTCCTCTGTTTAGTCTAGGTAATCTGTTACATAAGAATACATAATATACATTCACCAGTTTGGAATTTGCAAGGTCCACACATATCATTCACCTTCTTCTTCAGAAGTTATGTTTAATTTCTTTACATAATCAATGAAAGGTCTCCATTTATTCTCAAACACATTTTCCTTTAATTTCAGTATATATGTTATTCTTTCTAGTGGAAGGTTTGTTAACATCTGTCTTAGCCACTGAGTCACATCTGGTCTATGAGTCTTTTTCCACAGTAATGCAATACATTTTTTGGTGTTAAGCAAACTGAGGTCTATGAATGCTCTTTCACTCTTATTAAAGTTATGTTTTTCTGGATACAGACCCAACAAAAACAGTTTAGGGTTCAATGTGATTTGTTTTGAAATTATTTTTTCAATTGTTACCCTCACCTCTTCCCAAAACATTCTGATTTTTCTACATTCCCGTAAACAGTGAAATAGGGTTCCGTTACTTTCCATACATTTTGTGCATGTATCTGGTATGTTTTTGTTATATCTATTTAATTCCACTGGTGTAACATACATCCGCATTAACCATTTAAAATGTATCAGTTTAAGACGTACATTTATTGATTTGGTTTGAGCTCCTGCACAAGCCATTTCCCATTGTTCCTCTGAAATTTCAATTTGCAGGTCTTCTTTCCAATAATTCAGTCTTTTCTGAGGTTTCACTTGAGAATAGTGTCAATGAGTTATAAAACTCTGAAATAATACCCTTTCTCTTACTATCTTTCCAAAGATGAATAAGTAGGTCGAGTGAGAGCATTATTTTGATTCGATCGAATAAAATTTCTAAGCTGAAGATATTTAAAAAAGTGTGTTCTATTAAGATTGAATTTAATCCACAGTTCTTCAAAAGACATTATGTTATCTGAGTGTGACAAATATAAGTCTTGAATCTTTTGAATCCATTTTAAATTCCATACTTTAAATACAGCATCCGCTCTCCCTGGTGTAAAATATTGATTACCCCATATTGGGCTAAATTGTGACAGTAAGTGTGGTTCTTTTAAATATTTTTTGGTTTCACACCATATTTTGATCATGTGCTTTACAATTGGATTTTTAACTT
The DNA here is from genome assembly GCA_020510985.1 of Pholidichthys leucotaenia. Classification (NCBI taxonomy): domain Eukaryota; kingdom Metazoa; phylum Chordata; class Actinopteri; order Cichliformes; family Pholidichthyidae; genus Pholidichthys; species Pholidichthys leucotaenia. The sequence goes on along the minus strand of CM035846.1, from coordinate 252,171,871 downwards.
GTTTCTGTAATTTTTTAGCCGAGTGAGTATATGAATAAGGGAAGAGGTAGAGGTAAATTGTATGATTCCATTTCAGTCCAGTGAGGAAGATCATTTGATGAAAAATAATATGTCATAGACCTCAGTTGTGCAGACCAGTAATACAACATAAAGTTTGGACATTTCAGACCTCCACGATCAAATGGTAAATATAGTAAGGACAAACGTAATCTAGCCTTCCTATTGTTCCATATAAATTCCACTAACTTTTTTTAATTCTTGAGAATAGATCTGAAGGTGGTGGTAAAGGAATGTTTTGAAATAAATAAAGTATTTTTGGTAAGATATTACTTTTAAGTATATTAATTCTCCCAATCATCGACATTGGTAGTGACATCCATCTCTGAAGTGACTCAATATCTGTCATTAAGGCTTTATAGTTGGCACTGGCGACTGATTCTAGCTTAGGCAAAATTTGAATTCCTAAATATTTAAACTGATTTACAACATTGAATTGATTTGTCACCATGGGTTGAGATGCCGTCTCGGCACTCAGCCCATGTTTTCCCTCATCCCTGCTTCCCATTGAGCAGCGTCTCAGCTGGCCCCCAGCTGGCAGCATTATGGACGGCTGGGGCCAATTAGTCTTCATCAGCTGGGGCGCTGCCAATGAGGATAAATAGGAGCAGCCTCGATGACTCGGGGCTGCGACATAAACACATTGCTAAGCTGAAGCCCCTTCGTCTGGTGTCAGCTTATACTCCTCTTGCAGCATTCCTGTGTTTGTATCCCGCTGTGAGTATGTACGTCTTGTTACCCTCACGTCCGGTACGAGCTGCTTACCTCTGCGCTGTGCAACCTGTGAGTGTACGTCTGCATGAGTATCTGTGCTCTCCTCATCCCTTCCCCTTTACCCTGAATAAAATATCACGACTCACTGGCTTGCCCCTGGCTCTGATTGCCCGGCTCCCTAGAGCCGGATATGACAGTATGTCGCAGCCAGAAGAGTTGCCGGCGGCCGTGAGTCGCTGTGGAAATGTACCTTTCTGTCCGGGTGTCAGCGCTGCTAGCATGCCGTTTCCCAGGAGTCACTTCCGGCGCCAGGGAGACGAGCTGAGGTCCATCTCGGAGGCTGTCGACGGGACGTTCTTCACCCTGCACGACGCCTCCAACGCGAGACGCTGGCATCCGGGCCGTGCTGAGGAACTCCTGGACTGTCACCCTCACTCTCTGTACCATCTGGAGGACAGTGCCAGGATAGACGCTGCAGGTACACAGCGAGAGAAGCTCCACGGGGTGGATGGAAATCCCGGCAGGGAGTCGAAGTGGGCGACGTCTTTCCCCGCTTCGGAGTCCCGTTCCTGCCGCTATTCCAGTCCGGGAGTTCGCGCCAACCAGAGGACTTCCCCCGACCTGCGCCACGTCACTCGGGATTCCCTTCAAGGAGCCGCAGCTGACAGCAGTTATGTCCGGGGTCGAGTGGCTGTCGCGAGCTCTACTGTGTTTCCTGTCACCACCTTCAGGCATGTGGCGGCGGCAGTGAGATTGATGGTGAGGACTTCAGGGCTACGAAGCTTTCCCGTGCTCGACGCCTTCCTCGTCTCGATCTCCGATCTGGAGCGGCGAATCCTGGGTTTCCCCCTCGCTTCGTCCCCTGGGAGTAGTCGTCATCACATCGCCGAGTCACCTCTGCACGAACCTCGTCCGGACCCAGTTCTGGGTCATCGTCAGGACCGTTCCTCCCACGCAGCTGTCATCCCTTCGCCTCGTCAGTGTGGAGATTCTACAGCCTCGTCCCCTGAGCCTCGTTCCCCCGCTGTCATTCCTGGACATTCGGGCTGGCTCACCCCGGCTGTTTCCCCCTCCTCCTCGACGCGCTTCCTGACCGCTGTGTGTGCCTGGAATCCCGGCCTGGTGAGCTCTCTGCTGGAGACAACGCGAGCGACCCTCAGACGAATTCCCGGGGGGTCCTCCGTTATCGCCGGGCGGGGAGAGGAAGAAGCAGATTCCACTACAGCAGGCGATACTCAACCTCCAGGGGGCAGGCAAGTCATTGTTTTTTCACACCTGCTTAATGATTTGCTCTGTCACATCCCTGGAGGAGAAGTTCAGGGTTCGCAGCTCCCTGAACTCTCCCCACCTGCTGTAACCTGTATGCCTAATCCCGCATCCTCTGTGTCTCTCTCCGCCGAGCGGTCCCCGGCTCCGGGTCAACGTGGTGGGATATGGAGAGGGCCTGTGGTTCCGCAGCTACATTGCGGACGGAGGAGGGGGACTGACTGCTGCGTGGAGTCTACGCCGACGACTGAGCGTCCCCGGGTCTCCACGGAGGAGCGGTTCGGTCCGGCGGGACGAGATTCTTCTGGCTTCAGCCCGAGTGGGTCGTCGGCGGGGTTACCTGAGCTGGAGGGATCTCAAGCTGCGCTGACCATCGTGCTGGCTGCGGGGCCCGACGCGGCTAGATGGGAGCCTGACAACGACCTCCTGACGACGGATCCTGGATCTTCGCAGTCCTGGACGGCGTCAGAACCCGAGATCAGGCGAGTGCTCTCCTTTCTTTTCTCTCTTTTTATCCCCGAGCACTTCAGCCTATCTCCAGGGGAGACGAGCCGGGTGCAGCCGTCCGCTGCGTCCGAGCTCGTCTCGCCGGGTTCTGGCGCTGCCGGTGATCCTGATCCCGGTTCTGTTTTCTCTTCTGAGCCTTCTTCCAGGGTCACCGGCAAGGAGTTGCTGTTCCTCGTGGTGCTGGAGGGTCCGGGTTCAACGTTGGAGGTCGGTTCTGGTGCAGTATTCAACGTGGGTTCGCCCGAGACCCAGTCGGGGTCCAACGTGGGTTCGCCTGAGGCCCGATTGGGGTCCGACGTGGGTGCTGCCCCAGTATTGTCCAGGTCCGGTGAGGAGGTGGCCGTTTTCCTGCGGCCTGACGCCCGCCGCCCTCGTCATCGGCTCTCCCCTGAGCCTCTTCCACCGGGATCCGCTCTGATCCTTCGCCCGTCTCAACGGTCCTGGTGGTTGAGTGATGCGGGTCGACGACCCGACCCACAGAACTTTCGGTTCGGTGATCTGGTTCCCCCCACTGGTCTGTGTTTCCCTCTGGGCAGCCTGGTTCGGCTGCCGGTGGACTGGATTCCTGGGATCTGGGTCCAGAGTTCGCCGTCCGAACACTTCTCTTCCCCTGATTCGCCAGCTGGACAATGGGCGGGGAGATCTCCGGAGCCATCTCGGCCATTTTTGGACTCTGCCTGCCATTCACCTCGGGTGTCACTTTTTCTTTTGTTATTAAGGTCACTCGGGTGTAATGTTTTGTCCTGTTGGTGGATTCGTTTTTATAGTGCTGTTTTCCATCGCTCATGCTCAGCATTTTACTTTTTGTGCCATGTTTTTAGCCTCGTTTTTTGTATTGTAGAGTTATGTTTTGTTTTCCGTAACACCATGCTCTGCAGTTATCCATTTATTCCAGTCACTTTCATTTCTTTAGGTGACTGGGTATTTATATATTCGTGTGTGTGGGTTTTTCTTTGCCTGCACTCAGTATTTCTTTTTTGTCCTGTTGGTTCATTATAGTCATGTGCCTTGTTTTCCGTAACACCATGCTCTATAATTGTCATTTGTTCCAGTCACCCTCACTTTTCTTGGTGACTGTGTGTATGTACTTAAATTAGCGCTGTGTATAGGTTCCCCTTTATTTAACCGTACTCAGCATTTTTTGCCCTGTACCTTTTTGGTGGTTCTTTTTTTCCTTGCTCCGGGTCACGCATGGTTGGTACTCTCTGGGTAGTATGTAACCGGCGTGCTGACCCAGTTCTTCTCCCCATCTGTACCTGGGTTAATTATTCTGTTTTGTCAGTATTGTATTTGGGTTTTTCTTTCCCGCTACCCTACATTGCCCCATTGGTGTTGTCCTTCCCTTGGCTTCTTCCCCTCCGGTCCGCCTCCCTTCCTCCCACCCTAGGTGGGGGGGGGGGGGGGGGGCTGGGATGTTCCTGGTCGTTCAGGAGCCCGACCTTGAGGGAGGGGCTCTGTCACCATGGGTTGAGATGCCGTCTCGGCACTCAGCCCATGTTTTCCCTCATCCCTGCTTCCCATTGAGCAGCGTCTCAGCTGGCCCCCAGCTGGCAGCATTATGGACGGCTGGGGCCAATTAGTCTTCATCAGCTGGGGCGCTGCCAATGAGGATAAATAGGAGCAGCCTCGATGACTCGGGGCTGCGACATAAACACATTGCTAAGCTGAAGCCCCTTCGTCTGGTGTCAGCTTATACTCCTCTTGCAGCATTCCTGTGTTTGTATCCCGCTGTGAGTATGTACGTCTTGTTACCCTCACGTCCGGTACGAGCTGCTTACCTCTGCGCTGTGCAACCTGTGAGTGTACGTCTGCATGAGTATCTGTGCTCTCCTCATCCCTTCCCCTTTACCCTGAATAAAATATCACGACTCACTGGCTTGCCCCTGGCTCTGATTGCCCGGCTCCCTAGAGCCGGATATGACAGATTTACCTCAGGAGCTGGGTGATTTCTCTGGGTCGCATTTAGCATTAATATTGAAGATTTTGTTTTATTTATTTTATATCCTATTTCCCCATAGTTCTTTATTAAATTTATCAAGGTCGGAATTGATTTTTTAAAAATTCGACATAAACAAAATTATGTCATCGGCATACAGGGAGATTTTATGTTCTGTTGGTCCTACTTTAATTCCATATATCTGTGGATGTAAACGTACTGCCATCGCTAAAGGTTCAATTACCATAGTAAAAAGTAAAGGTGAAAGTGGACAGCCTTGTGGACATCCTCTATTGATTTTTATTGATTTTGAGATATTGCTGTTTGTTTAGGATTTCTCCTGTAGCATTACTGTATGTTATCTGGACCCATTTTATGAAATTATTTCCAAGTCCAAACCTTTGTAGGACTTCAAAAAGATAGGGCCATTCGACCCTATCAAAGGCCTTTTCGGCGTCCAATGATAGGAGAGCTGTATCCTGTGCTTCTTTATTGGAATAAATAATATTAAATAGTCTTCTTACATTATGGAAGCCTTGTCTTCCCATTATAAAGCCATTCTGATCTTGGTTAATAATATTTGGTAATATTTCTTGTAGTTGTTTTGCTAAAATTTTACAGATTATTTTAAGATCAGCATTTAATAGGCTTATTGGTCTCATGTTTTCACATTTATTAGAGGGTTTACCTGGTTTTGGCAACAGTATAATTAAGGCATTATTCATGTATGGTGGTAAATTACTATTTTGAAATGCTTCTAAAACCATTTCCAAAAGTGGTTTTATTAATGTATTCTTAAATTTTTTTATCGAGGTCAACTAGAAGACCATCTGGTCCTGCACTTTTTCCTGATTTTATATTATCAATGGCTTGCCCAACTTCTTCTTGACTAATTTTAGACTCCAGTATCTCCCTGTTTTCATTTGGAATACACGGTATAGATAATCCGTCCAAAAACCCATTTAGTTTTGTTAAGTCAGTTTCATTTTTTGTATCATATAGTTTTTCATAATAATCTCTAAAGGCACTATTAATTTCTAAAGGATCTATAGCTACCTGTCCATTACTTATAATACTGGTAATTGGTGTTTTAAATTCTAATTGTTTAATCTGCCATGCCAATAATTTTCCTGATTTTTCACTTTGTTCATAAAAAGTTTGCTTCAATGTTAGAAGACTCGAGGCAGCTCTATTCGCTGATTTTTTGTCATATTCTGCTCTCAGAATCAGTAATTCGTTCTCTAACTGTGGGTTACTTCCTGCATACACTTTTTCTTGAAGAATTTTTATTTTATGTTCCAATTGGACTCTCTCCTCTCGGGTCTTCTTAGATTTTGAACCTGTATAACTAATAATATGCCCCCTAATAAAAGCTTTGAAAGCCTCCCACTTTATACATGCCGTTGTTTGTGTAGTATTAATATCAAAGAACTCATCTATCTGTTTTTCTATGTACTTAACAAATTCCTCATCCTGAAGCCATTTATGTTGAAAATGCCACCTACCTGGATCCTTTGTCAATTTCTTATCTACATATATTAGACAGCAGGGTGCATGATCAGAGATCACAGTGTTGTCATAGATACAGTTTTGAGTCTTGGACCTTAATTCTGTAGAGATCAAAAAGTAGTCAATACGTGAGAATGTCTTATAGGTATTAGAATAACAAGAATAGGCTTTGACTTGTGGTTTCATTTCTCTCCTTATATCTAGCAATCTCAATTCTTTCATAAAATAAATGGTCATCCTACATCCATTGTACGTACAGTCCAGTCCTGTTGATCTATCTATACTGGGATTCAATGTACAATTAAAATCCCCTGCTATTATATGTTGCCCTGTAAGTGATGATAAAGTAAGGAATAAATTAACAAAGAAGTTTTGATCATCAATATTGGGGCCATATAAGTTCACCAGATTTATATTTTCTAATAACAAAGATCCTTGGATGATTAGATATCTTCCAAATTTGTCTCCAATTACATTTTTCACTTGAAATGGGACTGTTTTGTGTATGAGAATCATAACTCCCCTAGCTCGGGATGAAAATGATGAGGTGAACACGTTACCTTACCATCTTCTCCTAATTCTTTTTACATCCTCCTCTATTAGATGAGTTTCTTGTAAAAATACAATTTTTGAATCTATGTCTTTTATTTTATTCATAACTTGTTTAAGTTTTTTAAGATTTTGTAGACCTCTGCAATTCCATGAAGTTAAATTAAGATCAACGCTTTGATCTATGATCAGTAAAGAGTTTGAGATTACCTTGCAATATGAACATACTCTTACAGAGAAGCAAAAACATGGAAAAACATTCATCCTACAAACTAAACAAAAACAAATTCCCTTTCCCCACATTCGTGGTAATCCCCCCAAAATCAAAAAAATTCAGTCTCCCGTTATAGCAAGTGACTGTTCCACACCCGCGAGGATGAGTCAAACCACTCTCTCTTTCTCCTCTCAATCACCCTGACTCTACTACTATTCTTATAACATTAACTCTCTTCTGTAGTTTTTTCAGCATAACTTCAAAGTTTTAAAGCAACGTTGTACATCATAGTTTTTTTTTTAATACAGTCTGTATTTTGTAGATTTATTATATGTTTCAGATCAATCAGATGTCTGTACATATGCTTAAATGTTCTACCTTTGTCATGTTCATGCTTAGCTCCCACCAGTCTCCTTTTGAATCTGCTTGATGAGCTCCTGCGCCTCTTGAGGGGTCTTGAAGGTGTGGGTTCTCCCCTTATATGTGACCAGCAGTCTTGCCGGATGAATTACTCCGTGACGAATCCCTAGGTTGCGCAGCTCTTTGCGGGCAGGGTCGAACTGCCTCCTTAATTGTTGTATTCCTGCAGCCAAATCCGGATAGAACCGCACCTGTTGATCCTGGTATTTAATTTCCCCTTTAGCTCGCGCCGCATTGGTGACTGTCATCTTGTCTCTGTAGTTGAGGAACTTCATAATCAGCGTCTTCGGTGGTGTCTTATTATCTCTCGGTGGGCCGATTCGGTGAGCGCTCTCCAAGACGACCGATGACTGCAGGTCCACGTTGTTCAGCACTTCTGGAATCCACTTTTCCAAAAAGGAACATGAGTCCTGTCCCTCCGCTGCCTCTGGGAGGCCCACCAGCCTCAAATTATTCCGTCACGAGCGGGATTCCAAGTCTAGGACATTATCTTCCAGACGTTTCCATTTTAATTCCATTGTTTGCAGTTTAATTTGCAGGCTGGTGATGTCATCCTCAGCGCTTGATATTCGGAGCTCCGCCTGCGACACTCGCTCCAAACAGTCGTTTATTTCTTTCCTCATGCCTTCTATCGCTGCTATAATCCCATCAAATTTAGACGAAAAGTCTGTTCTCATGGAAGTGATGGCAACGAGCACTACGCTTGTCCCTTCCCCAGCAGTTCCCGCTCCGCCGCTGGCTCCATCCTCCACCATTGCCTCTGGAGTTTTCCCTGCCTCGCCTTGAGCGTGGAAGTCCGTTAGCTTGGATTGTTTTGTCGAGTTGCCTTTTCCTCCACCTAATTTTCCAACCTTGGTCTTTACCATATCCACGCCAAAACGCAGGGATGGGTTTTTGTTCCAATTGAGAGAGTTTTAATAAAATTTTTAGTTTTATAAGCAGAGCAGTGTGAAACACGTCTTCCTACGTGGCTGCCATAACCGGAAGTCCCGGATAATAGGTACTTTTAGTGTAAGAGCAATATGGTCTATTGTTCTGTGCTTGACTGACATCATTTACATTGATCATCTTCTTTCAGCTTGTTCCTTATCAGGGGTCGCAACAGTGGCTCATGGTCCTCACATTTGATTTGGCAAGGATTTTATTCTGGATGCTTCTCTTGATGCAACCCTCCCCGTTTAGCCAAGCTTGGGACCGACACTACGCTTGTGGTGCCCTCTGTGGCTGGGTAACCAGCTTTCCTTCTCCCATTCTATTATGCTGAGCACCAAGCTAGGAGGCGGAAAGTACGGTACTATTTTTATGGTCTTTTGTTGCTGTACAGTGCGACATATACACTACCGTTCAAAAGTTTGGGGTCACTTAGAAATTTCCTTATTTTTGAAAGAAAGGCACTTTTTTTCAATGAAGATAACTTTAAACTAATCAGAAATACACTCTATACATTGCTAATGTGGTAAATGACTATTCTAGCTGCAAATGTCTGGTTTTTGGTGCAATATCTAGATAGGTATATAGAGGCCCATTTCCAGCAACTATCACTCCAGTGTTCTAATGGTACAATGTGTTTGCTCATTGCGTCAGAAGGCTAATGGATGATTAGAAAACCCTTGTGCAATCATGTTAGGTCTGCAATGCTGTAATTGCTGCAAATGGAGGATTCTTTGACGAAAGCAAAGTTTGAAGGAAAAAATTATTATTTCAAATACAAATCATTATTTCTAACCTTGTCAATGTCTTGACTATATTTTCTATTCATTTTACAACTCATGGCGGTAAATAAGTGTGACTTTTCATGGAAAACACAAAATAATTGTCTGGGTGACCCCAAACTTTTGAACGGTAGTGTTATGTCTCACATGCGACGTGAAAACTGGTCTGTGTTTGTGCGTATAGCTGCTTTCAAACCACAACTGGTATAAAGTCACACCTCAACAATCTCCCACAGATAACAGTACATTTCTCCTGGACATCAGATTTCATGTCCTCACATTGTTGACCGTGCTGGTGTTCTAGTCAGCCCACAAACTGGTGATAGAGGCCGCTATGGAGTCTTTTAAGTCTTTTAGCGTAAGTGTTTTAAGTTTGTCGCCTCATGTTAAACTCGGCACAGATCAGTGGTGGAATACACCGATATATTGAGGTCAATGGTTGCTTCTCTTTGTCCCCCATTACAACAGAGAGGACTACAAATTGCACCCGACATTCTTTTTCATATCTGTGCTGAACAGCTTTCATATTTACACTTTTGCACTTTTGAGTGTTGCATTTAATGCCACACAAAGAGGGATATGTTTTATTTCGGAGGGGGCTATCACGGTGGGGGTGGGGGGGTGGCAGAAGATGAACCGGGATACATAGATTCTTCCTCGCCGACAGGACAGGCTGGTCTTTTCTCTGCTGCTCCAGGTTCCGATGGAATGACTGAAAAAATGCTCTTAGAAACTTTTTTTCTACGTTTCTTCCAGCTTCTCCTGGTCCCACATCAGGTTCATTTTGCGTGGGTCTCTGGAAGAGAAGTGCGATGGCAAAAGAAGCTCCATGGGCTATTTTTATGGTCTACGGTGTCATACGGCCCATGGGCCAAAACTGGCCTGTTTGTATGGTGTGGTGAGTGTGTTTTGATGGTTAGGATTATTGATTGATGTGGAAATGTATGTAAATTTAAAATAATTTCTAGATCTTGACAAGTTGTTTTTAATTATAAAGAGAAATACTATATTTTTAATCATTAAACTGCACTACTTCCACAGTGGTACAGGGCAGCATGGTTGTACAGGGGTTGGCACTCTTGCCTAACAGCTAGAAGGTGCCAGGTTCAAATCCTAAGGCTGACAGGAGTAGGAACCTTTCTCTGTGGAGTTTGCATGTTCGCCCTCTGCTGTGTGGTTTACTCCAGGTAAGCTGGTTTCCTCCCACAATCCAAAGACATGCATGATAGGTTAATTGGTAATTCTAAATGGTCCTGTGGAATGTGTCTCTGATAGGCCCTTAGAATAGAGGGTGAGTACTAGTGACGTGCTGTGAGTGCTCTTTGAGACTAGAAAAGTGCTATGTAAGTACAGGTCCTTAACCTTACAGTCAATTTTAGAAATGTAACAGATGTTTTTTATCGTGTATCAAGTTTTTGTCTTGTGCTACATGACTGTGAACCTCTGTAGCACCTGTGCTATGAGCAAAAAAACGTTAACGTACAGCCCTGTCTTTGGTATGACCCGGCTGGGGCTTGGACCCACAACCTCCTGGTTGTGGAGCGGATGTTCCACCACTAGGCCACCACTATGGTCATCTGTACTTCAGATGAGTAGAAGAATGATGTTTGATCAATGTCAGTGGTGTTAGTCAGGCACAGAACAATAGACCACATTGTTCTTACACTAAAAGTACCCATTATCCAGCATTTCTAATCTGATAGAAATGGTTCTGGAAGCTTAGACAATATATAACTGTAAATAAATGGATCAACTCCAACATTTGTTGAGCTGTAACAGAGATCACAAGTACTCATAGATACTTATGTATGTTACATGTTTTGATTTCCATGATAACTAGAAAAGCACTCGGAACCTGCAATTTTCATGCAAAACAGTGCCCCCTGTCACTCTGCAAAACAGAATAGTTATCTCCGCCAAGGGACGATGGAGATAATTTTTTTTAGCGGAGGTGGTTGGTTTATCTGTTAGCAACATTACTCAAAAAGTTAAGAAAAGATTTTGATGAAATTTTCAGGAAAGATGTGTAATGGCACGGGGAACAGATGATTAGATTTTGGTGGTGATTCGGATCACGATGTGGATGCAGGAATTCTTTGAATATTTCAATATATTGCCGCTTTTCATGTACTGCCCCTTTAAGACATATCCATTGAGTTACATGCGTGGTCATGCCATAGCGCAATGCACCTCAGTAACCCGGAAACCAAACACTGTAGAAAAAGTATTAGAGGGTGTGTCCACCAAACTCATTTTTTCTGCTGTGGGCAACTATTTTCTATTTATTTTCTATGTAGTCCAGTGTTTACAGCGCTGAGCGCCCTCGGAACTGAAACAATTTGAGTGGTGGCCGCTTTTTGTCACGGCGCTCAGGGCTGAAAAAAGTTCAACTTTTCAGACTACTGTACAGCTGCACTCATCAATGTCAGACCTTTCTAAGCAGCCAGTCAGAATTGAGGAAAGGTGGGACATAGGACGCCGGTACAGGAAGACGAGAACGGGAGGTGACGGTGGAGGAGGTGGAGGCTGAACTTTGCTGCATCAAACAACCCGGTACCCTTTGATCTGACACTAAAAGGATATCATTAACAAAATTTGAAAGCAAACGCTTGGCCGAACATGTCCGCATCTGTCGGCATGCTAGGTGAGTGTTTGTGCCTTTGTCATGGTCATATTTCTTACAAGTTTGTTGCGGTAGATAATATAAATACTGTGTGAATTTGTAGTTGATAACTGCAAGAAATGCACCAAATGATGGTTCAGAGTACCCAGCCTTTTTGGAGTCTCTGACTGGGGTGCTGGAGAGTGCTCCTCTTGGAGACTCCATTGTCCTACTGGAGGACTTCAGTGTGCACGTGGGCAACGACAGTGAAACCTGGAGGGGGGTGATTGGGAGGAACGGCGTGCCCGATCTGAACCCGAGTGGTGTTCAGTTATTGGACTTTTGTGCTAACCACAGTTTGTCCATAACGAACACCATGTTCAAGCATAAGGGTGTCCATATGTGCACCTGGCACCAGGACACCCTAGGTCGCAGGTCAATGATCGATTTTGTTATCATGTCATCAGACCTGCAACCATATGTCCTGGACACTCGGGTAAAGAGAGGTGCAGAGCTGTCAACTGATCACCACCTGGTGGTGAGTTGGATCCGATGGCCGGGGAGAATGCCGTTCAGACCTGGTACGTATAGTGAGGGTGTGCTGGGAACGTCTGCCTGAGGCCCCTGTCCGGGAGGTCTTCAACTCCCGCCTCCGGAAGAACTTCAACCACATTCCGAGGGAGTCTGGAGACATGGAGTCTGAGTGGGTCATATTCTCAACCTCCGTTGTTGAAGCGGCTGCCCAGGGTTGCGGCTGCAAGGTCGTCGGTGCATCTCGTGGTGGCAACCCCCAAACCAAGTGGTGGACACCAGTGGTGGGAGGGGGCATTAAGCTGAAGAAGGAGTCCTATCAAGCTCGGTTGGCTTGTGGGACTCCCGAAACAGCTGAGGTGTACCGGCAGGCCAAGTGGAGTGCAGCTCGGGTGGTTGCTGAAGCAAAAACTCAGGTATGGGAAGAGTTCGGTGAGGCCATGGAACAAGACTTTCGGTCAGTCTCGAAGAGATTCTGGCAAACTGTCCGGCGGCTCAGGAGGGGGAAGCAGCTCCCTGTCTACACTGTGTATGGTGCGGATGGGGCACTGCTGACTTCGACTGGGGATATCATCGGACGGTGGAAGGAATACTTCGAGGATCTCCTCAATCCCACTGACACGCCTTCCACTGAGGAAGCAGGGCTTGTGGACGAGGGGGATGACTCACCTATCACAGGGGCTGAGGTCGCCAAGGTGGTTAAAAATCTCTTTGGTGGCCGGGCCCCAGGGGTGGACAAGATTCACCTTGAGTACCTCAAGGCCCTGGATGTTGTAGGGCTGTCATGGTTGACACGCCTCTGCAACATTGCGTGGAGGTTGGGGGCAGTGCCTTTGGCATGGCAAACTGAGGTGGTGGTTCCTCTCTTCAAAAAAGGGGACCGGAGGGTGTGTGCCAACTTTAGAGGATCACACTCCTCAGCCTCCCTGGGAAGGTCTATGCCAGGGTACTGGAGAGGAGAGTCCGGTCGTTGGTTGAACCTCGGATTCAGGAGGAGCAATGTGGTTTTCGTCCTGGCCGTGGCACATCAGACCAGCTCTTTACCTTCTTGAGAATCCTTGAGGGTTCGTGGGAGATTGCTCAGCCAATTTACATGTGTTTTGTGGACTTGGCGAAGGCACTTGACCGCGTCCCTCATGGTTTTTTGTGGTGGGTGCTTCGGGAGTATGGGGTATCGGGCTTGTTGTTACAAGCTATTTGGTCTCTGTACGACCATTGTGAGAGTTTGGTTTGTATTGTCAACACTCGGTCGGACTCATTCCCAGCGAGAGTTGGACTTTGTCAGGGCTGCCCTTTGTCACAATCCTGTTCATAATTTTTATGGATGAGTTTTGAGTACATCGGAGGCATTACTGTGAACAACACACGGGCACACACTGTGCCGAGCAGACCCACAAGATGAGTTGATGCCGCCGAGAAGAATGCACCTGTAGGGATGTCGAGTGAGGTACAGGAGGGTGGCAGTTGCCACGGCCAAGATATATAGAGTGATGATATAGAGCGGTAGAGAATAGATAGTGTTATAGACATCATGTAGACATGGAAATCTCACTGTTTGAAGAAGAAGAAGAAGATTGTTCAGAACTCCTTATGGGAGCTCCTTGTACAAAGATACAGAGTGAAGAAGACTAAGAGGTTGCCAACCGAGAAGAATTCTGACTTTTGATACATAGCGATGTTTACTGAGTGATGTGCGTAAGGACTACAGCTCCTGACCAGATAGAGTGATGATATAGAGTGAAGTACATGGCAGTAATGCACCTGTAGGCTGGTTGCCAACCGCCAATCAAATCTAAAAGAACAAGACCCACAAGATGGAGAGCAATAGATTGAGGAGAACTGCTGCACGTCAGAAAAGATGCCATGAAGATGAAACACCTGAGGTTCGAGCAGTACATCGGAGGCATGACTGTGAACAACACAGCCGTCTGAGACAGGAGGAGACCCTTCAACAGCATAGGGTACAACAGACAAGGGCTGCACAGAGAGACAAGAAACGTGAGTCGGTGTGCCATGCACGTACTGCTGAGTCAGTTGAAGCCCGAAATGCCCGCCAAGCGAACGACGCTGCACGCCAGGCAAGGCACAGACAAGCTGAGATGCAGGAGATGTGGAATAGTCAGCTGGCCAGGCACATTGAATGCCGTGCAAGGCACAGGGAAGCTGAGACCAAGGAGATGCGGAATAGTAGATTGGCCGCCAACGCTGCACGCCAGGCAAGGCACAGGGAAGCTGAGACGGAAGAGTTGCAGAATAGTAGACTGGCCGCAAACACTGCATGCCAGGCAAGGCACAGAGAAGCTGAGATGGAGGAGATGCGGAATAGTTGGCTAGCCAGGGACAGTGAATGCTATGCAACACACAGAAGCTGAGACCGAAGAGATGCGGAATAGTCGACTGGCCCCCAACGCGGTGCACCAGGCAACGCACAGCTGTTTGAAAAGAAATTTTCCTTCTGTGACCCGGAAATCCTACCCTATGGAAAAACTTTATTCAGTTTACAAAGTCTGCCCTTGTATAAGCATCGTTAAGCTTTTTCACATCTATTTAAAAAAAATAGGCAGTGCTAGAGTTGGATTTATTGTCTTGATTAACAAACCACAATACCTTTGTGGTGATGGACTCTGTTTCATCTGAAAATGCCAAGAGAAAAAGAGCAAAGTGTGCTGAAGCCAAATCGTTAGCATGCTAACTAGCCACCGGCATTGGCCACTTTTCAATCTCAGCCCTTCTGCGGTACCAACTCAACAGGTGACCTGTATGTATTACAAACACTGACTTTTGTATTGACAATATTTAATTTGTTTACATGTGTGTGAAATGACAATAGATGTCTTCATGCTGATTGAGATGTTTTGCAACAGTAACTGGCTACATTTTGAAGGGATTATTTTTTTCTCAGCTGCGCAAATTAACTGCTTAAATAAACAAATCATAATAGTTTGTGCAGTATTGCTGTCATTTAATAAATTGCTTGTGGAACTGTTGTATAAAAGCAATATTACACTCAAGGTCGTTCGGTATCACCGAATAATGACATATCACACCCCCACTTACTATATTCATTGATGCCGTACTCCCCTATATTATGCTATAGTAATATTGCTTAAGTGTGTGCATGCACGAGTGTGTACGTATATATAAGTATGCATATACTGTATGTATTTTTTATGGCAGATTATAATGGATAACTAGAAAAGCACTCGGAGAGCACAGACCTCCGCCAAGCGCCACAGTTCCCCCCATACAGTGTTTGTGTGTACGTTTTCAGATTCCTTGACCACGAAAACATATGACTAGCAATTGGATTGACAATGATAGGATTAGTGGTTGAGTAGTTATTCACGAAAATGACATTTTCCGTAATGGCGGCCACAGTTCCGCCCATACAGTGTTTGTGTGTACGTTTTCAGATTCCTTGACCACGAAAAGATATGACTAGCAATTGGATTGACAATGATAGGATTAGTGGTTCAGTAGTTATTCACGAAAATGGCATTTTCCATAATGGCGGCCACAGTTCCCCCCATACAGTGTTTGTGTGTACGTTTTCAGATTCCTTGACCATGAAAACATATGACTAGCAATTGGATTGACAGTGATAGGATTAGTGGTTCAGTGGTTATTCACGAAAATGGCATTTTCCGTAATGGCGGCCACAGTTCCCCCCCATACAGTGTTTGTGTGTACGTTTTCAGATTCCTTGACCATGAAAACATATGACTAGCAATTGGATTGACAGTGATAGGATTAGTGGTTCAGTGGTTATTCACGAAAATGGCATTTTCCGTAATGGCAGCCACAGTTCCCCCATACAGTGTTTGTGTGTACGTTTTCAGATTCCTTGACCATGAAAACATATGACTAGCAATTGGATTGACAATGATAGGATTAGTGGTTCAGTGGTTATTCACGAAAATGGCATTTTCTGTAATGGCGGTTTTCTTGTGGGCGGTGATCCGGATCATCCCCAAAATTTAATCAGTTCTTCCTTGTACCATTTCCAACAACGCCTGAAAGTTTCATCGAAATACGTCCAAAACTTTTTGAGTTATCTTGCTAACCAGCAGACAAACAGACAGACAGACAAACCCCGGCAAAAACATTACCTCCTGGCGGAGGTAATGATGGAATTTCTAGAACCCTTTCTGTCATTTTGACGGAGAGTAATAAATCCTTGAGCAACCTCTGGTCACCATGTTATAATAATATATTAATATAACATATCATCATATGGTATGGGGTCTTAAACAGGCACTTGTCTTTCTTTCTGAAAGTCAGTTTTCAGTTTTGATGTAGTTTGTGGGAAAATCTGGGTACTCATATTCAAGTGGTCAAGATAGGTATTGCATCCCAAAATTTTCAGTGTTTTAACATTTATTTTCATGTTCAGTTTATCCATACACTTCAGAAAAACATAATTTTGTTGAAGCATGGGGGATGGGGAGTGCATGGTGACCCTATCTGGCCCATGGCTTAATGTAGTATACTGTAATTTACGCACATTATTTAAAACACTTGAGCAACATGTTCAGGGATTGAAGTTGAGCAGTATTGTGTGTATGACTGAGTCGAAGAGACAGGAAACAGAAGTGCTAATCAACAGCACATTTTACACTATGTTGACATCTACAGTATAGTATGGGTTCAGTCTTATGCAAATTTTGTATTTCTTTCTTAATTCAGTCACATAAAGGTTCACACAACTTTACAGAGAGAAAAAAACAACTTCACAGCCAGAGGTACTAGAAAGTGATGTCCATAAATCTGACTTGCTCTGAAAAAACGAACACACTTGAAATGATTGGTCCTGCTTGTGATGAAAACCATCCATGTAAGAGTTCACTTTGGTTTTCCCTTTGAATGTTTCCACTTGGCATGTCCCGATCCAATCTCAGGTATCGGATTGGGAGGCTGAGCAAGGCTTTTGTGATTTGATCGGTATCAGGGTGACTGGGTTTACCTCCATTCAACTCTATTGTTTTCCATCAGCCGCAGTTATTTTACATCAGCCTCACCATAACACAGCCACTATAGAGTTGCATCAAGGAAGGCGTTGCCAACATGCCTACTGTAGAATACTCTTTAAGTATTCAGCTGTCAAGGTAATACATGGCATTGATTTTTAAATAACTTGTATGCACTAACGGTGTGTAGTGTCGTTTGCAAGAGTGTGTTGTAGGAAAATGTAAGTATTGGATTGTGACTGTATCAACTGATCCTCAATATTAAATGTCTTGAATTTGGGATAACCAAAACCTAGATTGGGTGATCCGTATTGTCTGCTTCTATTTTTCTTAAGTATAAGAATACTGCTCTGCTCTAATCTCTTCAAGTCAGACAGAATGTGCTGCTTCAACAAAGTGTTGTATGGATCTGATTTTTTTTTTTTTTTTTTGATAAAAACCTGAAAGTATTCTGGGTTAAAACAGTTTGGGTATACCATCAACAGTAATTTCTGGAATGTTATCTAGACATCTATTTACTATTACTCAAAACAAATGCAGATAGACTCCACATTAGCAAAAAGAAAACATTTGTATGCATGATGAGGTGGTTGAAAACAGTTAAAATTTTTTCCCAGAGTCTGGGATAAGCACATGCATGAACAGGCATGGTGAACGTTCCTCCCTCTTTGCTGTTTTTTTTTTCTTTCACTTACTTCTTTTCCCTGGCCGTTCCTTGTCTAACCAGGGGATAGCTATAAACTCTTGTGTTTACTCTCAGGGCTGGTACCGGGCTGTGCCTGGGCTTGAGTGAGATACTGGAGCCTGTAAGAGTTTAGGCTCTTCACTGGCTGGGAACAGCAGTTTGCTGGTGTACACAGCATTTCTCTTCCTTAAATCTTTGTATGCCAAAGGTCTTTTCTGTCAGCAGCAGCCTGTCAAACCGGCCACCAGCATTAACACTTGTCAGGGTTGAGGCTTAACTACATGTTACTGTGTCACTGAACAGTTCACAGGATCAGAATATTATGTCTATGTAACATTTTTAAAAAATAATGGCAGAAATCTTTTTATTGAAATAACATTTTTTTTTCCACAATATCTTTATTGAACCTTTTTTTTTTTAAACAAACATGATACAAACAATCAAACACTAACACTAAAGTACTACAAAAAAAAAAAATGCACTAAAAAACACCAACAACCACCAACAAAATCAAATCTTCAACAATGCTCCTCTGTTTAGTCTAGACAATCCAACACATAAGTATACATATTATATTCACCAGTTTGGAATTTACAAGGTCCGCACATATCATTCACCTTCTTCTTCAAGAGTTATGTTTAAATTTTTTACATAATCAATAAAAGGTCTCCATATATTCTCAAACACAATTTCCTTTGATTTCAGTATATATGTTATTCTTTCTAATGGAAGGTTTGTTAACATCTGTCTTAACCACTGAGTCACATCTGGTCTATAAGTCTTTTTCCATAATAGTGCAATACATTTTTTGGCATTAAGCAAACTGAGGTCTATGAATGTTCTTTCACTTTTATTAAAATTATGCTTTTCTGGGTACAGACCCAACAAAAACAGTTTAGGATTCAATATGATTTGTTTTGAGATTATTTTTTCAATTGTTACCCTCACCTCTTCCCAAAACACTCTTATTAATCTGCATTCCCATACACAATGAAATAGAGTTCCTTTACTTTCCATACATTTTGTGCACGTATCTGGTATATTTTTGTTATATCTATTTAACTCCTCCGGTGTAACATACATCCGCATTAACCATTTGAAGTGTATCAATTTAAGGCGTGCATTTATTGATTTGGTTTGAGCTTCTGTACAAGCCAATTCCCATTGTTCCTCTGGAATTTCAGTTTGCAGATCTTCTTTCCAGTAGTTTAATCTTTTCAGTGAGTTTTCACTTGAAAATAGTGTCAATGAGTTATAAAACTCTGAAATAATACCCTTTCTTTTACTATCTTTCATCAACATTTTTTCCAAGGATGAATAGATAGGTCGAGTGAGAGCATTATTTTGATTTGATCGAATAAAGTTTCTAAGTTGAAGATATTTTAAAAAATGTGTTCTATTGAGATTAAATTTGATCCTCAACTCTTCAAAAGACATTATGTTTTCTGCACATGGCAAATATAAATCCTGAATCTTTTGTATCCCTTTTAAATTCCATACTTTAAATACAGCGTCCGCTCTCCCTGGTTTAAAATATTGATTACCCCATATTGGACTAAATTGTGACAATAACTGTGGTTCTTTTAAATAGTTTTTAGCTTCACACCATATTTTGATCATATGCTTTACAAATGGATTTTTAACTTGTTTTTGTAATTTTTTTGCCGAATCTGAGTATATGAATATGGGAAGAGGTAAAGGTAAATTGTATGATTCCATTTCAGTCCAGTGAGGGAGATCATTTGATGAAAAATAATATGTCATAGACCTCAGTTGTGCCGACCAATAATACAACAGAAAATTTGGACATTTCAGACCTCCACGATCAAATGGTAAATATAATAAAGACAGACGTAATCTAGCCCTCCTGTTGTTCCATATAAATTCCACTAACTTTTTTTTAATTCTTGAGAATAAATCTAAAGGTGGTGGTAAGGGAATGTATTGAAATAAATAAAGTATTTTAGGTAAAATATTACTTTTAAGTATATTAATTCTCCCGATCATCGACATTGGTAGTGACATCCATCTCTGAAGTAACTCATCAATATCTGTCATTAAGGCTTCATAATTGACACTGGCGACTGATTCTAGCTTAGGCACAATTTGGATTCCTAAATATTTGAACTGATTTACAACATTGAATTGATTTACCTCAGGGGCTGGGTAATTTCTCTGGGTCTCATTTAGCATTAATATTGAAGATTTAGTTTTATTTATTTTATATCCTGATATTTCCCCGAAATTCTTTATTAAATTCAACAAGGTCGGAATTGATTTTTTAAGATTCGACATAAACAAAATTATGTCATCGGCATACAGGGAGATTTTATGTTCTGTTGGTCCAACTTTAATTCCATATATTTGTGACTGTAGGCGTATCGCCATCGCTAAAGGTTCAATTGCCATAGTAAACAGTAAAGGTGAAAGTGGACAGCCTTGTCGACATCCTCTATTGATTTTTATTGATTTTGAAATATTGTTATTTGTTAGAATTTCTGCAGTAGCATTATTATATATTATCTGAACCCATTTTATAAAATTATTCCCAAGTCCAAACCTTTGTAAGACTTCAAAAAGAAAGGGCCATTCAACTCTATCAAAGGCTTTTTCGGCATCCAGTGATAAGAGAGCTGTATCCGGTGCTTCTTTATTAGAATAAATAATATTAAATAGTCTTCTTACATTATGGAAGCCTTGTCTTCCCTTTATAAAGCCATTCTGATCTCGATTAATAATATTTGGTAAAATTTCTTGTATTCGTCTTGCTAAAATTTTACAAATTATCTTAAGGTCGGCATTTAGTAGGCTTATTGGTCTCATATTTTCACATTTATTAGAGGGCTTACCTGGTTTTGGCAACAGTATAATTAAGGCATTATTCATATATGATGGTAAATTACTATTTTGAAATGCTTCTAAAACCATTTCCAAAAAAGGTTTTGTTAATTTATTCTTGAATTTTTTATAAAGGTCAACTGGAAGACCATCTGGTCCTGCACTTTTTCCTGATTTCATATTATCAATGGCTAGTCCAACTTCTTCTTG
Organism: Pholidichthys leucotaenia; assembly: GCA_020510985.1. NCBI lineage: Eukaryota > Metazoa > Chordata > Actinopteri > Cichliformes > Pholidichthyidae > Pholidichthys > Pholidichthys leucotaenia. The sequence continues at coordinate 252,151,154 of CM035846.1, read as the reverse complement.
ACTAATTTTAGACTCCAGTATCTCCCTATTTTCATTTGGAATACACGGTATAAATAGTACATTCAAAAACCCATGTAGTTTTGTTAAGTCAGATTCATTTTTGGTATCATATAATTTTTCATAGTAATCTCTAAAGGCTCTATTAATTTCTGAAGGATCTATAACTACCTGTCCATTACTTATAATACTGGTAATTGGTGTTTTAGATTCTAATTGTTTAATCTGCCATGCCAATAACTTTCCTGATTTTTCACCTTGTTCATAAAAAGATTGTTTCAATCTTAGAAGACTCGAGGCAGCTCTATTCGCTGACTTTTTGTCATATTCAGCTCTCAAAATCAGTAATTCGTTCTCCAACCTTGGATCTCTTCCTGCATATACTCTTTCTTGAAGAATTTTTATTTTATGTTCCAATTGGACTCTCTCCTCTCGAGTCTTCTTAGATTTTGAACCTGTATAACTAATAATATGTCCCCTAATAAAAGCTTTGAAAGCCTCCCACTTTACACATGCTGATGTTTGTGTAGTATTGATATCAAAGAACTCGTCTATCTGTTTTTCTATATACTTAACAAATTCCTCATCCTGAAGCCATTTATGCTGAAATTGCCATCTACCTGGTTCCTTTGTCAATTTCTTATCTACATACATTAGACAGCAGGGTGCATGATCAGAGATCACGATGTTATCATAAAAACAGTTTTGAATCTTGGACCTTAATTCTGTGGAGATCAAAAAATAATCTATACGTGAGAATGTCTTGTAGGTATTGGAATAACAAGAGTATGCTTTAACTTGTGGTTTCATTTCTCTCCATATATCTATCAATTTCAATTCTTTCATAAAATGATTAATGGTCATCCTACATCCATTGTGCGTACAGTCCAGTCCTGTTGATCTATCTATACTGGGATTCAATGTACAATTAAAATCCCCTGCTATTATATGTTGCCCTGTAAGTGATGATAAGATAAGAAATAAATTTGCAAAGAATTTTTGATCATCTATATTGGGACCATATAAGTTCACCAAATTTATGTTTTCTAATAGCAAAGATCCTTGAATGATTACATATCTTCCAAATTTGTCTCCAATTACATTTTTCACTTGAAATGGGACTGATTTATGTATGAGAGTCATAACTCCCCTGGCTCGGGATGAAAATGATGAGGTGAAAACATTTCCTTGCCATCTACTCCTAATTCTTTTTACATCTTGCTCTATTAGATGAGTTTCTTGTAAAAACACAATTTTTGAACCCATGTCTTTTATTTTATTCATAACTTGTTTAAGTTTTTTAAATTTTGTAGACCTCTGCAATTCCATGAAGTTAAATTAAGATTAACGCTTTGATTTATAATCAATAGGGTGTTTGGGATTACCTTGCAGTGTAAACATGCTCAAACAGAAAAGCAAAAAAATGAGTGGTTGAACATTCACCCTACGAACTACACACAAACAAATTCCCCCTTTCCACATTTGTGGCAATCCCCCCAAAAGCAAAAGAAAAATTCCGTCTCCCGATATAGCCATCGACCGTTCCACACCCACGAGGAACAGCCAAAGCCACTCCTTCTTCATCCTCCCAATCACCCTAACTCTACTGCTTTTAATAACGTAACATTAACTCTCTTCTGTAATTTTCCAATTTAACTCCAGAATTTTTTAGCAATTTTGTACTTTTTTTTTTTTTAATATGTAATACATTCTATAATTTGTAATCTTGTTATATGCTTCTAATCAGTTAAATGCTCAAATATTCTACCCTATATTCTGTTCATGCTTAGCTCCCACCAGTCTCTTCCTGGATCTTCTTGATGAGCTCCTGCGCCTCCTCGGGGGTCTTGAAGATGCGTGTTCTGCCCTCATATGTGACCAGAAGTCTTGCAGGTGAATCACTCCATGACGAATCTCAAGGTTGCGCAGTTCTTTGCGGATGGGGTCAAACTGCTTCCTTAATTGTTGGATTCCTGAGGCCAAATCTGGGTAGAACCGCACCTGCTGATCTTGGTATTTAATTTCTCCTTTGGCCCGCACCGCGTTGGAGATCGTCATCCTGTCTCTGTAGCTGAGAAACTTCATAATTAGCGTCCTCGGTGCTGCCTTGTTACCTCTCGGTGGGCCAATTCGGTGGGAGCTTTCCAAGACGACTGATGATTTTAGCTCCGCGTTGTTCAGCGCCTCCGGGATCCACCCCTCCAAAAAGGAGCATGAATCACGACCTTCGGCTCCCTCCGGTAAACCCACCAGCCTCAGGTTGTTCCTTCTGGACCGAGATTCCAAGTCCAGAACACTATTTTCCAGATCTTTATTTTTTTTTTCCAAAGTGCGCACCTTTATTTGAAGTTCGCTAATTTCATCCTCCGCACTTGAGACACGAAGCTCCGCCTGCGTCACTCGCTCCACGCAGTCACCCAACTCCTTTCTCATTGCATCCAACGCTGCCATAATCCCATCAAGTTTAGCGGAAAAGTCTGCTCTCATTGAGCTAATGGCAGCCAGCACTGCACCTGTGCCGTCGTCGTCAGCAGCAGCAGTTACCGCACCACCGCTAGTTTCATCCGCCATATCCGCAGCTTTTTCTACTGCGCCACAAACTTTAAAGTCCGTTAATTTGGACTGCTTCGGCGATTCAATTTTTCCCCCACCTGATTTCCCAGCCTTAGTCTTCACCGGCATATCCTCACCCAAACGCTGGGAAAAGTTCTGTTCCAAATGAGAGAGTTATTTGCCGAATTTTTATTTCCAAGGGCAGAGCAGAGTGATACGTGTCCTTCTAGGCGGCCGCCATAACCGGAAGTGATTGAAATAACATTTTCATTTAAGTATGTGCTTTTATTTAGGTAATAACTTGGTTGATAAAGTAGTTTTTATACTTTACAAAAATTTTTGAGCTGTTTATTTCTTTTTGAAAATCTTTATTTGAAAGTAAAGGTCAAACTTTGACACTGTACAAAATCCAAGTATTTTGTATAGGAAATGTATTAATGAAAGGCAATCCAAAACTTTTTCTAAACCAAATTTAAAGTCCACAAGTCTCATATCTACTATACTAATTTCCAGCTTTATATTTTCATGTCTGCATTGCTCCAGGTTAGTGGTGTCATCTCACTTCACAGCCAGAAGGTTATGGGTTTAAGCCTTGTAATGCAAAGGAGCAACTGTTTTCAAAAGTGTTCCAGTTTTGGTTCATCTTAATTAATTCAAAGATGCAGGCAACATGTACAGCTGGAATTAAAACCATGCAACTGCCATAGTTGGTTTATTAATTTTACTGCCAAAAATACTAATTTCTAGCTTGTTGTAAAAATCAAATCACCCAAGAAAATGTTTAATTATACCACTAATTATACTGTATAAATTAGTGGTGTTGGTGTTATCGCGTTAATTACCTATTAACGTTTCACCCCCATTAATGGCGACAAATTTTGTGATCGCAGTTAGTTAACCACTGTTAACGGCAGAAAGCACAAACAGTACTTTTTTGGCCTAGCTGCACTCTGTACCAAAGCCACTGCACCATACAGACATTGCAAAGTCAAACAAGCTGGATCACAGCTGTCGAAATCCCCAAAACGCTGTCATGTTGAAATTTACAATGTTATGTTGGAGCTCTCCTGGATAATTGTCACAGCCTCCTTCAAAACTTCGTGTGGATGTTGGTTCTTCTTCTTCTTTGGAAGCCGGCTAGCAGTTTAAACAGCAATGTGCTACGGATGTACAGTAGCTGGCTGCTAGCAGCCGACATGGACAGACACTCCACTTGTTTAATCCTCCTAGCTTCAGGTCCAACTGTCTGCAGGTGAGTTGCAGTCTAAAATTCTCTAATTCTCAAGCTGTGTTAGTAATGCCCACTCACTCTCATGCCCTGCTTTTGTGGCACAGTTGGTGACATCATTGTGGTGAGAGTTGTTTGTTTATTTTTACAATTATTTTTTTTTACTAAAAGGGAAATTGTGTCTGTTGTTACACACAAGGTCTATTGTCTTGTGTTCATCTGCTTAAAAGCGGTGGATGTTTGTTATGGGAGAGAAGTTGGTTCCTGAGTTGTATCAGTATTGTAAATAATGTTGCAGTGACGTTATTGAGCACTGCCATTCTGTCCTTTGCACATGTAGTAGTAATTTTGAGGATTTTCTGGTGAATATTCTGGATAGTTTTGTTATTTTGGATATGTTGAGAACTTTTAAGCTGGATTCATGCTGCTCCTGTGCTGTCCGTGTACGTGTAACCTGAAACCTCATATGACAAAATTTACGTCATCGTCTCCACTCCGCTAGTGTCTGCAGTGCTCGACCGCGGATGACCGCGTGAAGCCCAAATATTGTGACTGCGCCGCCTGCCCATGACCTGAACACCTTGAAAAGCACATGCGCAAGACTGAATGTCCCATTCACGAGGCGGCAATATTGATACAGAATACCAAGACATAGTAGACGAAGAAGACAGCGAGGAAGCAGAAGACGAGAATAATGATATGGAGTGAAGTACGTGGCGGTAATGTACCTGTAAGCTGGTTGCCAACCGCCAATCAAATCTAAAAGAAGAAGAAGAGAGGGGCCATGGCAGTTGCCATGGCCAAGATATGTAGAATGGTGATATATAGAGTGAAGCGATGATAGAGTGAAGTACGAGGAGACGAAGAAGAGTGATGTCTGAAAGATAGAGTTGAGGTTTGATTGGACACGACGATGATAGGACTATAGCTCCTGACCAGATAGAGTGATGATATAGAGTGAAGTACGTGGCAGTAATGCACCTGTAAGCTGGTTGCCAACCGCCAATCAAATCTAAAAGAAGAAGAAGAATACTTCAGCAGCAGCAGCAGCATCTTTGTGGAAAAGGAGTGAAAACTGGGAAATCAAACAGCAGAAAGCAAGCAGCGTTTCTTTGTTGGTGAAAATCCTGGCGCGTCAGTGCATTGGCGCTACCTATTGGGGGGGGGGGGGGGTTTGAAGCTACAAATGATGGTTGTACACATGCGTCAACCGCTTGGCCTGGGTAGATGAAAAAGTGAGCATGAACAGCGCCGCATGCATGCCAGGCTCGTCCAAAGCGTACATGGACTAAAGTGGACTAGAGGGGAGATGCAGCAGGCTTAATAAACCTGCATGTGAAGAAAGAAAGCATTTTTGGCCACTCCCATGTTTATAACAGTATGAGAAACTTGAAAAATTACCAACTTAAGGTACACTGTATTTGAATGGGAAAAAATGTGATTAATCGTGTTATCGCCCTTAACTTGTCGCTCCAAACGATTAATCGCGAATAGATATTTTAGTCACCCGACACCACTATTATAAATAATTTTCAATAATTATATTAAATAAATTTTTGATCAACTTTCCAGATGCAGAATTATCCAATGGCTGATACATCCCCAATAAAGTCACGCATTTACAAATCAGGTGTTCTTAAAAAAAATGTGCAGTTATTAATTTGATTTCATTAATATTACATCCATTAGCATGATGGCCAATACAATGAAGTCTAACAGGAAGTTATCAGAGGCTGTCTCCAGAGTCCTGAAGTGACATATGACTAAAATTGAATATCCTTCAATTGAAAAGATTCAGTTCTTCTGTTGTCACTGTTCCCTTTAGAGGTCTCCACAGCAGGTCATCTGCCTTCATCTTACATCGTCTTTTGCATCATTTTCAGTCACACCAACCCTCTCTATGTCCTCCTTTACTGCATCCATAAATCTTTTCCCTGGTCTTCCTCTTTTCTTACTGCTGGGCAGCTCCATCTTCAACATCCTTTAAACCCTGTTTCCCCCATCTCTCCTCTGCACATATCTAAAACCATCTCAGCCTTGCCTCTCTTACGGTGTCTCCGAACAGTTCAGCCTGTGCTGGTCGTCTTCAACTTTGCCACCTCCAGCTCTGCCTCCTGTCTTTTTTTGAGCGCCACAGTCTCCAAACCATGCATCATAGCAGGTCTCACTACTGTCTCATAACCCTTCCTTTACAATATTATTGATATCCTTCTATCACAAATCAATTCTTCTCTCAGAAACTTTCTTTAAACTGCCTAATCGCAACAGAAGCCATCCTGAGGTGTTAAATACTGTATAATAGTCTTTTAAAATAATACTGTGTCGGTGCGTATATGGAAGCAACAATTGGGTATGTGGAGCAGAATCAGAATCAGAATAAGTTTATTGCCAAGCACATTTACAAGTAAATACAGGTAAATATACGAGGAATTTGACTTGACATTGGAAACGTCATAGATGACATTCCCAATGACGCGGCGAGCCATGGAGGCGCCTGTCAAACTGGAGCAGTGGTCAAACCTTAAAGCAGCACTATGTAACTTTCTTGTTCTGGGTAGGAATATGAAAAAGACTGCAACTATGGCGACTATGACCTCAGTCCAAACAGCCAATCACAGGGTGCTTTGTTGTCTGTGCATAAAGTTGCGCCCTGTGATTGGCTGTTGGGACTCAGGTCATAGTTGCTACAGTGGATGTCCTTTTAACAATAATACTTTAGACTTATGTAGCGCTTTTCAAGACACTCAAAGATGCTTTACATAGGGGAGTGTCAATGACTGAATGCAGTGTTGAATAGATGAGTTTTTAATGATTTTTTTTTTTTTTTTTTTTGAATGCTGAGAGTGAGGGGGAGCTTCTGATGGGCATAGGGAGTGAGGGTTCCAGAGGGTAGGAGTGGCAATGGAGAAGGCCCTGTCTCCCCACGACTTGTATTTACTCACTTGTACTTAGTCCGGGGGGAAGGGGGGGTAGAAGGTTGGCATCAATAGAGCGAAGTGTGCAGGAGGGGGTGTAATGATGGAGGAGCTCAGTGAGGTAGGGTGGGGCCAGGTTATTGATGGCTTTGTAAGTCATGAGGAGGATTTTGAAATTAATTCTCTGGGGGATGGGGAGCCAGTGGAGCTTGTAGAGGATGGTGGTGATGTGGTCACTGATAAGAGTGTGGGTGAGAAGGCGAGCAGCAAAGTTCTGAATGTATTGTAGCTTGATGAGGGTTTTTGATGGTAGTCCAGGCTCCTTTTAGTGTTCCTACCAAGAACAGAGCTGTTGCAGACCCACTCAGGCTAAAGGGGAAGTGACATTCACTCGGTTAAAGGTTAGTCAAAGGTACCATTAAAGGTGATATAGACAAGATTCTGCCCACCTGGCCAGTAGGAGTCGCAGTCACTGTTGACTCACTATAATCTCGTACAGGTTGCCAGGTAGAGCGATAAACAGCACTTCCTGGAGCCTCATGTCAACAGCAGACTGCTAAATTCTCAGTCCTTTGATGATTATGAGCCATCAGTGAATCAACTTTATTTATAAAGCACTTTAAAAAGCAACACTTGCTACACAAAGTGCTGTACAACAGGAAAGCACATAAAAGCAAGGAGCAGGACACAAACAATATAAAACCAACAAAAACAATATTAAACTCGGCACAAGCGGAAACCACAGTCAATAAAAACAATAAAATAAAAGTTAAAAGAAGTAAATAAATAAGTAAATAAAAACAAAAAATAAAATCCATTTCATTCAATAAAATCAATGTCTCACACTGGGTTGAAGGCCAGGGAGGAAAAGTGTGTTTTAAGACGGGTTTTAAAAAAGACAGTGAAGGTGTATGTCTGATGGTCAGGGGTAAATCGTTCTGTGCCGTGATTGAAAAAGCTCTGTCCCCTCTGAGCTTCCGCCTCGCCTTTGGTACCCTCAGGAGCAGCCAGACTGAGCATGTCAAGCGAGGACTCTCTTGTGGTATAGAATCGTGAATTTAACATAATCATCTCTGATGCCCATCTCTGTTAAACATTTTTTTTAAACAGTGTATAGTGAACGTTTACCTCACCTTTGCAAAACTAAAGTATTTTCAACCTTTGTATGACGTATTGATAAACAAGAACCTAAAATATACTATATGTATTAGATATATACAGTGGGGAAAAAAAGAATTTAGTCAGCCACCAATTGTGCAAGTTCTCCCACTTAAAAGATGAGAGAGGTCTCCAATTTTCATCATAGGTATACCTCAACTATGAGAGACAAAATGAGAAAAAAAAAAAATCCAGAAAATCACATTGAAGGATTTTTAATGAATTAATTGGTAAATTCCTCGGTAAAATAAGTATTTGGTCAATAACAAAAGTTCATCTCAATACTTTGTTATATACCCTTTGTTGGCAATGACAGAGGTCAAACGTTTTCTGTAAGTCTTCACAAGGTTTTCACACACTGTTGCTGGTATTTTGGCCCATTCCTCCATGCAGATCTCCTCTAGAGCAGTGATGTTTTGGGGCTGTCACTGGGCAACACAGACTTTCAACTCCCTCCAAAGATTTTCTATGAGGTTGAGATCTGGAGACTGGCTAGGCCACTCCAGGACCTTGAAATGCTTCTTACGAAGTCACTCCTTCGTTGCCCGGGCGGTGTGTTTGGGATCATTGTCATGCTGAAAGACCCAGCCACGTTTCATCTTCAATGCCCTTGCTGATGGAAGGAGGTTTTCACTCAAAATCTCACGATACATGGCCCCATTCATTCTTTCCTTTACACGTATCAGTCGTCCTGGTCCCTTTGCAGAAAAACAGCCTCAAAGTATAATGTTTTCACCCCGATGCTTCACAGTAGGTATGGTGTTCTTTCTCCTCCAAACACGACAAGTTGAGTTTTTACCAAAAAGTTCTATTTTGGTTTCATCTGACCACATGACATTCTTCCAATCCTCTTCTGGATCATCCAAATGCTCTCTAGCAAACTTCAGACGGGCCTGGACATGTACTGGCTTAAGCAGCGGGACACGTCTGGCACTGCAGGATTTGAGTCCCTGGCGGCGTAGTGTGTTACTGATGTAGCCTTTGTTACTTTGGTCCCAGCTCTCTGCAGGTCATTCACTAGGTCCCCCCATGTGGTTCTGGGATTTTTGCTCACCGTTCTCGTGATCATTTTGACCTCACGGGGTGAGATCTTGCGTGGAGCCCCAGATCGAGGGAGATTATCAGTGGTCTTGTATGTCTTCATTTTCTAATAATTGCTCCCACAGTTGATTTCTTCACACCAAGCTGCTTACCTATTGCAGATTCAGTCTTTCCAGCCTGGTGCAGGTCTACAATTTTGTTTCTGGTGTCCTTTGACAGCTCTTTGGTCTTGGCCATAGTGGAGTTTGGAGTCTGACTGTTTGAGGTTGTGGATAGGTGTCTTTTATACTGATAATGAGTTCAAACAGGTGCCATTAATACAAGTAACGAGTGGAGGACAGAGGAGCCTCTTAAAGAAGAAGTTACAGGTCTGTGAGAGCCAGAAATCTTGCTTGTTTGTAGGTGACCAAATACTTATTTTACCAAGGAATTTACCAATTAATTCATTAAAAATCCTTCAATGTGATTTTCTGGATTTTTTTTTCTCATTTTGTCTCTCATAGTTGAGGTATACCTATGATGAAAATTGGAGACATCTCTCATCTTTTAAGTGGGAGAACTTGCACAATTGGTGGCTGACTAAATACTTTTTTGCCCCACTGTACATAACACTGTTATCAATAATCCTTAGTGAAGTTGGAATTTTTTTTTTTTGGTGGCGTAATACTCTTTTTTTTCAAATAATATTGTGTAAAAACAGTACTGCATCTCCAAAAATTAGCACATCACCATTCAGATCTATATCAAATAGTGTTATGGCAGCATTTATTGTGAAGTGCGGTGTGATGATGCCATCTTCCAGCCGCTATAGGCACTTCCTCTTGTTCCGGATGACTCCACTGGGTGCATATCGTGTACTGTGTGTTCTACATTTTATCAAGCAGTGTTCAGCGCTACATCTTTGTCGGCCTCGTTCATCACCAGGTTTGTGGACATAACATTTGATGACTGAGGATTAACATATGGACTGGCGATCTGTCCAGGGTGTACCCTGCTTCTTGCCCAAAAGATGCTGGGATAGGCTCCAGTCCCCCCGCGACCCCCAAAAAAAGGATAAAGTGGAAGAAGATGGATGGATGGATTAAAGTATGGAGGCTTGCGTTACACCACTCCAGCCCTTCCTTGAGCTCCCGGGCAAGTCCCTGATGCCATGGCCTCATTGGTTCGAGGCCTTCCAAACTTACATCACGGCGCTGGACCTTGGGAAGCTTGTTAAGGGCACGTGCGCTCCTCGTCCATAACCTGGGTATCAAAGGCCAGCGAGTCCTGCAGACGCTCAGCACATCAGACTCATTTGAGGACGTTGTGGAGCTGCTAGCTAACCATTTCACCACCCCAGACAGCATGACTGTTCGGAGAATTCGCTTTCACTAGAGACGTCAACGTGTCAGTGAGCCTGTCCACCAGTATGTTGCTGATTTGAGGCAGCTAGCTAGCGAGTATCATTTTGGGCTGCTTGAAAACGAGATGGCATGCGCCCAATTGGCCAAGCACACTTGCAATGCTGGACTGCGTGCAAGGCTATTAATGGTGCCTAATGACAATGTTAGCTAGGGCTTGTTGAACTAGCTCTCCAATTGGAGGCCGCAGACAAGCTAGCTTTGGAGCTTAACTGGCGTCAGTCACAGAAGCTGCCGGAGCTGCCCGCCTCAGCTAATGTTGCAGATCCTGATAGCGAGGATAGCTTGGATGAAGAGTGTTTGGAAACCAATGCTGCCAGCCAAAGGTTTGCCCCGGGGAACCCCCGTTGCAGGGGTTGTGGGTCCGTGATGCACCGCCATAAAGTGAGAGAGTGCCTGGCAATAGGGAAACGATGCAGTAGATGTGGATGCTTGAATCACTATGCCAGGGTGTGCCACTTATCTGATCTGGAGAGCCCATGGAAGAAATCACCCCACCCACCCCCGACAATGATCCACTCGATGAGTCCCATTACCAACGGGTATACGTATTGTGCAGTGGAATTAGACGGCGTGGAGGTGCCACTGTTACTCGACACGGCAACGGTATGGTCGATGCTGAATTGGGCCACAGTGAAGAAGTTTTTCCCCCACCACGGGATAAGAAGTAACCCAGCACCATTGTATGGCTACGGTAGTAGCAGGCTGTGTACTGTTGGGTCTGTGGAGTTGACTGTTCATTACAAGTCCAAAACGATGATTGACTTCACATTCCAAGTGGCAGCGCACAGTGATAACATCATGGGGTGTGACCTATTCTACGGACTAGGTTTTGCTATCAAGGACGGTGTTGGGAACGAATAGTTTGGTTGTGGCCGTTGGGGCTCGCGGGCTCCAGTGGTCGAAGAGGATGTGGTCTGGGATGAGGAACTAACGGACACCTTCGCTTTCGAGCCGGACCAGTTTCGCTCAGTGTCGGTGCGGGAAAGTCGCAGTGCCTGCTCTCGGGAAGAGGTAGTTGGGAGGGACCACACGTGACAGCGGGGTACCTGTGCCGACAAGCGACATCATGCTAGCCCCAGATGCCTCCGGTACTCAGCCACAGTTGGGTGCGGGGTCTGCAGCTACGATGATGACCACTGCAACGTTCTTAAAAGAGGGTGGGGCACAGTCAACAAGCATGGAGTTACTGCATGCTCAGCAGCAGCACGTCAGGCCGAGTAAGGTCCCACTTCAGGTTTTGGACTTGGTTCGGGGTGATGAACGACCACGGCGAGGATGGGCCAGATGACAGCCAGTGAAACATCAAGCACGCATGCGGATAATGGTGAAGTTGGGAGCGACGTGCTTCCGGTTGTCTTGATGGCTCGATGAGGCATGCCAACCAGCTGTGGTGTATCCAGGAGGACGCTCCGGGTGGCGAGGCTGGACGGGAGTCGGTGAAGGTGGTTTGGAATCCGGGCTCCAGCATCCAGAAGACCAGCCTTCGCTCCGGAGGCCTGTTGCCTCCAGGGGTGGGCCTGCTGCAGGGCTGCCCAGGGCCCCCCATGCTGGTTCCACCTTTTCCACCCAAGTGACTCTCCACGCATACATGATGAGACACCTTCGAGCCATAATGAACATCTCATGGAAAGACAAGATAACCAACATACAAGTGTTGAAACGAGCTGGTCTACCATCAATGGAGGACATGCTAATACAGATGAACCTGAGATGGCTCGGACGTGTTGAGAGGATGGACCACCAGTGTCTCCCTCGGCAGTTACTCTACTCACAGTTATGCGAGGGCAAATGCAATCAGGGTAGACCAAGGCTCAGATTTAAAGACACTGTAAAAAGAAACTTGAAGAAGTTGGATATAGACAGGAGTTCCTGGCAGCGGAAGGCTAAGGACAGAGCTGTGTGGAGGAATCTGATCAGACCTAAATGAAACAGTCATTGTCGCCCACGACAGACTGCTATGATGATGATGACTGTACTGTGACAGCTTTTTGTGGTTATAGTTCCATTTATTGTTCTGTGTGTTTAGTTTAGGAGCATGGCAAATTTTTAGTTTGATTAAAGACTTTTAGTTAAATCCAGTGGCAGAATAACCCTCTGTGCCGTGCGGGCTGTGTGGTAGTCCACCCACCTATCCTATTTTAGGTTGTTTTGGTGTGAGCGTGTTAGGCCTTAGTTTTACGTTAATTAGAGTGTGATTGGGGTTTAGTTCTAAATTAGGGTGGGTTTGATTTGAGTGAGTATTTTTGGACCTTTTAAAGGGAGGGCGGGGGGGAGGATGTTATGGCGGCATTTATTGTGAAGTGCGGTGTGATGACGCTGCCTTCCTATTGCATCATCACACCGCCCTATATTAAGGGCCAGCTGCCACAGGCACTTCCTGTTGTGCCGAATGACTCTGCTGGGTGCATATCGTGTACTGTGTGTTATACATTTAATAAAGCAGTGTTCAACACTAGATCTCTGTCGGCCTCGTTCATCACCAGGTTTGTGGACATAACAAATAGCGCAGTCATTTTCATCAAAATTTCAATTGCTGCAAAGAGTTTGCTTGGTCTACATAATATGAGTTACAATACACTGTAGGTGAAGGAAAGACCAGGTACAGAAATGGAACTACATTTTATGTGTGTGCTGTGAAAGGAGGAAGAAGGGAGGCGACCCTGAGGTAGACCCAGGACATGTCAGAGAGACTTGTCTTCCAGGTGGCCTGGGAATGTCTTGGTGTCCTCTCTGAAGAGCTGGAGGAGGTGGCTGGGGAGAGCGAAGTCTGGCCTTCTCTGATTACACTGCTGCATCTACAAGCTGGACCCCCATAAAAGCCGTAGAAGATGGATGGATGGCTGTATTGTATATTCATTCCTGCTGATTAAAGAAGAGAACAACATTTGTAATTACATATTCTTGAAACACCAAGAGTCCAGCCAGGTTGTGGTTTTAAATAAAAATGAAAAGTGCAAGACATTTTTGGGGGCAGCTGTGGTGCAGGTGTAGTAGGGCCGACTACTGATCGAGGGGTTAGTAGTTCGATCCCCGCTCTCTCTGCAGTCTGCATGTCGAAGTGTCCTTGAGCAAGACACTGAACCCCCAGTTGCTTCTGGTGGGTCAGACCAGCACCTGTGCATGGCAGTTCTTCTGCCATTAGTGTGTGAATGTGTGCATGAATGGAGTAGATAGCAGGATCTGTAAAGCGTTTTGGTCATCCAGAGATGAGCAAAAAGCGTTATATTAGTGAATGTCATTTACCATTTTAGCTGCCAAATTTTGACTATTGTCTTGAGAAGTTATTCAAAAAAAGAAAGAAACAAAAACAATTACCTGTGGCATCTACTTTTGACAAAATTATCCATAAATATGATTGGTTTGACCAGGTTACTCACTAAATATTAAAAAAAGCACTAGTTTCCTTTATATTTCAAAAACAGTAAATAAAAAAATCTCTTAAGCAAACACATTTAAAAATTCAAAATAAAGGATTTGGCTTTATACATTATTGTGTGTAAAATGTTTTGATAATGCAAAACTTACATTGATGTGCTGTCAACTGTCTTCCTCACTAGACAGTCCGTCTGGTGGTTGTGGTCCAGTGCTGCTAATGGTCCAGACCTCATACACAGGTGGGGTGGAGGAGAACCTTCTGCTGACATCATCAGAATGTGGTTTTTAAATATTGATCTGTGAGAACGCAGTCATTTTAATAATTGGCCTTTTTGTGACTTTTTACATTTAAAACTTTGTATCATACTCACCTAAAGGTCAGATATTGATGTACTGTCCTTAACACCCCACTGGTCCTTCACATCAGTGAGGATGTCAGAAGCTGTTGACCCTCTGTCCAGTTACTGTTTGACTGAGCTCTTCTCTGCTGTATTATGATAATGGCATTGTCCACACACCCATCTATGCTTCTTCTTCTTTTAGATTTGATTGGCACTTGGCAACCAGCTTATATGTGCATTACCGCCACGTACTTCACTCTATATCATCACTCTATCTGGTCAGGACCTGTAGTCCTTACTGCCATGTACTTCACTCAGTAAACATCACTCCATGCATTAAAAGTCAGAATTTTTCTTGGTTGACAACCTCTTCTTCGTCTTCTTCACTCTATATCTTCATATAAGTAGTTCTTATAACAAGTTATGAACAATCTTCTTCTTCAAACAGTGAGATTTTCATGTCTACATGGTGTCTATAACACTCTATCTGGTCATTACTCTATAAGGAGTTCTTATAAGGAGTTCTGAACAATCTTCTTCCAAACAGTGAGATTTCCATGTCTACATGATGTCTATCATGTCTATAACACTGTGATGTTTTCCTCTTCCACTCATCTATGCTTATTCACCTCTTGGTGGAGGAAGTCCTTAAGCCTGCTTCATGCTGCATTTCCCATCTAGTCCGCTTTGGTCCGCATACGCTTTGGATGAGCCCGGCACGCATGCGGTACTGTTCATGCTCACTTTTTTCATCTATCCAGGCCAAGTGGTTGACGCATGCGCACAGCCATCATTTGTAGTTTCACTCCTGCCCGATAGGTAGCACCAAGGTGCTAACATGCCAAAAATTTCACCAACAAAGAAACGGCAGACTTCTTCACAAAGTTTCTCTTCAAATATAGAGTCCATTTCTGTTGTTTGACTTCCTGGTTTTCACTCCTTTTCCACGAAGATGCTGCTGCCACTGTGAAAGAAAGTATGTATGTATGATACATGTATGTTTTTATTCTCGTTTTCCACCTCCTCGTTGTCTTTTTCGTCTACTGATGTATACTGTGCCGATATCGCCACCTCGTGAATGGGACGTTCAGTCTTGTGCATGCGCTTTTCAACACATTCAGGTTGTGGGCAGGTGGCGCAGTCACAAAATTTGGGCTGCACGCAGTCGTCCGCGGTTGAGCACTCCGGACACTAGCGGAGTGGAGATGATGACGTAAATTTCATCACACAAGGTTTCCGGTTACACGTACGTGGACAGCAGAGGTGTAGCATGAAGCAGGCTTTACAGAAGGGGGACAAAAGTTATGGTTTATTACTTGGATAGTCAAAAATCTGTCATAAATTTCTACGTGCATAATTACAGCTACTTCAAGTACTCAAGAAATCAGGTGACTAATGTTGTGCAGTAACACTGTAAGAAAATAAATTAAGACCTGTTTAGTCTACTATTAGAACTTAAACTGTTTTTTTAATCTGAATTTCCCCCCCAAGGTGATCAATAAAGGATTATCTTATTGTCTTAAACTGTAAAAACAATAAACAAGTAACATTTTTTCACGCCACACTAAATTGTGAGACTGACCAGCTGCACATCAAAGCTGATATTTTTTTTGAAAAACTTTATGCAAAACATGACTGCTAGCACATGTGCTGTTACATGCATAGATTCAATTGTTGTTGGCAACCCAACAACCCAAAACAAGAGGATGACGCATAATGTGAAGCTACCTAGTGGCTGTGACATTCTGACTAGGCCAAGGAACATCATACCAACAGTAAAATATGGTGGTGGTAGTGTGATGGTCTGGTGCTGTTTTGCTGTTTTAGGACCTGGAAGACTTGCTGTGGTAAATGGAACCAAGAATTCTGCTGTCTACCAAAAAATCCTGAAGGAGAATGTCCGGCCATCTGTTTGTGACCTCAAGCTTATGCTCACTTGGGTTCTGCAGCAGGACAATGATCCAAAACACACCAGCAAGTCCACCTCTGAATGGCTTAAGAAAAACAAACTAAAGACTTTGGAGTGGCCTAGTCAAAGTCCTGACCTGAATCCGATTGAGATGCTGTAGCATGACCTTAAAAAGGCGGTTCATGCTCGAAAACCTTCCAATGTGGCTGAATTACAACAATTCTGCAAAGATGAGTGGGCCAAAATTTCTCCACAGTGCTGTAAAAGACTCATTGCCAGTTATCGCAAATGATTGATTGCAGTTGTTGCTGCTAAGGGTGGCCCAACCAGTTATTAGGTTTAGGGGGCAATCACTTTTTCACACGGGGCCATGTAGGTTTGGATTTTTCCCCCCTTAATAATAAACACCTTCATTTAAAAACTGCATTCTGTGTTTACTTGTGTTATCTTTGTCTAATGTTTAAATTTGTTTCATGATCTGAAACATTTACAGTAAGTGTGACAAATACACAAAAAAGTGAGAAATCAGGAAGGGGGCAAACACTTTTTCACACCACTGTATAAACCTACTTACAAACTAAAAGAAGTTTAAAAAGCCACAATTGCAGACAGCTCATATTTTTAAGAGACTTTCTGAAAAAAAGTTAGCCCAAAGTCAATGCTACAGAATGCAGGTAGGAAGATTTGAGTGAAATGTTTACGTGTGAATAACCCAAATAAGATCGACTTACTCTGCATGCCTTAACCCAGCTATTGCGTACCACGATTAGAACCTTATTCAAGCTAAGAAGTCCGAAAGTCTTGTTCAGTGTATGAGCTTATTCAGGTTAAGACTGGAGTATTGGTGTGGGTGTAAACAATGGTGTTGTTGTAACGAATAAATGCAGAATACAGTTTTTCAGTCATGTTTTTCAAAAAGACAAATTTGTCACTGAAAACAAAATACCAAACGATATCACCACCTGTCTTCTTTCCTCCCAGGTTATGCATGCTTGTGCAGGACAGCTATGGGATGTTCAGCATCATCCAGCTCCACCTTTTGCCCTGCAAGGATGACCTTAGCCAGTACTGCCAGATGTGGCAGGGCAAGACCTGTGTGCTGAGAGGCATAAAAGTGGTGCAGCGGGTCACACGAGAAAGGTGAGACCACACTGTCCTCAATTTTACCTCACAGCCCCTGAAAACAATTAGCTTTACTGGTTTGTGATGTGAATCTGTAATGCTTTAGCTGTGAGCGATGACATACATTGGGGAAAACTTGTGATTGATAGATGTGTTGTATTGCTTTGGAAATACAGCCTTGGGGACTTGTGCTGTAAAGTGTCATTTTAAACCATCATATGCGCACACACACCCTCTACCCTGGCAACGCATATTCTCAAATGGCCTTTTTTATGCATTGACACTTCCATTTGCAGCACAATGAGAACTGAATGTTATGAACCTGATTGTGCTGTTCTGCCAGCAGCATGTGTTTACATGAAAAGTGATACTGAGGTGCATGCCCTGTTTCCCTTGTGAGTTTCCATATTCAAGATCCCATTTTAGAAGCAGTTAGAAGAACTGACATGAGAACATTTAGAGACCAACTGGGGGTATGTTTACATCTTTGGTATTTTCAGTGTCACCGCAGACTATAATTTCTCTTAGAGGTTGTCTGTGGTGAGACTGATGGATGGGACTATCCTCGGTGCTTGCACAAGGGCTATCTTATTAGCTGAAATGGATAAACGTGGTTTTGGGAGTGAAATCAAACATATGCTTCTGAGAAATTGTGGCCACAGGACTTGTAGGCTTACACTAGAAATTTATAGCTTTAATATATTGTGTAATGTTTTGGGTATTTGCTCTTTTTTGAAAATTCATGGTTAAGTGGGCTGCACGGTGGCGCAGTGGTTTAGCACTGTGGCAGCACAGTTTTACCCTCGGCCGGGGGATCGCGGGGATCATGAGATCGTGGGTTCGATCCCAGCCCCCGACCAACAGTGAGCTGTGTGGAGTTCGCATGTTCTCCCCGTGTTGCGTGGGTTTACTCCGGGATTTCTCCGGTTTCCTCCCGCATACCAAAAACATGTAGGTTTAGGGCGCTCGCGCACGCAGCGACCAGCAGCCGGTGGCTTGTCACCAGACTGCAAACCAAATCTACCTACGGGTACAAATAAGTAACAAAAAAAAAAAAAAAAAGTGTAGGGCTACAGCTATTGATCAGCTATCGAATGGACTGTAAAGTGCTGCGCCTTCTTCAGAAAAAGCAGTAGTAATTGTACAAAAGAAATAATATAGATTGACATATTGCTATACTATTATATAATTATTTATTGTATTATGTGTCTGTTTATGTATATGCATATACACAACAATAAATTGTATAATAATAATAATAATTAGGGCTGTGCGATATGACAAAAGCGTCATATCACGATGTAAGTAATCTTATATCACGATAACGATATATATCAATATACATTTTTTCTGTAAATTCTACAGTTTAGATAATCACATAAAAAGGACCATCTCTTTTTTTTTACTTTTTTTTTATATGCGCCTTTTTCCCTCATAATTTTGCAGTGTTGTTATAAAATTGTTTTGTAATGTGTATTTGATTCTCATAAATTTCAGGTTTTTCTTCTAAATCATATATAAATAAAAAGTAAACATCAATAAGTTAAATATTTCCTGAGCCAGAGGAGAATTGCAAAAAAAAACAAACAAGAAAAACATTAAAATATGTCTAAAAATGAGAAAATTACCCATCGCTGCCATCTATAGATATAAATTAGCTGCTAAGTGCAAAGTGTGGCACTAGAGCCTGCAACCTGCCATTGTTTGCTTCTTAGTAAAAATATTTCAGATTGGTCATGATCTGAAAATCAAAGATACAAAAGGTAATGTAATAAAATGCATGTGATGACTTTAACTTTATTCATTATCACTACTTGACTAATTAAAATGATTAGAAATCAAATAAATTACATAAAGAGACAACTTGCTTCTCCACCCCATTTTAATTTATTACTTATTTTGTGTGTATGTACCACCATCATGCACTTTTGCAACTTTAATAATTTTTTTAAGACAAAACTAAGAAACTCAGCAGTAATTTTAACCAAAGAAGCAATGGTCTGATACACTATAATGTTTCCAGTTAGCACAACTTAGCATCATTTAGCATTTGCCGTTTTATAATTGGACATGGTGTTAATGTTACTTACCTTCTATTAAAACAAGGTTAGCGGACTCTCGTCTCTGACACAGCACGATGGAAAACAGTTCCACATCCCTGGCAAACAGGAGTAGCAGCTATTTGACCAAACTGGTAGTTTGGAGTTAGCAACCACCGGAGAGCCTAGCTATCCACCACATGCTTGTTCCACTGTGCACTGCAGGGGGAGAGGCAGGGTGCTGACAAGTAGTGGTGAGGAGCTTTGTTCAAGAAATGGAAGTATGTGCATTTTAAATCACGATATAAACAATAGCGTATTCTATGAAACGACAGACGTTTTTATATCGTCATCTTGCACAGCCCTAATAATAATAGATTCAATAATACTTTGGGCTTAATATTTTTGATTGTAATGTGCATTGCCCTTCGTTAATACAGCACTATATAACTTACATTTTGCTGTCGCGGGCAATGTGGGCCCACTCAGACTAGGGTATATCAAAGGTTGATGTCCCACTAAAATGATTTTGGAAACAATGTTTTAAGGTGAAAATCTTACATAGTGTTGCTTTAACAGAAGTCCAGATGTCTTCCTCATGTGACTCCATGCATGATGGACACTAGCTTTTGTGCTGTTGTAACCTGTTAGTAATTTAGCTGCCATTAGCAATTTAGCTACCACCATGTTGCAATTTTTAATGTCGGATATCTCTGTTAGAGATACATGTCCCCCAGTAAAAAGCAAATTGTTAAAAGTTAAAGGGATAGTTAACTGTTTTGAAGTGGGCCTGTATGAAATACATCTTTCATAAACTAGGACTTTGTGTTACAGTCCCTAGAGTTTCAGCATTCTTATTGCCAGAATATGGATGTAACTGGTGGAGACCTCACTGCGGAGCCACTGCTTGACATATCACCAGTTGTGCACCTCAACATCAAGTGTTTTGGCCGTTTATCACAAGATAGTCTCCATTGAGGCAGGCCCACCACAGGTTGATCAGACCTGGGTATGTGTGAAGTAGCTGGCCCCCACAGTTACCTTGGGACCCAGATGGTATCCTTTCTTTTCAGTCGCAGCCAATGACAGGTTCTCTCCACTGTATTGGTCAGCACCTGAACTGCACTCTTCTGGGCCTGCCCCCTGATCCCAAAGTCTCTGAGTAGCCTTATAGTGGAACAGGCAAAAAAAGCCTCTACAGCCCACCTCAACTGGGCACACCTTCAATTTGCAGCTCTTTTCCACAGCTTCAATCACCAAATCCATGTAGCACTTTTTGCCTTCAAAAGCCTTCCCACTGGCATCCTTCCAAGGGAGAGTCAGCTCGATGAGGAAAGCACGCTGACAGGACCTAAACCAAATGAGTAGATCTAGACACAAGGTGGTTGCTGCGATCTCAAGTGGAAAAGGGAGTTGTTGATCTAAGTCAGTATGCGTTTCCCAGTCCCTGGCTCCATGTAGCAGGCTTGAGCCATAACACAAAAGATTTGTCACTTGTTTTTCTCTCCACAGACAAACAGTGTTGACTGTGGTAGTATGTCTTGAGAAGTAAGTGGCGTGCTGTTAATGGCTTTGTGCATGGACTCATGCTCAACTACTAAGCACTAAAGTGCCATGTTAAGCCGCCAGGTGTATCGGCCTTGTGTTAGACTAATCTTGCATCCTACCAAGCTATGTTTAAGTGATGCTGGCACTGAGCATAGTGGGCAGGCTTATCTTCCCCTAGCCAGAGATTGAGGTTGGCAGAAAAGCGAAGGATGTCATATGTGGCTCTGATGATGAAGTTCAATAGATCGGCTTCCTATTCCACAGTTCAGTCCGTGTGATTTTCCTCCTCTCGACTGCATCCCATCTCATCCAGCATCCTTACTTGGCTTGGGAAATGGCTATAGCACACCTTGTGGCTTCTTGGTAGCACACCTCCTCCACCACTAGGATCCAGCGTTCAGTAGGCGTAGCCTTTCTCCAAGCCCTGATCCCCTTGTTCCCTGCTGGACATGGCCCTCTATATCCCAGTGCTGAAGGGCTGATTTTGCGTCTGCCACCTTCAGCTGCCAGGGTCCACCTCCTCCTTGTAGCCAGGGTTCGGGCAGTTCCTCTTACCACCGGATCATGTGATTTAGTCAGTGTTATTTCCAGTCTTGTTTTGGTGTACTTAAATTCCTCAACCAGACTGGAGATTGGCAGTGATAGAGCTCCATTTCCATAAACACCTATACAGGTGATGCATTTTGGTACCCAGCCTTTTTCTCACCAGTATATTAACCAGCCTTAACAGTTGTTTTGCTTGAGATAAAGTTATCTCACACATGGTAGGTGGCCACATAAGTCGAGTGGGTGGCAGTGATAGGGCTCCATTTCCATAAAGACCTATACTGGTGAGGCATCTTGGTACCCAGATGCTGCCACACAAGTTGAGGCAGCAAGCCAAACTGGAAACACCAGAGCTTTAGCTTCCAAGGTAAGGCAGTGCTGTTGATCTTCTGGAGGCACTATGTCTTGCCTGAGCTGCTGGGTGTCTTTAAGTTCCGCATCATGCCACCACCCAAGGCTTTCAGTAGGTTTCTCCAGGATGGTTGGTATCGTCTCACCATTGATGTAAAACTTTGCATCAGAGAGCTGACGTTTCACAATGGAGATACTTGGGGACTTTCTGGGTTTGATTTTCATTTGGGCCCATGAGATGTTTCCCTGGAGTTTGTCCAATAGGCGGTTGGTACATGCTTTTGTTGTTGTCAATGATATCATGTCATCCATAAACACCCTTATTGGAGGAAGTCGGATTTCACCATTCAAATGACCTTCAACCGCCCATTTGCTCCATTGCCATGGTGACAGCCATTGGAGAGTATGTGCAGCCCGCTATGATGCCATGACCCTATAGAGAGTAGAGTGTTCTACTCTCTATGATGACGTCCTTCAAGCTGAACCTGGAAGTGACGAGGAAGGCAACAAGGCCTCTGTCCGGACAGATTGTCTGGGTCAGAAATGTAGGGAATGTTGGGAAGAGACCATCCAAGGCATTGACTTCACCCACTCCAGTAGATTGGCCTGGAAAACCTGTAACCGCCTCACTGGCAGGTCTTCAAAATTTACCAACTGTCCAATAACAGCAAACTCCATTGCCAAGAAGTTTCTAGAAAATGGAAAATTCCAAGATGCAAGCAAGGAGCATACATTGTCCATGAAACAGGAAGCTTCAGAGCTGTGGCAAGCACCCGGTATTGATGGTCTCCTCTCGGAACCTTTCTCCACTGAAGAGATTTCTCTCACCATCTGTCAGCTGAAGAGTGGGAGGGCCTAAACGACATCCCACCAGAGTTCATTATCAATTGTGGTTCTCGCTGCATTGAGTGGCTAAGAGAATTCTACCCAATCTGTATGTCCAGACTGGTCATACCAAAGCTCTGGCGCAAGGCAACTATCATTGCCACTCCAAAATCCAACAAGCCAGTCGATAACTCTAAGAATTACAGACCCATTTCACTTCTGTGTGTGCCCTTCAAGTTACTTCAGCGACTCGTACTAGCCCATCTTGAACCTGTCATCGACCCCCAGCTGCCCAGTGAGCACTCTGGTTTCTGCAGAGGACTTAGCACCGCCCAACAAGTTGTACAGCTCCCAGATGACATTGAGGAAGCTTATGAAAAAGGTCACAAGGCAGGCATCCTCCTGATTGATCTAACAGCAGCATATGGCACCAAGGGCTGATTCTGAAGCTCCTGCAGATGGTTCTTGACCATCATATCGTACAGTTCATTGGCACAATCATCTCGAACCATAGCTTCACACTTAAGACCAGTGATAGACAAGTCAGTAGACTCTGCTGACTCAGAAATGGCATCCCCCATGGCTCTGTTCTGGCACCAACCCTCTTCAACATCTACATTAGCGATCTACCACAAACAACTTCCCTACAGTATAGCAATGCTGGTGATCTTGCGTTGCTGTACTCCAATGTCAGTTGGTCCAAGATGGAGGAAATTCTCACTGAAGACATCGCTGCCCTCCCAGACTATCTAAGGATGGGGAGGCTGAAACTCAGCATGGTAAAAACTACTGCTACAGCATTCCATCTCGCTAACAGGGTTGCTAACCGCCAGCTCAAGTGGACACTGACTTCATTTAACGGGTATAAGAAAGCTGTCAATCATCACGTCAGCTATTGTAACCCACGGACAACAGATGGAAATTAGCCACTGACTACAATCTGGCAAGTTTATATTGACTGATATCAATGTTCATCAACTTGCACTGTCCTTAAAAACAGCAGTTTACAATTTACGCCTCAACTCCAGCAGTTTCCCTACTGTTGAAATATTCCATGACTGTTGCTCTGGCACGTGTGTGAGTAGTGTTCTCTGAATTGTCATTAAAGGAATGAATTATGTTCAGGGTGAGTAAGTAGTTTTTTTGGATGTGTGCCAGCTGAATAAAAGAAACCAACAAGTTGTTGATTTGTTCGTAGTTAATAACAGTGGATGTAAGAAGACTGACTACAATTTATAGCTCCCAGTGGCACCTTAGAGCATCATAGTGATGTATTTAATATTTGCTTAACATACATTCTGTTTGCTTAGCATACATTCAAACTCATTAATGAAATTGATGTGTTGAATGAGCCTTCTTTACCTGTCATTACTCATCCTTCAGCAGTCTTCATTGGACCTGACTGAGCCGCAGAACCAGTTCCACACAAAGAAACTGTGTGATTAGAGGCCGACAAACAGGTTGTGAACTGATGGCTGATATGCCGTCACCCTCACAGACCTGTGAGCAGCACTGACTCAAATCCTGAGATGTTCTTCCGAGAAGACAGACAATGGCTCAAGAGATTATTTCCTGCTGGGGTTTCCGGTTCATGTTGGCCCCCTTTTAATTCGTCATCCTACAAAAACTGAACTGAACTCACAAGATATTTCTTCTTCATAGTGCAAATTTATGAGCAGCATTTCATTTGCTCCAAGATGATTTACTTGTTTTAACAATTTGTCATAAGTCCAGTTTTATTGGCATATAATTTTATTTCATTAAATCTCTTATCAGACAAAAAGCAATCAATAGAGCCATGAATTAAGGTATTTAATTTTTCATCAGATTTCAATTTTTGCAGTGTACATCTAGTTTGATGTCACTGAAATGTCCTAAAAGTACATTAGGTACAGCATAGGCCTGTCTGGTGAGTGGTTATAATTGTGGTGAGAAAAGGGAAATGTCACTCATTGAGAATCAAAATCAGGGCGGTTTTAAATTGCTTGTAATTGGTTTCTCTAAACCTTGTTATTTTTGCACCACAATGATACAATTTGTATAGGGTGTGAACAGTTTTCTCATCCTTTAAACTGCTTGTAAAAAACCTTTTCTGTGTATCTGGACTCTGCCAGCCCAAGCATGCTCACTGTTAATTCTGTGTGGCGTTAAAACAAGTTCTTTCACAGTAGATGCATGTTTCAGTGGAAGTGAAACTGGCTGTGAAAGCTCTCAATCTGCACACTAAAGTCCCTTAGTCACCATTTTCTTCTACTTCCCCTCTTCACACTCTTCTTTTTCTTTTTTTTTTTTTTGGTCTCTCTTAGGAGCTCCAGGCTTTTCAACTTGATAGACAGCATGTGGCCCCCAGCAAAGCCTCTTCAGGATCATGGAAGCTCACTTAGTATGCCAAGTGTAAGTTTGCTCTCGTGCCGTGAAATACTGTCTACTCCTCTGCCTTCTAACACAGTACAGAGGAATCGTTTAAACGGAATAAATACTTGTACATAAAGAACTATAAAAAAAAGGATTTTCACAAATCTAGCTTGAGTCTTCTTTTGTTTTCTGCTCGTTTTTGTAATTTAGGAGCTGTAACCAAATTTTATTTTGTTAATGGATCCCGTGCAGGGTTTGGCATTAAATTCTGTGTTCACCAACTGCTGCTGCAAGTAGTTTTCCAGAGTTGCTAGCCACTTAAAATTTTCACAAGCAACCTGTACTGTGGAAGGAGCCATTCAAGCATTTTTTTTTGGGGGGGGGGGGCAGGGGAGCACAGAGTTTTGGAAAAATTATATTAACATAAAAGTAAATCACTTTTAAATCAGTGTGCTCTGGCAATAAACCTGGTTGTCTGTGTTTTTATAAAGCATTTTTTCCTTTTAAATTAGCATATTTTTGTAGCTTTGCAAGTTTTGTTTTTACTTGAATATGCATTTTTCCTCAAATTTGCAACTTTTCCATGTAAATTTGTGATTTTGTTCTTGCAACTCTGTGACTTTTTCAGATTTGTGTATTTTTTCCAAATCAAATATGCATGTTTTTGTTCTTTAATTTTAAGCATTTTTACTGCTGAATCTGCTATTTTCCCAGACTTTTTTTTTTTGGGGGGGGGGGGGGGATTTCTATCTCAGAAATATACAGCTTTTTTCTCATAATTTGTGATTTTCTTATAGTATGTGTACTTATGTGTTTGTCATAAAGAGCCACTACGAGCCATCCAGTTTCTGTACAACCGTTGTGAGAGTTGGGTCCGTATTGCTAACACTTGGTCGGACTCATTCCCAGTGAGAGCTGGACTCCGCCAGGGCTGCCCTTTGTCACCGATCCTGTTCATAATTTTTATGGACAGGATTTCCAGACGCAGCCAAGCAACAGAGGGTATCATGCTTGGTGACCACAGGATCTCATGTCTGCTGTTTGCAGATGATGTTGTCCTGTTGGCTTCATCCAGCAATGACCTATAGATCTTACTGGGATGATCTGCTGCTGAGTGTGAAGTGGCTGGAATGAGAATCAGCACCTCCAAGTCTGAGTCCATGGTCCTCAGCCAGAAAAAGGTGGATTGTCCTCTCCGGATTAGAGACAAGCTCCTGCCCCAAGTGGATGAGTTTAAGTATATCGGGGTCTTATTCATGAAGTGAGGGGAGAATTGACAGACGGCTCGGAGCAGCATCTGCAGTGATGTGGACGTTGTACCGGTCTGTCATGGTGAAGAGGGAGCTGAGCTCTAAAGCAAAGCTGTCGATTTACTGTTCAGTCTACGTTCCTACCCTCATCTATTGTCATGAGCTTTGGGCAATGACCGAAAGAATGAGATTGCGTGAGGAGCTCAGTCATCTGGGAGAGGTTCAGAATAGAACTGCTGCTCCTCCATATTGAAAGCAGCCAGTTGAGGTGGTTTGGGCATCTGATCAGGATGCCTCCCACTTGAAGTGTTTTGGGCATGTCCCACTGGGAGGAGACCCCAGGGCAGACCCAGGACTTGCTGGAGAGACTATGTCTCCCAGCTGGTCTGGGAATGCCTTGGTATCCTCTCTGAAGAGTTGGAGCAGGTGGCTGGGGCACAGGAAGTCTGGGCTTCTCTGCTTGAACTGCTGCCTCCGCGACTCAGACCTCTGGAAAAGTGGTAGAGGATGGATGGATGAATTTTAAATAAGTTGAAATTGAAATTTACTACTCTTTTGTACAAATGCCACTGCTTTATTGACTTTGGTGGAAATTATATAAAATAATCTGCGACCTGCCAGAGTGGGTAGTAATAGCAGCTGAGATACAGGCCAGGACCAAATTCATCTGAAATTTGGCTGGTGGGCCGGTGTTGATGGCAAAACCTGGACCTGTGCTCAAGGCCCTGTCACACCTTGACAATTTCGGCAGCGTTTGCCAAATGTATAAAAATTGGTGTAAAATGTTGGCTTACGCTGAAATTTTCACTTTTGGCTGTATGCATCGCGTATTCATAACGAGTTTGACGTATACATAACATATTAGTAACTTATATAGAACATTTTGATAACTTATAAATAACTTATACCAATGAAAGCTTAGCGTGTTGCCAGTGTTCACAACTTATGCGCAACGATAGTCTACTTATGCATAACTTATCCTATCTTATGCATAGCACAGTCATGCCAAACTGCCTTCGCTTCCCGATTCTTGAATCGTAGGTGTGCGAGAGATCATCTCTGTTCAAACAAGATGATTGTCTCCTCCAAAGACCATCGCACAGCGGACAGAGCTGTCAAATCTGTCAGGTTGGTCATGCCTAAAACAGCTGATGTGACACCTCATGAACGTCAGATGACAGTTGTCACAACCTGGCTCAAAGGCATGTGAACTGATGGCGATAAAAAAGTTTCAATAAAGTTAAAAAAAAACAAGATAATGCATGGGGTGTGCTTTTGCCAGGAGCCGCGGCCAAGGGACAGCAAAGTGGGATTTATCATGGAAAACAGCTGAGCTCTGTGTTTTGGGTGATCAGCTGATTGGATTCACCTCTGGTGTTCTGACATTTTGGCGTATCTGTGAGAACAACACTGGACAGCTGATGGTACAGACTGCAGTCAAAGGTAAAAAAAAAAAAAAAAAACATGACAAGAAGGGCTAAACAGGATTTGGACCTTCATAATATCCTATAGCTTGAAAGTGTTATACTGAAGTTGGCTCAGACATGTCCCCGATAGGTCCCGTTATACGAACACGTATGTGTGTTAAGCTCTGTATGTGTGTGTGTGCGCGCACACACGTGCGTGTATGTGTACAGTCAAGTGCAGGCAGCACCTGAGCTGATATCTGTACGGGTTCCTCCTGTGAACCAACGCTACAGATACACCATTATAGGGTAGCTGTAAGTTAGAAACCCATTCAGTAAGATGTACATAGGTTCAAAGAGCATTACTCATGTTAGAAATAATTTTGGGGTACGCTAGACATTAATCTTGACGTACTACGACTTTTGAGTAACTATGAGTTGCTGATGAGTAACGTGTGTGAACGAACGTAGAACTTACCTACAACTTATGCCCCACTTATGTGGGACATTTTAGCCATAGGCTGGATACGAGCTTGGCATGCAATGACATATACCAGCGTGCTTCAGCGTGCTCTTAACTCTTGGGGATCGGACCGCGTGCATGCATGATAGCATCACAAGGCCTCTTGGGATGATGGAGCAAAAACACACAGTCTTGCAGCTCCACCGTTTCAGCTTATGTTGAAAGTGGAGATTTGAAACTCTCTCCTAGTTTTTAAACTGTGTTGAGCTCCAACACACCGGTGTTGGAGAAGCAGCAGCTGAACCAGCAGATCGCAGTCTTTCACAGGAAGCCAAGCCCAGCCTGGTTAACGGAAATCTTGGCTGCTGCTTTACCTGTGTGCCAGTGATGTCCTTTGCAGCACTACGGGTCCCCGCCAGCACACCCCAGTCCCCCCACCCTACCCCCACCCGGCAGCTTGTGTTCACCATGCCGAATTATCCATTAGACCTATGCAATTACAGCAACTTTATGGCATATATTTTGACTGAGCGACTCCATACTCAGGGAGGCACACCCTCATAACCGCAGCAAAGCACTTATAAAATTTTTGTTTGCGAAGCGTTGTGGTGACTGACAGGTTGTGATGCTATGTGTTATCCAATCAGCATGGCTGTGATGCCGCATATTATCCAATCAGCACGGAGTTCATCCGAAACCCCGCCCACACTTCTTGAAGCCAGAGCATGAAGAGACACAGAGCGGTGGCTAAACTTTTATTGATAAAAATTACATCTTTTGTCTGAGTGACTCCATATTCGGGGATGCCCACCCTTGTAACCTCAGCAAATCATGTTTAAAATCTTAGGCCAGTCTGACAAATGGTTCAAGAGATACGTGTGGAACAGACACAAACACACAGAGATTTTGTGAATTTTTATATATATATATATATATATATACTGTATATATATATATATATATACGTATATATAAGATAAGATAAGATAAGCCTTTATTAGTCCCACAACGGGGAAATTCCAGGATTGCAACAGCACAGGGATAGCAACACTCAGAGCAACAATCAGAAGGCAAGAAAAAAAAAACAAGCAAGCAAGAGCAGCTAATATACATATGTACATATTACTATAAAATATATATATACACACACACACACACAGACACACAGTGCAGAGCATTGTAGCTGGATGGAATAAATATATGAATATATGAACACACAGTGCAGAGCATTGTAGCTAGATGGAATAAATATGTAAATATATAAACACCCACAGTACGGAGCATTGCAGCTAGGTGGAATAAATATGCAAGTATATAAACACACACAGTGCGGAGCAATGTAGCTAGATGGAATAATATGTAGATATATAAAAACACAGTGCGGAGCATTGTAGCTAGATGGAATAAATATATAGATATATAAATATAAACACACCCAGTGCTGAGCATTGTAGCTAGATGGAATAAATATGTAAATATATAAACACACACAGTGCAGAGCATTGTTGCTAGGTGGGATGAAACAGCATAACCGTCTATTTAGTTATCCTACATGGTATGATTATGTGCCCATACATATTCTCACCCTCCATAGCGACCGGTATGTTCCTAGTTGTATGCCGGAGAGGACCATTGTGTAAGTCTATTGCATCTTTTGCATTCAAAAAAAAAAAAAAACTATTAGTTTGTTACGTCTTTTTGCTATCTCTGCGAGCAGCCCTGCTTAGGTTGTACAGTCTGACAGCCGTTGGTAGGAAGGACCTACGAAACCTCTCGGTTGTGCACCTGGGATGATGTAGTCTGCTGCTAAATGAGCTCCTCAGTGAATCCAGTATGTCCTGCATAGGGTGGAACTCGGACTCCAGCAGAGATGACAGTTTAGCCACCGTCCTTCTCTCTCCTATCTCCTCCATCGGATCAAGGCGCTGCCCCAGGACAGAGCTAGCTTTCTTAATCAGTTTGTTCAGTCTCTTCCTATTGGCTGCAGTAATGCCACTGCCCCAGCAGACCACTCCAAAAGTGATGGCTGATGCCACCACCGTGTCATAGAATGACTTCAGCAGCGCCCCTTGTACACCAAAAGACCTGAGTCTCCTCAGCAGGAACAGCCTGCGCTGTCCCTTCTTGTAGAGTGCGTCAGTATTGTGTGACCAGTCTAGTTTATTGTTCAGATGAATACCCAGGTACTTATAGGATGTCACCATCTCGATGTCTGTTCCCTGTATATTTACTGGTGCTGTGAGGGGCTGCCCATGCCTGCGGCAGTCCACCACCAGCTCCTTAGTTTTCCTCGCGTTGATCTGGAGGCAGTTCCGATGGCACCAGTCCACAAAGTCCTGGATAAGCCCT
This sequence comes from Pholidichthys leucotaenia, assembly GCA_020510985.1. NCBI lineage: Eukaryota > Metazoa > Chordata > Actinopteri > Cichliformes > Pholidichthyidae > Pholidichthys > Pholidichthys leucotaenia. The sequence continues at coordinate 252,120,980 of CM035846.1, read as the reverse complement.
CTGTACTCAGCTTCATCTCCGTTGGAGATGAGACCAACGATCGCAGAGTCATCAGAGAACTTCTGTAGATGGCAATGTGTTGTGTTGTGTGAGAAGTCCGCAGTATAAAGAGTGAACAGGAAGGGAGCCAGCACCGTTCCCTGGGGGGCCCCCGTGCTACTGATGATTGTGTCGGAAACACAGTCCCGGGTTCTCACAAACTGAGGCCGGTTCGTGAGGTAGTCCAGGATCCATGATGACAGGTGCTGGTCCACCCCTGCGCGCAGCAGCTTGTCCTTCAGGATCATCGGTTGGATGGTGTTGAAAGCACTGGAGAAGACAAAGAACATGATCCTCACCATATTCCCGGGCTTCTCCAGGTGGGACAGAGAACGGTGAAGGAGGAAGATCACCGCATCCTCCACCCCAATGCCATGCTGGTAGGCGAACTGGAGTGGATCCATCGCTGGTTCCACCAGGGGGCGGAGATGAGCAAGGAGCAGTCTCTCCAGGGTCTTCATCAAGTGGGACATCAAGGCCACCGGTCTGTAGCTGTTCAGGTCTTTGGGGTGGGAAGTTTTTGGTACAGGTACCACACAAGATGTTTTCCACAGCTGTGGTACCCTCCCCAGTTTCAGGCTCATGTTGAAGATATACGTCACAATCCCACACAGCTGGTCTGCACAGGACTTGAGGAGCTTTGCGCTGATGCCGTCCGGTCCCGACGCCTTCCTCGCCTTGATCTTCCTCAGCTCCGTCCTCACCTGGGACGGATATATACAGTATATATACAGTATATGTGTGTGTGTGTTTATTTTATTTATATAGCACCATTTCACAACAACAGTCATCTCATAGCACTTTCAAGTGTAGGGGAAACTCCCACAATTGCAGAAAGACCTCAGCAATCAGGTGATCCCCTGTGAGCAAGCACTTGGCAGCGGTGGAGAGGAAAAACTCCCTTTTAACAAGAAGAAACCTCCAGCAGAACCAGGCTCAGGGAGGGGCAGTCATCTGCTGCGACTGGCTAGGGGGTGAGGGGATAGAGAAGATGAAAAGAACAGACATGTAGACATATACAGTGGGGCAAAAAAGTATTTAGTCAGCCACCAATTGTGCAAGTTCTCCCACTTAAAAGATGAGAGAGGTCTCCAATTTTCATCATAGGTATACCTCAACTATGAGAGACAAAATAAGAAAAAAAAAATCCAGAAAATCACATTGAAGGATTTTTTTTTTTTTGAAACTTTTTATTTATGAACGTTTTTCAATTATAAAAACACAAACATATGAGGTCATGGGATGATTAATATGGTACAAATCAGATACAATAAAAATATACAATTCCAAATCCGCATATTAATAAGTACTGTCACATCCTGTGAAGTCCAACCATTTTTTCCAACGTCTTTTTTCTAGCTCCTCTTGGAGTCGCAGGGTATAAGTCATGCGTTCCATGGACCTTATATTGTCTATTATAGAGGTGAAAAGGTTCAGTGTTGGGGGCTGTTTTTGTAATCAGCACTTTGTTATAGCCTTTTTGGCTGATGCCAAAAAGATTTTCAGGAGATAAGTATCATCCGCAGTCAGCTTGTCAGGGAAACATCCAAGGAATAACAAAATAAAAGAGCAGCTGATATTAAAGTCCAGTGCCTTAGAAAATGACATTTGCTACGTCTGTCCAGAAAGGCTGAATGTGTGGGCAAGACCAGAATACGTGCCCATGGTCTGCTGTTGTTTCCCCACATTCTCTCCAGCAGTGTGCAGGAACTCCACTGTACTTGGATTTCTGATTGGGTGTTATGAAAAAACGAATAAGAGTCTTCCAGCAAAAGTCCCTCCAGGTGCCGGAGTTGGTGGATGAGGATTGCACCTCCCAAACCCTTGACCACATGTCATCAGTTATTACAATGTTCATTTCCTTTTCCCACTTTTGCTTTATATATATTGTTGAGTCTGTTTTAAGTGTCATTAAACTGCAGTATAACTTACTAATAAGATTTTTAAGACTTGTTGACTTATATGCATTAATAAAAATATTAAGAAATAATGAAGACTCTTTGATATTACTGCTTTGTACCCTTTTATTAATGAAGTCGCGAAGCTGCAAGTATCTAAAAAAATCTTGCTTCTCCAGATTGTACTTCCTGCGTAGAGTATCGAATGACATTAGGTTTGATTTCTCATACATTGTACACGCTGCGGTAAGGCCCCTGAATGTCCACTGTCTAAATCTAAAATCATGTGAGGCGGGCAGAAAGTCAGGATCATATGCTGGCCATCTGAGCAATTTAATTTCTTCCTGGAGTTTTAGTTTTCTTATCTCTGATTTCCAGATTTTTAAATGTCAGATTAGCCCACTGACTAGTTGTTGGAGTAATTTCGCTTTCAAGGGTACCTAGTTACCTCCGCCAGGCCGCAGGCCAGGAGGAGGTTATGTTTTTGCCAGCGTTTGTCTGTTTGTCTGTCTGTCTGTTTGTCTGTTGGTTAGCAAGATAACTCAAAAAGTTTTGGATGCATTTCGATGAAACTTTCAAGCGTTGTTGGAAATGGTACAAGGAAGAACTGATTAAATTTTGGGGATGATCCGGATCACCGTCTGGATACAGGAATTTTTTAAAGGATTCTTTAACATTGTGAGATACGGCCATTTTCAACGTGCGCAGGTGCAATGGAGGGCGCTGGTCGTCGTGTCTGACGAACACAAACTCCGCGTTCGTCAAAGTTTTAGGCACAAAAGCACGCGGAAAACAGTGGTGGCCAGGGCCCTGCAGCTTGCCTGTGTTTGCGCTACACTGCAAAAGCTGAGACGGGCAGCTGTCCGGCACCGGATTATTTGCCAGAAATTCCCTGGGCAGCCATAGGGGCTGTGCAAAAAAAAAACAAGCTCTCTGCCGGGGAAGCTTCTAAATCCTCTTTTGCCGTGGAGCGCAACCCCAATATAAAACCCACGGCAACCTGTCTACCCAATTTGCATCCGTCAGTGAAGCCCTGAGTGCTGCTTTCAGTGGAGGAGATGGACACAACACCAACACTTCAGTTTATTACCTCCGCCAAGGAGGTAATGCTTTTACTACTGAACCACTAATCCTATCATTGTGAATCCAATTGCTACTCATATGTTTTCGTGGTCAAGGAATCTGAAAACGTACACACAAACACTGTATGGGGGGGAACTGTGGTGCTTGGTGGAGGTCTGCGCTCTCCGAGTGCTTTTCTAGTTTAGACTGAATTGGGACTTCAGATAAAGACATCTCAATTGTTTTCCATTTTGCATAATAAGATGGGTCACACAAACAAACCAGTGGTCTCAGTTGGGCTGATATATAGTAGTCTCGTAAAGAGGGCAGAGCCTGCCCCCCCGCCTCTCCTTCGGCAACTGTAAGGTAGAATACTTAACTCTTGGTCTCTTTTTAAGCCAAATGAACCTTGAAATGTATTTATTCCATTTCCTAAATTGTTTGTCAGGAATTGATACTGGAAGAGATGAAAAGAGATATAGCAATTTAGGGAGGATGTTCATCTTGATTGCCTGTATTCTGCTGCCAAAGTCAAGGGGGAGCAGACTCCAGCTATCAAAATTACTAATTATTTCTTTATTTAGTCGGTTGTAATTCATATCATACAATTGTGACAAATCTTTGGGTAGGTACACTCCTAAGTATTTTATATGGTCAGAATACCAATTAAAATTATATTTAGATATTAATTCTTGTCCAGGGTGAAAATTGAAAGTCATAACCTGAGTTTTATGGATATTAAGAGCGTACCCAGAGAATGAACCGTACATTTCTAAGATTTTCATCAACACTGGTAAACCAGAGACCGGATCTGAGATTGTGATCAATACATCGTCCACATACAGGCTCAATTTATATTCCTCCTCACCAATCCGAACACCCTTTAGTGCGGTCTCTTGGCGTATTGCTTGTACTAAAGGCTCTTTTTTTTTTTTTTTTTTTTTTTTTTGTTACTTATTTGTACCCGTAGGTAGATTTGGTTTGCAGTCTGGTGACAAGCCACCGGCTGCTGGTTGCTGCGTGCGCGAGCGCCCTAAACCTACATGTTTTTGGTATGCGGGAGGAAACCGGAGAAATCCCGGAGTAAACCCGCGCAACACAGGGAGAACATGCAAACTCCACACAGCTCACTGTTGGTCGGGGGCTGGGATCGAACCCACGATCTCATGAGCCCCGCGATCCCCCGGCCGAGGGTAAAACTGTGCTGCCACAGTGCTAAACCACTGCGCCACCGTGCAGCTCTATAAATAAATTAAATAAATTGGGGCTACCGGGGCAACCCTTTCTACATCCGCGTTGTAGTTGTATAGAATTAGAAAGACTCCAGTTGCACCGGATACAGCTCTCTTATCACTGGATGCCGAAAAAGCCTTTGATAGAGTTGAATGGCCCTTTCTTTTTGAAGTCTTACAAAGGTTTGGACTTGGAAATAATTTTATAAAATGAGTTCAGATAATATATAATAATGCTACTGCAGAAATTCTAACAAATAACAATATTTCAAAATCAATAAAAATCAATAGAGGATGTCGACAAGGCTGTCCACTTTCACCTTTACTGTTTACTATGGCAATTGAATCTTTAGCGATGGCGATACGTCTACAGTCACAAATATATGGAATTAAAGTTGGACCAACAGAACATAAAATCTCCCTGTATGCCGATGACATAATTTTGTTTATGTCGAATCTTAAAAAATCAATTCCGACCTTGTTGAATTTAATAAAGAATTTCGGGGAAATATCAGGATATAAAATAAATAAAACTAAATCTTCAATATTAATGCTAAATGAGACCCAGAGAAATTACCCAGCCCCTGAGGTAAATCAATTCAATGTTGTAAATCAGTTCAAATATTTAGGAATCCAAATTGTGCCTAAGCTAGAATCAGTCGCCAGTGTCAATTATGAAGCCTTAATGACAGATATTGATGAGTTACTTCAGAGATGGATGTCACTACCAATGTCGATGATCGGGAGAATTAATATACTTAAAAGTAATATCTTACCTAAAATACTTTATTTATTTCAATACATTCCCTTACCACCACCTTTAGATTTATTCTCAAGAATTAAAAAAAAGTTAGTGGAATTTATATGGAACAACAGGAGGGCTAGATTACGTCTGTCTTTATTATATTTACCATTCGATCGTGGAGGTCTGAAATGTCCAAATTTTATGTTGTATTATTGGTCGGCACAACTGAGGTCTATGACATTATTTTTCATCAAATGATCTCCCTCACTGGACTGAAATGGAATCATACAATTTACCTTTACCTCTTCCCATATTCATATACTCAGATTCGGCAAAAAAATTACAAAAACAAGTTAAAAATCCATTTGTAAAGCATATGATCAAAATATGGTGTGAAGCTAAAAACTATTTAAAAGAACCACAGTTATTGTCACAATTTAGTCCAATATGGGGTAATCAATATTTTAAACCAGGGAGAGCGGACGCTGTATTTAAAGTATGGAATTTAAAAGGGATACAAAAGATTCAGGATTTATATTTGCCATGTGCAGAAAACATAATGTCTTTTGAAGAGTTGAGGATCAAATTTAATCTCAATAGAACACATTTTTTAAAATATCTTCAACTTAGAAACTTTATTCGATCAAATCAAAATAAAGCTCTCACTCGACCTATCTATTCATCCTTGGAAAAAATGTTGATGAAAGATAGTAAAAGAAAGGGTATTATTTCAGAGTTTTATAACTCATTGACACTATTTTCAAGTGAAAATTCACTGAAAAGATTAAACTACTGGAAAGAAGATCTGCAAATTGAAATTTCAGAGGAACAATGGGAATTGGCTTGTACAGAAGCTCAAACCAAATCAATAAATGTACGCCTTAAATTGATACATTTCAAATGGTTAATGCGGATGTATGTTACACCGGAGGAGTTAAATAGATATAACAAAAATATACCAGATACGTGCACAAAATGTATGGAAAGTAAAGGAACTCTATTTCATTGTGTATGGGAATGTAGATTAATAAGAATGTTTTGGGAAGAGGTGAGGGTAACAATTGAAAAAATAATCTCAAAACAAATCATATTGAATCCTAAACTGTTTTTGTTGGGTCTGTACCCAGAAAAGCATAATTTTAATAAAAGTGAAAGAACATTCATAGACCTCAGTTTGCTTAATGCCAAAAAATGTATTGCACTATTATGGAAAAAGACTTATAGACCAGATGTGACTCAGTGGTTAAGACAGATGTTAACAAACCTTCCATTAGAAAGAATAACATATATACTGAAATCAAAGGAAATTGCGTTTGAGAATATATGGAGACCTTTTATTGATTATGTAAAAAATTTAAACATAACTCTTGAAGAAGAAGGTGAACGATATGTGCGGACCTTGTAAATTCCAAACTGGTGAACATAATATGTATACTTATGTGTTGGATTGTCTAGACTAAACAGAGGAGCATTGTTGAAGATTTGATTTTGTTGGTGGTTGTTGGTATTTTTTAGTGCATTTTTTTTTGTAGTACTTTAGTGTTAGTGTTTGATTGTTTGTATCATGTTTGTTTAAAAAAAAAAAAAGGTTCAATAAAGATATTGTGGAAAAAAAAAAGAAAGACTCCAGTTTATTTTTATTCTAGCAGTAGGGGAAGAGTAAAGAGCTTGAATGCATTTTATAAAGTCAGTACAGAATCCAAATCTCTTCATTACTTAATAGAGAAAGTCCCACTGAACTGAGTCGAATGCTTTTTCAGCGTCAAGACTGAGAATAACTGAATTTATCTTTCTTTTATTAATCTGTTCGATTATATGTAGAGCTCTCCTTATGTTATCCGAAGTTTGTCTGTTTTTAAGGAAGCCTGTTTGGTCTTCATCAATCAGTAAGGGCATCACAGTGTCCATTTGTTTGATCAAAATAGTTGTGTATAATTTATAATCCGTGTTCAATACACTTATTGGTCTATATGATTTGCAGTCTATTTTATCCTTTCCCTCTTTTGGTATAACAGATATAAAGGCTTCCTTCCAGGACGGAGGTATAGGGCCTCCTTTCAGAATATAATTGAAACTGGTTTCTAGTAGAGGTATCAGACTTTCTTTCATTTTCTTGTACCATTCAGGGGGGAACCCATCAGTACCAGGAGACTTGTTAGGTTTAAGGTTAGAGATGGCCTTGTCAATTTCCTCATGTGTTATTGGTGACATAAGCTTATTATTTGCATCTGTGCCGAGTGAGGGAAGATCCAAAGAGTCCAAGAAATCAACTACTGCATTTTTATTAATCGGCACAGATTGGCTATATAGGCTTTTGTAATATGTTTCAAATGATTTTTGAATACCATCCAAATCAGTTAAAATGTTGCGACTTATAGGGTCTTTTATTTTGTAGATTGAATTTTCTGCTTGTTGTTTCCTAAGTCGCCATGCCAACAGTTTAGATGCCTTAGATCCTGCCTCATAATATCTCTGTTTCATAAACCGTAAATTTTTCTCTACTTCCTCACCTAGTATCCTATGTCTTGTTTAACTTGTCTTATTTGTTGTGTTACAGTGGGACTTTTTTTGTCAGTTGTGTTTTCTCTAGACCTTTCAGTCTCTCTTGTAGTCGTAACAATTCTTGAGTCTTTTGCTTTTTAAGCATAGCCGACCTTGCTATTATTTTCCCCCTCAGAACCACTTTAGCTGCATCCCACACGATGCTGGGGTTTGTCTCGCCATTGTTGTTGTCCTGTAGGTACAAATTTAGATCGGTTGTCATGGACTGTAGGAGAGATCATTTAGCATCCCTGTATTTAATCTCCATAGTGTTTTTCTCTGTCTGACGTCAAGGTGTAAACTTAGGTAAATTCCAGAATGGTCAGAGATAGCAGAGAGATGCTGCCCAGAGATTGGGCAGCACGGTGGTGCAGTGGTTAGCACTGTTGCCTTACAGCTAGAAGGTTCCTGGTTCGAATCCCCAGGCTGGCAGGGGTTGGAACCTTTCTGTGTGGAGTTTGCATGTTCTCCCTGTGCTGCGTGGGTTTACTCCGGGGGCTCCGGTTTCCTCCCACAATCCAAAGACATGCATGTTAGGTTAACTGGCTGTTCTAAATTGTCCCTAAATATCTGTTTCCTATAGGCCCTTAGAATAGAGGGTTAGTACTAGTGAAAGCGCTTTGAGTGGTCTTTGTGACTAGAAAAGCGCTATATAAGTGTAGGTTAGTTAGTTAGTTAGTTAGAGATATCTCTTTGACCAATTCTACATTCTTTTATCCTGTTTAAGTCTTTATTATACATGAAACAATAATCTATCCTTGAATGGAAAGAATGGGGTGCAGAGTAAAATGTAAATCCAGGGGCAGATCTGTGTACAGAGCGCCATACGTCAATAAGTCCTAAATCTGAAAGCATTTTTTTTACAGACGTTTCCTTCTAATATTTGTTGTATCCAATTGGGGGTTTAACAATAAATTAAGGTCTCCAGCAAAAATTAAAGGTCCATAAGATTCTTTAGTAGTCAAATCAAAAACTTTTTTATAGAAGCCAATATTACTCCCGGGGGGAGCATATACATTAAATAATGTAACCTCTTTATGGTCAATTTTACCTTTCACTAAAATATATCTGCCTTCATTGTCGCTTGATTCAGATATAAATTCAAAATTAATTCTATTAGAAATCAAAATAGCTACTCCTCGTTTTTTACCACTTCTATGAGAGGAATAATATGTATTTTTGAAACCCATTCTTTTTAATTTATTATGTTCTGTGTTGGATAGATGAGTTTCTTGCCAATATGCAATATCTACTTTCTCTTTTTTCATCTTTACCACCAGTTTACTTCTTTTTACAGGGTTATTCACACCATTAACATTTAGTGACAGTATATTATAATATTTAAAAGACATAGCTTAGCATGTAAGAACAAAATATCATCCCAGACCTCAGAACAACAACTGTAAAACGTGAACATGCTGAACAGTAAAACAACATAACATTAAACTGGGCTTCCAATAAGAAGGATACAATGTGGGCCTTGAAAAAAGAGGGGACTGGCCACAAGGTGGGGCCCCTCTCCACGGTGAGCATCGTGGGGAAAAAAACAACAACAAAAAAAAAACAATAATAATAAAGGAAGGTCAGTAGTTAAGTAGAAATAAAGTAGTCTGGTGACCCTCAGCTTGAGTCTGCAGGCTCCAGCCCTTTCATCAATAATGAGATCGGATAAGGCTACAAAGTCATGGTCATGAATAATCCAAAACAACTATTCTCACCATAGTAAGGCCGTGTGTTCTTGCGGAGTACTCATTAGTCCACCGTTGTTTCTTCTGATGTCCGCCGAAACTCACTCAGCTTTAGGCCGTGAGCAGCTGCCACTTTTCGTTCAGTTTCGTGGCACCCAACGGGGAACTAAAATTTTAGTGTTTCTAAATTAAGATTACATTATTGTAAGACAAAATATCGATGTTCCCACTTCCAAAGGTGTGGATAGCTGTATGAAAAATGCGATTGAAATCAGTCGGTAATAATTGTCTGGCTACCTTAAACATGGCCCAGTCCGGGACGTTTTAACCAATCAGCGTCGTCCCTTTGGTCATGTGACAGCAAAATGGCAGCGCCCACAGGGGTAGCGTGCGCTGAAAGCCTTTCCTGTGTTATTCACATTTCCGATAAGTTTTCGGGCAGTATCACTCGTTTTACTGAAGCATCGTGGGCAAAAGTACGTGAGTGTGCCCAAAAATGGCTTGTACCTGACGGACCCCAACAGAAAGTAGCAGAACAACATCGCGACTTGTTCGAGAAAGGTGAGTGGCAGCCATTGTTTATGGTTGTACTGCGTGTGCCCTGGAGTCGTTTGGCTCCGATCATTTGTAACTCTAAATATGAACTAAAATGGAAGCCTAGATGTCTAAAACCTTTGTCAACCGCTCACAGGGTGACCTAGTCCTGGTCTAAGACTCCGAGTAGGCCGATCTGGGGGTGTGGAGGCTAATAACCAAGGGACTCTGGGTGCCAGGTAACATAGTCCTAGTATAGATCTAGATGATGCAGATCAACTCACTCTGATGATGCATCTATCCCCAGAACCCACCCTGGGCCTGAATTATAGTCAAAATATACCACTACCACAAAGTAGCTCAAATGGGAAAAGGGTAGCAATCCCAATGAGCTTAACTCTGAGTCTGAGGGTTGGATGTACTTCTCAGCCCAAGCCCAAGGGGTGCAGTGTACTAGTAGGTGAGGGAGGAACAAGTTTGGGCATACATTTATATAGTTTGCACATAGTCACACCCATACTATCAAGCCTTAGGCGGATGGAAAATGGCCTGTTAAGGAAAGCCCATATGTTTGTGATGTGTCACCCAAGAAAGGTTAAAAGGAACTCCGATTATATTGGCATGTTAGCTCTATATGCTTTATTTTTATGTTAGTAACATAACTATAATATAATTTTTTTGAAAATAATCCCCAGTTTTATATATTTTTAAAAAACTTTATTATGATGTAAATCGCCATTTTTGTTTGTGTCGCAGTGCATTCTGGGTAGTGACATAGAATGGTTGCAGCCGTTTTTTCTGTCTTATACAAGCCAAGAAGCGAAGCTACTAACTACTGCCATTTGTCAGTGAAAATGACACATTGCGTGGCTTTTGGATGTAATTTCCAATCAAAGGGAAATAAAGAGAGCGGGGTAAGCCTCCATAGCTTTCCTAAAGAGGGAAAGTTGAGGAAAAAGTGGGGCGGCAGTGGCTCAGCAGGAAGAGCAGGTCGTCTAATAACCCCATGGTTGGCGGTTCGCATCACGCTCTCCACAGATATCCTGCCGTTGTGTCCCTGGGCAAGACACTTCACCCGCATTGCCTCCAGTGCCCATAACACTGGGTATGAATGTGTAAAAATGTTTAAATGCTCGGTGGTGGCCGGAGAGGCCGTTGGCGCGGATTGGCAGCCACATTTCCGTCACTCTGAGTGTCTGTGATCACGCGCTATAGCGCATGCCTGATAAAGCTGACATATGTATTAATCACGCTGTGATAAAGCACAATATCGCTCAAAGCGCGCGCATGAGACATGTCTGTGATCGCACGCTATAGCGCATGCCTGATAAAGCTGACATATGTATTAATCACGCTATGATAAAGCACAATATCGCTCAAAGCGCGCACATGAGACACTCAAAGTGGAGAGACACTCGCGGAGCGGAGAGACACGCGCGCACGCTATATCGCTCATTTGAGCGAAATAGAGCTTTATCATAGTGTGATAAATATATATATATATCAGCTTTATCAAGCGTGCGCTGGATAAAAATTCGAACCGTGACAAAATTCGAATTGTGATTCGCTTGAGCGTGCGCAAAGCGTTCTCTGATCCTGCTTTTTGATCACACGCATTGCCTGTTTGGTGACTAGAGACACAAGGCTTGCTGCAGCATGCTCCCACAGCGCTGGAGTGAGCTTCGTGCTGGAGGATGAAATAAACACCCTTTTAAACTTCAGTTCGCCGTGTCCTGCCTGCACTTATTCTGTGCTTCCACACTGGGTTCCCTTATTTCATCTGCCACACTGGTGCGCAAAGCGCACGCTCGTGCGCTTTGAGCGATATTGTGCTTTATCATAGCGTGATTAATACATATGTCAGCTTTATCAGGCATGTGCTATAGCATGAAATCACAGACATGTCTCATGCGCGTGCTTTGAGCGATATTGTGCTTTATCATAGCGTGATTAATACATATGTCAGCTTTATCAGGCATGCGCTATAGCGTGCAATCACAGACATGTCTCATGCACGCGCTTTGAGCGATATACACGACCGCTACCCAATTCCTCACATTCAGGATTTTTTTCCGTTCACCTTGCAGGGGCGTGCGTTTTTTCTAAAATAGACCTGGTCCGCGGTTACCACCAAGTCCCAGTGCGCGCTGAGGACATACCCAAAACAGCGGTAATAACTCCGTTCGGTTTATTCGAGTTTTTGCGCATGCCATTTGGGCTTAAAGGGGCTGCACAGACGTTCCAACGCATGATGGATGCAGTGCTGCGCGATCTCCCTTTCATGTTCGTCTACCTGGACGATATCTTAGTAGCCAGCGCGTCCGAAGCCGAACACGAAACCCACCTCACGACGGTTTTCCGGAGGTTGGAAGAGCACAGGTTAATAATCAACCCAGCGAAATGTCAGTTTGGGGTGACGGGGATTGATTTTTTGGGGCACCGCGTCTCTCCCGTAGGAGCGGTCCCGCTGCCTGACAAAGTGCGCGCAGTAGCAGATTTTCCCCGGCCGCAAACGGTCAGGACACTACAAGAATTTTTGGGAATGGTGAACTTTTATAACCGTTTCCTTCCCTGCGCAGCGCAGCTCATGCAACCACTGTACGCCGCGATATTGTGCTTTATCATAGCGTGATTAATGCATATGTCAGCTTTATCAGGCATGCGCTATAGCGCGTAATCACAGACACTCAGAGTGACGGAAATGTGGCTGTCAATCCACGCCAACGGCCTCTCCAGCCACCACCGAGCATTTAAACATTTTTACACATTCATACCCAGTGTTATGGGCACTGGAGGCAATGCGGGTGAAGTGTCTTGCCCAGGGACACAACGGCAGGATATCTGGGGAGAGCGTGATGCGAACCGCCAACCATGGGGTTATTAGACGACCTGCTCTACCTGCTGAGCCGCTGCCGCCCCACTTTTTCCTCCACTTTCCCTCTTTAGGAAAGCTATGGAGGCTTACCCCGCTCTCTTTATTTCCCTTTGATTGGAAATTACATTCAAAAGCCGCGCAATGTGGCATTTTCACTGACAAATGGCAGTAGTTAGTAGCTTCGCTTCTTGGCTTGTATAAGACAGAAAAAACGGCTGCAACCATTCTACGTCACTACCCAGAATGCATTGCGACGTAAACAAAAATGGCGATTTACATCGTAATAAAGTTTTTTAAAAATATATAAAACTGGGAATTATTTTCAAAAAAATTATATTATAGTTATGTTACTAACATAAAAATAAAGCATATAGAGCTAACATGCCAGTATAGTCAGAGTTCCTTTTAAACTCATGGCAGCAGCAGTGGCCTGTATACTTTATGCTCTCAATAAATATGGGCACACGGTCTGTGCTTGCCATTTTGCAAGTTTACATTGAGCAGTGACTAGGTTGCACAAGGTCTCTATTATAAGCTCACTGTTAATGTGAAAATTATCTGCAATCTATATATGTTTTATATCTATATGGGTACAAGGTAGGCCTAATGTTATAATACCCTATGGTCCATATAATATGTTTTCAGATCTAAACAACCTTGATCCAACATTTGGCTACCATCGTGTGTGCTATAGCCGTTTTACGGACAAAACAAGAGTGGAACGTGCTGAAGCTCGTAAAAAACGACTGGCCGAAGCCACATTCCTGAGCCTCAGGAGCAAAGCGGACCAGAACTTAGTCCCCCAACACCATCTCCTAAAAAGCGACTGCGATCTCACCATGCTGCAGCAACCATCAGCCAAGCATCTGCAAGGTCAAGGATGCAAGAAATCGATTCCTGGGCATAACATTATCAGAAAATGATGTCTCAAACGTGATTCTAGTTGTACTGATAAAAAAAGTTAGGCCATTCATGGCAGCCATCTTGGATTTATAAAAATTAGTGGAGCCCTCAATCACATATCTGACCTCAGAAATCGATTCCTCGGGTCAACATTATCTGAAAAAGACGTCCCAAACGTGATTGTAGGTAGAGTGGTTCAAAATATAGTCCATCCACACCCATGGTGGCCATCTTGGATTTATGCAAATTAGCGGGGTTCTTTGACCCTCAGTCACACTAATGACCTCGGAAATCGATTCCTCGGGTTAACATTAGCCAAAAAGGACGTCTCCAACGTGATTCTAGGTAGAATGGCTAAAAAGTTAGTCCATCCATGGCAGCCATCTTGGATTTATGCAAATTAGCGTGGTTCTTTGACCCTCAATCATACAGTCGACCTCAGAAATCGATTCCTCGGCTCAACATTATCCGAAAAAGAGGCCTCAAACGTGTTTCTAGGTAGACTGGTTGAAATGTTAGGCCATTCATTCCCTTGGTTAGTCGTGGCAGCCATCTTGGATTTATGCAAATTTGACATAGCTATCCACACCTTTGACAGAGGGAACATCGATTTTCGTATTCAGCAGGTTTTTTTTACATAGAAATCATCAAAGATCCCGTAGTTCCCAGTTGGGTGCCACGAAAATCATTTTCTAGCCACATTTTGAGGGAGCTGCTCACGGCCTACTTCTCCCGGATGTGTTTATGGAAATCCCCACGGCGCGTCCTCTGCGTCTCCCATGGCAAAAGCTGCTTCAGCATCTCCTCCGTCATCGTCTGAGCAGCTCTGTTTCTGGCAGCGGTGATCTGGACCGTGGCGATGCCTCGTCTTTGTAAATCTTCCGCGGCTTCTGTGGCACTATTGTAGAGAACACTTCCTGATGCGTAAAAAATGCGCATCTTGTTGAGTGGAGTTTGAAAGCGAATCCCTTTCTCCTTCAGAGCTCTTTTAACGGGGATATATTCTTTTCTTCTTTTCTGTACTTCCACCACGTAGTCATGGTCAAAATACACTTGCTTGTTGTGAATGCGTATTACCTTTTTCCATGCAGCGCCGAGTATTTCTTCCTTAACTGTGAACCGGAGGAAGCGGACTATTATTGAACGTGGCGGGGCACTCGCTGGCAGCTTTGGGCCCAAGGCACGATGGACGTGCTCAATGCCGAGGTCGTAGTCTCGGCCTAAAACATCACCAAACTGTTTTTTAATGAGACTTTCGGCAAAGAAAGTTACAGATGTGCCTTGCTCTGAGTCCTCGGGTACCCCGTATATGCGAATATTATTCCGCCTGGCCCGGCCCTCCATTTCGGATACCTTATCCTCAAGTGTCCGCTGATTTTGTAACAGTTGAACAAGCGTGTTTTTAACGCCAATGTTCCAATTCTCCAGTTCTGCCATATTTTCCTCAGTCTGTTTTATACGTTCTCCCACGTCATGCACTTGTTTAGCGGTTTCCTGAAGCTGTTGCTGTACTTCCGCTGTGAATTCATCCATTTGTTTCTTCATATCCTCACGAATTACTGAACGAAAATCTTATAGATCTGTTCTTAATTCAGCTCGGAGAGTTGCCATTCCAGCTGCCACGGCCTCGCTCACGGTAACTTGAATCAGGTCCAAACCAGCCATGCTGTCGCCATGTTGGTCCGATGCTAGGTCCGTTTCATTAGCCGAGATTTCTTTTGTTGCTTCATTATCGGGATTGTTTCGTAGCCCGTATCCGCCTTTCTTGAATTTGTCCCCGCTCATTATGGCAGCAAAATATTGCCGTTTTTCCCAGATTTGGATCTCGAGTCTAGGGGAAAAATAGAGCTAGAGCCAGAGCTCAATTTTTATGCGTCCATGCTGTTACGCGTCACCGGAAGCCTCCATTTTTATTCCACATTGAAGGATTTTTAATGAATTAATTGGTAAATTCCTCGGTAAAATAAGTATTTGGTCAATAACAAAAGTTCATCTCAGTACTTTGTTATATACCCTTTGTTGGCAATGACAGAGGTCAAACGTTTTCTGTAAGTTTTCACAAGGGTTTCTCACACTGTTGCTGGTATTTTGGCCCATTCCTCCATGCAGATCTCCTCTAGAGCAGTGATGTTTCGGGGCTGTCGCTGGGCAACACGGACTTTCAACTCCCTCCAAAGATTTTCTATGGGGTTGAGATCTGGAGACTGGCTAGGCCACTCCAGGACCTTGAAATGCTTCTTACGAAGCCACTCCTTCGTTGCCTGGGCGGTGTGTTTGGGATCATTGTCATGCTGAAAGACCCAGCCACGTTTCATCTTCAGTGCCCTTGCTGGTGGAAGGAGGTTTTCACTCAAAATCTCACGATACATGGCCCCATTCATTCTTTCCTTTACACGGATCAGTCGTCCTGGTCCCTTTGCAGAAAAACAGCCCCAAAGTATGATGTTTCCACTCCCATGCTTCACAGTAGGTATGGTGTTCTTTCTCCTCCAAACACGACAAGTTGAGTTTTTACCAAAAAGTTCTATTTTGGTTTCATCTGACCATATGACATTCTCCCAATCCTCTTCTGGATCATCCAAATGCTCTCTAGCAAACTTCAGACGGGCCTGGACATGTACTGCCTTAACCCCTTGCACTCCGGGCAATTTTCCTAAAAATGCCAAAAAATAACGTGCCCAAAGTAAATCGAAAGCTGTTATTCAACCCTTTGCAACATCTTCATGGGGTTGGTCTCATTTAAAAGAAAACACTTTGAATTTTTTGGCAAAAAAAACATAATCTCTCTACGTGCTCCGGCCACTGAGTTACAGTCATCTAAACATACTGAACTTGAAGAAAATAAATTTGGACACAGTGTTTTTTTGGATACAAATGCTTGCAAATAACACACAGCTGTCCGATCCGGCTGGAAAATGCAACAGAAATGTAGAACCAAGTGTTATCAAGCTGAGATCCAAATTTGGTAACAATACCACAAAAAAATGAATATTTTACACGGCTTTGTTCTCAGGTAGTTCCCAGGCGTTTTGGAACTGTGCCAAATTGTGCCAAATGGCACAGTTTGGAAAAACATCTGTAACTTTTGAATAATTCAATGTAGAATCTTCATTTTGGGCTCTAATGAAAGGTCACACTCAGGGCTGTGTCTGTGTGTGTGTGTGGGGGGGTTATCCCCCCCCCCCCGCTAAAAAAGACGGAGTTCGGCAGTTGCTACATGATGGATTAGACTCCTTGCCCCCCCCCCCGCTCCTCTTCTGCAGCGAGGGGGGGGGCGTTCACGGTCCGAACACGGCAAATGAACCGTTTATCGCGGCGCACGCACTTCGTACTTCGTGCGCAGTACAGTTGTAATTTACCGATCGGTCAAAAGTCATTTTTGGATTACAGTTTTCAGGGAGAAATAATAATTTAGCTTATAACACCTTACCTCTTCACAGCAGCAAAGTCGTGGCGAACTTCTCTTCCCCATTGTCAGATGAACGCGACGCTGCTCGGCTCGTGGATCCCGATCAAAACATAATTCCAATATTGCGGTTTTGGTGAATGATTTACGACCTTTGTCGTCGGCCTCCGTCGGTCTATGATGACGGAAGAGAATCCTAAACGTCTATTCTGCTGGAATGAGTGCAGGTCCCACTTGTGGGTGGTCTCCATGCTGCGGGGTCTGTAGCAGATTCGTCCAGCGTCCTTTGTTTTCATCTGCTGCAGCAGTAAATCTCTCTTCACCCAGCCTGAATTTCTGTGCTTCAATTGGCTCCTGCATTCACAGTAGGCGGGTCCTCCTTCCTAGGTTTTCATTCATTGGCTCTTCAAGGTTTCAAGAAACCCAATTCAAGGCTCTTATTAGTCGAATGAGAAGTCAATCAGATGAACTAATCTGTTCGCGGCTGTCTCTGCAGTTTTTTTTTTAGTGGCGCTTGGACGCCACTACATCACCATCACCACCTACATCACCACAATCTGGTCTATGCGTCCGAGTGCGCACGAGGGCGCAGGAGTGCGCCCTCGTGCGTCCTAGGACGCAGAGACTTGCCCGCCCGCGGAACAACGGAGCGCAAGTGGTTAAGCAGGGGGACACGTCTGGCACTGCAGGATTTGAGTCCCTGGCGGCGTAGTGTGTTTCTGATGTAGCCTTTGTTACTTTGGTCCCAGCTCTCTGCAGGTCATTCACTAGGTCCCCCCATGTGGTTCTGGGATTTTTGCTTACCGTTCTCGTGATAATTTTGACCCCACGGGGTGAGATCTTGCGTGGAGCCCCAGATTGAGGGAGATTATCAGTGGTCTTGTATGTCTTCCATTTTCTAGTAATTGCTCCCACAGTTGATTTCTTCACACCAAGCTGCTTACCTATTGCAGATTCAGTCTTCCCAGCCTGGTGCAGGTCTACAATTTTGTTTCTGGTGTCCTTTGACAGCACTTTGGTCTTGGCCATAGTGGAGTTTGGAGTCTGACTGTTTGAGGTTGTGGACAGGTGTCTTTTATACTGATAACGAGTTCAAACAGGTGCCATTAATACAGGTAACGAGTGGAGGACAGAGGAGCCTCTTAAAGAAGAAGTTACAGGTCTGTGAGAGCCAGAAATCTTGCTTGTTTGTAGGTGACCAAATACTTATTTTACTGAGGAATTTACCAATTAATTCATTAAAAATCCTTCAATGTGATTTTCTGGATTTTTTTTTCCTCATTTTGTCTCTCATAGTTGAGGTATACCTATGATGAAAATTGGAGACCTCTGTCATCTTTTAAGTGGGAGAACTGGCACAATTGGTGGCTGACTAAATACTTTTTTGCCCCACTGTATATATATGTGATTTTTTGTCATTTTACAAAACAGAAAAAAGTGGTCAGATCAGCTGACAGTGCTGTCCACACAAGGTGATGTGCCCCTCTGTGTTGTTGTGGACAGGAACTGCTTTTTTGAGTGGCACAAATAATTTGTGTCATCTTTTTGTGACACATGATTTTTGAACTATGAATTCACACATGAGGTTGTGCTGAAACAAATAACACCAAAAAAGGCAAGGTAAACAGTTTTTAATATGAAATATTAAGGTAAAATCAAAAGTAGTCAAAACGCCCAATTACACCCTGGATCCCCATGGGTTAACTTATACAAGACTTACATATAACTTATTCGACGTACGCCAGCGTATTCTCCAAATTTTTCATACATCTGGGATACACTTCCTAAATCGTCTGGGTGTGACAGGGCCTTTATAAAGCACTTGGAACTGTAGTACTGGGAAAAAGTATTTGCCCCTTTCTGGTTTCTTATATTTTTGCATATTTGTCACACTTAAATGTTTCAGATCATCAAACAAATTTTAATGTTAGACAAAGATAACCTGACTAGATATAAAATGCAGTTTTTAAATGACGATTTAAATTACTAAGGGGAAAAAAGCTATCCAAACTTACCTGTCCCTGTGTGAAAAAGTAATTGCCCCCTAAATCTAATAACTGGTTGTATCACCCTTGGTGGCAACAACTGGAATCAAGCATTCGCAAAAACTGGCTATGAGTCTTTTACATCACTGTTGAGGAATTTTGGCCCACTCTTCTTTGCAGAATTGTTTTAATTCAGGGACATTGATGAGCTTGAGGACATGAACTGATGGCTGGACATTCTCCTTCGGGATTTTCTGGTAGAGACCAGAATTCATGGTTTCATCAATTATGGAAAGTCATCCATGTCCTGAAGCAGCAAAGCAGCCTCAGTTGTTGTTTGAGATCTTTTAGCCCACTTCACTTTGTCAGACAGGTTCTATTTAAGTGATTTCTTGATTCAGCAGGTCTGGGAGTGATCAGACCTGGGTGTGGTTGGCAAAATTGAACTCATCTTTCCAAAATCAGAATCAGAATCAGAATCAGATTTATTGCCATTGTTCATGTAGTACACAAACTAGGAATTTGTCTCGGTGCAATGCTGCAACATTAAACATGATAAAAATAAAAGATAGAAATAAAAAACTACATGCAATAAAATGTAGAATATGAATGAGTAATACTAGACAAAGCAGTTTTTAAATATATTAGCGAGCAGCAGATACTGTGGAGTACCCCATAGTGCAGTCGGTAATGCAAAAAGAAAACAGTGATGATTGACATGAGTCTGGTTGAGCTGCTGTACATAGTGCACGAGAGTCTAATAAGTCACTTAGTGTTCAGCAGTCTGATGGCAGAGGGGAAGAAGCTGTTCATGTGACGGGAGGTTTTAGTCTGAATGGACCGAAGTCTTCTACCTGAGGGGAGGGGGGCAAACAGTACGTGACCAGGGTGTGAAGGATCAACTATGATCCGGCCTGCACGCCTCCGGGTCCTGGAGATGTACAGATCCTGGAGGGATGGGAGCTTGCAGCCGATCACCTTCTCAGCAGCGCGCACAACGCGCTGCAGCCTTAGTCTGTCCCTGGCAGTGGCTCCTGCATACCACACGGTTATGGAGGTGGTGAGGATGGACTCGATGATGGCCGTGTAGAACTGCACCAACATCTTGGTGGGTAGCTTGAGCTTCCTCAGCTGCCGCAGGAAGAACATCCTCTGCTGGGCCTTTTTGATGAGGGAGCTGATGGTCGGCTCCCACTTGAGGTCCCGGGTGATGGTGGTGCCCAGGAAGCGGAAGGAATCTGCAGTGGTGATGGGAGAGCCTGTGAGGGTGAGGGGGGGCAGAGGGGTTGTGACTTTCCTGAAGTCCACGATCATCTCCACTGTCTTCAGAGCGTTCAGCTGCAGGTTGTTGTGGCTGCACCAGGACACCAGCTGGGCTACCTCTTTCCTGTAGACGGACTCGTCGCCGTTGGAGATGAGCCCGATGAGGGTGGTGTCGTCCGCAAACTTGATCAGCTTGACAGACTGGTGGCTGGAGGTGCAGGAGTTGGTATAAAGGGAGAAGAGTAGGGGGGAAAGTACACAGCCCTGGGGTGATCCGGTGCTGATGCTAACAGAGTCAGAGACAGTCTTTCCCAGCCGCACTTGCTGCCTCCGGTCCGTCAGGAAGTCGGTGATCCACCTGCAGAGGGAGTCAGGCACGTTGAGCAGGGACAGCTTGTCCCGGAGCAGAGCGGGGCGGATGGTGTTGAATGCAGAGCTGAAGTCCACAAACAGGATCCTGGCGTAGGTTCCCGGGGAGTCCAGGTGCTGCAGGATGGAGTGGAGGGCCAGGTTGACTGCGTCGTCCACAGATCTGTTGGCTCGGTAGGCAAACTGCAGCGGGTCCAGGAGGGGAGTGGTGATGGACTTGAGGTGGGGCAGGACCAGGCGCTCAAAGGACTTCATGACTACAGAGGTGAGCGCTACAGGTCTGTAGTCGTTAAGTCCAGTGATCCGTGACTTCTTGGGGACAGGGATGATGGTGGAGGTTTTGAGGCAGGTCGGCACGTGGCATAACTTCAGGGAGGTGTTAAAAATGTCTGTGAAGACAGGAGTCAGCTCATCCGCACAGTGTCTCAGGGTGGAGGGAGACACGCCGTCCGGACCGGGGGCCTTGTGCGGGTTCAGTCTGGAGAACTGTCTGTGCACGTCCTGCTCACTGATGACAAGGGCAGGGGGGGAGGAGGGGGGGCCGCCTTTGATGAAGTGGGGACCATGGAGGCAGTGGCACTGGGGGGAGGGGGGGAGGTTAATGTGTGGTTAATTACAGTTAATTCATGATGTAACAAGGAGGGAAATTACTTTTTCACATAGGGCCATGTAGGTTTGAGTAGCTTTTGTCCTTAATGAATGAAATCATTATTTAAAAACTGCATTTTGTATTTATTTGGGTTATCTTTGTCTAATATTAAAATTTGTTTGATGATGTAAAACATTTAAGTGGCAAGGGGCATATACTTTTTCATGGCACTATATTAGTCACATTCACCACCTTTTTTATGGGCTTGAGAGAAAAGGACACTTGTAAGAATTTAGAATCATAAATTAACCTGAGCCTGTCTTTAGACCGTGGGAGGAAACCTGAGCATTGGATCAATCTCCCGCTGACGCATAGAAAGCTTCCATGTGTCACATATTAAATGCTCAGTTAGCAAAGGACCTTCTAGCTGTGTGGAATATTTTTCTGTTAACAGATAAATCACTTAATTAGACTCTCATGATCAAACTGAATTGTCATTTATTACCTCCACCAGGCCGCAGGCCAGGAGGTTATGTTTTTGCCGGGGTTTGTCTGTCTGTTTGTCTGTCTGTCTGTTGGTTAGCAAGATAACTCAAAAAGTTTTGGACGGATTTCCATGAAACTTTCAGGCGTTGTTGGAAATGGTACAAGGAAGAACTGATTAAATTTTGGGGATGATCCGGATCACCGTCTGGATCCAGGAATTTTTTAAAGGATTCTTTAACATTGTGAGATAGGGCCATTTTCAACATGTGTGCAGGCGCAATGGAGGGCGCTGGTTGTCGTGTCTGACGAACACGAACTCCGCGTTCTTCAAAGTTTTAGGCACAAAAGCACGCGGAAAACAGTGGTGGGCAGGGCCCTGCAGCGTGCCTGTGTTTGCGCTACACTGCAAAAGTTGAGACGGGCAGCTGTCCGGCGCGGGATTATTTGGCAGAAATTCCCCGGGCAGCCATAGTGGCTGCGCAAAAACAAGCTCTCTGCCGGGGAAGCTTCCAAATCCTCTTTTGCCGCGGAGCGCAACCCCAATAAAACCCTCGGCAACCTGTCTACCCAATTTGCATCCGTTAGTGAACCCCTGAGTGCTGCTTTCAGTGATCTATGAAAACGCTCGCATAACCCATTAGCCTGTGGGTTGTACGCGGTTGTGCGATGAATTGCAACGCCCGCAGCCTGGGAGTTTGGAGATGGAGGAGATGGACACAACAGCAACACTTGAGTTTATTACCTCCGCCAAGGAGGTAATGCTTTTACTACTGAACCACTAATCCTATCATTGTGAATCCAATTGCTAGTCATATATTTTCATGGTCAAGGAATCTGAAAACGTACACACAAACACTGTATGGGGGGAACTGTGGCGCTTGGCGGAGGTCTGCGCTCTCCGAGTGCTTTTCTAGTTTTCACTTTATTTTTACTTAATTTGGCAAGAGTGGGGTGTTTCATCACTATAGCTAATGACTTGGGGACAAAAAAATCTATAAAGAATAAAAAGCCAATATTGTGGTTTTTAGCTGTCAAAGATCTAAGACTTTGTGCAAAAGGCACATTTCTATTAAATTTAGAGCATTTTTAAACTTTTAGATTTTGTTAGTATAAGTCCTTAACAGGGGGGTTTTCTATGCTTTCATTTTTCCCGAGTTTCTAATTACATTTTGCAATTAAAGGGATTTTCATATTTATTGGCTTTAGTTCATTTCAGTCGAACTCTAGATTGTTTTCTACTTTAGTGCACTTCATTTCATCTGGTGAGAACACAGTAACTCAGTTGTGTACCAAAACAACCGTACCGAGACCATGGTGACCCCTGGTGCAGTCCTCAAGGTGCGAATGCATACCCAACTAAAGCATAACCAAAATGTAAAGTGAATTTGAGAGCATTAGATTATGAGCAGAATTCTAATTTATTTCTTTTGAACTCCTAAAACATTCTGCAGAATGAATTCAGCACAAAGGTGGAGTTGTGAGGAGGTGCAGGCTGGTCGGATGATTTTATGCACGCTGAACTATCCACAAAACAGCAAAAATACACTAAAGCACTCATTAGTTAACAGCATGGGGAAGGGGAGATTCCGAGGTCTGTTGCTCAGTGCTGCAACAAGGTAAAAAAAAAGCTCTGTAAGGAGTACATTAAAATGTGATACAGTGGGGCAAAGAAGTTTTTAGTCAGCCACCAATTGTGCCAGTTCTCCCACTTAAAAGATGAGAGAGGTCTTCAATTTTCATCATAGGGATACCTCAACTATGAGAGACAGAATGAGAAAAAAAAAATCCAGAAAATCACATTGAAGGATTTTTAATGAATTAATTGGTAAATTCCTCAGTAAAATAAGTATTTGGTCACCTACAAACAAGCAAGATTTCTGGCTCTCACAGACCTGTAACTTCTTCTTTAAGAGGCTCCTCTGTCCTCCACTCGTTACCTGTATTAATGGCACCTGTTTGAACTCGTTATCAGTATAAAAGACACCTGTCCACAACTTCAAACAGTCAGACTCCAAACTCCACTATGGCCAAGACCAAAGAGCTGTCAAAGGACACCAGAAACAAAATTGTAGACCTGCACCAGGCTGGGAAGACTGAATCTGCAATAGGTAAGCAGCAGCTTGGTGTGAAGAAATCAACTGTGGGAGCAATTATTAGAAAATGGAAGACATACAAGACCACTGATAATCTCCCTCAATCTGGGGCTCCATACAAGATCTCACCCCGTGGGGTCAAAATTATCACAAGAACGGTGAGCAAAAATCCCAGAACCACACGGGGGGACCTAGTGAATGACCTGCAGAGAGCTGGGACCAAAGTACATCAGAAACACACTATGTCGCCAGGGACTCAAATCCTGCAGTGCCAGACGTGTCCCCCTGCTTAAGCCAGTACATGTCCAGGCCCGTCTGAAGTTTGCTAGAGAGCATTTGGATGAACCAGAAGAGGATTGGGAGAATGTCATATGGTCAGATGAAACCAAAATAGAACTTTTTGGTAAAAACTCAACTTGTCGTGTTTGGAGGAGAAAGAACACCATACCTACTGTGAAGCATGGGAATGGAAACTTCATACTTTGGGGCTGTTTTTCTGCAAAGGGACCAGGACGACTGATCCGTGTAAAGGAAAGAATGAATGGGGCCATGTATCGTGAGATTTTGAGTGAAAACTTCCTCCCACCAGCAAGGGCATTGAAGATGAAACGTGGCTGGGTCTTTCAGCATGACAATGATCCCAAACACACCGCCCGGGCAACGAAGGAGTGACTTCGTAAGAAGCATTTCAAAGTCCTGGAGTGGCCTAGCCAGTCTCCAGATCTCAACCCCATAGAAAATCTTTGGAGGGAGTTGAAAGTCTGTGTTGCCCAGCGACAGCCCCGAAACATCACTGCTCTAGAGGAGATATGCATGGAGGAATGGGCCAAAATACCAGCAACAGTGTGAGAAACCCTTGTGAAAACTTACAGAAAACGTTTGACCTCTGTCATTGCCAACAAAGGGCATATAACAAAGTATTGAGATGAACTTTTGTCATTGACCAAATACTTATTTTACCGAGGAATTTACCAATTAATTCATTAAAAATCCTTCAATGTGATTTTCTGGATTTTTTTTTTTCTCATTTTGTCTCTCATAGTTGAGGTATACCTATGATGAAAATTGGAGACCTCTCTCATCTTTTAAGTGGGAGAACTTGCACAATTGGTGGCTGACTAAATACTTTTTTGCCCCGCTGTATATGCTAAATAAAATGGATATTTATGAAAATCTGTGACCTCAGACTGTGGCATCTAATCACTTCATCTGCATAATAAATAATTTACACATCAAAATAATGATTTTTTTTTTGGGGGGGGGGGGTTAAACCAGACGTATGCAGACAATGTGCAACATTGCCATATGCAGTCACATATTCTGATGGGTCATAGATTTCCACGTAGCTCAGGGAACAACGTCCTGTGTTTACTTTCATTATTCTTGCGGCCAAAACATCTGACCAATAGGAGGAAAGAATGGTCTTGCATGATCCTTGCATGATTTGATGTTTTGGTCTGCTTGGATTTTCTCTGTGTGAAAAGGAACAGAACCAAGGGGAAACTGATGCAAAATAACAAAATCATCCACAGATTCAGACCAAAGCAAAGTAACTTGATGTGAAAACACCCTTCATTCAACTCCAGGATAACTGGAGTCCATTTCAAAAGAAAACTGTCCATAATTTTTTGCAGTTTTTCCCATCATGTGTTCTATTGGTGGAGACGCTTTCCCTCAGTTTACAGAAAATCATTTTTCTGGCTATCAGTAAAAGTATATGAAGTATTGGGGGGGGGGGGGGTGCTGATAAGTTCATAGTAGTTCAATTTGACCAAATGTGGTTTATTTTTCAACCGCAGGGATCCAAGCGCTGCAACACCAATGGAGGAAGTGTGTGGACCGAAGGGGAGACTATGTTGAAAAGTAAAACACATTTGGTCAAATTTGACCACTGTGAACTTTTCAGCGCCATCCCCCCCCCACCCACCCATATATCTGTGGTCTTTTCCTATAACATTCCAATGAAATACTCCCAAGTACAACCAGCATGGAACCCATAGGAATAGCAGTATTTTTTTTTTATCTCCCCTGTTATGTCCCACCACTATCTCTGTAGTTCTGGACAGTCACAGAAAACATGTGAATGGTCTCCATAGTTCATGCTACACGGGAGAAAATGTCAAGATTAACTATAGAGTTTTAAAGAATCTCATTTTAATCTTCCATAAGTAGCTTTGTAAGGTTTTTTAACTTATACTTTTTACTTAAATATTTTTTTTCTCAAATTTTCCCTGTAAATTTATGATTTTATCCTTGTAACTCTAGTTGGATCTCTAGTTGAAAGATGTTTTTCATTTAACACATTGAATGAAACATTGTTCAGTATCTGTTGGATCTTTTTTTAGCTTTTTCCACTCTGTATGACTTTGAATGTAGTCTCTTATTGTGTGTTATTTGTAAATAGCAAAACTGATTATTTGAGGGGAATACACATTGGTCTTGTAACTGGGCAAATGATTTTATTTCATACATTTTGAGCAATTTAAAAAAATGTTGGGAGCACACTGCCAGAATAAATCCACATTTTTATAGTAATGTACCTTCTGTGTGCGCATAAGTC
Organism: Pholidichthys leucotaenia; assembly: GCA_020510985.1. NCBI lineage: Eukaryota > Metazoa > Chordata > Actinopteri > Cichliformes > Pholidichthyidae > Pholidichthys > Pholidichthys leucotaenia. The sequence continues at coordinate 252,094,712 of CM035846.1, read as the reverse complement.
TTAGATCTTTTACTTCTACATGTTAAGATAAAAGGGTGGAAAAAACAAAAGTGTTGATTTTTTTGTTTGTTTTGGCTTTATGATAGAAAACAGCAGAAACTTGTTTAGCTACATTGATCTCAACAGTGCATGAGACTTTTGGGTAAAAAAGTCTTTAAAGATAACATCGCCTTTTTGACCCCACCCACTAACCACTGATTTGTTGTTAATATGCACACCACTAGACACACATGACTCACCTGTTAAATCTGAGGTGTGGGGTGGTGGCGTAGAAACCTCTGGAACTACTATTTCAGTTTGCAGTTGCTTGAATTTTTCACTGTTCTGAACTAGAAATATAGTTGCTAAAAAATTGCTTTCTGTGTAGTTGAAACACATCTTGCTAAACATAAATACTTTTTTTAAAAAATTGATGGGACCTGTATCACATTAAAAAAACTGATGAGAAATCAAACAAATGCAAATGAGAGTTAAAAATAAAATTATTTGACAGCACATGCTGAGAATGCAGATTAATTGACATTCTCTTTGTGGCCTGTACAAAAAATGAGAATAAATTTATTGACTTAAAGTTGGAAATCTGACTATTTTAGCCTTTTTTTTTTTCTTTCTTTCTTTTTTTTTTTTTTTGTTCCCCCAGGAAATCAGGACATGCGGTCCAGCTCCAAGTTTCTGCTACCTGCTGTCTGGTCAGCAGAGCTCAGTTACACTCACCGACGAGTCAACCACGTCCCCACTCTACCTTCACCCTACAGAACGATCCTTACAGGATATTCTGCAGGTGAGCAGTTTCTCACAGCACCTGCACAGAAATTGGCTACAATTGAGATAACTTATCTCGAGCTTATCTATTTAATTAGATTTTTTTTTCTTGCCTTTTTCAGAGTGAGACAAAAATCTTCTGCTGCACTTTTACAGCCACTGTTTTATATAAAAGAATCCAGGTACTTTTCTGTTATTCTCCTAAAACAAATGGTCTGTTTTAATATGGCATTAATTACAGAAGAAGAGATTGAAAACTTTTGATCTTCTCCTGTTTGCTAAAACTGAGCCCTGACCAGCGTTCATATTGCTCACTGGGTGACGGCATGTGTGAGGCCCTGGTGTTCTTTACCATTGATTGTTGAGACCTTTAAACTTTGACCAGGATGAGATAACAGATCAGAGTGGTGGACTTTGACACACACTCACACCTGTAAAACACAGATAGATGTTCTAATACTGCAGCCCTTGTAAGCCAGTGTTGCATATAAAATAATAATGTTCATTAAAGCTAATTTCAGGTGAATTTTAGAAATGACAAATTCAAGCCCATTTCTGCTTTGTAAGTCTGTATTGTGTAATATTTCCTTCAAATTGTCTTTCTAGGCCACCCTGTTTCTGAATAATTGTTTTTTTCTTTGTTTAGATGCAGAGCACCGATGTAGGTCAGGGTGAGGTTTGGTTGGTGTTGACAGACCCCAGTCTTCAGGAGAAGCAACCAGAGAGGCCGTGCAGGCGAACGGTGACTCTGTGTGTAAACACTTCCTGTGTGCTCACTTCCTCCGTTCTCAAAGCGCTCAACTGTCCTGCCATCTGTTGCCTGTCATTCAGAGATGCCGTCAAAGAACATGGTAGAATTTCATTTTGTCCACGTCATCTTATATGATCATGTGCAGACACCACATAGTCAGACAGTTCTGAAGTACAAACAAAGTGAGCAGGTGATGGTGGTTAGCACTGACCTGTCACAACAAGAAGAATGGGTTTGAATCTGGCAGACACCCGGCTGGGCCTTTCTGTGTGGAGTTTATATTGGGGTGGACGGTCTAAATGGTAGATGATATAAACAATTTAAATTTGGACAACAGTATAGATTTTAATTATATTGACCAAAGGCAATAGTTTTGAAAAACTGTTTAGATTTGACACTTATGGTATCTTGGGTTACTACGGCAGTCTTTTTGATTTAAGTCTGCCCTCTCTGTTGTAACTGCGACCCTGTTGTGCTGTAGTTCCTTGAGATTTGGAGGTATGTTGATGTTTCACCTTCATATTCACAGTTGTCAAGTTGTTTATTGAGTGGAAGGGATTAAGAAATGAAATGCTCTTTTCAAAGCCACCAGACTACTTAAAACCGCTATTTTAACTTCATATACAGGCTGGAGTTTTCAGCATCATTTGAGACTTTTACCTTTTAATGTCAGATGCTGTCTGATAGCTGTCAGTTGTCCGTCAGCATGTAAAGTGATGAAAATGTTGTAAATACAGTGTACATTTGAACTTGTATAGCTTTTTTTATGCACCGCCGGTCTTCCCTCAAAGGATCCAAGGTTATGTTATGAGGCAGTTCGTCCGTCTGTCCCACTTTTGTGAAATCAACTCCTCCTACAGTTTTCTTCCAAATGTTTTGAAATGTGGTGCCAGGGTTTGATATACACTGATGATGTGCATATTGCAATTTGACTCTGATTGGATGATTTTTGTAAGAATTATAGACATTGAAGTTAAGGTCAAAGGTCAGTTTTTACTTTATTTTTTTAATACCATTGAGATGTCAGTATGTTACCCATTCAGGAACGGTGTGTTTAAACAGATGATTATATCAGAATATACAGGTGCATTACTCTATCATCAATCACTCTATATTCAAGAAATCGCTGTGTCACGATCGTAGGACATCATAGGACAGCCTATGATGTCTGCATGATGTCCTATGATGATCCTATGATCTCAGGCTACACAGGACTCGTGATGCCGTCATATAGGCGATGCCGTCATATAGACAATAGGACTGGCTACCTATGATGTAGTGTCCTATGATGCCTGCCTTGATGTCTTTATGATGTCATATAGACCATCACTCATGATGCAGATGCTACATAAATGGAGAGCAATAGAGTGAGGAGAACTGCTGCACGTCAGAAAAGATCCCGTGAAGATGACACAGCTGAGGTTCGAGCAGTACCTCCCAGGCATGACTGTGTTGCACGTCAGAGAAGATGCTGTGAAGATGAAACACCTGAGGGAACAACACACCCGTCTGAGACAGGAGGAGACCCTTCACCAGCATAGGGTACGACAGACAAGGGATGCACAGACAGACAGGAAACGTGTGGCAGTGCATCATGCACGTGCTGAGTCACTTGAAGCCCGAAATGCATGTAAAGCGAGCAATGCTGCGTGCCAGGCAAGGCACAGACAAGGTGAGACCGAATAGGACACACTACTTTAAACCACACCCATTCGAAGCAGTAAATCTGGAAATCTCACTCAGTAAGGCAGAAGGCACTCTATAAATTCAAGAAATCTCTGTCAGTGTGTCAGTCTGTCACCCGATTAAGAATAGGACACACTACTTTAAACCACACCCATTCGAAGCAGTACCCATGAAGAATGGCAGTCTACACTACAAATGTGTAAAATGCCAAGCAAAGCGCTGATTTTCTCCAGGTGCTCCCATTTCTGGGTTTCGACGGGCATGCACGGGTCTTCTTGAACAGGGTCGGAAGACACTTTTTGCTTAGATCTATTTTCATGATCCTGTCCATGAACTGGAATTACAAAGCACCTACCTATCCCCTCAACCAGTGGTCTGAATGAAGAAGAAGAAGAAGAAGACCCACCACATGGAGAGCAATACAGTGAGGAGAACTGCTGCACGTCAGAAAAGATGCCGTGAAGATGAAACACCACAGGTTCGAGCAGTACGCCGCAGGCATGACTGTGAACAGCACAGCCGGACACAGGAGGAGGGTTGCTGAAGGTTGCTGAGGGTTGCTGAAGGTTGCTGAAGGGTCAAAGGAGGAGACCCTTCAGCAACGGCCATGCAGAAATACTTGCTGGTTTCCACGGGCATGGACAGGTATGCACGGGTATGTACTAGTCTCAATAAATTGGAATATCATCGAAAAGTTAATTTATTTCAGTAATGCATTTTAAAAAGTGAAACTCATGTATTATATAGATTCATGACGCAGACTAGTATATTTCAAGTGTTTATCATCCATCACTCTATATACTGTATAATTCAAGAAATCTGTGTCTGTCACAACCACAGGACTCGCTAAAAGATCATAGGATCGCCTATGATGTGCCTATGATCTCTACATGATGTCTATATGATGTCATATAGACACCATAGTATAGAGTGATTCAAGAAAATCTGTGTGTGATCAAAGGCAGGCATCACTCACGATCATAGAACTTGCTATATGACATCAAAGATCAAATGCAGGCATCATAGGACTCGCTAGCCATCATCAAACATCATAGGACTCGCTATGACATCATCAAAGATCAAAGGCAGTCATCACTCACGATCATAGGACTTTCTGTGACACCTTCAAAGATCAAAGGCAGGTTCACTGAATGAGTGGTGATGTCAAAGATCAAAGGAAGGTTTCACCATGGTTACTGTTGCCATGGTAACCATGTCAAAGATCAAAGGCAGGCATCACCGTGGTTACTCTTGCCATGGTAACAGTAACTTTCTACGGGCATGCAGAAATACTTGCTTGTACTTGGTTTCTATGGGTATGCACTAGTTTCTTTTAATTTTGATGATTATGGCTTACAGCTAATGGAAACCCAAAATTCACCTTCTCAGAAAATTAGAATATTACAAAAGATCAATTTTAAAAAAGTGAATTTTTGGACTTCCGGTTATGGCTGCCACGTAGGACGGACGTGTCTCGCTCTGCTCTGCTCCTGGAGAAAAAAAATCGGCAAATAACTCTCTCATTTGGGACAGAACGTATCCCAGCATTTGGGCGAGGATATGTCGGCGAAGCCTAAGGCTGGAAAACCAGGAAAAGGAAAAAGCGAGCCGCCGAAACAGTCCAAATTAACGGACTTTCAGGTCTGTGACGCAGCAAACAAGGCTCCATATATGGCGGAGGAGGCTGGCGGCGGTGCGATTTCTGCGCGGGGAGGCGCAGATGCGCTGATGGCTGCCATGAGTTCAATGAGAGCGGACTTTTCCTCTAGATTTGATGGGATTATGACAGCGTTGGAAGGAATAAGAAAGGAATTGGGTGACTGTGTAGAACGAACGGCGCAGATGGAGCTCCGTCTCGCTAGTGCTGAAGATGACGTCACCCGTCTTCAATTAAAGGTGCGCACTTTGGAAAAAAAAAATAAATCTCTGGAAGATAATATTTTGGATTTGGAATCTCGGTCGAGACAGAATAATTTGAGGCTGGTGGGTCTTCCAGAGGAATCAGAAGGTCGGGACGTATGTTCCTTTCTGGAAAAGTGGATTCCGGAGGTGCTGGGCAGCGAGGAGTTGCAATCAGCAGTGGTTCTGGAAAAAGCACATCGTATTGGCCCACGGAGAGATAAGGGACCGCCGAGGACCTTAATTATGAAGTTTCTTAGCAACAGAGACAGGATGAAGATCTTCAACGCTGCACGAGCTAAAAAAGGAGAGATTAAACACCAGGACCAGCAGGTGCGGTTCTACCCAGATTTGGCCACAGGAATCCAGCAATTGAGGAAGCAGTTTGATCCCGTACGTAAGGAGCTGCGCAACCTTGGGATTCGTCATGGTGTAATCTATCCTGCGAGACTGCTGACCACGTATGAGGGCAGAACCCACATCTTCAAGACCCCAGAGGAGGCGCAGGAGTTCATCAAGAAGATCAAAGAAGAAGAAGAGACTGGTGGGAGCTAAGCATGAACAACATATAAGGTAGAATAATTAAGCATTTGCACAGGCATCTGACTGACTTGAAGTAAATAGTAAGTTTACAAAATATAGATTGTATTATATATTAAAAAAAACAAAACAAAACAAACAAACAAAAAAAACTATGATGTACAAAGTTGTTAAAAATTTTGGAGTTAAGTTGGAAAACTACAGAGGAGAGTTAATGTTACGTCATTAAAAGCAGTAGAGTTAGGGTGATTGGGAGGATGAAGAAGGAGTGGCTTAGGCTGTTCCCCGTGGGTGTGGAACAGTCGATGGCTATATCGGGAGACAGAATTTTTCTTTTGATTTTGGGGGGTTTCCCACAAGTGTGGGAAGGGGAAATTTGTTTGTGTGTAGTTTGTAGGATGAATGTTCAACCACTCATGTTTTTGCTTCTCTGTATGAGCATGTTTACACTGCAAGGTAATCCCAAACTCTCTATTGATCATGGACCAAAGTGTTAATCTTAATTTAACTTCATGGAATTGCAGAGGTCTACAAAATTTAAAAAAACTTAAACAAGTTATGAATAAAATAAAGGACATGGGTTCAAGAATTGTGTTTTTACAAGAAACTCATCTGATAGAGGAGGATGTTAAAAGAATTAGGAGTAGATGGCAGGGAAGTGTATTCACCTCTTCATTTTCATCCCGGGCCAGGGGAGTTATGACTCTCATACATAAATCAGTTCCTTTTCAAGTGAAAAATGTAATTGGAGACAAATTTGGAAGATATGTAATCATTCAAGGTTCTTTGCTATTAGAAAATATAAATCTTGTGAACTTATATGGTCCCAATATAGATGACCAGAAGTTCTTTGCTAATTTATTTCTCATCTTATCATCACTTACAGGGCAACATATAATAGCAGGGGATTTTAATTGTACATTGAATCCAGGTGTGGATAGATCAACAGGACTGGATTGTACGCACATTGGATGTAGGATGACTATTAATCATTTTATGAAAGAATTGAGATTGTTAGATATATGGAGAGAAATGAAACCACAAGTTAAAGCCTATTCTTGTTATTCCAGTACCTACAAGACATTCTCACGTATTGATTATTTTTTGATTTCCACAGAATTAAGGTCCAAGATTCAAAACTGCTTTTATGATAACATCGTGATCTCTGATCATGCACCCTGTTGTCTAATATATGTAGATAAAAAATTGACAAAGGAATCAGGTAGATGGCAATTTCAGCATAAATGGCTTCAGGATGAGGAATTTGTCAAGTATATAGAAAAACAGATAGACGAGTTCTTTGACATCAATACTACACAAACATCAGCATGTGTAAAGTGGGAGGCTTTCAAAGCTTTTATTAGGGGACATATTATTAGTTATACAGGATCAAAATCTAAGAAGACTCGAGAGGAGAGAGCTAAATTGGAACATAAAATAAAAAATCTTCAGGAAAAAGTGTATGCAGGAAGTGACCCAAGGTTGGAGAATGAATTACTGATTTTGAGAGCTGAATACGACAAAAAATCAGCGAATAGAGCTGCCTCGAGTCTTCTAAGATTGAAACAATCTTTTTATGAACAAGGTGAAAAATCAGGAAAATTATTAGCATGGCAGATTAAACAATTGGAAATTAAAACACCAATTACCAGTATTATAAGTAATGGACAGGTAGTTATAGATCCTTTAGAAATTAATAGAGCCTTTAGAGATTACTATGAAAAATTATATGATACCAAAAATGAACCTGATTTAACAAAACTAAATGGGTTTTTGAACGAACTATCTATACCGTGTATTCCAAATGAAAACAGGGAGATATTGGATTCTAAAATTAGTCAAGAAGAAGTTGGGCTAGCCATTGATAATATGAAATCAGGAAAAAGTGCAGGACCAGATGGTCTTCCAGTTGACCTTTATAAAAAATTTAAGAATAAATTAATAAAACCTTTTTTGGAAATGGTTTTAGAAGCATTTCAAAATAATAATTTACCATCATACATAAATAATGCCTTAATTATACTGCTGCCAAAACCAGGTAAGCCCTCTAATAAATGTGAAAATATGAGACCAATAAGCCTATTAAACGCCGACCTTAAGATAATCTGTAAAATTTTAGCAAGACGAATACAAGAAATTTTACCAAATATTATTAATCGAGATCAGAATGGCTTTATAAAGGGTAGACAAGGCTTCCATAATGTAAGAAGACTATTTAATATTATTTATTTTAATAAAGAAGCACCGGATACAGCTCTCCTATCATTGGACGCCGAAAAGGCCTTTGATAGAGTTGAATGGCCCTTTCTTTTTGAAGTCCTACAAAGGTTTGGACTTGGAAATAATTTCATAAAATGGGTTCAAATAATATACAATAATGCTACAGCAGAAATCCTAACAAATAACAATATTTCAAAACCAATAAAAATCAATAGAGGATGTCGACAAGGCTGTCCACTTTCACCTTTACTGTTTACTATGGCAATTGAACCTTTAGCGATAGCGATACGTTTACATTCACAAATATATGGAATTAAAGTTGGACCAACAGAACATAAAATCTCCCTGTACGCCGATGACATAATTTTGTTTATGTCGAGTCTAAAAAAATCAATTCCAACCTTGTTGAATTTAATAAAGAACTTTGGGGAAATATCAGGATATAAAATAAATAAAACTAAATCTTCAATATTAATGCTAAATGAGACCCAGAGAAATTACCCAGCCCCTGAGGTAAATCAATTCAATGTTGTAAATCAGTTTAAATATTTAGGAATCCAAATTATGCCTAAGCTAGAATCAGTCGCCAGTGTCAACTATGAAGCCTTAATGTCAGATATCAATGAGTTAACTCAGAGATGGATGTCACTACCAATGTCGATGATCGGGAGAATCAATATACTTAAAAGTAATATTTTACCTAAAATACTTTATTTATTTCAATACATTCCCTTATCACCACCTTTAGATCTATTCTCAAGAATAAAAAAAAAGTTAGTGGAATTTATATGGAACAACAGGAGGGCTAGATTACGTTTGTCTTTATTATATTTACCATTTGATCGTGGAGGTCTGAAATGTCCAAATTTTATGTTGTATTATTGGTCGGCACAACTGAGGTCTATGACATATTATTTTTCATCAAATGATCTCCCTCACTGGACTGAAATGGAATCATACAATTTACCTTTACCTCTTCCCATATTCATATACTCAGATTCGGCAAAAAAATTACAAAAACAAGTTAAAAATCCATTTGTAAAGCATATGATCAAAATATGGTGTGAAGCTAAAAACTATTTAAAAGAACCACAGTTATTGTCACAATTTAGTCCAATATGGGGTAATCAATATTTTAAACCAGGGAGAGCGGACGCTGTATTTAAAGTATGGAATTTAAAAGGGATACAAAAGATTCAGGATTTATATTTGCCATGTGCAGACAACATAATGTCTTTTGAAGAGCTGAGGATCAAATTTAATCTCAATAGAACACATTTTTTTAAATATCTTCAACTTAGAAACTTTATTCGATCAAATCAAAATAAAGCTCTCACTCGACCTATTTATTCATCCTTGGAAAAAATGATGATGAAAGATAGTAAAAGAAAGGGTATTATTTCAGAGTTTTATAACTCACTGACACTATCTTCAAGTGAAAATTCACTGAAAAGATTAAACTACTGGAAAGAAGATCTGCAAATTGAAATTTCAGAGGAACAATGGGAATTGGCTTGTACAGAAGCTCAAACCAAATCAATAAATGCACGCCTTAAATTGATACATTTCAAATGGTTAATGCGGATGTATGTTACACCGGAGGAGTTAAATAGATATAACAAAAATATACCAGATACATGCACAAAATGCATGGAAAGTAAAGGAACCCTATTTCATTGTTTATGGGAATGTAGATTAATAAGAATGTTTTGGGAAGAGGTGAGGGTAACAATTGAAAAAATAATCTCAAAACAAATCATATTGAATCCTAAACTGTTTTTGTTGGGTCTGTACCCAGAAAAGCATAATTTTAATAAAAGTGAAAGAACATTCATAGACCTCAGTTTGCTTAATGCCAAAAAATGTATTGCACTATTATGGAAAAAGACTCATAGACCAGATGTGACTCAGTGGTTAAGACAGATGTTAACAAACCTTCCATTAGAAAGAATAACATATATACTAAAATCAAAGGAAATTGTGTTTGAGAATATATGGAGACCTTTTATTGATTATGTAAAAAATTTAAACATAACTCTTGAAGAAGAAGGTGAATGATGTGTGTGGACCTTGTAAATTCCAAACTGGTGAACATAATATGTATACTTATGTATTGGATTGTCTAGACTAAACAGAGGAGCATTTTTGAAGACTTGATTTTGTTGGTGGTTGTTGGTGTTTTTAGTGCATTTTTTTTTTTTTTTTTTTTTGTAGTACTTTAGTGTTAGTGTTTGATTGTTTGTATCATGTTTGTTAAAAAAAAAAAAAAAAAAGGTTCAATAAAGATATTGTGGAAAAAAAAAAAAAGTGAATTTTTAATAGAAATGTTGGCCTACTGAAAAGTATGTCCATGTATGCACTCAGCACTTGTTCGGGGCTCCGTTTGCATGAATTACTGCATCAACGCAACATGGCATGGAGGTGCTCATCCTCAAACAACGAAGATGAATGAAGGTGGCTATCAAAGCAACCTGAGCTTTCATAACACCTCAGCAGTGCCACAGGCTGATCGTCTGCCAGGGAAGTTTGCGTATTCCCCAGGTGCTCAGATTTCCTCCCACAAACTAAAGATCTCCGTCAACAGCATTGTGAAAGGAAAGCAATGAAAAATGATCCAGAGTTTGGACACTAGACTACATTTCCACTTATTGTGAGAAGACTTTGTGACTACAGTATTATGTAACACATTTAAGCAACGAAAAACACTATATTGCCACGATGTTGAGGTTTTCAAACAAAAATGAATTTCTTGTAGTTTGCAGAACTTTCTGTTATGTCTACTGTGTAAAATGTATGCGTGGGGGGAGGCAGGAGTTTTCTTTTTTTCTTGGGCTGTTGGTTTATTTTTCAGGGAATTGAGAATTTTTTTGACCTCGGAGCTTTTTCAAATGATTCGAGAAGAAATCAAAAGCTGCTGTGAGCCTGCGTTCATCATCCTGATATACAATGTTTCATGCATTTCCTTATTTCCCCGAATCTCTGCAAAGTTAGCATGACTCATGCGGCCACAATGGTCACATTGATGAAAATACAGCAACAAACCGGTATTATTTGAAGTGGACTACATTACAATGAGGAAATGCTCCATTTTCTGTGGAAATGAGTGTTTGTGCATTTCTTCATGCCTTTTTTCATTTCTAACTAATGTAGGTGTTCTTCTCTGTGTGGAGCAGTCAGTGGTTGAGGTTTGCTCTGCTGGACCTGGGGACTCCTTACAATCTCCTCACAGGCCAAAATTACCTTTGCAGTTTCTTACTGAGTCTGGGGCAAAGACCCTGCCCCAGCCTGTAAGACTGGATCCACTGAGTCTGGAGACCTCACCCAACAACCTCTGCACTCTGTCAGGTCTGTTTCTGTCTTTCACCTTCATTTTTCAGGAAAATGGACATGCTGATTTCTTTCCAAGGCTTTAAATTTGTGGCAAGGGTTGTATAATGTGACAAGACAGTCATTTAAAAAAAAACAAACATTCAAGCAATGTCACTCTGTGAGGCTTTTCAGTGGTCAGTTGGGTGTCACCACCTGCTGATTCTCACAATAAACTAATCAACCAGTTTCGGCTAAAAGTCTTTGTAATGAAGCTTTCCTTGAGTTGCTTTCAGTTATGTAAATGTGAGTCAGAAAGCTGCTGAAAGTAGATAATTATCTGCATCTGCCGACTGTCACAGTGGAGGGCAAAGATCAAACTGAACCCTCTTGGTTCTTGCCTCTCTGGTTATACATGTTTGGTCAGGTGGCTGCTTGAAAATAAAACAAACTTGTCTTTTGCACTCATAAACTCATCTCACTGTGTGGAAATTTTTTTGGGCAGGCGAGGCTTTAAAGCTGTTATCGAGTTTAATTTATTGTTGCCAACATAACGTGTTTTCGTATGTGGGGCTGCAACTCTGGCTGTCAAGTGAAATTATGTATAGGCATGATGGACGTTTCTGTAGCATTTATCATGCCAATCTCAGATAAAAATGGAGGAGATGCCTTTATCTCTTACGCCCTGTCACAAACATGCACACATTTAACAACATAAGCAGAGATCAGTTATCACTGTTACTTGTGGTTGAAAAAAAGGAAATGTAAATAAAATGAGTAAAATTGCAGTGGTGAAGCATGCATAAATATCTTCTAAATATGTATAGTTTTAAGTAAATATTGACTGAATATTTTAAATTGTGTCTGCAGGGGTGATAGTTGGTGTGGATGAGAGTACGGCATATTCTTGGCCTGTCTGCAAATGCTGTGGAAGCGACAACTTAGAAATGTCAACAGGAACACTGTAAGTTCTTGTTGTTGTTTTTTCCACAATATCTTTATTGAACCTTTTTTTTTTTAACAAACATGATACAAACAATCAAACACTAACGCTAAAGTACTACAAAAAAAAAAAAAAAAAATGCACTAAAAACACCAACAACCACCAACAAAATCAAGTCTTCAACAATGCTCCTCTGTTTAGTCTAGACAATCCAATACATAAGTATACATATTATGTTCACCAGTTTGGAATTTACAAGGTCCACACACATCATTCACCTTCTTCTTCAAGAGTTATGTTTAAATTTTTTACATAATCAATAAAAGGTCTCCATATATTCTCAAACACAATTTCCTTTGATTTCAGTATATATGTTATTCTTTCTAATGGAAGGTTTGTTAACATCTGTCTTAACCACTGAGTCACATCTGGTCTATGAGTCTTTTTCCATAATAGTGCAATACATTTTTTGGCATTAAGCAAACTGAGGTCTATGAATGTTCTTTCACTTTTATTAAAATTATGCTTTTCTGGGTACAGACCCAACAAAAACAGTTTAGGATTCAGTATGATTTGTTTTGAGATTATTTTTTCAATTGTTACCCTCACCTCTTCCCAAAACATTCTTATTAATCTACATTCCCATAAACAATGAAATAGGGTTCCTTTACTTTCCATGCATTTTGTGCATGTATCTGGTATATTTTTGTTATATCTATTTAACTCCTCCGGTGTAACATACATCCGCATTAACCATTTGAAATGTATCAATTTAAGGCGTGCATTTATTGATTTGGTTTGAGCTTCTGTACAAGCCAATTCCCATTGTTCCTCTGAAATTTCAATTTGCAGATCTTCTTTCCAGTAGTTTAATCTTTTCAGTGAATTTTCACTTGAAGATAGTGTCAATGAGTTATAAAACTCTGAAATAATACCCTTTCTTTTACTATCTTTCATCATCATTTTTTCCAAGGATGAATAAATAGGTCGAGTGAGAGCTTTATTTTGATTTGATCGAATAAAGTTTCTAAGTTGAAGATATTTAAAAAAATGTGTTCTATTGAGATTAAATTTGATCCTCAGCTCTTCAAAAGACATTATGTTGTCTGCACATGGCAAATATAAATCCTGAATCTTTTGTATCCCTTTTAAATTCCATACTTTAAATACAGCGTCCGCTCTCCCTGGTTTAAAATATTGATTACCCCATATTGGACTAAATTGTGGCAATAACTGTGGTTCTTTTAAATAGTTTTTAGCTTCACACCATATTTTGATCATATGCTTTACAAATGGATTTTTAACTTGTTTTTGTAATTTTTTTGCCGAATCTGAGTATATGAATATGGGAAGAGGTAAAGGTAAATTGTATGATTCCATTTCAGTCCAGTGAGGGAGATCATTTGATGAAAAATAATATGTCATAGACCTCAGTTGTGCCGACCAATAATACAACATAAAATTTGGACATTTCAGACCTCCACGATCAAATGGTAAATATAATAAAGACAGACGTAATCTAGCCCTCCTGTTGTTCCATATAAATTCCACTAACTTTTTTTTTATTCTTGAGAATAGATCTAAAGGTGGTGATAAGGGAATGTATTGAAATAAATAAAGTATTTTAGGTAAAATATTACTTTTAAGTATATTGATTCTCCCGATCATCGACATTGGTAGTGACATCCATCTCTGAGTTAACTCATTGATATCTGACATTAAGGCTTCATAGTTGACGCTGGCGACTGATTCTAGCTTAGGCATAATTTGGATTCCTAAATATTTAAACTGATTTACAACATTGAATTGATTTACCTCAGGGGCTGGGTAATTTCTCTGGGTCTCATTTAGCATTAATATTGAAGATTTAGTTTTATTTATTTTATATCCTGATATTTCCCCAAAATTCTTTATTAAATTCAACAAGGTTGGAATTGATTTTTTTAGATTCGACATAAACAAAATTATATCATCGGCGTACAGGGAGATTTTATGTTCTGTTGGTCCAACTTTAATTCCATATATTTGTGAATGTAAACGTATCGCTATCGCTAAAGGTTCAATTGCCATAGTAAACAGTAAAGGTGAAAGTGGACAGCCTTGTCGACATCCTCTATTGATTTTTATTGGTTTTGAAATATTGTTATTTGTTAGGATTTCTGCTGTAGCATTATTGTATATTATTTGAACCCATTTTATGAAATTATTTCCAAGTCCAAACCTTTGTAGGACTTCAAAAAGAAAGGGCCATTCAACTCTATCAAAGGCCTTTTCGGCGTCCAATGATAGGAGAGCTGTATCCGGTGCTTCTTTATTAAAATAAATAATATTAAATAGTCTTCTTACATTATGGAAGCCTTGTCTACCCTTTATAAAGCCATTCTGATCTCGATTAATAATATTTGGTAAAATTTCTTGTATTCGTCTTGCTAAAATTTTACAGATTATCTTAAGGTCGGCGTTTAATAGGCTTATTGGTCTCATATTTTCACATTTATTAGAGGGCTTACCTGGTTTTGGCAGCAGTATAATTAAGGCATTATTTATGTATGATGGTAAATTATTATTTTGAAATGCTTCTAAAACCATTTCCAAAAAAGGTTTTATTAATTTATTCTTAAATTTTTTATAAAGGTCAACTGGAAGACCATCTGGTCCTGCACTTTTTCCTGATTTCATATTATCAATGGCTAGCCCAACTTCTTCTTGACTAATTTTAGACTCCAATTTCTCCCTGTTTTCATTTGGTATACACGGTATAGATAGTTCGTTCAAAAACCCATTTAGTTTTGTTAAATCAGGTTCATTTTTGGTATCATATAATTTTTCATAGTAATCTCTAAAGGCTCTATTAATTTCTAAAGGATCTATAACTACCTGTCCTTTACTTATAATACTGGTAATTGGTGTTTTAATTTCCAATTGTTTAATCTGCCATGCTAATAATTTTCCTGATTTTTCACCTTGTTCATAAAAAGATTGTTTCAATCTTAGAAGACTCGAGGCAGCTCTATTCGCTGATTTTTTGTCGTATTCAGCTCTCAAAATCAGTAATTCATTCTCCAACCTTGGGTCACTTCCTGCATACACTTTTTCCTGAAGACTTTTTATTTTATGTTCCAATTTAGCTCTCTCCTCTCGAGTCTTCTTAGATTTTGATCCTGTATAACTAATAATATGTCCCCTAATAAAAGCTTTGAAAGCCTCCCACTTTACACATGCTGATGTTTGTGTAGTATTGATGTCAAAGAACTCGTCTATCTGTTTTTCTATATACTTGACAAATTCCTCATCCTGAAGCCATTTATGCTGAAATTGCCATCTACCTGATTCCTTTGTCAATTTTTTATCTACATATATTAGACAACAGGGTGCATGATCAGAGATCACAATGTTATCATAAAAGCAGTTTTGAATCTTGGACCTTAATTCTGTGGAAATCGAAAAATAATCAATACGTGAGAATGTCTTGTAGGTACTGGAATAACAAGAATAGGCTTTAACTTGTGGTTTCATTTCTCTCCATATATCTAACAATCTCAATTCTTTCATAAAATGATTAATAGTCATCCTACATCCAATGTGCGTACAATCCAGTCCTGTTGATCTATCCACACCTGGATTCAATGTACAATTAAAATCCCCTGCTATTATATGTTGCCCTGTAAGTGATGATAAGATGAGAAATAAATTAGCAAAGAACTTCTGATCATCTATATTGGGACCATATAAGTTCACAAGATTTATATTTTCTAATAGCAAAGAACCTTGAATGATTACATATCTTCCAAATTTGTCTCCAATTACATTTTTCACTTGAAAAGGAACTGATTTATGTATGAGAGTCATAACTCCCCTGGCTCGGGATGAAAATGAAGAGGTGAATACACTTCCCTGCCATCTACTCCTAATTCTTTTAACATCCTCCTCTATCAGATGAGTTTCTTGTAAAAACACAATTCTTGAACCCATGTCCTTTATTTTATTCATAACTTGTTTAAGTTTTTTTAAATTTTGTAGACCTCTGCAATTCCATGAAGTTAAATTAAGATTAACACTTTGGTCCATGATCAATAGAGAGTTTGGGATTACCTTGCAGTGTAAACATGCTCATACAGAGAAGCAAAAACATGAGTGGTTGAACATTCATCCTACAAACTACACACAAACAAATTTCCCCTTCCCACACTTGTGGCAAACCCCCCCAAAATCAAAAGAAAAATTCTGTCTCCC
Source organism: Pholidichthys leucotaenia (assembly GCA_020510985.1). Classification (NCBI taxonomy): domain Eukaryota; kingdom Metazoa; phylum Chordata; class Actinopteri; order Cichliformes; family Pholidichthyidae; genus Pholidichthys; species Pholidichthys leucotaenia. Next base: position 252,078,372 of record CM035846.1, on the reverse strand, counting down.
GATATAGCCATCGACCGTTCCACACCCACGGGGAACAGCCTAAGCCACTCCTTCTTCATCCTCCCAATCACCCTAACTCTACTGCTTTTAATGACGTAACATTAACTCTCCTCTGTAGTTTTCCAACTTAACTCCAAAATTTTTAACAACTTTGTACATCATAGTTTTTTTTTTTGTTTGTTTTGTTTTTGTTTTGTTTTTTTAAATATATAATACAATCTATATTTTGTAAACTTACTATTTACTTCAAGTCAGTCAGATGCCTGTGCAAATGCTTAATTATTCTACCTTATATTTTGTTCATGCTTAGCTCCCACCAGTCTCTTCTTCTTCTTTGATCTTCTTGATGAACTCCTGCGCCTCCTCTGGGGTCTTGAAGATGTGGGTTCTGCCCTCATACGTGGTCAGCAGTCTCGCAGGGATAGATTACACCATGACGAATCCCAAGGTTGCGCAGCTCCTTACGTACGGGATCAAACTGCTTTCTCAATTGCTGGATTCCTGTGGCCAAATCTGGGTAGAACCGCACCTGCTGGTCCTGGTGTTTAATCTCTCCTTTTTTAGCTCGTGCAGCGTTGAAGATCTTCATCCTGTCTCTGTTGCTAAGAAACTTCATAATTAAGGTCCTCGGCGGTCCCCTTATCTCTCCGTGGGCCAATACGATGTGCTTTTTCCAGAACCACTGCTGATTGCAACTCCTCGCTGCCCAGCACCTCCGGAATCCACTTTTCCAGAAAGGAACATACGTCCCGACCTTCTGATTCCTCTGGAAGACCCACCAGCCTCAAATTATTCTGTCTCGACCGAGATTCCAAATCCAAAATATTATCTTCCAGAGATTTATTTTTTTTTTCCAAAGTGCGCACCTTTAATTGAAGACGGGTGACGTCATCTTCAGCACTAGCGAGACGGAGCTCCATCTGCGCCGTTTCGTTCTACACAGTCACCCAATTCCTTTCTTATTCCTTCCAACGCTGTCATAATCCCATCAAATCTAGAGGAAAAGTCCGCTCTCATTGAACTCATGGCAGCCATCAGCGCATCTGCGCCATTCCCCGCAGATATCGCAGCGTTGCCAGCCTCCTCCGCCATATATGGAGTTTTGTTTACTGCGTCACAGACCTGAAAGTCCGTTAATTTGGACTGTTTCGGCGGCTCGCTTTTTCCTTTTCCTGGTTTTCCAGCCTTAGGCTTCGCCGACATATCTTCGCCCAAATGCTGGGATACGTTCTGTCCCAAATGAGAGAGTTATTTGCCGATTTTTTTTTTTTCCAGGAGCAGAGCAGAGCGAGACACGTCCGTCCTACGTGGCAGCCATAACCGGAAGTCCAAGTTCTTGTTGTTTGTTAAAATATCCAATTACCCAAAATAAAAAATCCTGGTGATGGAACAACCTGATGGTCTATGATTGTGGCTCAGACCCTGCTATTGAACTGACCATAATGTAGACTTGTACAACTTGAATAAATCTTACAATATAATTATAACACACTGCTCTTCTTTGTCGAGTCTGATTCAGTCATTTGAAACCGTTTTGGGCTTGTATAAAAGCAAACAAGAATGAGTGTAAATTAACAGTGTAATGGACGCTTTAGTTTCTGCATCAGAAAATGGACTTGCATCACCAATGTATTTTTTGTCCAGATATAATTTGAAATAAAACCAGCTTCTTTCTCAAGTTATGGAAAATAAAGTTCATACAGTAACTTTGTCTTGTTTTTTTCTAAAATGTAACGTTGTTTGATTTTCTTTCCACAGCTTTCACTGTCTTACTTGTAAGTCAGATATGGACAAACCAGTCACAAAGATCCAGCTGGAGGTCTTCCTGAGTTGTCCTTCATTAACTAATTGCACTATGAAGGTGAAGGTATGAATATAAGGTTCAGAATTGGAATACTTTAGGGTAGTTAATGTTTGTTCAGATTTTGGCAAACAACTGTCAAGTGTGCTTGGTGTCTCTTTAGAAAATATGAAGATCAGTTAACTCAGCATAGACTGATAACAGGTAGCCTGGCTCTGCCCAAAATAATTCAAGTTCAGGATAACTTATGTTATCTGTATGAAATTTTGTGACACTCCAGTTTTAGTGACACCTTGGAGTTGTTGAGAGAACTACAGCCCCATTCACTCCATGAATATACAGCACAAGCTCACCTGCTTTAAGTCCTGACTTAACCTGATCCTAATATGAACTGAATCATATTGTTAATGAAGTGTTCTTTCTAGCCTAAAGCCACCAGCTGTTATCTACACCCACAGGTTGACCCAAATCTAACATGGCGGCTTGTATGCAAATTTGCATTCCAAAAATAGCCCAGGGATGAGTTTCAGAGAACAACAGAGCTAACAAATTAGACATACAAATGTGGAATATCTTTGTTTATATTAATAACGGTCATTTTTTAAGGCACTACAGAAGTGTGAAGTTACAACAGGTACTTCTGATTTGCATTAAGTTCAACTTAACTTGCATTTGGGAAGCAGGAAACGGTTGTGCTACTAAAATGTCTTACATGGCTGCTAGCTTAGATACCCAGTGCCAAGTGTGGAAATGAAAAACTTGATTAACTAGTAACTATATGCTGTTTCATGCATAGAAAGGAAAAGGATAAGTCTCTCAGTGCTTTACTGCGGGTTCAGACATTTTCTTACTCTTATTGCTAAGCAACTAATCCTAATCTGTGTAACCATCCATCCATCCATCCATCTTCTTCCGCTTAATCCTTTTCGGGTCGCGGGGGGGCTGGAGCCTATCCTAGCATCTTTGGGCGAGAGGCAGGGTACACCCTGGACAGATTGCCAGTCCATCACAGGGCCAACACAGAGAGACAGACAACCATTCACTCTCACAGTCATACCTAAGGACAATTTAGAATCTCCAGTTTTGATGCCAATTAACCTAACTTGCATGTTTTTGGCATGTGGGAGGAAACCGGAAAAATCCCGGAGTAAACCCACGCAGACACATATAACAGTTTAAAAGCACTGAGATGAGTTCCAAAGGTGTTAAATGTCTTAAATACTTATCCTTCCTTTTAAGAAAGCAAATTATATTTTTTTTGTATGTAGCTGCTAAAATGTACTGAGGGTCTTAATGTTCTACAGTTGGACATTATCACACATAAAGGGTGTGGTTTTGTTTTGCATGGAACAAAAACATTGGCCATGTTTACATGCACATGAATAAACCAACTATAATTGGATTTCTGAAGTTATCTGATTATTCAAGTAGTCATGTAAACAAAATAATCAGATAAAGGCCATTTTCAGGTTATGAAATGTCACATTGAAGTAGTTTACTGCCCAATATCCATTTATTCAGTGTATGAGTAGATAAAGATAATGGGATTACCACCATCATCTTGATTCCAAGTGATTGGATTATTGTGACCATGTAACCAGGGTCACTGATTTAGTATCACTTTAGGACCTGTATTTATATTTAGGACCTATACTTATATAGTGCTTTTTCTAGTCTCAAAGACCACTCACAGCGCTTCACTAGTACTAACCCTCTATTCTAAGGGCCTATAGGAGACAGATATCTAAGGACAATTTAGAACAACCAACAAAGAACACTTTAACTAGCTGTTAACTTTACTTTTTCCTGTAGCCACAAATGCTGCCTGTCTTAAAGGTGCACACACTTAAATTTCTTTAACCTGTATCTTTGACTGTGGTATACAGTACATTTGCTATGGCATCATTTCAGTAAGCTCATGCACTGTCACAATATTTATTTCTAAAGAGAACTGCATTTATTTTTTCCCAAGATCTTGAATTGAAGATGGGATCTTTTCAGGTTTTAATAATCTGTTGGTGAGTAGTTTCAGTAATCCCCTGAGCTGCTTTCGTTGCTTGATGCAGGCCAATAATTTGACCCTTCTGAAATAGAGTGACATCTTTTCCCCAACCATGGGATACATCTTCAGACATGGCTCTTTCAGAAATGAGAACCCAATCAATTAGGGTTAAACAGCTGCAGTGAGTAAATGTGACATTGCTTAAGCTGATTGAAACAATGCCACAGTCAATGTGTGCCATAAAGAAGGGTAGCAGCTAAAAGTCCAGTGAGATTTCAGTGTGCAGCTTTTTTGTAAGGGCTGTGTTGTGCATGGACTATATTAACCACAAATAATTATATTTTCCTAAATTACACCTTGGTATTGATAAGTGAAATTATGCACATGTGCAGCAGATGTTATATTTTAGTTGTTTTTGACTAGTATGAACATGAAAAATGTGTGAAGAGAATCTTTTTACTGCAAAATAAACTGACCTTAAATCCCATGTGAAATAGCAAAATTTATTTTTTTCATTTTAGTTCTTTTAGCATGTTAAACAAGATATAAAACTGGTAACTTTTACAAATTCCTGCAAATTACTCATTCTACTTTGAACCTAACCCCTGGGCTTTCCACCCATTTCTGGTGTTTTTACTAAAATAATCTTAACACCAACCAACACATATAATGCACAGATGTGAGTGATACGTCTTCCATCCAATTTCTCTAAAGTTAATATAAATCAGGCATATGGCAGAAGTAAAAAGCAGCTGGATTAGAAGGCTGAGGTCAAACTTACCGACAACCATCTGTCCTTGAGAAAGACGCTGAATTTCAGAGTGAAACTCATAAAGATAATTTTTATATTCTGCACATTAAAAAAAAATCTCACATGCACATCTGCAGAAAAGCATTTTGTTGTGGAAAATGTGGTGTGATTTGATAACCAGAAATTTAGGTGTGTGCCAAAGTTTATCTTATCAGAGTGGTGAGAGTTTACCACTTTGAGCTGGGGGGGGGGTGTTTGTGCAGTGTTTGCATTTGATTTACAACTATGAGACTGATTATAAAGACATTAGTGGCTACTAATCTTAAATATCCTTCCAGCTGCAGCAGAGGACCATCATGTCCATCCTGAATGCCACAGACCTGGAGGGCACTGAGGTAGGTTTACTGATAAGGCTGTTACGTAACTCTGAGCTCAGCCACATGGTGCACTGATCTCCTGCCAAAATGTCCCAAATGCACAGTCATTGGATCATGCTGGTATGATTAATTCTCAAAGGAATTAGCTGCCTAAATATTGATGCAAGCAGCCACCTATGCTTATATTTTGTGATTTTCATGTTATAGAGTGAAGAAATATAAATTAGGCAAAATGTGGTGATGGTCTTCATAACCAAGCAAATGCATTAAATTTAACTGCTTGCTTCTGTGAGTGCAAAGGTTAAGGTTTCAGTCCAGAGAATATTCTTACTTGTGGCTGAATATTAAGCTAAAATCAGCTAAAGATGAGTTTTGTTCATTTGCTTTTTTACTGCCTGCTTCAGTTCCCAGGTTACGACGTGGAGACGGTCGTGGGAAAAGAGCTGGGCCCCATCACTGTGTATGTCAGAGTGGTCACTAGGAAGCCTAGCCTGTGGATGGGCCTGGAGGAAGTGTGCCTTTGAGGCCATTGGTTCATGAGATCAGTGCTCAGCTGGCTCCAAGGATCTGCACACTGGGCCTTGCTCTAGTTTATCCTCTCCCCTCTGAAGGGCCTCCCTGACAGCTTGAGGCTGTGCTGAGGAAGACAAGGTCTTGTTTGTGTTAATGATATGCAATCTGGCGGACCAGGGGTTGACAGCCCAAGGGTAGACCAGTGGCATGCAGTCTGTCAAACGGCCCACGTGGTTTAAAATGCACCAAAGGCTGGAATTTTTTTTTTTTTTTTAATACACATGTACCTCTGTATTTAAAACTGACCCTGTGTCAATAAAATTTCTCAACTTTGTGCCTCTTTCGTGACATGCAAAGATAACTCACAGACCAGACAGTTGTGCACCTTTTAAAAACAGTTTTATTATTACAGATTCCATAAACAAAATGTTTAAGGTTCCATACAAACTATATAAAAGATCATGCTCTGGCTCTTATACAAAGTTTGGAATTATAAAACAGGTACCATATCAGGTATAATATGTAAATGCAGCTGTAAAATAACTTAATATAGATAAAATTCCCACAAAAAATATGGCAGCAACATTATATACTCTCCAGTGCCATTATGGTAAGCTTAAAATACATCTGGTACAGATGGTAAGAATGAAGTGTCTTGCTGAGGTATGTCTCCTGAAAGCTCAGTTCATATTCTAGGCAGCTCGTCACCGGCTCCCTGCACTCGTGGAGCCCCTAAAGGAGGAGTTGGGCACCTGCTTGAAGAACTCTCGGAGCCGGGTGAGCTCTCCGCTTAGCTGCTCGATGGTTTTGTGAAGCTTGTCGTTCTCGGCGCTCAGTTCAATCATCTTCTGTTGCATCTCCAGGTTGCGCCTTTTGGCTTTGTCCCTGCTTTTCCTCACCGCGATATTATTCCTTTCCCTCCTCTGTCGGTACTCCACGCTGAACCTGTCCACAGTTTTCTTCCCCTTCTCCCGACCCAGTTTGCGCGGCGAGGATTTGGCCGAGCTGACGATGGAGACTGGCTCCGGGGTGGTCGGTGGAGTGGGCTGCCCCGTGGGGAGGGTCACGGAAGTCTGGGCGCAGGTCTCGATCTGGGAGGGCAGTGATGAAGACATGTCGCTGTCGCTCCAGTCGGATTCCTGCTTGATGGGCGCGCTGAACGGCCCGATGTCCGCTTTCCTCTCGGGCGGGTAGGCGGGCGCCAGCTGCTGCTGCTGCTGCTGCTGCTGCTGCTGCAGCTGCACGCCGCCGGGCAGCACTGAGCCCTGCAGGTTATAGAAGTCCGACCGCTCCTGTTTCACGGTGTTGAACAGGTCGAGGAACAGCTCGTCGTTGCACAGCTCCAGGTTCGGCACGGCCGTCATGGACTCGATGTACTGGCTGAAGTCGATTGCGCTCTCGTCGTCGTACATGGCGGGGGTGGTGCTCAGCTCCACCAAGGTGCCGCCGTCCTCGGCCGGCCCGTCGCCTCTGCTGCCCGGCTTACACAGCCCCTGCAGCGTGCCGCCCATCTTGGCGCTCTCGTAGAAGTTAGCAGGTTCCATTGACCAACTCATGCTGCATGGTGGAGGCACGCAGTGAGAGTCCAGGCTGTATATGTCGCACATTAACCCTGCAGAGTTGTCCACGTGTCTCAGTGAGAATAAACTTTCTTTAAAAAAAAAGTTGCGCACAGGTGTGACGGCTCTGCTGCGCTTTAATCCCGCACTGGGTCTTCTGCGTGCTCGGGCCTCCTTTCACCCTCTTATCGATACTCAGCTGATAACCCAAAATGCTGGCGCTCAGTGACACCACTACTATTCACTTCTTGACAGTTCTGAGTTGCTGAGTTTTCGCTCCTTTTGTATCAAATCCCCCAGCTGACGTCACACCCGCCGCCCTCTCACGAGCCAGTCAAGGCCAAACGTTGGTCACGTGATGTCACAACGCTTCCCATTTGAGCACGGAGGGGCATGCTGCTCATGCCACCCATTTTTTTTTATTTTTTACTATGATGGTATGAATGGTGCTGTGTTGTTTACATAGTGAGGGCTCCTTGTGCCTGTTTGTGACTGAGAATAACAGAATTAAACTTGAATTAGCAGTAAACATGTAGGAAGTGTTTCCACGTGGCAGCTGGTCAAGGAGCAGATCCATCCCGTTTTAAAACCTCAGAAGTAAGAGTAACGAGTAAAGGGGCAAAGCCAGTATCAGAAATGAAAAGAAAAATTAAAAGTATTGCATTAGACCTCTTACATGAACTGATAAACAAGCCACTGCATGGTAATAGTTTAGTTTCTTAAAATAATGTTATTTTCTTAGAGGTGTACTGTAATTATTTTTCAATCCAAATTCAAGTTTTCAGAGTGAATAAACCCAGCAGTAGCAAGGTGCTTGTGTGAGTTCCTTATACCCCGTCATCCTCCTACAGACATTCATTCACAATTTGTTCTTTCAAGTACTGGCTTGCTGATCTTCGTCATTCAGACCTGTTTCATGTGAGTCAGCAGAGCAGAAATGAGTTAACACTGATATAGAAAACGAAAAATACTGAGAAGTATTCGTTGACACAAGTAACTTTATTCATATCACGGCTGTCAATATTCTGATATCTATATCAGTGTAATCTCTCATAAATGCAGTTATTAAACAGTGTTGTGGTATATTTGCCAAAATCTAAGTATTTATGAACACCGGAAGAGGTGAAAGAGAACACCATAAACCTATTGTACTGCAATTCACAAAGTAGATTATGTAATTAAAGTATCAGAGGTAACAGCAATAACCTGAATATAGAGCAGAAGGAAAAAGCTCGGGCAGAGGTTCAGTATTTTATTCTCAGATACAGATAGATGCTCTTGGAGAAAACAAAGTAGGCTGTTTTAATTATTTGCTTGCCTGATTTTAATGGTATCTAAACCTTTTCTGTTATGTGACTGTGAAGAACTTTACAAAAATAGTAACAGATGAGAAGTATGAAGCAATAGAAAACCACACAATAAATAACATGTTGCCTATTTCAGAACCAAATTTAAACACAACTGTTGTCTGGATTTTTCCCTCTCTCTTTTTAAAGTACTTCGTGGTTAAAGTCCATTATTTAATACATCACAATTGTTCACAAACATATTGCCAGTTTTCATTAATCACAAAATGTTCAGACACTTCTCGGAAATGTTTCCGTGTTTTCCGCCTGTGAAGTTTTGCAGTACTTTTCCTTTCTTATGGTCCTCTCTGAAATGGAAACAGCGCCTCATGGTGGTCATTGTGCTTGTCTGCACCTAAGACAAGGTATTTATAATTAAAAATATATATTAAAAAATCAATACATATGCGTACATACACTCACATAATATACCCAGGAGATTTTTTTTACAGCGGTGTTGGTGTAATTTCTTACATTTTACAAGTAAAAAAAGTCACAAATTTACCATAAAAGGTCCCAAACGTACAAGAAAAAAGTTACAAATTTGTGTGAATAAAAACAACTCATGAATGGGGTCGGGGGCACACATTTCTAAGAAAAAAGGTCATAAATTTACAAGAATAGTCACATTTATGAGGAAAAAAGGTAAATTTACAAGAACAAAAGCTGCCCATTTGTATAAAATTTGGACTTTTTCTCTCTCATTGTTCATTTTCTCTGTAATTTGTGAATTTTTTTCCCTGTAAACTTGTAACATTTTTTCTTAGAAATTTGTTTTCTGACAAATTTGCAACTTTTTCCTGACGAATTTGTGACTTAATATATTTTGTATTTTTAGAACATAAATTTGACATTCTTTGCAATAAACCTGCTACCATTTTTCCATATAAATTATAGCCTACTATTAATTTTTTTTAATTCTATTAAATTTGCTACTATTTCCTAATAGAATTTCAAAAATTTTCTTGTATATCTGCATCTAAAGTGTATAAACTATCATAGCACTCTTTATGGGGAGTCAGGTTAGCAAGGGTGATGCTTTGGGTCATATTGCTAATAAGGGGGATGGCATCCCCCTTAAATCACCTACTTCATACACCTGTACAGACAAATAGGCATATACTGTACAGGTGCATCTCAATAAATTAGAATATCATTGAAAAATCAGTTTAATTCAAAAAGTGAAACTCATAGATTCATTACACACACTGATAAATTTCACGTTTGTTTCTTTTAATTTTGGTGATTCTGGCATACAGCCAATGAAAACACAAAATTCGGTTTCTCAAAAAAAATAAAATATTAAATAAGATCAATCAAACAAAAAAGTGGATTTTTAATAGAAATGTTGGCCTACTAAAAAGTATGTCCATGTACACACTCAGTACTTGGTTGGGGCTCCATTTGCATGAATTACTGCATCAATGCAGCGTGGAATGGAGGTGATCAGCCTGTGGCACTGCTGAAGTGTTTTGGAAGCCCAGGTTGCTTTGACAGTGATCCTCAGCTCGTCTGCATTGTTGGGTCTGGTATCTGTCATCTTCCTCTTGACAAAACCCCATAGATTCGCTATGGGGTTTATGTCAGGAGAGTCTGCTGGCGAATCAAGCACAGTGATATCATGGTCTTTAAACTAGGTTTTACTTTTGGCAATCTGGGCAGGTGCCAAGTTCTGCTGGAAAATAAAATCAGCATCTTCATAAAGCTTATAAGCAGAGGGAAGCATGAAGTACTCTTAAATCTCCTGGTAGATGGCTGCACTGACTTTGGACTTGATAAAACACAGTGGACCAACACCAGCAGATGACATGGCTCCACAAATCAGGTACCAAGTCCTGTCATTTGGAAATCAAGGTCCTAGAGTCTGGAGGAAGAGTGGAGAAGCACAGAATCCAAGTTGCTTGAGGTCCAGTGTGAAGTTCCCATAGTCAATGATTTGTAAATGGTTTACTCAAGTACATGTACTTAAGTAACTTCTTCACTAAGTTGTACTTTAATGAGTTTTATTGAAGGATAGCTTTTACTCCTGAGTACATTTAGGAAGAAAAAAAATATTCAGTGGATATAAAAAGTCAACACAGCCTTGTTCAAATGCCAGGTTTTTGTGATGTAAAAAAATGAGACCAAGGTAAATAATTTCAAAACTTTTTTCACCATTAATGTGACCTATCTATAACCCGTACAACCCAATTGAAAAACAAACTGAAATCTTTTAAGGGGAAAAATAAAAATCTTAACAATAACCCGGTTGCATAAATATGCACACCCTCTTATAACTGGGGATGTGGCTATGTTCAGAATTAACCAATCACATTCAAACTCATGTTAAATGGGAGTCAGCACACACCTGCTATCATTTAAAGTGCCTCTGATTAACCCCAAATAAAGTTCAGCTGTTCTAGTAGGCTCTTCCTGACATTTTTGTAGTCACATCTTACAGCACAAGTCATGGTCTGCAGAGAGCTTCCAACGCATCAGAGGGATCTCATTGTTCAAAGGTATCAGTCAGGGGAAGGGTACAAAAGAATTTCCAAGGCATTAAATATACTGTGATGTTGCAATGGTTCACACAAGAAGGAGAGATGACTTTGACAAACAGGCTTTATTTATATGCATACAATGCAGAAAGGAGGGGAGGGTCATTTACACAGACCCTCATTAAGCTCATGGTGACACAGACACATGATTTGACACATATAGAGAAACAACGCTATCACAACTGGTCTTATTACACAGTTATAAGGGCACACACAAATAACACTTAGAACACACAGATAAAGTATTTGAATTCTCCACGGCACAAGCATGCCAGGAGACTCCTGCCCCCTTATCACAGCCCCAACATTACACTGTCCACCCTGGACTGGTTTCTGTCCCCAGAATAATAAAGTCCAACACAAATCCGTCCAGCTGTTGGGGCGGCTGCTGTTGTCGGCGACCAGCACGCACAGGCCTGTTATTGTCCATTCACGCCTCGGCCGGGGTATCCAGTCGGGATGAAGCCTCCGGCTCAACCACCCATGGGGCAGATGGATGGTACAGGACGAGACAGTCACGGTGACGCACCACGGCCCGGTTCTTTTTCTGCAGTCTCACCCTGTACACTACATCTGACAGTCTCTGTAGGACCACACACGGTCCCGACCAATGGCTCGCCAGTTTTGGCAACAGTCCCTTTTTGCACTCCGGGCAGAAAACCCAGACTCAGTCCCCTAGTGCAAAGTCCCCCACCAGCAGTGGGAGTCGTATGCCCGCTTCTGCTGACTCCCCACCGCTGCCAGGGCCTCCTGAGCCAGTTCGTGCACTGTGCGGAGACATTCTCTCAAGCAAAACAAATAATCCAACCCTGGTTTGCCCTCCACCTCCGGCTCTGGGGGGAGGGGCCGAACACCAAATCCACTGGTGTGCGCAGCTCGCATCCAAACATCAGTGCTGCAGGTCCCAGTCTCGCTGTCGCTGGTCTACTAGGACGGTGAGCTGGGTGGTTAGGATCTGACTGAAACATTCAATCGGCATTTCCGCGGGTGCAGCCGCAGCCCGGCCGAGATAGCATCTAATACTTCTCGAAGGTTGGACAGGGCGCCATTAAAGTCAGCTGTGTGAACCAGCAGGTCATCCAGATAAACAATGCAGCGGCTCCGGGGCACATGAGCCAACACTCGCTCCATCAGACGTTCAAAGGTGGCTGGGGCGTTGCAAAGTCGAAACGGCATCACCTTGAACTGCCACAGTCCCTGCCCGATGGAGAAGGCTGTTTTCTGGTGGGCCTCCGGTGACAGCTCTACCTGCCAATAACCGCTGCAGAGGTCCAGCGAGCTGAACCAGCTGGAGCCGGTGATGTAATCCAGCACATCATCGACGCGGGGCAGAGGGTAGGAATCCTTGCAGGTGACGTCATTCAGGTAGACGGAGGCAGCCATTCCTTGCATGAGGACTGATCATTTTTTCACACATAAGGAGTTGTTCAGACTCCTTATACAAAGACATAGAGTGATGATAATCAAGTCAGTGGCGGTAAGGCACCTGTGAGCTGGTTGCCAACCGCCAATCAAATCTAAAAGAAGAAGAAGAAGGTGCCAGTAATCCACACAGAACCACCATGAAACATCCTTCTTCTTAACCAGAACCACCAGCTCCACCCGGGGGCTGCTGGAGGGCTCAATAACATCTGCCTCAGGCATTTCTCGTATTTTTTGCTCTGCTGCTGCCTGCCTTGAAAAAGGCAGATGGCGGAGACGGAGACGGATCGGCCTGGTCCCACCGGTGTTGATCTGGTGCTGCACCAAGCTGGTTCGGGTGCACTCTCCATCCTTGACAGCAAAGACATCAATGTAGCAGTCCAACAGCTCCTGCAGCTGCAGTCTCTGTCCCGATTCTAGTCTGCTGCAGCTCTGTTGGAACAATTCCTCGACCACCTGCTGTGTTTCTGCTGATACACTGACCCGCTCCGCTATCACACCCCCCCACCCCCAGCTGTCTCTGTCTTCGATTGCACTTCCTCTGCTCATGCTGGTGACGCTGTTTTGCGTTCAGTTCTGGCGGTGACCCGCCCGGTTCAGTCTGTTCTGGCGGCCCCTCGGTCATGCTTTCACTTCCGCTCTTCAAGGAGAGTAGACGCTTCTCTCTTTTCTCTCTGCTCTAGCTCCCCACTTCCCTAACTAACTGGATCCCAGCTTGCTGTTGTCTGTCAGCGTCTACTGCTGATTATCGAAAAGAAATTATGGAATTGATAAGCTGGGCTTTGAACGCAATTGACACTATTTTTTCAACAAGGAACAGTGCTCCGGGGGAAGCTGTTTGCCCCGCAGGGACGGCTCCAGCGGGCTATTTACGGGTGACAAGTGTTTGGAGGATCTTGTGCCTGAGTAATCTCTCTATCGAAGATATTGAAGATTTGTATATCTTCGTAATAATGGTGACTGGGATCGTTCTGATTGGAACTGGGATTGTCCTGGTGTACCGCAAATTGCTGAAGATGGATACAACCTATCAAAATGCTGGCCACGCGAGGTGCATCCATCAAATTGGAAAAATGGAGGAGACTTTGATAGCGACAAATGGAGAACTGTCTCGGAAGGTGGATTACATCTACGCTTAAGTCTATCCACGACGGACTCAAAGCCCTCGCAATGAAGGATTAAGCACTGAATCTGCAGAAGAAAATAAAGTTCTTTCTCTGTGTTCAGTCTATTTGGCTCAATTTCCCTTACAAAAATCCTCCTGATAATCCCCAGTCTTTGTTTTTCAAAACACTGAGCACACGGCCTCTGGACAGTAGCTGCTTGGGACAATTGCCAAGGACAATTGCTGCAGCCAGACAAAACATCTTCTGCCAAAGTGTCCTTGTGCTCATATTGATACAACATTGCTTCAACACTACATCCACACTGACCCAGAAACTGACAACAAGATAACATTCACTGCTCTCCTTGTGTCCTGTGGACTCTGGTCTTGAATGTGCATCGTGGGCTTTTTTTGTCTTTGTAATCATAATATTGATTACTTATGGTCAATATTCTGAATTCAATGATTTTTTTGCTCCTTCCTATTGTATGATTTCTTATCTGTACCATCCTATTGGCAGGCGCGTCCCCGATGCAGCCGTGTCACTGGAAATGCAGGTTCATTTTCTGTGTCAAGTCAAATTCTCTCGTATGTTATCAGTGATCTGTTAATGTACTTGGCAATAAATCTTTTTCTGATTCTGATGCAGGCCCCTGGTTTCCTCCTCTGGGTCCCGCTGCAGAGCGTGATGGTCTGAGCCCCCAGCAGGTGAGACGATCTGGCGGTGTCAATCGTTGCATTCCATGCTGCGAGCAGATCGAGTCCAATATTGCAGGGATCTTGAATGTCAGCCAGCCAGAACGGGTGGTTTGTATTCTGGCCGGCCACCCCCACCACAAGAACTCTCCGCCCTCCCAATCTGTCTTGCTCACCAGCGGCTGTGGTGATGCAGCGCCTGGTGGGTTCCCACCCCTGCGGTTCTGCCTCATCCGTACTGGGCAGGACTCCGGGTCGGACCAGGGAGATGGTAGAACAGGTGTTGATCAAGGCCCGGATTGGCGTGCTGTCCAAGCTGCACTGTAAGCACATCCCTAGCGAGTGTACAATTTGGCCCAAACATGTTGACAGTTCATTGGGGAAAATGTCTGTGTGAGGCGGCAGGTCCCCGTCCATACCACCTCGCTCTAGTTTAAAGCCAGTGAGGGGACGGTTTGTCGCAGGGTGGGTGCCAAGCAGTACTGTGCGATGTGTCCTGGCTCCCTGCAGCAGAAGCACCCTTCCTCGTGCTGCCGTTGTCATCTTCTCACTGGCCATGCCGCTGTGGTCCAGCGTAGTTCTTACCCTCCTCCTCCCTCTCAGCTGTGGCCTGGAAAGCTCTCTGCCTCGGTGACGACACATCAGCTGCATAATCCATCATCGGTCCCACTGGCTCCGCTTCTGCCACAGCCGTCTCCCAGCTGCTCACGGTGGGAAACTGGATGTGGTCCTGGAGCCAGGCCGGATGGAGCCCCCAGATGAAGTGCTGGAGGGTGAGCTTCTCCACCGCCCCCGGCTCGAAATCCGGGTAGCCATGCTGCGTCAGCAGCCATATGTCTACTGCGTAGGCTCCCAGGCTCTCTTGGCTGCCTTGCCGGTGGTTGGCCAGCTGTTCCTGGCCGTGCTCAGCATTGGCCACTCTCCCAAACCACCTCCAGAGTGCTCTTTGTAGCACTGGCCAGCTACGACATTTCTCAGGCCGGAGGTCAGACAGCATGCGAAGAGCCCCGCCCTCCAGGGCCAGTGCGACCTGCACAGCAGTCTCTTCAGGTGTCCAGCTGTTAAGTGCAGCAGCCAGCTCGACCTGGATCAAACAGTCATCCAGCAGGGTTTCGCTACCAAAGTGGGGGAGTTTGGCCCGTTGGCAGATTGGTGGGACAGTCGCCTCTTGGTCGATCACCGCCCCTGGTCGCAGTGGAATCGCCAGCCCGTTGAGCCCTTAAAAGGGCAGGAAGCAGGGCCGGTTTGCTCTGCTTGGGCCACTCTGCCTTGAGAAAGGCAGAAGGCGGGGTATGCTGGCCCCGTCAGGTCTGCTGCTCCATTCATCCCAGCGAGCAGCTCCAGGGGTCGGTGTGTCGGCTCTGTTGTCCATCTCCAGCTGAGTGATGAGCTGCTCAAGCTGCCGAATCTCCGTCCTAATTCTGGCTTCCATCTTCTCCGTGATCCCACTTATGACACCAGTGTGACATTGCAAGGGTTCACACAATAAGGAGAGATGACTTTGACGAACGGGCTTTATTTATACACACACTTACAACACAGAACGGAGGGGAGGTCATTTACACAGACCCTCATTAAGCTCATGGTGACACAGACACATGATTTGGAACATATAGGGAAACAACGCTATCACAACTGGTCTTTTTACACAGTTATAAGGGCACACGTGAATAACACTTAGAGCACACAGATAAAGTATTTGAATCCTCCGTGGCACAAGCATGCTGGGAGACTCCCGCCCCCTTATCACAGCCCCAACGTTACACTACCATGGAACACAGTGAAGACTGTCATCATCAAGTGGAGAAAATATGGCACAACAGTGACATTACCAAGAACTGGTCATCCCTCCAAAACTGATGAAAAGACAAGAAGAAAACTGGTCAGGGAGGCTGCCAAGAGGCCGACAGCAACACTGAAGGAGCTGCAGGTATTTCTGGCAAGTACTGGCTGTTTAGTTCATGTGACAACAATCTCCCATCTCGGGTTGCAAGACGGAAGCCTGATCTTACGAAGAAAAACATCCAAGCCCAGCTACATTTTGCAAAAACATTCAAAATCTCTCAAACGCATGTGGGAAAGTGTGTTATGATCCATTGAAATCAAGGTTGAACTTTATGGCCATAATTCCAAAAGGTATATTTGGCACAGACACAACTGCTCATCATGAAAAGAACACCATACCTACAGTGAAGCATGGTGGTGGCAGCATCATGCTTTGGGGCTGTTTTTCTTCAGCTGCAACTGGGGCCTTAGTCAAGGTGGAGGGAATTATGAACAGTTCCAAATACCAGTCAGTGTTGGCACAAAACCTTCAGGTTTCTGCTAGAAAGTTGAAAATGAAAAGGAATTTCATCTTTCAGCATGACAATGACCCAAAGCACACATCCAAATCAACAAAAGAATGGCTTCACCAGAAGAAGATTAAGGTTTTGGAATCGCCCAGCCAGAGTCCAGACCTGAATATGATCAAACATCTGTGGGGTGATCTGAAGAGGGCTGTGCACAGGAGATGCTCTCAAAATCCGACAGATTTGGAGCATTTTTGCAAAGAAGAGTGGGCAAATACTGCCACATCAAGATGTGCCATGCTGATAGACTCCTACCCAAAAAGACTGAGTGCTGTAATAAAAGCCAAAGGTGCTGCAACAAAGTATTAGTTTAAGGCTGTGCATATTTATGCAAACAGGTTATTGTAAGTTTTTTATTTTTCCCCTTGAAAGATTTCAGTTTGCTTTTGAATTGGGTTGTACAGGTTATAGGTCACATTAATGGTGGAAAAAGTTTTGGAATGATTTATCTTGGTCTCATTTTTTTTACATCACAAAAACCTGGCATTTGAACAGAGGTGTGTAGACTTTTTATATCCACTGTATATTTACTCAAATACATTTGTTCATACTCTTTGAGTCACTGGTTTGAAATGTGTGGTTTTTTTTTACTGTGATAACGTGTTCTCTTCAGAAAGACAAGCTTTTATTAGTCCCACAATGGGGAAATTCCAGGATTGCAACAGCACAGGGATAGCAACACTCAGAGCAATAATTTAGAAGATAAGAAAATAAGAGCAGTGAATATACATACAGACGTGGACAAAATTGTCGGTACCCCTCTGTTAATGAAAGAAAAACCCACAATAGTCACAGAAATAACTTGAATCCGACAAAAGTGGTAATAAATAAAAATTCTATGAAAATTAACCAATGAAAATCAGACAATGCTTTTGAATTGTGGTTCAACAGAATTACTTTAAAAAAAACAAACTCATGAAACAGGCCTGGACAAAAATGATGGTACCCTAAACTTAATATTTTGTTGCACAACCTTTTGTGGCAATCACTGCAATCAAACAATTTCTGTAACTGTCAATGAGACTTCTGCACCTCAGCAGGTATTCTGGCCCACTCCTCATGAGCAAGCTGCTCCAGTTGTCTCGGGTTTGAAGGGTGCCTTCTCCAGAAGGCATGTTTCAGCTCCTTCCACAGATGTTCAATAGGATTTAGATCAGGGCTCATAGAAGGCCACTTTAGAATAGTCCAATTTTTCGCTCTTAGCCATTCTTGGGTGTTTTTAGCTGTGTGTTTTGGGTCATTATCCTGTTGCAAGACCCATGACCTGTGACTGAGACCAAGCTGTCAGACACTGGGCAGCACATTTCTCTCTAGAATACCTTGATAGTCTTGAGATTTCATTGTACCCTGCAAAGATTCTAGACACCCTGTGCCAGATGCTGCAAAGCAGCCCCAGAACATAACAGAACCTCCTCTATGTTTCACTGTAGGGACAGTGTTCTTTTCTTGGTATGCTTCATGTTTGCGTCTGTGAACATAGCGCTGATGTGCCTTGCCAGAAAGTTCCAGTTTTGTCTTGTCTGTCCATAGGACATTCTCCCATAAGCTTTGTGGCTTGTCAACGTGCAGTTTGGCACATTCCAGTCTGGCTTTTCTATGATTTGTTTTCAACAGTGGTGTCCTCCTTGGTCGTCTCCCACGAAGTCTACTTTGGCTCAAACGACGGATGGTGCGATCTGACACTGATGTACCTTGACCTTGGAGTTCACCATGAATGTGTTTAGAGGTTGTTCTGGGCTCTTTTGTTACCATTCTTCATCAAGTTTCCTCCTGCGGCCACGTCCAGGGAGGTTGGCTACAGTCCCCTGGATCTTAAATTTCTGGATAATATGTGCAACTGTAGTCACAGGAACATCAGGCTGCTTGGAGATGGTCTTATAGCCTTTACCTTTAACATGCTTGTCTATAATTTTCTTTCTAATCTCCTGAGACAACTCTCTCCTTTGCTTCCTCTGGTCCATGTTTAGTGTGGTAAACACCATGTCACCAAACAGCACAGTGACTACTTGTCACTCTTTAAATAGGCCGACTGACTGATTACAAGTTTGTAGACACCTGTGATGTCAATTAGAGGAAACATCTTGGTTGAACATGTCCCTATGGTCACATTATTTTCAGTCTTTTGTAGGGGTACCATCATTTTTGTCCAGGCCTGTTTCATGAGTTTGTTTTTTAAAATAATTCTGTTGAACCACAATTCAAAAGCATTGTCTGATTTTCATTGGTTAATTTTCATAGAATTCTTTATTTATTATTACTTTTGTCAGATTCAAGTTATTTCTGTGACCATTATGGGTTTTTCTTTCATTAACAGAGGGGTACCAACAATTTTGTCCACGTCTGTATGTACACATAAATATATAAATATATATACACAGTGCGGAGCATTGTAGCTAGATGGAATAAACAGCATAACCGTCTATTTAGTTACCCTACACAGTATGAATATATACCCATACATATTGTCACTCTCCATAGCAACTGATATTGTCCTAGTTGTATACTGGAGGGGACCATTTGTGTAAGTTTGTTGCATCTTTTGCATTCAAAACTATTAGGTCATCACGTTTTTTATGCTATCTCTGCGAGCAGCCCTGCTTAGGTTATACAGTCTAACAGCCGTAAGTAGGAAGGACCTGCGAAACCTCTCGGTCGCGCACCTAGAATGATGTAGTCTACTGCTAAATGAGCTCCTCAGTGCGTTCAGTATGTCCTGCATAGGGTGGGACTTGGACTCCAGCAGAGATGACAGTTTAACCACCATCCTTCTCTCTCCTATCTCCTCCACTGGGTCAAGGCGTTGCGCCAGGACAGAGCTAGCTTTCTTGATCAGTTTGTTCAGTCTCTTCCTATCGGCTGCTGTAATGCCGTTGTCCCAGCAGACCACTCCAAAAGTAATGGCTGATGCCACCACCGTGTCGTAGAATGTCTTCAAGAGCACCCTATGACACGGTGGGGTCGTCAGTTTAGTTCACTGAAATCAGTGTTTTCTGTTTCACGAAGAAAAAATGTGACTGTATTGTTGCGTGGTTTGGATTATATTTGAGGGTTTATGTGGATAATTTGTAACCCAGCCACTGGGGGTGGACAAGCCAGTGTACTTCTTGTGCCGGTCCCAAGCCCAGGTAAATGGGAGGGTTGTGTCAGGAAGGGCATCCAACGTAAAACCTCTGCAAATCAAACATGGATCATGACAAATGAGACTTTCATACTGGATTGGTCAAGGCCCGGGTTAACAACAACCGCCACCGGTGCTGTTAACTGACAGGATGTCTGTGGAAATTGGGCTATTGCTGGTCAAAGATTGAGGAGGAGGAGAGGGGGAAGGCGTGTTAGGAGGGAGCGAGAGAAAAGGAAAGGTAGAAGTGTGGAGGTGAGAGTAGGGATGTGAAATGCAGGGACTATGACTGGTAAAGGCAGATATTTGGCTGATATGATGGAGAGAAGAAAGGTAGATATACTGTGTGTTCAAGAAATCAGATGGAACGGAAGCAAGGCTAGGGGCACTGGAGGTGGATTTAAACTGTTCTACCATGGTGTAGATAGGAAGAGAAATGGAGTAGAAGTAATCTTGAAGGAAGAGTATGTGAAGAATATTCAGGAGGTAAAGAGGGAGTCAGACAGAATCATGAGTTTGAAGCTAGAAATCAAAAAGGTGTGATGTTGAACGCTGTCAGTGCATATGCCCCACAAGTTTGATGTCAGGTAGAAGAGAAAATAGGAATTCTGGAATAAGTTGGAGTAAGTGGTAGAGAGTGTTCCCAAGGAAGAGAGAGTGGTGATTGGAATGGACTTTAATGGGCATGTAGGTGAAGAGAACAGAGGTGATGAGGAGGTTCTGGGTATGAGAGAAATGTGGAAGGACAGATGGTTGTGGATTTTGCTAAAAGGATGGAAATGGCTGTGGTGAACACATACTTCAAGAAGAGAGAGGAGCATAGGGTGACTTACAAGAGTGGAGGAAGGTGCACACAGATGGACTACATCTTACACAGAAGGAGAAATCTGAAAGAGATCGGAGACTGCAAGGTGGTGGCAGGGGAGAATGTAGCTAGACAGCATCAGATGGTAGTCTGTATGATGACTGGAGAGCAAGAGAGGAAGAGAGTGAAGGCAGAGCCAACGATTAAGTGGGGGAAGTTACAGAAGGAAGAAGGTTGCACAAGAGTTCTGGAAGGAGTTGATACAGGCTCTGGGTGGTAGGGAAGAATTACCAGATTACTGGGAAAGTACAGCAAAAGTATTGAGGGAAACAGGAATAAGGTATGTAATGTATCCAGTGGACAGAGGAAGGAAGACAAGCAGACTTGGTAGTGGAATGAGGAGGTACAGGAATGTATTCAAAGGAAGAGGTTGGCAAAGAAAAAGTGGGATAGTTGGGGAGATGAAGAAAGTAGACAGGAGTATTTGGAATTGGCGCATGCCAAAGACAGAGGTGGCAAAGGAAAAGGCATATAGTGAGTTGTATGAGAGGCTAAACACGAAGGAAGGAGAAAAGGACTTGTATCAATTGGCTAGACAGAGAGATCGAGCTGGAAAGGAGGTGTAGCAGTTTATGTTAAGGACAGAAATGGCAGAAATGGTAATGTACTAACAAATGACAAGAGTGTGTTGAGAAGGTGGAAGGAGTACTTTGAGGAGCTGATGAATAAAGAAAATGCGAGAGAGAGGAGAATGGATGAAGAAAAGATGGTGAACAAGGAAGTTCTGAGGATTAGCAAGGCGGAAGTGAGGGCAGCTTTGTAGAAGAACAAGAATGGAAAAGCAGTTGGCCCAGATGACATACCTGTGGAGATGTTTAGGAGAGATAGCAGTGGACTTTCTAACCAGATTAATTAACACAATCTTGACGAGTGAGAGGATGCCTGAGGAGTGGAGAAGAAGTGTATTGGTTTCAATTTTCAAGAACAAAGGTGATGCTAAGAGCTGTAGTAACTACCGAGGCATAAAGTTGATCAGCCACACTATGAAGATATGGAAAAGAGTTGTTGAAGCCAGGTTAAGAGGAGAGGTGACAATCAGTGAGCAGCAGTATGGTTTCATGCCAAGAAAGAGTACTACAGATGTAATGTTTGCCCTAAGAGTGCTGATGGAGAAGTATAAAGAAGTTTGGAAGGAGTTGCGTTGTGTATTTGTGGATCTAGAGAAAGCATATGATTGGGTTCCAAGAGAGGAAGTGTGGTACTGTATGAGAAAGTCAGGAGTGGCAGGGCAGAGAAGTATGTGAGGGTGGTGCAAGACATGTATGAGGACAGTGAGACGGTGGTGAGGTGTGCTGTAGGAGTGACAGATGGATTCAAGGTGGGGGTGGGGTTACATCAGAATTCGAATATGAGCCCCTTTTTGTTTGCCGTGGTGATGGACAGGCTGACAGACGAGGTCAGGCAGGAGTCTCCGTGGACCATGATGTTTGCAGATGACATTGTGATCTGTAGTGAGAGTAGGGAGTAAATGAAAGAGAACCTGGCGAACTGGAGGTATGCTCTGGAGAGAAGAGGAATGAAGGTCAGTAGAAGCAAGACAGAATACATGAGTGTGAATGAGAGGGAGGCAGGTGTAATGGTGACCATGGAAAGAGTAGAGGCAGTGAAAGTGGATGAGTTTGAATATCTGGGGTCAACCATCCAAAGCAATGAAAAATGCACAAGAGAGGTGAAGAAGAGAGTGCGGGCAGGGTGGAGTGGGTGGAGACGAGTGTCGGGGTGATTTGTGACAGAAAGATAGCAAGAGTGAAAGGGAAGCTTTACAAGATGGTAGTGAGACCTGCTATGATGCATGGTTTGGAGATGGTGGCACTGACAAAACGACAGGAGGTGGAGCTGGAGGTGGCAGAGTTGAAGATGCTAAGATTCTCAGTGAGAGTGACAAGGAGGGTCAGGATTAGAAATGAGTATATCAGAAGGATAGGTCAGGTCAAGCAGTTTGGAGACAAAGTAAGAGAGGCAAGCCTGAGATGGTTTGGACATGTGCAGAGGAAGGACAGTGGATATACTGGACAAAGGATGTTTAAGATGGAGCTGCAAGGCAGGAGGAAAAGAGGAAGACCACAGAGAAGATTCATGGATGTGGTGAAGGAGGACATGGAGAGGGTTGGTGTTACAGAGGAAGATGCAAAGGATAGGGTAAAAGAAGAAGAAAAAGATGATGTAGATACTGTAATTTGTATTTTAATTTCTTTAGCCTTATCACATTTTAGATTAAAAAAAAAATCCATCTGGCATGAGTAATGTCACAAATTTGCAAAAGAAAAAAGCAAATGTGTACAAGAAAAAAAGACCAAAATTCTCAAGAGTAAAAAGTTGCAAACTGATGAAAATTTATGCAAAAGTTTCAAATTTACAAGGAAAGCGGTCAAAAATTTAAGATAAAACAACTCAGAAATTAGTGAGAGGAGTTATTTCTAAACGCAGTAACTTTTTTAGTTACTTTCTTCTTAAAGTCATTTTTTGGTAACTACTTTTATACGTGTTTGAGTCATTATTTTCTTAGAATCTAAGGTAACAAGTACCTTTCTGGTCCCCATACCGACCTCTGCTGGCAGCTATCAATCATTAGTTAAAATCCAATGAGTCCATTTCCTCTTGAACAGGTCAGTTTTGAATTCATCTTTGAAATGTTTTGTGATTCAAAAGTGTGCTGCCCCATTTAGAGACACATATTTTATATTGGTTTTAATCTAACACAAATGCTAATTTTAAACCAATCATACCTACTCAACAATTTGATTGGAATGGTGAATTTAAATCTGAATTTCAGAATATTTGTTCTGCTCCCCTTTTTTATCAGTGAGAAATGCCTCCTCATGATCTGACTGTCCGTGCTACTGTGTGACATTATTTATTTGTTTGTTTGGCTTTCTTAGCCTAAAAAAAGTCAGTACGTATTGGAACTTTTTGTCTTGTTTTTGAAGGAGTCCTCGAAAAGTTTTGTGATAAGTTTCTGTGGGATGATCTCTCTCCATAATCAAAGGGTGGAACATGATTGCGGCTTTCATCACCTTAGTCAAAGTTTTTGATTAATCCCGCTCTGATTTATTGTGGTTGAGCAAATTACATTCTCCCAAGTGTCATCTGAGCATGGGCTTTGAATGAAAAATTCCAAATTGAGCTTTAGGGAATCTGCTGTCACAAAAGTATCAACAATTGATGTTTTCTTTCAATTTTAATACAGACAGGGAGGGATACAACAGCATTTGGTCAAATGATTCCAAATCAGCTTTCAACCAAGAGAAAATTTCATCAGATTTCAGCCCCTTCATGAGAAGATCCACTGTGTGAGCACCTGAGCAGAGTAGCCAGTACTCAAGTAAAGTAGCAATTGGGCTACTTTACTCTCATTACTCAAGTATAAGAGATCACTTCAGTCAGAGTATGGTGGTGTCTACTAAAAATGTTACTTAGTGAAGAACGACTGAGAAGTTTTCTCAGTTATGATTTTTTTTTTTTAAAGATTAACTCTTTTTCCATTTTACAGATTTTTTTTAAAAAAAATGTAAATTTCTTCTTACAAATTTTCCCAGTAAATTTGTTTTTCATCTTTAATTTCCAATGATTCTCATGTAAGTTTGCACCATTACCATCTACACTCGTTTTTCCTCTAGATGTGTTAGTCTGACGCAAAATAGCCAAACGTCATGTAGTTTTATCCATAATCCAACCTAGTCTAATACAATTAATATCAGACATTTACTGAATGGAATAAGTGATTTTAAATCTGATGGAAAGAGAAACTGGACTTGCATTCAGTTCACCTGATTTATTTTCACTAAACTCAAAAGTGACTGATTAAATAGGGGGACCAGGGCTTGATACAATTTTCACTCTTACATTGATTAGGTATATTACATCACAGTGGTATAAATGTGAGAATAAATGAAAGATACAAGTCTTAGGTATATACTGCATTCATCACATCGTCATATCTTATTTCAGAAAGCACAGCATAGAGAGGGAATGCACATGATGTCACAGAACAGAACTCATGGCAGGTAAGAAACACTGAGTGGCAAAAATAAGTGGCAACATTAGGGTGAATGCAGTAAAACACCAAAAACACACAGTATTCAGTCACATCAGTACACAGAGTGCCTGCTTGCATTGTGGAAAGCTAATCTTATTCCATCTAGGATTAATTGATTAAAAAATAGATAAATAATTAAAAGATCAGAACCAGTCCTTCACTCATGTGTGCTCTTACCCACACATCACTGCAGTCATGTAAACAGAGTGGCATTAACATCTAAAGTAAAAAAAAAAAAAAAAAAGACACTGTGTACTGCTGTGACTAATTACTTTGTGTGTTTTATGTTGCACTGCATACAAACTAAAGCTGACACTGTGGGGAATCCACCTCAGTATATTATGTTTCCACTCAGACGGAAGGACAAGGGGAATCCTCATGGGGGTTTTGTGTGTTGATGCGGGGATTGGTGTGTTGATGCGAACAGTGACAAAGAGAATGGGAATTGCAAAGGCTTTCATGTTAATGCAGCACCACAGAAGGCTGATCGAGTTGTATGCTATAAAAGGAGAGGTGCCTGTGACCTGTGATTCTTTTGATGCTTGTGATTCTGGAGAATGTGAGAGAGATGAATAAAGCCTGTTCTACTCTGGACCTATCTGCCTGATTATTTCTCTCTCCACAACACATGCATTTGCCACTCATTCCTCTGTAACTACAGTAAGTGTCCTGTAACTGCCAAGAATTCTGTTCCAGTGCATTCTCTCTATAGACAATTAAATACAGTGTATGCACTTGTGACAACTTGCCCCATCACTGGATAAGTTGCCATACAGTGTGGGGTAAGTTGCCACAAGTATTGCGACTTAATTATAAGCATAAATGTTTGTTTTTTGTTTATTTTATTGCAAATTCTGGACCAAATTCAACATCAGTAAATAGCTCTAAACACCATACAACAGTGTGACAGAGATCATCCTGCGCAGTTCGCCCCACACGGGACACGAACCCGCGACCTCTCAGTCAACTACACAGTTCGAGCATGGGAGACACAGCACGATCGCGCTGAGCTAAAGGTCCGACCGATAGCTCAGCGCTACCGATACTGTATGAGGCTTTGGGAGGGAGGTTTACTAACGTTCTATGCCGAACAGTACTAGTTGGCATCCGTTACATATGCACTTGTGACAACTTGCCCCATCACTGGATAAGTTGCCATACAGTGTGGGGTAAGTTGCCACAAGTATTGCGACTTAATTATAAGCATAAATGTTTGTTTTTTGTTTATTTTATTGCAAATTCTGGACCAAATTCAACATCAGTAAATAGCTCTAAACACCATACAACCACCAGGAAAAATGAAAGCACCAAGGTGCTGTGCCTTGGTGCCTGTGCATAGCAAGGCCTGCTGTAAAATAGTGGCACCCCAACCTCTAGTGGCCTGGGATAGTTATTACAATACCTTTTTTTTTCGCTGCGGCATTGACAGAAATGATGAGTTCAATTTGTGTTTATTTCAAAAACAAAGGATTATTTCAAAATTCTGGCAAATTGAAAGTCAAGAAAACATGGTCATACAATGATACAAGCCTTTAATTGTACTTAATTTTGACTGGGCGAGCTAAAAAGCTGGTAACAGACAGGCAGACAGACAGATACAACCACACCCACAGACGCATTAACTGATTACCGTATGCCACTCTGTTTCACCATAAAAACCTAACATCATCCTTGTCACAGTCATTACAATCATCCTCAGAGGTACAGTTCTGGTGAACATAAACTGCTTGACCTTGGGTGCAAGCATCACACATATTGCACTTCCTCCTCTTCATCTGATGATGACTCCACTCTAATTTCTTCTTCGATCCAGGTTTTGACTTCCTCTTTCGGCCTCTTTCCTTTTGAAGCAGACCTTTGCTGAAGTCTCCTTTATTCTTTTCCATTTCCAGTGCCAAAATTCCTTGCTGTACTCCTGGATTTTTTGTGCAGCTTCACCTGTCTTACTGCAATGTCAGGTGGTCTGCCGCCATTCATTGCCTTTCTTTTATCATTTCTTACCATCCAACTGACTTCTTTAGGGACTTCATTTCTTCTTTCTCTAATCTTACTTTAAAATATCACAATTTCAGCATTGTTTTAAGTGTGCACTCTATTATATCCCATACATTGGAATAAGTCGCCCCAAGGCTGATGAGACAACTTGCTCCAAATTAGTATGTGTGCTCTTGTGAACTAAATCGTTTTTATTATTTATTAACCTTTATTTATACACATAATCCCATGGGGACAGAGGATGTCATTTTCAAGAGAGATCTGTCAAAATTTTAAAATCAGCTTAATGTAGGACTTAGCAAAAGTGTCAAAAGACACTTAAATATCTCCTGGAGTCCGCAGAAAAACATAATTTTAAACGACCATAATAATCAGAGTTTTAAAGAATAAAATGTCTTTTTCCATTTTGATGATGAAAATAAGAAATAAAATATCCTCAACTCAGATTAAAGTGACTTTGACCACAGTTGAGCAGGAAGTTGATGTCTTAACCTGTGTGCGCATAAAATGGCTATTTCAGTTTTGATAGCAGCACCCCAGTTTTAGAGGAATGAACAGTGTGACAGCTTACGGGTATGACAACTTGTCCAGTTCTCCCTACTTTAGAAAAAGTATAGATTTTTTTTACTTATTTATCTTTTTACTTAAGTAAGAGTAAAATAAACAATTCATTTTTTTAAAAAAAAATCCTGCTTTTAAACTACTCAGAAAAGTGCAAATTCGCGAAAAATTTACTAGAGTACATGAGTAAATGTACTGACTAGTTGCTGCCCACCTTTGATAAATATTACAGTCTATTCAGACCACTTTGCATGTAGGGTTGCTTTTGGCATGCTTTCCTTTGTATTTCTTTATTATTATTATTTTTTAATTTTTTTTACAACAACAAAAGTTTTTGTTTCCCTTCTTGGTACACATGGGTGACTGTTATGGACACAAGAAAATGTTCAAAAGACATTTGATTTTTATTTAAAAGTTTATAGAGTTTTAAATTAAAAGCTACCTGAATTAATACCAATTATAGGACACTGATTGTAAATGAAACCACACACACACGCACACACAAAATAGCAATATTTGTGTTTTAAAACCGTGCATTAAGACAAAGTAATTGCTAGTTCATAAGAGGTATACGTTTGTAAAGGGCAAGTAGCTATGGTGTAAATGTAAAATATTACTTTGGCCTAAACTGGATTTTAAAACTACAAATTGTCTTTCATTCTAATAGAGGGGATGCATTGGAACAGAATTCTTGGCAGTTATAGGACAGTTACCATAGCAACACAGCACTGAGTGGCAATCATGTGACAGTTTTATTTTGTTTGCAGCAAAACATAAAAATCACTCAAATTATTTAGTCACAGCAGTGCACAGAGTACTTGTTTTTTCATTAATTCATTCATCTTCTTCCGCTTAATCCTTTTTGGGTCGCGGGGGTGCTGGAGCCTATCCTAGCGTCTTTGGGCGAGAGGCAGGGCACACCCTGGACAGATCGCCAGTCCATCGCAGGGCCAACACAGAAAGACAGACAACCATTCACTCTCACAGTCATACCTAAGGACAATTTAGAATCCCCAGTTTTGATGCCAATTAACCTAACTTGCATGTTTCTGGCATGTGGGAGGAAACCGGAGAAATCCCGGAGTAAACCCACACAGACACGGGGAGAACATGCAAACTCCACACAGATCACTGTTGGTCGGGGGCTGGGATCGAACCCAGGATCCCCCGGCCAAGGGTGAGTTGCTGTGCTGCTGCAGTGCTAACCACTCCTCCACCGCGCCGCCCTACTTGTTTTGTTTTTTTTTACTTTAGATGTTGATACTGTGATGTTGTGATTAATACCATTATTGTGAAATGCAGCGTAGTGGCGACCGCTTCCGGTTCCACCACTGCACCGCCCTGTAAATACCAGGGGGCATCCATTTTAGGGTCTCTTTGCCGATGCCCCTGCCTGGTGGCTGTATTGTGTGTCCCAGCATTAATAAAGCTGAGTTCGACTGTTCACCTGACCTCATCCTTGTACCAAGGTATTTACAGACATAACATTTTGGCGATGAGGACAAACTATGGAGGCGCGTGTCGCATCACTTCACTTTGTGTATATACTGTATATGTATGTGTGTGTGTATATACACACGCACATACAGTGGGGAAAAAAAGTATTTAGTCAGCCACCAATTGTGCAAGTTTTCCCACTTAAAAGATGAGAGAGGTCTCCAATTTTCATCATAGGTATACCTCAACTATGAGAGACAAAATGGAAAAAAAAAAAAAATCCAGAAAATCACATTGAAGGATTTTTAATGAATTAATTGGTAAATTCCTTGGTAAAATAAGTATTTGGTCACCTACAAACAAGCAAGATTTCTGGCTCTCACAGACCTGTAACTTCTTCTTTAAGAGGCTCCTCTGTCCTCCACACGTTACCTGTATTAATGGCACCTGTTTGAACTCATTATCAGTATAAAAGACACCTGTCCACAACCTCAAACAGTCAAGATTCCAAACTCCACTATGGCCAAGACCAAAGAGCTGTCAAAGGACACCAGAAACAAAATTGTAGACCTGCACCAGGCTGGGAAGACTGAATCTGCAATAGGTAAGCAGCTTGGTGCGAAGAAATCAACTGTGGGCGCAATTACTAGAAAATGGAAGACATACAAGACCACTGATAATCTCCCTCGATCTGGGGCTCCATGCAAGATCTCACCCCGTGGGGTCAAAATTATCACGCGAACGGTGAGCAAAAATCCCAGAACCACACGGGGGGACCTAGTGAATGGCCTGCAGAGAGCTGGGACCAAAGTACATCAGAAACACACTATGTCGCCAGGGACTCAAATCCTGCAGTGCCAGACGTGTCCCCCTGCTTAAGCCAGTACATGTCCAGGCCCGTCTGAAGTTTGCTAGAGAGCATTTGGATGAACCAGAAGAGGATTGGGAGAATGTCATATGGTCAGATGAAACCAAAATAGAACTTTTTGGTAAAAACTCAACTTGTCGTGTTTGGAGGAGAAAGAACACCATACCTACTGTGAAGCATGGGAATGGAAACTTCATACTTTGGGGCTGTTTTTCTGCAAAGGGACCAGGACGACTGATCCGTGTAAAGGAAAGAATGAATGGGGCCATGTATCGTGAGATTTTGAGTGAAAACTTCCTCCCACCAGCAAGGGCATTGAAGATGAAACGTGGCTGGGTCTTTCAGCATGACAATGATCCCAAACACACCGCCCGGGCAACGAAGGAGTGACTTCGTAAGAAGCATTTCAAAGTCCTGGAGTGGCCTAGCCAGTCTCCAGATCTCAACCCCATAGAAAATCTTTGGAGGGAGTTGAAAGTCTGTGTTGCCCAGCGACAGGTCCCCCTAGTGAATGGCCTGCAGAGAGCTGGGACCAAAGCAACAAAGGCTAAATCAGAGACACACTACGCCGCCAGGGACTCAAATCCTGCAGTGCCAGACGTGTCCCCCTGCTTAAGCCAGTACATGTCCAGGCCCGTCTGAAGTTTGCTAGAGAGCATTTGGATGATCCAGAAGAGGATTGGGAGAATGTCATATGGTCAGATGAAACCAAAATAGAACTTTTTTTTTTTTTCCCCACAATATCTTTATTGAACTTTTTTTTTTTTTTTTAACAAACATGATACAAACAATCAAACACTAACACTAAAGTACTACAAAAAAAAAAATGCACTAAAAACACCAACAACCACCAACACGTGGCTGCACGGTGGCGCAGTGGTTTAGCACTGTGGCAGCACAGTTTTACCCTTGGCCGGGGGATCGCGGGGATCATGAGGTCGTGGGTTCGATCCCAGCCCCTGACCAACAGTGAGCTGTGTGGAGTTTGCATGTTCTCCCCGTGTTGCGTGGGTTTACTCCGGGATTTCTCCGGTTTCCTCCCGCATACCAAAAACATGTAGGTTTAGGGCGCTCGCGCACGCAGCGACCAGCAGCCGGTGGCTTGTCACCAGACTGCAAACCAAATCTACCTACGGGTACAAATAAGTAACAAAAAAAAAAAAAAAAAATCAAGTCTTCAACAATGCTCCTCTGTTTAGTCTAGACAATCCAATACATAAGTATACATATTATGTTCACCAGTTTGGAATTTACAAGGTCCACTCACATCATTCACCTTCTTCTTCAAGAGTTATGTTTAAATTTTTTACATAATCAATAAAAGGTCTCCATATATTCTCAAACACAATTTCCTTTGATTTCGGTATATATGTTATTCTTTCTAATGGAAGGTTTGTTAACATCTGTCTTAACCACTGAGTCACATCTGGTCTATGAGTCTTTTTCCATAATAGTGCAATACATTTTTTGGCATTAAGCAAACTGAGGTCTATGAATGTTCTTTCACTTTTATTAAAATTATGCTTTTCTGGGTACAGACCCAACAAAAACAGTTTAGGATTCAATATGATTTGTTTTGAGATTATTTTTTCAATTGTTACCCTCACCTCTTCCCAAAACATTCTTATTAATCTACATTCCCATAAACAATGAAATAGGGTTCCTTTACTTTCCATGCATTTTGTGCATGTATCTGGTATATTTTTGTTATATCTATTTAACTCCTCCGGTGTAACATACATCCGCATTAACCATTTGAAATGTATCAATTTAAGGCGTGCATTTATTGATTTGGTTTGAGCTTCTGTACAAGCCAATTCCCATTGTTCCTCTGAAATTTCAATTTGCAGATCTTCTTTCCAGTAGTTTAATCTTTTCAGTGAATTTTCACTTGAAGATAGTGTCAATGAGTTATAAAACTCTGAAATAATACCCTTTCTTTTACTATCTTTCATCATCATTTTTTCCAAGGATGAATAAATAGGTCGAGTGAGAGCTTTATTTTGATTTGATCGAATAAAGTTTCTAAGTTGAAGATATTAAAAAAATGTGTTCCATTGAGATTAAATTTGATCCTCAGCTCTTCAAAAGACATTATGTTGTCTGCACATGGCAAATATAAATCCTGAATCTTTTGTATCCCTTTTAAATTCCATACTTTAAATACAGCGTCCGCTCTCCCTGGTTTAAAATATTGATTACCCCATATTGGACTAAATTGTGACAATAACTGTGGTTCTTTTAAATAGTTTTTAGCTTCACACCATATTTTGATCATATGCTTTACAAATGTATTTTTAACTTGTTTTTGTAATTTTTTTGCCGAATCTGAGTATATGAATATGGGAAGAGGTAAAGATAAATTGTATGATTCCATTTCAGTCCAGTGAGGGAGATCATTTGATGAAAAATAATATGTCATAGACCTCAGTTGTGCCGACCAATAATACAACATAAAATTTGGACATTTCAGACCTCCACGATCAAATGGTAAATATAATAAAGACAAACGTAATCTAGCCCTCCTGTTGTTCCATATAAATTCCACTAACTTTTTTTTTATTCTTGAGAATAGATCTAAAGGTGGTGATAAGGGAATGTATTGAATAAATAAAGTATTTTAGGTAAAATATTACTTTTAAGTATATTGATTCTCCCGATCATCGACATTGGTAGTGACATCCATCTCTGAGTTAACTCATTGATATCTGACATTAAGGCTTCATAGTTGACACTGGCGACTGATTCTAGCTTAGGCATAATTTGGATTCCTAAATATTTAAACTGATTTACAACATTGAATTGATTTACCTCAGGGGCTGGGTAATTTCTCTGGGTCTCATTTAGCATTAATATTGAAGATTTAGTTTTATTTATTTTATATCCTGATATTTCCCCAAAATTCATTATTAAATTCAACAAGGTTGGAATTGATTTTTTTAGATTCGACATAAACAAAATTATATCATCGGCGTACAGGGAGATTTTATGTTCTGTTGGTCCAACTTTAATTCCATATATTTGTGAATGTAAACGTATCGCTATCGCTAAAGGTTCAATTGCCATAGTAAACAGTAAAGGTGAAAGTGGACAGCCTTGTCGACATCCTCTATTGATTTTTATTGGTTTTGAAATATTGTTATTTGTTAGGATTTCTGCAGTAGCATTATTGTATATTATTTGAACCCATTTTATGAAATTATTTCCAAGTCCAAACCTTTGTAGGACTTCAAAAGAAAGGGCCATTCAACTCTATCAAAGGCCTTTTCGGCGTCCAATGATAGGAGAGCTGTATCCGGTGCTTCTTTATTAAAATAAATAATATTAAATAGTCTTCTTACATTATGGAAGCCTTGTCTACCCTTTATAAAGCCATTCTGATCTCGATTAATAATATTTGGTAAAATTTCTTGTATTCGTCTTGCTAAAATTTTACAGATTATCTTAAGGTCGGCGTTTAATAGGCTTATTGGTCTCATATTTTCACATTTATTAGAGGGCTTACCTGGTTTTGGCAGCAGTATAATTAAGGCATTATTTATGTATGATGGTAAATTATTATTTTGAAATGCTTCTAAAACCATTTCCAAAAAAGGTTTTATTAATTTATTCTTAAATTTTTTATAAAGGTCAACTGGAAGACCATCTGGTCCTGCACTTTTTCCTGATTTCATATTATCAATGGCTAGCCCAACTTCTTCTTGACTAATTTTAGACTCCAATATCTCCCTGTTTTCATTTGGAATACACGGTATAGATAGTTCGTTCAAAAACCCATTTAGTTTTGTTAATCAGGTTCATTTTTGGTATCATATAATTTTTCATAGTAATCTCTAAAGGCTCTATTAATTTCTAAAGGATCTATAATTACCTGTCCTTTACTTATAATACTAGTAATTGGTGTTTTAATTTCCAATTGTTTAATCTGCCATGCTAATAATTTTCCTGATTTTTCACCTTGTTCATAAAAAGATTGTTTCAATCTTAGAAGACTCGAGGCAGCTCTATTCGCTGATTTTTTGTCGTATTCAGCTCTCAAAATCAGTAATTCATTCTCCAACCTTGGGTCACTTCCTGCATACACTTTTTCCTGAAGACTTTTTATTTTATGTTCCAATTTAGCTCTCTCCTCTCGAGTCTTCTTAGATTTTGATCCTGTATAACTAATAATATGTCCCCTAATAAAAGCTTTGAAAGCCTCCCACTTTACACATGCTGATGTTTGTGTAGTATTGATGTCAAAGAACTCGTCTATCTGTTTTTCTATATACTTGACAAATTCCTCATCCTGAAGCCATTTATGCTGAAATTGCCATCTACCTGATTCCTTTGTCAATTTTTTATCTACATATATTAGACAACAGGGTGCATGATCAGAGATCACGATGTTATCATAAAAGCAGTTTTGAATCTGGACCTTAATTCTGTGGAAATCAAAAAATAGTCAATACGTGAGAATGTCTTGTAGGTACTGGAATAACAAGAATAGGCTTTAACTTGTGGTTTCATTTCTCTCCATATATCTAACAATCTCAATTCTTTCATAAAATGATTAATAGTCATCCTACATCCAATGTGCGTACAATCCAGTCCTGTTGATCTATCCACACCTGGATTCAATGTACAATTAAAATCCCCTGGTATTATATGTTGCCCTGTAAGTGATGATAAGATGAGAAATAAATTAGCAAAGAACTTCTGATCATCTATATTGGGACCATATAAGTTCACAAGATTTATATTTTCTAATAGCAAAGAACCTTGAATGATTACATATCTTCCAAATTTGTCTCCAATTACATTTTTCACTTGAAAAGAACTGATTTATGTATGAGAGTCATAACTCCCCTGGCTCGGGATGAAAATGAAGAGGTGAATACACTTCCCTGCCATCTACTCCTAATTCTTTTAACATCCTCCTCTATCAGATGAGTTTCTTGTAAAAACACAATTCTTGAACCCATGTCCTTTATTTTATTCATAACTTGTTTAAGTTTTTTTAAATTTTGTAGACCTCTGCAATTCCATGAAGTTAAATTAAGATTAACACTTTGGTCCATGATCAATAGAGGAGTTTGGGATTACCTTGCAGTGTAAACATGCTCATACAGAGAAGCAAAAACATGAGTGGTTGAACATTCATCCTACAAACTACACACAAACAAATTTCCCTTCCCACACTTGTGGCAAACCCCCAAAATCAAAAGAAAATTCTGTCTCCCGATATAGCCATCGACCGCTCCACACCCACGGGGAACAGCCTAAGCCACTCCTTCTTCATCCTCCCAATCACCCTAACTCTACTGCTTTTAATGACGTAACATTAACTCTCCTCTGTAGTTTTCCAACTTAACTCCAAAATTTTTAACAACTTTGTACATCATAGTTTTGTTTTTTTTGTTTTGTTTTTGTTTTGTTTTTTTAATATATAATACAATCTATATTTTGTAAACTTACTATTTACTTCAAGTCAGTCAGATGCCTGTGCAAATGCTTAATTATTCTACCTTATATTTTGTTCATGCTTAGCTCCCACCAGTCTCTTCTTCTTCTTTGATCTTCTTGATGAACTCCTGCGCCTCCTCTGGGGTCTTGAAGATGTGGGTTCTGCCCTCATACGTGGTCAGCAGTCTCGCAGGATAGATTACACCATGACGAATCCCAAGGTTGCGCAGCTCCTTACGTACGGGATCAAACTGCTTCCTCAATTGCTGGATTCCTGTGGCCAAATCTGGGTAGAACCGCACCTGCTGGTCCTGGTGTTTAATCTCTCCTTTAGCACGTGCAGCGTTGAAGATCTTCATCCTGTCTCTGTTGCTAAGAAACTTCATAATAAGGTCCTCGGCGGTCCCTTATCTCTCGTGGGCCAATACGATGTGCTTTTTTCCAGAACCACTGCTGATTGCAACTCCTCGCTGCCCAGCACCTCTCGGAATCCACTTTTCCAGAAAGGACATACGTCCCGACCTTCTGATTCTCTGGAAGACCCACCAGCCTCAAATTATTCTGTCTCGACCGAGATTCCCAATCCAAAATATTATCTTCCAGAGATTTTTTTTTTTTTTCCAAAGTGCGCACCTTTAATTGAAGACGGGTGACGTCATCTTCAGCACTAGCGAGACGGAGCTCCATCTGCGCCGTTCGTTTCTACACAGTCACCCAATTCCTCAAAATAGAAATTTTGGTAAAAACTCAACTTGTCGTGTTTGGAGGAGAAAGAACACCATACCTACTGTGAAGCATGGGGTGGAAACATCATACTTAGTGGCAGTTTTTCTGCAAAGGGACCAGGACGGACTGATCAGTGTAAAGGAAGAATGAATGGGGCCATGTATCGTGAGATTTTGAGTGAAAACCTCCTTCCACCAGCAAGGGCATTGAAGATGAAACGTGGCTGGGTCTTTCAGCATGACAATGATCCCAAACACACTGCCCGGGCAACGAGGAGTGGCTTCGTAAGAAGCATTTCAAGGTCCTGGAGTGGCCTAGCCAGTCTCCAGATCTCAACCCCATAGAAAATCTTTGGAGGGAGTTGAAAGTCTGTGTTGCCCAGCAACAGCCCCAAAATATCACTACTCTAGAGGAGATCTGCATGGAGGAATGGGCCAAAATACCAGCAACAGTGTGTGAAAACCTTGTGAAGACTTACAGAAGAAGTTTGACCTCTGTCATTGCCAACAAAGGGTATATAACAAAGTATTGAGATGAACTTTTGTTATTGACCAAATACTTATTTTACCAAGGAATTTATCAATTAATTCATTAAAAATCCTTCAATGTGATTTTCTGGAATTTTTTTTTCTTATTTTGTCTCTCATAGTTGAGGTATACCTATGATGAAAATTGGAGACCTCTCTCATCTTTTAAGTGGGAAAACTTGCACAATTGGTGGCTGACTAAATACTTTTTTACCCCACTGTACATACAGTATACAGTATGTGTGCACACACACACATGCACACACACACATATACTGTATATATGTATGTTATTGTTATTGTTATTAGCGTGTGAGTCAGGTTTAAATTTGGGGAAGGCCTAATTAGTGTGATTTGGATTTTCTACAGGGGGAGAAATATAGTGTATCAAATATGGTACTGGGTGTACCTGGAGTGTACTGGGGTGACGGTGCCGCCCTTCCAGTTCCGCCGCCACCCTGGGGTATAAAAGACATAGGCGGAAGGGACATGGTCTCTTTCGCCATCGACCCTTTGCCTATAAGGACCACATGTGTTACTGTGACTCATCATAATAAAGTTATGTTCAACTGCACCTCCAGCCTGATTCTTGTGGGAGTAAGTGGGGGGCTGCACGGTGGTGCAGTGGTTAGCACTGTGGCAGCACAGTTTTACCCTCGGCCGGGGGATCGCGGGGATCGTGAGATCGTGGGTTCGATCCCTGCCCCCGGCCAACAGTGATCTGTGTGGAGTTTGCATGTTCTCCCCGTGTTGTGGGGGTTTACTCCGGGATTTCTCCGGTTTCCTCCCACATGTCAAAAACATGCAAGTTAGGGATAAGGGGGCGCTTGCACACGCAGCAACCGGCAGCTGGTGGCTTGTCACCAGACTGCAAAACAAATCTACCTACGGGTACAAAATAAGTAATAAAAAAAAAAAGAAGTTATGGACATAACACCCCATGCCTGGTGGCTGTATTGTGTGTCCAACCATTAATAAAGCTGAGTTCAGCTGTTCACCTGGCCTCATCCTTGTGTAGAGGATGTGCTCAAGGATGAGACTGAGTTTATTTCTCAGGTTCAGCTTTATTGTCAGAACACATGCTCTATCAACCTCTCAACAAGAAAAGAGGCTGATCAATGTAACATCACACTTTTATACTCCTGGAGCATCGAAACCTAAGTCACATGGTGCTTTAGCAAACATACAGTCACATGGTACTTAATCCCAGTCACAATGCAACTCTTTGATCTCATTCTTCAATGATCTGGAAATCCTTCTGGGGCATCTTCTCTGAGACAAAAGGCCAAATCTCACACCTCCTCGTTATCTCCTGCAGATCTCTGCCGATCCAGACCTTCTTTGTCCCGCGAGACGTGAAGCACCCAATACACATACAGCAATCCATTTGTGGAAAATATGAACCCAACATATGTGCCACATAACCCCCCCAAACGTCTACTAAGGGACAAAACATCATCAGAAATGAATGACAGAAAACATAACCACATATCAAAAATCAATCCACCAATTGTTTAGGTCTTAACATCCTGCCATATCTGCTGTAAGTCGGCATTGTTCCTTCAGCAGCGTCCTCCTGCACCTGTGGATCAGAACTGTTAGCACATCTCTGTGGGGGGTCCGAAGAATGCCTTCTCGGCGGCCTGCCACGGCGGGGGGCCCTCACCAACTGCACGTGTTCATCAGCCAGAACAAAAGCGGGTTTGAGTCTGTTTATGCAAATCAGCTCTTCTCTGCCTCCTAAATCTAGCAAAAAATGCTTCTCCCCTGTTTCCAACACTCTGAAAGGCCCGTCATAAGGTGGCCGCAAACCTGGGCGTTGTGCATCATGTCTAAC
Source organism: Pholidichthys leucotaenia (assembly GCA_020510985.1). Taxonomy (NCBI): domain Eukaryota; kingdom Metazoa; phylum Chordata; class Actinopteri; order Cichliformes; family Pholidichthyidae; genus Pholidichthys; species Pholidichthys leucotaenia. The sequence goes on along the minus strand of CM035846.1, from coordinate 252,040,497 downwards.
AAAAACAAACTCCGCATTTTTCAAAGCCTTCGGCACAAAAAACGCGTGGAAAACTGTGATGAAGTGGGCCAGGAAGGGTGTTTGATCCTATGCCGCTCTGCAACAGTTGATCGGGGGGGGCAATTTGGCGCAGGATTGTCGGGAAGGAATTCCCCTGGCAAACGGAGGGGTTGTGCAAAAACTAATTCAGCTGGGGAGGCCTGCAAATCCTCCTTAGGTGCAGAACACAACCCCAATAAAACCCATGGAAGTTTATCCACCCCAATTTGTATCCGTAAGAGACGCTCTGAGGGCTGCTTTCAATGACCTATGAAAGCGCTCGCACAAAACCGTATAGCCTGGGGATTATACGCGGTAGTGCGGTGAATCTTCACCCCTAGGCTGTGGGCATCGATGACCAGAGTTCGGAAACAAATTGGGGACCCCTGTCAGACGTTATGTCCGACGGAACTCCAAAACGCGCAACCCAAGCTGTTAAAAACCGCGCGTGCAACTCTTCTGCTGTAGTTGACGCCAGAGGAACCACTTCTGGCCAACGCGTGGTGCGGTCTACCATCGTCAAAAGGTGTGTGCACCCCTGCGACAACGGAAAGAGGACCCACCAAGTCCACATGCACATGATCAAATCGCTTAGCGGAATGTGAAAAGGCTCCAAAGGAGCTCTAGTGTGCTTGTGTATTTTTGGCTCGCTGACACGCTACGCAGGCTGCTGCCCATTCCTTGACCTGTTACGCAACCCCGGCCAAACAAATTTCTCCCCCACCATCTTAATCGATGCGCAGGACCCCCGGGTGGGCAGAGAATGGATTGAGTCAAAAACGCGGCAGCGCCAAGCAGCTGGAAACCACGAGACGTCGCAGATTAGGGGGGGCATACCTATTTGCTGCACCCCTGTGCTCCAGCCTTAACCCTGTTGGTCCAGACTGGAGCGCGCGCACATCCGCGTCGCTAACCTGCTCGCGGCCATGGCTGCATAATCTAAACCTACGCGGACCGGGGCTGCGTGCGCTTCCGCACCCCAACCCCTGGCCCGAGGCCACGGCTGCGAGCTGCCCCCACGGGGCTGGCGCTGCTTACTGCACACGAAAGAACAGTCTGCACTACATTATGTTTGCCCGCGACATGCGGAATATCAGTGGTGAACTCCGATATCGCGGCCAACTGTCTTTGCTGCCGGCCCGACCAGGCTCTGAAATCTTGGCCATCGCAAACGTTAGCAGCTTGTGGTCCACAAACGCGGTGAAACGGCGCCCTCCAGCGAACTGGAAATGGCGGTATGGCCAAATGCAGGGCCAAAAAGCTCCCTGTCGAACGCGCTGTATTTTCGCTCGATATCGCGCAAGGTTTTGCTGAAAAACGCGAGCGGCTGCCAGCTCCCTGCTACAAACTGCTCAACAACGCCCCCACCGCTAAATCAGAAGCGTCGTGTGGTGAGCGCCATGCGGGCCGTTGGCACCGGGTGTGCTAACAAAACTGCGTTTGCCAGGGCTGATTTGACTTGGAGAATGCGCGCTCCCGTTCCGGAGACCATTCGATTTTACTTGTGGGTTTTTGTTTTTTAAGTGCCGCGTACAATGGTTGCATGAGCTGCGCTGCGCTAGGGAGGAAACGGTTATAAAAATTAACCATTCCCAAAATTTCTGCAATGCCTTTGACCGTCTGAGGTTGGGGAAAGTTTGTTATTGCGCGTACTTTATCGGGCAGAGGGATCGCTCCTTCTGGCGAAACGCGATGCCCAAAAATCATTTGCGCCACCCCAAAGTGACACTTCGCTGGATTAATTATTAACCCGTGCTCCGCCAGCCTCCGAAAAAACCGCTGTGAGGTGGCTTTCATGTTCGTCTTCAGACGTGCTGGCTACCAAAATGTCATCCAAGTAGACGAACACGAAAGGGAGGTTGCGTAAAACTGCATCCATCATGCGCTGGAAAGTCTGCGCGGCACCCTTGAGTCCAAACGGCATGCGCAAAAACTTGAAAAGCCCGAAAGGAGTTATTACCGCTGTTTTGGGTATGTCCTGAGCGCGTACTGGGACTTGATGGTAGCTGCGCACCAAATCTATTTTAGAAAAAATGCACGCCCCCGCTAAATGAACCGAAAAAGGGGACTTCCGGTTATGGCTGCCACGTGAGAAGGACACGTCTCACTCTGCTCTGCTCCTGGAGAAAAAAAATCGGCAAATAACTCTCTCATTTGGGACAGAACGTATCCCAGCGTTTGGGCGAGGATATGTCGGTGAAGCCTAAGGCTGGAAAACCAGGTAGAGGAAAAAGCGAACCGCTGAAACAGTCCAAATTAACGGACTTTCAGGTCTGTGACGCAGCAGATAAAGCTCCATATATGGCGGAGGAAGCTAGCAGCGGTGCGGTATCTGCGGGAAACAGCACAGGTGCGGTGCTAGCTGCCATAAGTTCAATGAGAGCAGACTTTTCCTCTAAATTTGATGGGATTATGGCAGTGTTGGAAGGAATGAGAAAGGAATTGGGTGACTGTGTAGAACGAATGGCGCAGGTGGAGCTTCGTGTCTCTAGTGCTGAAGATGACGTCACCTGTCTTCAATTAAAGGTGCGCACTTTGGAAAAAAAAAAATAAATGTCTGGAAGATAATGTCCTGGATTTGGAGTCCCGGTCGAGACGGAACAACTTGAGGCTGGTGGGTCTACCGGAGGAATCCGAAGGTCGGGACTCATGTTCCTTTCTGGAAAAGTGGATTCCGGAGGCGCTGGGCAGCGCGGAGCTGCAATCAGCAGTGGTTCTGGAAAGCGCACACCGTATTGGCCCACGGAGAGATAAGGGACCACCGAGGACCTAATTTATGAAGTTCCTCAGCAACAGAGACAGGATGAAGATCTTCAACGCTGCACGGAGCTAAGGAGAGATTAAACACCAGGACCAGCAGGTGTGGTTCTACCCAGATTTGGCCACAGGAATCAACAATTGAGGAAGCAGTTTGATCCCGTATGTAAAGAGCTGCGCAACCTTGGGATTCGGTCCATGTGTAATTTATCCCTGCGAGATTGTTGACCCACGTATGGGGGCAGAACCCACATCTTCAAGACCCCCAGGAGGAGGCGCAGGAGTTCATCAAGAAGATCCAAGAGAGACCTGGTGGAGCTAAGCATGAACAAAATATAAGGTAGAATATTTAAGCATTTGCACAGGCATCTGACTGACTTGAAGCAAATAGCAAGTTTACAAAATATAGATTGTATTATATATTAAAAAAAACAAACAAAAAAAACTATGATGTACAAAGTTGCTAAAAATTTTGTGCCTTTCAGAGGTAAAGTGGGCCTATCCCACAAAACCATTATTTTGAGAAAATGAGCTCTAAAGTTGAAATATTCTCAAAAAAATCAGTGTGCCTATATCGTTAAAAAGGTACCCCCTATAATTACCTTCAAGGTGTGAATAAATAAATATGAAATATATTTAAATCACATATTCACAACAATAAGAGAAGTAGGGGTTAAAAATGTGGGATCGCCCCACTTTTACCTCTGAAGGGCACTTTTGGAGTGTAAGTAGGAAAAATACAGAGGCAGAGTTAATGTTACGTCATTAAAAGCAGTCGAGTTAGGGTGTGATTGGGAGGGATGAGAAGGAGTGGCTTTGGCTGTCCTCGTGGGTGTGAGCGGTCGATGGCTATATCGGGAGACGGAATTTTTCTTTTGATTTTGGGGGGGGGATCGCCACCAATGTGGGAAGGGGAATTTGTGTGTAGTTTGAGGAAGTGAATGTTCAACCACTCATTTTTTTGCTTCTCTGTATGAGCATGTTTACACTGCTAGGTAATCCCAAACTCCCTATTGATCATAAACCAAAGCGTTAATCTTAATTTAACTTCATGGAATTGCAGAGGTCTACAAAATTTAAAAAAACTTAAACAAGTTATGAATAAAATAAAAGACATGGGTTCAAAAATTGTGTTTTTACAAGAAACTCATCTAATAGAGGAGGATGTAAAAAGAATTAGGAGTAGATGGCAAGGAAGTGTTTTCACCTCATCATTTTCATCCCGAGCCAGGGGAGTTATGACTCTCATACATAAATCAGTCCCATTTCAAGTGAAAAATGTAATTGGAGACAAATTTGGAAGATATGTAATCATTCAAGGATCTTTGCTATTAGAAAATATAAATTTGGTGAACTTATATGGTCCCAATATAGATGATCAAAAGTTCTTTGCTAATTTATTTCTTATCTTATCATCACTTACAGGGCAACATATAATAGCAGGGTATTTTAATTGTACATTGAATCCCGGTATAGATAGATCAACAGGACTGGACTGTACGCACAATGGATGTAGGATGACCATTAATCATTTTATGAAAGAATTGAGACTGCTAGATATATGGAGAGAAATGAAACCACAAGTTAAAGCCTACTCTTGTTATTCCAGTACCTACAAGACATTCTCACGTATTGATTATTTTTTGATTTCCACAGAATTAAGGTCCAAGATTCAAAACTGCTTTTATGATAACATCGTGATCTCTGATCATGCACCCTGCTGTCTAATATATGTAGATAAGAAATTGACAAAGGAATCAGGTAGATGGCAATTTCAGCATAAATGGCTTCAGGATGAGGAATTTGTCAAGTACATAGAAAAACAGATAGATGAGTTCTTTGACATCAATACTACACAAACATCAGCATGTGTAAAGTGGGAGGCTTTCAAAGCTTTTATTAGGGGACATATTATTAGTTATACAGGTTCAAAATCTAAGAAGACTCGAGAGGAGAGAGCCCAATTGGAACATAAAATAAAAAGTCTTCAGGAAAAAGTGTATGCAGGAAGTGATCCAAGGTTGGAGAACGAATTACTGATTTTGAGAGCTGAATATGACAAAAAATCAGCGAATAGAGCTGCCCCGAGTCTTCTAAGATTGAAACAATCTTTTTATGAACAAGGTGAAAAATCAGGAAAATTATTGGCATGGCAGATTAAACAATTAGAATTTAAAACACCAATTACCAGTATTATAAGTAATGGACAGGTAGTTATAGATCCTTTAGAAATTAATAGAGCCTTTAGAGATTACTATGAAAAATTATATGATACCAAAAATGAATCTGATTTAACAAAACTAAATGGGTTTTTGAACGAACTATCTATACCGTGTATTCCAAATGAAAACAGGGAGATATTGGAGTCTAAAATTAGTCAAGAAGAAGTTGGGCTAGCCATTGATAATATGAAATCAGGAAAAAGTGCAGGACCAGATGGTCTTCCAGTTGACCTTTATAAAAAATTTAAGAATAAATTAATAAAACCTTTTTTGGAAATGGTTTTAGAAGCATTTCAAAATAGTAATTTACCATCATACATGAATAATGCCTTAATTATACTGTTGCCAAAACCAGGTAAACCCTCTAATAAATGTGAAAATATGAGACCAATAAGCCTATTAAATGCCGACCTTAAGATAATCTGTAAAATTTTAGCAAGACGAATACAAGAAATTTTACCAAATATTATTAATCGAGATCAGAATGGCTTTATAAAGGGAAGACAAGGCTTCCATAATGTAAGAAGACTATTTAATATTATTTATTCTAATAAAGAAGCACCGGATACAGCTCTCCTATCACTGGACGCCGAAAAGGCCTTTGATAGGGTCGAATGGCCCTATCTTTTTGAAGTCTTACAAAGGTTTGGACTTGGAAATAATTTCATAAAATGGGTTCAGATAATATACAATAATGCTACAGCAGAAATCCTAACAAATAACAATATTTCAAAATCAATAAAAATCAATAGAGGATGTCGACAAGGCTGTCCACTTTCACCTTTACTGTTTACTATGGCAATTGAACCTTTAGCGATGGCGATACGTTTACATTCACAAATATATGGAATTAAAGTTGGACCAACAGAACATAAAATCTCCCTGTACGCCGATGACATAATTTTGTTTATGTCGAATCTTAAAAAATCAATTCCGACCTTGTTGAATTTAATAAAGAATTTTGGGGAAATGTCGGGATATAAAATAAATAAAACTAAATCTTCAATATTAATGCTAAATGAGACCCAGAGAAATTACCCAGCCCCTGAGGTAAATCAATTCAACGTTGTAAATCAGTTTAAATATTTAGGAATCCAAATTGTGCCTAAGCTAGAATCAGTCGCCAGTGTCAACTATGAAGCCTTAATGACAGATATCAATGAGTTAATTCAGAGATGGATGTCACTACCAATGTCGATGATTGGGAGAATCAATATACTTAAAAGTAATATTTTACCTAAAATACTTTATTTATTTCAATACATTCCCTTACCACCACCTTTAGATTTATTCTCAAGAATTAAAAAAAAGTTAGTGGAATTTATATGGAACAACAGGAGGGCTAGATTACGTCTGTCTTTATTATATTTACCATTTGATCGTGGAGGTCTGAAATGTCCAAATTTTATGTTGTATTATTGGTCGGCACAACTGAGGTCTATGACATATTATTTTTCATCAAATGATCTCCCTCACTGGACTGAAATGGAATCATACAATTTACCTTTACCTCTTCCCATATTCATATACTCAGATTCGGCAAAAAAATTACAAAAACAAGTTAAAAATCCATTTGTAAAGCATATGATCAAAATATGGTGTGAAGCTAAAAACTATTTAAAAGAACCACACTTACTGTCACAATTTAGCCCAATATGGGGTAATCAATATTTTAAACCAGGGAGAGCGGATGCTGTATTTAAAGTATGGAATTTAAAAGGGATTCAAAAGATTCAAGATTTACTGTATATTTGCCATGTGCAGATAACATAATGTCTTTTGAAGAGCTGAGGATCAAATTTAATCTTAATAGAACACATTTTTTTTTAAATATCTTCAACTTAGAAACTTTATTCGATCAAATCAAAATAATGCTCTCACTCGACCTATTTATTCATCCTTGGAAAAAATGTTGATGAAAGATAGTAAAAGAAAGGGTATTATTTCAGAGTTTTATAACTCATTGACACTATCTTCAAGTGAAAACTCACAGAAAAGATTAAACTACTGGAAAGAAGATCTGCAAACTGAAATTTCAGAGGAACAATGGGAATTGGCTTGTACAGAAGCTCAAACCAAATCAATAAATGTACGTCTTAAATTGATACATTTTAAATGGTTAATGCGGATGTATGTTACACCGGCGGAGTTAAATAGATATAACAAAAATATACCAGATACGTGCACAAAATGCATGGAAAGTAAAGGAACCCTATTTCATTGTGTATGGGAATGTAGAATAATTAGAATGTTTTGGGAAGAGGTGAGGATAACAATTGAAAAAATAATCTCAAAACAAATCATATTGAATCCTAAACTGTTTTTGTTTGGTCTGTACCCAGAAAAGCATAACTTTAATAAAAGTGAAAGAACATTCATAGACCTCAGTTTGCTTAATGCCAAAAAATGTATTGCACTACTGTGGAAAAAGACTCATTGACCAGATGTGACTCAGTGGTTAAGACAGATGTTAACAAACCTTCCATTAGAAAGAATAACATACATACTGAAATCAAAGGAAATTGTGTTTGAGAATATATGGAGACCTTTTATTGATTATGTAAAAAATTTAAACATAACTCTTGAAGAAGAAGGTGAATGATGTGTGTGGACCTTGTAAATTCCAAACTGGTGAACATAATATGTATACTTATGTAATGGATTGTCTAGACTAAACAGAGGAGCATTGTTGAAGACTTGATTTTGTTGGTGGTTGTGGGTGTTTTTAGAGCATTTTTTTTTTGTAGTACTTTAGTGTTAGTGTTTGATTGTTTGTGTCATGTTTGTTAAAAAAAAAAAAAGGTTCAATAAAGATATTGTGGAAAAAAAAAATGAACCGAAAAATCCTGGATGTGCGGAATCGGGTAGCGGTCGTGTGCTGAAGCTTTTATTCAACCTGTGGAAATCACCGCAAGGCCGCACGAGCCATCAGCCTTTGGGACCATGTGTAGCGGTGAAGCCCAGGGGTTGTTGGAGCGTCTAATGATGCCCAGCTTTTCCAGGTTGGCGAATTCCTCGCGCGCTATGGCCAGTTTAGGCTGAGTCCAAGCGCCGAGCTTTTGCAAAAACGGGAGGGCCGGAGGTGGTGATAAAATGTTCCACCCGTGTTTAGCCACTGACGCCGAAAACGTTGGGACTGTGAGTGCTGGGAACTGAGAGAGTAGTGCTTGGAACTTACCACCCCGCAGCTGTGACGTTGGCCTGTGCAGTAGGCGGGACCACCCGAGCTGTGCAGGAAATAGAGTGGAAAGACAGTGTATTAACTAGACGTCTATTAGCAAGATCAACCAATAAACCATTCGAGCACAAAAAATCAGCACCTAACATGTTATAACTGACTGCCACTTTGACGAAAGTCCACTCGAATGCCCGGCCGTGAAAAGACAGGGGGAGGGTCTTCTCCCCGAAGGTCTTGATCATCGAGCCGTTCGCCGCCAACACCAGGGGTCCGCTGGAAAGCGCCAGCCGTTCAGCATGGGAAGGTGTGATGAAACTCAGCTGGGAGCCTGTGTCCACAAGGAACTCCCTCCCTGATCGCGCGTCCGTCAGGTAGAGCAGCTTGTTTGTCGCGCCGAGAGCCGCAGCTGCTACCGACTCCGGTCCTGGCGTTTCCCGAGCGCTTGAACTGGCACGGTGGAATGCACTTGCGTGCCCTCTCGGCGAAACGTCGATGGTAAAAGCAGAGAACGTCGCTCGCTCCGTGTCTCCTGGCCTCCGCCGCTGCTGACGTCAGCGAATCTGGTGCTGCAGCCTCAGGCCCCCTACTGTCTCCGGGCGTTGCACTCAGCTCCGCTGCTGCCGTTGTGGCCGTGTGTCACCTATGGGCATCGACGAGTCGCTGCGCCTCCTGGCCCAGCTTGTGGTAATCTCCGTGGGCCAGCAGCTGTGAACTGGCCAGGGTAACTCTCACCGCTGACGGTAGTGTCCTGAGGAAAAGATGGGTGAAGATAAAGCCATCATCTTCTTCGTCTCTCAGACTCAGCATCTTCGCCATCAGGTCTGCGGGCCTGTCTGCCTCTCCTTCAGTCAGCACCAGGAGCTTCTCTGCTCGCTCTCCCAGCGAGGGGGTGAAAGCACGGATGAGAGCGGCTTTCACTGCGCCATACTTGTCGTCGTCTGGTGGGTGGTTAGTCAGTTTCTCCACCTGCTGGGCTGTGAGGCTGTCCAGCTTTGCGACTACATGGTAGAATTTCGTGGCATCAGCCGAAATTCCCCAAAGATGGAACTGTGCCTCGACAGTGTCAAACCAGGAGCGCGGGCTATGTTGCCAGAAATCAGGCAGCTGGACTGCGGTCGCTGCATAAGCCCGGCTGGCTCCTGAAGAGTCCGGTGCGGGAAGGTCGTCACTGGCCATAATTTGTCGTAGGGTCACCAGTGTAGAGGATGTGCTCAAGGATGAGACTGAGTTTATTTCTCAGGTTCAGCTTTATTGTCAGAACACATGCTCTATCAACCTCTCAACAAGAAAAGAGGCTGATCAATGTAACATCACACTTTTATACTCCTGGAGCATCGAAACCTAAGTCACATGGTGCTTTAGCAAACATACAGTCACATGGTACTTAATCCCAGTCACAATGCAACTCTTTGATCTGTCACCATTGTCTCTCATTCTTCAATGATCCGGAAATCCTTCTGGGGCATCTTCTCTGAGACAAAAGGCCAAATCTCACACCTCCTCGTTATCTCCTGCAGATCTCTGCCGATCCAGACCTTCTTTGTCCCGCGAGACGTGAAGCACCCAATACACATACAACAATCCATTTGTGGAAAATATGAACCCAACATATGTGCCACACTTGTACCAACGTATTTACAGACGTAACAGATACCATGTGGAGGAACAAATAAGTTCAGGCGAGATGCGATGAGCTGGAAGGTTTCAGAGTTTTATTTCCTCCATCATCATGAGACACACTGTAGCGCTGTGCGCTGTGTTGTGCTGTGTGTGCTGTGCGTCCTGTGTGTGCATTTTGAGGCATGTATTGTAAACTCTTTTATACAGACAGAGAGAATGCATGGTACATTAGCATATTTTTTTTAATTTTGTATACTTTATTGATCCCCAGAGGGGAAATTGAGGGCATCCACCTGGATGGATGAAGCAGCCACGATACGGCGCTATCCCTTAACCATTCACACGCACATTCACACCTAGGGCCACTTTAGTCTCCAATTAATCTAACCTGCATGTTTTTGGCCCGTGGGAGGAAACTGGAGAAATCCCGGAGTAAACCCACACAGATATGGGGAGAACATGCAAACTCCACACAGATCACTGTTGGTCATTGATTTACATATCAGTCAATACATATCAATCGCGTGAGCAACTGGCGCCCAGACTTCCTCTCCTTAATCTGGGGATGTATAACAATAGCCCATTGTTCTGGTTGTCCCCCCAGGGGTTCTCTGTCCTTATGCAATCCCTGCTGAGCGTGAATAGTATCAGTCTGCATTGTGCTGGGGCCACAACCACACCATTTACTTGACTGTAGTGATGTGTGGGTAAAGCGCAAGGAGCACATGGCAAGTAAAGAACAGATTCAGAGCTTTTTAATTATTTATTAATTTTTTTGCCAATTAATCAAGATAGAATGATAAGATTAGTTCTCCACAATACAAGCAAGTACTCTGTGTACTGCTGTGACCGAATATTGTGTATTTTTTGTATTTTACTAAAATGCTGCCACACATTTTTGCCAATGTTTTTTAACTGACATGAGTTCCATTTGGTGACATCATACGCATACCCTCTATTAAAATTTTGTTTTGCAGCTTTGCAAGTCAGTAATTACATGGTTTATTTGTTTTTATGTTTGTGTCTTTGTTTCTCAATTTAATGTTTTGTTTCCGTTTCAATAAAGTTTTAACTTGAAAAAAGCGACTCTCCTGCTGGACTGAACCAAATCACTTCAGAGTGTTATTGTGCTTATCGCAACATATGAAGAACGTAGTATTGCCGTATTTTTGGTTTAAAAATTACAACATCGTTTATTTGAAATATCTATCATATTGTTAGAAACATTTGTTTGTTTTCCAAAACTCCTATTAGTGGCTAAAACTCGCTTTGTAAGCCCCTCCACTGAAGGAACTGCCCATACAATTCGGCGAAATAGCCTCCTTTCTGATTGGCCCAAACTTACCCGCGAAAATAACGTCACACAGAGTTTCGCGCCAGATCAGCAGCAGTCAGACTTGCGGTCAAGACGAGGTAAGTTTAGACTTATTTACCGAATTTATTTCGTAATGAATCCATCCGTAATTGGGTTTATTACTCAGGAGTGTTGCAGTCGCCTAGTGTGAATGCGCACGAAAACGTATGAAGGTTTTCATTTATTTATTTGGGCCTGTTTTCGGTGTTTAATTCCCTCACATTATTCTTCCGAGTTGTAGTGTATTGTCTGCTCTGACTGCCGCCACATGTCAGACGGTGGATGAGCCAGTGCTCATTTTTTTCTTTTAAATCAACACGCTGCTTAATTAATTAATCCTGCTATGAATCTCGACGTTGTATTAATGTTTGCATTCCGAATAACCGGGGCGCTTCATTTAAATAAACATAAGATGACAAAATGATGGAAAGTGGTCAATAAGATGCAGTAAATCCATAGTGGTGTACATTTGAAATATGGCTGTGTCCAGTCTTAATCCGTGGATCAAAACGAGGATATATATAGTTACTGAAATGTAAACTAGTCTTCATAGGAAGTAAGTGCAGGTCAAGAAAGGGTAGGTATGTGTAGTTAAAGTCGTTTTACAGGATAACCACTAGGGGGAATAAGAGCTGCATGAAACACAGCTCGACGCTCTTAACATGTGTATGGTATGACGACAAAGAGATACAATCATCAGGCTGAGAACATTGACTGAATTTTAAAAATATTAATTTCTTCTAATGAGAGGCAGTGGGATTTTAAACATCACGAGTTATACAGTAGTTATATTTAACCTGTTGTGTATTTCTCATAAATCCCTTTTATTTGTATTGCAGCAACAATGTCTTCTCCAAGTTCAACTCCTGGTCGCAAACGTGGAAGGTCCTCCATCCCAACCACGCGTAAGTTCACTCTTCCTCATCCCCTCTTATGATTTTTTTTTTTTTTTCGATATGAAGATGCACTTATGACTATGATCTGCGGGTCACTTTATTTCACTGTTGGTGTACATTTGTAGCCAGTAGCGATGGCCCCACATCTCCTCCCTTACAAAGACGCAGAGGTCAGGATGACTCCACCGGGGACCTGATGCCAATGCCCACATCTCCAGCAACAGACGTGCTCAGTCCTGCAGCACCTCACGACACGTCTCTGTTCTCCAGCCCACGGCCATCAGGTACAGAAGCAAACTGTTTCAAGCAATTTATGGATTAAAAAAATCTGCATGGAGTCGCAAAACATTTTAAAAACACTGTAAACTGGCCTCTTCGCTCTGGTAATAGTTTTTTCTTCCTAAATATGCAGCTTTAGCTCATAATTTTGTAAAGTGTGAATTTGCTCTTTGTCTTGTGAACTTGTGGGGTTGCTTGTCTTAAAAATGTGACTTGTAAAGTCATTTGTAAGTTTTGAAATTTGGCTTTGATCTCACTCAGGCAAATTTGAAATGAGCTTATGCTAGGGTGATGCATCCATTATTCCTCTTACAGTGGGGTAAAAAAGTATTTAGTCAGCCACCAATTGTGCAAGTTCTCCCACTTAAAAGATGAGAGAGGTCTCCAATTTTCATCATAGGTATACCTCAACTATGAGAGACAAAATGAGAAAAAAAAAATCCAGAAAATCATATTGTCTGATTTTTAAAGAATTTATTTGCAAATTCCATCCATCCATCCATCTTCTACCGCTTTTCCGGAGGTCCGGGTCGCGGAGGCAGCAGTTCAAGCAGAGAAGCCCAGACTTCCCTCTCCCCAGCCACCTGCTCCAGCTCTTCAGAGGGGATACCAAGGCGTTCCCAGACTAGCTGGGAGACATAGTCTCTCCACCGAGTCCTGGGTCTGCCCCGGGGTCTCCTCCCAGTGGGACGTGCCTGAAACACCTCAAGTGGGAGGCGTCCAGGAGGCATCCTAATCAGATGCCCATACCACCTCAACTGAACTATTTGCAAATTATGGTGAAAAATAAGTATTTGGTCAATAACAAAAGTTCATCTCAGTACTTTGTTATATACCCTTTGTTGGCAATGACAGAGGTCAAACGTTTTCTGTAAGTCTTCACAAGGTTTTCACACACTGTTGCTGGTATTTTGGCCCATTCCTCCATGCAGATCTCCTCTAGAGCAGTGATGTTTTGGGGCTGTCGCTGGGCAACACAGACTTTCAACTCCCTCCAAAGATTTTCTATGGGATTGAGATCTGGAGACTGGCTAGGCCACTCCAGGACCTTGAAATGCTTCTTACGAAGCCACTCCTTCGTTGCCCGGGCAGTGTGTTTGGGATCATTGTCATGCTGAAAGACCCAGCCACGTTTCATCTTCAATGCCCTTGCTGATGGAAGGAGGTTTTCACTCAAAATCTCACGATACATGGCCCCATTCATTCATTCCTTTACACGGATCAGTCGTCCTGGTCCCTTTGCAGAAAAACAGCCCCAAAGCACGATGTTTCCACCCCCATGCTTCACAGTAGGTATGATGTTCTTTCTCCTCCAAACACGACAAGTTGAGTTTTTACCAGAAAGTTCTATTTTGGTTTCATCTGACCATATGACATTCTCCCAATCCTCTTCTGGATCATCCAAATGCTCTCTAGCAAACTTCAGACGGGCCTGGACATGTACTGGCTTAAGCAGGGGGACACGTCTGGCACTGCAGGATTTGAGTCCCTGGCAGCGTAGTGTGTTACTGATGGTAGCCTTTGTTACTTTGGTCCCAGCTGTCTGCAGGTCATTCACTAGGTCCCCCTGTGTGGTTCTGGGATTTTTGCTCACAGTTCTCGTGATCATTTTGACCCCACGGGGTGAGATCTTGTGTGGAGCCCCAGATCAAGGGAGATTATCAGTGGTCTTGTATGTCTTCCATTTTCTAATAATTGCTCCCACAGTTGATTTTTTTCACACCAAGCTGCTTACCTATTGCAGATTCAGTCTTCCCAGCCTGGTGCAGGTCTACAATTTTGTTTCTGGTGTCCTTTGACAGCTCTTTGGTCTTGGCCATAGTGGAGTTTGGAGTCTGACTGTTTGAGGTTGTGGACAGGTGTCTTTTATACTGATAACGAGTTCAAACAGGTGCCATTAATACAGGTAACGTGTGGAGGACAGAGGAGCCTCTTAAAGAAGAAGTTACAGGTCTGTGAGAGCCAGAAATCTTGCTTGTTTGTAGGTGACCAAATACTTATTTTCCACCATAATTTGCAAATAAATTCTTTAAAAATCAGACAATGTGATTTTCTGGATTTTTTTTTTCTCATTTTGTCTCTCATAGTTGAGGTATACCTATGATGAAAATTGGAGACCTCTCTCATCTTTTAAGAGGGAGAACTTGCACAATTGGTGGCTGACTAAATACTTTTTTGCCCCACTGTATCTATCCACAATTTGCAAGAATCGCTATTCCTCTTCAGCAATTGCACAAACTTGCACAGTGATCCTCAGGTGGGTTCACATTTAGGTGTGAGATTTATTGATTAGGCTGAAATAAGCTACTCTGTCTGACTTTCTGGTTTGTCAAAGGCTCGGATAATGGCCAGAAGAGCTGCTTGTGGCTCTTTTTCTAGATTATTAAAATTGGAAACTATTGTGAGTTCCCATCATATCTTTGACCTTGTAAAATGTGTTGTCTTAAACAGTTCCTCCAAATGAAGTGGACATGAGCTCTCCCCTGATGTATGGGACCCCCAGCTCCAGGATCGAGGGGACCCCACGTAGTGGAGTGCGTGGGACACCAGCCAGGCAGCGCCCCGATCTGGGATCAATCAGGAAGGCTCCCCAAGTTGATCTTCACTCTGAGCCGGTTAGCAAAACTTTGTCAGATATTCACCGAGCTTGTATGAAAACTTAGTCACAGAAGTTAACAGCTGATTTTTTTTTTTTTCTCTCTCTCTCAGCCGAGCACAGAGGGTGCTGCAGGCAGTGAGCCGAATGCTGCACAGAGACTGGTGATCTGGGGGACTGATGTGAACGTGGGGACCTGTAAGGAAAAGTTTCAGGTAAAAGCAACCCAACACTGGTTCATTAATCTTGTCAATCTCCTACTGTTAGCCAAAGATGCAACTTTGCCTTGTCTTGTGTTACTTTGCCTTCAGAGGTTTCTGCAGAGGTTCATTGACTCGAACTCCACTGAAGATGAGAACGCAGGGTTGAATCTAAATGAGCCTTTGTACATGCAGAAACTGGAGGAGGTACTGCACTAGTTTATTTCAGTGTGTTCTGTAAACAAGTTTTGTCTCTGCATTTTTAATTTTAGGTGAAAATAAACTGTAGAGAAAAGAATTGGGAGATTTTTTTTTTCAGATGATGTTGTGATGTCTTGATATTTTCTTTTCTTTTGTCACAGATCAGTGTTGTCGGTGAGCCAGTGTTAAATGTTAATTGTCTGCATATCCAGTCATTTGACGCAGAGCTCTACAGGCAGCTCATCTGCTACCCACAGGTAAAGTTTATTAGTCTATAATTATTTCACTGAGTTACGAGATTACCTGAAACATCTACAGATGACTGATGACTGCAAATAAAATGTAAGAAACTGACATTTTGTGGAGAGCAAGTGAGCCTCATTCAGCCACAACCTCAGCTGCTTTGGTAAAAATCTGACCAGGTGATCTTCTTAAGCCGAGTTCATGGTAGCACTTCCACATCAGTGTCTGTGCATGACGTAAATTTTGGCATCTTTCAATCCACAGAGGGTTAGCAGAGAGTGACCACGTGTAGTCAGAATTTTGTGTCCGCCCGGACAGTACGTAAACAGTCTGTGCTGAACTTCCATCAGTGTTTATACTGAAATGGTGCACATTTTTTTTTTTTCCACAATATCTTTATTGAACCTTTTTTTTTTTTTTTAACAAACATGATACAAACAATCAAACACTAACACTAAAGTACTACAAAAAAAAAAAAATGCACTAAAAACACCAACAACCACCAACAAAATCAAGTCTTCAACAATGCTCCTCTGTTTAGTCTAGACAATCCAATACATAAGTATACATATTATGTTCACCAGTTTGGAATTTACAAGGTCCACACACATCATTCACCTTCTTCTTCAAGAGTTATGTTTAAATTTTTTACATAATCAATAAAAGGTCTCCATATATTCTCAAACACAATTTCCTTTGATTTTAGTATATATGTTATTCTTTCTAATGGAAGGTTTGTTAACATCTGTCTTAACCACTGAGTCACATCTGGTCTATGAGTCTTTTTCCATAATAGTGCAATACATTTTTTGGCATTAAGCAAACTGAGGTCTATGAATGTTCTTTCACTTTTATTAAAATTATGCTTTTCTGGGTACAGACCCAACAAAAACAGTTTAGGATTCAATATGATTTGTTTTGAGATTATTTTTTCAATTGTTACCCTCACCTCTTCCCAAAACATTCTTATTAATCTACATTCCCATAAACAATGAAATAGGGTTCCTTTACTTTCCATGCATTTTGTGCATGTATCTGGTATATTTTTGTTATATCTATTTAACTCCTCCGGTGTAACATACATCCGCATTAACCATTTGAAATGTATCAATTTAAGGCGTGCATTTATTGATTTGGTTTGAGCTTCTGTACAAGCCAATTCCCATTGTTCCTCTGAAATTTCAATTTGCAGATCTTCTTTCCAGTAGTTTAATCTTTTCAGTGAATTTTCACTTGAAGATAGTGTCAGTGAGTTATAAAACTCTGAAATAATACCCTTTCTTTTACTATCTTTCATCATCATTTTTTCCAAGGATGAATAAATAGGTCGAGTGAGAGCTTTATTTTGATTTGATCGAATAAAGTTTCTAAGTTGAAGATATTTAAAAAAATGTGTTCTATTGAGATTAAATTTGATCCTCAGCTCTTCAAAAGACATTATGTTGTCTGCACATGGCAAATATAAATCCTGAATCTTTTGTATCCCTTTTAAATTCCATACTTTAAATACAGCGTCCGCTCTCCCTGGTTTAAAATATTGATTACCCCATATTGGACTAAATTGTGACAATAACTGTGGTTCTTTTAAATAGTTTTTAGCTTCACACCATATTTTGATCATATGCTTTACAAATGGATTTTTAACTTGTTTTTGTAATTTTTTTGCCGAATCTGAGTATATGAATATGGGAAGAGGTAAAGGTAAATTGTATGATTCCATTTCAGTCCAGTGAGGGAGATCATTTGATGAAAAATAATATGTCATAGACCTCAGTTGTGCCGACCAATAATACAACATAAAATTTGGACATTTCAGACCTCCACGATCAAATGGTAAATATAATAAAGACAAACGTAATCTAGCCCTCCTGTTGTTCCATATAAATTCCACTAACTTTTTTTTTATTCTTGAGAATAGATCTAAAGGTGGTGATAAGGGAATGTATTGAAATAAATAAAGTATTTTAGGTAAAATATTACTTTTAAGTATATTGATTCTCCCGATCATCGACATTGGTAGTGACATCCATCTCTGAGTTAACTCATTGATATCTGACATTAAGGCTTCATAGTTGACACTGGCGACTGATTCTAGCTTAGGCATAATTTGGATTCCTAAATATTTAAACTGATTTACAACATTGAATTGATTTACCTCAGGGGCTGGGTAATTTCTCTGGGTCTCATTTAGCATTAATATTGAAGATTTAGTTTTATTTATTTTATATCCTGATATTTCCCCAAAATTCTTTATTAAATTCAACAAGGTTGGAATTGATTTTTTTAGATTCGACATAAACAAAATTATGTCATCGGCGTACAGGGAGATTTTATGTTCTGTTGGTCCAACTTTAATTCCATATATTTGTGAATGTAAACGTATCGCTATCGCTAAAGGTTCAATTGCCATAGTAAACAGTAAAGGTGAAAGTGGACAGCCTTGTCGACATCCTCTATTGATTTTTATTGGTTTTGAAATATTGTTATTTGTTAGGATTTCTGCTGTAGCATTATTGTATATTATTTGAACCCATTTTATGAAATTATTTCCAAGTCCAAACCTTTGTAGGACTTCAAAAAGAAAGGGCCATTCAACTCTATCAAAGGCCTTTTCGGCGTCCAATGATAGGAGAGCTGTATCCGGTGCTTCTTTATTAAAATAAATAATATTAAATAGTCTTCTTACATTATGGAAGCCTTGTCTACCCTTTATAAAGCCATTCTGATCTCGATTAATAATATTTGGTAAAATTTCTTGTATTCGTCTTGCTAAAATTTTACAGATTATCTTAAGGTCGGCGTTTAATAGGCTTATTGGTCTCATATTTTCACATTTATTAGAGGGCTTACCTGGTTTTGGCAGCAGTATAATTAAGGCATTATTTATGTATGATGGTAAATTATTATTTTGAAATGCTTCTAAAACCATTTCCAAAAAAGGTTTTATTAATTTATTCTTAAATTTTTTATAAAGGTCAACTGGAAGACCATCTGGTCCTGCACTTTTTCCTGATTTCATATTATCAATGGCTAGCCCAACTTCTTCTTGACTAATTTTAGACTCCAATATCTCCCTGTTTTCATTTGGAATACACAGTATAGATAGTTCGTTCAAAAACCCATTTAGTTTTGTTAAATCAGGTTCATTTTTGGTATCATAATTTTTCATAGTAATCTCTAAAGGCTCTATTAATTTCTAAAGGATCTATAACTACCTGTCCATTACTTATAATACTGGTAATTGGTGTTTTAATTTCCAATTGTTTAATCTGCCATGCTAATAATTTTCCTGATTTTTCACCTTGTTCATAAAAAGATTGTTTCAATCTTAGAAGACTCGAGGCAGCTCTATTCGCTGATTTTTTGTCGTATTCAGCTCTCAAAATCAGTAATTCATTCTCCAACCTTGGGTCACTTCCTGCATACACTTTTTCCTGAAGATTTTTTATTTTATGTTCCAATTTAGCTCTCTCCTCTCGAGTCTTCTTAGATTTTGATCCTGTATAACTAATAATATGTCCCCTAATAAAAGCTTTGAAAGCCTCCCACTTTACACATGCTGATGTTTGTGTAGTATTGATGTCAAAGAACTCGTCTATCTGTTTTTCTATATACTTGACAAATTCCTCATCCTGAAGCCATTTATGCTGAAATTGCCATCTACCTGATTCCTTTGTCAATTTTTTATCTACATATATTAGACAACAGGGTGCATGATCAGAGATCACGATGTTATCATAAAAGCAGTTTTGAATCTTGGACCTTAATTCTGTGGAAATCAAAAAATAATCAATACGTGAGAATGTCTTGTAGGTACTGGAATAACAAGAATAGGCTTTAACTTGTGGTTTCATTTCTCTCCATATATCTAACAATCTCAATTCTTTCATAAAATGATTAATAGTCATCCTACATCCAATGTGCGTACAATCCAGTCCTGTTGATCTATCCACACCTGGATTCAATGTACAATTAAAATCCCCTGCTATTATATGTTGCCCTGTAAGTGATGATAAGATGAGAAATAAATTAGCAAAGAACTTCTGGTCATCTATATTGGGACCATATAAGTTCACAAGATTTATATTTTCTAATAGCAAAGAACCTTGAATGATTACATATCTTCCAAATTTGTCTCCAATTACATTTTTCACTTGAAAAGGAACTGATTTATGTATGAGAGTCATAACTCCCCTGGCTCGGGATGAAAATGAAGAGGTGAATACACTTCCCTGCCATCTACTCCTAATTCTTTTAACATCCTCCTCTATCAGATGAGTTTCTTGTAAAAACACAATTCTTGAACCCATGTCCTTTATTTTATTCATAACTTGTTTAAGTTTTTTTAAATTTTGTAGACCTCTGCAATTCCATGAAGTTAAATTAAGATTAACACTTTGGTCCATGATCAATAGAGAGTTTGGGATTACCTTGCAGTGTAAACATGCTCATACAGAGAAGCAAAAACATGAGTGGTTGAACATTCATCCTACAAACTACACACAAACAAATTTCCCCTTCCCACACTTGTGGCAAACCCCCCAAAATCAAAAGAAAAATTCCGTCTCCCGATATAGCCATCGACCGTTCCACACCCACGGGGAACAGCCTAAGCCACTCCTTCTTCATCCTCCCAATCACCCTAACTCTACTGCTTTTAATGACGTAACATTAACTCTCTTCTGTAGTTTTCCAACTTAACTCCAAAATTTTTAACAACTTTGTACATCATAGTTTTGTTTTTTTTTTTGTTTGTTTTGTTTTTGTTTTGTTTTTTTTAATATATAATACAATCTATATTTTGTAAACTTACTATTTACTTCAAGTCAGTCAGATGCCTGTGCAAATGCTTAATTATTCTACCTTATATTTTGTTCATGCTTAGCTCCCACCAGTCTCTTCTTCTTCTTTGATCTTCTTGATGAACTCCTGCGCCTCCTCTGGGGTCTTGAAGATGTGGGTTCTGCCCTCATACGTGGTCAGCAGTCTCGCAGGATAGATTACACCATGACGAATCCCAAGGTTGCGCAGCTCCTTACGTACGGGATCAAACTGCTTCCTCAATTGCTGGATTCCTGTGGCCAAATCTGGGTAGAACCGCACCTGCTGGTCCTGGTGTTTAATCTCTCCTTTAGCACGTGCAGCGTTGAAGATCTTCATCCTGTCTCTGTTGCTAAGAAACTTCATAATTAAGGTCCTCGGCGGTCCCTTATCTCTCCGTGGGCCAATACGATGTGCTTTTTCCAGAACCACTGCTGATTGCAACTCCTCGCTGCCCAGCACCTCCGGAATCCACTTTTCCAGAAAGGAACATACGTCCCGACCTTCTGATTCCTCTGGAAGACCCACCAGCCTCAAATTATTCTGTCTCGACCGAGATTCCAAATCCAAAATATTATCTTCCAGAGATTTATTTTTTTTTTCCAAAGTGCGCATCTTTAATTGAAGACGGGTGACGTCATCTTCAGCACTAGCGAGACGGAGCTCCATCTGCGCCGTTCGTTCTACACAGTCACCCAATTCCTTTCTTATTCCTTCCAGCGCTGTCATAATCCCATCAAATCTAGAGGAAAAGTCCGCTCTCATTGAACTCATGGCAGCCATCAGCGCATCTGCGCCATTCCCCGCAGAAATCGCACCGCCGCCAGCCTCCTCCGCCATATATGGAGCCTTGTTTGCTGCGTCACAGACCTGAAAGTCCGTTAATTTGGACTGTTTCGGCGGCTCGCTTTTTCCTTTTTCTGGTTTTCCAGCCTTAGGCTTCGCCGACATATCCTCGCCCAAATGCTGGGATACGTTCTGTCCCAAATGAGAGAGTTATTTGCCGATTTTTTTCTCCAGGAGCAGAGCAGAGCGAGACACGTCCGTCCTACGTGGCAGCCATAACCGGAAGTCCGAAATGGTGCACATTTTTGATTTTTTATTTATTTATTTATTTATTTTTTTTTTAGTTCTGGTTGTTCAAATCAGTTTGGACTAATGCTGTCATACTATGTGGATGCGTGGACAGTAGATTACATTCAATGCATGTACTTGAAACGTGGCTGTGTGGCAGACGACTTCTCTGCTCAAAAGCTACTTTGTACCTTTGAACCTCTGTCTTCTGAAATTAACGTTCAAATGTTTCCATAAATCAGCACCCGAGCCACTTGCTGGTTTCGTCCAAAGACAGGACAGCAGCAGAGCCACCAGGAGTTCTGTTAACAATAACTGTAAAATATTCCACCGCAGAACCACATTTGGACAAACAGCTTTCTCTATAAAGGGCAGTCACATCTGGAACACAATGCCAAATGAAATTAAAATAATAACGGACTTTAAAACATTCACTAAAAATGTTAAAAACTGGCTGAAAAATAAACAAGAATGTACTCATGTATGAATTATTTGTCTGCAAAGTGAGAGTGAATGAAGGGAAGGAATAAATGTGTTTATAGTGAGTGACGGAGGGAGGAAGGCCTGAAATAGGCAAATGTGAGTTATGTTATATGTGATAAATGTGAGTCAGGCTGTTATATTTGTGTATTTATAATATTTATGTTAAATGTGAGTCAGGCTGTTATATTTGTGTATTTATAATATTTATAATATTTATAATTGTGTATTTATAATTTTTCTGCATTGATGTATGTGGTTATTGTGTATATTTTTTATCTTGATTCTTTTTTCTAAAGCCCATCCAGGGACAAGAGTTGCAAATTAGCTAATAGCTATACACTCTATGTGCAACACATCAGATTGATTGTCTTTGATTAATTGTCTATGTTTATTGCACTGTCCCTGTCAAATAAACTAATCTACTACTACTACTAACAGTCCTGTGTGCGTGACCGTAGTCCACAGCCTGCATCTGTCTTGTTTGTGTGGCTGCCATGAATCCAGACGTAGAAATTGAATGGATGGGGCTGAAGTTGACTTGCATTTTGTTGCAGTTTCAGGAAAACTAATTTTCCGGTTGTTCCATCCATTACCTATTGTGAAAGATGTATGCATATACTAGCATTTGTTAAAGCTGCAGAGAGAGAGGGGGAGAGGGAGGTGCCAGCCTTGTGCAGCTCTCCCTTTCTTTCCCGTCTTAAGCCCCTCCCCATTGAAACCTGTGACTGGGCAAAGAAGATTCAAGATTCAAAGGCTTTATTATCATGTGCACAGTTAAGAAATGCTACATTTCCTGAGCAATGAAATTCTCACTTTGCTCTCCGAACGAATGCCAAGTTAAAGGTACAGATACAACAGTTCTAGTAGGTCATGACACACTAACAGTAACCCAATCCTAGTACTGATGGATGCTAAGACACATACACCAACACACACAGGTGTGAAACTTTAGCAGTCTAAACAGCCAAGAGGAGATGCTGTGGTGTAGTTGTCTTGTCAGACCCCCTGTACTACAAATTGCTATAGAATAATTGATTTCTTTTCAGATTTAAACAAAATCAGGCTACTCCTGCTTTAAATCCATGTAATCCCCTCATTTGTGTTTTCACTCCCATTCAGCAAGAAAAATACAGAAATAGGTTTTCAGAGGTGAAAACATGTAAGGGAGAAATAATGGTAGACTAAGAAATGAACAAAAACTGTAGAAAATGTTCTGATAACGAGATTAAGTGGATTAATGCAGTTTTACTGCCATTTCTTCATAGTATTTGGTTCATTTTAATCAATTGATCGTGCATTGTATTGAATATTATTAGTATTTTGTATTCTTTTATAACCTAAATGCACTGCAAACTATTTATTGCATTTAGTTGTAATTGTGACTACAGAGATGATTATTTATTTTTAAGAGAAATTGAGATCTTCTGCATCACTTTTTATGTCATAAGGTATGCTGATGAACAAGGTTTGACACCATATTTAATAGACTTAATTATGTCTTTGGCAGGAAGTCATCCCAACTTTTGACATGGCCGTCAACGAGCTTTTCTTTGAGCGTTTCCCAGACTCCATCCTTGAGTACCAGATCCAAGTCCGCCCTTACAACGCCCTGAAAACGAGAAACATGCGGAGCTTGAATCCAGAAGGTGTGTCTCATTAATCTGGCCCGCAGTCTTGATCCCCTGAGCTGCCATATTTACGCCGGGGTTTTCTGTGAATGTTGAGGCATCAGCTTCTGTGCGCCTTATGTGTTCCCTTCGCAGACATTGATCAGCTCATCACAATCAGCGGCATGGTGATCCGCACCTCGCAGCTCATCCCCGAGATGCAGGAGGCTTTCTTCCAGTGCCAGGTGTGCAATTTCAGCACCCGTGTGGAGGTGGATCGCGGGCGCATCGCAGAGCCGGCTGTGTGTCGCCACTGCAACACCACCCACGGCCTGGCACTCATTCACAACCGCTCAGTCTTCTCAGACAAACAGATGGTGAGTTCGCTCGTAGTCAGTGACACCTTTTCTCTGAATATTTCACATGTTTAGCGGGGATGTGTTGCTGATGAGGTCATGGCATCTGCTTGTTTGTTGATCTTCCTTTGCGACAGATCAAAATTCAGGAGTCTCCTGAAGACATGCCAGCCGGTCAGACTCCTCACACCACCATTGTGTACGCCCATAATGATCTGGTGGATAAAGTGCAACCAGGAGACAGAGTGAATATTACTGGTAAGAGTTCTTATTTACATGTTGAATGACGCATTATATATTTTTCCATTGTGTATTAATTTGTCAAGTATTCCAGTAGATATTTTGCAATAATATTAAATATAAGGGATACAACAATTTTTTATTATTTTTTTTTTATTAACAGACTAATCCAGAGGTCAGCAACCTCTATAATAGGAGTCATTTTGAGCACTTTTGGCCTCAGAAATCTGCATGGACCCTGAAAACACACAATTAGGACTGTATTTATTTGGACACTGACAAGTTTTGTTATTTTAGCATTTTACCAAAATGTATTCAACGTACAGTTATATAACCAGTATGGGCTTGAGGGTATTCACATCCAAACTGGAGTTATGATTTAGGAATTGCAACCTTCTGTATACAAAAACTCATTTCAGGGGCTCACAAGTAATTGCACAATGGACTTGAAAGCTGTTTCGTGGGCTGCATGGGCTATTCCCTTGCTACTCCATCGTCATTAAAGCTGGTAAAAGGTTTGGAGTTGATTCCTGGTGTGAGCTGTTTTTTCTTTCAAGGTGTCAGTTTGTGTTAAAAAAAAAAAAAATCCAAGATGGAAACAAAACCAAGTTTGCTTTAAAATCTATAATGTTTTGGCAATTTCATGTGAAAACTTTGTGAAGTATCCTCAAATAGTATTCAAGTTGCAGCATTACATTAAATGTAGGTACCCTAGCGCGTAAAAATACAGGTCTATGGAGAATGCATTGACATCACGACATGCTTTGAATGTTAACAGGAGTAACAAAAACTATCCTTTAAGGTATCATATTGAGTTTATTCCACATTTAAACTACAGGGATGGCAATTTTCTGCCGATCCGCGGATTTCCGCCGATTTATTTTCATATTGATCATTTCTGTGAATCGTCTAAATCCGTTGAGAAAATTTTAGGGGGGGCGGGGTAAGGTACCTTATTGTTACCAATTTTAGCGAAAATCAACAAGATTACATAAGTGCTCGGCGCTTCCCTGGAAGTCTCCCGCGATAACCCGGATGTACTCAAGCTACTGCTGTATTGTAAACAGCCCTGCGACTGGATAGTTGCAAACGATTGGACCAATCAAATGGCTCGTTGTATGCTTTGTCAAAAATTCATGGTGGCGTTCTCAGGGGTGTGATTTTTCCGGTAATTCGCCGAATTCCGCTTTATTTTATCTTCCAGGAAGATAAAGTACGTTAAGTACGTTAGCGGCTTGTGGTCCACGAACGCAGTGAAAGTGCGCCCTTTCAGCCAGAACTGGAAGTGGCGTATGGCCAGGTGGAGAGCCATTAACTCTCTGTCGAACGCACTGTATTTACGCTCACTGTCGTGCAAAGACCTGCTAAAAAGGTGAGCGGCTGCCAAGAACCGGCAGCGCATTGCTCCACGACGGCCGCTATGCCCATGTCCGAGCCGCCAGTAGTGCAGCATTTGCCAGAGCTGTTTTAACCTCAGAATGCCTGCTCCCACTCAGGAGTCCAGTCAACTCTGTCCGCCAGTTTCCGTTTCTTGAGTGCGGCGTACAACAGCTGTATGAGCTGGGCTGCGCGGGGGAGGAAACGGTAATAAAAGTTAACCATCCCCAAAAACTCTTGCAGCGCCCTGACATTGATGTTGAGGAGGAAAAAATAGCAAAACAATTTAGTTAGATTACTTTTATGATTCCAAACAGTTTGAAATTGACAGTGCACAGTGGATATTGACTCATAACTTTTGAATATTTCTAAGACTTGGCTACATCAGTGATTGTGCAAAATGAACTGCTCAAGACTCAATGGAGATTGAAACTGGTGGTCTGAAATGAATGCTGAAATTATAAAAAGTAATGGTATGTTGGAATTTTATTTCTATTATGGAATAGATAAAATTAACTGATTTTGATTTGATCAAGTGTTAAAGCATGTGATGGATAATGCTTGTTGGAATATTTTAGGAATGCTATATTCTTGGAACATAAGTCAATATTATACAGTAATAAGTGGCATTCAGCTGTTTGTTTTATGTCATTTAAGCACAGTTCTGGTACTTAAAAATCATAAAAACCCAGGAGCTTCGGGGGGCAAGCCCCCCTGGCCCCCCCAACGGGGCTCTGCCCCGGACCCCGCTGGGGGACTGCATCCCCCAGACCCCCTGCTAAATTTTCAGATAATTTCTCCAACCCCAAATCACATCCCTGGTTTGTGTTGGAATTCTGAGCTTTCGGTATTGTTTTCAGCAGAATTATGAGATTTTTATCGAAGGATCAGGAGTCATCAGTGCTAGAAATAAACAAAAGTGTCAGAAATAAGTTCCTATGGAATTGGCTTGAGAGAAAAGTGACGGTAAAGGTGAAAATTGGCTCAAAGTTCAACGAGGTAACAGAAACTCTCGGACAGTTTCTGAAGAAACCAGAAAAGGAGATGAAGTTCAAAGTTCAGAGACTGACACAGCTTGCTGCCAAAAAGAAGAAAGTTTCACATTAGAAGTGACTTGGTGACCAGTGTAAATAGTGTAATAAACTCTTATAGAACTGTTAAATATGTTGGACTAAAGACAGTGAGACAGCATTGAAGAAAAAGTAAGTTAACTTTTCATTAAATTTAATGATTTATCTAAGTCTAGTATTTCATTTTTTTTTTTTTTTTTAATCATTTTTTTCAGTCTAAATTACTTCTGTTTTAGCAGGGATGGCAATTTTCCGCCGATCCGCGGATTTCTGCCGATTTTATCATCATCTGTGTCATAATTTTGTACCTTTACCTTGTTCTCAATAAAGTTTGGAAAAAAAAAACATACGCGCTCGGCGCTTCCCCGAAGTCTCACGATAACCCGGATGTACTCAAGCTACTGCTGTATTGTAAACAGCCCTGTGATTGGATAGTTGCAAACGATTGGACCAATCAAATGGCTCGTATGCTTTGTCAAAAATTCATTTCGGCTTGTTCTCAGGGATGTGATTTTTCCGGTAATTCACCGAATTCCGCTTTATTTGTATATTATATGTACGTTAAGTACGTTAGCGGCTTATGGTCCACGACGCAGTGAAAGTGTGCCCTTTCAGCCAGAACCGGAAGTGGCGTACGCCAGGTAGAGAGCCATTAACTCTTTGTCGAACATGCTGTATTTACGCTCACTGTCGTGCAAAGACCTGCTTAAAAAAAAAGGTGAGCGGCTGCCAAGAACCGGCAACGCATTGCTCCACGACGGCCGCTATGCCCATGTCCGAGACGTGGGTAATGAGCGCTGTTTTAACCTCAGAACGCCTGCTCCCGTTCAGGAGTCCAGTCGACTCGGTTTCCGTTTGAGTACAGCGGCTGTTTGAGCTGAGCTGCGCGGGGGAGGAAAATGAGCTGCTCAAGACTCAATGGAGATTGAAACTGGTGATCTGAAATGAATGCTGAAATTATAAAAAGTAATGGTATGTTGGAATTTTATTTCTATTATGGAATAGATAAAATTAACTGATTTTGATTTGATCAAGTGTTAAAGCATGTGATGGATAATGCTTGTTGGAATATTTACCTCCGCCAAGGAGGTTATGTTTTCATCGGCGTTGGTCTGTCTGTCTGTCTGTTTGTTAGCAAGGAAAAGTTATGGACGGATTTTCATGAAATTTTCAGGAAAGGTGTGCAATGGCACGGGGAACAGATGATTAGATTTTGGTGATGATCTGAGAGTGCATACCTCCATCAAGGGCTTTTTTTGTATTTGTGCAGCAGGATTACACAAAAACTACTGGATGGATTTGGATAAAATTTTCACCAGAGGTGGTTCTTGGGCTAGAGAGGAACCCATTATATTTTGGTGATGATCTGAGAATGCATACCTCAGCCAAGGCGCTTATCTTCTCACATTGTGTTAGCAACAATACTCCAAAACTGATGGACAGACTTTGATGCAATTTTCACCACAAGTGGCTATAGGCCTACACACAAAACCCTTTACATTTTGGAGTTGATCCATGACAAACGGAAGGAGCCTTGGCGGAGGGATGCGCTCTGAGTGCTTTTCTAGTTTAGGAATGCTATCTTCTTGGAACATAAGTCAATATTATACAGTAATAAGTGGCATTCAGCTGTTTGTTTTATGTCATGTAGTTCTGGTACTTAAAAATCATAAAACCCCAGGAGCTTCGGGGAGCGAAGTGACAGTAAAGGTGAAAATTGGCTCAAAGTTCAATGAGGTAACAGAAACACTTGGACAGTTTCTGAAGAAACCAGAAAAGGAGATGAAGTTCAAAGTTTAGAGACTGACACAGCTTGCTGCCAAAAGGAAGAAAGTTTCACATTAGAAGTGACTTGGTGACCAGTGTAAATAGTGTAAAAAACTCTAATAGAACTGTTAAATATGTTGGACTAAAGACAGTGAGACAACATTGAAGAAAAAGTAAGTTAACTTTTCATTAAATTTAATGATTTATCTAAGTCTAGTATTTCATTTTTGTAATCATTTTTTTCAGTCTAAATTACTTGTATTTTACTGAAAACCTCCCAGCTTCAGGGGGGCTGCGCCCCCCCGTAAGTCAATCGACCAAATTAGATTTCAGCTGAAATCAGAATTTCCTGTTGCCATCCCTGTTTTACTGAAAACCTCTCAGCTTCAGGGGGGCTGTGCCCCCCCACAAGTCAGTCAACCAAATTAGATTTCAGCTGGAATCAGAATTTCCTGTTGCCATCCCTGAAACTATAAATTTTGGTGATGGATGGTGACCAGGTCAGCCACCTGTGTAGTAATCATTTTTGGAACCACTTTTCTATAGGGGCTAATGTGAATACAGGGGCTAAAGGTGTGCTCAGACCAAATGCGAAAGTGTGACATGAATACATGTGAAGTTAATGTAAACATGCAAATTCAGGTATTCGCACATCTGAGGGATTTGGTAGTGCTAGCTAGTAATCAGCCTTGAGATTCTTCCATCACCGATGTTAAAGTATCAAAACGGTAGAGTAAGCTAGTTTGAAAATGGGCCTGCCACCCGCCTGCACACTGATGGGCGGGAGCTCTGCAGCTGAGTCAGAGTTATCCACCCACAGACTGCTGCCACGGATGTGCTAACGAGGGCTAGCAGTGTAAACAACTGTCATCCAGGTGACGTTTTGGAGGCAGGGACAATTTTTCTAGGTGACAGCCCCAACGGATAATGTAAACCTGAACATGACAGTGGTTTGGGGATTTCCACAGCAGGTAGATTACTGGCTGCACGGTGGCGCAGTGGTTAGCACTGCGGCAGCACAGTTTACCCTTGGCCGGGGGATTGTGGGTTCGATCCCAGCCCCCGACCAACAGTGATCTGTGTGGAGTTTGCATGTTCTCCCCGTGTTTGTGTGGGTTTACTCCGGGATTTCTCCGGTTTCCTCCCACATGCCAAAAACATGCAGGTTAGGTTAATTGGAGACTCTAAAGTGGCCCTAGGTGTGAATGTGTGTGTGAATGGTTAAGGGATAGCGCCGTATCGTGGCTGCTTCATCCATCCAGGTGGTGGATGACCCTCAATTTCCCCTCTGGGGATCAATAAAGTATACTAAATCTAAAAATCTAAATTACAGCTGCAGAAGTTACAAAGGCAACTCGGCCCATCTGCAACTCGCTCAGACGGTGAATTCGCGTCTATTCACATGCTTACATTGAGTTAACATGTAATTGCACCACGTGAGAAATTCACACTTTCACATTTGGTCTGAACGCACCTTACTACGGAGAATACATGAGAGTTTCGAGGGCTGTGATTCCTAATCATAATGAATTGTAATATTTCTATTACTATAAGTCATGACAGCTACTGCACATAAATCATATTTTTTTATTTTTTTTTTTGTACTTATTTTGTACCCGTAGGTAGATTTGTTTTGCAGTCTGGTGACAAGCCACCAGCTGCCGGTCGCTGCGTGCGCAAGCGCCCCGTATCCCTAACCTGCATGTTTTTAGCATGTGGGAGGAAACCGGAGAAATCCCGGAGTAAACCCACGCAACACGGGGAGAACATGCAAACTCCACACAGATCACTGTTGGCCGGGGGCAGGGTTCGAACCCACGATCTCATGATCCCCGCGATCCCCCGGCCGAGGGTAAAACTGTGTTGCCGCAGTGCTAACCACTGTACCACCGTGCAGCCCATTATAACCATAACGAATAACCATATTATTGGTATTTGACGTTAATTGGCTGCTTATTTCTTAGCTATATGGGGCTACGGAGAATGCAGTATATTTGAAAGAACTGTTTTGCACGATTCCACATCATATCTGCTATGCAGTGTCACAGCAAGGTATTTATTCATGAAATAGCCTATTCATATGTGTGCAGTTGGGTTTATAGATATGTCACTGTTATGGGTGAATAGAGAGGGAAGGCAGTGGAATGCTAAAAAAAAAATCAAAAAAAAAAAATCATGGATTCACATAACAAGAACAGATCATTTGAAGAAGCTGAATGATTTGTGCAGTCTGCTCATCCTGATGCATCTTTACTTGAAAATATCAAGATAAAGATGTTAATTCATGAGAATGTTATTTATCAGCTGTGAACATTCATATTTATTCAATAGATATATATATACAGTACAGTTACAGTAAAGTGAAATTAAATAACATTGATTTTGCTGTATATTTACCTCCCAGTGCCACCATTCCACCAAAAACAGATGTATCATTTTATTTGAAAAATGTTTTTGACTTTTTAACATTACATTTTAATGTTAAAATAATTGCATTACTTACATATTCATGTAATTCGTATTGAATGTTTGCATAAATTACAAATAAGTTAATTGACACCTTCAAAGAAAAACTGCCATCTGTAAAACACAGTGGAGGCAGTGTGATGCATGGGCATGCATGACTTCCAGTGGCACTGGGTCACTAGTGTTTATTGATTATGTGACAGAAGGCAGAAGCAGCCGGATGAATTCTGAAGTGTAGAGGGATGTACTGTCTGCTCAGATTCAGTCAAATGCAGCAAAGTTGATTGGACAGCGCTTACCAGTACATATGGACAGTGACCCAAAACATACTGTAATCAATGCATCAGATTTATATAGCACTGTTATAGACTCTTAAAGATGCTTTACAGTGGATACATTATTTATTCACGCCACAGACATTGGTAGTGGTGAGCCACTTCTGTAGCCACAGCTGCCCTGGGCCATACTGACAGAAACGTGGCTGCCAATCCGCACCAACGGCCTCTCCGGCCACTATCGAACATTTATACACATTCATACTCAGTGTCATGAACACTGGAGGCAAGGTGGATAAAGTGTCTTGCCCAGGACATAATGACAGGATGTCTGGGGAGAGCGGGATTCAAACCGCCAACCCTCCGGTTATTAGACGACCCGCTCTACCTCCTGAGCCACTACCGCCCACATTTCCCTCCTCCGTTCCATTTTTGCTGAGCACCAAGCTGGATGGCAGAAAGTTCCATTTTTATATGGTCTTTGGCATGACCCGGCTGGGATTTGAACCCCAGCCTCCCGGTTGTGGGGCGGATGCTCTTACCTCTAATCCATCAGGAGTTTAAGATCTCATCTCTGCTGTTGGCAGGTGATGATGTCCTGTTGGCTTCATTGAGCAATGACCTACAAGTCTTGTTGGGACAGTTGGCTACCGAGTGTGAAGCAGCTGGGATGAGCATCAGCACCTCCAAGTCCATGGTCCTTAGCCGGAAAAGGGTGGATTGCCTTCTCTGGGTTGGAGACAAGCTCCTGCCCCAAAGTGGAGGAGTTTAAGTATCTCGGGGTCTTATTCACAAATGAGGGGAAAATGGAGCGAGAGGTTGACAGATGGATCGGAGCAGCATCTGCAGTGATGCAGACATTGTACTGGTCTGTCGTGGTGAAGAGGGAGCTGAGCTGTAAGGCAAAGCTGTCAATTTACCGGTCAATCTCCATTCCTACCCTCACATATGGTCATGAGCTTTGGGTAATGACCGAAAGAATGAAATTGCGGATACAAGTGGCTGACATGAGCTTTCTCCGTAGGATATCTGGACTCACCCTTAGAGATGGGGTGAGGAGCTCAGTCATCCAGGAGAGGCTCAGAGTAGAACCGCTGCTCCTCCATATTGAAAGGAGTCAGTTGAGGTGGTTTGGGCATCTGATCAGGATGCCTCCTGGATGCCTCTCACTTGAGGTGTTTTGAACATGTCCCACTGGGAGGAGACCCCAGGGCAGACCCAGGACACGCTGGAGAGACTGTCTCCCAGCTGTCCTGGGAATGTCTTGGTATCCTCTTAAGAGCTGGAGCAGATGGGTGGGGAAAGGGAAGTGTGGACTTCTCTGCTCGAGCTGCTGCCTCCGCGACCCGGACCGCCGGAAAAATGGTAGAAGATGGATGGATGGATGAAGTTTAAGGCACAGAACTGGAATAATCTGCAATGGCCTAGTCAGTCACCAGATCTCAACCCAATGAAGCATGCATTTGACTTGCTTAAGACAATACTTAAGGCAGAAAGACCCACAAACAAGCAACAACTGTTATGTAACTATCTTGAATATGTTTTGGTAAACGGCTAAAATAAAACTTGTCAGTCTCCAAATATACAGTATCTCAGAAAAGTGAGTACACCTCACATTTTTGTAAACATTTTATTGCATCTTTTCATGGGACAACACTGAAGATATGACACTTTGATACAATGTAAAGTAGTCAGTGTACAGCTTGTATAACAGTGTAAATTTGCTGTGCCCTCAAAATAACTCAACACACAGTCATTAATGTCTAAACCACTGGCAACAAAAGTGAGTACACCCCTAAGTGAAAATGTCCAAATTGTGCCCAAAGTGTCAATATTTTGTGTGGCCATCATTATTTTCCAGCACTACCTTAACTCTCTTGGGCATGGAGTTCACTAGAGCTTCACAGGTTGCCACTGGAATCCTCTTCCACTTCTCCATGATGACATCATGGTGTTGGAGATCTTGCACTGCTTCACCTTCCGTTTGAGGATGCCTCACAGATGCTCAATAGGGTTTAGGTCTGGAGACATGCTTGGCCAGTCCATCACCTTTACCCTCAGTTTCTTTAGCAAGGCAGTGGTCATCTTGGAGGTGTGTTTGGGGTGTTATCATGTTGGAATATTGCCCTGAGGTCCAGTTTCCAAAGGGAGGGGATCATGCTCTGCTTCAGTATGTCACAGTACATGTTGGCATTCATGGTTCCCTCAATGAACTGTAGCTCCCCAGTGCCGGCAGCCCTCATGCCGCCCCAAACCATGACAATCCCACCACCATACTTGACTGTAGGCAAGACACACTTGTCTTTGTACTCCTCACCTGGTTGCCACCACACATGCTTGACACCATCTGAATCAAATAAGTTTATCTTGGTCTCATCAGACCACAGGACATGGTTCCAGTAATCCATGTCCTTAGTCTGCTTGTCTTCAGGAAACTGTGGGCTTTCTTGTGCATCATCTTTAAAAAGGGCTTCTTTCTGGGACAACAGCCATGCAGACCAATTTGATGCAGTGTGCGGCATATGGTCTGAGCACTGACAGGCTGGCCCCCCACCGCTTCAGCCTCTGCAGCAATGCTGGCAGCACTCATACGTCTATTTTCAGAAGACAACCTCTGGATATGACGCTGAGCACGTGCACTCAGCTTCTTTGGAAGCTTCAGAATTCACCAATCCAACGCTTGGTGAATTCTGCTTCACAATGATGGGAAGAGCCGACATTGAAGGATCAAAAAGCGACGTCACTATGAACGCTTGGCCAGGCTTGGCAAGGCCTGTTCTGAGTGGAACCTGTCCTGTTAAACCACTGTATGGTCTTGGCCACCTTGCTGCAGCTCAGTTTCAGGATGTTGGCAATCTTCTTATAGCCTAGGCCATCTTTATGTAGAACAACAATTCTTTCTTTCAGATCCTCAGAGTTCTTTGCCATGAGGTGCCATGTTGAACTAGTGACCAGTATGAGAGAGTGTGAGAGCAATAACACCAAATTTAACACATCTGCTTCCCATTCACACTTGAGACCTTGTAACACTAACAAGTCACATGACACCGGGGAGGGGAAAATGGCTAATTGGGCACAATTTGGACATTTTCACTAGGGGTGTACTCACTTTTGTTGCCAGCGGTTTAGACATTAATGGCTGTGTGTTGAGTTATTTTGAGGGGACAGCAAATTTACACTGTTATACAAGCTGTACACTGACTACTTTAAATTGTATCAAAGTGTCATATCTTCAGTGTTGTCCCATGAAAAGATAGAATAAAATATTTACAAAAATGTGAGGGGTGTACTCACTTTCGTGAGATACTGTATACACTACTCACAAAAAGTTAGGGATATTTGGCTTTTGGGTGAAATTTCAGGATGCACCTATAATGCACTATAACTTTTACAGGTGAGCTTAATTTAACCTTGTCTAACCTTTTGAATGCACTTTTCCAACTGTTAAATGTTTCAGTACTTTCTGCATAACTTGGTGTTTTCTAACAAGTTGCTGAACGTCAAAATTCACAACAGGTGTTTGACCCATGAATCGACCATAAATGTTCTGGTTCAATTAGAATTGGTATTAAAACAGTCCTCTTCTTCATGTTGTTCACATGTTGACATCATGAGACCAAGATGATACCTAACAATTGATCAACAGTACCTCGCCATTGCAAGGCTTTAAACAGAATGTTCTCAGAGGGAAGTGGCCACTGAGCTTAGTGTCACAGTGTGTCATCAGCAGGGTGCAACAGAGATGCAGAGAGACTGGAAGAGTCACAGAAAAGCATAGAAGTGGACGTCCTTTGGCTACATCCCACGCTGATGACCGCTTCACTGTGAACAGTGCCCTGCAGAACCGGATGATGAATGCCACTCAACTCCAGGCACATTTAAGGGTGGTGAGAGGCACCCAAGTGTCATGTCAGACCATTCAAAACCATTTACATGAGCGTGGTCTGTGTGCTAGACGACCTGCAAGGGTACCTGACCACACCACGAGGCACAGCAGTCATTGTCTTGCATGAGCCAGGGACCATTTATGCTGGATAAGGACCAGTGGGCTTCAGTGCTATTCTCTGATGAAAGTCGATTCATGTTGAGAAGAAATGATTATCGCCAACGATGTTGGAGACATCAAGGAGAGTGCGATGCATCAGTCACTGTTGTCACCTTGTTATAGTCTGGGCAGGTGTGTCGAGTCAATACAGAACTGCCCTACACCTTGTGAATGGTACAGTGACAAGCCGATACTACCTGAAAAACATCATTAATCCAGTCATTGTGCCCCTGCATATAATATATACATCAACATGTATATTAAAATCCCCTACTATAATTATTCTATCTGATTTCTGCACTAAATCAGCTAAAAATTCGGCAGAATTGGATAAAAACTCTTGAGTAGGCTGAGGGAGGATGGTAGACTATGGCAA
The DNA here is from genome assembly GCA_020510985.1 of Pholidichthys leucotaenia. Lineage (NCBI taxonomy): Eukaryota > Metazoa > Chordata > Actinopteri > Cichliformes > Pholidichthyidae > Pholidichthys > Pholidichthys leucotaenia. The sequence continues at coordinate 252,004,955 of CM035846.1, read as the reverse complement.
AGAAAATTGGGTTTAAGCTAAGATTGCTAACATGCCTCATAGTGAGGACCAGGCCCTCAAAGGAATTGAAACAGATTTTTTGTTTTATATTAACTAGTAATTAACATTTGTGTTACATTAACAAATGTAACATTTGTGTCACAGTACACAAATGTTACATTTTTCTGTAGTCATTAGGGGTTAGAGGTGAGACTGGACTTCCTGGCAGATAAACACATCTGTCACAAGGTCTGTGGTGGACTGTGCCAGTCAGTGCATCGTGACATGTACTACACAAAGAGCAGAGATAAACAAACCTATCATCTGGTCAGTCACTGCAACAGATACTGGAGTCAGTTTGTCTTGGCTTGTCCTTGCCACTGATAATACCTTTATCTGCCAAGAATGTGCTGGTAGTCCAGCAAAAGCTAGCGGTACTCAGATACTTTGCAAGCAGTTTCATGAAATGGTCAATCAGAAAGCAACTCATACTGGCTCGGATGTCGCCCGGGCTTAAAAGGTCCGCGCTGATCTGTTCACACTCCGACAGGCAGCGAAAAGTAAGCTAGGAGCAGGAAGACAAAAGAAGAAGAAGTTGGATATAGACAGGAGTTCCTGGCAGTGGAAGGCTAAGGACAGAGCTGTGTGGAGGAATCTGAACAAACCTAAATGAAACAGTCAGTCACCCACGACAGACTGCTATGATGATGTGCCCCTGCATGAACAACACAGGCCTAATTTCATCTTCATGGACGACAGTACTCCAGCTCATCGAGGTCGCATCATTAGGGAACGGCTGCTGGAGGCTGGGGTACCTCAAATGGAGTGGCCTGCACTTTCTCCAGACCTGAATCCCATAGAAAACCTATGGGATCAGCTGAGTTGCAATGTGGAGGCTCGTAACCCTGCACCCCACAACCTCAGTGACCTGAGGGCCGCCCTTCAAGAAAAGTCGAATGCCATGTCTCAGTAGACAATGCAGGTGCATCTCAATAAATTAGAATGCCATTGAAAAGTTGATTTATTTCGAATAATTCAATTCAAAAAGTGAAACTTATATATAGATTGATTACACACAGAGTGATATATTTCAAGTGTTTATTTCTTTTAATTTTGATGGTTATGGCTTATAGCTCATGAAAACCCCAAATTCAGTTTCTCAAAAAAATTACAATATTACATATAATTTAAAAAAAATTGATTTTTAATAGAAATGTTGGCCGATTGAAAAGTATGTCCATGTACACACTCAATACTTGGTCGGGGCTCCTTTTGCATAATTACTGCATTAACGCAGCATGGCATGGAGGCGATCAGCCTGTGTTACTGCTGAGGTGTTATGGAAGCCCACGTTGCTTTGATAGCGGCCTTCAGCTCATCTGCATTATTGGGTCTGGTGTATTTCATCTTCCTCTTGACAATGCACCATAGATTCTCTATGGGATTTAGGGCAGGAGAGTTTGCTGGCTAGTCAAGCATAGTGATACCATGGTCATTGAACCAGGTATTTGTACTTTTGGCAGTGTGGGCAGGTGCCATGTCCTGCTGGAAAATGAAATCGGCATCTCCATAAAGCTCGTCAGCAGAGGGAAGCATGAAGTGCTCTAAAATTCCCTGTTAGATGGTTGCACTGACATTGGACTTGATTAAACACAGTGGAAAAACACCAGCAGATGACATGGCTCCACATATCATCATTGACTGTGGAAACTTCACACTGGACCTCAAGCAACTTGGATTCTGTGCCTGTTCACTCTTCGTCCAGATTCTGGGACCTTGATTTCAAAGTGACAGGACTTGGCACCTGATTTCTGGAGCCGTGTCATCTGCTGGTGTTAGTCCACTGTGTTTTATCAAATCCAAAGTCAATGCAGCGGTCTACCAAGACATTTTAGAGCACTTCATGCTTCACTCTGCTGACAAGGTGTATGGAGATGATGATTTCATTTTCCAGCAGGACTTGGCACCTGCCCACACTGCTGCCAAAACTACCAAAGCCTGGTTTAATGACCATGGTATCACCATATTTTACTGGCCATCAAACTCTGCTGACCTAAACCCCATACAGAATCTATGAAGTATCGTCAACAGGGAGACCAGACCCAACAATGCAGATGAGCTGAAGGCCGCTATCAAAGCAACCTGGGCCTTCATAACACCTCAGTAGTAACACAGGCTGATCACCTCTATGCCATGCTGCGTTGATGCAGTAATTATGCAAAAGGAGCCCCGATGAAGTATTGAATGTGTACATGGACATACTTTTCAGTTGGCCAACATTTCTATTAAAAATCTTAATTTTTTGAGAAACTAAATTTGGGGTTTTCATGGGCTATAAGCCATAACCATCAAAATTAAAAGAAATAAACACTTGAAATATATCACACTGTGTGTAATGAATCTATATGAGTTCCAGTTTTTGAATTGAATTATTGAAATAAATCAACTTTTTGATGACGTTCTAATTTACTGAGATGCACCTGTTAAGTCGACTTGTGAACAGTATGAGACGTCGTTGTCAAGCTGCATTGACATTTTTTGTTGTGGTACACCCACAACTGTTAGTGGCTTTTGTTTCAATAAATTGTTTGAGATGAGGAAATCCCCATTACATGCTTCTACGTAAATGCCCTACTTTCATGATATTATATCACTTTAGTGTGAACTTTTTACATTTTCCATAAATTTCACCCAAAAGCCAAATATCCCTAACTCTGTGTGTGTGTGTAAACTGTATTTAAACATTAAAATAAGGTAAAACACAGACTTGTGTATAAAATGGTCTGTCAATATTAGTAATGGGTGGGTTTTTGTCATTGTTTTGGCACTTTAATCAGCAGCTTTTTCTTATGAAGTTGCAACTTTTTTTCTTGTAAAATTGAAACTTTTTTCTGCAGTAATTTGCAGCTTTTCTTGCAATTTGCAGCCTTGTTTTTCCTCATAAATTTGCAACTTCTTTCTTGTAATTGTTTTTTTCCCCACTGTAAGTTTTACATTTTGTAAATTGTATCCATTGTAAATTCGTGAGTAATGTTTTTTTTTTTTTTGTCAATGCCATACAGAGCCACTGGTTTTGGACAGGAATTACTTTTACATCCAGAGCCTCGGGTTGCAGACTCTATCCCATTCTACCTTACATGTGTCCCAACTTTCTCTCTTTTGTTCACACAGGTATCTACAGAGCAGTCCCCATGCGTGTTAACCCACGTCAGAGCAATGTAAAGTCGGTCTACAAGACTCACATAGATGCCATCCACTTCCGCAAGACAGACGAGAAGCGCCTGCATGGTTTGGATGAGGAGACCGAGCAGAAGCTGTTCACTGAGGAGCGTGTGCGGACCCTCAAGGAACTCGCAGCCAAGCCAGATGTCTATGAGAGGCTCTCCTCTGCCCTCGCACCAAGCATCTATGAACACGAGGACATTAAGAAGGTAAGTGTATTATACAATAGTTGATGACAACCGAGCAGTTTAATTGGACAGCAGGGATTCTAGGCGTTAGTGTATTCCCCAATAACTGCACTCGGGCACTTCAGCAGATGTGTATCACTGATTCAGCAGTGTTCTAGTAACTAATTACAGTAACTGCTTATGGCTTCTTATACAGTGCATCCGGAAAGTATTAACAGTGCTTCACTTCATCCACATTTTATGTTACAGCCTTATTTTAAAATGGATTAAATTTTTTTTTCTCCTCAAAATTCTACACACAATACTCAATAATGACAATGTGAAAGTTTTTTTTTTTTTTTTTTTTTTTTTTAAAGTTTTGCAAATTTATTAAAAATAAAAAACTAAAATCACATGCACATAAGTATTCACAGCCCTTTACTCAATACTTTGTTGATGCACCTTTGGCAGTAACTACAGCCTCAATTCTTTTTGAATATGATGCCAGAAGCGTGGCACGCCTGTCTTTGGGCAGTTTTACCCATTCCACTTTGCAACACCTCTCAAGCTCCGTCAGTTTGGGTGGGAAGTGTTGGTGCACAACCATTTTCAGATCTCTCCAGAGATGTTCAATTGGATTCAAGTCTGGGCTCTGGCTGGGCCACTCAAGGACATTCACAGCATTGTCCTGAAGCCACTCCTTTGATATCTTGGCTGTGTGCTTAGGATTGTTGTGCTGCTGAAAGATGAACCATCACCCCAGTCTGAGGTCAAGAGCACTCTGGAGCAGGTTTTCATCCAGGATGTCTCTGTACATTGCTGCATTCATCTTTCCCTCTATCCTGACTAGTCTCCCAGTTCTGTCCGCTGAAAAACATCCCCACAGCATAATGCCGCTACCAACATTGGCATGGTTATGAATGGTGCCTGGTTTCCTCCAAACATGATGCCTGGCATTCACGCCAAAGAGTTCAATCTCTTTGTCTCAGACCAGAAAATTTTGTTTCTCATGGTCTGAGAGTCCTTCAGGTGCCTTTTGGCAAACTCCAGGCGGGCTGCCATGTGCCTTTTACTAAGGAGTGGCTTCCGTCTGGCCACTCTACCATACAGGCCTGATTGGTGGATTGCTACAGAGATGGTTGTCCTTCTGGAAAGTTCTCCTCTTTCCACAGAGGAATGCTGGAGCTCGGACAGAGTGACCATCTGGTTCTTGGTTGCCTCCCTGACTGAGGTCCTTCTCCCCTGATCGCTGAGTTTAGACGGCTGGCCAGCTCTAGGAAGAGTCCTGGTGGTTCTGAACTTCTTCCATTTACGGATGATGGAGGCCACTGTGCTTATTGGGACCTTCAAAGCAACATAAATTTTTCTGTACCCTTCCCCAGATTTGTGCCTCAAGACAATCCTGTCTCGGAGGTCTACAGACAATTCCTTTGACTTCATGCTTGGTTTGTGCTCTGACATGCACTGTCGACTGTGAGACCTTATATAGACAGGTGTGTGCCTTTCCAAATAAATGTCCAATCAACTGAATTTACCACAGGTGGACTCCAATGAAGCTGTAGAAACATCTCAAGGATGATCAGTGGAAACAGGATGCACCTGAGCTCAATTTTGAGCTTCATGGCAAAGGCTGTGAATACTTATGTACATGTGATTTCTTAGTTTTTTATTTTTAACAAATTTGCAAAAATCTCAAAACTTTTTTCACATTGTCATTATGGGGTACTGTGTGTAGAATTTTGAGGGGAAAAATGAATTTAATCCCTTTTGGAATAAGGCTGTAACATAACAAAATGTGGAAAAGTGAAGCAATGTGAATACTTTGCAGATGCACTGTAATATGTGTCAGTTGTTTACTTTAGTTTCTACATTGAGGCATCGTTTGCAGAGACAGATTTCATAACCTGGAAATTGTCCTTTTGTATTTTAGGTTTTTAGGTTCATGCCAGTAGTTAGCAGCTGTTAGTTTACCTTTGAAATAACCCAGAATTGTAGATTAGATGCAGCCTCACAACATAACGCATACTTTTGACGCTTTACTTCATCTGAAGATGCCAATAAGAATGCAGCAAAGAGATGTTTTATGAAATATCAGATGCCAGTTAAGCACTAGCTTATTGAGTAGCTAGCTAGCAGGCTGCTAAACTAAAGAGCTGGGACCATTGGGCTCTGTATATAAACGATGACCGGTGAAAAACAGCAGATTTTGTTTAACATACTGTGTGTATAAGGTAACATTAAAGTGATGTTATGTCTTAATGTATCAGTGTTTGTGTCGGACAGCAACAACCAAGAGTAGCAGCTGGAAAAAAAAAAACTACTTGTAGTGATTCTAGTATTGGAGGAACAATATGTCATTAGGTAAATGCACACAATATAATCTCATTGCTTATTACTGTCAACTTATAATTTGCATGTGTCGAACTGTCATAAAAAATAACTACACTAGAGGCTGTGCTGTATCAATGAATGCAACATTGCAGCAATTTCTCAGTCCCTCCACTGCATGTCGGTCCTGTGTCCAAACCAAAGCGTTACTAAATTGATTAATAATGTACTCTGCCTTGTGTAATATTTCTTAATCATATTGTTGTAGGGAAGAGCCATGAAACAATCACCATTACTGCTCAAAATGTCAGAATCCACAATAAAAACAGTAAAGTGAAGAATTAAAGAAAACGCTAAAATAGAGCAAAAACTTGTTACTCAGTATCCCGCTGATTGTTTCTCTACTTCTCTGTTTCCAGGGAATCCTTCTGCAGCTGTTTGGTGGCACTCGTAAAGACTTCAGTCAGACCGGACGGGGTCACTTCCGTGCCGAGGTGAACATCTTGCTCTGCGGAGACCCGGGCACCAGCAAGTCCCAGCTGCTGCAGTACGTCTACAACCTGGTGCCCCGTGGCCAGTACACGTCAGGAAAGGGCTCCAGTGCCGTGGGTCTCACTGCCTACGTCATGAAGGACCCAGAGACTAGGCAGCTGGTCCTGCAGACTGGAGCTCTGGTGCTCAGCGACAACGGCATCTGCTGCATTGATGAGTTCGACAAGATGAGTGACAACACACGCTCGGTGCTCCACGAGGTCATGGAGCAGCAGACCCTCTCCATCGCCAAGGTGTGTGGGAGGATTTTGTTTTTATTTTTTTATATTTTTTTTTTAAAATCTGTGCCATGCACAGATGAAAATTGGCCATTGTCTCTTACTGGGTTTGTTTCTGTTTCTGCAGGCTGGAATCATCTGCCAGCTGAATGCCCGCACTGCTGTATTGGCGGCTGCAAACCCCGTCGAATCTCAGTGGAACCCTAAGAAGACGACGATTGAGAACATCCAGCTGCCCCACACACTGCTGTCCAGGTGAGTAGGGGCCTTAAACACAGCCGCTTTGAAACTCCCGGGGTTCTACTTTGAGCCAATTTTTACTCAGCCAGTTTTCTTTTGAGTTGGCTGGAAAAAATAAATGTAGTGAGATGATGGACAAAACAGTGGCTTAGTTCACTGGGAATGTACAGGGGTGTGGTGTGGTTTTGAACAATGAAATCCAAGGGTGGTAGGAAATCTTTGACATTTGTACTTTTACCTCATGGGTCTGCTCTCAGTACAGTTTTTTTTTTTTTCATCCTGAAGTGACAGCTGCATAGTACATCACTTTAACTTTGTATTGGAAAGATGAAAAGGTAAAGCTTGAGTGTTGTGCATATACTGCAGGTGTGAAATGGTCCCATCATTCAAAATCTTTGGTTGTTTTGTTGGTTTTTGCTTGTTTAGGTTTGACCTCATCTTCCTGATGCTGGATCCCCAGGATGAGGCGTATGACCGCAGGCTGGCCCACCACCTGGTGTCGCTGTACTATCAGAGCGAGGAACAGATGGAGGAAGAGTACCTTGACATGGCCGTGCTGAAGGACTACATTGCGTATGCGCGAACTTACATCAGTCCAAGACTGAGTGAGGAAGCCAGCCAGGCCCTCATTGAGGTTTCTCTCTCTTTTTTTTTCTTAAATGCTGAAACATTAAAGTATGAATTGAGCACCTGTTTTTATATGAATCTTTAAAGTCAACCTTGGGTACTTTTTTTTTTTTTTTTTTTTCCTCCTTCTTAGGCCTATGTTGACATGAGAAAGATAGGTAGCGGTCATGGGATGGTGTCCGCTTACCCCAGACAGCTGGAGTCCCTGATCCGTTTGGCAGAGGCCCACGCCAAAGTGCGCTTCTCAGAGAAGGTGGAGACCATCGACGTAGAGGAAGCCAAGCGGCTGCACCGAGAAGCCCTCAAACAGTCAGCCACTGACCCCAGGACGGGATTTGTTGACATCTCTATTCTGACAACAGGTAATCATTTAGATTAGTCATTGTCTGTGGAGCCATGAAGTCTTATATCCGTTTATCCAAATTTAAGGCCTTCATTTTGCTTAAATGTAAGAGTCCTGAACTCTGTTATTCAGGGGTCTTAAAACGAATGGGCAATAAAGCTTTGGAATTACATATGCAAAATCACACCAATCTTGTAATGGAGTCAGATAGTACCTGCTCCATCTTTCCCAACTCCTACATTGTTAAAAAGTTGGTGTACAGTGAAGATGAATCAGACTTGCAGGTATACCAGCCTGAAATGACTCAAATCTGATTTTTTTTTCTTTTCTTTTTTTTAAAGCCTGTCTGACCACACAAATCTTGTCTAGAATCCAGTAAGATTTGATCTGAGTCACTTTTGTGTGTGCTCTGCTACAAGGTGATGCCACTTGTTCGAGAATAGTCAGATCAGAATCTACGTATGTGACTCTATACAGACATGGACAAAATTGTTGGTACCCCTCTGTTAATGATTGAAAAACCCACAATGGTCACAGAAATAACTTGAATCTGACAAAAGTGGTAATAAATAAAAATTCTATGAAAATTAACCAATGAAAATCAGACAATGCTTTTGAATTGTGGTTCAACAGAATTATTTTAAAAAACAAACTCATGAAACAGGCCTGGACAAAAATGATGGTACCCTTAACTTAATATTTTGTTGCACAATCTTTTGAGGCAGTCACTGCAATCAAACGATTTCTGTAACTGTCAGTGAGACTTCTGCACCTCTCAGCAGGTATTTTGGCCCACTCCTCTTGAGCAAACTGCTCCAGTTGTCTCAGGTTTGAAGGGTGCCTTCTCCAGACGGCATGTTTCAGCTCCTTCCACAGATGTTCAATAGGATTTAGATCAAGGCTCATAGAAGGCCACTTTAGAATAGTCCCAATGTTTCGCTCTTAGCCATTCTTGGGTGTTTTTAGCTGTGTGTTTTGGGTCATTATCCTGTTGCAAGACCCATGACCTGCGACTGAGACCAAGCTGTCTGACACTGGGCAGCACATTTCTCTCTAGAATACCTTAACAGTCTTGAGATTTCATTGTACCCTGCACAGATTCAAGACACCCTGTGCCAGATGCAGCAAAGCAGCCCCAGAACATAACAGAACCTCCTCCATGTTTCACAGTAGGGACAGTGTTCTTTTCTTGGTATCCTTCATTTTTTCATCTGTGAACATAGAGCTGATGTGCCTTGCCAAAAAGTTCATTTTGTCTCGTCTGTCCATAGGACATTCTCCCATAAACTTTGTGGTTTGTCAACATGCAGTTTGGCAAATTCCAGTCTGGCTTTTTTATGATTTGTTTTCAACAGTGTTGTCCTCCTTGGTCGTCTCCTATGAAGTCCACTTTGGCTCAAACAATGAGTGTTGGTGCGATCTGACACTGATGTACCTTGACCTTGGAGTTCACCATGAATGTGTTTAGAGGTTGTTCAGGGCTCTTTTGTTACCATTCGTATTATCCGTCTCCTCCTGCGGCCATGTCCAGGGAGGTTGGCTACGGTCCCGTGGATCTTAAATTTCTGAATAATATGTGCAACTGTAGTCAGAGGAACATCAAGCTGCTTGGAGATGGTCTTATAGCCTTTACCTTTAACATGCTTGTCAATAATTTTCTTTCTAATCTCCTGAGACAACTCTCTCCTTTGCTTCCTCTGGTCCATGTTTAGTGTGGTACACACCATGTCACCAAACAGCACAGTGACTACTTGTCACCCTTTAAATAGGCCGACTGACTGATTACAAGTTTGTAGACACCTGTGATGTTAATTAGAGGACACATCTTGGTTGAACATGTCCCTATGGTCACATTATTTTCGATCTTTTCTAGGGGTACCATCATTTTTGTCCAGGCCTGTTTCATGAGTTTGTTTTTTAAAATAATTCTGTTGAACCACAATTCAAAAGGATTGTCTGATTTTCATTGGTTAATTTTCATAGAATTTTTATTTATTACCACTTTTGTCAGATTCAAGTTATTTCTGTGACCATTGTGGGTTTTTCTTTCATTAACAGAGGGGTATCAACAATTTTGTCCACGTGTGTACATCAGTGCAAATGCCAAAGGCACTGTCTGTCCCCCAAAATGACACATGTCAGATTGGATTTTGGGCAAATCTTGTCTGTCAAAAGTCTGAATTGGAACATTGTGGTTTGTAGTGTGAACATAGCCAGAGTTGTTTTGGTCTGTTTTGTCACTTACGTAAGTGAAATAAACAGATGTGCAAAGACAGACTTTTTTTTTTTTTTTTTTTTTTTTCCCCCCCTCTCTCCCTGCCGGTCAAAGACCAAAGGGGATTATGTTATGATGATGTCCATCTAACAAAGGTCCCTGTTTTGTGAAAACTCCTCCTCGTAGTTTTGTTCCAAATGTTTTGAAACTTGGTACCAGGTTTTGATATACATTGATGATGCACATATTGCAGTTTGTCACCAATCGGATGATTTTTGGAGGAGTTATAGCCCCTGACTTACGATGTTGTATTTTTACCTCTGTTAATTTTGCCCCATAACTTGATATTCTTATTTCATTTTGGTAGAAACTGATAAGTCTCCTGTTGAATTCCGGGTGTAAAACTATTTTTGCTGTATAGTAATGAATGATAGGTTTGTCATAATTTGATTCTGCCTCCGTAATTATATGGAAAAATTAAAAACTCCTCTCCTTCAGTCAGCTGTTGGGATCCTCAACATGGAGGTGAAGATATTCCACTCACCTGAGTGTGCTCTTGTCCTTTTAGATTTAGTAAAACTCAACCAAATGGCTGGACTAGAACTAGTTATTTACTTTTTACTAATAGTTTTTTTTTTTTCTTTTGCTAAATTTATGGTCTTAAATTTCATCTGAGTGGCCTTAACAATGTCACTTTCTTAAACCTGCAGATCTTCTTTCGGCTGCTTCCTTTAGGGGTCTCCACAGCGGATCATCTGCCTCCATCTCACCCTATCCTTTGCATCTTCCTCTGTAACACCAACCCTCTCCATGTCCTCCTTCACTACATCCATGAATCTTCTCTGTGGTCTTCCTCTTTTCCTCCTGCCTGGCAGCTCCATCTTCAACATCCTTTGTCCAGTATATCTACTGTCCCTCCTCTGCACATGTCCAAACCATCTCAGCCTTGCCTCTCTTACTTTGTCTCCAAATTGCTTAACCTGAGCTCCTCTTCCTCCTCTTCCTCTGATAGACTCATTTCTAATCCTGTCCCTCCTAGTAACTCCCATTGAGAATCTTAGCATTTTCAAATCTGCCACCTCCAGTTCTGCCTCCTGTCTTTATAGAGGTGGCAGAGTTAATGATGCAAAGATTCTCATTGGCAGTGATTAAACCTGCACATAACCTTTCATAAAATACATTTTCTGAATGCAGTCATGTGACATTCTGAGGGGGGGGGGGGACCCACGATGGCACACTTATGAAATCCTCTAGATTTAACCTCGGGTACAATGCCCATGATTCTTTTTTATCACGGGAGAGGCTCAGCTGTGCAGTGTTGACTTTATTAGAAATATGATGGCATTTTTTTTTTTTTTCATCTTTTAAATCACTGGGTGAGTTGGTACAGTTTTTTTCTTTTTGGGTCTCATGATGCACTAAAAGTCCCTGGGGTTGTGGGCTGCTGAGGACAAAACAAGTAATCTAAAGGACACAATGTCCAGTTATCTAAATAGTCTTGTCTTGCAGTCCCACAGTGTATTTCAATGTTTTTGTTTCCTTGATTAACAGGTATGAGCGCCACAGCCCGCAAGCGTAAGGAGGAGGTCGCCCAAGCCCTGAAGAAGCTGATCCAGGCTAAGGGGAAGATGCTGGCCATGAAGTGTCAGCAGCTGCTGGACGATCTCAGGGGACAGTCTGAAATGGTAAGGGAATGATGCTAAAACAAATTTTCATGTGACTGAATTTAACAGTCTGACATTTTTAAAACTCAGTTATACTCCTGTATGTGTACTGACGAGAGTTAAACTGAAAATTATCCTTCACTGATGGATTTTTTTGTTTCAGCAATGACTGAAAACTCTGAAAGCTGTCATTTGACAGATTACACTGAGGGTGACCTAATTATAAAAAAAAATAATAATGTGAAATGTGAGATATTTTTTTTCTCATCGGTTTTCAAGATACTCTTCTGTTCTGGATCAGTATTTAGTTTCTTTATATTAAAGAATACACATGGATAGTTGGTATTTCATTTTCAAACTTTCAGTTTTTTTTTTTTTATTAAAACAAAGAATAAATCTGATCAAAGTTACAAATTTGTTTCCCTTTCTTAATCTGCACATTCATTCCTCTAAATCTGCAAAGATTTTACTCATAAATATGCAACATTTTAAGATAAGATAAGATAAGATAAGCCTTTATTAGTCCCACAATGGGGAAATTCCAGGATTGCAACAGCATAGGGATAGCAACACTCAGAGCAACAATCAGAAGGCAAGAAAAAACAACATCTAGTAAACATATGTCCATATTACTATAAATGTATATATATAGACACACAGTGCAGAGCATTATGGCTGGTGAATGTGCAGCAGAAAGTCTAAGCTCTCTCTCCGCGGATGCAGCGGGCCAGCTGGAAGTCTTTGGGCATGATGGTGACCCCCTTAGCGAAGAAGAGACCACCAGGTGGGTCTCGCTGGTCTCCTGCAGAGCCATGACGGCGAAACTCAGGAAACGCAGGACGGTCTTGAAGTCCTGAGCGATCTCCCTCACCAGGCGCTGGACGGGCAGCTTACGGATGAGCAGCTCCGTGGATTTCTGGTAGCGACGGATCTCTCTCAGAGCCACGGACCTGTGACGGCGAGGCCTCTTCACTCTGCCGGTGGCCGGAGCGCCTCTCCGAGCAGCCCTGGTGGCTAGCTGTCTCCTGGGGGGCTTCTTCCTCCAGTAGATTTTACGGGCGGTCTGCTTGGTTCTTGCCATCGCTCTTTATTATTCTGTCTTATATTTCTTTCACGCCGCCTAAACTCCAGCCCGGCACCCGCTTCGTTTTCGCTACAGCTCCCGGTATGTCGAGTTTCCCATTAGCACCGGGCGGCGGCCAAGTGCTAGCTAGCACTAGCTCCTCCCCGCTGTAACGTCTCCCGCTGCAAACCGTGGCTCCGTCCGCCGACCCGGGAGACCCCCGGGGCGATCCGTGCGTCCGTGATATATATACAGAGTGAAAGGTGTAGAAAGAAGAAGGAAGATAAAAAAAAAAAAGGCTGTTGCAACAGGCAGCCGACTCGTGTGGCGCCGCCGGTCCGGCGGAACCGGAACCGGAAAAAAAGGCTTTGCTTTTTGGCAAACTTTTTAAACTTCTAAATTTCTAAATTTGCAAACCTTATTATACTGTATATTAGCTAAATTGTGCTTGTATTACTTTTTTCTTGTAAATTAGTTTTCCTCTAAATGTGCAGTTTCTTCAGAGTTTTTGAGTGTGTGTGGTAATTTGCTAATTTTCTCAAGTGAATATGCAACTTTTTAACAATTTTCCAACCTTTTGTTCATTTCCAAGATTTAACTCATAAATTTGCTATTTTTGGTTAAAAAATTAAATTTGGAAAAAAAAAGTTCACTTTTGGTACATCCTTATTCTTTAGGGGTTTTTTTTGGGGGGGGGGGGTGACTGCTCATACTTCTGTACACCCTCTCTGTTAACCCCTATGTTCTCAGTTTTATCACTTCCTGTTACAACTTCCTTTTTAATGCTGTTGGCAGGTGATCACCAAGGAGCTGTTTGATGAGGCACTTCGAGCCCTGGCTGATGAGGACTACTTGACGGTCACCGGAAAGACCGTTCGACTCCTTGCTTAAGGCACGCCCTGCAATTATGTACAGTTTTTTTTTTTTTTACCCCACTTGAAGGGCAATTGCTTTACTCATACTGTTTAAAAAACTGTGTTTCAGCCAGCATATGTTTTCTGGGTGCTCTAGAAGTTTAAATATCCCTCAGACTTGGAGATGTGATTCAGAACTACCACATGAATCACTGGAACTTTGTGGCCATTAAAGGAAAAAAAAAATGGATTTGGGGAAATGTGGTAGCAGAAATCCACATGATGGCAATTAATAGAACTGATATTTAAAAGTACTTTGAACTTTGGATACCTGTTTTTGAGGGTGTGCTTTTGTGTACATTATGACTTTAAGTTCTTGTTTGAAAGCAAATTTGAATGATTGTTTCTTTACATACTTCATAGTGTTAAAATGCCTTGTGTTAAAGAGTATCTTACTTGCATAGATTACTTATGTAACAGAAGAAATAAAATGTTGCTCACTGAAAGATGTTTGCTTTATTTTTTTGCTAATGAAGTCCTGATTTCCTTGTTTGAAACTTTTAAGATGTTAAGATATTCTGATAAGTTAGTTGAAGTAATTGCGACCAAGTCATTAATTTTATTTTCAAACTACAAAGGGGGTTCTACCAGGTCAGCAAAGGCCCCCAAATATGTACAGTAGTTCCTGAAGGGTTCCTGACTTGGAATTTGGGTGAGTTGTTTTCAGTAGCGTTGAGTATAAAAAAACAGAACGAGTATTAAAAAAAAAAAAAAGAATAGGCAGGATTCAGACCTGGTAGAAGCACCGTCGAGCAGGTAACATCAGGCTGCTCATTGAGAAGTACCTGCGACACTAACATCAGCTGTACCACAGTTTTATAGATTTTAAAAAGGCACAATGGCCTGTGGTATGTCCTACGACTGTACAATGTCGAAGAAGACCTTGTATAACTCATTCAAATGCTGTACCAAAACTCAAGTAGTGCAGTTCTCATGGGTGGCCAGTATGGCAACTTTTTCCAGATATCAGTAGGAGTACACCAAGGATGTCTCCTCCCCTGTGCTATTCAATCTCTTTCTGGAAAACATCATGCAGGAAGTCCTCCTTCACTTGAGACCTCAGTGACAATAGGAGGCGGGCCAGTAAGCAATCTCAGATTTGTAGACACACCTCATGGACCACGAGTGTGAACTCGCTACCAGACTGGAGACAAATGCCAGAGCATACGGAATGGAAATAAGCACAGAAAAAAGCAAGATCTTGGTGAACAGCAACACACCCACCACTCCCAACATCAAAGGGAGTGACCAGATACTGAAGGAGGTAGAGACGTTAAAGTACCTGGGCATTATCAACACCAAAGAAGGCACAAGAAATCAAGACTAGGCTGGCCATCGCACTATCCTCTATGGCAAAGTTGGTACACTTATGGAAAAGCCACAACATCAGGCTCCGTACAAGGTCCCGATAGCTTCCAGTGCCTTGTACGGCTTTGAAGCTTGGACGCTAGTAGCAGAAACAAAGTGCTACATTCAGGCTTTTGAGATGAAATGTTTCAGGTGAATCCTGACACCAAAAGACCAACTAATTTGTCTGGCAGCAAATAATATACTGGCAAACAAGAGCCCTTGCTAACAGGCAGAGACAACTACAGTGGTTCAGGCATGTGATGTGGCATAATAGCCTCTCCAGGGCACAGTGGAGGGTGGAAGAAAGTGTGGAGGGCAGAGAAAATCTTGGATAGCAAACATTAAGGAGTGAACCGCAACGGACATCCACAATCAAAACAAGTGGAGAGCTATCTGCAGCTCCCATCCTGGTACCCCTATGGTCGTTCCGACCACGGGTCGATGATGAGTATAAAAAATTGTTCATTTCACTTAAACACATATGTATAATAAATAGTAAAACCAGATAAAGTGATAATTTTGCAGTGGTCTCTTTGGTCTCTTAATTTTTTTCCAGAGCTGTATACAGTGCATCTGGAAAGTATTCACAGTGACTCACTTTTTCCACATTTTATGTTACAGCCTTACTCCAAAAGAGATTAAATTCATTTTTTCCTCAAAATTCTACACTCAATACCACATAATGACAACGTGAAAAACATTTTTTTTTTTGGAGATTTTTGCAAATTTATTAAAAATAAAAAACTAAGAAATCACATGTACATACACAGCCTTTACCATAAAGCTCAAAATTGAGCTCAGATGAATCCAGTTTCCACTGATCATCCTTGAGATGTTTCTACAGCTTAATTGGAGTCCACCTGTGGTAAATTCATAAGGTCTAGTAATGGCCAGATGAGGCTTTCTGGAGGACTTGAGGCCTTTCATCAAAATGGCTCATAGACAAAGCCTCATGTGATCCTTCATTTTCTCTACTAGGCCATCTAGTGGACAACATGCAGATTTTTGCAAGGGCATTTTTTTCCATTTCAATAAATGCACTCTTAAGAAATATCAAGGATCATAAGGCAAAAAAGAAATAACTCGGGTGACTACAGTGAATGTGCTTGTGGTACACTCATACAGGGCACAATAGTGCCTCAGCATAATGATGTGTTATTGTTGTATCCAAGCTCTTTGAAACACAACAGACAGTTCACTGTACAAATAAAAATAATTACAATGGCCCAGCTGGGACTTGAACCCCAGCTTCCCAGTTACAAGATAGATATTTTACCTCTAAACTACTACTTAATCATGGGTAGTTGAGGCTTTCTTGAAGACTTGAAGTCTTTCATCAACATGGTTCATATCGACAAAGCCTCATGTGAAACTTCATTTGCTCTACTAGGCCATGTTGTCGACAAAAAGTATACAGCATGGAGATTTTTACAAGGGCATTATTGGTTTAGTGTGTATTTTTTCATTTTCAATAAATGTGCTGTCTTTTGACTTCCGGTTATGGCGGCCACGTAGGAAGACGTGTTTCACACTGCTCTGCTCTTGAAAATAAAAAAAATTACTAAAACTCTCTTAATTGGAACAAAAACCCACCCTAGCATTTTGGCGCAGATATGGTAAAGACTAAGGCTGGAAAATTAGGTGGAGAAAAAGGTAACTCGACAAAACAACCCAAGCTAACAGACTTCCACGCTCGAGGCGAAACAGAGAAAATTCCAGAGGCGATGGCGGAGGATGGAGCCAGCGGCGGAGCGGGAACAGTTGAAGAGGGGACAAACGTAGTGCTCACTGCCATCAACTCCATGAGAACAGAGTTTTCGTCTAAATTTGACGGGATTATAACAGCGATAGAAGGAATGAGAAAAGAAATAAGCCACTGTTTGGAGCGAGTGTCGCAGGCGGAGCTCCGAATTTCAAGCACTGAGGATGACGTCACCAGCCTACAAACTAATCTGCAAACACTGGAATTAAAATGGAAACGTCTGGAAGATAACGTCCTGGACTTGGAATCCTGCTCGCGATGGAATAATTTGAGGCTGGTGGGCCTCCCAGAGGGAGCAGAGGGACGGGACCCATGTTCCTTTTTGGAAAAGTGGATTCCAGAAGCGCTGAACAACGCGGATCTGCAGTCATTGGTTGTTTTAGAGAGAGCTCACCGAATCGGCCCACCGAGAGATAATAAGACACCACCGAGGACACTGATTATGAAGTTCCTCAACTACAGAGACAAGATGACAGTCACCAATGTGGCGTGAGCTAAAGGGGAAATTAAATACCAGGACCAACAGGTGCGGTTCTATCCAGATTTGGCTGCAGGAATACAACAATTAAGGAGACAGTTCGACCCCGCCCGCAGGGAGCTGCGCAACCTAGGGATTCGTCACGGAGTGATTCATCCAGCAAGACTGCTGGTCACATATAAGGGGAGAACCCACACCTTCAAGATCCCTCAAGAGGCGCAGGAGCTCATCAAGCAGATCCAAAAGGAAACTGGTGGGAGGTAAGCATGAACATGACAAAGGTAGAACATTTAAGCGTATGTTACAGACATCTGATTGATCTGAAACATAAACATGTCTACAAAATACAGACTGTATTTAAAAAAAAAAAAAAGTTATGATGTACAACGTTGCTATAAAACTTTGAAGTTATGTTGAAAAAACTACAGAAGAGAGTTAATGTCATAAGAATAGTAATAGAGTCAGGGTGATTGAGAGGAGAAAGAGAGAGTGGTTTGACTGATCCTCGCAGGTGTGGAACAGTCACTAGCTATAACGGGAGACAGAATTTTTTTGATTTTGGGGGGATTACCACAAGTGTGGGGAAAGGGAATCTGTTTTTGGTTAGTTTATAGGATGAATGTTCCATCATCCATGTTTTAGCTTCTCTGTAAGAGAATGTTCATATTGCAAGGTAATCTCAAACTCCTTACTGATCATAGATCAAAGCGTTAATCTTAATTTAACTTCATGGAATTGCAGAGGTCTACAAAATCTAAAAAAACTTAAACAAGTCATGAATAAAATAAAAGACATGGATTCAAAAATTGTATTTTTACAAGAAACTCATCTATTAGAGGAGGATGTAAAAAGAATTAGGAGAAGATGGCAAGGTAACGTGTTCACCTCATCATTTTCATCCCGAGCTAGGGGAGTTATGATTCTCATACATAAAACAGTCCCATTTCAAACGAAAAATGTAATTAGAGACAAATTTGGAAGATATCTAATTATCCAAGGATCTTTGTTATTAGAAAATATAAATCTGGTGAATTTATACGGCCCCAATACTGATGATCAAAACTTCTTTGTTAATTTAGTCCTCACTTTATCATCACTTACAGGGCAACATATAATAGCAGGGGATTTTAATTGTACATTGAATCCCAGTGTGGGGAGCCTTGAATAATGAAACTGAATTGCATTTAATTCAAGTTTATTTCAAGCAACCATTCCCACAGTCTGCTCTCATTCTTGAGCAGAGAACCAAGAGGAGGACACACACCAAAGTCCTCACCTTTAAACATTCTCACATCAAAGCATCTCCCTCGCAGGGGAGGTCACTCTCGCATCAAAGAATCTCCCTTTATTCACCTACATCAACCTTTTATTTACATAACTCCCCCCCTCTCTCCTCTCGAGCCTCAGAGGTCAGGAAGCCTTCTGTTCACACCTATGTTCGAGCCTCAGAGGTCAGGAAGTCTTCTGTCCACACCAATGTCTTCTCTCTCTGTCCTCCACAGGGGCTCCGGCTCTCCTTCATCGTGAGGTTAAATCAAATATGCCTGTGTCCCACATATACATACAACTAGCCAAATCACATATGCCTATGTCCAACATGTGCATGCACAACTACACAGCCATACCCAGTATAGATAGATCAACAGGACTGGACTGTACGCACAATGGAAGTAGGATGACTGTAGGGAGCTTGGGATGAAGAAGCGATGTGATTTTATAAATCAAGATTTATTATCAGCTTCACCTCCCAAACATGTCTCATCTCGATGCAGAAGCAGAATGAAGAGGTCGAGCGCAGTCAGACCTTCATACTTATACCCACACTCAACAAAAGACATTGCATATCAAAGCTGACATCCCGCATTAACGTAATCCCCCTCCATTGTCCTCTATCTCCTCCACCTGACCCTGGGTGGTCAGGAAGTTCGATCTGGTCTCCACCGCTGCGACTCAGTCTGTTCTTTGATCTTCGCCGGTGGTCGAGACCTCTTGTCCTGTTCTGAGGCGTGAGGTCATTCCACATATGTAATCACTAAACATTCTAATATGTCTATACATATGTAGGTATGGAATATATGATTAATATAAGCCACAATGACCATTAATCATTTTATGAAAGAATTGAGATTGCTAGATATATGGAGAGAAATGAAACCACAAGTCAAAGCCTATTCTTGTTATTCTAATACCTATAAGGCATTCTCACGTATAGACTACTTTTTGATCTCTACAGAATTAAGGTCCAAGATTCAAAACTGTTTCTATGATAACATTGTGATCTCTGATCATGCACCCTGCTGTCGAGTTATATGTAGATAAGAAATTGACAAAGAGCCCAGTTAGGTGGCATTTTCAACATAAATGGCTTCAGGATGAGGAATTTGTTAAGTACATAGAAAAACAGATAGTGTGGAATGTGTAATTGACGAGGCATGTTTTGTCTCAAAGCCGTTTATTACACGTCTCCAACATGAGCAAAGTAGAAAGAGAACATCTCAGAACAAACTCGTCCCTTATATACCCAGGTCTCCCCACAGCTCACAAGTCACATTGCATCCAAAATCAAAGTCACAATGCATCTCCTCTTTAATCCCTTAATATCACCCCCACAGTCTTAGGCCCACAAAGGATCCTCCAGGCCGTCTCTTTCATACCAAAGCTAACACTTTCACAGCTTCCTGTTATCTCCAAGGAAACTCTGCCTTTGTTCTTATCTAAGATGTGAGGCATTATGTAAGTCATAAAGTAGGTCACATGTGTGGCTACACCCCCCCCCCCCCCAAACATTTAGATCGAACAACAGAATAACAGTTTGCATGCTGTGATAACATCATTACACATCAATCCACATGCTGCTTGGGCTTCAGTCTTCTCCCGTATCTGCTGTAACCAGGGTTCACCGCCTCCGCGGCGCCGTCATGCTGGGGAGCTGCTGTCTGGGGGTGAACACCTTTTGTCAGTCCCTGTGGGTGATCTGGGGAAATATTACTCTGGGAAGCACCCCGTGGTGGTCTGCCGCGCTGAGGGGCCCTTGCCAACAGCACTTGCTCGTCCACCACCACAAAAGCGGGTTTGAGTCTGTTTATGCCAACCTTTTCCCTCCTACCCCCCCAAATCTAGCAAAAAATGCTTGTCCCCTGTTTCCAACACTCTGAATGGCCCATCATAAGGTGGTTGCAGTGGGGTGCGATGCGCATCATGTCTGATAAAAACAAACTCCGCGCTTTTCAAAGTTTTAGGCACAAAAACGCGCGGAAAACTGTGATGAACGGGGCCCGGCAGCGTGCCTGCGTCAATGCTACGCTGCAACAGCTGAGACGGGGAGCTGCTTGGCGCAGGATTATCCGGGAGAAACTCCCTGGGTAGCCGAAGTGGCTGTGTGAAAACGAGTTCAGCTGGGGAAGCTCCTAAGTCTTCTTTAGGCGCAGAACGCAACCCCAATAAAACCCACGGTAGCCTGTCTACCCAATTTGCATCCGTCAGTGACGCCCTGAGAGCCGCTTTCAATGACCTATGAAAACGTTCGCATAACCCATTAGCCTGAGGATTGTACGCGGTTGTGCGGTGAATTGTGACTCCCAGGCTGCGGGCCATTGCTGACCAAAGTTCGGAAACAAATTGAGGGCCTCTGTCGGACGTAATGTCCGACGGGACTCCAAAACGCGCCACCCATGCAGTTACAAACGTGCGCGCCACCTCCTCGGCTGTGGTTGACGCCAAAGGAACCACCTCCGGCCAACGCGTGGTGCGGTCCACCATTGTCAGAAGGTGCGTGCACCCCTGCGATGGAGGGAGGGGACCCACGAGATCCACGTGAACGTGGTCAAACCTCTTAGCCGGAATGTGAAATGGCTCCAAGGGAGCCCTTGTGTGTCTGCGTACCTTGGCTCGTTGGCACGCCATGCAGGCTGCCGCCCACTCTTTCACTTGTTTGCGGAGGCCGGGCCACACAAATTTTTCTGCTACCATTTTGACCGACGCGGGCACCCCCGGGTGCGCCAAAGAATGAATCGAGTCAAAAACACGGTGGCGCCATGCTGCCGGTACCACGGGACGCGGTCGCCCCGTGGAGACATCACAGATTAGGGGGGGCACACCATCTTGCAGCACCCTGCTCTCCAGCCTTAACCCTGTTGGTCCAGACTGGAGCGCGCGCACATCCGCATCACTAACCTGCTCCGCGGCCATGGCTGTGTAATCTATCCCCACGTGGACAGGGGCAGCCACGGCGCGCGAGAGGCAGTCTGCCACTACATTCAGTTTACCCGACACATGCTGAATATCGGTAGTAAACTCTGAGATCGCGGCTAGCTGTCTCTGCTGCCGGCCAGACCACGGCTCTGAAACTTTGGCCATCGTGAATGTTAGTGGCTTGTGGTCAACGAACGCGGTGAAACAGCGCCCTTCTAGCCAGAACTGGAAGTGGCGAATAGCCAAATGGAGAGCCAGCAACTCCCTGTCAAATGCGCTGTATTTACGTTCACTATCACGCAAGGTCCTGCTGAAAAAGGCGAGCGGCTGCCAAGCCCTGGCTACATGCTGCTCCATGACCGCCCCTATGGCCACATCTGACGCGTCAGTGGTGAGCGCTATGCGGGCTGTTGGGTCTGGATGTGCCAACAACGCAGCGTCTGCCAGGGCTGCTTTGACTTCCGCGAATGCTCGCTCCCGCTCCGGGGACCACTCGATCTTATTCGCGGGTTTCTGTTTTTTGAGCGCGGCATACAGCGGTTGCATGAGCTGCGCTGCGCGGGGGAGGAAACGGTTATAAAAATTGACTATTCCCAAAAACTCCTGTAACGCCCTGACCGTCTACGGCCGGGGGGAATCTGCTATCGCGCGCACTTTCTCAGGAAGCGGAACCGCTCCTTCGGGGGAGACGCGGTGTCCTAAAAAATCGATCTGCGTCACCCCGAACTGACACTTCGCTGGGTTGATTATTAACCTGTGATCTCCCAACCTCCGGAAAACTGCCGCGAGGTGGTTTTTGTGTTCGTCTTCGGATGCGCTGGCTACCAAGATATCGTCCAAGTAGATGAACACGAAAGGGAGATCGTGCAGCACCGCGTCCATCATGTGTTGGAACATCTGTGCAGCCCCTTTAAGCCCGAATGGCATGCGTAAAAACTCGAAAAGGCCAAATGGAGTTACTACCGCTGTTTTGGGTATGTCCTCAGTGCGCACTGGAACTTGGTGGTAACCGCGGACCAAGTCTACTTTAGAAAAAACGCGCCCCTGCCAAATGAACGGAAAAATCTTGGATATGAGGGATTGGGTAGCGGTCATGCGCTGTGGCATTGTTCAAACTGCGGAAATCCCCGCAAGGTCGTCACGAGCCGTCAGCTTTCGGGACCATGTGTAGCAGGGAGGCCCATGGGCTGTTCGAACGCCTGATGATGCCCAACCTCTCCAGGTTGGCGAACTCCTCGCGCGCTATGGCCAGTTTAGCTGCGTCCAAGCGCCGAGGTTTTGCAAAAACAGGCGGCCCGGTGGTGGTAATAAAATGTTCCACCCTGTGCTTAGCAACAGCTGCCGAAAATGTGGGAACCGTGAGTGCTGGGAACTGAGTGAGCAGTGTGTGGAACTTACCGCTTGCCGCTGTGACGTTGGCTTGTGCTGTTGGCCGGGCTGCTCGAGCTGTACAGGGAATAGAGTCAAAAGAAAGTGCATTAACCAGGCGCCTGTTAGCGACATCAACCAACAAACCATGTGAGCACAAAAAATCAGCCCCCAATATATTGAAATTCAATGCTGCTATGACAAAAGTCCACTCAAATGTACGTCCGTGTAGAGACAGAAGCAGAGTCCTCTCACCAAAGGTCCTAATCTCCGAGCCGTTCGCTGCTGCTATCTTGGGACTGCTGGAACCTGCCAGCCGGTCGGCGTAGGAAGGTGTGATGAAACTCAGCTGGGCGCCTGTGTCCACGAGGAAATGCCTCCCCGAGCATGTGTCCGTCAAGTAGAGCAGCTTGTTCTCCTCCCCGAGGGTCGCAGCTGCTACCGACCCCCGGTCTTGGCGTTTTCCCGAGCACTTGAACTGGCATGGTGGTATACATTTGTGTGCCTTCTCTGCAAAACGGCGGTGGTAGAAACAAAGGGTGTCTCCTCCGCGTTCCTTGGCCCCCGCCGCTGCTGTCGTTGGTGGCTCTGCTACCGCTGTCCTTGGCTCCCTGCCATCTCCGGCTGTCGCGCCGAGCTCCGTCGCTGTTGCCGTGGCTGCGCACACTCTGCTGGCGTTGACAATCCGATGCGCCTCCCGGGCCAGCGCACGGTAGTCCCGCTTGGCCAATAACGGCGAACTGGCCAGTGCCGCTCTCGTCGCTGATGGCAGGGTCCTGAGGAAGAGGTGGGTAAAGATGAAGTGGTCATCGTCCGAGCCTTTCAACCTCAGCATCTTCTCCATCAGGTCAATGGGCGTACCATCTCCCAACTCGGTCAGCGCCAGGAGTGTCTCTGCCCTCTCCTCAACCGAGAGAGTGTAGTGCTGGATGAGTGCAGCCTTCAACGCGCCGTATTTGTCGCTGGCTGGTGGCTGCTCCAGAAGGCTCTCCACGTGTTGCGCCGTGTGGTTATCGAGCTTTGCGATCACATGGTAGAATTTCATGTCATCTACCGATATTCCCCGGACGGCAAACTGTGCCTCAACCAAGTGGAACCAGGAGCGTGGGTTGTGCTGCCAAAAGTCCGGTAGCTGGACTGTAACGGCGTACGCTTGGCTGGGGGCTCCCAACGAGGCTAGCCCCGGGGAATTCTCTTCTTGCTGCATGCTACGTCTTGGGTCACCAGTGTGGAGTGTGTAATTGACGAGGCATGTTTTGTCTCAAAGCAGTTTATTACACGTCTCCAACATGAGCAAAGTAGAAAGAGAACATCTCAGAACAAACTCGTCCCTTATATACCCAGGTCTCCCCACAGCTCACAAGTCACATTGCATCCAAAATCAAAGTCACAATGCATCTCCTCTTTAATCCCTTAATATCACCCCCACAGTCTTAGGCCCACAAAGGATCCTCCAGGCCTTCTCTTGCATACCAAAGCTAACACTTTCACAGCTTCCTGCTATCTCCAAGGAAACTCTGCCTTTGTTCTTATCTAAGATGTGAGGCATTATGTAAGTCATAAAGTAGGTCACATGTGTGGCTACAATAGATGAGTTCTTTGATATCAATACTACACAAACAACGGCATGTATAAAGTGGGAGGCTTTCAAAGCTTTTATTAGGGAGCATATTATTAGTTATACAGGTTCAAAATCTAAGAAGACCCGAGAGGAGAGAGTCCAATTGGAACGTAAAATAAAAATTCTTCAAGAAAAGGTGTATGCAGGAAGTAACCCACAGTTAAAGAATGAATTACTGATTCTGAGAGCTGAATATGACAAAAAAAATCAGCGAATAGAGCTGCCTTGAGTCTTCTAAGATTGAAGCAAACTTTTTATGAACAAGGTGAAAAATCAGGAAAATTATTGGCATGGCAGATTAAACAATTAGAATCTAAAACACCAATTACCATTATTATAAGTAACGGACAGGTAGTTATAGATCCTTTAGAAATTAATAGTGCCTTTAGAGATTATTATGAAAAACTATATGATACAAAAATGAAACTGACTTAACAAAACTAAATGGGTTTTTGGGTGGATTATCCATACCAGGTATTCCAAATGAAAACAGGGAGATACTGGAGTCTAAAATTAGTCAAGAAGAAGTTGGGCAAGCCATTGATGATATGAAATCAGGAAAAAGAGCAGGACCAGATGGTCTTCCAGTCGACCTCTATAAAAAATTTAAGAATAAATTAATAAAGCCACTTTTGGAAATGGTTTTAGAAGCATTTCAAAATGGTAATTTACCACCATACATGAATAATGCCTTAATTATACTGTTGCCAAAACCAGGTAAACCCTCTAATAAATGTGAAAATATGAGACCAATAAGCCTATTAAATGCTGATCTTAAAATAATCTGTAAAATTTTAGCAAAACGACTACAAGAAATATTACCAAATATTATTAACCGAGATCAGAATGGCTTTATAATGGGAAGACAAGGCTTCCATAATGTAAGAAGACTATTTAATATTATTTATTCCAATAAAGAAGCACCGGATACAGCTCTCCTATCATTGGATGCCGAAAAGACCTTTGATAGGGTCGAATGGCCCTATCTTTTTGAAGTCCTACAAAGGTTTGGACTTGGAAATAATTTCATAAAATGGGTCCAGATAATATACAAAAATGCTACAGCAGAAATCCTAACAAACAGCAATATTTCAAAATCAATAAAAATCAATAGAGGATGTCGACAAGGCTGTCCACTTTCACCTTTATTGTTTACTATGGCAATTGAACCTTTGGCGATGGCAGTACGTTTACATCCACAAATATATGGAATTAAAGTAGGACCAACAGAACATAAAATCTCCCTGTATGCCGATGACATAATTTTGTTTATGTCGAATTTTAAAAAATCAATTCCGACCTTGTTAAATTTAATAAAGAACTTTGGGGATATATCAGGATATAAAATAAACAAAACAAAATCTTCAATATTAATGTTAAATGAGACCCAGAGAAATCATCCAGCTCCTGAGGTAAACCAATTCAATGTTGTAAATCAGTTTAAATATTTAGGTATTCAAATTTTGCCTAAGCTAGAATCAGTCGCTAATGCCAACTATGAAGCCTTAATGACAAATATTAATGATTTGCTTCAGAGATGGATGTCGCTACCAATGTCGATGATCGGGAGAATTAATATACTTAAAAGTAATATCTTACCAAAAATACTTTATTTCAAAACATTCCTTTACCACCACCTTCAGATCTATTCTCAAGAATTAAAAAAAAAGTTAGCGGAATTTATATGGAACAATAGGAAGGCTAGATTACGTTTGTCCTTACTATATTTACCATTTGATCGTGGAGGTCTGAAATGTCCAAACTTTATGTTGTATTACTGGTCAGCACAACTGAGGTCTATGACATATTATTTTTCATCAAATAATCTTCCTCACTGGACTGAAATGGAATCATACAATTTACCTTTACCTCTTCCCTTATTCATATACTCAGACTCGGCTAAAAAACTACAGAAACAAGTTAAAAATCCAATTGTAAAGCACATGGTCAAAATATGGTGTGAAACCAAAAAATATTTAAAAGAAACACACTCACTGTCACAATTTAGCCCAATATGGGGTAATCAATATTTTACACCAGGGAGAGCGGATATTGTATTTAAAGTATGGAACTTAAAAGGGATTCAAAAGATTCAAGACTTATATTTGTCACGCTCAGATAACATAATGTCTTTTGAAGAACTGAGGATTAAATTCAATCTTAATAGAACACACTTTTTTAAATATCTTCAGCTTAGAAATTTTATTCGTTCAAATCAAAATAATGCTCTCACCCGACCTACTTATTCAACTTTGGAAAAAATTTTGATGAAAGATAGTAAGAGAAAGGGTATTATTTCAGAGTTTTACAACTCATTGACACTATACTCATGTGAAAACTCAAAGAAAAGACTGAATTACTGGAAAGAAGATCTGCAAATTGAAATTTCAGAGGAACAATGGGAAATGGTTTGTGCAGGAGCTCAAACCAAATCAATAAATGTACGTCTTAAACTGATACATTTTCAATGGTTAATGCAGATGTATGTTACACCAGTGGAATTAAATAGATATAACAAAAACATACCAGATACATGCACAAAATGTATGGAAACTAAAGGAACCCTCTTTCACTGTTTATGGGAATGTAGAAAAATTAGAATGTTTTGGGAAGAGGTGAGGGTAACAATTGAAAAAATAATTTCAAAACAAATCACATTGAACCCTAAACTGTTTTTGTTGGGTCTGTATCCAGAAAAACATAACTTTAATAAGAGTGAAAGAGCATTCATAGACCTCAGTTTGCTTAATGCCAAAAAATGTATTGCATTACTGTGGAAAAAGATTCATAGACCAGATGTGACTCAGTGGTTAAGACAGATGTTAACAAACCTTCCACTAGAAAGAATAACATATATTCTGAAATCAAAAGAAAATGTGTTTGAGAATATATGGAGACCTTTCATTGATTATGTAAAGAAATTGAACATAACTTCTGAAGAAGAAGGTGAATGATATGTGTGGACCTTGCAAATTCCAAGTTGGTGAATGTATATTATGTATTCTTATGTAATAGATTACCTAGACTAAACAGAGGAGCATTGTTGTTGAATAATGTTTGTTAATGGCTGTTGTCATTTTTATTACACTTTTTTTTTGTTATTTTAGTTATTGTTCTTTTTAATTTTTAAATTACTTTTGTGTTAGTGTCTGACTGTGTGTGCTATGTTTGTAAAAAAAAAAGGTTCAATAAAAAATATTGTGGAAAAAAATGTGCTGTCTTTTAAGAAATATCAATGATCATAAGTGAAAAAAGAAATAATAAAACTGGGGTGACTACAGTGAATGTGCCTGCTTTACTTTGTGTGCTTGTACTACTTATCCATATTTATTAAGAATAATAACTTTTCAAACAGTCTTATACTGTCTTTCCAGTATATTCAACTCTGGCCTTATTCCCATGCAGGGCACAATGGCAATAGTGCCTCAGCATAATGATGTGTAATTGTAGCTCTCTTCACGACAACAGACACAGGTTGGTTCCTTTAAACGGGCGTTTATTGGGACTTATGCACCCCTCTCTTGGTCACGCCGTGAGAACTGTATAGGCAAACATAACGCATAACCATATATACAGTACAGAGCGAAATAATATAAAGAAGTTACAAAACAAATACCTCGTTGGCCGCTTGTCATGAAAAGAGTTCTGAAGGTAAAACAAACTGCTTGGTTTCAATCTTCAATCAAACTTAAGTGCCAGATAGCTGAAGTAACGTGACACAGCGTTACTTCTTATTCCGCTATGTGCTACAATGAAAACAATCCCAGCGGCACTCCAGACGGAAAACATCAGTTCCGGTCAGGAAACAATAAATTTCAACAAAATATACAGTTGCAACAACCAACATGTAACGTACAGAAAATATATAATTTTATAACAACACTTACACTCCCACCAAATCACTCAATTGATTTAAAATGCGGGATTTTCTTTTAAACACAGATTATAAATGGAATCAATGGCTTGGGTTGTTTGAACTCTGAAAGAATGTGACTCCCTTTGTTTAATTTCTACTTAATTTGCCTCAAGCAAGGTAACCACCTTGTGAATGGGCCTTTGAAGGTAAACCAGTCTAGGTTATATCTCGTCCTTGGTGGTATACACGCTCATGATGATGCTTGACAAGCAGTGTTGAAACATGGGATTTTTTTGGAAGGATCGCCGGATGTTTTACATCATGGTGCAAGGCTGACTGGGGACAATCGTCCTCCTACCCTTAGGACATTGTTCTTGTCCAAGAAGGCGTTCAACTTATATAACTTGCTGTACTTGTTCAAGGTGTCTCCCTTCTGAGCTTTGATTTTTTATATGTCCGCAGCAAAGGCATCTTCTTGCACTAGCCTGATGATAAAGCTTTCTGCTTCCTTTCTTTCTTCAAGACTGGTTGCTTCATTTGTTCTTGGCTGAAGTCCTTTGATTTCTTTGGCAAATCTCTTGAGCCTAGCAATGGCTCTAACTGCCCTGGACCAGTCAGAGAATTTGGCGAGGCGTTTCGCCACTGACTCTATTCCTTTCATCATGACTGTATGGACATGGGCTTTGGGAAGTTCAGGGTCAGTTCTTTCAACATCTCCCACCATTTCCTCTTCACGTGGAAGATTCTGGTGCAAAGAAAATCAGGTCCCTGGTCAGCCAATTAGACTCTTTTAACTGAGCTGCACTCAGTCCTCTTGAAGCGCAGTCAGCTGGTTTGTTTTCAGTGCTGACATGTCGCCATTGTGCGGGATCTGTGCTAGATCTTATGCATTGGATCTGATTGGCTACGAGTGTGTGGAATCTCTTTGCATCATTGTAGTTAGCTTCGGGATTTGCACAGCCGACAATACTCCAGCCAAGATCAGTTCGCTGTGCATATGGATGATTGTCTTCCAAACAGAATTTCTCTTGGAAGAAGGGCTTGTTGGCAGTTGTAGCCGATTAGTAAGTCCTACTTCACATCTAGTGGTGGTGGAATCTTGTCTGCCATTTGTTCAAGATGAGGCCACTTTAGTGCTGTTTCAGAGGTTGGAATGTGTGACCTATCTGCTGGGATGAACTCTCGTGTGAAAAGTGCTGGCAATGGAATTCTTCTCTCTAAGGTTGTACCTCTCACTTCCAAGTTTGTCAGTTTCTGAGAGGTTATGACTACTGATTTTGTAGTCATTGTGGATAGCCGCAAGCTGACATTCTCCTTGCTTGTATCAAGGTCTTGGGCTATTTCGTCTAGGATGAAAGTTGTATCGCTTTGAGTGTCTAACAGTGCATACACAAGAACTTCGTGGTCTGGGTGCTTTGTAGACGAGATCCAGACTGGTACGATTGAGGATGTTTGTGTGTTTGGGCCCTCTTGTATGACTCTGTTGGTAGTTGCTGTCCGCAGCTACTTCTTTG
Organism: Pholidichthys leucotaenia; assembly: GCA_020510985.1. Classification (NCBI taxonomy): domain Eukaryota; kingdom Metazoa; phylum Chordata; class Actinopteri; order Cichliformes; family Pholidichthyidae; genus Pholidichthys; species Pholidichthys leucotaenia. The sequence continues at coordinate 251,975,283 of CM035846.1, read as the reverse complement.
ATCTCTGCTTTGTCCTTGAGTTATCTTCTCCTTTTGGAGCAGTCAGCCTTGACGGTCTTTAAATTTCTCCTCATAGCAAACATGTCGGATGTCTTCTTTGGCACCTCTGGCATGTACTTCTGTTGTCACACTCCTTTGAGTGATGTCCTACATTCAGACATCCAAAACAAAGCTTCTCTGCTTGCACAAACTTGACACGATCTTGAACTGTCTTTTCACTGAACTTTTCTGCACTTAGCAAGGTCATGTCCTGCTCCTTTGCAGAAAACACATGACGGAATGCTGCTCTGGTTTGTATCTGTGGCCAGTGTCTTTGCTTGAATAGTTTGGCTTCGGGTGTGTTTGTTTTCTCACTTTCCACACTCTTGAACGCTTGCATTGTGGATATGGGATCACAAGGCAAGGTCTGCTTCCTTAGACAGGAAGTCTACAAACTCTTTAAATGGTGGATAATCAGCGTTCGCTTCTCTGACTTCCATCACTTTACGGTTCCATCTGGATACCAGCCATCTGGTAACTTCAGCAGAATTTTTTGGTTTTCATTACAGTCATTAGAATTTCTAATGTCTTCATGTGGGCATTGCAGCCTCACAGCTCTTAAGGAAGTCTGCAAATTCCCTTAATTCACAACCATCTTTTGTGCTTATTTTGGCCATCCATGTAGTTTGTCCCTGAAGGATTCCCAATTATAAATGGGTCTCCAAAACGTTTTTCCAAAAGCTGCCAGGGCCGAGTCATATGCAGCTTCAGTGCCCAATAAGAAGAATCCTTCAACAGCCTTTTTTGCAGCACCACCTAATACTTCCTTAGGTAAATACAGTTTTTCATTCTTTGGGATGTTTTTCCTGTCAATCATGTTTCAAAGGAGGTCGCCAGTCCTTGAATCTCAAGGGGTCTCCAGTGAATAATGCAGGGCTCTGGTGTTGGAAGACGACTCGCATTTATAGCTTCTGTTAGCTTGCAGACCAAATCTGAGGTTTCTGTACTGTAGGAATGGGTGGAGCTTGAGCTGTGACTGGCAGGGACTGAGGAATGAAGGGAGGGACTTAAAGCATTGAGGGCTTGTGTGTGACTGGCAGAGACTGAGGGATGAAGGAGGGACTTGAGGCATTGAGGGCTTGTGTTTCTCCATATTCAACATCATACAGCAAGTCAGCTGTTTTAAAATGTTTCTTCAACTTGATCATAGACATTCATCGTGCTCTTGCAGCATTTATCTTCTTCACTTCTCCAAGCGTTTAAGCGCGTGCGAGAGCGTGCGTTGTCTTGCATTTCTTGTTGTCTGGCAAAGGTTTCAGCCTCTAGCCTTTGGAGTTCGAGCGCTCTTTGCCCTTTGCTTGTTCATCCAATACTGCTAAGACTTCCTGGATGGCGGCAGCATCCGCTGGCAGGCCTCGCATCTTTGGCTGAGTTAGTTACTAGAACGACATTAGAACATTTTGATTGATGAGATGGTGGCCTTGATAAGGAGCAAGTTGAGTCTAGAACTGTTCCAACTTCGGGCCAAGGTTCATCCTCTTCTTCTGTTTTAGGCTTCTTAAGCTGCGTTTTGGCCTTTTGAATGATGAACTCTGAGAGTGAAACGCAGGTGTCTACTCTGCGTCGCAGATCTGGCTCAGGAGTTTGTATTTTGCGTAATGTTTCATATATGGCTTTTACATCGGAGCAAGTGCTGCTTATATTTTCAATCAGCTCACTCAATTCATCCTCTGAGGCTTCATTGGTCAGTATTTCCTTGCCTATTCTAGCATGGTACCTCCATTTCTCATAAATGATTCTGTACCGTCGTTGGATACTTTTCATCTTGTCTTCTTGAAGTTCTCTCCCCTTCTCTGTGAGGGTTCGAGTTCTTTCGCTTCTTCGCAGCCCTTCTGCTTCTGCAGATTTGGTAACTTCAGGTTGGGCAGATGAGTCAGCCATCTTGTGGCAGGTCTCAGTGTTTGTGTCAGACATTCTGAGATAACTTGAACAACAGTGAAACAACTGGATGATGACTAGTTTGTAATTATACTGACTTCAATACTGCATTAAGATAACTGTATAAACATTTAAACTTAGCCACTTTTCAGCTAACTTCAATTTCAAAGCAAGAATAAGAACAGTGAAATTACTTAGACACAATATGTAATTATGAACTTTAACAGATGATAATATGTTTTAGAATGCATTAAATTGCTTATTTACAAGATTAGGAAAACAGAGTTGGGTTAAGTGCCTTGACGTCACTGAAAAATGCCCTTTAAGCTTGTGGAAATTTTATAGACACAAAGCTTGCATAAATCTTAGTTTCAGATTAAAATGTCCTTATTTTTTAACGTTCATCAAAGATTGTTAATTTACATATAAATTTAACATCGACTTTAACCTTGTAACAGAAGCAACCTTGTTGAAAATCAGGACATCTGATAATCTCCAACCACAACAACATAATAGCACACAAGCTGATAGATCTGAGCCTTATTGGCAAATGGTCCAAGTTAAACCACTTCTCACACACCTTAACTTGAAACTTGAGGTGGAGCGCTTTCTGGCTTTAACTTGTAAGTTGCGCTTTAACACAGTCTAACGGCCGTTACTTGCGTTGCTATGATGACAGTGGCGGTATGGACATTGCTTAACTGACGACCTGATCTTCCTCTCCTCGCTAGCTCCGCACCGTCTCGGAGTCCTTGTTACCCGTGTTGATGCAGGCGAGTTCTCACTGTAGCTCTCTTCACGACAACAGACACAGTTGGTTTCTTAAACGGGCGTTTATTGGGACTTATGCACCCTCTCTGGTCACGCCATGAGAACTGTATAGGCAAACATAACGCATAACCATATATACAGTACAGAGCGAAATAATATAAAGAAGTTACAAAACAAATACCTCGTTGGCCGCTTGTCTGAAAAGAGTTCTGAAGGTAAAACAAACTGCTAGGCTTCAATCTTCAATCATAACTTAAGTGCCCAGATAGCTGAATAACGTGGCACAGCATTCTTCTTATTTCCGCTATGTGCTACAATGAAAACAATCCCAGCGGCACTCCAGACGGAAAACATCAGTTCCGGTCAGGAAACAATAAATTTCAACAAAAGTATACAGTTGCAACAACCAACATGTAACGTACAGAAAATATATAATTTATAACAACACTTACAGTAATAATGATCCAAGTGTGAGAAAAGGAATAGGTGAGGCAACGTGCTGAACAACACAAGGCTTTATTCTTTCTCCAACAACATAACAGCAGCAGTGCTACAGCCTATCAGGTTTCCATGCATTCCCCTTTATATATCTTTATTCCCATGCATGGAGAACAGGAGCTTCCGACCCTAGTACACTGTTGTATGAACAAAGATAAGTGTGGCACATTAACAAAACATTACACCGGCACCACTATTACACACTTCTTCTCTTCATTGGCACCCGCAGCTTTTACTCTCCCTGGGGGTCACATAGTTGAGTAGTTGACCGTTGAGTAACAGTCCCATCTGATGCCCCCCGTGACACTTCCTCCTTCAGTCTATTATTCTCCCCTTCCCCCTGCCTTCTGGGTGTGAGAAAACCCACACACACAATGCCCCCACACAACCTCTTTGAAACACAACAGACACTTCGCCTTGCAAATAAAAATAAAATTACAAGGATGACCAAGGTGGGATTCAAACCCAGGCCTCCCTTTGTACAGCATATGCTTTACCACTGATGCCATCACCTCAGTTACAATAAATAGCCGCGATTTGTGGAAAATATATCAATGGGAGACATGCACTCAAAATGTTCCCAAACGGGGAGAAGTCCGTGTTTTTTGGTGCTGCATCCATCTGAAAATTGTCTGTGACAAATCCCTTACACAGTCAAACATCGACAACACAAAATGTGAGGGATGGGGATTTCCATTGTGTATCACTGCTCACTTTAGGCACTTTTCCACAAGTATCACCTTAGCTTTACTTACTTTTACTTTACTCAGTTTCTCGCTCTTTCCACAGTACCCTACACCTTTAACCGATACGATATTCGTGCCAGTTTAGGGGGCAGGGGACTAGCGAGAAAAAGCGAGGTGTGATTTTTCGTCAAATCGACTGCTAGCCGCTGATTGGTCAGCGCGTAACGTCACAGAGAGCGTTCGTTTCAGTTTTCTGTTGAAGCTGCACGACCGCCATTTGTAATCGGTCACGGAGTGAATATGATATTAATAGAGACAGCGTTGTAGGTTAGGTTTTGCGGAAATCTACACCGTGGTCCAACGAAGAGGTGCGGGGTTTTCTCTGCTTGCTGGCAGATCCACAGTCAGAAGAGTGATCCGGACCCTACAGATGACTGCGCAGAATAGAACCGTACTACTGACAAGCTGAATACGAAGTTGAGAGAACCATCCATGGTGAGTGATTTGTAATATTGTGCATCTGTTTGCTTATTTATCGTGTTGGTGGTAAGCTCACTTTTGAGCCATACAGCCCCCGTTCTGTGCTGGCTAACTCGTTGTAGCTAACGAATTTTGGCTAGTAGCTAGATAATACCAACTGTTGATTCGCGCTTGTTTTCTCCTAAATATTCGCTTGTGAGAGCAAAAGATGACATATATCAATCCTGGTTGTAGTCCTGGTTTTTGTTTTGTATTGCACTTGGTGCTGCGCATTAAATTGTGTGCAATTTAATGCCGTTTTTTGCTGGCTAACTCGTTTTAGCTAACGAGTTTTGGCTAGTAGCTAGATAATACCCACTGTTGATTCACGCTTGTTTTCTCCTAAACATTTGCTTGTAAGAGCAATACGCTGAAATATATCAATCCTGGTTATAGTCCTGGTTTTTGTTTTGCATTAAATTGTGTGCAATTTAATGCTAGAATGTGTTTCCACATGCCAGGGTTAGCTTCCCTGTTTATAGTGGATACTGGTGACATCACAGGAGCCGAAATCTCAACAATATAAGGGCTTTTTCAAACCAGTGATTTATAAAGTCATTCATATAATTTTCTAAAGCGTCAGAAAGAGAAATCCATATATTATATCATTCATTACACAGACCATGATATATTTCAAGCATTTATTTATTTTAATTTGGGTGATTATGGCTTATAGCCCCTGAAAACCCCAAATTCCATTTGGCAAAAAATTAGAATATTACATAAACTTTAAAAAATAGTTTTTAAATAGAAATGTGGGCCGATGAGGTGTTGGTTAATATGGGCTGTAGCCATAATCATCAATATTAAAATAAACACTTTCAATATATCACTGTCCCTGTAATGAATCTATATATGGGTTTCACTTTCTGAAATGAGTGACAAAAATATTGAACTTTTTCATGATATTCTAATTTTTGAGATGTGCCTGTATAAGTGTTGAACTTGCTGAAAAACTAAACACCATCCATTTCTGTCGTTCGTCTAGGCAGGAGGGAATCAGCCGCTCAACAACGGACGTCGCCACTGTGGAAAGTACTGAAATCCTTTGCTTTTATAGGTAAGTGACAAACTTTTATTGATAAAAAACTCCATATTTTGACTGAGCGACTCCATAATCTGTGATGCACACCTTCAGTTAAAGTACTAGATTCCATTCCACTGAATGTATTAATTCATTCTGATTGCTGAGGCCACAGTAAAAGCAGATGACTTTAAATGCAACCCAGCCCTTGTAAAATCGACTTTACATCAGTGCAGCTATATGAAAATTGTGGTTAAATACAACAACGAAGTACTTTATTGTCACATTGGAATCGCTGCTGTTTGGTTTTTCTTTTGAATTCTTGGATGGAATATGGTGGACAATATAAGCTGCATCTTCAGCCATCACCCATTTCAGATAACCTATGTTGAACTGTATAATCAGAGGAGTTATTGTTTAATTCGACCTTATTAAATTTTTTTCCCCCTTTGTTATATTATTGTATTTTCTTTAAATCTATCCGAAATAAAGATTCATTCATTCACATTCCACCACTGGCTTTTAGTAACAAGTGTATTTCCCAAATATGTTTTAAACTTCATTTATTTAGCCTCCACACATTTCTGTCTTTTGTCTAGGCAAGAGGTAAACGATCGATCCACCCCAAACTGGACCTTGCGTCACTATTTACAGAGATGCAGGCCTAAGATCTGCTGATCTGAGACCAGTGTGAGCTGCACATCCCAGCTGCTGAGTGACCCAGTCTGACAGTTTGAGTTTTGCACATTCTGAATAATCTGGAATTTGCTGCTGATTGTAATAAACAATTTAGTGACTTATGTGTTTGCATCATGATTTCTATTTTTGTCTTTTAATACACTGGTGGGAAAAGAGTCAATAGTACAAACCATTAATGGGTGACCTTGAAAATAATGACTCATTTTTAAGACATTTATGTCACATGGTGGTAACCTTCACATATAAAAAGACATCTGCAAAAACTTCAGAGGTTTGTCAGTGCAATACTACATGAATGCATGTATAGTACATTGTTGATGCAGAGAATATATATTTCTACAGTATATGTATCGAGTAAATCAAGCATTTTCCATGTAACTTTGTGACTGCATTATTTTAATTGCTTTTAATGCTAGATCAAGTTTGTTTTGGCCTAAAATGCATCATAACTGTCAAATACATCTTATTATACCGAACTCAGTAATGTTTACTTTTGAATATACATTTTGTGGCTAATATAGTTATTAACCTGGCAATCGAGTTGTGTCAGCTGATCATTTTTTGCTATGACAACATCTCAGACTCAGTGCAGCTGAAGCAGGTACATCCATGATGTCTCAACAGTCCAGGATTTTCACGCAGATCAGAGCAATTTTTTTTCCCACAATATTTTTATTGAACCTTTTTTTTTTTTACAAACAGCACACACAGTCAGACACTAACACAAAAGTAATTTAAAAACTAAACAATAAAATGACAAAAAAAAGGTTAAAAAAACAGAAACCATTAACAAAAACAAGTCAACAATGTTCCTCTGTTTAGGTAATCTATTACATTAGAATACATAATATACATTCACCAGCTTGGAATTTGCAAGGTCCACACATATCATTCACCTTCTTCAGAAGTTATGTTTACTTAATTTACATAATCAATGAAAGGTCTCCATGTATTCTCAAACACATTTCCTTTGATTTCAGTATGTATGTTATTCTTTCTAGTGGAAACCAAAAGTGAGTTGGTTGTAGTCATTTTTCTAAGGTGTTTTGACGTGTAATTACCCATCCCTGAACACATATGCCTTATAAATATCAAGAGATGGGAAAATGATACTCAAATGACACTCAACATGCAAAATGGTGCTACAGTTGGATTGCCTTTCTTTAAAATTTTTAAAGTTATTTTGTAAGTAAAAGTGGGCTAGGATTAACTGGAAATATAACAAGTTTCCACATATAATTCCAAGGTCAATTGGCAATTCAATCAAACCAAAAAGGAGTTGTTCAGCTGCTGCATTTTTCTGCAGTCATTTTCTACGGTGTTTTAGCGTGTAATTTCCCATCCCTGAACACATATCCCTTAAAAAGAACTATCAATGGGAAAATGATACACAAAAACAAGAATTTACTACAGTTGAATTGGCTTTTTTAAAGTAAATTATTTTGTACGTAAAATAGGGCTATGATTAATTGGAAATATAACAAGTATCCACATATAAGTTCTTCATATAAGTTATAAGGAAGTTCTGCAACCACTGTGTGCTTGAGAAGCTGGGGACAACATTCTCCCACCACTGCGAGCTACTGTTTACTGCCCAGGTCCATGGTCTGCAGCGTTGATTTTGCAACAACGCAGCCAACTAGAACACACACACAGCATACATATTAATACTGATAACCTGGCGACATCAAAATGCTGTACACAACAATGACATGATGATAAAATGACAATAGAAAGCATTAAATTACCAAAAACTTTTTCCTCGTGTGCTTGATGTGCCTGATATGCTGGGTAATTAAGCTCTCTGCTTCATATTCCCCAATGGCAACAACGAGTCTCTGGTACTGCTCCAACGTGTGTTCTCTCAATGCACGTCGACTTCTCCTGTAAAACTCTCTTCTCCGCTTAAAAACATTCATTGTGTTCAAAAGCCAGAGAAGAACCAACGTGGAAATCCTCCGCTCGTAATCCGCCATTTTCTTTGTTGTGAAGACGTCGGTCGCCGGAGATGACGTCAGCAGAGTATGGGGCCGCCTCAATCCCGCCCACTACAGAGTTTACGCGGCTTTACAGGGTTGTAATGGGTCAACAACCCAGGGAGAGAGAAGTAGTGGAGAATTGAAACAAGTAAAAAAGAACTGTGACTATGGAAAAGAGCCATTTATTTCATGTTGCGTGCAAAATCATGAATGGCTTCCTGACCCAGTCACATGGTACGACACCAACACATACGTCATAATACATGCCTCGAAACATGCTTCACCAAATATTTCCTGGATAAGCTCAGAGCACCCTCAGAGCTCTGGAGCCTGCCGTCCCATCACTAATAAGGTTCCACAGTTGACAGTGCATGTCAGAACACAAACCAAGCATGAAGTCAAAGGAATTGTCTGTAGACCTCCAAGACAGGGTTGTCTTGAGGCACAAATCTGGGGAAGGGTACAGAAAAATTTCTGCTGCTTTGAAGGTCCCAATGAACACAATGGCCTCCATCATCCGTAATTGGAAGAAGTTCGGAACCACCAGGACTCTTCTTAGAGCTGGCCAGCAATCTAAACTAAGCGATCAGGGGAGAAGGGCCTTATTCAGGGAGGTGACCAAGAATCTGATGGTCACTCTGTCAGAGCGCCAACATTGCTCTGTGAAGAGAGGAGAACCTTCCAGAAAGACAACCATCTCACAATCCACCAATCAGGCCTGTATGGAATAGTGACCAGACGGAAGCCACTCCTTAGTAAAAGGCACATGGCAGCCCACCTGGAGTTTGCCAAAAGGCACCTGAAGGACTTTCAGACCATGAGAAACAAATTTCTCTGGTCTGATGAGACAAAGATTGAACTCTTTGGCATGAATGCCAGGCATCATGTTTGGAGGAAACCAGGCACCGTTCATGATCACACCAATGTTGGTAGCAGCATCATGCTGTGGGGATGTTTTTCAGCAGCAGGAACTGGGAAACTAGTCAGGATAGCAGCAATGTACAGAGACATCCTGGATGAAAACCCACTCCAGAGCACTCTTGACCTCAGACTGAGGTGACAGTTCACCTTTCAGCGGGACAATGACCCTAAGCACACAGCTAAGATATCAAAGGATTGGGTTCAGGACAACTCTGATGATGGGCGCATGCAGTGACCGGCAGCAGGTGAAAAAAGTTCTATGTCTCTGTTTTTGTGCACTTTAAGGTGTTTTAACGTAATTCTCTGTGCAGTTTTTGTCCTTGAATGTTTGTGGACTATATAACGAAGAGCTCCCTGGTTCCATCAGTATGGATTTCCTTCTTGTTTTTGCACTGTCGTTTCTTTACTACCGGCTCTTTGTCTTGGAGGTAAGCGCGATTGCGATCACGCCGGGAAGAACGCAGTATTCCAGAGAAATGTTACTGCATTTAAACATGGATAATGCAGCATCTGTGTTTGAGTCTGTGCCGCAACTGCAGGACTTTATTTTAAGAGATTTTCATGGACACAGCAATGAAAAGAGAGACAAGAGGAGGAAACGCGGAAAGCGTGGAGGCGTAAGATTAAATCTGAGGAGGCGTCAGCTTAACCGCATTCCTCTTCCTTCCATTATTATGGGGAACGTACAATCCCTGAGAAATAAAGTGGATGAAATTCAAGGAAATGTACGATATCAGAAGGATTTCAAGAACTGCTGTGTCATGGCTTACACGGAGACGTGGCTTACGGCGCATGACCGGGATGCGGACCTGTGGATTGACGGCTTTGGAGCCCCACTCCGCTCGGATCGGCAGGAAGAGGTAACGGGGAAACGTCAGGGGGCGGCGTATGTTTATATATTAATAAACAGTACTGTACATCTGTCACGGTCAGAGAGCGCATCTGTACACCAGATGTGGAGCTTCTGTCCATGTCACTATGCCCCTTTTATCTGCCCCGCAAGTTCCCCCAAGTTTTTATAACGACTGTGTACATTCACTCGAGGGCAGATGCTGCCTCCGCCTCCAGCACCATCTTTGATGTGGTACAGAGGTTGCAGTCGATTTCCCCAGAGGCTCCAAATTTCATACTTGGGGATTTTAACTGTGTGTCTCTAAAGAAGACACTTAACTCTCCTGTTATGTTAGGGGTCAAATTGACCCGTTTTAAAGTTTGAACATCTAGGAAAAATAGTTAAAAGTATTTTTTCAATATGAAACTTCTTCTGCTTGCCTTAATTAGTGTAATCAACATATAATATGAAAATGGTTCATCTCACATATTTGCAATCACCCCCCCCCCCCCACATGTTTATATCACATAGATACTGTTTGGGTCAATGTGACCCAGCAGTCAAACTGGAGGTAAAAGGGTGTCAGAAATGTCAGACTATTTCTTTCTTTGCACCTTATTGCAACATATTTCACACACACACACACACACACACACACACACACACACACACAGGTGCAGGTGTTATGACTTTTGACGGGAACCATTTATGTTCTTGCGGGAAAACTCCACCCATATTCAATGGACACTCAACGGGGGAGGGGCAAAACATATAAAAGCTTCTCTGCATGGGAGTCCTACCAACATTACACTGTCAGGCAGACCTTTACAAAATGAGCAGCAGAAGCAAAAGGATGACAGTCCAGGAGGCTCTGGAAGCCATCTTTGATCATGACAGTGAAATAGAGGAGGAGGTGTCTGAAGATGAAGACTATCTTGAGCTAAATTCTGATTCTAATGATTCTGATTTTGAACCAGATGAGGGAATAGCTATTCCTGTTCTTCCAAGCAAGACATTTATGTCAAAAAATGGTGAAATACATTGGTCTTCATCCCCAAATGTGCGTCAGGCAAAACTGTCTGCAGAAAACATAATAAAGACAGTCCCAGGGGCCACTAGGATGGCAGTGACTCGTGTGACTGACATCAAAGTCAGCTTTTGAGCTGGTCATGCCAGATTCAATACAGAAAATCATTCTGGAAATGACTAATCTAGAAGGGAGGCGTGTTTTTGGGGAGAAGTGGAAGGAGCTGGACAAAACACATTTTGATTTACTAGACCTTGTTTTTTCAAATCTTCAAAACTTCTTAAAGTTTGCCCTTTAAAAAAATCGTAATATTTTATCAGTCCGGTCTCTTTCCACTTTTTAAATCTAGTGTCTGTTTTATTAGGAGTAAAATCCTGATCATAGGAAATCCATTGCAATAATCGATAGGGTTCTTTAGTTTGATTCTCTCTGACTATCTTAAACCAAATTTTTAGCGGGGTCTCTATCCACGGGTTAGTGTTATTCAAAAGTTTAGGTAAGGCATTATTCCCTATTATCGCCTGTAGGGGAATGTCACTTGTTATTTGGCATTCTATCTCCTTCCATTGTGCAGTGTAGACTGGATTACATATCTCTACTAAAGTTTTAATTTGCGCAGCTTTAAAATAGTCCCTGATATTTGGCAGTGCGAGCCCACCTTTGTCTTTGTTTAGCTGTAGGGTTCTATATCTGATTCTTGGTCTCTTGCCCTGCCATATGAAACTTGAGATCCTTCTGTCCAGTTCTTGCCATGTTTTTTTGGGAGGTTCTACCGGTATTGTTTGGAAAAGGTATAGAAGACGTGGAAGTATATTCATTTTGACTGCTTCAGTTCTTTGTGCAGTACCCAAGAATGGTATCATATTCCATCTTGCAAGATCAGATTTTATTTTTGTCATCAGTGGATCATAGTTTAGTGTTATAATTTTGTTGAGTTGTTTCGGGATATTGACCCCCAGATATTTCATAGATTCCATCTCCCAGTTAGTTTTGAATTTGCTTAGTAAATATTGATTTGGGTTATAGTTGAATGTTAAAATTTGGGTTTTATGCATGTTTAATTTGTACCCCGATAACTCTCCATACTCTGAAAAAACTGAGATTAGTTCTGGAAAAGAGGTATCCGGCTGCCCCAGGTATATTAAAATGTCATCAGCAAAGAGTGCTATTTAATGTTCCTTCTGACCAAGTGTAATACCTTGAATTTTTTGATTCTGTCTTATCCATTGGCTCAGAGGTTCTATGAAGATTGCAAAGAGCAGTGGAGACAAGGGGCAGCCCTGACGACATCCTCTTTCCAGTTCAAAAGATGATGATAATTTACCGTTAATCCTTATTTTAGCTGTTGTTTTTTTATATAATACCTGGATAGTTCTAATGAAGTTGTTATGAAAATTGAAACTGGATAAGATTCTATATAGGAAAGACCAGTCAACCAAATCAAATGCTTTTTCAGCATCTAATCCCAATATGGCTGCATTTAAGTTATATTTTTTTATATGATGAATTATGTGTAAAGTGCGTCTAATGTTGTCTTGTGTCTGTCTTTGTCTTATAAAACCTGTTTGTTCTAAATGAATTAAGTCTGTCAGTATATTTTCTAACCTTTTGGCAAGGATAGTGGTAAAAAGCTTATAGTCCTGATTTAACACACTGGTCTGTAGTTGGAGCAGTCTAGTTTATCCTTTTCAGGTTTTTGGTATGACTGCAATAACCCCTTCTCTCCAGGAGGGGGGGATTTCCCCTGTGTGGAGGACATTGTGGGGAGACTTGAATAACGAAACCGAATTGCCTTTAATTCCAGTTTATTTCAAGTAACCATTCCGCTGTCTGCTCTCATTCCTGAGCAGCGAACAAAGAGGGTGAACACACCAAAGTTCTCCCTTTTCATCATTCTCACATCAAACCATTTCCCTCGCAGGGGAAATCACACATCTATATCAAAATCCCTTTATTCACATTCATTACCTTTTATTTACATAACTCCCCCTTCTCTCCTCTCGAGCCTCAGCGGTCAGGAAGTCTTCTGTCCCCTGTCCTCCGCAGGGGGTCCAGGCTCTGCGGCTCCGCACCGCAGGGGGCTGCAGCTCCGTGTCTCTCCTTCATCGTGAGGTTAAATCACATATGCAGTGTCCAACATATACATGTCTAACAACACAGCCATATAACCCCCCCCAAACGATGAAGAACAGACTAATTCCTAAAATTTAATAGCACCTTACTCACTACTGAATAATCAACACCAACATTCAGTCTGTGCGCCGCTTGGGCTTCAGCCGTCCGCCAAATCTGCTGTGAGTTGGCCCCGCCTTGCCTGCGGCGCCTTTCTGCTTCAGCTCTGTTGACTGAGGAAGAGAGTGATTATTTGCCCTTTGCGGGGGCCTGCCTCGTCGAGGCGCCACTGTGACCGGTACAGACACGTCCTTCATGACAAAAGCAGGTTTTAGTCTGTCAATACTGACTGTCTCTTTTCTGTCTCCAAAATCTAGCACAAATTGCTTATCACCTGCCTCCAGCACTCGAAATGGCCCTTCGTAAGGTGGTTTGAGCGTTGCTTTTAGGGCTTCGCGCCTGACAAAAACGAAGTCGGCATTTTTCAAAGCCTTGGGGACGAAAACTCGTGGAAAAGCGTGATGAACCGGACCTGGGAGCGTGTCTGCTCCCGTGCCGACTAACGGTCCCAGAGCAGAGAGAGGTGGGGGCTCTGGGTGCTCTGGTAAAAACTCGCCCGGCAGCCTCAGAGTTTGTGTGAATACCAGCTCCGCTGGGGAGACGTCTAAGTCCTCTTTAGGCGCAGAACGCAACCCTAATAAAACCCATGGCAGTTTATTTACCCAATCTGCATCCGTGAGCGACGCTCTGAGTGCTGCCTTCAAAGACCTATGAAAACGCTCGCATAAACCATTAGCCTGAGGGTGGTAAGCCGTAGTGCGGTGAATTTTGGCTCCTAAGCCGTTGGCCATCGCTGACCACAGCTCAGAGATGAATTGCGGTCCTCTATCGGACGTAATGTCCGACGGAACCCCGAAGCGCGCCACCCAAGCCGTTAAAAAAACGCGAGCCACCTCCGCGGCCGTGGTCGTCGCAAGTGGGACCACTTCCGGCCAACGTGTGGTGCGGTCCACCATTGTCAAAAGATGCGTGAACCCCTGTGATGCCGGTAGGGGGCCCACCAGGTCGACGTGCACATGGTCGAACCTTCTGGCCGGAATGCGGAACGGTTCTAACGGGGCTCTTGTGTGCTTGTGAATTTTGGCCCGTTGACAGGAAATGCAGGTTTTTGCCCATTCCTTCACGTGCTTGCGCAGGCACGGCCAAACAAACTTTTCCGCCACTAGTTTCACCGACGCGCGCACCCCCGGGTGCGCCAGTGAGTGGACCGAGTCAAAAACACGGCGGCGCCACGTGGCCGGAACCACCGGACGTGGGCGCCCCGTCGACATGTCGCAGATCAGGGGGGGCATACCGGTTTGTAAACACTTGCTCTCCAGCCTCAACCCTGTTGGTCCAGACTGGAGCGCGCGCACGTCTGCGTCCGCCCCCTGGTCCGCTGCCATGGCTGCGTAATCTATACCCACGTGCACCGGGGCTGCGCGCGCCACCGTGCCGCTCTCCTGCGGCGCGGTCACGGTGGCCCGTTCTGCCTCTGCGCGTGTTGGAGTCGTGAACGCGCGCGAGAGACAATCTGCTACTACATTGAATTTGCCCGCGACGTGCCTAATGTCAGTGGTAAATTCCGAGATTGCGGCCAGCTGCCTCTGCTGCCTGCCGGACCACGGATCTGAAATTTTGGCCATGGCGTACGTGAGCGGCTTGTGGTCCACATAAGCGGTGAAGCACCGTCCTTCCAGCCAGAACTGGAAATGACGAATAGCCAAATGCAGCGCCAACAGTTCTCTGTCGAACGCGCTGTATTTTCGTTCAGCCGCGCTTAAAGATTTGCCAAAGAAAGCCAAAGGCTGCCAAACTCCGGCTACCTGTTGCTCAATAACGGCCCCTATGGCTAAATCTGAAGCGTCTGTCGTCAGCGCGATACGTGCTGCAGGGTCTGGGTGGGCCAGGAGCGCAGCGTCAGCCAAGGCTTTTTTAACCTCTGTGAACGCGCGCTCTCGCTCCGGGGACCATTCGACTGCCTGGGTCGGTTTTTGTTTTTTGAGCGCGGCATATAACGGTTGCATGATTTGAGCTGCATGGGGCAGGAATCGGTTATAAAAATTCACCATCCCCAAGAATTCCTGTAGTGATTTGACCGTTTGTGGACGGGGAAAATCCGCTACCGCGTGTACTTTATCTGGTAGCGGAACCGCTCCCTCCGGGGAGACGCGGTGACCCAAAAAATCGATCCGCTCGACGCCGAACTGGCACTTGGCTGGGTTAACTATTAAGCCGTGCTCTCCCAGCCTCCTAAAAACTGCTGTGAGGTGCGTTTCGTGTTCGTCCTCTGAAGTACTCGCGACCAAAATGTCGTCGAGGTACACAAACACGAAAGGGAGATCGCGTAACACGGCATCCATCATCCGCTGAAATGTTTGCGCCGCCCCTTTGAGACCAAACGGCATGCGTAAAAATTCGAAAAGTCCGAACGGGGTTATTACCGCTGTTTTAGGAATGTCCTCCGGTTGGACTGGGACTTGGTGATAGCCGCGAACTAGATCAATCTTTGAAAAAATGCGCGCCCCCGCCAGGTGTACCGAAAAATCCTGAATGTGCGGGATGGGATAACGATTGTGCGCTGTAGCGTTGTTTAGCCTGCGGTAATCTCCGCACGGTCTCCAGGAGCCATCGGCTTTCGGTACCATGTGCAGCGGCGAAGCCCACGGGCTCTTCGACCTACGAACGATGCCTAGCCTCTCCAGGCTGGCGAACTCCTCGCGCGCAATGGCGAGCTTAACTGCATCCAAGCGCCGAGCTTTTGCAAACACGGGAGGACCAGACGTGGGGATAAAGTGTTTCACCCCGTGCTTCGCGACCGTCGCTGAAAAAGTGGGCACAGTGAGCGCTGGAAATTGGGTGAGGAGTGTGTGAAACTTACCACCTGCTGTAGCGACGTGGGTCTGTACTGGTGGCGGGGACACTCGAGCTGAACAGGGGAGAGAGTAAAAAGAGAGTGCATTTACCAGCCGTCTATTAGCAAGATCAACTAACAGATTGTGTGAACACAAAAAATCCGCACCCAACATGTTGAAACTCACCGCCGCTATTACAAAAGTCCATTCATATGTGCGGCCATGTAAGCACAAAGGCAAGGTCCTTCTCCCGTAGGTGTTGATGTTCGAGCCATTTGCCGCCGTAGCTCCGCTACCGTGGGGTCCAGCCACCCGGTCCGCGTATGTTGGGGTGATGAAGCTCACTTGTGCTCCGGTGTCGATGAGGAACTCTCGTCCGGAGCGCGCATCCGTGATGTAGAGCAGCTTGCTGCGTTCTCCGAGGGTCGAAGCTGCTAGCGACCCCCGGTCTTGCCGTTTCCCGAACTCCTGAAGTTGCAGGGCGGCACACACCTGCGTGCCTTCTCTGCGAACCTCCGATGGTAAAAGCAGAGATCTTCTCCTCCGCTGTGTCGTGTCCGCGCCTCTGCCGCCGGGCCATTGGCTCCACCTCGTCGCGGCCGTGCTGCCGCCGTCGTCGGCCAGTCTGGGTCTGCCGCCTCTGGCTCCCCGCTGTCTCGGGTCGCCGCTGTGGTTGCTTGCCCGCCGCAGGCGTCCAGGATCCCATCTGCTTCCTGGGCCAGCTCCCGGAACTCCTCCAGGGTGTGACACTTTTTGCCGGCCAGCGTGCTTCTCGCATGCGCCGGGAGGTTGGAGAGGAAGATGAACTGAAAAATGAAATCATCGTTGTCCAGCCCTCTCAGCTGTATCATCTCCTCCATCAGGGCGCTCGGCCTGTGTCCTCCTTGGTCTAGCAAAGACAGGATCCTCCTCGCCCTCACTTCAGCCGAGGGGGTGAAAAACTTGATGAGGGTGGATTTCAGCTTGCCGTACCTGTCGGTCGCGGGTGGCTGCTCCACCAAGCTCTGCACGCACCGAGCTGTGCTGTTGTCCAGTTTAGCGATGACATGGTGGAACTTAGTGTCATCCACCGTTACTCCTGCGAGCGCGAACTGCGACTCTGCTTGCAGAAACCACGACCGTGAGTTATCCTGCCAAAAATCAGGCAGCTTAACGGCCACTGCGCTCGCCAGCTCTGAGCGTTGTGAGTCCGGGACCCTGAGACCTTCTTCGTTCATTCTCAACGTCGTCAGTCACCAATGTGGGGAGACTTGAATAACGAAACCGAATTGCCTTTAATTCCAGTTTATTTCAAGTAACCATTCCACTGTCTGCTCTCATTCCTGAGCAGCGAACAAAGAGGGTGAACATACCAAAGTTCTCCCTTTTCATCATTCTCACATCAAACCATTTCCCTCGCAGGGGAAATCACACATCTATATCAAAATCCCTTTATTCACATTCATTAACCTTTTATTTACATAACTCCCCCTTCTCTCCTCTCGAGCCTCAGCGGTCAGGAAGTCTTCTGTCCCCTGTCCTCCGCAGGGGGTCCAGGCTCTGCGGCTCCGCACCGCAGGGGGCTGCAGCTCCGTGTCTCTCCTTCATCGTGAGGTTAAATCACATATGCAGTGTCCAACATATACATGTCTAACAACACAGCCATAGACATAGTTAAATGTTTTCAGGAGGAGAGGACATAGTTGCTGTTTAAAGGTTTTGTACCACTCTGCTTTATAACCATCTGCTCCTGGGGATTTGTTAGCTTTAAGTTTCATAATTGCTTTTTCTAATTCTTTAGGTTGTATTTCTGCCAGTAGTTTTTTATTTTGTGACTCAGTAAGTTGGGGAAGATTTAATGTATTTAGGAAGGCTTCGGATGTGTCTTTGTGTTTTTTGGGAGTACAAGTTCTTGTAGTAATTCTCGAAACTTTTAAGAATTTCCTGAATTCTAAATTTTATTTCTTTTGATACTGGGTCTCTGATTTTGTAGATTGCTCTCTCCGTTTGTTGTTTCTTCAATTTATAGGCTAGTAATTTTGCTGATTTACTACCTGTTTCATAATATTTTTGTTTCAGAAATGTAAGTTTCTTCTGGATTTCTATTGTGTAGATCTCGTTTATTTGTTTTTTTTATTTCCTTAATTTTGAGCGAGTCATTAGAATGAGTGTTGTCTTTGTGCTCTTTTTCTAGTTTCTTAAGTTCTGACTCTAATGTGATTAGTTTTTCTTGTCTCAATTTCTTTTGGAGTGCCAGTTTTGCGATAATCTTTCCCCTTATTACAGCTTTGCATGCGTCCCACAGTATTAAAGGGGATACTTCTCCATTATCATTTTCTTCCAAATATCTGAGAATATCTGATTCCAATTCATCTTTCAGTGGTCCTTTCAGCACATTTGAATTTAACCTCCAAGAAAATGTATTATTTGTGTATTTTTGGATATTTAAGTCCATATAGATCGGACTGTGGTCAGAGAGATCCATCAGTCCTATTTTACATGTTTTTACTCTTCCAATGTCTCTATTAAACATAAAAAATAGTCAATCCTTGAGTATGATGAATGTGGTGCTGAGTAAAATGTATACTCTTTTTTTTTTTTAATTTAAGTTTTTGTAAAGGGTATACACATCATTACAGCATTGCATTGTTTACATTTTCATCACATGTTCCCTTTTTTTTGTTTTTTGACAACATTGGAAGAATAATTATTACAACTGTGGTCTATATTAATCATATATTCCATAACCTACATATGTTGAAGCATGTGGAAATGTTTGGTAATTACATATGTAAAGCAACTTCACACCTCTGAAAGGACAAAGGCTCTCAGCCACCAAGTGAAGAACAAAGACGTTCCCAGACACTGCGGTGGAGACCGGAGGAGCTACCCTCACCCCCTGGGGCGAGGAGAGGAAATACCAAGACAATGGGGGGATTAAGATAATGAGGGATGTCAGCCTTTGTTATGTATGCCTTTTGTTATGTGCAAGTATAAAGTCAGTGAGCCGGAGATATTCGGCCTCTTTTCCTTCTACCACCTCTGCACTGAATGAGACTTGTTAGGAGAGCTGATAAATAAACTTTGGTTTATATATCAAATCGCCTCGTCATTTCAAGCTCTTCTACACTGGTGACCCTGACGCAAGTATGGACCTGAGGCGTTCCCCCGCAATCGATTCATCCGTGGCGACCCAGGCAGACGCCAGCGCCCACGCAGACAGGGGAACAGATGGACGTCTTTCCCCCCCGGCAGAAGGGATTGAGAGGGCTCAACCGAGCACCAGCACCGCTGTGAGAGCAGAAACAAGGCATTCTCACCCTGCGGACACAGCAGTGATGGTATACACGAATGCTGTCGCTGTCAAGCTGCCAGACTTCTGGCAAGAAGACCCCGCCTCGTGGTTTCAGTGCAAGCTGAAGCTCAGTTTGCACTGGCGGGCATCACGGCTGACGATACGAAATTCTATCATATCGTCTCCAAACTCGACGCCGCCACTTCGAGGTGTGTGCGGAGCATGATCCAGCGGCCGCCGGCCCAAGACAAGTATGAAATACTGAAAGCAACCATCGTGGCAAATTACGTCCCCTCAGCTGAAGAGAGAGCCGAGAAGATCCTGGCGGTCTACGGCCACAGAGGGTGCAAGCCTAAAGCCCTCATGGAGGATTTGCTGCAGCTTAAAGAAGAAGACAACGACAACTTCCTCCTCCAATTCATATTCCTCAGCACGCTGCTGCCACACATGAGAGGGACACTCACCAACACGAGATGCAGCACCCAGCAAGACTTCCGCGTGCTCGCCAACGAAGCTCAACGGCTCGTCAACACCTGCAAGGAGCTGACACCCACAGCAGCATCCGCAGACCTCAACGCTGACGCCCAGAACCACGAAGAGCCACAACCCACTGAGCAGATCCAGCCCGCGGTGACAGCGACACGGCCAAAACTTAACAGACGGAGCGATGTCTGTTATTATCACCACCGTTTCGCCGAGAAGGCTCACAAATGTGTTCCCCCCTGCAAATTTAAACGCCAAAGCCGAGAGCCGTTAACGGCAGCGGTTCTCGGCGAGAAGAATAAGCTGTTGTATGTGACGGATGGACACACCGGCAAGCAGTTCCTCATCGACACAGGAGCTCAGCTGAGTTTCGTCACGCCCTCCCACGCAGATCGAGCCATGGGCACCCGGGGCAACGGAGCGGTGGCAGCCAACGGCTCTAACATCGACACTTTCGGCGAAAAGAGCCTGCACCTCCACATCCACGGCTGCAACTACAGATGGACATTTGTTGTAGCTGCGGTGAGGTTTAACTTGTTAGGCGCAGATTTTTTGTGTGCACATGGGTTATTAGTGGATCTAGCAAATAGGCGCTTGGTTAATGCACTGTCCTTTGCTTCTATTCCATGCTCAGCTCGAGTTTCTCCACCACCTGTGCAGGCTAACGTCACCACGGCAGGAGGTAAGTTTGAGCAACTCCTCACCCAATTTCCAGCACTCACAATTCCCAAATTCTCAGCCACTGTGGCTAAGCACGGGGTTGAACACTTTATTCCCACAACGGGCCCACCCTTATTTGCCAAAGCTCGCCGCTTAGACGCGGCCAAGCTCAACATAGCACGGGACGAGTTTATGATCCTTGAAAAATTGGGCATTGTTAGACGCTTGAAGAGCCCTTGGGCCTCGCCACTTCACATGGTTCCGAAATCCGACGGTTCTTGGAGACCGTGCGGAGATTACCGCAGATTAAACAATGCTACAGCGCATGACCGCTATCCAATTCCTCACATTCAAGATTTTTCACTACATCTGGCGGGCGCGCGCATTTTTTCAAAAATAGACTTAGTCCGCGGTTATCATCAAGTCCCAGTCTGAGCGGAGGACATTCCTAAAACAGCTGTAATAACCCCTTTCGGTCTTTTTGAATTTCTGCGAATGCCTTTCGTCCTCAAAGGCGCTGCTCAAACTTTTCAACGAATGATGGACGCAGTATTATGCGACCTTCCTTTTGTTTTCGTCTACCTTGACGACATGCTGGTAGCCAGCTCGTCTGAGGAAGAACACGAGCAGCACCTCACTACGCTTTTTCAGAGGCTAGAAGAGCACGGGCTAATAATCAATCCAGCCAAATGCAAATTCAGCGTGTCACAAATTGATTTTTTAGGACACAAAGTCTCTCCGAAGGGGGCAGTTCCACTTCCAGACAAAGTTCACGCGATAAAAAGTTTCCCACGGCCACAGACGGTCAAATCGCTACAAGAATTTTTAGGAATGGTTAATTTTTACAACCGTTTCCTCCCCCACGCAGCTCAGCTCATGCAGCCACTATATGACGCGCTCAAAAAAAAGAAAGCTTCCAACGCGGTCGAATGGACCCCGGAGCGTGAACACGCCTTTGCGGAAGTAAAGAGCGCTCTAGCTAACGCCACATTGTTAGTTCACACAGATCCCTCGGCCCGCATCGCGCTAACAACAGACGCTTCGGACCTGGCTATAGGGGCAGTTGTAGAACAGCATGTCAGCGGGATCTGGCAACCTTTAGCATTCTTTAGCAAATCGCTAAACCAAACTGAGGGTAAATACAACACTTTCGACAGGGAGCTGCTAGCGCTTCATTTATCCATCCGCCACTTCCAGTTCTGGTTAGAAGGGCGGAGTTTCACGGCTTTTGTAGACCATAAACCGCTCACCTTTGCTATGGCTAAAATTTCAGAACTATGGTCAGGCAGGCAACAAAGACAGCTGGCTGCGATTTCAGAGTTCACCACAGACATTCGACACGTGGCAGGCAAACTTAACGTGGTAGCAGACTGCCTCTCTCGCGCTGTGACATCACCAGAGCGCGAGGAGACAGATTATACTGCCTCAGCAGCAGAACTGTTCACTAATGCAGACACATACGCAGCACCTATCCATGCAGGGATAGATTATGCAGCCATGGCAGAGGAACAAAGCAGTGACGCGG